>CM050655.1:11946600-13182958 GCA_027574665.1 Rhynochetos jubatus
ACTTTTTCTGAACTGGAACTCCCACAGGAGACAAAAATATGAATTCCAAGTACATTAATTAATTTGGAATAACTTTTCCATGGATACCCAACACATGTGCTTGAAATACACATGGACTATCGCTATGGTTCAGCGCATCTTTTCTTTGAAGTCCACAAAACCCATACTATAAATCCTTGTCTTCGAAAAACCCAAGCTGTGCGTTGCTTACAACGCTGCCCAGAGTTCACGCGTGGTTACACCAGCGAGCACACGAGCCCCAGTGCAGGTCAGGCAGTAGATGCGTCTGCCATGGCAGGCTGAGCTCCCCCAGGCACAGCCAGGAGGTGAGGGAGCACTGCCAGTGCTGACCTCTAATAGACACCCCCCCCCCCCCCTCACCTGTCAGGACACTGCCTGCAAGAGAACTGCAGTTTATAGCCACACACTCTACACTTGTTAATTACCAAGTTTTCATTGCCAAAGCTGCAGGAGGCACTGGAAGAAGTCTTCCTTAGCAGAAGGGAGCCATGGGGGCAAGATGGTTGCAGAACAACACCGCTAGGGAGACAGGTGGCACCCCAGGCTGAGAGATTAGTGAGAGTCTTCAAATACCCACGGAACTATAAAGTGGGAAACGGCAATCTTCTCTGCATGTCAAAGATGAAGGGACCATTTTTGCAGAAAGGGACCAAATTGCAGAAAAGGCAATACAGGATTCAAGTTTGAAATGAAAGGAAGAGGTTGCCCAGGGAACTTACACAAGCTTTGAAGAAAAGTTAGACAAGCACCCATCAAAAAGGATGAAAGTCGATGTTACTTTGGCTTCTTGATGTATCTTCTCAGCCCCATTTCCTGAAACTCCTGCATAGGATGCTTGCCTTAAGTAATCTTTTCAAGAATAAGGTTAACAGGTTTGGAAGCGCTGAGTATGAATGATGCTAAAAGTGACCAAAATCAGATGGTTTCTTAGCCTTTCGTGTCTGAGCAGTCCTTAATTAAACAACTCTAACTTAATTTAGCATAAGGCTGTTTATGTGTCTTTGGGACTCCTAATCCCCACCTCCCCCCCGATTTATTTTTATTGCAGTTAACAGTGGATTCGCTTTCAAATGTTTCAGCAATTGTAACATCTACAAAAATACTCCTGTTGCAGACGCACCATCTCTTCACAGCAACCTATAAAAGTAAATACTCTCTGAGCAGGTCACCAAAACAGCATATGCATGAACTCTCTGTTAGTGGCAGGTTAATATAGGCCTACTCCATCAGCAGGCTGAGATGCATCATTTGTGTTCGAGACAGCAATTGTTTATGATTCTAGCTTCAGCTATTTGCACTGATACTTAAACTCACTGGGCTGATGTCGTTTAGAACATGCTAGGGAATAGCACATCCCTCTCCATCTGCTCACTTTGACCACAAAATTAGATCAGCTAAAAGAGAGAGCAGTAATAAAGAAATCTAGAAGTGTGTTGGAAAAACATGAAGGCGGCTGAAGTAAAATAGCATTTTTCATTACAGCAACAATTAATTTCTTTTTTAAGGTACAGACACAACAGCATAACCACACTCTCCTGTTGCTCAGAAAGCTGCATGTGATACTTTAAAAATCTAGCTGACCTGATTTTTAAACCAAAATTTGGTTTAAAACAACCAATTTGGTGAATGCTCCCATCCATTTGGTCTAGGACAACCCTGTGTCCTCCTGCACGGGAACAGAATCCTAGACTCCTCATTTTAGGCTACTGGAGCAGCCGTGGCCCCAGCGTAGCCAGCCACCGCGGTTTGCCCAGCCTGCATACCACTCCCCAGCACAGTCTGTAGCTCCCTTCTCTCTGCAAAGTCACTGGTGCTGCTGCTTCAGCCACTGCCAAGCACACAGACACTCCAAAACTCTCTCAAAACACTGCCACCATAAAAAGTCTGTTAATTGTACCAAATGTTCCTCTGAGGCAACACCACAGTGGAGAGAGGATGTGTGTCTGTTAAAGCCCACCTGCAGGGTAGGAAACAAAGGTAAGCAAGAGAAAGAGACTGTTGCTAATGAGGAGTAATAGAATTAAAACTTCATTATGTGTTTTGAAACAGCAGTCACAGCAGGAGCACTCCTTTGATGCTAAAAGATTAGCAGCCCAACAAATAAAATCAGAATTCGGTTCACATGAGCAATAATAAACCCGATTCACACGAGCCTGGTCCAAGCACAGCTCTGTTGCAACAGCACGAGCTGCTTGAGCAGCAGGGCCAGGCTAGGACCAGGTTACAGCACAGGCTTAGGGGGTGCTGGCAGCATCCCTGCCGCACCGCCTTCACGTGGCTCTACTCACTCAGGAGGGTGGGAAGGTGCAGGGACAGCACCAAAGGATACCTGTGCCAGTGCAGAAAGCATGATGAAATGCCGTCCCAAATTCAAGCTCAAAAATATCTTTGTGTACCCTCTGATGGCAGAGAATAATGCTCTGGCTTGGAGAATCGTTACTTAGTCCCACAAAATATTTTAACCACTGGGAAGCCACTTGCAGGGATCTGGACAATCAAGTACTCTGAGAAATACCCCACTAATAATAAAAACAGGTACTCAAGACCTCATCAGCCAATACATACAACACCCCAGTGTTCAGTGAACTAAAGAGACAGAAATGCACTGGAAGATTTGGGACACCCTTACAACTGGGGAACTGCCTATCGTGAAAAGCTGAACAGGACTGCTACAATTGTGATAGTGATTTTCAACATGAGAAATAAGATACAGGAGCCTTTTCTTCATTCATTCATCAAATTCTCCTTCCCACATCACTTTCTCTTCAGTCCAGCCCACCATTAAGCCCACCATAAATTAAAAGGTTTTCTTCAGTTTCAAACTTATGCTCCTCCATACATTCTGAAACCACATTGAAATTCTTTGTCCCTCTGCACTTTTTTGTGAATTGCTAGGGGCCCTCCTCATTACTTGTATTTGCTGCTTCTTCAGGAGAGCTGCTGCTGGGAATGATTGCCTTCCCCATAGCAGTTAAATGACAAAAACATCCTTGGCTGCCTTTCCCCAGTCCCCATATGAATGCAGATGATGTGTCACTAGTTTATGCTAGGAATTACCACACTTGGATTACAAATCTTCAACTCTCTCACATTCAGCTAAGAGCCACTCGATTTTGCTCTGTGTGCTGGGAAGTATTTTAGGAGAGGTTTTGTTCAGGTTTTGCTATATTGTCAGACCGACTGCTAACCCCTCTCAAGGATCCAAAGCCTAGATTATTTCCCTAATTTGAAATAAATTATTTCAAGATTACCTATATGACTGCTAGTACCTATGTGTTTGGTCAACTTTGCAATTGCTGGTTAGCACTGCAAAGTTAAATAACCAAAAAAAGACTTCTGCTTTTATTTGGTGGGGGAAGGAGGAGGTGGGGAGTGGGAATCTGAAAGCCAGAGCAACAGGGCTGCTTTCCTAACCAGGCACAAGTGTAATCTTCAGTTTAAAAGAAAGGCCCACTCCCCAGTGTCTCTGGCTGGCTGGATTCAACACCTCTACAAGTAACTTGCTACATAGTTTATGGTTATTTTAGTTGCTTCCCAAACTCATTTTTATGCTCCCAAAACCTTCTTAAGCCTTTACTGCTACTTATATCTTACATGTCCTATTCTAAATTACTTAACAGAAGAATTCTTATTTTTCCTTTATCTGGCCCAAATACCCACGGGTGTGCTACACATGAATCATGTTTCTAATCAATGTATCTTCTTATTCCAGATAGAGAGCTTCATACATTAACTTCAGGAGAGACTATAATTGTTGGTCTTGCTCAACATTGTTTTTCTGTCAGACCACAGATTAAGCACCTGTCTACTCCAACATACATTGATTTAAGGTTTTGCTTTGTTTAGGTGCATTTTTTTTTTATTTTCCTCCAGAAACTCCAATTGTTTCTTTGAATTTTTTTTTTTTTAAAACTGTGCTTACATAGTTAATGATTTGTTTGGC
Source organism: Rhynochetos jubatus (assembly GCA_027574665.1). Taxonomy (NCBI): domain Eukaryota; kingdom Metazoa; phylum Chordata; class Aves; order Eurypygiformes; family Rhynochetidae; genus Rhynochetos; species Rhynochetos jubatus. The sequence goes on from CM050655.1 coordinate 11,950,565, forward strand.
CCTGGTTATAAAGCCTAAGAAGCAATCAGAGAGAATTCTGCACTCTGCTTTTATCAAAAAGATTTATGCATAAATACTTAGGTGTTTGTAACACAAAATAGTAATTAATTTTAATTACACTGAAAGAAGTTTAATCTAAGGAAAGAAACACACACTCAGTAGCAAAACACAGCAAAAGCACCAGAGCAGGTCATGCAGAGATACTGTCAGGGACCTCTGACCCCTTTCTAATGAACAGCTCCAGCATTAGCAGAAAGACCACATCCAGCTCTTGCTAATCAGTTGCTAAAGTAATGATGGTTTCAATCACCCTGATGAAGCTGATGACAATGATTAAACTGGCTACTTAAGACATCTTCTTGATTAGAGTGATATTTAATCCATAAATCATGAAATTCATTCCTGTTTGGCTTCATGAGATGTCTTTCATGAAACTCCGGTGAGAAATTCCCCTCTCAGGTGACAAACCCCTTTTCAGTTCTTCCCAATTACCTTCTCATACATGGGATGAGGTAGGCTTTGCCCACCACAGAAATAAGGTGTGAGGCAATCAGCAAGCACTTCACTAACACCACTTCTTGAAAGCAGGAGCAGCACACCATTTTACAATTCTACTAATACAAGAGAAATTGAGCCTTTGGCATTGTGAATTTTGGACTCTGGGCAATCTCAGACTTCAAACATGCAGTAAGTCATCATTATCTTATTTTTCCATCATCGAGAAAAACGGCTTGTGATTTCTAGCATCTAAAAGAGATCTAAAGCATACTAATAGTGAACACTTTCTTACTTTTCTCAAACTAGGCCTGCATTTACCCCAGTGCAGTTATGTAGGGGAAGAAAGGAATACTAGTATGCTAGGGTACCTTCAGCTATTGCTCTGAAAGTGCTTATTGAAATTCCCTCTATGCACTGTTATTCCTTCCCAGTATTTATAAGACATTAGTAGAAGCAGTTAATTTCAGCAGAAGAGTGCTAAACCAAGGGGCTTCAAATAATACTGGTGGTGTAATGACTTCAGGCCAATATAGCCAGATAAAAATAGTAACTTCTTGAGGAAAGGAACTAATAGCCCAGTACAGCAATATAATTTTTTCTAAGAAAGATTAATCCATTTAATTCACAGAGAGGAAAAGCTGTATGTTAGAGAATTTAACCTATATTGGCCTAATTAACTAGATAGGAATGAAAGATTAGTTTAATCTAAAATCAAGTTACATCTCTATCTTGCTCATGTACATTTACAGTAAAAGTTATCACCAATAAATCTATAAACACTGTTCAGTTCAAACTGAGAAATCTCCCAGAGCAAGGCATACCCTACAGAAGTAGGGTCAAGGTGGTATTGCATCCAGTGGTAAAATACAGACTACATCTCTGCAGTGATCTGCAAAGCTCACAGATCAAGCAGAGCTCAGAGGGAAAGGCAAGATCTCCCCTTTTCCCAGTTCCCCTGCTAACTGCCAGGCTTGTCCAACACCCACCTCCATCTGTTCCCACCCACTTCATTCATGCACTGAGCACTACGTTGGCTTCACATGTTCTGTACACTGCTGGTTGTAAACAGGACAACCCATGCCCATAAACTGTAGCTCACCATAACATTTTTCCCTAACAAATTACTGCTACATCATCAGCTCTGGAACACTGGAATAGAATTGGCTCAGCAGTGATTTCAGAAGTGATCTCAGCAGCCAGAACCCACACCTCAGCATCTCCAAGGAAGGTCCCCAGGAAGCTTCTGCCACCCCTGTGCATACACCTCCATGCAGCACAGCTTTCTGGCTATCAGGAGCAGCCCCAGGCCCTACTGATTTCCTGGAGAAATGGCCAAAACCAGAGGCACATCCCTCATCTCCCCCCGCCCCCCCAAGTCCTAAACAGCTGTCATGTCTGTATCCCTGACATAGATCACAGCCTAGAATAGCAGCACTATTCTTAGAAGAGCAGCAAACTATTAAGCATGGCACAGAAAAAGAACTAGAGCATGAGATACCGTAGGAGAAACCCTGAGAAGGACTACTGGAAACTTTACAGAAGACACCTAAAAGAAAGCAGGGGATGTACTGCAGCTCTAAGGATTTATGTTTGCCATTGGAGAGAAGCCATATTCCTTCCACTTCCATCACCTCAAGTCAACTGCTTTGGAACATTTTCTGAATTAAGGAAAATAGTGGGAAGAGACAGTTATAAATGAGACAGGTTGAGTGCAGCAAGACAGGTGTGTATATGCCTGCAGTACCCAATCTGACTACTGTTATCTACCATACCAGGCAACAGGGAAATAGTTTTAAAAGGTTTGTTTTCTCTAAATTATCCCTAAAATTAAATTTCTGTAACTTTCTGTCCTGACTTCAGGAAAAGAAGTGGAGGAAATAACTCAGAAAATTCCTCAAACTGAGTAACCTTTTAAATAGCAGTAATAGTTCTTTTTCCTCTAGCCACTTTGATTCCTTAAAAAGTAGTCAGCTCTGCTGAAAAACATCACCTTTATAATAGATTAGTCAATCTACTTCATCCACCATTCCTAGCCCAAGCCATTTGTCAGACTGATGAGTACAAGGTAGAGCTGTGGGTCAAGAACACCAAGGGACCAAACATCACAGGCTCTACCTGCAAATCCCTCTCTGGTTTTGCTCTCATGATTATGAGAGTAAAAATTTACTTATGTAGCCACCTCTTACTAATAAATAATTACCAAGAAGAAAAACCAAGGAGTCTGATGTTCAGAGTAGATTATCCCACCTCATTTTGCAAGTAGCTGACCTGGATCTATCCATCAGGCTTATATCCATCTGAATATTGATAAGGTTCACAGTGAGTTTGCTCTCCAAGTCCTTGGCACACAGATCTCCTGAAATCTGCCTCGAGCTTAGGTGAAACCTACTCTTCCCCCAAACCTTGGCTACCTCCAATTCCTCTGCTGCAAGTGGCCAGAGACTCCCAAAACGTCAGCCTCCTCCTTGCTTCCGTTCTATCATAACAATGCTCTTGAATAACAAGTTAAAAACAGCCGAAAAGGGTAAAATCAGGGTTTTTTTGAGTGCTTGCTCTTCTGCTGCCTGCCCACCTACAATTTCATATCTCACTGTACTGAAGGAGAATAAGTGAAGAGAAACAAGTTCTTCTACTCAAGGTTAGAAAACATTCAGAACCTATAGAAATAGATGTAGTATTTGAATAGTATTCAATTAGTAATAACCCCTTCATTCCGTGGAGCAGTGCTACTCCTGAAATCAAATTTCTTCACAGTCCCCTTTGCTTCTTCAGCTGCGCTGGAGTGGAGACATTTTACAAGTGACTAAGCACTTCACCGTGATCTGCACGTGCACATACTCACCAAGTCCCAGCAAAAAAGATGCTTACAAGAGATATCCTCATGCTGCATAGTACCCATGGCATTCCTACAAGCAGTTTTCTAGTAAGTAACTGCAGCATAGCAGATGAAATACTGCTTGAGAGGTACTCGTTAGCATTTTTAACAGCTTGCTAATAGAACTTCAAGGAGTACGAATTTCTAAGTGATTTGAGGAAAGTTTTTGTCCTGAAGATGACTGCCTAAGCAGTCGTTGGAATTATCAGAATACAGATTGTCACAGGAAATTTCAGAAAGTGTATAATGCACACTGTAGCCCTGCTTCAGAAAGCAGTTATAATTAATGTGTCTTTAACATTGGCAAATGGCATTCTATAAGCACATGGAATTTTAAGCAAATACCACACATGACTCTTAACAGGAATTTTATGAGCCACTCTCATTGCATTCTTATTTGTTACATTTTAAGTTACACCCTTTAAAGTCAGAATAATTTCTCAGCATGTAGGCTGGTGTGTTGGATGGCTAGACAGCATGCAGTGCCTATTGTGGCATAAACCACACTCTAAATAAGCTTCACATTTTTACATTCTGGAAGCCATCAGACAAGAAACTTGTAATTTACCCTTGGGTGAAGGGGAAAACAAAGGAAATACTCTCTTACCAAGCAGGTACATTTTCTAAACATCCAACAATAGCTCTGAATGGAGTGAAAGCTCTAAGATAAAGTTGTAAGATTATTTGTGCTGGTTTTAGTTGGGACAGCATTAATTTTCTTCACAGGAGCTAGCACGAGGTTACGTTCTGGAGGTGAGCAAGCAGACACGTGATATTTAGTTGCTGGCTGGGATTAAGCCACAACACTACAGTTCTCTAATACCTTAAACTCTACTCAGTCACTATCCCATGGAACAAATAAAGTAACTACTACAGAAATTAGCCAGCACAAACCAAAAGACAAAGGGAAAGAAGAAAAAACCCCCAACCAACCAAAAAATATTTCATAACACAAAACATTTTCTCAGAAATAACACATTTAAGACACAAACCTCCTGCCAGAGCCATGCTTCCAGAGCTGCCTCCTCTCTGCAGTACCCTTCTGGTGCAGATACACAAATGAGAGAAACCTGAATGTGTGGCCACTGGTGGGGAGATAAAGGGTGTCCTCAGTGATTTCAGCTGTGACTACAAACCAGGTGAAGAGCTTCCCCTAACTAAGGGGTGTGGGTTGCCAGCGGGCAGGAGCCTTACCTGGGGCAGCGTTACACTCCCACCCAAACCTGTCCTCAGCCCCAGGCAAAAGGAATAACCTTATTAGAACAGTGGGTTTCAGCATCAAACTCGTCCAAGTGCCTGTGCCCTGGGGAATGAGGTGCCTGGAAGAGCAGCTTTGAAAGTAAAACATTTTTCTGCTATTTCGTAACGTTGGTGTGTTCAAAAGCATTTGAACTCTACTAAAGTAAGTCAGATTTCAAGCAAAAGACATGCATTAGCAGCAGCCAAGTGACAGATTCAGACAGCTATTCTGAGCTACATGGGGGGGAAAAAAAAGCAAAAGCCCAAGTGTTAGGCAGGAACGCAGGGCTCTGTAGGGCACTGGCCAGGAGTGATGTGGAGGGAGCTGGGAGAGCCCAGTGGAGGCAGAGTGGAGCTGGGGAGCCCCTGCTGCCCTCCCGGTCCCCAATCCTGCACTCTCCTTCCCTCGCCTGGGAGCCGGCTGAGACGCGAGCTTGGCACACTGTGAGCGGGGCTGGCTGTGGGAGGGTGCCACAGGGACTCGAGGTTTCACCCAGGGGCTACCTGGTATCAAGTAGAGAGGTGTTTCTGGAGGCACTCGAGCAGAAAGTCTCTTTGGGGTCGGGATGATGAATAAGCTTGGCATGGAGTGGTTCAGCACAAACCACTGGGGACATGGGTGAAAACACGGCCCTTGGCAGAGGGGGAATGGGGGGACCTCCACGCGTGGCGCCGGAGGCTGTGAAGAGGGGTGGGCACTGCGTCCCCCATGGCTGCCCCAACTGAGGTGCCACCACCCCAGCCAGGTGCCCCAAGCTGGATGCGGGTGGGTGACACTGAGATTTCGCCCCATCCCCACGGCCGCTGCTGGGACGGCTAGACTCTTTTCACTTTGTTCAGGTGGGACATCATTTTGCCAAGAACTTGCGCTTCTTTTTTTCCGGAACTCCAGAATTAAAGATGTTGCCATCTCTGCCTCTCTTTCTAGTTGGTCCTCCCTGGGAATGTGTCATTTTGGACACTTCAGCCTTTCCACCTGGTCCATTTATCCAAATGCCTTGCAGGTGAGACTGGAACGATTGACTTCAGCAGCAGCAGACTTGGGCTTTCCAGGCAGGTGTGTGTGCTGAGATGTCAGAGACCCCTGAACCTTGTTGTCTCAGACTCTAGCTAACCCAGCTGATCCAGACTGCATTTGTCTTCAAACGGGTTAGTCTCGGCCCTCTTTGAGGCACTGCTACCACATGAAGCCTCTGCTTTGAGAGAGATGGCTGGCGACTGAAGGAGCATACCACTTCAGCAGGGAAAAAGGACGGAATTCAGTAACGCAATGAAACTCATTTGTGACACTAAGTAGAAAAATGATAGTGTTCAGCTTTGCTTGCACATATGGTAACCCAACCTGGGTGTTGGGAGTATAAAAACGAGTCAAAATACAGATTGATTCTGAAATCAGTTATTTTTTTATCCTTTAAAACCATAGACAGGAATGTACAGCTCCACAAAAATGGAGGCCAAACATACCGAACCAAAACATTTCCTGGGATGCTGCATGACACTTTTTCTAAGGTTATTTCCTTTTGACCACACTCAGTCCAAAAGTGTCTCCCGTTTGCAGTTAAAATAATCGTAGTACAGACTGCGCACTCCTTGAAACACAATCTTTGTCATAGGCACTATGATTACTTTTCTTCTGTTTATATTTCTGGTTTTACCAGTGAAAAAATAAACACAGTTGAAAATAAACACCATTCCCCCCTCCCTTCATCCATGTGTTTAGGCTACGTGATTAAGTGGATATTCTCTCCAGCTGTTTAGATGAATAAACTAAGTTGGAGCCTTCATTTCTGTGTTCTAAAAAAAGTTTGTGTATGTAGCTATACATGTATGTATATATCTTAGTCAGAAGCCCCAAATCCAACTCAAGTGTTTATCAGTGGTTTTATTGACAGCAGAATCAATTTTGTTGAAATGAAATAGTTGTCATTTCAGCGATTGGTTCAAGACTTTTGGCTGCTAAGAAGGTTTCACAAGACTCACCCTATGCACTGAGAACGCTCGGACTTCATCTCCACATTAGGTGCTGTTTCATGCATATCTACAGATCAGTTTTAATGTAAACATAATTTATGTGATATGGAAAAGATCTAGTGATGAGTAAAGGAAAACATGAAATGAGGGATAATTTTACAATAAAAGTTCATCTATTTAAATTAAGCCTGATTCACTGTACTAGGTAAGTGCTCAGCAAAAATTCTGAAACACCGGATTTGTGACCATTAAGACTAGTTCTGGGAACCAATCATTCCACTTTTATTTCTGGACATCTTAACATCCTTATAGACTAAATAACAAGGACTGAAAAAGTATTTAACCAATAAATCAGGCACAGGATTTTCAGAGGCAATTCTTCCTTTGCGGTCATTCCAACTATCCCAGCTGGATATTCACAGTGAACAAACCATGTTTCCATCACCTTCGTTCCATTTTTAAGTGCTTTTAGTACAGGGATTTTCTGCAGGTCACATCGGCAGCCGGTGAGCAAGGAGCACAAGGCACTGCCAGGTCTTCTCTCAGCTAATTAAGGAAGACAGGCAAAGTGCTGCCACCCAGATCCTACCCACAAGGATGGAAAGTTGCCCATGAGCTACAGTACCTTCCTCAAGCATAAGTGTTTGCACAGTGAGGTGTTCTCTGTATGCTCTGAAGCCATCTAGAGACAGCTTTAAATTAATCTAAGTGCAGAACTACTCTACTACTTACTGGAGAAATCAAAATGAAATTCACAATTTTGTGGCCGATCTCTATGGGGTTACAGAGGAGCCTTGTTTAAAAGGAATGTGATTTCCAGGGTTTTTTTCCCAAGGCACCCTTTTATCTCAATCTTGGGAGAGTTTTTCATCTTTAGCTTAGGAGGCCTCCCCTGCTGTGAAAGCCAACTCCCCACCTGACGAAGGGGCTGGGCCGGCAGGAAGCTCCTGCACAGCCCCGAGTGCTGCGTGCCAGGCTGAAGGAAGGACTGGTTTGCTCTGCTTGCCAGAAAGCGATGCGGGGCTTGGTGTGACACCCACACCTCCGGCAACGAGGTACCACTGCTGCCTACATAATAGAAACATCCGTTAGTTGAATGAAACTGAGATGGAGGTTAAGGAGTGTGGCAAGTGCTGTCCTGAGCACGCTGAAAGTCCATCCTGAGATAGTACAAGCCACCGACAATTTAAAACCGGCTACCAGTTTATATACCTCACAGCCTGCAAATCACGTGACCAAACCATACAGTTATTTTAGCATTACAAATCCTAGTGGAACTAGCTGGAAAGGTTTTTGGTAATCAGCCCTTACTTATACCTCTGTCCTCTCTGCAGAGAAGGCAGAGCACATCTCTTGCCTTAGCTTTGCTTAATGTTTTACATAATGTTTTAGGTACATTTGCTCTTGGAAGAAAGAAGGTTTCTTGGGAAGAAAGACAAACTAGATAAGCACACACAGGGACAAAACCTTCTCATAATAACCCTCCCCTTCCAGGGTATCAGCTCCTCCCCTGAGGTCAGAATTTAAGACTGTCTGCTGAGCTGCTTTGGAAAAAACCCTACCATCATTAGCTGAGATGAATATACAGACAGGCTGAATTTGCCTTCACTGCTTCTCCATACAACATACAGAGAAGCAGCACAGAAAATTCTATTTGAAAGAATAGAAAAGCTGCCTTTTAAAAGGCAGCTGGTTCCTGCTTAGATATGAATGCATATGTTTGCTGCAGAACAAGTATGGAGCATTCTGTTTGTCCATATACCTGATTTTGGACTGCAAGACCCAGTTGGAGGACCTCACACCACTATCAGAACTGGAGCTGAGTGATCACAACCAGTTACTCTGGCAAAGAGAGATAAGTGATGACAACTTTAAGAAGACTTTGGAAGCAGCTTCACCTCTGCAATAATCAAGGAGAATATGCAATGAAGTATAAAAAATGAGGTTAGTGTGAATCAAACTGCTTTAATGCTGTTCCAAAGTGACCCTGATGGGCAGGGAGTTTCTGCTCGGATTGCTCCAGCTCAGGCGGTGGGAACTAACAGGTCGGGTCAAACCAGGATCCACAACCTCAGAAACTGTAATTCAGCACCATTGCTGGCACTCCATGTAACCTGACAGCAAATGAGAAGCAGTCCCACCGATTTTTAGTTCACATCATTTCATTTCGATTTAATCAGAGCAGTTGCACAGGAGTCAGTGTGGACACCTGCCCCATGGTACCGTCACTAGTGGAGGAGCTGCAGACACTCTGGGGCTCGGGGTGAGATGCCTCCAGAAAGGAGCATAGGTTAGCACTGCAGAGACAGAAACCTGGGCTGAATGGCTGAGCCACCATAAATACCTTCCTCTGGGAGCCTCATTCCCTTCATAATTACTGCGCTTCCAGGGACATACCTGCCACTGGTACAACACCAGATTTTGACCTGGAAGTTTTACACAGTCCCTTTTTTCTTGGCAAATATATTAGTTTTATCCTTCTATGTAAAATCCAAACGCACCACTGATGTCCACAGAAGTCTCCAGCATTTTATGGGCAATTCAATACATAAAAGAACTAAGTTGAACACGCTCCTCAGAGAATGGTTAGAATGGGTTGGCTGGAAGGGACCTTTAAAGTTCGTCTAGTGCAACCCCCTGCAATGAGCAGGGACATCTTCAATGAGATCAGGAAAGAAACATGAAACACAGACCTTACCCATGCCCTGTTATCATGATATAAATCTAAATATTTGTAATCTGGATTTGTAACGTATATTTTTTAAAATAGTTAACTTAATGCAAACATTTCAAGTAAAATGGTTTAAAAAAGACACAGAAGAAATTTAACCTTTTTTTGTTTTTTGAGAATTCTCTGCTTCCAAAATCAATCACTTTAAAGGACCCCAGAATTTGGAAATCACTAACTTCAAAAACAAACTAGTGCTGATGACCACAGTTTCACTGACATGAGAGAGATCAGAGAAAAAAAAAATAAATAAAATAAGGCAACTTTCTCAGATGACATGACCTGGCACAACTCAAAACCCATCCCTCCTCACGCACAGAAAAAGTTGTGCCATAGCCAGGAGAAGCTCCCTAACCTCTTCTCCAGAAGGTCACAGTGAGCATCTTGCTGGGGTGGTAATACTTCCTCTAGCTGCTGTTTCTCCCATCAAGAACAGTTAAAATCTCAGCTCTTTCTAGGACATTCCAGTCGAGCAGATGGCTCCAACTGTGATATCGATTGGTATATTTCTGAAAAAAACAGTCATGGAGTATTCAGACCTCTTTTCTTGGGCACACTCATTTATTCTTTCCTGCAAGAGGTCAGAGATATCTGAAGCAAATGAGCTTCAGTTGAGTCAGAAATCCAAAATGACACTCTACCATACATTTCTGTCCCGCTTATGCAGAGGTACGCGATACTTGCCTCAGCTCTGTATAGGACTAAGCTTCAAGCTATGAAAGAAACATCGCCTTAATGTATTGTCAGGCAAGGCAAACGCTAAGCTTGAATTCCTTAAAAAAAGGGCTTAGACATATTACAGGCATGACCTATAAATTGGCCTCACTGAGTCTTCTTTGATTTCACTAATGCATCTCGAAAACCTTCTTCTACCGCTGTTTCCTCCAGAAAAAAGCAAGGAACTTTTTGAGACATTTTATAATATTAAATATAGAATATTTTCAAGTAGAATACATTCTTTGAGTTGTTTTCTATTGTATTATTTGTACTTTTAGTTTCCAAATATTTACACAGCTGAGAGCTCTCGTTCCATATTCCTTCAAAGCAAGATGTACATTAAAACTACAATATTTGACATATTACTCCTAATTTTATGAACTTTGGCATTATTTATATTACGTAATTCAACGCGATGCATGTTAGAGGTCTTAACCTTTGGAGACATTTTAGTAGTAAGAGGCAGAAAGTTACATCTGAAGCTACAGCTCAGGATGTTTCAGATGACTTCTGGTCTTTGGTACTCTGAATCAAGTCAGAGGCTTCTGGTCTGAAATCTCACAGTACTTCCCAGGGCTGGGCAGGAGAACTCAGAGAGTGGCTGACGCGGAGACCATGCACGTTGATACCAGCAGGTATGAAGGAACGGCAGGAAAATGTCGCGCAGCATAGGTTGCATAAATCCTCCTTCAAGGGAAAGATCTCCTGTTGGATCTACCCAAAGCAGACAAATGTAAGCGTATAAAATTTTGAATGTTTTATGCCTAAAATTTACTTGGTGCACATCCCTGGCTTCCCAAAAGTTGGGCTGTAAATTGTACTCTTGATTCTGTGGGTAAGGTAAAATTGAACGTGAATAAAGATGCTGACGCAGGGCAAATTCAGTGACGCCAGTAAAATCACAGTGAGCATAAGACAGCACAGAAGTGGGCTGTGCAATGCAAGAGCAAGGAATAAGGACAAGAGTATATTAATGCCCAGTCATTTCAGTGAAATATAAATTGCAGGTAGGTCTCCTCCTGATGATCTTAGAGAATCTATTCCTAAAAACTACAGTACAAATACAGGATTTCCATGCCACTTACATATGTTATATCCCATACTTTATTACATTCTTCAGTCAGCAATAAAAACCTCTCTGTTATAGCTATAAAATATTATAGTTTCTCATAGCAAAAAAAAAAAAAAAAAGTTGTCTTGCTGTATTTTTACTTTATGATTTATCTGGGAAGTTTCACAAAAATAGCCATGTGGAAATCACTCCTTGATTACGGGACTGTTGACGGAAGAGGAGACTACTAAATGTTTTTGAGAACGTAAGGGTCAGCGCAGCCTGTCAGTGTTGTGTGATTGCTCTGTCTCTGTGGCAGACATTGAAAACAGTGCTGAAACAATAAAGAACCAAAACATAATTAACTTTGATAAGAGGGACAGCACAAGCATTACAAATTTGGGAAATTCCACCTTTTCCTTTCTCAAATACTGCCTACATGGTCATGAATAAATTCAGACAGTTTAACGTTTTGGCAGTTTCAACAGATAAACAACTATACTGTTTTTTACTATCAAGATGAGAGCACCTTTACTGCCTGCAGCGTAGACTGTGGATGACTATTTCCTCCTCCACTGAGGGTCTCCCCAGTTCTGGGCTACAGTGATGCCTTTTCACTGCTATTAATATTTTCTGTGACCATATTTCTTATCGATTCCTATGGCACAATCCTCTAATTGCTATGTAATAAAATTGAAAAAAAAAACCCACCAAAACCCCAACACTCTAGTTTATTAATAATTTTACTGTTGTTGTAGCTATTTAATTCATATGTCATGCTTGGACTTTGCTATTTAAAATACAAAAATCCTGTTTGATGTAATGATTTGGAAGTGCCAGGTCTAAAACCTGACAACTGGGTGTCAGTTGTTTTCATGTTAGTAGACATCAAAAGAAAGGGAGCATAATCTATGAACTTACAGCAGTAGTGCAGTACAAAAAAGTTTGCATCACCTTATATTTTCAGCAAGATAAAGAACTATATTATTCTATGAATCCTTTTAAAATATAATTCAGATAAAATCTTGTTCTCTTTGAGGAAATCTAACAGTCCAGCATTTGGAATAAAAATGGATAGAGGCAACAACATTTAAGACGATGTGGCAGACAATAGAGATAATGGGATCACTGACCTGCCCTGCTACTGAGATAAAATAAAAAAAATAAATCACAAAACATGAAAAATCTATACTAAATATTTGCTATCTCCCAATCTGATTGAAGATGAGAATTAAAAATTCATGCCAACATAATAAATCACTTTATAAACTCATTGTTTCCCCAAGTGAGAAACAGTTTATAGGGAAATTTCATTTTATTGAGAGCCAATTGATATTAATGCCGTATTTGAAACCAGTTTTTATTCCAGGTCTGCTCCTTCAAGTTTCAGTTTTATTTAGTGCAGGTAGGACTCTGAAGGATTTCTTCTTTGGTACTAATTTTCATAATTTATTTTAAGAGTAAGAAATACTCAAGCAATGTCCAAAATTAGACTAACAGGAGGTGGGGATGAACTGGGAAAGGGAATCCAGATTTTCTCCCTACTTACATGAGAAGTAGACATGAATTATCTGATTGAACATTTTGATTCAGGAGCATATCTCGCACATGCCTGGTCATAGGCACATGCTATCATGAGTTGTTGTGTGGGTTTTTTTTTTTTTTTGGTTTTTTGTTGTTGTTGTTTGTTTTTTTGTTTTTCCCAAAATTTAAACCTGAAACTGAAGTATTTTTGATGAATAACACTGGAATTAGCCACGTGGTGGTAAATTCATTGGTAGAGCCTGGTCAGTGACACCCAGCCATTGTACAAGACAGACCTGACAAACCACTCAGCCAATGACCCTTGCACCGTATTCTAGTGAGCGTGTTCACACACTGAGTGTGATTTTCATAAGCAAAATGAAGGTAGCTCCATAAATCAGTGCAGAAGTCCTTGCATCATGTGGTGGCTTGTGACACTACACTGGCCATCAAGTAAAGGAAATTTGGGATGCGATCCTCTGTTAATATAAACTGCCATTATTGCATTGACTACACCCGCTGAAAGCATGGCTAGATACCAAAGCATTCTGAAGAGCTCTTTTTCGATGGACGTGTTTGTTGATCTAAACATGATCCTGCAAGAATTAGAACATTTCAGCTTCGGGTCAAGGATGTACTGAAGAGTTTTTCAGTGGTTAACACTATGAAATGTGCCCATACTCACCTACATTTCCAATTTCGAATGCTGGGATCATTCTATTGGGGTATTTTTTAAGGTTATTTTGGATTGTTTTGAAGAAATTCTATAGAGAAGAAAAAATTAAAAAAAGATTGTATATGCAACTCTGATAATTCTGCTCCACAGTATTATGCTGAAGAGACACAGGCTTCCTGTGTTCAGTTCAGAGAAAGTTCAATTTATTTAATTAGCTGTTCTCCCAGTTAACTCGAGTGTAATGCTACGTTCACACCAGACCATACTTGGAACTTCATAGGTCAGATATAATTTTTAATTATGTTACAGGTAAATGACTGGGGAACTACAGTCTGCTTCCCAGGCTGGCAACAGATGTAGTTTTAGGAATGAACTGCATTTCGCACTGACTCACACCCCTTCCAACCCACTGAGTTCAACGGGACCATAGGGGTCAGAAGGAAAGCAAAATTTGGCCTACCATTTCGGCTGTATCAGTATGACTTTCTTTTGGGTCCTCTACATTATTAATTGCCAGACTTCAGAGAAAATGTCCTGTTCACTGTAAAATAGGAGGGTCCATGGAGGAGAATAGTTGCATTAGAGAAACACACAAACGACATTAAGGCTACCTAGTTCGATGTTTTCAAACCTTTTTCTTTTCCTCTGCAAACAATGACAGTTTCAATAGGATCCAAAGCGATTCTCTAAACAAATAATACACTAGTCTGTCATATGGTTAATATTAACGTCTCTCTATTCAAACATGCTGAAAACTGAATAGAACAGTTAACATATAACAGTCACACATCCTTTGCTGAGTACAAGAGCGCATCTCTAACATGAACTGAAGATATCCTCACCATTTCAGGTCTTCATCTGTCATTCAGTCAAACATTTAATTCTCTAAAATACATCGCTCTTCCCTCTTTCTGGGTCTTTCGGGGTGCTGAGTGAACACATTCTCTTCACAAAGTCATTGCTTAGCATATGGTTCTTTCTTCAACAGAAATCTTGCTGTGTGTTTCCAACATGTTGGAAAGATGAATCTGTAGAGTTTGGAAGGATTTGGGGGCAAGAAGGTCTTGCATCCGTATTGAAAATATTTAATATTGAAACATCTATTTAGGCAGGATTCTGCACTTTATAGCAGAGAGACCATCTCTCGATGAAATGAATGGTGAACAATGAATTAATTGTGATTGCACTTCACAAACTACTGAATCAGAGCTTTATAGAGTAGCCAGTTTTATATTACAGGTATTCTCACAGGACTTACAGAGGCAAGCTCACTTTGCTCATGTCCTGAGCTGGCGGGATGTAAATGGTGTTGACAGAAAATTCACGTGACTATCAGGATGTAAATCTGAGCCTCACCTAACACACTTTTCAGAGGGTTTATTTGGTGTGTGCTTGGGGCCACAACCATCGCAGTCAGCTCAGCTCATGCACAGTGAGATTTTGCCCAGCCACAACATATTGCAGAAACACCTCAGCGTGAGGCCACTCCTCATGGTGATCCCAACTTACTGCTACACAAAAGCTCTCTGTCTTTGAAGAAGGGAATCCGAATGAAGCATGCTTTATCCTTGGGCATAAAGCATAGTTTGGCCTCAAATATATTGCCATTGAAAACACACAGCAAAGATTACAGCCATAGAAAGTTCTGTAAACAAGACAATTTCATCATCTTCAAAAAAACCCAAAACACAAAACCAAAACTGCAAAAGAAACCAAAAATAAGACTTTCTGAATGAAGACTGTGAATAATAATTTGTTTTACTGTCTTAAAAAAAAATAATTACATACACCTTCAGCATTTCTTTTCCAAATTTACTTGACAGAGGTTAAAATATTGCTTTATTCTGACTCAACATACAACAGCACTGTGTGATTTATTGTGCTATTTTGGGAAGTCTTGAGACTTGTGAACTGGAAAGTCTGGGGGACATTAAGAAATTTAACAACTAATTTGCTGCAAAGGAATATTTTAATACATTTGGTATATACTGTATTTTTTTTTTTTAATCAATCTTCTGACATTACCCAGGGAAGGCTTTTTAGCAGTTATTTATTGTTCATTTTCTTTTTGCCCACGAATAAGCAGATATTTTAACACTAATAAAACCAGTAATGTGTGTGTCACTGAACCCAATTGGTTGCATTATTGGCATATTGTGTTACAGTTTATGGGGGGAAGAGGGACTCAAAAGAAAGCAAATGCAAAAAATGCTTATAACGTGATTGGGATACAGCAACCAGGAAATGACATTTCTTCTCTAAGGCCTTGATCCCCTGCAGGGAGTGATTTGGTGGAAACCATCTGCTCTCATACAGCCCCATTAGAATCAGATCTGTGCATGCCTGTGGGTCTGCCCATACTGAACCATCTGCAGGGTTGAAGCTTTAAAGTTCACAAGCCTAAGCCATGATTAATTAAAGTGACTGGAGAACTGAAAGGGGGAACAAATTAGGGCAGTGTGGACACTTACCGGTTGTATTTTGATCGTATTAGATCTCCCTGACCCTTTTCTGAGCAACCCATAATAAAAAATAAGTTAAAAAAAAATACACACACACACACTCAAAAGTGCTTCTTGAGAGCTTACAAATACCTTCAAAGTATAACAGTTTAGAAATGTTGAGATGTTGGTAACAAACAGTGGAGTTTATGTTCCCACTCAAAAAGAACCAAACCAAAAACCAAACCCAAACCTGTTGTAATACACACTTTCGTACTTTCTCTTGTTCTTCCTCTCTCTCCACCAAGGCAGCTGATAGGAAAAGCTCAGAAGATGGAGCAGCTGCAGGCTCCTGACCACTGCATCTCTACAGACCCCACACTTGGCCAAACCCAAAGCTCCTGAATGTCTCCACTGACTTCCCTGGGCTGACTGACACATTAAGGTAAGGTCTAGAGTTAAGCATCTGGCTCAGTTTAGGTATTTATTGTCATTCCACAGTAGGTACCAGACCTCAGAAGCAGATAACTGCGTACCTGTTTCCATGGTATGAACCTGGAACCAAAAGGAGATGGGGAGAGGGGACCAGGTCAGTGCTGGTGTCACAGGGCTTGCTCCCCAGGGTCTGAATCCCTGGCCATCAGCTCACTGCAGCACAGCCCCGAAACCAGAAATTAATCTAAGAATGGTCTTGTCCTTCACTGAAAAAAAGATGCATAGCCTAAGCCTTCGGACAGCTGAACAGGACCCATGGCAAAACGCTCTGTAACTGAAACTGTACGTCTAATCCTGCCTAGAAAGCACCTGATATACGCTTCATCCCGCCTGGAACTTTTCCCTTAAAAAAATATTTTGTTAAAAAACACTATGATATGAGGGCGATTGACTATTTGGTTTCTTCTAAGTAGATGCTCTTAAATTAATGCATATAAATAATTTGTATTTAATTTCCTCCCTTCCTGTTTAGCAAAGCATCGAATGCACAGATCTCGTTTCCCCTCCCACAACCCCCACACAAAGTCACTTGGTCAATACTGAGTCTCTTTGCGTTTCGCTTTTTAAGACAAATTGTGCCTCTCGCTCTGACTTGGCCATGGGGCTCATGGGCAGAAAGGCCGTGTTTTCACTCGCGCTGCTCTCTGCTTCTACGCTCGCCAGTTCATAGTCCTCCGACCGCCTTGCGTCCGTCAGAATCCGAATCTGCTCCTGCACAGTTTCTAGCAATATTTTCACTTCGTGTTGTTCTGCTATAAGACAATTACTGACTGGGGAACTCACATTGACAAGTTCGGCTGAATAGGAGTTTTTGCACCACTTGATGCCTGTTACTTCAGAAACATTTTGCATCTGCATGCAGGCTTCGTCCAAGCCCACAGACGGGATGATGGGAACGGAGTTGGCCCTTGAAGATGAATAGCTGACCAAGTCCTTCTGATCCACGTTATTAAAATAAGGGGTTGTCTCTCTTGAAGGCAGTTGCATATTTATTGAAGTATTCTGAGGAGTTTTTAAACCACTGGATGAATACCTGGAAAGAGTAAAAAGAAGTTTTTTTTGTTGCACTTCAAGTGCTCAGATGTAACCAGCAGCAGGGATGCTGCATGAGATTCAGTGAACCATGCTGAAAAGATACATCACATTTTTCCTTCACACTAGGAGCACTTGGTAATAGGTGTGGCCCTGGGGAAAACAACAGACTCTGGAGACCTGGGTTTGATTCTTGGATCTGTTGGTGGCAAACCACTGCTTTTCTCTCAGTCTCATTTTGCCCACTGGTATATAATAATGACAATTTCTTTTTAAAAGATTTCAGGAGTTATACTGTATTATTAAATTTCTTTGAAATTAAATTTGAAATTCCATTCCTAACTGGGGAAATGGATTGATTCTTTCTTCAACATCTGAACTCTCCATGTCAAATAGCTATTTTAGGAAACCACTTTAAAAAGGTGCAGGAAAAAAGAACTTAGGCAAAACATGGTTTATTTACATAGAAATGATTGTCTCTGCTCCCCTTCAAACAAGAAGAGCCTCTAAGTGCAGCATACCTCTGAAAAACACAGACGTGTTTTTCAATAGCCCATACTCCTAATGTTTGCTTGATTTGTTTTCTTAGAACTCAGGTGGAAATAGAGCTAATGTATTGGACTTGAGCAAATGTCTGTGTTTTCCTGATATCGTAATCCTGTGCTTAAAAAAAAAAAAATCCTTTATCCTCCATTAATACGTATCATACCATGATTTTATTTATTGTGAGGAAACTTGGGTAAATTTTTATCAACATTTCCTTTTTTTTTTCTTCAAAGCCAAAATCATTATTCTGCTGAGAATGTGTTTTCATTTACAGGAAATATATAAAACATATAAACGGAAAGTATACTAAATATAAAATAAAGGAAACAATGGCAAAATAAAAAGATGTTTCCCAACTGAGAAGTTGCATTACTAGAAATTTGTTGCTCGTAGAGTTAGTATATCTACTAGTTGTGATAGCCAAGGTCCACAGACATCACCTCAGTACTGGAATATATCTTATTTATAAGCGTCTTCGTGATCATAGCGCTATTTAATAAGGCAAGCTAATGGTGAAGTCTAATAAATTTTCTCCATGGATGAGGAAGGAAACATTTCTGCCTGTTGTGGAAGCAGGTGCTTTGAGCTCTGACCTGAAGGGTATTTTTCTGAAAGCTGCTTAAGCCTGCTGGACTTCACCAGTGATATCCTTCTCCACACATGTGCCTTGCTGCTTTTTGGCATTAGCAGAAAGAGAACCAAGGAAAAGATAGTGAATTGCATGAAACAGCCATATTGCAACATTAGCGCAGAACGCTAATTAACTGGAAAGGCTTCCTTTGGCCTCATCCTCCTGGAGAGCTGTCAGCCAGGAGAGTGAGGAGGAAATATCTTTAGGCTCATTTCCAGCAGGGCGCCACTGACTTGTAATTAACTTGTCTGTGGTGGCGCCGTGTTTGTACAACTGCGTGACACGTAAACCCATACACGTGCACGCATGCAGTTCTCTGCAGCCCTGTACGACAACTCCCCAGGCACCCCCAAAAGACCAGAAAACACAGCTGGGAGCTCTGCGATAAGGAGGTGTGATCTTTGTTGCTATCTGATGGAAAGAGATACTGCTTTGGGAACTGGGACCCAGGAGAACAATACGGCAAGCGGCTTTTTTGGATATGTGCAGGAACTTCTTATACATGACACACAGCCACGTTTATGTTTTACGTCTGAGTCACCTGAGACTCAGCTTTTGGTTAATTACATTTGCACTACGCTTAGACACACTTGCAGCCATTCATAGCGGGCCTTTGTAGAACAGTTTTCAAGAATAAGTATGAATTAAATACGGATCAGGGATATCATTCCCGAGGGAGGACAATTAAAAAAAAAAAAAAAGAAATGAAAACAAAACAGTGCAGACCTTTGGGTTGTGCCCATTCTTGTTTCCTTTGCTTATTATATAATTGTTCAAACGACTATAGCTGGAGAGATCGCATCAGTTGCATTATTCCCTTTTTTGGTAATTCGGGCCCTAAATATATTCTGGGCTGCACCCTGAAAACAAAGGGAGTGAATGTTTTTAATGAATTTCCATGCAATGGATGTATTATATGGATGATATATAAGCAAAAACAAGGAAAGACTGATTTAAAATGGGTTTAGTGAGAAAACAGTAACATTTGCCAATTCCGTCATAGAGATTCAATTTTTCTTGGTATTTTGAAAGCTAATTGGCAGCAACAGTAACATGTAACGCGATGCTGCATATTTCTATAATATTTTTTGAAGTACAGACAGACACACCAATTTAATGCCAGAATTACATGTTTCTGCCCTGTGCACACAGGGCTTTCAAAGTAGAACTGAGGTTGAATTAAAGCACGTACACTGTGTGCAATAAGCCAGGTATTAAACTAGTAGGAATATTACATCTAAACCTTGTGGGACTCAGCTTTCAGTTAATTACAAACTGATCCATGCTTCTACTTGTGACACCAGGCTGCTGCTGTTTTCAACAGACTGAGAATTAGACCTATAATTGCAGAATCTTAATTACATTTTCCTATAATTCACTTTCCCAGAACTATATTTCCTCCTAAGAAAGATAACTGGGTTTTTTATCTGAAAAAATAATTTGTCTGAATAAATTCATTCATGTGCATGTATTTCCAAGTGCAGCTCTCTCTCCCCACACCCTCTACTTAAAACCAAGCAAAAAAAGAAACTCAAACATTTACATATATGCAACAGTACTTATGTTATACAGTATTTAAGAGTAAATTAAAGAATAAAACCGAAAGAAGCACAATACTTTTAGTGCCTCCTTAAAACAGCTGTGAATGAGAGACAGAAGGAATTGGATCTTAAAATGCAAAATGGCATTAAAGCTTTGCTATAAGCCCTATTGCTATAGGTGTTCAGCCTACAAGCCTGATGACAAGGTCCACCAAGATGAGCGGGAGTCATTCCACTGGCATTACCAGGCTTTGGTTCAGCCTTGTAAGGACATACACCTATGTATACATCCCCCATTTTCTACCTGTAGATATGACACACGGGTACATAAACACATTTGTATCTGTGTATGTCCACATTCACAGGCTATAAGGCACTATTTCTAACACTTCAGACCCTGTCATGCCAGCAGCCGTCACTGAAAGCATGTGATCAAACCGCTGTCCACTTAACTGCATGTAAACTTGTGACACCCTGAGGGACTCGATCCATCTCTGAGATGTGACTGGCATGGACATGGTTTGTTTTCTTTAAGCCCATCCTTTCAGTCAGGTTTTCCTACTCCTTCAAGTAGCACATTGATTAAATAACTTATATTAGCTATATTAGACTCAAACTCTGCAAATATTAGATGCTATTGCAAAAAATGAGAGCCGATGCTTCTTGAAGGCAGCAAAGACCTTCTTCTCAATGTGGGATGGGAAGAGGAGCACTTTTGCAGGACTAGACAAAACCTAATCAGGTAAATCAGCCTCTTTTCTACCAAACAGAAACATACAAAATCTGACTAACTTAAGCCAGAGCTGCTGATGGATGAACTTCAGAAGGCCCACAGAACTGGGGAGGTAAATCACTTCGACTTGATTCCCTACAGGGAAAGATGGAGGTTAAAAGGGAGAACAAAGAAACGAGTGTAACTTCAGCAGGGAACAAGGGAACTTTTCATTTGGGCTGGAAATCTAATAAGAATACCAACACTATGAAACTAGCAGATATTTAGATGGTAAAAAGTCATCTTATTTTGAGGAAACCTCTTCCTAAGAAGAATTAGTTTTTGTTCAGAGATAAGATGCATATTTATATTTTGGTTGAAGAGATTACTTCATTGCTGCAACACAAAATGA
The DNA here is from genome assembly GCA_027574665.1 of Rhynochetos jubatus. Classification (NCBI taxonomy): domain Eukaryota; kingdom Metazoa; phylum Chordata; class Aves; order Eurypygiformes; family Rhynochetidae; genus Rhynochetos; species Rhynochetos jubatus. The sequence continues at coordinate 11,971,654 of CM050655.1, forward strand.
CTTGCAAAAAGTTTTGGTACACCCTTAAAAGTCTTCATTTTCATTAAAACTATCAGCCATAAAACATTGTAATAAAATAAGATCAAATAATTTATTTTATTTTCATGCCTAACCTTGAGATTTTAAAAATTCATTTCCATGGGTACTAGTTGAAGACTTTTGGTATAGTATTTGTGATACACAGACTGCTGTGACTCCTTGTCACAACACCACCTGCTGATGCCCTCAGAGGACTCCTTCAGAGAAAGGTCCCATCGCAAGAGTAGACACTGGGAAGGTCCAATTCTACAGACAACCCCAGCACACAAAATATAGCTGAAGTGCTTTAGTGGATTGAGACCTGAAGGGGTCACAGTCCGGTCCAAATATCAACCTTCTGCAGAACTGCAAATTTAAAATACAGGCCAGTACACGATGATACTTGTAAAATCACACACTAATTTCCTGGAGAGGACTAAATGCACCTACCCACGGGACAGCTTTGCTGTCTTCTCCCTCACTTCTCAAACTAGGAAGAGGCTGCAGCACTCTCCAGAGGCTGAGTTACAAGATGCTGTGGATGAGAGGGAAGGCTGTTAGCCTGCCCCTTTTAGAAAGGGTTGCATTCCGAGTCACAGTTTTGATAGGGAATTATAAACACAAACAAACAGTAACATATTTACTGCAGCAAGTAATAAACAAGTTTTTCCTTAGAAGCACCACATAGTAACAATGAAAGAAGTATGAGACAAATTTGTACTTGTTAAAAGAAGTCAGCAGACACACAAATCTTTTACCACTTTGCTTTCTCCGTTCCAAGGTAAGCGCTGCTCTTGGTCTGTCTCCTAATTCTGTGGATGCCTCTGTTAGGTAGATTCAGCTACAAAACAGTGAGCCAAATGCCCCTCTCACAGCATACCCCAGACTGGGCAATCCTGCTGCAGGTTGGAAAGCATGGCAAGGGGTGGAACGTGTGACTGCACGCGTGCCCACGCGTACAGCGACGCACATGTGCAACGACACTCATTCTTGGTGGTCAGTACTGGTGGCTGTCACTTCCCAGGAGGTCAGAGTGGACAGTGATAACAGCTCCTTTCTCGCCGGAGGAAAATTAAGCATGTAGGTGACCTCAATTCTGTGCTTCATAAAGCCAGTTCCCATACCAAAAGGTACAGCTGCCTTCTCACAGTGCAACTGCTCACTTCGCCGCACTCAGCCGTGACTTCACACATGTCCAAACGACACTGGTGTTGTTTTATTCCATTCCAGATATCACTCCTAGTTTTACATATAATATGTCTGTAGTGATTTTGGAAAGTCTTTGGAAATCGATAGGGATATGTAAATATTATGCAAAATACCTCAGCAATTGCAAAAGACTTCAAAGGCAGCTCTAGGTGCTCAGGAGCACTTCTGAAATTCAGACCTTATGTACAGCTGGAGCTCACATTCAATATTCTAATAAGCTGAATTAAAGAAGGAAAAATATTGGATTCTTTGTGCATTTTCAAAGACAAACCTGTGTGAAGGGATTGGTCTTCAGTCTACAGCAAACACACTTTGCAATGTACATAGATATATTTAAAAAACCATGAAAGTTAGACTTCTGAATTATTTTCTCTTATCTGCCCAGTGCTGACAGAAGAAAGAAATGCTATGCAAACGTTACTGTAACATCACGGCGCCACTAGAAAAAGTATCAGTTATAAAGAGTAACGTTGTCAGTCACTTACAGTTTGTTCTAATCACTCCTTCCACAGCCTTTGAAAGGCTTAAAAAAAGCAGCCAAACAAAGAAAACCGTATTACCTTCAAAGAACCAGTACGCTGTAAACTTTCTTCTGCTTTCAGTACTATAAACCCTGGATGCACAGTAAACTACAACAAGGTTGGAAGGACTGCAGTGGCAAAGCGTATTAACCATGTAACAGCAGTCACTCACAAATGGGCTCACTTCAGTTATATTACTTACCCGTGACAAGGTATTGTGTCCTGGTCTGTGATCCTTGACTCTTCTAGCTGTTGATACGCTGGTCCTGTAATTCCATTGAACCTACCCCGAGGTAAGGGAGGAGTCCTCCGAAAGGCATTTCTATGCAGCATCCCACTTTTTTGTCCTGGGCTGCAGCAGGAAGAGAGACTTCTAGGAAGAACACCAAGAATACAATAAAAATTATCACAGCAAAAGCATAAACTTCTGCAGAGTAAAGATTCAGGATTCATGGATGACTTTTTATAAACTTTGTTGTGGCAGTCCATGACTTCAGCAGAAATTCTCTATGGAAATATACTACTATAATCCACCATTAGCTGCTGTTTACGCCATATTTAACACATCACCCCTCTTCTAGGAATGAAAATAATTGCCTGGTATATTAAATGTTTTCTTGTACTTGATTTTGCATACCATAATCCTGCTATATAGAGCTGACTCCTCAGACAGTATACACAAACAGCACAGCTCCATCATACCTACAGCTGAGCTCAAAATCAGATCTTAAATTGAGAGCCCCATTATATCATCTATCAGCCTACGAGGTGCTGCTTCCTGATACAGCAACATTAAATTGGGAAAAAAATGTAAGTGAAGAGTATCAGTGAAGCTTATGAACTGCAGCTTGAAAAAACCACCTATGACACAAGTTTTCTCCATGTTGAACAAAATTTATTTTCTATATTGCTTTATTCTTGGTTTATATGCAGATTGATTTTTTGTTTATATACATTGATAAATACTGTGTTGTTTCTTTATGTGATATAATAGAAACTTGAGCATGATAAAAACAAGTAATACTTTTCTACTTATTTTTGAAAATTGCTTTTGTAAACATTTTTGTAGTGTTTTGGAAGGAGAATGGATTTTTTCCATTTTGTGCAAGAATTGAAAGGTATCTAGAATCTACAATTTTGGTATATTAACCATAAATTCAGCTGTTGCTAAAGCAAAAATAAGGGAACACAGAACTGAGGCAAGACAACCTTTTTCTACTGTTAACAGGTCACAGTACTGCACGGTGTGACTAGCCATTCATTTTCCAGCTACTCCTATTTCTTTTGACATCTCCTGGGTCTCAGAAATGTATATGTATCACCTAATATTCTGTCACATCCATAATGGTATTTTAATATAGGTTTTGTAGATGCATTTTAAGACTCATTATTTTTGTTTACATGAATAATTTCAATTTCTGATACAATTCAGCTATGCAAAAGACTTGATATGTTTACTTCTCTTTTCCTATTATAACGTGACTTAAAAGCAATCTGCCCTTTATACCTTATGGGAACTTTCTTTATATTTAGGCCCACATCTACTCCCAAAGCAATCCTTGCTTCAACCAAGTATCTTGGACAAATTCTCCTGGAGTGTACATTTCCATTAAAACCAACCTTTTCTCCCTGAAGTCAAAACATAAGAAATAAATTCAACAGTTTCTATCCTATTGCTTAGGCTTGCAGTGTTCCATCACGGTCTCCACTCTGTTCTCTTTCACACTTTTACTTTCCCTGTGCTTTATAATTGAAAAGATCAATAACCCATAGCAATAGCACTCCCTTAAGGATTTTCAATGCTTCCTTAAATAGATTTTTCCTTAGCTATTAAGGAGGCTGCGAAAAAACTTTGTTAAAAAAATGAAGTTCTGGCCTTTCAGTTCTGAAGTCTGAGTTCAAGCTGTGAGTTACAGTTCATATTCTGTAAAATAACACTACCACATCAGAAAACAATTGACAGTTTCTGCTCAGGAGAGTCTGAGATTATTACAGCAGGGGATCTTAAAAGATTCAGCTGAATGAATAATTTGTGATGGACAACGAATTTCAGGGGTTTTTATTGACTGCAGTATATTCCTCAATGTACTGCAAAAGTCAACAAACTGATTAACTTAACAGACTTTAGACTGGTCACAAAGTCTGAAACTGGGAAGGCATTGTTTAATTGTGATTGGTTTGATGCCCTCGCACATCTTCCTCGTTGGATGAGAGGACATGGACTCCCATCTAACAACACGCACGTGCAAATTCACAAAAGCTCTGCATTTGTAGTAGACATAACTGCAACACATACAGACATACCTGAGGCAATCAGTACAAAGAGCAGCAAAGATGGATACGAATGACCTATCTGGACTTCCTTCAACTTGCACTGACACTCTCGTTGCTACACCTAACACTAGACACTACGGGCTGCTAGAAGTGCCTGGGCTAGTTATCCTGAAGGGACACGGCATACGCCGACACCGTCCTGCAAGCACAGCAAGCTCCAGCATGGACATAGCTTAAGTAAACGGTTCGTTGGCAATGTGAGGTTCTTATGCTTTTCACATTTCTGACAGAAAAAATGGAGGGGAAAATGAACAAAACCAATGTGTGATCAAGACAAATTCACAGGAAAGGCCAGGAAATATTTAGACAGTGCTGCTGGAAGCTGCAGCATAATGCACATTTCTTGAAGAATCAAAGACAGGTTAGTAAGAAGTTTTGTTAAAGTTCTGTGAAAAAGCAACTCCAACATAATAAAGTTTTTCCTTCACGAAACTACTGTGAACGCCAGCATACTCCTCCTCCAAAAACATTAACACAGGCCCTCTGAGGCTTCTGCTCTAATGCTGATGTGAAGTGCTCCTCCCTCTGAGGCAGACACTGCCTTTTGGATTTCTTCAGCGAATTTGCCCTCCTTTAGCCACAATCAGGGTTCCTTCCTCCCTGCACTCCAGTCTAACTGGATAAAAGAAACCAAGCCCACATAGCTGAGCTGTTCAATAAAACAAACCAATATGGAAAGCTGTAGCAGACATGTCTTTAAAATATAATAATCAGCTATTCCAGAATAGCAAATATCAGAATATGCTTGAACTGGTTCACAAGTAATGCATAAACTAGGGAGAAACAGTTCTGATGAATTAATGATTTGAAGGAAGTAGTTCAACCACCTCTAAAGTTAATTAAGAACTCCGGATTCATCGTTACAAATTGTTTTGTGCAGAAATTTTCTTTAGGTTGAGCAGTTGAATAAAAGCAAAGCCTGTCTCAGCAGGTGGACTATTCTCTTCTTAAGGCACAGACACATCTCCCAAGTGCAGTTAATGGTGTTCATGGAGAGGAGAAGACTTGCAGTGAATTTACAGTAACTCTGGGAATCCTCCTGTACTGCTTTTTAGTTAATTACTAAATAAAACTGATTATACATCACATTATGAAAAAAATCAGAAATCACTTTGTCAACAGGAACATGAAAAGCATTAACAAGAGGATGACGATTGTTAAAACTTAAAGGGAACAGAGTATTTGGAGGTACCTCAGTGGCACTGAATTTAACCGTCTGACATAACTTCATCATGTACTTCCTCGTAGTGCAACAATCAACCTCCCTCCTAAAACTACCATGATATCCAGGCTACTACTCCAGAAAGTTGTTCTATACTGAAAACTTTGAGGATTCATTTCAGTTTAAAATTATTTATGATGAGTATACATCTATTTGCCATATGTGACACCATACCCCTTCATTTTAAATAGGTGTTTTGCCTCTTGTTACGCTTTGTCTGAAAGTATCAGTCATATACTCTTTTCAGTCTTCTGAACTGCAGACCGAAATGAGACAGACTCTCTCGCACTTTCTGTAGAACACAGATTATTCGTTCCTCATAGCAGCTCCTGAACGCAATTTGAGTCCAGAGTAATCAGGAGGCCATTTTAACCAGGTGAGATAACAGTGGTGTATTCTCATGCTACACTCGAATGAAGTGACAAAAGTGTCTCATGAAGTGGTTTTAATGTTTCTGACTTTCTGATGGAAATGTCTTGATTAACACTTTCCCTCATCCCATTTATCTTTTGCACAGCTGCATCACTCTGCAACTCCCTTACTCCTTGACCAAGTAGTATGCACTCAAACTTTTCTTCCTCATTTGTTTCTTAAATTGTGTTATGAATTCCCAAATACCGGACCTTGTATTTAGTACTGCTGAGCTTCAACCTACCTGTTACACCGCTCTGAATTTATTTACATAATTTTTATATCCAGATCCTTTTCTGTACTAAGTCTATCTTTAGTATGTTCCAACATTTTTTGCACAAAAGCATTAAACAAAATTTGTCCCCAGTGTTGACCAATTCTCTGAGGGCTTCACTAGTGCTCCACTGATGAATGTCTTCAGCCCAGCACTCACCTGCTCAATGTAACTCCTTCCTATCTCACTTTTAAGCCCCTCTGTGTATCTGCATTACAGTTTTTCTGCCTCTCCCAGCTTTCTCCTATTAAAGGCGTTAGACACATGTGACGTTGATGGAGGCTGTGTAGAGATCTAGCTCACCTACACCAAATATCAAGAAAGTCACCAGTGTAGTGTTGCAGGAACTGCTGTTGGTAAACTTCATGACAATTTTTAGCCTTTTTAATATCTACCCGAAGAATCTGCTTCCCCCACATTTGTCCTAAAGCCTTGACTGGTCTAAATCAACCTAACAGATCTTCAGTTCCTTTGAGAAATTTTTTCTGTTCCTAAACATTTGGCATTCATTATTCCATCATCACAAGACACAGCTCAAATGTTGATAGATTTTGCTATCAGACCTGAAATTTCATGAGTCAGTTCTCCTTCCAGACTTCTTTGATCAAGATTAACCAGACCATCTGGACTTGAGGACTTTGATTTCTGCATTTTAACTCCACTTTGACTGCAGTAATGTCTATTTTCAAATATTTGATCCTATTCCCATTCATCCCCAAGTAATCATCCTAACTGAAAAATGAAATGCATTCATTCAGGATTGCCCTAACTGCTTGATCTAGTATCTCTTTCCCATCATCAGCTTTGCTTCTTCCTGTATAGTACAGCAAGAACAATTGATTGATTTCCGTATTACCGGTAATTCTTACCTCTCAATGATTCCTGGAAATGTTCACTTCAAGCATGACTTCTTGCCCTCTGTGACAGTTTGTTTCTTTCCCTACACCCCATTCCCTTTAGGCATTCTTTTTAGGCTTCTTGTCTGCCTTTACGTTCTTAGTTGCTTTAGCTTATCAATGTATGTTCTTTAAATTTCAATAGCCTTATTTACAGAACAACTTTAAATTATTTTTTCTTTTCATTTAAACTGAATAAATTCTATTGGGAACATAAAGAGTAAAATACTTAATAAATGAAAAAAAAAAAAGTTTTTTACCATGGTTTTCCTGATGCAAACACAAATTATTTTAAATTTTAGAGTAAGCTTATCCTATTTTGTTTTTTTTTCTGTAAGACAATACAACTGCTCAAGGCTGAAAGCCTCTGTGTTTGGCTTTCATCATGGTATTCTCTGACATGAATCCTTCTAAAATCAATGATGATACAGTCAACGAATTAAAGTCAGGATGAATAATTACCAAGAAAACCGGTATTCAAAAGGATCACAATTCAACCCCATACTTAACAAAACTCTAATTTGTGTCTATCTGTTAGAAATTAAGACAGTACAGGTTTTCTTTGTACTAAAATCAACAGATAATACAAGATGAAGTTCCGAGCACATTGTATACTTTACAGGAAGTTTACTCATTAAAGACATTTGTTACTTTCCAGTCCTGACAGTACTAAGAGTTGTTTTACATAAGAAAGAGACGATGTAAAATTTTTCTAACAATAACAGTGAATAATAGAGGCAAAATATTTTAGAATTAAGATTCAAATTTTCAGTTCAATCTCTGCAGTAATTCTTTGCACATAGCTGAGGTTGGTAGAAAAAGAAAATTGCTATTGTCTAGTAATCTGAGTGAAATAACTAGATCTCTGTCAGTCAAATTTCAGCAGCCCCAAATGATTCCCCCCCACCTTGACAGACTTGCTGTCAGGCCAAAATTGTATTGGTTTTAGGGACTGGAAACAGAAAGCTCCTGATTTTAAGAAATGAACACCCACCATCAGTGCCCTTGAAAACACCAGCAGAGACATGGAACAAAATATTTCCATAGCAAGCAGAAATAAAACAATAATACTGTTTAACAACAGCATAAAACAGAGAACCTGCAGAGCTGCTGTAATCTTTCCAGGCTCATGTCAGGTTTGGAATGGAAGGAAGAGATGTTTAGGACAAAATATATTCCCAGTAAAAAAGAGAAGTTTCCTCATTTGGCCACATTGAACATTATTTATAAACTAAAAAACCCAAGTAAATTAAGAAGCTGTCACATGGTGCATAAATTATAGACTTATAAGTCTTAAATGTTCAAATCTGTTGCATATTTTATAAAGCAGTGGCCTTGTATAATAAATCTTAAGTTATAAAACTACAAAAAGAAATCTTTATAAGTTAAGCTAGTCATTCTACATCTTAACACAGTTCTGAAGCAGACTCTTCAGATAGTATGGTGCTTGACATCTGCAAAGAAGATGACTCTTGATTTGGCTGGGTTTTTTTGTTGTTAGTATTTTTTTGGTTGGTTGGTTTTTTCCTCCGGGAAAGAGCAATTTTATGTACGAATGTGTTAAAATTAGCAATCTGAGATTCTGAATTAGTTCCCTGTAAATTCAGTGTGACTTATTCTGCAGTTTCCCTATGTAGAACAGGGCATCTAGAGAGTCATTCAGCTTTTAGGTGACATTCATAAACAGAAGAAATATTTTCAGACTTTATTTCCACATTCTTACACTTAGTTAATGTCATGCTACAGTACCTAAAACATTTCAAACATGGATATGGCAATCATATTATTAAAAGTGAGGGAATGTCCCTGTTTTTTTTCTGAACTGGGGATAAAATTCACCCCAGAATCTCCATGGAAAGCATTCTAGGCAACGGTTTCATAGTTCATGTGTGTTCAATAAAATAATTAAGTACATTTTGAAAATCTCTGTGTAATAAGGAATAAGCCCTAAGAAATGGATCTGACATGACAGTTGGCATTATTTTTTCATGCCAAATTAAAAGCTTAAGTAAGGCAAAGTAGATTGGACCCAAATATCCCTTCCTGGCTCATATGCTGCACTTTGGTAGGTTAAGCAAATCATTCATTCAGAATAGAAGGAACATGTAGCTGACTGGGGGACTGCAATGTTAATGTACCAAATACTACAGAAGCTAGATCATGACATCAGGCAATCCCAAACGTTGTGGTTTTTTTTTTTTTAGTAATTTAAAGAAAAAAATATCCTTTTAATGAATAAATCTTCCCCTCCAGAGTATCTAGCTAAAAAATTCTGAATTTATTTTTTCAGCCTTTTTTCTCTCTGTGTGCTCTGGACCAGACGTGCCATTGCTTGTACCTGGCATAAGTTTGGTTTCTAGTCCAGTAACGAAGCATCTGCACTCTTTTTCATCCAAAAAAGGCTATAAGCAGAATTCTAATCCAAATGTCATCCAGTGATGGGTGACTTTTCTCTTTTATTCCTCTGGGAAACAACCATCCAAACTTTTCAAAGACTAGTTTTCAAAGGCCATGATGTGTTCATAAATAAGCCATTATTCATTTCAAGTATTATTTGTTTAAAGAAACAGTGAGGAGGGCTTGTAACCATGTCTTTCTGAAGCGAATGAGTCATTAATTTCAGGAACATTGATAAGGAAAGTCTTGTTTTTAATAGTTTCTCAAATTACAGTTGTTCCATTCACCGATCTTTGTCTACATCTTGAATGGTGTCTTTAAATGCTTCTTCTAGGACTTTGACAAAACACTGATAAAATCGGTGAATGCTGTTATTGCCTTTTGTGCTTGCAGCTAAGAAAATGCTTGGACATCTGCTTAATGAGTTGGCTGAGGCTTTGTTGGGACCATACCATTCAGCACCTCTCCTAGTCACAGGGCACAATAATTCTGCACATGTATCACCAGTTCCACAACATCCCTCGGCAGCCTGCCAAATCTCCCATCAGAGAGCCGTTTGCTTACCTGTGTTGCTTGATGGGCTGGGTTCCTCTGTCAGGAGACAAGGCCTCTGGGAAAGACTGAGGGCCTGAAAAACTAGACTCCATAACTTTGTCCAGAATAGGCCCAGGATGCCTATCTGTTTTTGAATACTGTGGCACAGAGAATAGAATTAATTAATACACAAAAGACAAAGTACATTGTTGATAGCATTCAATCAGAATTCATATCAGAATGGGGAAAAAGTGCTCTAATGCATTTCTAACTTCAAATTAGGCATTGCAAGTAATACATTCATTCACTATTGTTTTCATAGCAGAAAGTGACAGTATTCATTATCCCCATTACCTACGTCACATCAAAATGCTGATGCCTTCATGAGTAATAAATTACTGACTGAGCTGGCAATAATGATAGGGAGCACTGATCCCTTTGACTAAAGTCTGGTTTTGTGGCTGTCCGTGAGACCCCGAAACACATCTCAGAGGACGATCAGCACCCTTTTGGGTCCTTTGGTGATTTCAGTCAAACACTGCTTGTATCAGCATGCATAATTGAAAACCAATCTGAAACAGTGTTTGTGTCATCAGATAAGTAAGAAAAACATTTGAATCCTATCCATAAAGCCAGATATTCCTACTGATTAAGTTTGAAACCTTTGACTTCGGAGTATCTGTGCTAGTAAGTACAGTGTAAAAATAATCCTTCATGTGACGGTTGTATGCATAGGGCAGTCTCTGGGCACAGTGAGACACTAAGGTCTGTAAAGCAGACACTGGACATGGACGAGAACAGATTTTCTTCTTGCTTTGTGATGCAATTGGAAATTCAGCAAAACTTGTGCCTCTGATCCTGAACGGAGCCTGAATGTCAAAGTATTAAAAAAGCTACATTTTGGCTTGGAAGAAGAATCAATGTTAGTGGTTACTGGTCAGTATCTCAGAGATATGAGAGGTTAACCCATATTTGCACTCAGTTGTGAAAAGTTCTGCACTTGGAAAATTTTTTACGTTACATTACAATGACCAGCCCTAAAACTAATTGATCTGTTTTTCTGTAATCTATCACTTTCTGTATTGAGTTTGTACTGTTAGTACTAGATACCTAGATATCCATGTTATCTTTACAATAAACTGGGTTTGTGAAAGCTATTACACAAATAAATACTAAAAAAAAAACCAAACCCCAAATTAAAATAATAATAATATAAAAGAAAATCACAGTGGTGAAAAATGCCATGCTATGATACAATAGCACAAACACTTGGCAAAATCAAAAAGGAAAGGCATACAAGATCACTTTCTTTTAAAAATGGGTTACAGGCAATTTTAGTCCATCTACTCAGACTTTTTATAACCAATTTCTATAGATTAAATAACATCATTTTTTTCTCCACTGCTTTTCTCCCTCTTTCTGTGGTGTGAAATGCCCACATAAACAGGGCCCAAATCACTGCTCATGTGCTTCTGAAAGCAAAGCTGAGTGACAATATGCAAAATGTTGCCACATGCATGAAATAAACACAACCGAAATAATAGGAAACATATTCCACACTTATTTCTTTTGGTTACCATGATCTTCGCTGTCACTTGTAAACGTCGCAGATAAACTATTCAGACAGAAGTATGACTTTTAAGGTACTCATGTCTGTGAAGGTTTTAAACTTTAATAGTTATACTGCCAGCTGCAGAAATGAAACTGTCTTTGATTTTTGACCTGAATAGATCAATTTGAGCTATGTAAAGAATGGGTTGTTAATACCAGGAAGCTATTTCAGTTCTTTTTTTGTGCTTGATCATGATACTAAATTGAAGGATCGAATGGTTTATAAGACCACGAGTATGAAGCGAATCATGAAGGGTATTTAGAGATAAGCTGTGTATTTTGCCACATCCATGGTTAAAGGTGGATATGGGCTGGAGTGATGGTATACAGAGTCTCTCCTCATCACAACTGAGGAAAACCAGGACCCTCAGAAGCTGCTGTGAGACTGACTAGCAAGCTACACTGAAGCTCCAACACCCAGCAGCTCCCAGGCACAGCCTGCAAAGGATATTTTTTGCCCCTAACCAAACATTTCTTTTATGCCATTTTCAGAGACACCACTTACCAATTACCACAACAGCCATAATATTAATTACAATGAAGTCATGAATCAAAATTTAATTTGAGGGTTTGAATATCAAGAAAATTCACAATTTGAAAATGTAATTGAACTTATTTTTATGTATCACATTATTAATATGTTTTAATAAATTTAAACACAGTTGGGTTTATTCTCCTTAAGCTTAACCGTAAGTGCCACACACCTCTGAGATCATCTCTGTAGAAAAATATTTTCAGACTTCTGTGAGGAGTTTACAGCAGTATGTTGGTGCCCCCAGAAGTACAGTATAAGATTATGCCCCATCCATAGCCCAGCAGATTCCATCCCGCTGCTTCCACAGCTCAGTTCTCACCTAGGCTGAGCTCTGGGAGCCCTGTGACTGTTGTGAGCTGCTGAATACTCAACCAGGATGGAGAATAAGCTCTGAAACACTTTCAAAGGACTGTTCCAGTAGGTAGGTTGAAAGCATCACTGAAAGCTTATCTGTATTACTTGGATTTTTTATGGTTTTCTTGTCTTCTTGCTTAATTATTTGTGCTTGTTTGAACAAGTACTGAGAAAAGCTGATGCATATGGCTAAATAAATTAAAGAATAATGATAACATTTAAAAATAAACCATTTTGCAAATTTTCAATTTTTCACAGTTTCATGGAGAAAATCATCTGTTATGTACAATTACTCAAGTCTTTGACAATAAAATTCCACCACTCGCCAGTTAAGGCTAAGCCAATCTGCAAAGGCAGCCTGGGTCAGGAGATGAGAAATCAGCCTCTGCCACTGACCTACCGTACAACCATGAGCACATAATTCCCCTGCTCCATGCCTTGTATTATTCACTCTAAAACGTAGGATCCATGTATAACAAGCGCCACTCAAGTGCTACAGAATAGCGTGATGCTGTTGTCCTAGTATTATGGTAAACAAAACACCCATCCACTCCCTCGGCTTTTCTTAGCTCTGCTTCCTCAGTGATTTTCCCAAAATAGCAATAATAAAAAGCCCAGAAACACATGTGGCATTGGAATCGAGGTGATATGGGGTTCCCATTTCAAAAAGGACTGAGGAAACAGAAGGGTCAGCTTTAAATTACAATCAGAGAGGGTACCTCAAGGAGGTAAAGTGCCAGTGATTTTTCTGGATGTGCTGACCTTGCACAAAAGCCCGTCAGGTGGTATATTTAATGTCCTTACAGCTATTTCCATATGCTCTATGTTTTGCTGCTAACACTAGCTCTAGAGAGAGGCCAGCAAATTCAGGTTTGCCTATTCTGGCAGTTCTTCTTAAGTGGTCATGCAATAAAGAAATGGGAAATGTGCTCTTGATCTTAGTTGACAAATCACATCGTAACACAAGCAAAACCGCACAGTAATCTTTTAGAAGATTTAAGTGTACCCGTTCCTCAACATACATTCCTTTTTATTGTGGTTGTGTGACGTATCTGTCACATTATGACAATTTAAAGACAGCCTCTAGTGGAGGTGGAAGAAGGAGCTAGTAATCAGGAGCACAATTAAGACTCATAAAGACTAGGGAATTACAAAAAACCAGGAGGACCACAACACCTCCTCTTGCCCCTTGCACGGTGTAGGAGGGGGCACAGAGCACTTGTCTTTCTAACAGGGGCAGCGGAGAATGGCAATTTATTTCCTTTTGCCTATGAGAACATCAAACCATTTGCTGCAGTCTTGTAGAGCACATTCATTAAATATCTGTTGAAAATAATATAATTTCTGGGAAGGGGTACGTAACATGAGGAAGTCCTAAGTTTCATGCATTAGGTGACATAAATCTGAATCTCCTGTGTACCTCAAAGTTCTTGCATTAAAAACTGGCACATATATCTTTTCCTGACTGAAGAATTATAGCAAGGTTACCAATACATTAGTATCTGAATCCAAGATGCTAGAAAACCGACCAAGAAATTGTGTGCTCTCTGAATAGTTGGGAAACGCAGTGGACTTGAAGGAGATTCAAGAGAAATACTAAGAGCTGTGTTCAAGCAGATATTTATGAATCCTGCTTAGAGTACACAGTATTTTTTATCTTATTTGTATCCCTAACAAAATAATAGAATCGATACCAAGAGAAGTAAGGCTCGGCACAGATGAACACAACTACCAGCTATGAGCAGCAGGAGTTCAGAGAGAATACAGCTGTCCTGACAAAATCGAACCCCTTTATTTTTTTTTTACCTTACAGAATAATGACTGAGGAGAGGAAGGAAGTGGGGGAGATGTAATGCATTTGAGTGTGGGAATAAAAAGCATATGATACTTCAAAATATTGTCAGTGCAAACAAAACCTTTATTCTCTGCAATATAGCAAACGACAGGGAGGCATCCATATTTTCACTAAAATGCCTAATTCTCCTAATTCCTCATCTCGGGATTGACAACGTAGGGGCTTGGATGTGGCCATTCTTCCTTGCTTGTTGACCACAGAAGGCAAATATCCCTATGAGAGTAACAAATGAAGGGAGTTCTAATATCAGTTGGCTAGCTCAATTTTTTTTCTGAATATCCTGTTGAATACCCACATCGAAGAGCCCAATCCTGCCATATAGACGTTTAATGAACTTGGGGAAATGTCCAACACTTCAAATCCATTTCTTAAACACTGCCTTTTGAAATAAGGGTTGCTGCAAGGTAGCCCATATCGTTAGTCTAGGATGCGTCAGGAGAATCCTGATACAAAAGGAGAGGGTTTTAAAAGCAAACATTCAGAGCTTTTAACCTTGTGTATGATTCTCAGAATCACACTACTGTAAAGAAGCTTTAATTGGCATAACTACCATAAAGAAGCTCTAATTTGTATAGAGGTGGGATATCATGGGGGCTGAGGTCTGAAGTTCTTTTCCTTCTGCAGTAATGCAAACAGCTGCAAGTATAATGAGCTAGGCTAGAATAAACCATAAATTTGTAATTCATTTTAATACTTGCTTCAAAATGAAATGTGTGGTTTTTCTGTTAAAAGCAATCTTGATACATTCACGTGGCTTCTCTCAATTAAAAAAAGATTCAAAATTGACTTTGAAAATAAGTAACGAAAAATAATTCTTTTCATAAAATCCAGTAAACAGTAAAAAGGGGGAAAAAAACCAATGATCAGGAGAAAAAGTACTTCAGTGGGATTGGTCAAGCTTTTTATTGCCAAAAACTACCTGAAACACTGTTATACCCTGAGTCTTGGGAAATAAGTAAAACCTCTTTCTAGAGCAACACAGCATTTGGAAAGACCCATGCATCCTTTACTAAATGTATCAACCTCTGAGTCAAAAGATGATGGCCTTTCAGAACGCACATTATTAGAATAGTCTAATATGGAACCTTATGCAACCAACCCCAAGTCTACACTAATGTATTCGTCTCTACAGAAGAAGAAAAAGCAGGTTAAAAAACATGAAAGCATCACCAGGTCCACTGAAAATATGCAGAAGAGAAACATGGGAGAATCTTTTAGGGAAAGAGAGAAAGGTGACATACAAGCAAGAGAGTTTTACTATGTAAAAGGAGCACCTGGAGTGGGGAAAGAAACTGCTTCCAGAATTACATAACTCAAAATACCAGACTGGAGGACTAGTCTCCAGAAAACAAGCATCTTTCTTTAAGTTTCGCTATTGGCTTCTGGAAATGAAGATGAGATTTCTCCCCAGACACATGTGGTGGGAGCTGCAGATCGGAATCTCAGCGAGATGATGCCATGATGGGCAGAAAGGCGGCAGCACAGCCGCAGAAGCGGTCGCTCTCCACGCTCCTGCCTGGGCCCTTTCCCACCCAGCGATACGCCTGGGGCAGATCTCTCATCTCTGATAGGGACCACTCTGCCATTCCTATGAAATAGCATTTCGGAGTTCTGCTGCCTTGCCATACCCCCCTGTCCTCCTTTTCCCCTCCAATCCGCCAAGTTCTGTAAATATTTCATGAACTGCCTACATGCATTCCTGCACTAAAATCTTGCTAACAATAGAAACCATTATTACCCTGCACTGTTACACTACATCCTCACAAGGTCATTCTGTTTTTCTTCCTTAGTATCTTTGCTCCCAAAGGGAAAATGAATTAATGGCAAGGAGAAAACAGCTGCCCGCAAGCAGCCACAAGAACAAGGAAACGGTGTGCTAATTACCAGCACTGATAATGCCAGTCTGAACAACACTAAAAGCTGAAAAGCGAATTTGGATAAAATAATAGTAACAGTTCTGAATTTGTAATACCTGGAATCTACAAACTTACTTCAGCCATTATGGTCATTGTTATGGCAAAAGCAAAAGGCTTAAGTAAAGCTTGATGATGTGTTTGTCAGCTGCTCAGAAGACAACAAATAGTTCATTGTGATGATGAGCTGACAAAATAATGCACTGAATTACAGTGAGAAAAAGGCATATTCTTCCTGTTAACCAAGACTTACTTTATATCTTAGAACAAAAGCATCACAAAAGCTCTTTACACCTTCACCTTTTGTTGTCATCATTACAACCCAACAACACTCCTAACAGCTCTTGGTTTTTTTAGGGACTTGAAGTAATATATGACTGAATGACATTAAAGTGAAACAAAGAATTGCACAGTTTCATAAACTGTGATTATGTCAGTTCAGTGGAGCTATCTTCCTTCCTGGAATAGCCTATTTTTCTTGAACCAAAAAGCATATCATGATCACAATGGTGCTCTATAAAACAAAACTTTTAGGAAACACAAGCAACGCTCTGACAACTCCTCTGTCATAGCAGGGAGGGTCTGCTTACTCTGAACTGCTTAAAACTTCCTATTCTTTTATCTACTTGAACTGGGTGTAAACCAGGAGTTGAAACATCTGTGGCTAAGTGGGCATTAGTGCTCACTCTTGTTAAACTCCTGCTATTTTGATGAAATGTGGCAAATAAGGTAGTTGGCCTTTTAAGCATACTAAGATACATTTTAAAAAAAAAAAAAGTTCAGCATTAGAAAGGCTTTAGTACATCTTTTATGACTTCTTATCATATTGCTATAAGGATCCTTCTCATTTTTTCCAAAGACTTTGCTCAAATATGACAGCACTAAATGTGTATGACCAGGGGGAAGAGAATTACATGCATTGGAAAATACCTTGCTCCAGGGCTAAATACATCGGTCATCTTCAGGTTCCTTATTCCAACTGTGCTTTATGTATTTCTTGATTGTGGGACTGTATTAACTTACATATAACTATATACATAAAATAGCTAAATACATTTCAAATTTAGTTTGAACAAACGAATGTCCTTCTGGTATCAAATATCCCTTTAACTCAAGACCCAGGAAAATGAGACCCTCTGCACAGTCTTCCCTTGGACACTAGGTTACATGTGTAAATTTAGTTTGAGATTTTGAATTTACTCTGATTTAACTGTGACAAATCTTTAAATTTGTTCAATCAGGTTCATTAATTACTGGAAGGCTTGAAATCACTTAAGATCGAGGACCCCCACTTCACCTGTAAACCATACATATGACCTAACGTATTGCTGAAAACTGTAATAGTAATTTCCAGTGCTGGATGCAGAACTAGGGGGCTCAGCAAGGTCTATTACATGAACAAAATGTACCAGGATCCATTGAAATAACTTTAGAAAAAAATCCCTGCTTGGAGTTTTCCATTAACAGGCCTGATAGAAAACATTTTATGAAAGAGGTGAGAATTCTTGTTCCCATTGCTCAGCTGTTAATAGCAACATGGCAATGTGCTGCCATCAGCAGCAGGAACTCAGCCAGGCTATTAAGTGTTGTAGCTGGCTGGATTACTTACATTTTGCAGCTGGACTCGGCTTTGTGCCATACACTCTGACTTTGCCATCATGCTGGAAGCATTCAGGCTGTAGGTTTTCCTATTCTGTGTTTCTTTCAGCTGTTCATGAATTTGCTTTCTTTGTTTCCTGCAGAGAGAAATAAAATTCATGTAAGAAAGAGCTGGTTTGATCTTCTGCTATAGCCATGATATTTTTATAGCTGTGGTTCCCTTTGTTCAGAACTTCGCCGTATTAATCAGCTGAGCTAATTCACTAGTGTCTAATATTTCAATGCAGTGGTCATTTTCTGGCAAGGCTTAAAGAAAGGGAAAAAAAAAGAGCTCTTCTGTTTAAAATACCTTCTATTCTCAGATTACTATAATAGCATGCTAGTTGCTTTAGCGCAGAATTTTGTAAGATCGTATATTACATATTTAACAATAGCTTGAAAGTAGGCCTGAATTTTAAAAAAAAACATTTTGCTTTGATTTGGAACAAGTATTTTCACATACAGCAGGCATTAGCCCCGGTGGCCTATGAAAAGTGTCGAGAAACAAAGATTTCTGGTACCTGATTAAACTTGACCTATAACCCAGTACCTTGTATAGACCAGCTTTTGCTTACATGCTTAAACCTGGAATGAAACATCAGTACAGTATCAGAGCCTGTTTTTTGACATATTATGCTATGATCCACTATGTCAGAGCAAGGAATACCACACTATATTGCAATATTCAAGAGATAACTACACTATTAATAAAGGTGTTCTGTTTCTGCTACACTGTACTGACAAAGTGAGTTTTAAAGTTCTATACATGATTGAGGATATGAGGCAGCAAACTTTATTTTAAAAATTTCTTTTATGTTCTGCAAAGAGATACCTCAGCTGGGGAAAAACTCTTAGCAAAATATTTTATGGTCTTTTGTAAGTCTTCATTATTTTGATAGGCTACACTGTCTGAGACTATCAGTTTCAAATGATCATGAGAAGTAACTCCACAATACTATTTTAATTCTTTCTTTCCTTCCCTTCTTCCTTTTTCTGCCCAGCAGATGCATCTCTGGCTGTGAACCTACAAAGTCCTGGAAACCGCCCAGCAAGGTCAAGGACTTGCCAGCAGCAGCAGCACTTTGTTATGTCACCAGCAGCTTCTGGAAGCAATTGGTGTGGAGCCAAATTTCTGAAGGAAGTGATTCAAGGAAGTGTCGATAAGAAATAGTGGAAATGCTGTCTTTCTATAATGAAATTTGAAATTTTAGCAAGGAAGGTTCACCTACATGTCGTAAAATTTCTGGTGATTTTGCTGCTGAAAGCCTTGTGACATTGCTGAGTTTTACACCCTCTTACTTGACATGACACTGAATGAAGTATAAAAGTCACTTTGACTTCTTTCAGTGAAGCCTGTGTTCTGATGCAGGAAAGTGTGACAAATCAGAGCAAAATAACTTACTTAAAGTGGTCAAGGGGAGGAAACTGTGAGAAAAGGACAAGTTCCCTCAATATGAAAGCAAGCAGTGAGAAGCATTACAGTTCACATATTCAATTTTAATACGTTTTTATATATTAAAATAAATATATGGGATTTCCTTTGCCTTTGAATTCCTTCATTCTGATTCAGCATTGCACAGTTTAAGCACTTGTTTAAATTCAATGAGCTTTAAGCACCTGCTTAGAAGTAGGTATTTGTTATAGCACATTTCCTGAATACAGATCATAAACTTCAATGAATCTTGGACTCTATAAGTATCTCTTATGATTTCTGTTTATATCCTATTTTGAAACAGCATGGCAAATGAAAAAAAAAAATTACATTGTAAGCATGTTACATACATGAGTGGCAGGTTTTGAGCATAGCATATGAATGCTTATGCATCATATATCTTTAGCAAGACTTATGAATGTGGGTGGGTGAAGAAATAATTTCTCAGTCACAAAAACTTATTAAAATCTCAAAATTCTTCCATAGTCAAAAATTATCAGAATAATCTGAATGGATAGATAATCTGAAGGCTAATAATGTCAAATTAAATTAATTACTCAATTTTGAAACATCTCTTCTAAAATTCTTTTTTGATATCTACTCATTTTTGAAACCAATGAAATGGAATAATATAATTTGTAAAATATCAAAATGAACTCTTTAGCTTCTCATAAAATTCCAGGGAAAATTCTAAAAAGCAGCTCTAGAGTTTGTATAAATAATTATTTTCTGACTAAATTACGGATACCGAGGAAATAAGCATGTATCTCCGTATGTCCTACTGGGAAGCTATCCAATTGCATGTTGGTCTCCATAATGGTTATGGAACACCCAGTCTTTTTTGATGACTGGTTTTTGAGTGGAGACTTCATACAGAGTCTAAACAATGACAGTGAAACATCATCACAGCATCAGACTTTGGGAATCTCTGCTATACAAAGAATGTTCTCAGAATTTTATCAGGGAAATCACAAAATAAATTACAAATTTTTGGAACTCTAATTTGGCTTTATTTAGAAAACATGAGTTTAGAGTTGTTTCTACATGTATAAACACATGCAAGTAAACAGCTTCACTGCTGCAATCCTTACCATTACAACTGAGATTCCCAAAGGTAATTTACTGAGAGAAACCATCTAATAATTTATTTCCTTTTATGTTCATGCAACCTAACATTAACATTAGGTTTATGCATATTCATTTTGCCAAACCATAGGATGCAGTTATAAAACTAGAAACTATTAATAATTCAGTTACTCACTGATTAATATATTTATTTTATAATTTTTGTTTTCAAAACAAATGGGCCTTATGTGTTCTACTTCAGAGATATTCAGCAATAAAATACTGTTACTTCAGCAAGAAATAAAGTCACTAGTCATTTATAAAAGTCTAAGTCATAAAAAGCAGCCCATTACTGTATTCTCCCTCTGTTGCTGACACTTACAGCACTTTCTTGATCACCCTAAAAGCAGTAATTGGAAGGGAACAGTGTTTAATTACAGTTCTAAACTTCCTCAGTCTGAATTTATTTTAAAGAAGGACTTCCAATTTAATGGTGCCTAGGGAAGTGCATATTTCTAGCAGCAGAGATTATACAATTGTCAGACTAAGAAAGTCAGGGTCAATGTCTTCAGAGAAACTTTTCTTAAAGAGTGCACCATTCAGAATTTCTGTAGCTTCTAGCAATATTTTACATTTTTGATACATCATATCAAACATAGGATTATCCCCCATCAGGAGGAATGCTTTGATAACTCTTAAGCATGATCAAGATACATCTGCCTGTTGAAGAAGCTTCTGTTGACTAAAAGCTAACAGATGATGAGAGCTGAGACACTTTAAATTTGTGGTAACTGTTTTATGTGGCCTCTATGCTATCTAGTGTAGACACTCTTATTTACTTTTTGGACAGTTTGCCTGATGGAGTCACAGCCAGGGAGTTGGGGATTGATTGATTACCATTACTGTGTTTTATATATTTGATAAGACCTCTTGACTGAACTGGAGGTGCTCATTTTCTCAACAGTCTTCAAATTTTAGTTCCCAGAATCTGTCATAAGCAGACTTCAACTCTTCCCCATAATTCTTAACTATGATATTTATAATGCAGATAAAAAGCCACTCCCAACACCACCACCTCCTGCTGCGGTATGAAGCACTATTGTCCCGTGAGTTCATCTTTGAAGCATTATTTCTACTCCTTATTTTTAGACTCAGCTCTCCCCACCACCTCATCAAATCATGGTACTCCGAAGTCTGTTTCAACCCAGCTCGGCACCACTCCCTACAGCAGTGCAAAACCAAGAGGGGCACAGCTGAGTGACAGAGGGACATTTTATTCACACTATGCTCAGTTGTTGACTGCGTGTGCTTCCAACTGACTATCCCATTCTGCCTTTTCTGAATCGCTCTTCATCAGAAATAACCCCACGCCTTTCCAGGAAGAACAGGAACACCTTATTCACTCTTTCTTCTGCAGATCTAACTAAAATGCATAATGTCATTTCTAAGGCAGTGACAAAGACTGTGCTCCCAGTTTATCCTACAACCAATGAGTTTACAGAGAAGAACTGTCCTGCCACAGCATCCTCCCAGCTAGCATCAGTATCATACCCTAGGTCCAAAGAACAATTAAACAAAATCCCTCAAGACATAAGAACATGTAGGAGTCTTTAGATGAAACACGAACCAACTCAAATCTTCATTTTAATCATGCACAAACTATCCCTGAAGTTTGAGGGGGAGAAGGGAGGGAAAGGCCTGGTGACTTTTCCAACTTTATTTCCTGGTAAAAATTTTTTCCTGAGCAAAAAAGAAAAACCCCATATATATATATGTATTTTTTTTTTTTTACATAAAAGTAGTTCTCATCAGTTTTCCTACCTGTTAAAAGAAATTCTAAAAAGGGGGATTCAGATAAGCATCCAGACTTTTAAATAGTGAAAACCTCCACATTTTTGATGCTCAGCCACCGTGCAGCTACAATTTATATTGATATGTGTTCTCTCATTAGCTTAAGCTGGAACAGGAATGAGGGATGACAACCATACAGAACATATCTATAGATACAGTGGCTCTGACAAGCATGTCATGTAATTGCAATGAGGTTTTTGCAACTCAAATTACACATATAACAATAAATATTATAAAATAGTTTTCCATTGGGAAGATAAAGAGTAGAGTGGAAAGTATTTCACTTGAAGATAGTTTAGTACAGGAGATTCCACCATACTTGGATGTTCAATCTGCTTGTGCATTACAGATACTTATTACGCAACTACATCAGCATTTTACAACTATTAGCTGTAGGTTACAGATATTATCACAGAATTTCTCTCTTTCTTCATTTCGACTTTACCTTGCTCCCAGCATACAGAAAAAAACCCGGACATTCAGGGATATGAAATAAAATGCAAAAAGGAGATGGTATGTTTAAACTTATATTTTCAAGAGTAAAATGATTATCCCACTGATAGTAAAAGACACAAAATATTTATCATTAAAAAAAGAACTGGAAAGGACACAATGTCTTCTTTCCTGATATCAGAAAATAGAAACAAGAACACATATTACTCCTGTTTACCTTTTTTTTTTTTTTTTTTTGAATTTAGATAGTGTAGCCACAGGGAACTGTTCTAGCCTGTCCACAGATAATAACAGCTTCAAAATAAGGGGAAAAACTGAAGAATTGTAAAGCCATAAAAAGGACAGAAGCTAAATAACAAACACGCTAGACGAAGGCTCTTACTTTGTTTTGAAGTAGAACGCTGCACAAAGCATGCCCACTACGACTATGCCAAAGACGATACAGGAAATAGACAGCACCTGGCGCTGGTACACTTCTTCGCTCTCTGTGAACAGCAAAATTGAGAATTATGAAAGCATCAGAAAACAATACTTGTGAAAAGTGGATTTCAGCACATCATGGTTTCACTAATGATGGACAGATAACGAGAGATTTGGAGGTCTGGATGGGCCAATTCCTCAACAGAATGGATGCTTCTCTGAACCTCTCAACTAGAGAAGGTTCACAGAGTCGTGGCCTCCTAGGAAAGTTTTAGAAAATGGTTCCAATACACACTGAGAGATAAATAATTATAAAAATCAGGGTAGTTGAATATTTTCTCTGCCCTACACGTTATTTTTCAGCTTTTTAAAAAGTTTCTACTGTCAACAGGATGAAACCCTCCAACCATGGAGGTTTCTGGCTTAAGGCAAGACTCATCACAGCTCTCACAAGGTCCTGCAAGATTCAGAGTTCTTTCTGAGCTACCCAAAAAAACCCCAGTATTTTTTTGATTGAGTAGTGATTACAATGCCTTACTCTCATACAACTTACCACAGTAAAAAAATAATTCAATCAGCTTGGATGGAACCAAATGACTACTGTGCTACAATGCACCAGATACTGCTGTCATGGGAATCTATAGTTTTTAAAGAAGTTGCCTTAATAAATCTCATAATGTTCTAATTAATTTTAAAACCGAAACAGAATGAAAGTTAAAAAAAAGAACAAAAGCTAGGAAAACAAGAGAAAACACTCACTCATGACAGCAGACAGAAGCTGATAGGCAACTGGAGTTTCACACACTGAATTCATCAACAGCTCTTTACGTGTTGTATTTTATTTTTATTTCAACTACTTCTCTAGTCCAAAGTGTTAACATGCTGAACAGATAGCTATTTTTTAAGATCAGTTCCTCCAACTATGCAACAGACAAAACAGTATTTTCTTTCATATACTTTAGGTAGAGAACTAACATGTAGGATTATAAGAGCACAGCAGAAGCACTGACCAACCTACATTTTCTTTCTAGGAAGGACATCTTCAGTGCAGGCCCCACCAACAATATGAATACCAGACATACATATCAAGCAGGTGACAGTAATTCCAAGTTCTGGGTTCATAAAATGAAAATATTGTATGACAACATCAAGGTTAATCTAGGCAAATACTGAAAAAAAAAAAATCTACACCTAACTGGATCTTCCGTCAAATACTATCTGGTCTTATAAGGACTGAAGACCGCGTACAGTTTCCTAATCAGTATTATTAATTTCGTAAGAATGGACATACCAGTGCTGTTCCTAAACATTTAGAATCTTTAATATGGTCATTTGTCTCGTAAAAATCGCAGTCCCTTTTCATAAGCTATTTCAATATAATTACAAGAACCAAATCTTTGTTTCTTAATTACTTCTTTCCTGGCTCATTCAAAGACCAGCACAGTGATTCAGAAACCATTTCTAAGCTACAAAATGTCCTCAGTTCCTGTTGACTTTTCCCCCTCATTTAATTTCGAAATTTTAGAAGTGGTACTTATCAAATATTGTCTTAAAAATGAAAAGAAGGAAATGTAGTAACTTACACTTTCACATGTCTAAAATATATTGAAAAAAGTTGTATTTTAATAGGAAATCCTGATAACAATGCAGTAGAACTGATTCCAGTAGAGCTTTAGGCCCATCCATCATTGGCATGTGTAACGCAGCTAGACAGTAAATTCTCACTGGCAATGAACTAAATGTTTGGGGTTTTAAGTTCTTTTTTGGTTTGTTTGTTTGTTCGTTCTTACTAGCCCATGAAACACTTCCATTTCCACTGCAGAACACAAAGGACTAATCTTACATATTCTGAGTTCTTACGTTGAGGTGGTTCACACAGCAAATAGTTAAGGAATTGTTCAGTTCAGCGATCATTAATATATTCAGCCTGAATACCAATTTCAGCACATACTGCCCAAGACCCCAACAAATACATACATACTCATGAACTATAATTTCACTCAAACATTGCAAATAATTAAAGAAAAAATCTATTTATAAAAAGAAACATTTAAGTAATGTGTGCAAATAGACTTAATTTTATCTTTCTTTCAATCTAAGCCCTCATTCATTACTTACTTCTTTTTCTTTTGTTACCTTTTTGAGAAACAGTGAGTTGAATGCAGCTATGGTCTTTTGTCAGTCCTGAATATCTATCACTATCTTGTTTAAAATGCTTTAGAATGCGTCTTACCAAGATAAAAGCACTTCAGAGAACGGACAATATTATCTTGCTCAAACAACTATGTGAAGATTTAAGTCTTTTCTGTAGTCTGATTAATCCCTGTCACTAGCTTTCAACACATGCTGATGAATGCTTTGTTTCCTTGTTGTTTATTTTGTACAGTGCATTTTAAAAGAACTACTTATTGATTAACTTTCCTCCGTTTCTTAGACAGCTTTGTTCATTTTTTATATTCTTTAAATCTTTATTTGTGTATTGGACTCCACCATTTTTTGCCTCCAAATCTTAAAATACAATCAGTTAAGCATTTTTTTTATTCTCTAATCATTCACATTGGCTTTTTGGAAAAAAACCAAAACAAAATCAAACCAAACCAAACAAAACCCCCTTCTTTCTGATAGAAATATAATCTTTCTCTCTCTTCAAACTTTGAAGGTCTCCTGACTCCTGCCTTGATTTAACGTCACTATTGCTCTAAATACTCTAGCACAGCTGAGATCTTCTCTAGCCAAGGTGTACTGAATATGGCCTTTAAATAAGGTAGAAGTCTACAGCTAAGTACTGCAAAGCACTGTTCCTCTCAGAACAGAAAGCTGTGACAATTCAACATGTAGAAAACAGAACTGAAAATGCATTCTCCATAGCTGAAGATGTGCATCAGCTTGTGCATACACGTATTTACACACCAAAAGAAACTTCCCAAGGTAATCTAAAGTGTGACTGAAATTATGATAAACCTCTCTTTATTCACAGATATTCATATATTCCTTCTGAAGTAAACCACCTTAACTACTATTCTATTGACTAAATACTCTAGGGAGAGGATTCCTCATTTAATGAGCAGCCAAGAAAATATTTCAGCTAAAAACTAAAATGTAAACTGTGCGATGGATATTCCTAGATAATCCATCTGAGGAGTTAAGACTACAGAACACAAATTCCACCAAGCATTCGAATTACACAAAATACATAACCTATACCAACATAAAGAAAACCAGAGACCACAGTGCTGAAAAATAACATGGTAAACTGTTCAGACACAGACTATTTTGTTTAATAAAAAATACAGAAAGAACGATCTTTCCAGAACACAAAGACAAGACAAACTCACATGGGACGTAAAGCCTGTTGAAAGGCTGGGTTCCCACAGACAAGTGCCCATTCACTGTGTGTGCTGTTTAGTCCATTTAAATTTATACTATTGATTCTTTTTTATTTTCATTCCTGCTACAAAAATGCCTCTTTCCCTTCACCTCTGTCACGTCATGCCACCTAAGACTTCTCATGTCTTAGGTGCTCCTTGTTCTAAGCGTATCTCACACGTTTGCTACCATTATGAAATGCTACCACACAAAATGACTACCATGCATGGAAAAAAATTTTCTTCCAGCACTCACATCACAGTCAAATTTCATCTTTCTGTCACTAAAAAAACTACATGCCATATTCCAGGTATTAGGGTTTTGGGTTTTTTTTAAATCTCTTGGTCTTTAGAATTTACTCTTAAAGGCTGTCATCTGTCTGCTTTATGAATGTGGAAAGATCCACTGAAGCATACACGTAAGTCTTTAGAGGATTAAAAAGCATGGGGCAGACACTTTTTTTTCTCACGATTGTTACTTCTGACAGATTTGGTAGTTTTGTTGTGTAAATAAGCTGAAACTTGCCTCTCATTTGTGACTTCATTATAAAAGGAAGAGCACTGGCACAAGGTCCTTGAGAAACAAGCACGTATGTTTATAAGCATACTAATGAAGAAAAACTTAAAAAGGTAATTAAAACAGATTATATTATGCTTTGTTAGAACCTAAATCCACAGTATCATTACCAGCCATAATCACTGCATCCTCTAGATAAATTATGTATTTTCTGAATGCATTTAAATATCTTTGAAAGGTATTTCAAATATGAAGAACAGCATTGTGCATGTGGCCTAAGCAAAACGGTAACAAATCAAAACCAGTAGCTTTCCCCCTTGTGGTGCTTATTTCAGTGCGTCTTGAATAAAATCTCAATATGGTCACATGCAACACAGAGAATAATTATTGAATATTCAAACTGAGAAATGACAACATTTACCATATGAATGCGTTACTTTAGCTTTGCTTTATAAAGAAAAATAGAATACAAATAAATGTGCAGTTTAATTTTTCAGCATTCCCTTACCTTCCCAGTAGAGGAGGACTACATGGAAACACCATACACAGTGTCAAGATTTCCCATACACCACAGATTCCCGTAAGTTAAAAGGCAAGAGAACAATAAAAGCCTATTTCTCAATGTACTGATGTATGCGTGACAAGTGCTGAACTATATCCGGCATTCTAAATTTAATTCATGAAGAGAATAAAAAAATCCTGCATGTTCCACAAAATCTGGGATTGCCTCAGGATAAGACTTCCAACTCTCCCAAGAGCTTTCCCTGGTCTTTCACTTGCAAAAACCTACTGTACAGATTCACTGCCATATGCTGCAGCTTGTGCTAAGGCAGAACGATTTAACAGTTGAAATGCTACAAGTCATAGTTCACAAATTTATTCTTTGACCTTGGGTAATTCAAGACCTTTGTTCTTTCTGTAACCATGAGGATAATATTGCCTCTTCCATTTCAGGGATTAACATGACAGAATATAATATAAACATGATAGATAAACCTGTGCCAGATAATTCTGTTCCAACATCTTTAGGAACATATGCATTACTTCACATAAAATAACACCTTTTATTCTAATTCTCAGCCACCTTTATTAGACACTGAGTTTTCTTCCTTCAACTTTTGTCTGTCTTGGTAGAATTTCCCTTTCAAAAGGGCTTCAAAACACCTAATTCACAAATTAGGAGTGAAAGTTTATATCTGCTATCCTTTACAGAAAGGGCAGGGACAAGGTTAATTGCACAGATTCACGTTTCAAACTGGAATCAGAGCAAGCTGGCTTCTTCTGGCCAAAGTTCATAAAGCATTTCCTAGTTTTGATAGTGATTCTCTCTTGGGAAGAACTGTTCGATGACTCTGATTGTAAAAAAGATTAACAAAATACATTTTCTTTTACTTCTGGAACGTCCACAGCAGAAGGATCTTAATGAGAGCAAAGTGAAATAGATGTAGCCCATTATATATTATAATTGCATGATATACATTGTTTGACTATTGCTAGTTAACACTAGTGAGATCATTTTCTGTGCACACAGAAGGCAGAAAAGCAAAGGACGGGTGTTCTGCCTGTTTGACTGACTTATTTTGAGCACTTGATTCTACAATATTAATGTTGCATTAGCACTCATTAAAAATGAAGCAATGAATTAATTATGTTATAGACTCATCATGAGAAGAGTTGCATAGGTATGTGCTCCAACCCTGAGCTCTCAACCAGATATTTTAGGTTGGTGAGTGAAAGGTAAAATCTCATACAAAAATTAATTCATCAAAATACCCAGAAAAAGTATTTCCATTAAACCCATCCTTAAAAAACCCCTACAAAATAAAAGGAGTCAAACAGTGGAGAGTTATCTGGAAAAAAAAAAAAAAAGTTTAACCTTACACAAGAATGCTGTCTATGGTTACAACAGGAGTGAAGTTGCCAATATTCTTAGTAAGTGCTACTTGTTATGAAGTGAAAATTTGATAAGTACTTTTAAACAGCAAGATCGTAATTCTGAAGGTAAATTAATATTAACTTTGGTTGCCTAAGAAACAATAATTTCCTTTTATCTGCAGGGAACTTGGGAATTTGTGTCAGCTATAACCAGAACTCAAATCTAACTAACTTGCAAAGCCTTATTAAATACATTCAATGCAACATATTTATTAAATCTGAGGCTTGAAATAGCTCTGTAGGCCGCTAAGGGATGAGAGAGAGCTTTTTCCTTTTTCAGAGAAATTCTGGTTAGGAGTTTTCATGTATTGACAATTTATGAGTAAGGTAATCCAATTCTATTATGAACTTTATCCAATTTCATTCTATTACTAAGATGGATAAGGACAGTCACCTATCAACAAAATTAATCACCTAAGTCTCATCAGCCTAGGCGTGCGTGCACTGATTTCCCTTTTTAAAAGATTCAGTTTTAGAATTTGTTATAGCAATTCTGCATTTCTCTAAGACCTTCTATTACTGCAAAACCACAGGTTAGTAAGCTAATCTGTACTACACTGTTATTATATACTAATAAGAATAAAAATTACATATGAACCTTGTTTTTATCTTACAACCTAAATACAAATTTTTTAACCTGAGTTTGCTAAGTATAACAGAAAAACAAACATGAAGGCCATTCTTCCTCCCTCCCCCAGCTCAACTTCCAGTCTGGATATAGGTGAAAAAAAGCTGCCTGGTTAATAGAGGCTGACAGCTAACAATCTAAGGCAATATTTTAGACAATGAGCACACTGAAAAATCCTTATAATAAAAAGGGTAAAGCTGTCCAAACCTGAGATTCCCTAACAGTAATCTCTCCACTTGATAGCTGCCTGCATTTTTGCTGCTATGTGAAAGGGATGAGCAGCTGTGGAGCAGCCCCCTAACGAATAGCATTCCCAAAAAAGAGAAACTTCATGTCTGGTGGAGAGAAAAAGAACCCACTAAAAGATCTGAAAAATTTCATTTCTATTTTATAATAGACCACTGTTGAGGACATTTCTACTAAAAATGCATCAGGCCACTGAAGAAATGGTGTCGTGGGAACATGGTGTGAAATTCTGGGCAAACCAGCTACACCTAAACGAGAGGGACTCTTGCCCTCATCTCATGTGTAAACTTGCAGCTCCGAGATATATAGCTAAAGACTTACTGAAATTTTTCCTGGGTAGTAAGTCTTGCACATGGCCCTATACACTGATACTGCAATTGAGAAAAGAAATGACCAGCTCTTAAGACAAAAGAGCAGGGAAGCAGCAGGCATTTTCAAAGAAACTGTGGCCCTTTCCCCAAAAAGACTGTGTCATGTCTGAAATGGAGGGGGGTGGGACCTCACCGAGCACCTATTTTTTGTCATCTCCCATTGTTTGGTGTAGAAGGGCACTGACCAGCAATGGTACTCCAGTCACCATGCCAAACTCATCCAATCTAGTTAAAAACTCAACCAGCATCAGCGATTAGTCCCATAAGCAGTACACTGGTTACTGCTTTCTGGATACACAAAGCTCTGCCCGTATAACTCCAAATGAAAACAAAAAAGGGATTGAGAATAGCAAGAGGAAGTAGATACGAGCGAATAGGTACATCCAAATCTTAACAGCACAATGAGGCAGAACAATTTGCCCCCTCATTCTCTGATTGTGAAAGAAACTTTAGCACAAGATACTCCCTCTTTGTACACTTTTTCTTTGTGTGTATTCACACTGCACCAAACAGAACCTCAGCATCAATACTGTGTTTTCCTGGCACGACAGATGGCATTGACAGGCAGCACCAAGGATTCCCCAGGGATGGATGGGACAGCACCAGCAGCACAGCAGCTTTGACTCATGCAGCCAGCAATGGAGTGCTACCAAAGAAGCCAACTGCAAAAATACACTGAAAGAAAATGCCAGTGGGACAGCTGGAGATTTTTCAACCATTGTGGTACTCTGCAAATTTAGGTGGCACAAAACCTCTTCATAGTACCACTGTTGTGCTTGCTATTACCTCAGTACTGAACTAATAGCTAATACTAATAGCTACTGAACTAACAGCTAAAACTATTTGTGTTTTAGTTACTAAAACCTCTTAGCTAATAGCTAAAACTTCATGATCTATCATCAACTCTTACTCTTTATGTCACTTCCGCTTACTCAGAACCACAGCACCAAGTACCTCCAGCTTCTACTGCAGGTCCAAGAGATGCAAATTTAACCCCATAAATGAAGTCTTTCACAATCAGACCACTCCCGGTGACAGGATCACTCCAACTCAGCAGGCAAAGAGGACATGCAAGCGGCTGGTAATGTAGCTTCACAGTCAAACACCAACCAAGCAGAAAGTCTGCAGTTACAGCTACCTTTGCGTTGACAGCACTGGTGACTACGCTGATATCATGGTTTTGAAACAATTTGAAATTTAGGTAAGAGAACTCACATAACTAATACATTACAAAGTCTGTTACCTACTGGTTTTCCATTGAACAAAGAAATTTGCCACATTTTCTGCACTCTACAGAAAGAAGTTTCCAGTCTTTCATGGATATGTAAAAAGCTCCAAAGCATAAATCACAAAAGTTTAAAGATTGAAAGATATTACAAATATACAGTCTTTTTTTTTTTTTTAATTTAAATTAAGTAACATTCTTTCCAGAAGAATTTAGTTTTGGGGCTTTTTTCTGTGGTTATGTTTCCATGTATATTCTTGTAGGCTATCAGTCATTTGCCAGGTCCTAGAGACCTTTCATAGCATAGATTTCCCACAGAAAAGCATCATTCCCTTGCTCGCTCTCTGACAGAGTGTTTAAGCTCCACAATTCTGTATGAGGCTTAAGTGTGTAGGGGAATAGTATACTATCCTACTCCAGAATGATGACTCACACCTTTTTCCTATCTTAATTTTTGGCTGCTTCTTGGCATATCACTTCATCTTCCCTCTATGATTTTGTTATCTTCCTTTCTTTTCCTTATTCTTTATTTTAAATCTTATAACCAAATGCAGCTTTGCTCTTAAAAAATGTCTTTGCTATCATCTTCCCCCTCCCCGCCCCCCCATCAGCATGAAAAATCTTCCAAAGTGAAACTTCCATTCAACATTAATTCTTCTAGTAATATGAACTTCCGTTTCTGCAAAGTCCATGCTCTGCTGAGCTTTCCGGCTCTCCTGAGGCCCTGGTTTGGCCATACTTTGCGCTGGTAAATGGAGGAAGCAGAGGGAAGGACATTTAA
The DNA here is from genome assembly GCA_027574665.1 of Rhynochetos jubatus. Lineage (NCBI taxonomy): Eukaryota > Metazoa > Chordata > Aves > Eurypygiformes > Rhynochetidae > Rhynochetos > Rhynochetos jubatus. The sequence continues at coordinate 12,003,665 of CM050655.1, forward strand.
AAACAAGCTTCCGGCATGAGTTATTGCAGAGCATATCATGGTTTCCAAAGGCCACTAAGTGCAATAGGCGTTGGATCAGACACATAATCATTGCGCTTTAAATTGCTTTATATGTAACTCCATAAAGACAGTTTCTGAGATGTTTATTACATAAAAATATTATGGCTTTGTAAAGCAAATGCATTCTTTAATTCTGACTCAGTAATTCCTTAGCTGATGAGGGTTGTTATTAGTAAGATCCTAAGCATGGCTAGCATCTAATATAATAACGTCTTAATTTCCCAGCTGATACTTTTATTTGATCTCAGAGCTTGCATTGCAATTATCAACAAAGCCCTGTCACTGGAATTTCTCCCATAGGTGAGGCTTATATATTCTGTATCTTGCTCACTTGCTAGTATTGAACTTTCCACTCAAATCTCAAGCTAACATCAAAACTGTCAAGGTATATTTGACATTTATTGTTGATAGCTGCATTGTCAGGAGCTCACAGTAAGTCAAGCAATATTATAATTAAGGGCCAACTCTGTTTTGACTGCTGCTGTTTTAACCAGGGTGCTTTTAGAGATTTTTTAAATATAAATATGATGTGAGCAGAGGCAGGAGAACCAAAGAAAATTATTGTTAATATCATGAAATATTTCCTGCTTTTCTTCTTCATACACTGAAACAAGAATGTGGTGTTCTGTCTGGGAAGGCTCTGGAGTGTGAGGGCATGGAGGGTGAGGACAAGGGCTTAGTCAGCTGCAGAAAGATGTAACAAGTTGTGTTGCTCTTGGAGCGTGACAGTTTCTGAACAAGACTCCACAGGCACAGGACTACATATTTATGCATTGCCTTCTTTTTGTTCCAAGCCCCAAATCCTTGACCTGTCTCCTCCTCATAAGCCAGTGACGGACAAGGAGAGGCTGCCAGGAGGAGTCAGAGAAGCATCCTTCACGGAGCACTGTGTCATTCTGCATTCCCCTGGAAGCCATCCCCACTCACAGCTCCCAGCTACGGGGAGGATTAAGGGACTGTATACTTGTGCACCCCTTACCTGTTCTGCTTCCCTACCTACTCCATAAGCCAGTGAGAAATGGAGACAGAGATCTGGCTTGGTGTGTGATATCCCTCACCTCTACAGGTGCACTGGCATCCCCATCACCTTGCCACAAAATATTCCCTTCAGTAAGGTTCCCATCACAGCAAGTGCATGTTCGCTCACCGTAATGACAACGGCACTCAAGTCCAGGCTGGATAAATGATCAGAGGAAAAACCAGACTATGTTGGCAGAGAGAAAAAATTAAATATGGTGAGTTAGCAGCTATACTCTTCCTTTAATCCTCCAGAGGCTTTTTGCCAACATGAGGGATAATTCATCCAGTTGTTCATGCTGAGCAATGTCAGATGCTTAAAGTCTACTAAAGTGAGTAGCAGTGTTAAGACACAGTTAAGCCCTCAAACCCACAAAGTGTCTAGCAGAGGGCTCCCTGTGCTCACCCATGTTGAGGGATCTCCTTTGTGCATTTGGCAGTGGCTGCAGGTAGGCAGCAAGCTGGCAAAACCAAGTTGCTTGAGTGCCAACTTGTACATGTATGCGACTGCTGGGACTGCTGCAGTGCAAGCCTTATTGCATTCCTTTGCTTCAGAGGGATTGAAGAAGGGGATTAACATCTTTAGCAACTAGCATATTGCATGGCATCAATAATACATGCTAATTGTGTTCCTCATTAAAGAAAGTTCTTAAAGTAATTGAGAATACAGTTTTACTTATTCTTCTAACTCCTCTTCCTGGCTTCCTGAGAGATATATACAAATAGCAATATATAGTCCAACCTCTCTATATTAATATATTTATGTGGGTTTTAAACACATATGCAAACCGTAGCTCAAAGGGATGCAACTACATGCTTGAAGGTAAGCATGTAAACCAACAGAAATATACATTTTTATTAACAGATTTTTAAATTTCAAGATCCTTAATATGCTGGGTTTTTTTCAAGAGTGAAGCACAAAGTGTCAGAAAAAAATCCATAAACTTGCTACTTCTAAAAATGCATGGTTATCCAAAACCATAAAGTGCAGCATAACTTCTTATAATCTATAGAGGAGTAAGAAATTTAACTCAACAATAGCAAATGTATTTTCAGAATGACACAGAGTTGAAGCAATGAATTTAAGGGTAAAAGTGACTAAAAAAAAATAAAAATCAAATTATCTGTGGCCCTGAGGATGTTATTGAGAAAACAGAGCCAGCGGCACATGGCAAGAGGACAAGACCAAACGACAGTATTTGAAATAAGAATTTCCCACTAGATATGAGAAAAACAATTCTTCCCATGAGAACAGCTGGGTGTGGACCAGGCTGCCCATGAATCCCTGCAGTGTCCACCCGTGGAGGTTTCTGGCAGACAGCTGGTTGGCTAGGGAGCTCCTGAGGTCTGTCCAAACCTGAATTATTTTATGACTGCATGAAAAGGAGCAGTCACTGTGTGGCAAGCTGAAAGACATTACAACAGTGTCTCAAGTTTTCAAGTGAAGCCTGACTGGTGGCACCGGTAACAAACGTTTCCACACAGAGAGCGTGGGTGGGTGTTACAAGCCAGGAGCTGACATACACGACAGTGATGTTGGCAGCACAGGGCAGTTTTTGATGTGCTTTGCAACATCTCTGGTCATGACTTTTATCTAAAAATTGCAAATGGAAATACTGTGCCAGAAGTAAGCACTACCGCTGGTTCCTCACAACATTTTAGCACAAAGCTCACTTTGCCAAGCAGTCACAGCAAAGTGTTTTCTGACTCATGCTTTATACGACAGCTCTTTCTGTACCCCTCAGCTTCATGTCTTTAAGAATATTCACACTATTTTCCACGGCAGTCATGATGGACAGTTCATGACTATAGGGCCAAATGGGTGCTGGGCCTTAAATAAACACTGTTGAAACATCACAGCTCTGAGTATGGCTTAATGAAAAGAATAAGCAGGCTTGGAGAGGCTGAACAAACAACTCAAACTAAGGAGCTGAATGCAGTAGCTTAGCCTGGTTGGGCCTGTGTGACCCAATTTTCTCTTTGCCTGGATGAGACATATTTTGAAGAGCTCGGACAGTGCTGAGCGGCCAAGGGCAGGCTGACAGAGAGGCAGGAAGTAACAGCTGCTGCCTTGCCATGGCATGAAAGCAAAAGGTGAAAGAACACAAAAGAATAAACTGCAGAAGATGGTGCCATTGACGATCCCAACACTGCGGAAGAGGTGTGAGAGTTCATGGAGACACCTTCGTGACTTCGACTGAAATTCCACACAAAAAGGCTTCCTTGCAGGCCGACCCACTGCTTGTGGCTTTCAGTCATTGTTCTCTCCCCTACATCTGAAGTTACTCATGTTTTAAAATTATATGCCTTCATATTTCCTAGCAGCTTTAAATAGTTATGATTAATTCTCCTGTCATTAATTCAGGAAAAATCCGGTTTGCAATATTATCAAGAAGGCAGCTAGGTAAAATCTCTGCACATCTTAACTGTCTTTGAATTTTTCCTTTGCTGTCAGGTGTTACTAAAGCCAAGGAAAATGCATTGCCTTTCCACGTTGCTCTTCATACATCCTCTCTGACAACTCCTATCTGTTTTGCTTCTATGAGCAGGACTAGAGAGGAGATTCCTTCAGATGACCCTGCTTTATTCATCATCTTAGCATGTGCACTTCTTATACCTACTCTAAGGAACAATCAGAAAACATATGATTCACTGTAAGTTCACAACATATTTCCATCATCAGTTTCAATTTTCACAATATTGTCTGAGAATGCAGAGGTTGTATGGAAAAAATGGTAGTTACGAACGAAGAGACACGAATTAAATAAATTGTCATTAAAAGGACTTACATCTTCAGTTGCCAATAATAAAGGAGACCTCAATTTAGATGCCTTTTCTTCTAAAACAGTTTTGTTTATATAGGTTATGCATATAACGAACTTACAAATATATATGTTTATATTATGTCGATAGCTCAGAACTAGATTCAAGAACCTGCCAGACTGATATTCCTCAACCCCCACTCTTCTCACTTGTAGTTTTTTACATCTTTCCGGGTATTTCAGCCTTGTTTAGACTTATTTTTGAGTTGGAAACATTTAAGCAGTGTCTTGGATGGATTAATCTGGGAAATCAACACGCTGGGACTCTTGTGCAGAGTAGAGCAAGAACCACTAGGAACCGTAGGACTGATTTTGGTCTACTTTGTAACATGTAAGACGAAAACTTAGTCTCATACAGGTGTAAACCCAGAATGTACATTACCTGCCATTATTATACACTGGCTGGAACAAGATCTATCATTAAGATGTGAACTTTCCTCTCTTATTTTGTCTCAAATGGTCTTTATCAAACCAAGAATCCTTTTCCAGGTATTCATAACTGGCCCATGGAACATCAAACTTCCCAAAAATGCAGAGCAAGTCCTTAGAAAACACAAATCAGAGAATCAACTGCCAGTTACGTGTCCCAGTAGGCAAAGCCTTCATTGATCATACCAGATTCCAGCTCATTAAGAATATTTTCACAGAAGCAACTGCAATATTTGAAGAAAGCAGGTATTTTCCCAGGCAAAGGCTTGTGAATCCTCTGAGAGGATATTTTCAAATGATTTAGAAATGCTCACCAGGATGTTCCCTGAATATATGATGTATTTATGCTCACCTATTTCCTGCTCCTTGTTTTACTGTTAGCCATCTCACGATGAAATTACATACTAGTCATTTCTTTAGTGGAAATTTTTTTGTTGGTTAGGGTTCTTTTTTTTTAACCTTTTGACAAAACCAATATCATATTCTAGATAGTCTAAAATCAGCCTAAATTTCCATAACATCCTGAGCTAAACCATGTCCTGCAGAATACTGTAATACTGCTATGATTTCTGACTTACGTTACTTGAATTTGTAGAGAGAATCCTAACTGACTTCTCCATCAAATGGTGTGGACGGCTTCAAATTCACTGAGGTCATTTACGAGATGCTGAACTTCAGCAAGTAACTGCGTCACAGTGTGTATTTTTGCTTCGGTGAGTTCACAAGCACAAGCAAGTCAGTGGAAAATAATTGAGAGGTAACTCTTGTACTTGCAGTACATTTGTAGTTTACGATCAGGTTTATCAGATTTTTTTTATAAAGACTAGTAACTTTTAGTCTATGAACTCTATAGAAATAGTCCAGCCTTTGAAGCCTAATGATTCTAATAATCATTGACAAAATTCAGCCTGTGCTAACTTTCCTTCTGGCAGGTCTCTAAATTAAAACTCATAAATACAAATCACCTTATACTTTACCCAGGACTCTTCATGTAATTTTTTTAATATATCCAAAAATATTCAGATATGAAATGAGGCAAAAGTCTTTTTATGTTAATGAAATAGCTTAATGTCAGCAACCATTCTGCTATTTAGCAGCTCATAGAAGCTGCAATGATGGAAGATGAAAAAATGTCTGAATAAATCAAATTCTAATAAATTTTACCTCCTCAGCCAAATTGTACTCCATTAAACTTTCTCTACTGAAACATTTTAGGTCTATAGGAAACTATAAATAGCTCCATTAAATAAATTCTTACATAGATACATTAAAAAAAGTGCCTAGGCACTGGTCACTGGACCACTTAATACTCTTGTATGTTCCAAATAAAATTCCTCTCCAGATTAAAAGAGAGCATCAAAAAAACATTTCAGAAATTTATGGCCATGTGACATAAAAGACATTATGAAGAAAAGGATTTTTTAGCTTAAATTGTAGCAGGCCTTATCAGCTGATAAAATATAAAGCTGTTTAGGTGAACTGTCAAGGGAGCAGAACTTCAGACAAATACTAGACTAGGGACATCAGGTTTTGTTGCTATTTCTGTGACATTAACACATCGATTACACCTTTTTCCACTAATGAGCAGTAATTACCACTAATGAGCAAGTGAAGCTATTTGTGAGACGCAGGTAATCAATTTACTTGCTGCAATGCAATGCATGGTAAACTACATGGATTGTATTAAATAGCTTTTCGTTCTGTTAACTAAAAAAAATGAGCCCCCAATACCAACCTATATAGTAATTGAAGAGACAGAGTAAAAATTGAGTTAATGTATTTTACTGAAAATTGTACTTTATACATATTTAGAGATAATTGTTATCTCATATCCTAATTATTTTTAACTGAACAGTTATTGCATTCCATTCTGGTAAGATATGCATCTCCTTCTTGTTTGTCGTTTTTTTTTTTTTTAAATGCAAATGCTCTTTCAAAACTGGATATTAATTTGTATGACTTTTTCAGTATTTTTGAAGAGCAGGTTAATTAACTAAAACTGACTAAAGTAAGAAGTGAATTAGCTTCAGTTGTATTAATCCCATTTTGTTTTCCCTGTGAATATCTACTGCTTTCCTGCACAAACTATTTTCTAGAATGGCACGCATTTGAAGTAGATTTTAATCTGCTTTCATTTAAGTTCCTATGAGACGTACATTTCATCTGGTATGTGATGGAACATGATAAACACTGGTCCCAGAAAACAAAGCACAGAGATCCTGTAAGATCCCTTCTAGGAAGCTGAGAAGCAACCGAATAAACCACAGAAAACCCATTTGTTGAAAAGGAATCCACATTCCCAGACATAGGATTTTGGGATGCTGAAAAGGAAGCAGTGCCCACATAAACCCTGTGGTTAACAATGAAAAAAGTTAGAAATAATCTGTCCTGCTCCATACCCATTTCTCCCCCACCTACTGTCGTCTTTAGCATGGAAGTAAAATCCAGAGTCTGTCTCATCTCCTCCTGTAACAGGTTTCTGTATCTGCCAAGGGCCAGACTTGCGTTATGCCCCATGCAGGTGAACCCTTCAACGGCACGTGAGGAATTCCTCTGTACAGAATCCCAGTGATAAATGTCACTAGCTCCTTTTGGCCCCAAGGCATGTGCCCTACCAGTGACTCCCAACATCATGCCACTCGCTACTCCACCTCAATGCAGTTAAGAACTTAGTTAGCAAGCAGAGACATCATTCAGCTAAGTTCAGTTAAGACATCACTCTGGAAGCATGACCAGTGGCATCCCATCAATCCAGTTCAGATATTTTAAACACAAATCTCTCATTTTTTTCTAAGATCTAACCATTTGTAAGAGTGGTACTACAGAGGAAGTAAGGATTTGAGATTAAAAACGGAAAACACACAGAGAAGTTTATTATGTTCTATGAACTGTTTGCTCAACTGTTGTTAATATTAGAAGAAATTTGGACACAGTCAGTAAACACCCATCACAGCCAGGGTTAACTCTTCAGAGCTACTGAGATACAGGGAAATGACTGCAGCTAAATAATAAGTGAGAAACATGCTCCCTCTCATTTATGGTACTTTTCAGTACTCTCAGTTTAGCAGATTTATATTAATTCTCATAATAATGTGTTTGATAAAGATCACAACAAAATACTTGAAGCTCTGTGGAAGGAACAGTGACAAGAGTTAAAAAGCCAGAACTAATATTTATATGTTATTGTCCCAAGCTGGGACACTATATTTTGAGTTAAAAATTGTAAAGCGAACAGCCTACCTCTCCTCCCCAGAAAATTTAAGATTTCAAACTTCAGTCAAGACTTCAGAATTAGTACTTCTAAGTATTAAAAAAAAGAGTATTTAGCCTAAATAGTTGAGATTTTCCAAGGAGCCTAATGAATGCTTCAGCTGCATTTTGATTTAAATTAAGTGGCTAATTTATGTTGTGCTTTGTTAACTGCTGCTGATGGGCAGGCACAGCAGTGTGGATGCAGAACGGTAGTAACAGATTTTGCATGATGTGATTATTCACCAGTAAATGAGTCTGGGGATAGACAAATACTGCTTTCACTTACAGCTGTATTAAAGTGCCTGGCATGGGCACTTTTACTAAACAGTAAGATGGTAGCTCCCAGACTAATCATTGGTAGTGTGTGGTTATGAATGGCAAGATTCAGACCAAAGGAGCTCTATTCAGCAGCAGAAAGTCCAAATACTGCCAACAGGCTTTTTTAAAATGATGTATCAATTTCCTTCCAAATAATTCAATCCTGTCAGATGCTATTGGGGTTCACTTCTTCCTTCACAAAGCAAACTGTTCTTCTTACTGTTTGCAAAACTACAGAAAAGTAGCCTGACTGAATACATGTGACAAAGCCACCGAGAGTTTCCACAGAAACACTGATCCCAGTTATGGCTCAGACTCTTCCAGGCTGAAGAAAAAGAATAAATGATAGGAAATAAAATCTGAGTGTGAACTACAGGTACTGTTCTGGTTCCTGGTTGATCAGGTGAACAGATTCCTATGTAAGAATAACAAGCCTGAGAGGAAAATATTGCACACCTGCTATTACTGGATCAGTCCTCATCATGTATTTTAGGTTGATGTTGAGAAAAATATGTATCTGTATGTTTTTAGTGTCAAAAACACATTGTCTGACTGGCATTTAACAATTTACACAATAAACTCTCTTGGGCATTAAGTGCAATACAACTGTGTGCAATGTCCTGGACTCTCGCTCTGGCTCCTACACGCTACATAACACAAATAAACAATTACAAAATCTAAAACATTTCAGGAAAAGTGGCAATAAATTAGTCTCTCCACCTCAAGCTCAGTGGATATTTGCTGGCATGTACTTTGCATAGATAGTACAGAGAAAGCTGACTAGAGGATAAAAGGTCCTGATAACCTTCAAAGCTCTACTCTAAGACTGAAAAATGAAAGTTTCCCCACTTAGATCTCCAATGGATTAGCAGCTTCGTTGTGTGCAAGCCCTCCCCATGGTTTTTCATTATATTTCATAGTCACTTAAGCCTTTTCGTAATAAAAAGACAATGCCAAGGGTGAGATTATGAAATACTCCAAAGTTAAGTTGATAACGGTTTAATTAAATGTTGCTCACTAACAACATTTCTGGCATGACTCAGACAAGAAAAGAAAAATGAATGCTGTAATTGCTTCTTTTGCTGCCTTTTCACAATCTTCTGAGATGCTCTTCCCATGACATTGCCTTTCAGAGTGTGCTGCAGAAGATCTGGTTACATGACATGGTTGCTCAATTCAGTTTTACCGGAAGCATGAGGGATTCATTTTGACTCTGGGCTTGGTATGGAACAGGCTCTGTATGATCAGATTTTGTCTGCTGCTTTGTAATTAAAATAGGAGGAGCAGGTCCTCAAAGGGAGTAAGCCAGCATAGCTCTGTTGCAACAAATATTTACCAAGACTTCTCCTAGTGTCAATAGCAAAATCTGCCTATTAAATTCAAGATGTACTTTCTATGGCGATGCACACCTTCGTACAGAGAAGGTTCATGGCAATTCTTGTAAGCAAGATTCATTCAGTTAATAAAGACACTTAATACATGTGCACTTCTGTAGTTGTTTCTTTAGATGTCGCTTCCTTCCTCCATGCTGCAAGCACTGCACAGTTTGTGCTCTATGCGCCATGTAGCATGCTTTCACCTTACAAGTCACCTGTGATGGATAAGCAGGTAAATGGCTTCCCTAGTATTTCCTCTGTTATACTTTATCGTGTTGCGTGTTGTGTTTCCTATATGCTATATTATTTTCACATATAAACCAACTCTGATTCAGTGTCAGCTTGGCTTGGAAATTCTACTTTGATAAAATAGTTTGTGGTCAGTGCCAGACATGTATAACAACAACTATTTTCTGTGGAAGACGGAGAGAGGAGTGATTAAGTTTACATTTCTCCTCAAAACTGGACTGCATTTATAGCTTTGAATTACATAACAAAATATTTTATGTTAAAAACCTATACAGCCTTCTAGTAGAAGTTCAGCATAATTATCCATTAATAAAGTCCAATTAATAATGATGATATACTTAGATTGTGTTAAAACTGTAGGACAAGGGCTATATAAGAGTTTTACCTGGGCAAACTGGAAATCTAAATGAAAGAATGCATAATGCCATGGAAATTAAGTAAGGAAAAAATATGAGTTCATTTTCAATAAAAAGAAGTGCCTATAAAAATACACAAAAGAAATACTACCACATTAAAAGCAAAACTAATTAAATGCCAGTATTAAACTTAGGAAAGGTACATTTACTAGGTAGCGTACAAAGCCATGAACTGCTCTGGACCAGACGCTCCTAGCTCACCTACAGAACCACCAGAAAAAATGTCCCTCATGTTTGCGAAAGCAGAAACCTGCAATAGTAGTTCAAGGTACGATAGGTCACCATCCACATGAGAACAACCTTCATTTTTCTCCTAATCATTTACATAAAGTCACATCTTACTGATGTTTTTCCCCAGATGAACGCTGATTTTCTGACTCAGAAGCAGATGGGATGTAGCACTAACCTTTTCCTCATCAAAACTGACTTCACTTTTACCACGAGAGCCTTCATTTCCAGACTTTGCTTTTAGGGTAACATCAGGAAACAAACCCTTTTCCTCTACAACAAGAGAGTCACGACGCTTCACAGGATCACTGCTGCCTTTTCCAGCCAAGTACGCTGCCTTCTAAACAACACTGTAGTCATTTCTCCTTTTTTTCTTGAAGAGGTGATGGACTTTCCCCTCTGCTTTTAACTTTACCTTTCCTGCCTAAATCTGCTCCTGTCTTAATGATCTGGCATACAAACATGGGTCAACAGGAGGGATTACAGCATTTTATGACTGCGATCCATCGTGCTCCATGCTGAGCAAACAACCCTAGGAAGTAATCCAGCAGATGAGGGTGTTTTTCAGACACTGCGGGTCTACTCCCTGAAGAGGAGCAATTTAGCAGTAGGTGCAGAAAGGCACAGCAGCAAAGAAAAGGGCATCAGACATATACACAGTATTTTAGATGATAGAACATTAATTCTGCACTGTATCCATAACAAATGCTCTTGAAAACACCAAGCATAACACTAACAGGGTAAACTACAGGGAATTTGCTTATTTTATAAAGGTACCCCTGTGGATTTGGCTTCAATTGTTTCTTTATCCCTACCTAAGACAAACTAGGCAGATACTGAGGGATACGTGGTCATAAAGGAGCGATCAGTGCATATTCCCTGTCAGGCAGTTATGGAGATGTCTTCCTATGCTAAGCCAAAAAGTATATATGAGCAGTTTCACATAAAGGCTCCCTACCCTCGCAGGTACACGTGAATGTACCCTGCCACGCACGGCAAGTGGGTGAGCAGCTCAGCTACTCCACACAGCCCTTGTGCCCCTTTAGGGAGGTGGAGGAATCCAAGCACAGCTGCCAAAGTGGCTCTTACCGCACAGACGCTTTGTGGCGAGAGCTGCATTTTGCAGGGGCAAGCCAGAAAGCTGCTGTCCTCAGATCAGTACGCTTTCCCTCAGAGGAGGACAGGGGGCATCAAAAGACACCCCAAAAAGCAGGTGGGTACTGTCATTAAGTAACCTTACTGACAGTCTCATTAATGTCAGTCTCCTTCCCTGGAGACTTTCCAAAGCCACCTGGACTTGTTCCTGTGTGATCTGCTCTAGGGGATCCTGCTCCGGCAGGGGGGTTGGACTAGATGGTCTCTAGAGGTCCCTTCCAACCCCCACCACTCTGTGAATCTGTGAAGTGCAAACCCTTCTACGAAGCCCTCCGAAATCAGAAAGCATCCCTATATCAGAATGTTGTCTTCATACCAGCTGCCTCCGTCAGTAGAGGAGGAAGTAAATTTTAAGCTATGGTTATCACACCATGGCCAAACCTCGAAGGCAGTGGAAGGATCCCACTTTCTCTAGTAATGGACTATATATGATTGGTTCATCTGGAGAGCTGAGATCTCCTAATTCAACAATGTTAAAATAACAAACCACGTAGCTGCTCACCTGCATGTACTTTAAATTTTTAGAATAATAACAAACCTATTAACCAATGATTAAATTAAGAATTATGAGAAAGAAACCATTTTTCTTTATAACATTTCCTACTAGTAGGCAATCTCAAATGGTTCCTTTCTGCTTTCTGTTCAGAGAACAGGAACAAGCAGAGCATCCACAACATGATTGTCCATATTAACAGTATTCTTAAGGGAAGGAAATGTACTTTTATAAATTGCTATAATTGTGCCTGGACAAAACGGGAACATCATTAGATGACGCATGATTAGATCAGTTGATTAGATTAGAATGACAGTATAGGGATTTTTCTGTGTGTTTGTGTGTAACACAAATGAAAAAGATGTGACTTTAATTAAATGTCTGTGTAGATGCTTTAGCAAAAATAGAAGCCAGAACAGGAAAATAGAAAATTAGAAAGGATTCCAGAAAAGAGAAGAAGAATATATACATTAGATAGTTGGTTTAGATATTTCCACAGACCAAAAAAAACCCCCAAAAAATAAAATTGTGGGCTCAGTAATTTTCTATTAACAACCTTATTTCATTTTATTTGAATCATATTTTATTTCATGAAACTACATTTTAGAACTGTCTCCTCTGAGATTTCATGTCAGGAATTAAGCTTTGTTTCATCTAATGCAGTCATGTATTTTTACGTCTAACCACTTAAGAAATTTTCATAAGATATCAGCGCACTTGCAGGTTACATGTTTCAATCTCGCACCAGTGGAAAAGGAAGCTCTCGACAGGTGCAATGACAAGAGATGTGAATGTCAGGTTACACGTACAAACCACAATTACATGACTTGTTGGAACTTAATAGAAGTGCGAGTTATAATCTATTGTGATACCTGGGATACAAAAATATGGGTTTGACTTTTTTTTTTTTTTTGATCATGTACTCATTTCAGAGACAACCCAGTCACTTGTAAATCAGAGCGCTGAATAAATGTTATCTGAAATTACTTCTGTTCACTAACTATGCAAACAGTTTCAAATCAATTTGCCACCATGCATTTTATCATACTGCACAAGAGAAATCTCACATTTATATCCAGGAACACAGTAGAATCAAACTCTTAAAAAAGAGATTGATCTCTTCTTGTGGTCAAAATTCTTCATGTGTTTCTTGCTATCACTCTTTCAATGAATTCATACCGGCCTGCAATTCTGTTTCTGGTCTGGTCTGTGCTACCATACCAGCTCACCTTTTCATTAAACCCAGTAATATCTCAAGCATTTAGCCAATATGCACACTTATCTCTAGTTAAAACCAAGTATGTTCACTTTCATGAGCATCTACATAATTTCATGACCATATCTGTGCACCATAAACAAGAATCTTGCAGTATTCTCATACTGGGAGACAGATCAGCATCCTAAAGGAGCCAGGTTATATCCTGTCATCTTACCCAACTTAACACACACTGATACCTCTCATGTTTGCTTCTTAGGTTAGTGCAGGACACACACTCAGGCTCCTTGTATTTTTTGGGAAGTGACTAGCACTCCTGGGTGACAGCAGAAGTACATAACGAATAATAATCAAAAGTGACAATCAAACTGCCTTTTTGCACACTTTTTAAGTGTCTTACTTTATGAAAAGCATTTTGAAGAGAAGTTTGGCCTATATGTAAAATTATGTAGGAAAGAAAAAGTTGTCCCTAAAGCATGATCATGAGCCTTTTCTTCCTTTTGCTGATAGCGTCACCATAGAAACACCAGAAAAGAAAGAATAGTCTATTAACTTCACTTGGATTTATCAAGTTGCTTGTTCACTGCCACCATTCACCATGAAAATGGAATAGATGCATCTCGGTCTAAAAGAATGATGTCATAAAACATCTTATGCAAGGCATTTTAATAATACTACAGTCATATATGCTATGTAAATATTCACCAAAACACAAAGACGAATAAGATATTAAAGTAGAAATACTACCTAAAAGACATTTAAATTATTTTTAAAGTTGTTAAAGTTCTCCTAAAGCTCACAGATTTGGAAAATACAATATAAGTAAAGCAATTTAAATGTAGATAATGTTAGAAAGAAAACAGCCTAAGAGTAACCAAAAAGGAACCTATCATAGATTTTCAACACTGAGGCATGTGTCAATCCACCTTTCATGATTATACTCCTGATTCAGGCTATTGCAAAAGTATACATCTACCAATAAAAGCACTCATGGAATAGAATGTTTGCTCACTTAAACCAAGCCTGTGCTTTAAATACCTGTTCAAGCTTATTTTGATGGCATTCTCTAAAGTTTATAACTCTTTTACTAAGGCTCTTTGAAGATGAGACTGCATTGTTGAAGCTGTTTCAAACAGTTTCTAATCCTGTTGTGCTAGACCCAAAAGACCTTTAAAGAATATAGGAAAACTGGCTGTGAGTCATACTATTCCTGGTACTCCCATGACTGAAGGCTGTTAAATGGCCTTCTATCAGACATCACAGCAGATTACATACCATATTTCCGTAAACTGACCGTCAAGATTGTTAAACTGCTTTGCTTGTCTTTGTGGCCATTAAAAATCTCAAACACTTCCTGTTAATACTTCACATTTTTGCCTGACCACAGAATTTAATGTGATATCAGTTACTAGGTGAGAAATCATTTATATCACAAACCCTACATGAGTAAAGATGTCAAAAATTGCATAACTTCCTAGTTTTTCAGTTATGATGATTTAACCCAAAACAACGTCCTGCAGCTCATTAATTTTAGAGCCTGCTTTTGCAAAAAAATGACAAAATACTGTAGGTCTAGATAATTAAAAAGCTGCAGAGGAAGCTTCACTTTAGCATTATGTCACATACTTTTTCTAGTAGTAAAATGACAGAAATGAATGAGGACTAGTATAGTTTTAACAGGGCAAGAAAATTGAGTATCAATAAGCAATTATTTGTATGAAAGTATGAAGTAGCAGAAATTATATAATTCCAGAATATTTCTACACAAATAATAAATGGATAAAGGAAAAACTTTTACCATTAGGACAGTCAAGCATTGGAACAGGCTGAATAGAGAAGTTGTGTAGTCCCTGGTTTTTAAAGAATAAGCTGGATAAAGCCCTGAGCAGTCTGGTGGCACCTGAGCAGATCCTGCTTTGAGCATCAGATTGGACTAGAGACCTTCAGGTCTTCAGATTCCACCTTGAATTATTCAGTGGTTCTGTGACTTCATTCTGCAAATACTTTTTAAGTAAACAGAAAAAGACACAGGCCCACCAACTAATGCTCTAGGGGACAGAAGTTTCAGACAAGTGGGGAACAGAAAAAAATATATGAGAGAGCAAAACAGGTGGCATAAGGCAAAAGAATTATTTTTTTTTAATCACTATGTCTTTAAAGCTAAATAATAAATATTGAGCAACAGTCTCAGATAAAAGATTAAGAATTAGAGAAAAAAATCATATACTAATAAATAATACATAGTAACTAGTAAATAATATATTATGGATCAGGAACCACTTCAAACATATTGCACAGGGAGGTTAGTGCATAAAGACAGAGAGAGAAAAGAGGGAAGGGATACTCTAAGTTATTTTAACAAGTATGTACCTCCTTGCACTGCAGTGCTCCTCACAAATAACTAAAAGACAGTTGGGATCTTGGAGATAAACATGAGGTCAGCAAAAAGAACTCTGAAAAAAATGAAGGCTAGCATTTATTATTGAATTACAAAAGAGGTTTTAACCTCCAGCATAAAGGAAACAAAATAAGAAATCCTGAATAATAGATGCAGGTGTTCACATATGGACTTCTGCATAATTCAGAGAATTTGGTATTACAGATATTTGGTAAGAAAATAAAAAAAGATAACATCAACAGCATAAGTAATAGCGATACCAAAATAATCAGGGAAAAAGAGATGGCTGCAAACAGAGGTGTGCCAAACAATGACATATGAAAGGAAAAACACCTAAAGGAAGTAAATAGCTAAAAAGCTATTCTCTCAAGAACAGCGACACAAGAGTAATGACAGCAAGGGACAGTCTCCTTTGAACAGCAGAAGACCTTGCAAGCTGGTCGATCAGCAGTGCTGATAGACACAAGCATCAATATTTTTTAGAACAACCAGAGCAAAAGAATGAAGGATGAGATGAAGATATCAAAGAGATTGAGCAAACAATAAAGATGACAAAAGGATAAATTAAATGATTGATGGTACAAACCTTGATACCATAAAGAATAAGGAGAATAATTAGGGAGAAAACAGTGTTGTTACATCATGGGATGCATTTGTGAGAAGATAATTGCAAGACAAGCAAATCATATACCCTTTTTCACTATTTTTTATTAGCATACCTTATTGAGAAATGAAATTCTAGAAATTTAAACTGAAGTTTTAAATTTATAAAGGACTTAGAGAACCTGAGAATATTTGGGGTTATAGAGGGGCAGGGAATGGGCTTCTTAAAAAGCGAACTGTTTGCCTACCACATTCCTCACAGTACCAAAAAGGGGAACAGACTATGTCCCCGTTTCTGCTGCATGGGTGAGATGGTAAACCAGCACCACCAGAATCCAGGAACACAGGCTAGACATGCAGCAAGGTATTTGGAGCACACTTCAATCCTAAATTCACAAGGCAGATTGTGAGGATAAGAAATACAGCTGCCAACTTACAGGTGATTCTGAATTTTCTTTGCACAAGAACTGGTACATCCTCACTACACACGAATGAGCAGACAGAACGGGATGATTACTGAACTGATTCATAGACTACAGATGCTAAATCCAATTCATAAATGTATTGAGGCAATGAAACGATAAAAATAGCTGATAAATGAATACTACCAAGTCCTAAAAGATATAGAAAAAATTACAAATCACTTGAAAAAGCAAGCCAACAGCATTACATTACTCACCCCTTGAGCAGAACGACACCTGCCATGAAAGTTGAATAAAGCACCAACAAAGACAAGGCATGCATTTAAATTCTTTCAGGTGTCCTCTACCCACACCAGTGGCATCACAGTCAAATAGGAAACTTTGACTGACTACTGAGGAGTAAGATATTGCCCTTCCAACAGAGTTCTCACAAATCACTAGTTGTATTTGGCAAACCATTCATAAGAATTTCCACATTTTTGTTGAGAGTTTTGTGACATAATCTAGTCTTATTGAAGCAAAATCTTGAGCAGAACACGTAGCTTAAAATAAGTAATCCTGGGAAAAACACATGAAGAGCTATTTAAGTAATGCTGTTTCTTTGAAGTTAAGACAAGTACATCCACCTTTTCCCTCCAGTTCATCCTTGAGTCTCTTCTTGAAATAAATTAATTTAAAATTACTTGATTTATTTCTATAGGATTTTTATAGGATTCACTCACCTTTTGCAACTAATGATCAGCCATCTTATTTCAAGAAAGATTCCCTATTAATTGAAAGAATGAGATACTCAGGTACTATCTTACCTTGAAAAGAGACTCTTCATCAGGCAAGGGGAACTTTAAAAGCACACCCGAGAGATTTGCAAGATTAAAAAAAAAAAAAGACTGAAATAAAACATTCACTTCTTGTTGTGATTTTCCCTTCATCATTCAGTAAATGAACAGTTAACAGAGAACACTGCTTGTTTTTGTCTCAAGCACATTGCCCAAAGTACAGAAGCATAAAGACACCTCATGCAGCAAAATTAGGAGTCACAGTGCTATTCTCACCGGGGCACATTGTTCATTTAAATTTAATAAAGTGTTGGTTTGCTTTTTTCATGATACATATTCTAACAATGCACTACATGCAACTATTTCTAGCTCAACAATTTTAAAGGTCTACCCTGTAAGTCCACTGTAATGCACAAATTTCCACCACAGCTAGCTTTATATTCAGTACATAGACTCTACCTTACAGACTAAGAAAAATGTGGTACGAAAGACATCTAAACTTTTTGCATCAGAAGCAAATCATCCTTATCCTGAAAACAAATTTAAATTAGTTGAATGAGAGTAATGAGCACAGCGTAGAATAAATGCAGAAAACAACATAGCTGGTATTTTTTCATTAATATCCCGTGCAAGTGTATACTGTAGTGATAAATACATATTTTTGTTTTTCTAAAGCTGATTAACTGTATTAACACTGCTGTATTCATTTTCTGACCATTCATATTTTATGAGCTGGGCAAGCTACTGGATATTACAACTCCCATTTTTCAAATGCTGTATCACTTCTGGATACGGGAGGGGACATTACAATTATAAACAAGTAAAACTTCAGCGTGTGCATGTCATAATCAAAGCTAAATAGAGCAGTTGTGATATAACTGATTCATAGTTATTCCTGTAAACAGCAACTCACAGTCAATAGAATAAATTACATTGATCAGTAAATTTCTGAACCTTCAGTGTACAGGGGAAAAAAAAAAAGAATGAAGTGTGGACAGAAGAGAAGAGGTAGGGAGAAGAAGAACGAAAGTTCAAGAGAGAAAAGGAAGATACTCCTCGCTTTGCACAATTACACAAAATTACTTATACATGCTAGATTTTGTAAGTATGGTCAAGGAATTTACGTTTTTCAGTTTTAGTTGATTTAGAGCCAAACAGGTAAAGGACAAACACACTTGTATGTGAATTCAGCCACACACTTGGTCTTGATTTCAGGTTCTGTAGGTTATACTAGAAATAATAGAAATTATGTTGAAATGTCCATTGCTTTCCATGTGTTTTAGTCAGAAATCATGAGCAAGTCAAATGAAACGTATGAAGTTCAACACTGCAATTCTCAAATGTTCCAGTCAACTAACACTTAAAACACGTGAAGCCTTCCTAGGCATCAATTTTAAATATTCTTGGCTTGCACAGAGGTACTTAAGTCTTTACAGCCCTGAGGAACTTGGTGCTTATCCCATGTCATGGCAGACTGGCAAGAAGGCTGCAAGTGCAGCTGGCCATTGCACAGGATGAAGGTAAGGCTCAGGCAAGGCAGCATTTGGCACGGCAGTTTGGAAGCCCTTCAGCTAATTTAGCTCCATGTTCAATTCATGACTGAAAAGCTTGTACTTTTGGAGACTAAGGTCATTATTTCAATGACAGAAGGAAACAACTTGCAGTCCTAGCCATTAACAGCAATGTATGGATAACTATTAATAGAAGTATGAGTGCTCTTAATTGCAAATAAACTTCTTTTTTCTCACTTCCATCTCCTCTATAAACTGCTTGGTCTAATTAATTTTGTCTACCTCTTCTCTATGTGTTATTTTGAGTAGATTTTTTTATTTCTTTTGTATTTCACTGTCAAATAGTGAAGACCATAAATTGTTTCAGTTACTTCTACTGAGAACTTCAATACTGACACATTTTATGCTCCTCCATTACCATTTTCCATTTTGATTTTTCCTTTCTATTTGAATGTGAAATGCTAAATTACCAAGAGACCTGAAAGAAAACCAGACAGTAATAAGTGAGTTCACTTGCTAATGTAGGCATGGAGTAGTACATAATTAATTTACCACAAAAAAGAATCACATTAATTCATGAAAATTGCTGGATAGCTGATACAATAAATATAACCACAGTGACTAAACTACACGGACATGATCCAAATGGTGTTTGAAAATTCTGAATCCATACTAAATAAAAATACCTCATAGGGATTAATTTTACTATTCGAAGATGAAAAGTCAGCACTGGTAAACAAAAAAGCTTGTCTGTCATCTGCATGCAACAGTCTGCAATTCTGTGATTACTGAAAAAGTTGTTAAGCATTGAGCATACATGCACGCTAATACACACTACTTGTTTCCCTCACCCCTTTTCTGCTACTCAGGCTTGTTTTGCAGATTACTGTTGGGCTGCCTAGTCGGAAACAAATACTGACAGATATCCTGAGTAACCGGACAAACAGAGATTTTTGGCACGGACATGGGGATTGAAATGGGGATAAACTGATGCTGATGAGGACAGGAAATGGGATCATGAGACAATTTCCAATTATCATGAAAATAACTTTATTAAAGCAATCAGCCAGAGTAGGAATAACATCTCTGCATTTCTCCATGTCCCAGTATTCTACAGCTCCTGCAAAAGAAAAGAAAAAGTACATGAAAAAATAATTTAGTCCTCTACATGGCACACTGGCAATTTTTCCACACTGCTTACCCTTCTCCTCTGCTTCCAGCAATTACTGGCAGGACACTGTCTCTACTCATTCTAGGCATAGAGGACACAAAGATTTAGTTCACTGTCAGAAACATCAATTTTTCTATACAACAGTAACATACATTACAAGCTCACCACTGTCATGGAACATTTATTGTGATACTTACCTTCTGCTTTCTAAATCCTTGCACCATTTACTGGATGGGACTTGACATCTACATAACACCTCCAAGTAGGAAAAGGACAAAGCAACACTGATTCACCGTGGCTGCGTAAACAGGGCATAGCTCTGGCATTTGGAGACTCTTCTCCTGTAGCAAGATAACTTCAGTACACAGTAAACAACACTCTATTATTAACCCCGCCCCCGCAGTAGCAATTGGTTCTCACGGGCACGTCTGGATTGTACTTACTACTTAGAAGCCTCCTTCCGATCCTCTTTCAACTGGAAAGATGAAGTCTCACGGGCAAGTCTTCTGGCAGCTGTCTCTACCATCACCTCTGACATGCAGATCTCGCCTTTTTCCTGCTAGGCTCGTTTCAGCACCGCACAATATATACAAGCCACTGTCTGCATAATTTTGCATCTGGTTAAGCTGCAACGGAGCCCAGACAAGGCCGAGAGTAAAATCTCAACATCGCAAGCGATCTAATTGCATTAGCGTACTCTTGTGGTGTCAGTTTTAACAATTCCGCAGGCTCGGCGAAGCATCTACCTAAATACCACATTCCAAACGCAGGTTACGGTACTGGCTGGGTATAAGGCCACATTTAAATACACAGCTCTCCGTGCAGGGTTGGTGCCATCCAATCACCTGTATATCATGATAACAAGCGTTTACCTCTGGGATACACCAGCCATGCCGGAACCTAGGGCACATGCCTAATCCCAAACCAGAATGTACACATAATTTGCATACAGAGAGACATAATACAGCAAAGCCCCTCTGTACGCAGATGAGATGCTGTGTCCTCGGTTGAAATCCAGCCTCAAAGCACACAGCCTTTCTCCCCGAGGTGACAGTACAGCACAACAGTCCCTGAAACCAGCAGAAGAGGTTTGTACCTGGCACTAGGAGTTACATGGAAACTCACCTGGAGGCTTGAACCCAATATCCAGTTTTAAGGCTTCACAAATTCTCTTTTCTAATCCACAGGTAACACTTGGACTTTACTAGTACCTTCAATCACCGTATCATGACACACAGTACGCATTCACACGGGAAGTGACTGGCTAGTGGTTACACATAGCATTACCACTGACATACACCCACTTTTGGAGATTGATACCCTGCTTAATGCAACTAGCACCTCCTCCCAACCCAACCCCTAGCAAAACAAAAACCCTGGACAAATTCTGGCTTTCTAAACATGTCAGTATACTGTGGGGATTGTTGTTTTGTCTTTTTTGTTTGTTTGTTTGTTTCCATCAGTTTCATCACAAATATTTAGTAGCTTCAGTTAAAAAAAGCAGAAGAAACCAAACACAAAGGGAGGTGAGCAGAGTAAGTTACACATATTAACATTATTTCATCCATTGTATCCACACAGTTCACAGCATTACTGTTTTGATAAAGCACTACATGCTATTAGCAGCACACATCAGTTAACCAGATGGTAAATCTTAGTCTCGCTTTTTAAAAATAGTGCAAGTTAATCCAACCCAGTTCATTGCCCATACAGAAAATGCAGATAAATTGGAAACGTGACATATCGAAAAAATTACAGATGGTAGCACTGAACCAAGATGGTAGCTAGGTCACAAAGCATTTAGGGATAAATCTCTCCCTCCCACTAAATCAAAACCAAACCATATCTCCCAAACTGAGCCAAGACATTGTGAGGCAGCGTGCAAGATGTTCACCAGATGCATGTTGACTTTTATTTAAAAGGTACATTTTCCTACAAAGGTACAACCACTGGCAGACCTTCCTCCAGCCCCTGAGGAACCTCTGCTTCATCCATTACTCTTACAGCACACAGACATCAGCTGTTTCTATAAAATTCTCTCTAATGGTGCTCATGTCTCTTTCCTCTAGGGGTGATAAATGACTCTTCTTCGCAGCTAAAAGAATCCCGTGGAAAGTGCTGAAGATCTAAAGCCTTTTCATGCCTCAGGATACTATTGTTATTTTACAGCATGCTTAAAAGGACATGTATTTCACACAGCAAACAGAAAGACAAGGTCCCAAGAGCAAAGCTAAAACTAAATTTGAAAAGGTAAAATCAAGAGGAGGTAATGAAAATTTGGGGCAGGATGAAGAACAAAGGGGATTGGAGGAACAATGACAACAGTAGTAAACATTACAAGTACCAATGCCTATCAGGGTAGCCACTCTCAGCTCTTCAGGAATTTACCAAAGGAGTATAGATGAAATATTTTAAATGTTTATGATTAACAAGAAAATAACTTATTAGAGAGATATGCTTTGATAGTTCTGGGGGATGACTGTGATCAGAATCTCTAATAGTAGACCGTGTAAACAGGACCATAAAACAGTCTGTGTGCCATATTAGGAGAAAAAGATGTACCTGCTTTACCCTTTAGAAAAGGAATACAGGGGAAAACGGACTTTATTTTTTAAACATACATCCTATAGAACACCTACATTATTTGCTCATGTATTTGAACATTCATCCTCTCTTCCAGTGAGGACAGGAGTGTTACAGTATTCTGTAACAGGTATGAGCTGTGCCATGGTTTAGACCCAGCCAACAACTAAGCCCCACATGGCTGCTCACTCACTCCTTCCCACGGTGGGATGGGGAGGAGAAAATATGATGAAAGGCTGGTGGGTCGAGACAAGGACAGGGAGGGATCACTCACCAGTGACGGTCACTGCCAAGACAGACTTGACTTGGGGAAGAAAGATCAATTTAATTAGTTATCAATCAGAGTAGGATAATGAGAGATAAAACCAGACCTTAAAAGCGCCTTCCCCCCACCCCTCACTTCTTACCAGGTTCAGCTTTGCTCATTTCTCTACCTCCTCCCCACAAGCAGCGCAGGGGAACAAGAAACGGGGGTTGTGGTCAGTCCATCACATGCTGTCTCTGCCGCTCCTTCCTCCTCAGGGGACGATCTTCACACTCTGCCCCTGCTCCAGCGTGGGGTCCCTCCCATGGGAGACAGTCCTCCAACAACTTCTCCAATGTGAGTCCTTCCCTCAGGCTGCAGTTCTTCATTAACTGCTCCAGTGTGGGTCCCTCCAACGGCGTGCCATCCTTCAGGAGCTGCCTGCTCCAGCCTGGCCCCCCCCCGGGGTCACCAGTCCTGCCAGCAAACCTGCTCCAGCCTGGGCTCCTCTCTCCATGGGGCCACAGCTCCTGCCAGGAGCCTGCTCCAGTGGGGGCTGCTCATGGGGTCACAGCCTCCTTTGGGCATCCATCTGCTCCAGTGTGGGGTCCTCCCCGGGCTGCAGATGGGTCTCTGCTCCCCCACGACCCTCCATGGCTGCAGGGCACAGCCGGCCTCACCATGGGCTGCTGGGGAATCTCTGCTCCAGGCACCTCCTCTCCACCTTTCTGCACAGACTTTCGGTATTTGCCTTGTCTCTCTCATGTCCTACTCCCATCTCTGCTGCATGTTCTGCAGCAGGTTTTTTTCTGCTCTTACACATGTTCTCACAGCGCTACGACCATCGCTGACTGGCTCAGCTGTGGCCAGAGGTGGGTCCGACTTGGGGTCAGGGAAGTTTCTAGCATCTTCTCACAGGAGACACCACTGCAGCCCCTCCCCTACTACCAAAACCCCAGCACACAAACCCAACACAAGCTGCTAAATAGGAACGAAGGCTGGGCCCATCCATGCAAACACTGGTTATTACTTTCATTGTCTGTTTGCTGCTACAGGACACAGAGTTTCAGAGGACAGATCACCAGCTGTACTTTGTCAGCTGTGCAGGAACTAATGAACTTTGCCTTTTTATTACTTTCCAAACAGGAAAAATATTAAATTGTTGCAGTCTTGCTTATACTGCCTATCAGCAAAACCAACTTCTGCTGTTTGGAAGAAATCAAAATGCATCTGTCGCAGTGCATGACACAAGGTCACAGTCAGTTTTGCTAGCTGGATGATGCGTTCCTAGTCTTAGTCATACAGCTGTCTTATCGCAATGGGGAGGCAGTGAGAATCACCCCGGTGAAAATAAAGCATGCACCGTGTTCTCCAACATTAACTTCTCCGAGTCCACAAAAACTGAATACATTTCACACTGTAGTCATTGCAAGAAGACATAGGACCCTGTTCTTGAGTTACTTTATTGCTCTGCTCAATTAAATGTTATTTAATGATTCACCACTTACAAGGGTATTATGTATCCTTACTCCATTGAATTCAGTGAAGATCATTCTGATTTTTCCTGAAAAGTATTTTTCCTTAGAACGGCCTAAGCATCAGCAAGTTAAAAGTAGCCACTAAATACAGCAACCACTACATTATTTTTGTAATTCACGCATGGGGAGATTCAGGTTACCACTTTACACCATTGACACTGGCTTACATGCTAAGCAGTCTAAGCATGATGACTATTTCATGTAATGACTGTATTTCCATCAAAACCGTAGCGACCTGCCCGTTGCACTTTCTTGGGGCGTTTTATTTTCAACTGCATCCATTCCACATTGCTGTTACAGAACAAAAGATAAAGGTTCTGGATCACCAGATTAGGTGGTAGTGAACTGCTGAAAGAGTCATGTTCGTGTGTTGTAGCAGGTTGTTCCAATGCTCACCTTCACGTTTCATTCCTTTACACACCTTAATTTTACTCATTCTCAGAGTCAGAAATAAGTGAAACTTACGACTCCTTGTCTTGGGCACTGACTTTTTGCCTACAACACTTATTTCCAAACATCACTTGTATCTGGCAGTTAAAGCAACCGTTTCACCCTGCAGCTAGGACCACACATATGGGGTCAGTCCGTAAAACGCAGCTTTCACCTGCTACGTGCTGCACCACAGTAACCTGATCAGCCATGTTGACTATCAGAGGTATTTGGCTTCATCATCAAATTTTTCATCAGACAAAGATAAACCATTCAGCCTTGAAATGCTGTTAACCACTTGGGTCAAAAAAACTATAATGAACTCTACTCATGCCCCCATGCTATCTAATACTAACAATACATCACTTAGTTTTCTCATTGAATGAAACCTGCTTCTTTCAATGTCTTTTTTTTTATTCTAACCAACCTCACTGCCTCACATGAGCAGTCACCAGCCAGCCCGCTTTCAACTGACATGAAACTGTTAATACAAGAAGTAGATTTCTGGTTTGTAGGAACATTATGATAATATTTACTTACCTTTGTGTTGGAGATTTAAATAAAATTGCATGCATCGTCATCACCAACCCAAGCCGTGTGCACTGCACTCTTGCATGAGCTGTACGCTGTTCTCTCATGCATCATGGTGCTCTCTTACAAGGCACCAGGGAGCACAGGCAAGGAGGTAGCAAAGTCTGTACCTTCTTGCAAGGAAGAAATCGTTCCTGTGTTACAAACTATTTAAAGAGATTCCCCAGAGAGCTGAGGAGTCTAAATGCAGAAAGCCTGACAAAAATTACTGTAACTGAGAATCTAAGGCACAGAGAGATTAAAATATCTTGCCCAAAGCCTTTCCGGAAGATCGCATCAGAGTTGGAAATTGAATCCAGCTCTCACCAGTGAGTATCAAACACAAGGCACCTCTCCCCCATCCCCCGAGGTACTAGAAAGTGTAAAGCATTTCCTTATCACCAGAAATTTCATAAAGCTTGGCCACTCTAATCACAATACCTACATGCAAATTTTGAAGGATACAGTGTCCCTTGAACACATACTTGGCTTTCCTTTAACCCCAGAGAAACTGCACTTGCATACATCAGAACTGCACCTTAATTGTTACATTTGAAACATTTTTAAACAGATATGCTGCATTAATATGCCTGCGTTTATCTCTGCTGTCCATGCAAAGAAACAGACGCTGCAAACCAAAGCCAGCAACAATATTAAAGTATCAGGTATTCATGATTGGGAACGTACAAAATTGAATATTGCATGGAATATAAACCTGACAATATCCAAAAAGGGAAGGGGGTGGGAGAACGTG
This sequence comes from Rhynochetos jubatus, assembly GCA_027574665.1. Classification (NCBI taxonomy): domain Eukaryota; kingdom Metazoa; phylum Chordata; class Aves; order Eurypygiformes; family Rhynochetidae; genus Rhynochetos; species Rhynochetos jubatus. The sequence goes on from CM050655.1 coordinate 12,029,695, forward strand.
AAACATGTTAACACAGCAGTCAGTGCAGTAGATAAACTGAATGCTTAACTTTTGTTCAGTAAGTCCTGCACACGAGAGCTAAGGATCTGGTGGGAAGCGGATTTCAACAGGTAATGGAGAAGCAACGTACACAGCCTCTAATTACTGAGCTCTGGAACTGGCTTCCGCAGGAACTTGCGAGGGAAGACTATCAGCTGGTTCACAAAAGAATACACAAATTCATGGACAACAGATCCCTAATATGACAGTAGAAGTACTGGGTAAGGACATACCATCCAATGATTATTGAGAGCCTACCAAAAATATGACTACGATCCACTACTTTCCTTGGAGAATGCAGACAAAGCTAGATGAGTAGCTGGTGCACATTCCCTGGGGCACCTCTATAGACATGCTCCTATCTACATGAGATTTTAGCTTTATCTACTGTGGAAGGAGTTCAACCTTCCCCGGAAATCCAGGCTTACATCGTTTTCCAGCAAAATTTCTGGAAGATGATAATGGAAATGGAATTCCTAAGGCAACTGAGGCCACAGATTCAAAGAAAATATTAGTGTCCCCTGTGTCACATACAAACAAGGCTAAGCTCTGCAGCATCTGTATGTTGTTATTTTCACAACTGGAATTTCAGTTATTTTCTACAGTACAGAAGTAAACTCATGGGAGAGGCTTTGCATGAGTGGCCCTAATTTGATGAGTATATTGTCACCTGATCTGTCTGTATATAGGGTGGGGATTTGTACTTTGCTATGTGTGCAGTAATGATTCCATCTGAGCTTACAATCCCTAATTCTTCCGAAAGATTGGAGGAGGGTTTAAGAAGCACAAGTATTTCACTTTTGCGTGCGATTCTGGAACTTGTTTGTTTCTAGCCCACAGAAAACCACCTCAAGCCTCATTTAAGACTACTGTCATAATATTTTCAGGCTCAAGACACAAGATTTCATTAATGACTATACCATCAAGATCCGTTCCAATATTAAATAAGACAATCAGAAAGCTACTCATATGAGAAGACTGATCTGAGCCAAGACTTCAGGGTTTGGCTTTATTCCAAGCCTTAAAGAGATGTCTTAAAAAAAAAAAAAGAGGAAAATAAAATGCTCAAAATGAAGTTAAAATAATTCAGCCTTGCCTCCTGGGTAACACTTTCCTGCTTCTTATGGAAAGACTCGCTCTAAGAATACTACATATATTCCTTATCTTTTTATGTATACGCTTGTCCTTCAATTCATACGCCTCAAGACTGCTGCTTACAATTTAAGTTAAGCAGTAGAACGGGGATTTATGCAGAGCCTTTAAAGTAACCATTTCCCAATTGTGCTTGTCCAATAAGTCTGCGAAACCACTTGCATCAATTCCACAACTACTTTTAGAGTTTCATATAATGTGAAGCGAAACACTAAACTTTTGGAGATTACAGAACAGTTCTCTAGGGACAGCTCTTCTCTAGAGAGAAGACAGTTCTCTAGGTATGCTGCACAAGTCCTAAAGCAGAAGGAAAAAAATTCCTCAATCTACTGGCTATTCTTTTGTTAACGCAGCCTGCCACACAGTTAATACTCATTGCCATATTGGTCTCATGACAAGTTATATTCAACTTGTTAACAAAATCCCCATATCACCACTTAAAATCACTAGGCTATCACATTATAGTTTTTAAAATCTTAAAAAAAAAAAAAAAAAAAAGTAAAACTCAACATAAGGAATGGAGTTTTAAAGATTTTTTTTTAATGGCATCAATATGAATGTGCAAGCATTTTATTATAGTGTTTTCAGTTATATTTGATGGTTTATGCAAGCTGCTTTTACACAAACGATGCAAATCTTGGCTTCCCCAAGGAAATTAACTGTGCTCTCTGCAGATCACCAGCTGGGAGGTGAAGCGGTGACCGGTTAAGCCTATGATTCCATCAGGCTATAAATACACTACAGAGCAGCAATTGAGTCAATAGACCTTCTTTTCCTTTACAAAATTACAAGAAGCAATTATTCACACCTGCTTTAGCTTTTTCCTAATCTGAAGTTAACTTATTTCACAGAATCACAGATATTTGTCCCTTTTCTTAAAAGTATTCCTCTTACATGTCTATTAAAAACTAATGAAATAGTTTTTACTAAGCCTGGTTACATTTAACATTGTAATCAACACCAAATTCTGAAAAAGATTTTTAATACCTTTAAAATTTACATTCTTTTACATGAAGATAGACATTAACTCTTTACCTAAATTCTCATATAAAATATTATTCCTCAAATGTCATGTTATGGCCATATAATCTTTATATAATGTTTCATTAAACACCAGTGAAATACCGTAAACGTCATTCTGTAGTTTCTAAGTCGCCTAGCAGTGGACAAGAGAAAAACTAAATCTTCATATAATTTCAAGTACAACTGGTAAATATAACAGGAGCCCATCCAAAACCCACTGATGGAGGTCATGGGGTCTTCCCATTAACTTCCATGTGCACTGGGATAAGGCACCAAGGTAAATATGAACAAGTGAAAGGAGGAGAAATGCCAACTTACCCATGAATTCAATTCCTAAATGGTCTGCTATACCCAAGAAAGCATGTAAAAGAAAAAAGAAAAAAGAGACGGAAATGTCAGAAATAGAGCATAATATAAATATCACCATTATTATCACTGGTAGCATTCATCATTTATATGGCAGAGCTTTGGCATGCAATGCAGGGTTCAGGGGCCCACCGTGGGGGTACTGGGCAAAAAGAAAAGCAGAACCCTGCCCTTCGAAGGGCCGTCCTAAAATGGAAATTCAGGACACTGAGCTGTCACAGAAGGGAAGTGTATTTGGGGAAGGACACAAAGCTTTACTCATTATATTTATAAATATTTATATTTATATTTGACTGAAGTGTCTCATGCCAGCTGCCTACAGGAATTTCATTTTCTCTTTCTCCTGAAACTCCTCTCTCAACATGCCAACTACTATCATTAGTTAGACAAGGTTCCCGATGTCATTTTCTCTGACAGCAATCAAAACCTGAAGAGATGAATGGAAGGCTTTTACTGGCCACACTTGCACCCAACATGATTGCATAACTGCTACCTGTTGTCTACAGCAAATCTGACTTCAGGAAACAGTAGCCATGTTCCCTACATAGCCATCTGACTGATACAATGCCATAATTTCAAGACATTTAGAACTATAGCAAAAATTCTAACATTTTTAGACTACTGATTGAATTTACCACATGGAGTTTAAAACATTTCAGGACCCCTTTATCAGACGACAAATTAGGATATGATATGTCTCTAACAGATGTTTTAGTGCAAAACAGATTACAATTTATATAAAACATTTGATTGGAAATATGTGTAAGTCAATATGCAATAAAAAAAAACCCAAAAAAACCAAAAAACTCTCCATCCTTCAGGGACAGGGCAACAGAAAAACTAACTGACTTTTCAGAACTGAGTTTGTAAAGAGTCGAAGCTTCAAGTCCAAATTGAAACTGTGGAATGCCAGATGTTCAGAAAGGCTGCAGAACACAATTCTCTTCTATGCTAGTCTTGAAATATTTTGCTTTTCCATGGGAGGGAATAATTTGCATTATGAATAACAAAGAAGGATTTTTTTCTGAGGAAAATGCAGTATTTCCTTTTAAAGTACAATAAAAGTAAAATATTTTAATCGTGTTTGTCTTCCTTTTAACTTATAGTCACACTTCCTTATTACAGAAGAGACTAATACATGATTTTGCCCAAAGTGTCCAAGAGCAGTGTGTATGCAGAGGAAGGCAGTAGGAATGAGCAAGAGGGTTACAAGAAACACAGAGCAAAACTGATGTGTTGGCTCATGCTTGGACCTGGGGCACGCTAATGGGAGCCGTGTGTAACACCTGGTCCCATTGACTAACGTACTGCATCTTCCAAAAGTCCACTAAAGAACTATACAGCAAAGTTAAAAGAAAATTTTTGAGTATAAACCTACAGTAATTTTAAACACCTTATCATATGTACTGTCAGCTCTAGTACCTGTGATGAGAACGTAAATTACTGGCATTTCTGTTGAAAATGCTGGGAGTGATTCACCTTTCGCAACCTTTTAATCCTTTCAGGAGAAGGCATTGAGCATCAGCTTGCTCAGTTCACTTAGCACTCAGATCTATATAACAGTTGCTAAACTCTGTATTTATCTTCACACGGAAGATACAATATGCATCTCAAAAGAAAAGAATATAGGATGATACTATGTAGTATAAATATCTTACTGGCATGGTGTTATGACAGGTGCAATACCCACATGAATCTTTCTTCTTAGTATTAAATACGTAACTCAAAACCATACATATATATATATGCATTCCACATTACAATCTTCAATCTGTATTCTTGCAGTCATGTGCAAGCATCAGGCACAAACACACCTGGTACATTTGACACAGGGATATAATTTTTATAAGAGCACGAGATCAGAAATATCAAAAGCGCATCCCACATACTATATCCACAGAGATTTGTAACTTTTTTCCTGCAATTTTCTGTACCTGTGAAATCCGCAAATACTACCTGTGTGCAATGTACGTACACCTTGCATCCTTCTGTAAACTAGATCAAGATGCAGTCAATGACTGCTTACCTGAAAAAAATGCTAACAGAGATCAAAGCACCATAATCCAGTCTCCAAGGAGCTAAGGATATTCACAGATAAACCAAGATCATGAAATACCCTCTATTTAAGTCTATGGAGAACAGCTGAAAAAACAATCCTAATTTCCTAACTGGGCTATACATGTTCTCTACCTGTTTTCCATTTGCAGCCTGCAATCTCCTCACTGAGTTCACCAACATGGTTAAAAACCACTTTCTCAAAAAGCGCATACAAAATACACCTTTCCTTTAAAAAGCTGAAAGTAAACATTTTAGTTCAACTTCGAGTGGCTTATCCCTTACTGAGAGCCAAGGGTATCTGCAGCCTTCCTGGGAAATGTGTTGAACTGGAGAGGTTGGAAACATGTCAGGTTATTTGTTTTAAATATCTCATGAGCTGGAAAACAACTTCAGCAACCAGTGTGACAGATATTGCTGACAAAGCTGATTTACCAGATTATGATGAAAGGATGTCTAATGGGATAAACCTTTGGAGTAAAATATCCAAGTTGCCAATTTACATCACTGAACATAGTTCAACAAGCTCCGTGAGCAGCTATCTGGGGAATAGAAAATAATAAAATTATAATTCTTGTGGATTTAGCTCACGCTGGCACTGGCGCAGTGCCCTTGTCCCAGTGGCACACGTGCAACTGCAACAGTGCCTGAGACTGGGAGCCAGCCTCTGCGCTCACCCTTGCGTCTGGGGAACGGGTGCTGCACCGGAGCCGGCCACGGCAGAAGAGCTGGGGCCGGGAGGTGGCCAAGGCAGCTGGGCTGGGAGCCAGGCTGACTGCACGGTGGGAAACGCCATGGGTGACAGTGGCGCCTCAGGGACCATACATCGCAAAGAAGCCTTCTGTGCCACCAGGTTACATGCAAGTGCTGCTCAGATGTAGTAAACCATTGTTGGTGGGGTTTCCCCCCCCCCTCCATCCCTCTTTTAACAACATGAACATTCTCTGTGTCCTTCCCCTCGTTCCCTGGTTTAAGAAAAAAAAAAAATCCTCATAGGAGTGTGGATGTAGTCAAATTCTTCCCTTCCTTTCCCCCTTTGGTGCAGAAATACAGCTGCACTCACAAGTTAGCAAATCCCTAACTTTGCAACTTGTTTTCCTTAACACTAATACATCTCCTGCAGCAATGGCATTTACCAAAGCGTTCAGCCTATTGAACTGGGGACATAAGACAGGGGAAGGCACTAGAAGACATGTCAGCAGTCACTAATCATACCCCTTGTTTGGCTCTTAATGATTTTATTATTCTAAGATGTTTACGTGACTAGCTGCAGGAAAAAAAAAACAACCCAAACCAACAGAATACCAAAAAACCCAAACCCACCCAAACCTCCCAACGTGCACTGCCATGGTGCCAATGAATGGTTTTGCAAGCTCCAGTTTTGGAGATGGGTGTCCCCCCGCTTAACAACTGCCAGAACCTCCCTCAGCAGGTGCATGCGAGAGACAGGCACGGCAGTGGGAACTGCACAGCTGGGGCAAAGGGGGCGGCGAGCTGTAGTGACCTGAGACTGAACCAAACACAAAAACGTAAAATATTGACCCCTGACATGCCACAGCGTAACAAAGGACTGTTATATTGCTCCACAGTCATAATATATAAAAGATAAATTGTCTGCAGAGCACTTTTTTGGACACGGCGAGTGCAATGCCAAGTAATCCACCATGAAGGAATGCAGTTGCTTTAAGGACTCAGTTCAACAAGAACGTGTATGAGAGCTATTAATGTGCTGAAGCGTGGGCGCTGCTCCACAAGATGGGGTCATTAACCAAATAATGTGACTGTATTTTATTTTTGTTATTGTGATTTCTTCTTTCTTTCTGGTATTGTTATGTTCTTAGGAACTAATATATTACTCAGACGGGATGATTATTCACTTTTATATTTTATTTTATGAATATTTCTGTATTTTGTTGTTGATGTGGGAAAAATACTGTGCCTTATGGTCCTTGCACTATGTGAATTTGTTGCTAGTATTAAAATAATTTTAATTTATACTTTATGAATACGTATACACCTGGGAATACTTGATAACAAGCACAAAAGAAGATAAATTTGCACTCACTAATGGATTAATTTATTAGTGCTTCACATAGAGCATGCAGCCTTGTGCCTGGATTGTGGCTTGCTAGGGTGATTTTCTTAGCCATATTAACATGGAGATTTTTCCCCAGTTAAGGATAGGTTTCATTATCCCAGGTACACTCTAAGCTACACCATGAATAGAAATATAAACTCAATGTGTAAATCTCTCAGATTTATAGAGAAAAAATTATGGACATGAAAATACTTACTGTAGAGCACTACAGACATTTTAATCTGGTCTAAGAATAGGTTGACTTTTGCATGAAGGAGACAGTTTTAGGAAATCAGTGCAACAGCAAAGTATTTTGCTCTGCAAATGAAATTTATCTGTTCCAATAAACTCGTAAGATTTGTTAAATTGTCCTTGGTAGATTATTGTCTTGAACAGAAAATGCAACACGATAATACGCTGCAAGTTATTTTGGGACAGCTCAAGTACTCTGAACAGATTATCTGGTTGGAAAGAACAGGACGAAGTTTAACTCCTAAGTATTACACTCATCAAACGTGGTCTGAAATGACAAAAAAATCCTTCAATTCAAAAGGCAGCTACATTAGGATACTACCTTAGCATACTAACTACTGCTGTCGTATCCACTATGGCTTATTATGTTTGACAGCACACAATTATCAACCTATTGGTTTATTTAATGAAGCTAAACCCGTAACTGGTTACATATATATATATATATGATTGTTTGAATCCTCTAGTATATTATTTTTTGGTGCCTCATTGTGCATATGAGAATATAGGGTTATGGGACAAGTGATTTCTCCCTTCCATAGGAAGGGTGCATTAATCCCATTTTCTCTCTGGCATCCACAGGAGGTTATCAGACTTAGCAACTCTCACAGATTGGTTTCTGGGTTTTTTTCAGTATCAAAAATAAAAAGCACCAGCAAAAAAATTTATGTTATCTGTATTAGAGAGATTCTGGTGATTTGTATCTGTGATTAATCTACACAAAAGTACTTTTTGCAACATTTCGGGGGGGAGGGAGGGGGCAGAAGAAATACTTGGGATGGTTCAGGGGAACCAGAGACATAAAATCAAGATAGCTGAACTAGTGATTTTTCAAAGCATCTTCACTGAAAGACATGATAGAAATTTCCCTCTATGGGACATTTAAAAATGAACCAAACTAAATCCTGAGAATGATTCTGAATAGACTAATACCTAGTGCCTCCTTTTACCCTCTGAAAAAGTGGATTATTAAAATTTTTCCAGATGTAAAATTTCCCTGGCATTAGGTAGGCTGTTGACTGCCTGTTAGCTGGTGTAAGTGTACAGAATCTATCAGTAATTTGCCCCATCTATATAAAGACACAGTGGTGAAAATCCTAAACACACACATCCCTTAGAGGTTTTCAATGAAATTATACATGGCAGTTATATAAATAGTAACAAATTGTAAAAAAATAAATAAGGCCATAAATGTATTAGAAACTTCAAAATCTGACATATTCTGAGTATAAACAATGACAGAAAAATTACATTCTCAGTTTAGATTGATAGGGTTAATTTTGTTTTTAAACTGAATTAAAATCCTCAGTCTACAAAAATAAACATTGAAGACAACATCTAGAGGTTAACTGCTTTATCCACTTCATTTTAAAGATAAAAAAGGCAAAGGAGGAAAAAACCTAGACTTGCTGTGAGCATTTGTATGGCTCTGGAAAGGCTATAGTATAGCCCCAGGACAGAATCCCACCCACCATCAATTCCACAACAAAAGAACATTTGAAAAACATCCAGCAAAGCCTGTTATATAAATAATACACCGTGCTGAATAATGGAATAAACTATTGATTTTCTTTCCTTTTGAGTGGCAAAAGCTCGTGGTTGTGGTTTATACCACCAAAGTTGAAAGACTGTTTCTAACTTTTGAAAACAGAATATTAATGCTCCCATCTTCACAGGTTCAAAACAAGTTGGAAATTTCAACTGCTTACTGCATCTGCAGCATGCAGGCTCAGAGGATTAAGCTTACACCACCTCTATCATTTTTAAGACCTTAAATTATTACCTCTACAGCTAGCAGACTGTTACTTCTCTTTGAGGCACTATGTTGGATGTTAATGAACAATTTATTCTCATCGAACAATGGCAGCAATCTTCACTGATATCCACAAAATTGTAAATCATTGTAGATTTTAATCCTACGTTATTTTTTGTTCCTATGGCTATAAATTCAGCAGCGCAAATAGACAAGACTTTAGCTTCAAATCTATGAACAGCCTATTGAAATTACTCAATTAAACTTCGTAAATGCCCCAAGAAGATGTTCAAGAAGTTTACTAGATCCATGACAAAATGCTTAGTGTTAGGTGTTGGTCAAATGCAGCAGTGCTTTATTTTTCACTGAATAACCCATTGTTGTCATCAACGACAGGAGAGAGCAAGTAAACGTTAGATGCTGCTGCTATATGCAGATATATTTTTGCCGATTTACTTAAGATTCATAAATCAACAGAACTGCTCAACAAGTACAAGGACTTTAATTCACCCCAGAATATCAGTGTGTAAACAGCAAGTCCATACAGAATGCTCTGCCTTGAGTCAGGTGACGATGCTTTCTTATTTGCTAAAAAAGTCATGCTGTTTCCTGAAAATTAGTAGCTACATCAAATGAAAATGAAGCTGCACGTATAAAGCCTCATGGCTCAGGGTGACAAGGTTATTTATGACATTTTAATATAAGTTGAAAATGATAAATGTATGTGATCACTCTGAGATCAACTTCCGCCCCACAATGAGACTGCGTTGAATACCGCACATTACATCTAGCTTATTTGATTACTGACATCGGCATCAACTGTTTCAACCAAGGACTCTGACAGACATCCCTAGAAAAAATCAAGATCTCTGATATTCTGCAGTTTTTACAGATCAGGAGAAACATGTATTAGCGTTGTAATTGCAAAAAACTGAAGCCTATCATCGCGTTTTTTTTTTCATTGACTCCACACACCACACTTTTATGTGGCCACCTAAAAGTTCAACGTCACATACCAGGATCTCTGACTGTGCTAACAACTACACAAAGACAAAACACTGACGCAGCTATTTGACCTACTTTTACAATTCTGAACTCTTTTCCTGGGCTTCTGCAGCAACTAGGACAATGACTACACTTGTTCCACAGTCGGATTGCATAGCAGGTGATTATAGCACTGTCTCAAATGAGGAATAGTCAGGAGAATTAGGCTGTGGAGCAATATATTCCTCTTTCCTTCTCTGCATACTTAATGTAAGGGTTCCGGAAGTGTCGAGACTTGCGCTGCATAAAATCCCAATCCCATCTCTTACGACTACTCCAGGCTTGCAGACTGGCATCATGCTGCCTCTTTCAGATGGACTCGCCCTTATGCGCAAGAATGCTGGCAACTGGCTTTGAACATATTTATCTAAGTTGAGCTTAGGTGCTTTAAGTCATTAGGCACTTCCATAGAATTTCAGTAGCAATTGGCACGGTTAGTCATGCAGAATCCTTTGAAAATGCCAATCTCTACATTGGAGGAACTGGTCCTTTCCCAACTATGGTGTGGCAAGGTCTCATAAAGCTAGAGAGGAGAGGGGAATAATTTTTTTTGGTCAAAAACCAGAAAGAAAAGTACAAAACATACCCCAAAAGCATATTCAGTACTTACAAAACATATGGTCTGGAAAGTTTTTGGAATCATGTATGAATTAAATTATTTATCTTGTCATAGGCATGAAAGATTTCACTTGACTGCAGTGTTCTGTGGGAGAAAGAATCCTCTTCTGGTTAAATAAATGACGTAAATGTCTATTAAGGTGAAATAAGTCTGCAAGTTTCGTAGAAATTACTGTAGGGATTTTTGTACTATTATTTCCAAATGGGTATTTGATAATATGGGTCTGTAAAATATAACCAGCCTCACAGAAACATTAAAGGAATTGCTAATAGCTCCCTCATCTTATGAACATATGACATTTAATAAACATTTCTCATGCTAAATGTTACTTTATTCCTTCCACAGATCATTAAGCTGTCCTTCACTTGCCTACTACAGGAAAATGTTTCAGATGCAATCATGTTTACTGCTCTCTAAAGGCACAGAAAATTCTGTAAGTTTTTGTCAATTTCTTAAAACCTAATTACTTTCTTCAACTTCAGGACAAGGAATGTACATCAATTTGTTAAAAAAAAATATAGCTTTAATCCCTAATGCACCAAGTAATTTAGTTCTACTGCAGTCAAAAAAAAACAAACCGAGAGCAGCAGAGTACAGGTATTTATAAGATTTTTATAATATTGACTTAAAGTTTCAATGGCTGTGATTTATACATCTCTATTCTAGTGACAAGAGAGTTGCCATATTTATTTATACTCCTATTTAGCTGCCTAGACAAGTGGTCTGAGTTTTGCACAAAAGGGCTCGGGAGACTCATAGATGTGGGATTCTCAGACCTTTTTAGAAAGACGCTGGTTTTTATCTGCCTTGATTTGGGACACTTCATTTCTTTAGGCATCCAATTTTGAGAACAGTAACCATATTTGCTGTACAAAGAAGACACTTTCTCATATTATTTCATTTTACATAATGTAGAATGTAGCAAGAAAATTATTTGAACTTACTCTGATTACTCTGTTCACGTCTTGTACTTCATGCAAGTAGCTGTCCTACACAGCAACGTTACTGAGCCCCATTTCAAGTATTCCTGTGTTTCAGGCTCCAATGATGATAAAAGGGCTTAAGCCTTAATCACAATTTTCCCAATGTTTGTAGTGCTTCAAGGCACATATGTGCCTTATGCGCTTGCTAGTCTCCTGTGTCCTCCTGTGTGTCAGGAGTCTCTCAGCCCGCCTTCCTGAACCACCAAAGGTTTATTAACACCAGCATCTCCAATGTTCTTCCAAATCTTGCCGAGAGTCCTTTCTCTAGGAAATCAGGCATGGAAGTCACTTTACACCTCAGATCCAGCTGCAGGTGAGCAATCCACATGTACGTGGTGCTCAAAAGGGTTTTAAATAAAAGAGGTTGTTCTCACCTATGTAGGTGTCCCCCTATTTAATGAGGAAGAGAAACATCCCCTTTTTGTTATTTCATTCAATTTCGCAGGGCCATATACTTGAAAGCTTTAAAGAACTTATTGCATAAGCTTTATCAGAAAACACCATTTATCAAACAACTCTTATGTTTCAATGGAGGAAATACTGAATGCCAGTTCACAAATCACTCCTGTTACGGTGAAATTCTCCCATGTCTGCAAGAAGGTTATATGCACGTCAAGGCAAGGACTCCACATCTAGGCACATTTCTCCTTTTTTCAATGCTAACTCCCTCTCTATTCATTTTAGAACTTCACTAATAGGGTTCCATTTAAAAAAGCTGCTGCATGTTTGTTGGTTGTCATGGGGTGCAAACCATGCACATACACAACACTGCCTGCATTGCATTTATGCAGTATGTGATGTTAAACATTAAAGGGACAAAAGTTCAGGCTTGCTAGAAAAACGAAAGTATTTTTGGTTTCTTTTTGTTACCTGGGAAATGTCTATCAAAAAGCTTTGTGATCCCAGTAAAACATTTGAGCAGTTACATTTTATTTAAAGGTAGTGAGTACACACAGACACTTAAGGTGATTATTTTACTATAGTGTTTTCAGATTCACGGAAAGGTTCCTTGAAGGACAGGAACACTTCAGTACTCCAATTTGAGTGCTCACAAGTCACCTACCAGATGCCTTCCTCAAAGCCTGTGCTGTGAGGTTAGCGCCCCGTATGAACAGTCTTAATAGAAATACACTGGTAATTGCCAGCCTATTTATGGTATCAAAGCACAAAGAGCAGACGGGAGCAGAAGAGCTCTGTTTTTCTCTAAGTTAAAATCCTTTCTTGACATCTGGGAATAATTTGTTCAAGCTAATCAATACTAAGCCAGGTATACTGGAGAAGCACAGTGATGTGATCAACAGCCCTGCAGCGTACAGAACACTGTGTCTGAATCACAAGATTTTCAAGTGAGATATTGAGATGAGTAAACTATGAGTTGAGGTATATTATCAGGGCACCCAGGAAATGTGCCTCTTACCTGAAGCTGTAACAGTTCAAATAGTGCCATTTCTATTTCTCTGTGGGTGTCGGCACACATGCCCTTGTGTCTATGAACACACAGATTCATGTATAATAAATAAATAAATCCCCATATTGCGCAGATAGAGTACATGCAACTGGAACTGTGGCTTTTTTCCATGTCTACAGTGCCTCGTTTATGGAAAGGTTATGGAAATGTATTCTGCTTAGAAGCTATTAGCTAATAATGTAAATAAAAAAGCAGCAGCAAAATGGATGGATGGATGGATGGCAAAACATGACCATCAGATCTTCCTCACAGAGTCTGAGAATCTTGTGTAATTCTGGATACGTGACATGAAGTTATGACTTTGACACGTAGGGAGTGATCAGAAAAATCATTTAATTGCTTTGGTGTTTGCATACTACAGGTGTCCAAAATCTTTACTACTATAAATACATTAAAACCAACATTAATTACTATAAATACATATAACAAAGGTGGTCTAAAAATGTTAACATTTGGGATGGATAATATGACTCATCCACGAGATTTGTAGCAGACATAGGTCTATGATAAAAAGAACTCCTAGCTGCTATCAAAAGAAATAAAAAATAGCATATTGAAACAAAAGCATATCATGTGCACACAACCCAGAATCACCTACAGCGAGAGCAGCAAAATTACAGCTGCTGTTTGTCCCCTTTTGTATATGGCAATACACTACAGTTAATGGCTATGAATATAATATGAGAATAGTGCCAAAGGCCCGAACATATAGAAATATTAAACTCACTGAATGTGATCACTGTGTCAGAGCCATTCAAACAAATGAATTGCTTGTCCCTGGGTCAGATGCAAACCAAACCAACCAGAATTGTACCTATATGCTGATAGCTGCAGTACTGGCGTTTTGTATCTGGCCCTCAAGCCAACTCACAAATTACTGCAGCCCCACGCACAGATTAGCTTATGGAAAAACGTAAAAAGGAAGATAATTTTTTCTGTGACCTTCATAAACAGGAACCATTATTTAAAAGCTAGGAAAAGAGTTTTAGATGAATGTGGAGCTCATTTGTTAAGACTTCACAGAAAAAGGGAACAGGAAGCCTGTAGGAAAGATTGGAAGAGCCACTGTGGCCTGCCCACTGAGAGAAATCTGAGTAATGCCTGTGCTTAGGATCATCAAAAATGTACTCTTCCTTCTTGTTTCTTCTCCATAATACAAACATTCGATGGCCTCAAAGAATTTAACAGTTCACAACAAACCTCAGAGAACATTACGCCATCAAAGGTCTTTTGAATTACTCTTTCATTCCAGGTTTAAGATACAACTTTACCTTAGCTTCAATTAGATGTTAATATTAAGGACTTCAATGTTTCCCTTACAACCTTTCAACTACGGCATAAATTATTTTGACAGACAAAAACAGGGCAAAAGGAAGGTTTTTCCCAGTTCAAATAAACTAGGTATATCAGTGAGTAAGTTTGGTAGGAAGTTCTAGTAAACTAATCCTACACAAAACTAACATGAACGTTGTCACCTCCTTAGGATTTGTTTTAAATCAGTGCACCTTTGCTCAGAGCAAAGCTGTGAGATAAAGTCAAAACTGTCTACTTCTCTGTGGACTATTCACCTTCCATGAAATAGCAACATGGAAAGGGGAGTTTGCCTATTCCATGCTTCTCTGTACCTTACTTCACAACTTGAGCAACCCGCAAATGTCGCAAAGCTGGTCAGCCAACACAGCAGGTAACACGCTGCTGGGCAGGTTTGGCTCTGCAAGTGCTAACCCAGAACAACTGCAATTCAAGTGGAGGGTAAACACTGCCATATACATGCTACAGAGGGCAGGTAAATACCTAGGCAGGATTAAAATGCATTAGCTCTTTCTGTACTGTCCAAAGCATTCATATCTCTAAACAGTAAATATAAAGCAAATACAGAAAACATCCGTTTTTTCTCTTGTGATTGGTGAATTAGAGCCAGGAGTATGGAAATCACCTTTACCTAAGATCTAAGTTAATTCTGAACCAAGGTCTGTATAAGAGGAAAAGGTGTAAACACTACTACAGCTACAACTAACAGTGGATAATCTGCTACCCAGGTATTAAGGGGTCTCCCCCCCTGAAACGTAGTACTCTGAGAAACTAGATGTGTATATGGTCACAAAGTAAGAACTACTGCATCAGACATGTAAATTCCAATAAAATCTCAAGAAAATATTACAAGCAATTTCTAGCAGAAATAGAGGATACCCTAGTGAAAGGTCTTCTCTTTTCAGCAAGTGGTAAAAACAGAGGTGTATGACCCACCGAGAAGAAAGTGCTTTCAAATTACAAGAGAAATACATAATATATCAGCACTTCAGGAGGAAAGTAAGCAATTCTGCTACTCATGTAGGATTTTATTTTTGCTAAATGAAACTGCATCGCGAATTCATTTGTGAATACAGTTAACACTGAACACAGCAAGGTGGGGAAAGCTCTGGGTTATCAAACGGACTTGCATTTTATCTGCCAATGCAGCCTGCTGAAATGGAGGCACAAATTGGCAGGTGACCTCTCAATTGACAAGACAGGGCTGGGAGTCTACATGGGAAATTCCTTTTTTGCAGTGGCAATATTACAGAGCAAATAGATATAAAAGTGTCAGACACACTGTAAAATGTTCACAAAGCTTAATACAGTGAAAGGAAAAAGAAACAAAGACACACTTCTATTGTCATTTCCCATATATTTATACTTTACTTAAGGGTCAGAATTTCAGGACCAGAATAAAATCAGGAAGGAAAATTAACCTGCAAGATGGCAACAAGGTGCCAAAGCTGAGCAATACAATTTTCCAGTGCCTGCTCCAAACCCCACTGAAGTAGAATTGCTGCTGACCTGAGATGAAAACTCTGATTTCACAGCAAAGTTTGGGAAGCTAAGTCTGTTAAGCTGAGTCTCCTCAAAACAGGGTTTGGGGGTTTATTTAATTTATTTTACCTGTATAGGGTCTCAAAACTGTGAAGTCCAGTTATGAACTCTTTTTCCTCTAGCCACACATCTATTTTACTGTCACGTTGGTGGCAGGATTGAGATGGAGCGTTTGAAGAGGCAATAACCAGTGAGAAAGACAAGTTCCCTTACGCTGGCATGAAGATGCCAGACAGCAGTGAAAAATACTGCCTAAGGTTTGTGTTCAGCGAGTAGATCCCATCCACATCACTCTAATCAAAATTCATTAATCAGACTGTTAAACAAGGTACTCTCTTCTGGAGCATGTACATGTCAGTAAATAGCAGAAGAGAGAGGTCTAGAATGGGCTTCTGACCCAATTTTCCTTTTTCCATAACATTTAAAGAAGGGGAAATTTGGCTCTTCAGAGGAACTCTAAGGATGCAGCAAAATAATTTGGTGGGACTCTGGCCACACATCTTCTCAGTCAGCTGTTCCATTCATTGCATTTACCAGAAGTGGTCTTTTATCAGGTTACTTTCTTTTTAGTATGCAGCTAAAAAAGCATTTTTCAGACAGGTTTGTGAAGAATTTAGTATTTTGGCTTAATATCAGAGAACATCCTCGGCAGCAGAAATACTACTTTACTCAAGGGAAAACAGTTGTCCATTGCAAACTGTAGGCCCTCCCTTTTTCAGCTGCTGTGCACTACATATAACTAACTTTCAAGCATAATTTAAGCTGAAAAAGCAGCAGTCTCTATTTTTCATTTGACAAATGCACCTACCACTGAGAATTAGCAATTTTCTTCCCTTAAGTACAACATTAAAGAAAGGCTAACACATGGTTAAAAACATATTTAGGTACCTAAATACCTTTGTAAAATACAAACCTCAGTATCTTTAGCTTTGTAAAGCACGGCTGATGTCACTTTCAAAATTGGAAACATTTTTTTTTTCGGCTCATACTTATTTAGCTCTCATGAAAATTTTATTTCTTTGGAATACCATCTACATGGTAAGACAAGTGACTCGCCTTACACTGGCACATTCAACTAGTCATCATATACCTGCAGCATTGAAGAAGAGCCACGCATGAATTATCATGGTTTAGGAACACCTTGTGATCTTACAACTAGTTCTTTCATTACATTGCTATTACTGCACATGCTAGGTAGATCAAGTTAGCTTGGAGACACCTAGATTTGCTATGAGAGATCCATTTTGCTGAGATGACTACTCTGACTGGACCTATGGAGGTCCGGCACTCATGGCAGTGAATCTGAGTCACTTGTACCATCATACTGTTACGCTGAGCAGCTGAAGTCTGAAACATCTCTTAGGCCCCAAGCTGAGAACCTGATTTTTCTAACATGCAAGATTTTCACGTTTTGATTTTCAGTCTAAATTCATATTACACCAATTTAAACCCACTCATTCTTGCACCAACATATCTTTCAGCTTCAATCATTTTAATCTTTCCTTCATATTTATACACTTGATGTATTTATAGACCTAAGTATCTCTCTCTGACATATTTCCCAGGCCATCATTCTACACAGCTGTAATTTCCAGACAGACACTGGAACATCTAGCAATTACTGTACTGAATCAGCAATATATTCACTCAAACAATGGTGTTCAAATACTTCTTAAAAAAACTGATCACTGCCCCTACCATCACCCCCTACATTCCTATAAAACACAGCACATGAAAAGAGCAAGAAACATACCCTGTACCTATTGATGTTGCCAGAATCACTAAAAAAACCCTAAACAAACCAGACAAAACCAAAGTAAGCCCCTCATTGAGCAAGAATGGAATAGACAAAATTCTTTGACTACTGCCTTTAAGTCAGAATCTTTGAGGGAGAGAACACAAGATCTGCCACCAGAAGTGAAATTTCACCCCAACATGTACATTAAGGACTGTGCTGGATGCCATGGCTGCTTGCTTTACTACTGGTCCAGTGAGAAAACAGTGATAATAAATCTGGAGATTTTCCTTAAATCCCTTTTGCCTAGGAAGGATATTTCTGTCCTGCTAACTGGATTTTATCTAGAATTATTAAATGGAGAGAACATTTTTAATAGAGAAAATACATTCCCATCATATTTTTGTGACAACTACCAAATAAAATAAATCAAAACAGTTCAGGAAGATCTAAATCTTTTTCCATAATCAAGTTTTGCACTGAGGAATAATTTTCAGAATAGAAATCTTTTCGTTTTAGAATGGAATATATGAATTCAAGACTGCGGTCTTAAGATTGCTTTTCTAAAAGCAACTTTCACAAAATCGTGTTGTGATAATTACAGGTTATGTATATACATACTCATACAAGACATGCAGTAATACGCTGTGCTTTCTCTGTCTTTTCTGTAGATGCTAAACACTGCTGCACAAGACCATCATAATATAAATACTTTTTTCTTTCTTTCCTTTATTTATTATTTTTGCTAATGCTCTTTAGATTGTTTGGACATCTTACAATAGCAATTTTGATGTTTTGTTGACTTCTCTTCCCTCTTCAGTATGCCATTTAAGCAAGTTTAAAAACCTGCAGAGCAATTATAAATGAGTTGTTAAATGCTTGCCTACCAACCGCCACAGTTCCTGGAGAATAAATGCTTGTTGAAGAATTACTACAAGTTGAGGCCTGCAACGTGAACCTTACTTCTGGAAGGTATTCTCAGCCAGTGGTAATCATATATTAAGCACTAATATAAGTGTCTGAAAACAGACAGGTATGTGAAATGATGTTAAAAAAGAAAAGCAAAGCACCCAGCTTCCATCTGCCTGGGTTGAAGTCAGTGTCACTGTGACGGAGTCTCATTAGCTGCTCTGCAATCCCACATTTTCATTTTCTTACAGTGCATTAGGCTGACTAACAAAAGTAAACACACCCCAGGACAAAATAAACGAGTAAACCAAACCAAAACACGTTCAGTGTTTATAAATATTTTCTTAAGAAATTGCAACTTTGAGGATAAATGTTTACTTCCTGAGCAAGCTAGAAACAATTTCTCCAGTCCTCCCCTTTGGATGACCATAGAACTGGGATGGGCAAAAGTGGAGGTATTTTGTTTCTATGAAACATATTCCCCAAAAAAACACTGTGTCTACCTGTACATTACTAAATGATATCTCTACCATAACACTAATAATAAAAATTAAACTCTACTCTGATGAAGCAGATGAATTAGATTAAATAGCAGATGGCTAAGTTAATGTTATCACTACATATCCTATTCACTGCCTTTCATCGGTTGTTCTAATTTCTGCTTTCTCTGTCTATGGCCATTAAATACAACGTATTTTAGGTCAAAGAATCATTTGTAGTAAATTATCCAAGAGGATCAGAATGGGTCAGATATTGAATGACACGACTATCACTCGTTCATTTGCTTCACCTACCGCAGACAGGCATAGCTTACATGTCGATTTGACTCTCCACGTTTTACCAGCAAATGGATGTTTTGTTAAGTCATTGATACAAATGAGTTTTCTTTTGTCAAAAACAGTGTTTATAAACAAATTAATTGGTATGCAGGATGTGCCACCAAGTCAGGACATTTCATTCACTTTGATGGGTATTTCTAGGCTTTAAAGGTATCAGAGCGTACCATCGCTGAGGGATGAAGCACCGGTTGAAGGTGTTACCAAAGCAGCTCTGAAAGACAGGGGTCCCCAAGCACTCCAGCACAGTCCCCTTGCAGCACAATGCCCATTACGTGTGTGATAAAACAGTTGGAAAGAATTCCAACTCCAACAAATTCTTGTCCTGTTTGCAACAATTTTCTCTGACACAACTAATATATTTGATTTGAGGTCTTTGTCTATCGTGACCTAATCTGAGATGATGATGGCATTTTTCACAGGCCAGTCATTGTTTTGAAGTGCGTATGTTCTGGCCAGGATATTTGTACTACTTCTCAAAGGTTACAAAACCAGAGTGATGAAAGTTAGAGGTGGCAGCACACACTGTGCTTAAATCAGCTGACGGCCAATAAAATGATGCCACGCAGAAATAATTTTAATTCCAAATTGTTCCCGTGCTCTGTAATGAATTCATTCAGGAAATCTGAAATCGAGGATCGGATAGTTCAGGCTCTGCTCTCCACCTTCTACTGTTTGTTTGCACATAAAACTCCTGCCCTAGAATGCGACTTCCCACTTTTTCCACATTTGCCAGTGAGAGAAATGTGGCAGTGGTATTGAAAGTGTAGCATCAGGATGCTCTGCCACAAAACCACTCCTCTGTATAATCACAGTGGAACAGCAAATGTGCTAAACATGAAGATGGACACCACACCTTGTGCCTTGTCTTGTTAGACTTTGTCCCACTCTTACTTTGAACGTGAAGGACGAGAAACCAAAAGGCACTCAGCAGTGAGCACCATAACATGTTAGTATGAGCAGATTAAGTTCATCCCATTTGTACACACCAGTCCTTCACTTTCAGGTAGTGCTTCATGTAACTAAAAAAGATGCTTCTGTGATTGTGAAGGGAAGGTAAAAATCTTTGCAGTATTTTTTTGGAACACATTTTACCGTGCAATTGTGTATTTTAGTGAATTTTAATCTTAGAAAAAGGGGCTGACTGCTTATATTTTTTCCTCAAGTTATGCCATGAAGAAATATAATTTGCCTTTTAATAGAACCGTCAAGGACTCATTCCCTCCAGTTTACTATACAGATCTGTATACCCCATACAAAAATGTTATGAGTTTAATTGGAACAGACAGCATGACAGCATAATTTTATACAAGTGTTTACAATTACTACAATGGCAGCTTCCACGGAGCGCTCTGTGATTTTTCAAGAGCATTTGCAAGCAGAAAGTATATGTTAGAAAAAAAAAAAAAAAAGTAGTAATTTGCTACAGCTGTGCAAAGTGGATTAAGGAAATCTATCAGCAGTGACAGAGATATTTAGAAATTGGAGATATTTTGCCCATCTGAGCACAACTGTAAGATTTGGTGACATTAATAACTTTGCTAATGGCCAGATTAAATAAAGTATTCTATTTTAGCCTCATATATATGGTACATAAGAAAAAGGCAGGCTTACAGGTTAGGAAAGTATTCTTGTTATTCTTCACTTAAAGAGTAAGAGAAATCCATTAGACAGAACCAATGATCTCTGCTCCTCCAAGACAGAGGAAAGCACAGTGTACATGACTTTTTGGGAAGTTATGCAAGAGGGAAGCAGTAAGACAGTATCAAAGGAGGAGTGTAAATGGCAGAAAAACAGAGAGTATAGGCCTAGGAAAAAGTGGTAGGAAGGGCACTTCTCTGGCAGCTTTAGTGCTGGACCTGTGAACAGCTCCCTTTTGTTTGATGTGCCCTGTTCAGACAAGAAAAATTGCTCGTTCTTTTGTAAGCATAACTGCATCAAATATATCTGGGTATTACCAGCTTGTCTTCCTAACTGCTAATTTCACAGAATCTTTCACTCTGGCTAAGCCCTTGGGTCAAAACTGATGTTATTATTACTATATGCCACAGACATGAAGCCTCTATTTTTTATCAGATGATGCAGAATGGAGACTTACATGGAAGACTAGAAAAACAAACAAATTTATTTTCTAAAGGGCATGGGGAACACAGACACTAAAAGGAGCTTTGTGACCATAAGGGCAAAAGAGAACACAACACTTTGCTTAATTAGTCAGTAATGAAAAAAGCTCATTAGGGAAGTTTAATGCGCTAACAGAGAGGTTAGAAGACAGCAAACCCAGTTCTTTTCCTTAAGTGATTTTATGGTGATACAAATGCTTCCGATTCATTATGCTATAGATTTACTCTTTATTTAGTTTTGAAAATATTCTCAAGACCCAAGAGATCCTTTTTGACCTTGAAATTTGTGCTTTTGTTGTTAGATTTGTCATCCACTCAAACCAGATTAGAATAATGCAATAAGGACAGGAAGGGAAGAAAACTGGGCTGTGATTAATACATATAAATTATGTCGAAAAAGAGGCCCATGAGAGATACTGGGTTGAAAATGGACAAAATTGCTTTTCTTCTTTAGGGAGAGGGGCAGGCAGAGCAGTATTTATGCAAGCAGGCAGATTAATTGCCTTTTGCTGAGCTCTGTGCTGCTGCAGCTAAACTGCTTCCACAACCCGACCTAATTCATTTGGAAATGCTTGGGTATTTCCTCATTCAACCACGGGACAAGAGTAGTACGCAGTGCACTGCAGAATGATCTTGGAAAGTTGCACAGCCCCAAACCAAATAAATTTCTCATGAGCAAATTAAAACTTCATTAAACATTGCAGCACAAAACTGATCAGTCACATCAGAAAAGGCTAGCTTAAAACATATAGTGCAGTATAAAACTGGCATTTGTAGTGAGAAAACTGGCACAGTAATTTTAATGTACCGTCAATGGCAATTAGCAACAAGCTAATAAGCATCTAAGTAACAGGACACTGCGTATCCAAGTGCTTCACAGCATTAGTGACCGTTATGTTTATATACTGACAGGCCCCATTTTCTCCACTGTACTACTCATCAGGCTAATTTCTCAGTCTCCTAATTTTCCTTATACGCACAAGCTAGACAAGCCTGTGAGTTGCTTTGCCATACACAAGATAACAAGTTGCTTTTACAGATTGCCTGCTCTCTGAAGATGGCCAAAATGAAGCTGCTCCTAATCCCTTGTATCACTACGGGTTTGATAGCAAAAGAAGTCTCATGAAGGCAGAATTTCTAATAGGGGAAACACACTGCTTCCATTCCCTTTGTGCCATCTGAGTAATATGAGAACAATGTTACGAGATGGAAAAATGCCACAATTTATTTCTACATCGAGCCCCTGCATCTCTGCAGGACGTTAGTGAAGGCAGTCAAACACTGAGTCAAGAGCTAAACTATATATAAATGTGGCCATGTCTTATGGTTCTATCAAACATGCCTCTGAACGTTTCAGCTCCAAGAGTCAGCTTTTTGTCCTCTTTCTTTTTTTTACATATCAATGGAAGAGATAACATGTATATCTTTTGTGAGAACATGACTTCAAACAACTGAAGAAACAAGCAGAGAAATAAAGAAAACTGAAATGTATTACGGTTTCAAATTCTACTTTTAAGCAGATGCTACGGTCTGTAGTTGGCTCATATATTGCACAGGTAAGTTACAGAAAAGCAAGAATAACTTTGTGAAAATAACCGGGTTGAATAACAGAGAGAAAAGGGCTTTTGCTTAGAGTAAGGGCAAATGTAATGAATGTCTATGTACCACATACAAAATTAAATTTATTTTTAAAAGGGTAGGTCTAAAACCAGGAAAAAACCTACCTTCAATGTGCTTATCACTGAAAACAGAATGGTTAGAAGTGCCTAGTGCAGGAGAAATACATCCCAAAAATTTAGTCACACTGGGAAGTTCCAGGAGGCCCCATCACCAACCAGTCTGACCTATGTTACCACTAATGTTAGAACCCACTGATCGCATTTTATACCAGCAAAAAAGATAAGTTACAACCATGCCAAGCGGCAGTCCTATAACTGTCTGTTCACAATGCAGATCTCCTTAGGAAGAATTATAATTAGACAAGTGACTTTATGTTACTTGACTTCGCAAACCGCAAGCCAACCACACAAACAAAAAGGTACGCATTGAGCCTTTTGTTTTCCAGTTGTTGTTCCCCTCTCTGTCTCCTCCCTGTTTCTGCACTGCTGGTCCTGTATTTCCTCTCCTCTTTAATGTGATGAGTCAGTGGTGAGAGTCTCTCTGGTTTTCAACCAGTTTTAGAAAGGCTGCTTTTTTTGAGAACTAACAACTGTGGTTATTAGTTAACACAACTGATCACAATTTCCACATCTCTGTGTAGAGAGATGTACACCAAACACCTGGGTGTCAGTTTAGTACCAATAATGTCTTCCCATAAGACTACCGAAAACTTGTCACTCCATATGTCTAGTGACACCCTTCAGTTGTTGAGATCTGGGCTCTGTCACACTTGCAAGAGTTGCACGCAGGACCAGTCACAATGCACGTATGAAATTTAAGGACAGAATCTAGGAAAATTCTGCAACGTTTTAGGGCTCAGCTGTTACACCACAACTTTGCATATATCTGTAAAGTCTTCCAGTAACAGTCCCTCTCCTTGTGACAACCAGATTCTGGAAAGGAAATCAGATACAAATAGTTGCCAACTCACCTGATAGTGCTCCTATCCACTACAAGTTACACAGTCCAATGTCTGTTCTCAAATATCCTATTCACTATCAAGTGAACCAGACCAAGGCACGCAGTACAAATACCACTTGGGACACAAAAGAAAGGAAAAACTCCCAATCCCTAAAATTGTATACAGAAATTTTCATCAGCCCTTCATTTATTCACAGGTGTTTCAAAGGCATTAAGGAGTTAATTTTCACAGAGTCTACGTATAATTCAAATACTGACTTAAGGCATATAGCAATCTAAATATTAAGTGTCCACGGGTACCAAAATTCCACTAATAATTTTGCACTTTCTGCCTTTGTTTTTTCCTTTTGTGTAAGAGATTTTGAATTCTTACACAGCAGATGCATTGTTTTATATTCAAATAGTGCTGCAGCTGCTAGTACCTAAGGCTGGAGAGATTTATGGATAATAACGGGAAAGCACAATAAACAAGTACATTTGGATGCATACCAGACAAGAGCTGCATCAGTCAATCAAACTGCTGGACAACTGATCCAAGTTTACAGATAAGTGTAAAACAAAATAAAATTCTCCAGTCAGCCAGGCTGCTTCTTCAGAAAAATATATTATGCATTTCATAGTCCTGCACTGACATGGATAATATACTGCTTTGCTCTTTGAACAAAGCATACTGTAGAAATTTGTTTTCTAAGTCAACAAATGTGTTAAAGCAGAAAAGAATAGTCATTCTTCTGCATTGCTATCAAGAAAAAAATATCAACTGTATCAATCAGTTTGTGTAACAAGAAAAAAATTATGCGACAATGTCAGGATCTCAGCACATCCCACTTGGCACTCAACACAACCGCATTTCATCTACGCAGTAACTGCTGTACTGGCATCTAATTTTTCATTTTTTCTGGTGTAAATACCACATTCTGTATGAATGAAAACAATAAAAATTTCTGTGTATGCTTTTTCATGATCAAGACACGAAAATAAAGAACCATAGCAATCCCAATTCAAACTTGAAATTTTATGCTGTTCTTTTTCAGTCTTTACCAATCAAAATCACTGAAATAAAAATAATGGCATACAGAAGGGCTCTGAATTGAATTTTTGATTGTATACCAAAACTCAAAGGTGTCTGAACACAGTTCTCATCAACAGCTCTGGGGAAAATGGCATTTTGATTTTAACATGCACCAGGGGCGAGCAGATATAAATCAGAGCACCCTATGGTCAAAGCTCAGGGAGTAACATCCCTACTGCATTGATCAAGGCAGCTGTGTCTATTCTGTTTTCTTTCTCTTCTAGCTTTTTGCGGCCAGCAATTTCAGACTCTCAGAATCTTCCAGAACATAGCAAAGTCCCTCTTCTTTGCTGACCCCAGAGCCAGATCTTGACCATGCGCCCAAGGCAGCGTTAGCAGTCAGGGCTCTGCAGACCTTAAGTCCAAGTTTGTTCACATCCATCAACTTGAGAATGACTTTCCATCTGCTCCTCCTGGCCTTCTACCCCTACTGCTCCATTGTTTTATACAATTAAACCCCCACAAAACTCGTCTTAAAATGTAGTAGTATTTTTCTTGTGTTCCTCCTGTCGTGGCTTTGTCCTTTTTTGAGCTAACCACCTACTACTTAAATATTTATCTACTCCTACAAGATATAATCTGCTGGTAACGGATTTTGCATAAAAAGCAAAAATGGATGTGCTTGGGCAATGATCATGAATTCCTTCTCTGATCTCGTATTTTTTTCAAACTCCCTCCTCTTGAAGAATCTGTTAGCCTAGCACACAGCTACATTTACTGCTTTTTAGACTTTACTATCACCCTTGGCAATAATTTCCTTTGCTGCTGTTCTTTCTTCCGCTCAGACACAGACCATCTGCCATCCTGCTCACCAAACTACTTGTCAACTTTAATATCTGTAGGCACAGAAGGATATTATAGGGGTGAATTACTTTCACATATTTCTTTCTAATTTTTGGGTTAAGGAGAATACTGTATTGTAATGAGAAGCTGACTAGGAAGAAAAAGCAAAACCCCACGGCAGATAGGAGAGAAGGCACGTACCATAAATCTTCAATGTGCACTTCCTACCCCTCATTACAAGCTTATTCAAATTCTCTTTTGGCAATCAACTTTAAATGGTTTTCAGCACACCTAAATGTTAAGCAAACGATTCCAAGTTATAGACTTTAGATTTTTCCCACCAAAATCGACCCATTTTCATGAAGTAGCAAAACACCCAAGTTGTTCCAGTGAAAAATGTGCAGGTGATATTCAGATTTATCAAGCTAGAGAGTCTTTGGAGTAATTCTAAGGATTGCAGCTCTAACAGTCAACTTGACAGCTGATGAAAGACAGAGTTGTCAAAAGTAATGCACACTGTAAGGATAAGCTGTAATTATTAAAAAATTAATGTCAGCATATACATACTAGATATTAGGAGGAACATTTATATATGAAAGATCAAGATGGGAAAAACTTTAGAGCCCTTTTGTTCCAAAACACTTGATCTAGGGTTAAGATGGGAGGTCAGGGAAGACCAATCCTCTGTTGACGACTCTAAACTTGAGTAAGTCTCATTTTAAGGCTTAAGTCAGTCTCACTCTCACTTCAGTAAATCTCATTTGCACTTTAAGCTTATTTTCAGAGAAAGCTCAGATGGGAAGTTAAAATATATGGCAGACTTATTCTGGGCAAGCAAAGGCTCATTTGGAATTAATTTCAGCAAATCTCTCCACTTGGGCAAAAACTGATTCCACAGCGCACTTAAAAAAAAAAATCCAATTAATTTTTTTTTTTTTTTAAATCTCATCCACATTATCCATCTTGACAGTTCTGCGCAGAGTAGTGTAGAAAGATCTGGATATTATGTGCAACACCAGCATAAGAGATGTTAACTATTACACCCTGCCAAATTTTAGAAAAAGCCTTTAATGTCACAAGTACTGAGCAGTACCAACCCAAAAAGCAGGTTGCTGTTGTTGCATTATTCCATTCACAGTTGAGATACGGCTGAAGTTCCCTAAATGTAAATCTCAGCAAGGTCAAGTTCAATCTACCCCAAGACTATATATATGTATGTAGAATTTTTTTCTTTTTTTTTCTTTCTTGTTTTCCCCTTATGTTACCTTTGTTAACAGTGAACAAAAGAAGAAAGGAAAGAGAAAGATCTTTACATGTGCTGAATTCTGGCAGTCAGCTTCATGATACTGCCAACTCACTGAGTTCAGCTAAGCATCTCTGGATTTGAGATGTTTTGCTGATCCAGCAGAGCCAATATCCCTACTCTCAGCGCAGATCTGCTCTAATAAATACCGAATAATTTCCCTCTATTCAGAAGCAGCCAGACATAGAGCAGCTATGACTCTGAGTCTTCCTCACATTGTCTTGTTGAAGCTTCTCAAATAGTCAGGAGAGCTAATATCCGGTACGTATCACCTTATAACATCTAAATTTGGCTTTTAGCTAATTTGCCATATTCTAATTAGCCTCTGGTGAAGTAGGAGAGTACATCTCCCCCATTAACTACATAAGGAATTTAAGATTATCTTAATTCAGACATCTGCAGGGTGGTATGAAAAACCATGCAGAACCTATGCTGCTTTCCCAGCTGCAATGAGATTTCTGACTGATGCAAGGGGGTTGAGGAAAGGAGAAGTCCTGGAGGGAGAAATGGATTATTCCAAATGTACATTCAAAGGTACAGAGAGCTCATAAAACAAGAACCAACTGAAATGGGTCACAATCTCCCCAAGCAGATGCATCTCTATATTTAGCAACAACTATTATAGTTGTTGATACCTTAAAGAAAGCGTCCTTATTAGCACCCAAACTGGGCCCAACTTGTCATCGTTCCACTTAGAAACCCATGTAGTAGCGTTGTGTCTTAGTCACAGAAGTGGCAGCTACACAATACTGTGAATATACCACACTACTTTTCAACAACAGAGCAGGAAGAGTTTCTACCAAGCCAAATTGGATAGCAAACATTGGCTTACATGTAAATGAGTCTAAATTCTGAAAATTCTCATGCTTGCATGACACAGTGGCAGATATTGTCAGGTAATGGTTTTGCCTTTTTTTTTCCCCTCACATGGCATTTTCTTTTGTCTTCAAGGAATAAATTCTGAAAACAAATGTACAGGTTTGTACATTTCATTACTTTAAGAAAGCCCTCCTATGCTCAACTTGACATGAATTCAAATTAGAAATACTGTTGACTGCAAAGTAAACAGTTACAAGAAAATAAAAGCTGATGAGATTGATACTAGGTCTGATCCATCAATTTTCCTTATTTTTCCCCTCAGTGGAAACATGTAACCATGTCAAAAATTCATGGCCTCCCAGAAAATATTTGCATTTGTCCATTTACCAGGTTGCTGCCTAATAACTGTCCCTGTTTTCTATTTAATAAATGGTCATTTCATCATTTAGTTTAAACAGAGAATAAACTGAGCAACCAAGATTTAACAGGACACGTCAAAAGAGCTGGTTTGTAGCGTGGAGTTTCAGCATATGTGTTTGGCCAAATGCACTATGTCCAGACTGTGAAGTATATTGGAGATAGGCAAGGACAGACCTTATTTTATATTAGTCTTAACCTTTTTTGATGTTTCTCTGGCAACCGGAATCATCTTACGTGTCTGATATATATGAAAAAAAGAGGTTTTTACTTTAAAAAATAAGTCTCAGCCTTTCTTTGCATGCAAGGACTTACATTCTTCTTTTTCAAATAAGTGCTACTCTCTTGGATGCTCCTACTTAATAAGCTTAAATCTATCCTACTTCAGACAAAACAAGATTGCACTAATCTGCCAAAGCAGGTCAATTATGTGCAGACTGCAACAGCAGCAGGCACATAAAAAGTAAAAACTTGGCCCAAAAACCTACTACTACCTTGTAAAGAGCCACAGGGGCAAAGTCATCTCAAGGAGCCCATTCAGCCAGCTGTCCATGTTCCATGTGGTACCTGATGCAGAGTAGATTCAGTTAATTCCTCCCATCACCAAGCTATAAGGACTTTGTTACTTGCCAAACCAAACAAGTTACTGAGGGTAGCCATGGTATAAATTCATGGTGGGAGACTTGCCTCAATGCAACTGCAGGGCACCGGCTTGCTGTTATCGCACAAGCAGGCAGCTATCACAGAAAAGCTGATATGCACTGTAAATCTACATCGTAACTTGTTACACAGACATAACCTAAACCAAAAACTAATTTAATCTGCCATCTGTTTTTAAAATGTTGCAGCAATATTTATATCAATATTACAGAACTGGACATGATCTTTGATGCAAAATTCCAGATTATTCATATAGTCTGTTCTAGCTTCCAAAAGAAATTTTAAATTTATATTGACTGGTTTTGCCTTAAATACATAAATAGCCAAATATCCCCATTTTTCCAGTGTATTAATACATTCACTACTACCATAAAAGACTGAATCAGTTTATCTGACTTATTTCTTTAGTCACCATGTTTCCAATGCCTAGAAAATAAGCAATAATTGTCTGAGCATGGTAGTACTAGATTGGTAAGTAGCATTTTTACTTGGAGTTGTTCAGACATTTACATATATGGCTTAACCAAGTTTCGTAAGTTTCTTTTGAAATCAGTCATCTTTTCTCTGAAAGTGCAAAGATGGCATTTTAATGGGTTTAAAGCATTTAAGCCTTTGAGTATTTACTTAACACTGACAAAACCTAACCAAAAGCATCACCTAAAACTTGGAGACTGACAAAGACAGCAAATTAATATGGCATTAATATGAGACTGAAACTTTACAGTAGCAAAATTACCATTTGTTTTTATATATTAAGATATATATACATATTTAAAATTACAACTGTTAATCTCCACAGACCAACAAGCTCCTTCCAAATTACAGTCTCCCTCCGTCAGTGTACTGAATTATCTGTCAGCTGCAGACAGAGTTGTTCATGGGTATCTTTTCCCTCAGCAGGAGCCAGGCTCCTACGTTAGAGCTGCTCAGCTTCACAGAAAATAATCTTTTCAGAAGGGCGCATTAAATCCAGAGAAATATGGAAGATCATCTCATTATCAAGAAAACTGCAAATCTGGGAGGTAAACCCCAAGCCAATATAAATAATTCAGCTGGAGGCTTCAAATGTGTTTATTATCTTTCATATGAGTAGTTCTCCTGAGAAACAATATGCATCAGTATAGTCTTTTGCAGGATGAAGACTTAAGTCAATATCATCCATTTTGTAAACTCCAGCACGTTGCATAACACAGATGAGCATTAAGGCATAATTGTGTTTTGTGCTTTCTCTAGGGTAGGGCAATGCAGTAAAAATACACATTTTACTATACCAGACATCTCAAGTCTATAATTTCATCACTAGAACTAGCTAGGAAATAGGAGAAAAAGCTGAGTCTTTCTCTTCTAGAAAAGAAACAAGAAAAGACACTGACCCACTCTCTTTTCTGTGGTGTGATCAATGCATTCATGTGGAAGAGAGGAAAATCAGGTCAAGCAGAAGAAGGACTTGAACATGTGTTTCACCTGTTATAGACAAATATTCAGTTCTTTGCTAATTTGGGGCCTCTTTTCCTGTATCAGATCAGGACAATTTTCTTCTGAACCTGAAAAAGCTTTCCCAATTAAAGCACTGTCGAGGCACATAAAAAGCTTCAGTGCTCAAAAGGCAACCTTTTTTCAAGAAAAAAGTCAGTTTTATTAAAAAAAAAAAAAAACCAAACAACAAAAAAACCCAACAAAAACCAAAACCAACCACAAACCATGTTAAATTTAGATGCTGCCTTTCACAAACAGCCTACACAGTGGATATTTTTGCTTGATAAGCATCAGGTATTCACTCCTTTCTGTATCTGCAGAGATAATTGGAACCAACTCCTTTGGAAACAAAATGGAATGTGGACATCTGTTCACTGTAAACACATAAAGAACATTTTGGACACTAAATTAAACTTCAAATTATATTTGTTATTCCATTATGTGGCAAAAGTAAAAGTGCATACAAGGAAGAAAGGGAAGTCTAAATGAGGCAGACCAGACAGCACATGAAGTTTGTGACCTAGGCATTCGTCTGGAAGATGGGAAACAGGTCAAGCAGACCAAGGAGTCAAACCTTGGTTTCAGAGAGGGAGTGAAGACCACATGCAGTGGCAATCTGGGAAGAAATAAAAGCAAAAGCACGAGGCAAATATTGAGTGGTAACAGAGATTAGCAGAGAGTGAAGAGTCACTATCAGGAATGTCATTCAGATGCTGAAGGGGAAAAGCCCCTCAAATGGGGAAAGGAAATAAAGTAGGTATGTTGGAGTAGAAGATAAGGGGGTGGGGAAGAAGAAACTAGAGACTAGGAAATTAAGACAAGTGGGCCAAGAAAGACAGAACCGGTATCTTAAACAGCAGAATATACAGTACACTCAAATCTTTTCCTTCTGATGATGATAACTGAGCTGAGATACTGAAATGGTTGTGGAAGATGGAAACAAGATCAAAGAGCAGAACTACGTGCAAAAATCAAAAAGGCAATGACAGGCAGAGGCTGGCTATTACATTCAATCATTCAGCAGTTCAGTACTGTTTTTTTTCATACGACCATTCAGAGCTAGATTGTCAAACCCGTTACTCAGGCTGTGTACAAAAGTAACAAGAGAAATTCCCGGTTTCATGGGCCCTTTCTTAACCTGCAACTGATGACGGCAGCAAACAATTAGACTTTTTCTCTACAGCAAGCTACTACTTGCAGCGAGACCAAAGAGCCAGAAGCCCTAGGAGAAGGGTGCTCTCTGAAAAGGTTGGAAGTCAATCAAGTCCTCTCACTATAAACAATTTCATCAAGAACTGCTTGTTACCATCTCTTCTTTGGTCTGCTCATGAGACAACACTGATCTGGTTTGTCTTTTAAGAAACCATTTCCACAATCACATTTATCACTGAAGAAAATTAATACATATGCTCATGTTTGGCAGTATCAATCCATGAATGATCAATACAAAAATGTCTATCAAAATAGTAGTCACACATACCATAAATATCATGATAGGACAACCTCAAAGGATTCATTAATAAAATATTTACCAGTCTCAGTCAGACCAAGATTTTAGCATGCAGAAGAGAAGGCTCCGAGGAGACCTTATAGCACCTTCCAGTACCTGAAGGGGGCTACCAAAAGTTGGAGGGGGACTTTTTACAAGGGCCTGTAGTGATAGGACAAGAGGTTATGTGTTTAAACTGAGAGGGTAGATTTAGATTAGATATAAAGAAGAAATTCTTCATGGTGAAGCACAGGTGTCCCACAGAAGCTATGGATGTCCCCTTCCTGGAAGTGTTCAAGGCCAGGGTGAATGAGGCTTTGAGCAACCTGGTCTAGTGGAGGGTGTCCCTGCCCATGGCAGGGGGGTTGAAACTAGATGAGCTTTAAGGTTCCTTCCGATACAAATTATTCTATGGTCTTTTTGATCCCGCAAATAAGTTTCCAGTGAATAATTGATGGGTTTGCACAGTAAATTTTTAACTGAAAATGGATGTTCCCTGTTGCCAAATATTATTTTTATGGAAGACCTGAGAAATGAGCCTGAAAATGCCTTCAGGAGTCTCAGGTCTTTCTTCTTAGAAGAAAATAATTACATTGATATGGTAATTAAACTCATAGTAATGCTGACCCCTAATGTTTTCAGTAGATAATTGCCATTATCCTAGGAAGATACGTAGATACACACATTACCCCAAAAGCATCTGGTCTTCACAACAACACAGAGCATTTACTACATCAATACTGAACGATACGCTTATTCCAGGTTTTTTCTTAATAAGCAGAAATTGTTCAAATGGGCTGAATCAACACTGGTAGAAGGTCCATGTGAAGTGAAAAGTCTAACAACAATAATTGCCTTAATAAGCATCCTTGTAGTGGAGTATGGACTTAACGCAAAGAGCTAATATCAGTTAAGAGCAGAGGCTCGTAGAAAGTATTAGTTGTGGGAAGATGATCAGGACTCTCAGCAGAAATCCTCTTAGAGGAAACTTTAGCTCTCGTGTATTAGCCCCTTAATGTTTTCACTCTCAAGATAATTAGTGTGTGTTGGACTGACCTCAAGATTTGTGCCTGAAAGAATCAGCGCAGACTTTGTCTTCCTGCTGTTTATTACTTACAGTCACATAACTGTACTGCGGACAGGACAGATCAGAGTATCAGGCACCCCACAGTTTCATGATTTATCTGCACACACACTGATGCATTTTTTTACTACAATCATTTTAACACAGAGCCACTCATAGGAGAAAGTAAAACACCCCTTAAATTAGATTTAATACAGACAGATAACATTCAAAGGTATAAGATTAGTTGCCAATAAGAGAAATCCATCTCTTTTCTCCATGTGTTCTTACTAGCTCCTGCAACTGCCTATGACATCTTTATGAAATCTATACCATATCATCTCAACCAATCCTGAGGCATTTAACATCAAAAGTGTGACTAAATCACTGAGATAAAGTGAAATGGTCTTGCTAAAGTGAAATTTAGAAAGACAGCACCCAACGAAATGAATGTTTTTCAGCTAAATCACTGTCATGCTTTGTGCAATTTTCCTTCATGGCATCTCGTGATGACCCATCTTTGCTTATACTTTTCTCCCTGAGCATGAAGAACTACGGTTGCTGCGCTGCTGAATTTTCCTCTGAGAAGGCCTGCAAACGTGATCTGATAAGTAAAATGATTGATTGCAAGTTGTGCACCTAGGAAAAATCGTGGAATTCCTTCTGAAAGACAGCGGGAGATTGATACCAACAGTAACATACCATCAGTATGAAAAGTATGCAAGTCAGAGAAGTTAGTTACTCAGCCAAACAGGCTAAATTAGATGCTTCCGGAGTGTCACAGAACATGTACTTCAAGCTATATTTATACGTACAGTTTTCCAGACATGGGATGGACGGCAGCAGATTTAGGAAATCATAATGTGTTTGTAAGAGGGGCAGATAGGAGAAGTTGATGTTTCAGAGGCTCATCACTTCAGAAGGTGCTTGTTTAGCGAAAGTGTTGCACCGCCTCTCATCAGGCACTAAGATGAACTCAGCGCTCCTGGCAGAGCAGGCTCACCAGCGGGACAGCGCGATTCACAGCTCCGTCCCTTACATAAGACTGTAACCTCTATTCACAGCCATCTGCTGTGGCTGTTGTGTAACAAGCCATAGTTGAGTGTTTCTGCCATCATATGGTAAATTTCCTTAAAATACATGTGCAAAAATCACTACACAAAGACCTAGAAATTCTTTAACTAGAAGCAAGTCCCAAATTTCACAGATGAATGGTAGTTTGCAAAGGCAGCCTTCAAACTCCTCTGCATAGGGTGGCTGTAATTTCCTTCCATCCTTTCCAGCATCTCTAGCTTACAGGAAAATACACTGCTTAAAACTTTTTGTTGACTGGAATTTGCATTGTTAGATAGCTCCATTTTCTGTCTTCCTTGAAGTTTATACTGAAATCACATAAAAAGAATTTTCATTATTGTTCTTTCACATAGAGGCAATTTTTAAAGGTGAAGGAAGCAGTTTTGAGGTTGCGGGGTTTTTTTGGGGTTTTTTTTGTTGTTGTTGTGGCTTCCCCCTGCCATGCTGTCAAGGATATTGCATCTAACTGATTCCAGCTTCTCTCCACAGATTTCTGCAGAGATGCAGTCTTCACAAGCTGAGTTACAGAAAACCACCTATGGCTTAAAACTCACGGCAAAAGCAGACATATTTCAATACTTTAAATAGAAAGTTTTGAAAATAAAACAATCTTGAGTAACCTGATACCAATACACTCGTCTTCCAGAAGACATGAACAGAGAAGAACTTGTGTTACTTTGAAATTTATAAAAGGGACATCAAGTGCAACAAAAGCTTCTATAGGTATGCTGGTGATAAAAAGACGACTAGGAAAAATGCGAACTCTCTCCAGAAGGTAGCAGGAGACCTGGTTGCCTGAGATGTCAATGACTTTTTTGCCTCAGTCTTCACTGGCAAGTGCCCAAGCCACACCACCCAAGTCGCAGGAGGCAAAAGTCAGTGATTGGGAGAATGAAGAGCCACCCACTGTAGGAAACGATCATATTCAAGACCATCTGAGGAATCTGAAGGTGCACAAGATCATGAGACCTGATGAAATGTAGCCATGGGTCCTGAGAGAATTAGCAGGTGAAACTTTTAAGTCACTCTCCATCATATTTGAGAAGCTGTAACAGTCTGGTGAAGTCCCCACTGACTTGAAAAGGGGAAACATACCCCCCATTTTTAAAAGGGAAAAAAAGGAAGATGCAGGGAACTACAGGTCAGTCAGTCTCACCTCTGTGCCTGGCAGGATCATGGAGCAGATACTCCTGGAAACTAGGCTATGTCACATGGAAAATAAGGAGGTGATTAACAACAGCCAACATGGCTTCACTAAGGGCAAATCGCGCCTGACAAATTTGGTGACCTTCTACAATGGGGTTACAGCATTGGTGGATAATAGAAGAGCAACTGACATCATCTACGTGGACTTATGCAAAGCATTTAACACTGTCCTGCACGACATCCTTGTCTCTGTATTGGAGAGGCATGGATTTGAAGGATGGACCACTTGGTGGATAAGGTACTGGCTGGATGGTCACATTCAAAGAGTTGAGGACAGTGTCTCGACGTCTGAGTGGAGACCAGCACCAAGTTGTGTTCCTCAGAGGTCAGTACTGGGAC
This sequence comes from Rhynochetos jubatus, assembly GCA_027574665.1. Lineage (NCBI taxonomy): Eukaryota > Metazoa > Chordata > Aves > Eurypygiformes > Rhynochetidae > Rhynochetos > Rhynochetos jubatus. Next base: position 12,065,263 of record CM050655.1, read on the forward strand.
TGGTGTTTAACATCTTTTTCAGAAACATGGACAGTAGAATTGAGTGCACCTTCAGAAAGCTTTCTGATGACACCAAACTGTGGTGCGGTTGACACGCTGGAGGGAAGGGATGCCATCCAGAGGGACCTTGACATGTTGACCGTGGCTCAAGAGATGGGCCACTGTGAACCTCATGAAGTTCAACAAGGTCAAGCGCAAGGTCCTGCACATGGGTCAGGGAAATCTCAAGCAAAATACAGGCTGGGCAGAGAATGGATTGAAAGCAGCACTGAGGAGGACTTGGTTGCTTGATGAGAAGCTAAACATGAGCTGCAGCGTGTGCTTGCAGCCCAGAAAGCCAACCATATCCTGGGCTGTATCCAGAGAAGTGTGGCCAGCAGGTCAAGGGAAGGGATTCTCTCCCTCTCCTCTGCTCTTGTGAGACCTCATCTGCAGTGCTGTGTCCAGCTCTGGGGCCCCCAACATCAGAAGCATATGGACCAGTTGGAGTGAGTCCAGAGGAGGCCACAAAGATGCTCAGAGGGCTGGAGCACCTCTGCTATGGGGGCAGGCTGAGAGAGTGGGGCTTGTTCAGCCTGGAGAAGGCTTCAGGGAGACCTTATAGCACCTGAAAAGGCTGTCAAGAAAGCTAGGGGGGGACTGTTTACAAGGACCTGCAGTGACAGGACAAGGGGTAATGGGTTTAAACTGAAAGCGGGGAGATTTAGATTGGATAACAGGAAAAAATTCTTCATCAGCTTTGAGCAACCTGGTCTAGTGGAAGGTGACCTTGCCCATGGCAGGGGGGTTGGAATGAGATGATCTTTAAGATTCCCAACCCAAACCATTCTATGATTTTGGTCAAATCCAGACTGATCTTTTCTACTTTTCCAAATAAACCTGTGTGAGTTCTTATTTAAATGTTATCTTAGCAAATACTAAATATAGATATGCATTTGGTAAAGGCTGACAATTCATTTGAAACTGAAATATGAAATGGAAATTAATGCAACCCGCACCCCTCCCCCCCCCCCTTGATCTTTCCAGAAAGAAACCCTCAGGTGGGAGAGGGAGTGGCGGTTGTGTTGTGCGAACTCACTGCTTGTGTTTTTTCCTAAAAGGACTGAGAATTCAATGAAAGTGGAGGGAAAAAAAAAAAAAAGCTGTGTTACTGCACACAAAAGTAATGAAAGCAACTCAATTCAATGTTCTTTGGAAACTGCTCTCACACTAGTGGATTTTTTGTTGTTTTTACTTGAGAAGAGCAACATAAACTTTGAAACCTAGAAATAATTTAAAATATTTCTCCCTCTACATTAAAAATATGAAGACTACCAATAGTCTTGTGATTTTTGTAAAGCTAGTCTTCAGTACTGACAGAAAAAAAAAAAAAAACCCTGAAAGTCACTGAATAACATCTACAGTGCACATAATGTACAGGTCACTTAGCTTACCTATAGAAACAAATATTACTTGCAGTTGTTTCCTATGACTTTAAATTTGTTTTTAAGATTTTAAGACATGTATTATCAAAAGTGATAGTGATTTTGAGTGTGATTGTCTTTTCCCACTGCATTAGTAGCAAATTTGTGAATTCAATTTCTCTCTCGGGCTTTAACTTCTGACAACACATACATTCACACTTCCATGTATTAGTGGCAAACGATTGTACTAATGCTTTGTTGCATTTCTGGTTTTGAGCATTTCATTCCAGTTCTGCAGAAAAAAACTTAAGTTCCAATTTTGAAGGAAAGGAAAGAAAAAAAAAAAAAAAACCAAAAAGAAGAATCAAGAAAATTCATCTGTTCATACAAAGCAAAATTTTACAGCTTCAGAACTCAAATTTGAAAACATGTCACATTTTACAGTCTGTATCCTGAGGTCTCTACCTACACTTGATCAAAGAGAAGGGCAAACATGTCCCTCATTCCCCCAAGGATATCTTTTCTTTCTTATTTTACCTTGCTGAGTTTTCATATTCCCCAGCCTGTCTCACATGCGATGCATCTTTTCTCATCTATAGATAAATTCATTAAAACTTCTGAAGTGACTGTGTTGCTTTCCTCCTTTATTGCTATTTCTATTAAGGCAATTCCTTCCTTCCACCCTTTCAAACTTGAATGCATCAACAACTAATCTAGGTTGATTTGTGATGCATTTGAACTGGAGGAACTCTGTTTATATATCCTTATAAAGAAATGGTAGTTAACAGAAATGTCATACCCACTTGATGGATGCTAACAGATCTTATAGTGACTTGTCATTTTCAGGGACTTCACTTGACTGTTGTCACCACACAGCTCTTAAAATCTAATTTTACTGGCCAATGAAATATCACCTTTTGATTATTTCATTTTTTGTAAAAGCTTAATATCCTAGAGCAACATTAACAATCTTTATTCTGTGAGCACACAGTTGATGTGGCGCTCTTTGCAATTAGATTGATAAAACAGCATAAAATGACAATTACTACAAAATAAATTTGGTCTGCAGCTGCTCCCTCCATATGCTTTTTCTGAATACAAACCAGTCTGAAATACATGACATAATTACTGCAGGAGGGCTTAAAAAACTTTCTTTTTGAGTTAAGCCACAAAATTCCGATTTAGAACCAGATTTCAAAAGGCCTGTCTGGGATTAAACAAGCCCCATATAAAATCTGGATTTGAAGGACTTGCCCTCCACAACACTCAGTTATCCACCTCTTGCTAGTCAGTCCTCCTACTTTCCCTAAATTCTCTTCCACTCATAACTGCCCCTACCTACATTCAACCTTCAAATTCTTTCCAATAGCAAAATCTTTTCTCCTACACCTTCTAGAAATAGAAAAGAAGGAAAACGCAAATTCAAGAATGTTCACGAATTCAGAAAGATTAAATAAAGGTGACAAAAAAATATTCAGGTTCTAGAAAATCAATCATTAAGAGACTCAGTAGTTTCATCTATTTTATTTATTCAAATTATTGTAAAATATATTCTATAAATATTTCAGAACTGTGATGTGCTTATTCCTCTATTTAATAACAGTCCCTTAACAGACCACCTTTGTAGTGTCCAGTGTAATTACCAGAAATTTCCAAGTCAGCTCTGCTTAAAGCAGGAGGCTGCACCTCACAAGTTCTCCAAAGAAGTCCACACTTCTCTTCTAACATAAATTATCCTATGATCTTAGAAATAAAAAACTGCACTTGGGCTTTGGGGTGCTGTTTTTAGAAGGTGAGTGTGGGTCTTGATGCTCCAAATGCATTTCTGGGAAACCTTTTTTTTTTTCTTTTTATTCTTTTTAAACCACCTGGAGTTGTTTTACTTATTTACAGTCCTAGGCTTTCAGGAGTGAGGGTTTGATCCTTTGCTGCATAAAGAGGTAATCTAAGAATGAGTAACTGCAGGTTCCAGACACGACACCTGCGGGTTTCTCTTTGATGAGATTCAAAAAGAAAGATGATATGCACCATGCTGTCACAGGTTAACGTATTATAAGACCACAGGCTATAGCTAGCTCTATAGAACATGACTTCTGACATTTGAAAAAGCCAGTTTAACATAACCGAAGAAAAACGTGGTGGGAAACTGATAGGGAAAAAAAAAAAAAAATCAATGTAGAAACAAAATGCTCATTTTAACAAAGAACATAACTGAGAAATTCAGACTGTGTATAAATTTTGTGTGGAAGCTGAAAAGTCTGGAAACCCTCAGAGCAGAGATGGTAAACAAAACTTGTTTCTAGTGGATAGCTGTAGCTGATTGTAAGTGGTTTACAAATGAAGTACGATCAGCTTACGGAAGGACTTACATGATGGGTTTGACTGCAACAGCAGGAGTATGAGCTAATGACCTATAAGCTTTCCATTCCTTTGTTTGTTTGTTTTGTTTTAGAAAATAATGCATTTATTCTGAAAAAGGATTGGATAACATGCCCAATGATTGATAGGGGACCCCTCTTCACATAAGCTTCTGAGGTCAAATGGGACAACTTGAATGTTAATATGAAAAATATAAAATTAATACTGCACATTATAAATCTTTTTGCATAGGAAAGAAGCTTTTAACGCAAGTTAAGAACAAAACAGTTGAAGGCAGAGTTCAACAATTTAGTAACAAAGGGGTAATGTAACAAACATTCTCAATATCTTGTTCACTGCTTTGGAATATCCACACAGAATAGTAGAAGCTTTGAAGGTTACACTTCAGAATAAAAACTGATCAAGAGAAATATCTGCAGCCTACATGTGTCTTACCTTTCAACACTTGTTGGGCCAGGCAGGTCTACTCCAGAACACTATAAAGGATAGTACATGAGTACATTTGTACAATTTATGTTGTAAAGAACTTCCCAATCCTATAGATACACACAGGACTACACATGCCTGAAAAACTGCTTTTACATAAAGTTATATTAAAATTGTATTTATAATGTTGAAAATGAAAGCATGCTACCATTGCCATGAAGTGTATCTATAGAGAAGTTAGCCCAGATGGAGAAAGCTGAAGCAATGTTTCAAATATACTCCTATCCTTTCCTTCCAGCGTGTGGCTGCTATTTCTTTTCTCTGTGTCTCATTAGTACTTCCTCCATAGATGAAGGAGGAGATGACAGAAAGTTGAGGGACTTGTCCTGCCCAGTATTAACAGGGCTGACAGATTAATAAACTTCTTAAACTACTTGTGTTTGGTCTGGGGTATTTTTTTGTTTGTGTGTTTGTTTTTTTAAATTTTTTAAACATCTTTCACTTACAGCCAGAAAACACGGTTAAGAGCAGAGAAATCAAGGCAAGTGGAAGCTGTTAACAGTTACTGGGGCTTGAAGGTCCAATAGAAAGGCCTGTGTTTGGGGTACTTTGAAATTGCTCTCTCTCTCCTACATCTGTTTTCTTATGAATTTTATCCTAACCCTGAGCTGTAGGAAGGTAGTAGGTGTCAGGTCTGACTGCAAGAAGCCATGGATGCCAATTCAGGAATTCTGAAACACCATCAGGTAGTTTCAAGAGGTTTTCTGAAAACAGAATCTTAAATATCTGAACAGAATCTTAAAAATCTGTAGTTTACGTAAACTACACATACATGATTCAGTGTGCATTAAGCCATATTAAGTATTACATAATTTATATTAATATCTGTGATGTAAAGTTAAGGCCTGCCTAACATGTATCTAAAATGAGGTAAGAAACTGGGTTTGGTCTGATACTGTTAGAAATATCAGAGCATATCACATTATTTGTCACTATGCCACCTCAGATAATAGCCACACTGAAGAAGCTTGGCTTGTTTTAGAGAGCTGTTTAAAAAAACAAAGCCACACACACAAAAAACCAAACCAAAACCAAAAACCAACTCTTGTGCATCTAACTAACTAACAATATGAATACAATATTGTTGCTATTTTTCCAAGTGAGTGTGGTCCAGATTCACTTCCCATTTAATGACAAGTGAATGTTCTGAAAATGTAACCTGCACTGTCACAGGCAAGGCAAGGTTAAAAACCTACTGCTTCAGTATGCCATGCATGCAAACTTCAAATAAGATAAATACGGGTATCAGATGCACCATTAGGAGTTCCGAACGCATTTACTACCGAGACCCTAAGCAATCCCACAAAACTCAAATGAGCTTGACTTGTTTATAAAGCTTGACTGACACCAGCCAGTGTTAGCTTCCAAACACACATTCAACCACAAAACCAAGTTTTTGCAGGGCAACCCCGGAGCCTTTGGATATGATCATACTGCACCCAACTCCTGCTTTTTACACTCAGGTTGTGCAAAGAGAAAATATTTCTGCCACTGCATGCTAATTATCAGCGTGGTATTCAATTATTTTCCTCTGCAGAAGGAAGATAAATACATTACTGATTTAACTCCTAAGCAAAACATTCATGTTGTCACTGTCCACCTGCAACAGAAAGTTTCTAGTACCTCCCTCTCAGGCTAGGCATGCTAAGAACAAGTGTATATGCACATACATACGGAGATATATCTCACTATGCTAACGCACAGAAATGTACCTGAACAGAAGCTGTCCCTCTTTTAAATACAGATGAGGATCAAATGTAAGTTAAATTTCAAAACTGACTGGGAAAGTACCTCACTCACATTAACACTCTTTATTTATATCGGAAGAGGGGCCATAGGTGTGTGTCCAGTGGACCTACATCAACATCAAGCCAAAGTCCTCTGCTCTGACATACCCTAAAGAATATAATTTCAAAAGAAAGGCTCAGACAATAACATAAAACTGCCTTTGTAATCTGAAGGTGCAAGAAGACCATTACAGCAGAACCTTAGCTTACTGAGCAGGATCAGTTTTTAACGGAAACAACGCAGTCATAAACCAACCTGAGTAAAAGAGCATTTCCCATATAAAAAGAAACAAGTTTGTGCAACCAACACAATGCTGCAGAAACAACAATACGGTCTGCAGTTGGGCTTTTGGTCTTGTTCGATGCAGCTTAATCTGGGAGTCTTTTCTGGGCTTTGCAGTGTATCTATATGAATTTCATCTCTACTCGTGAGAAAATAAAGCTCTAGTCCCCTGTTAAAACCAAGTCAGAGAGATACCACCCTGCCCTGTTGCTAATTGACTATCCGCTCCCCCACTTTCAGGATACAAAGTACCTTTTTCCTTGACATATACACAACTTCTATTTTGACACATGCACACACAGCTTGGCAGAGGAAAACCTGCCTATTCATTATAGGCTCTGTAGTTTACCATTAAAGGTCAAGAGAAAGGAAAAGCTAAACCGAATAAAAAGCAAACTATAACAGTAGTTGTACAACATAGGGAACTACAAAACAACAGGTGTCTTTGGCAACAGGCTTTCACATGGAAAAGCACAAGAAAATAGCACAAAAAAAGACTGGAACAACAAGCATTATTCTTCAAAAAACAAACAAAATAAATCAAATTTGAAAAACCACCAAAAACCACAAGACCTAATACATCACAGTTTCCAGGTATAAGAACAAAAACAAGAGATTGGATACGACCCTTTGTTGTATGTCACTTCATTAAAAAAATTATGATAAACAACATTAATTAGTAAATGGTTTCACTTCAAAGAAATTAATCTTGGATAATGTTTTTGACATAGTTTTATTAGTCAACAAAATTTAAAAAGGGCAACAATGAAGTAGGAGAACATATATGCAGGGGGTATTCTGGCATACGCTGAGCAGAGTAATAAAAAGTTACTTTGCTTCCACATTACTACCCAAAAGTGCACGTTTACTCTGCAAACAAAGAGCAACTTCACTTGTAAGAGCGAGAAAAAACTGAAGTTTGTATAAACTGACAAGACATATTTCCAAGGAGAATATAATCTCTGCAACGTTGGGCAATCCGATTTTATTTTCTTTGAAGGAACCACTTTGCAGCCTATCATTGGTTTCCTTTTAGATTACATGATTTTATTTGTTCTTGAGCCAAAAGTAGAGAAATGTGAATATTTTGGCTTTAAGCAGACACAGAATTGTTCCAATTCATAAGCAATCAAGTCCTTCGATGGCCTGCCTTGGTGCACAGCAGCAGACGTTTTATAAGCACAGGGACTGGAGGATGTGTTCTCCTACCAACAAAAGCAACACCGTTCTCCATACACAACACAGTTCTCCATAATATGCTTTCTGACAATAGGCAAAGGGTCATCTCGCATGGCAAGAACAGCCTTCAACACGGATTAAAAATATAAGAAAAACATTTGACGTACTTGGATCTGACAAGATTGAGTCGGTTTTCGGCAAAAATTGGTCACAGCGTACTCCTTGGTAGCCCTCTTTGCACCTGAGAAAAAGGGGATAAATGACAAACATACGCATGCGGTAGTAAAAGGTTAATTTCAAGGTAGCAAAATCAACTGAAATTCTCCCAACACTGTGAGGGACTTACGTATTTACAGTTATTTCAACTATTATTGAAGCAAGGTTATTACTGAAACACAATAGAAGCACGTACAATCATTTGTAATTCAAAAAATTCCCCTCAAACCTTTTCCATTATTTTAAAAACTGTGAAAAGAAACATCTTTTAAGCATAAACCTTCGTTTAAATATCAATTTAGCAAAACAATGAAAGAAAAATCCTCTATAAAACAGACATACTAGTAATAAAATAAAGTCATTAGGTAACATAAAGCTTTAAATAGCATTTGTACCCTACAAACCATCAGATTAACAACTTGTTTATCTCAGGCTGTTTGAATAAGCAGGCAACACTTACCTAGCTGTTACTTTTAAGAGTAGTTTCTACTGTGCTTAAAAGATAACATGTTTAGGCGTGATAGACAATGTTAAGCATTGTCTGTAAGTGGACAGTCTTAGATGTTTGTGGGGTCAGATTATCAAGCACATAAACCAGAATACCCTCCTGCCTTAACAAACAGGAAACGGCTTTGACTGAAATTCTAGTACTATTATTTATCTTGACACCTTACTTTGAAGAAATTCCATTCACTGCATTGGGACTGTTCTCAGAAGTCTCTCTCATTTCAAGTAGATGTATCAGAATCAGACCTTTAATTATTTATTCACCGAGCAGTTTTTCAGAGAAAAGTGATGGACACTTTAATTATAAATGATAGCAACAGGGACTCCTTATCTCCCAAAGCTCTTGCACATCATGTAAACAATATGCTCAAATCAGCATCACCGCCTTCATTAGGATTGACAAGTACAGCTTGAATGATGTGATAATGTCAGGAGCAGAAGTTACCTGCTTCTTCACAATGCTACTATTCAGGCTTTCTCTAAAAGTTGCTTTTTAAAATGCTTTTAGTTTAATAAATTAATGCTTCAATGAAAAGTGCATCTCACCAGCACTGATTCAGGGATTAGTAAGCACATTTGTGAGTAAGCATGCAAATGATAAGAATTCCCATCAGACCAAAAAACATAGTCAAAATCTAGAGTAAGAAAAAGATTTAAAAAAAACATACAGATATTTCAAACCCTCCCTTTTGGCCTTTCTCCCTGACGGATACTGAGAGCTACTGTGGAAATCAGCTTCTTATTGGCACTTGCCTATTTATAAAATGACTGACTGGAAAAAACTGAATTCAGATCCTATGGCAGTGGTCATAAGTTATCAGTCAGGGAATTTTTTTTTTTTTTTTAAATGTACAATATTCAATTAAAATTGTTCACTAGTCAGAAAGACTGAAGTCTCCATATAGTCAGACACTGCTGCGGGCACCTTGTGCCTCTCATCATGTAAGCTGCCTTACATGAAACAGCAACTCTTCTCCACAGCCTTGAGGAGAGTTGGTAGACCTCATTTCAAAGCTCACGAACAACCTACATAATCTTGTCTTTGCATTAGCATTTTCTGTTAACTTTTTGACATATATTTGTCCCTGCCTCAGTTACTCTTACCCTATAACAGACTTAAAACTCTATGCTAAACTGTTTGTCTGCAAGTCATAAAAGTCACATAGTCTAATGGCACAACTCAGAACTTTGATGCTACGGGGGAGCATAAAGAGTCACAGAGTGGTATCTCCTGGAAGAGCTGCACTGAATGCTCATCAGCATGTATGAATACCCACCAGCCAGAACAATGATACAAGTACCCTCACATCAGTGGGAGCAACCCCTTCCCTTCCTCTCTGATAGCCAACAGGGCACATCTGAGCCAGAAGCTCTACCTTCCTCTCCTTATCACTCCAATTATTTACATAACAGGACAGAAACTTTAGATGATCTCACTTCAAAGCCAGGAAACAGAGTTTGCACCATTTATTCCACCATGTCAGATGCTCCAAGTAACACATTTTGGTCTATTCTTTCTCATGTCAGAATTAAAGGACAGAAATTTTGCTACTATTAGCTGCTAGGGTAGGATTGGAATAGAGACCCCCAAATCACGTCAGGGGCCAAACCAAACAGTCTTTTAGTTTAAGAAAATATGTATCTTGCAAAAATGACAAAAAGTGCTGTGGATATTTTCACCTTCCATTTAATGTTTGCAAGAGTTACATTTTATCACTTGCAAATACAGCAGACATTGATAAAGCTGGTGGCCCCAAAAACAATCTGATGGGAGGTTCCTGTAACTGGTAAAGTATCACCTCAGTACAAGACTCTAAGTTAGATGTGTTTCTGTGTCTTTCCCTTCCTGACATTGTAAGAACAATGGGTTGGAACAGAATATATCACAGAGTCACTTAGATTTATAACTTATCCCCTGTAAAAAGAGCATCCTGGTACCTGACTGAATTGCTCACTACCACAACTACGCCACGCAGTACGGAGATGTATTTCTTATCTTAAATTGTAGTGGCTATCACATCAAACTATTTTTTTATCCTGACACTATCATACGTGCTGCTTTTCTCCACCACCACGAAACTGGAGCATACAGTAATCAGCTGATTGACTGCCCTGGATGAGTCTAAAGTAACATCTTCACTTATGTGTACACTCTAATGAACATGCCATAAAAGGGATTTATTTTTGTTACTTTCAAAATTTAGTACAGAGGTGGCTGATATATCCAAGAATAGATATAATATTGTAATGTAATAACATAATCTTACACTAAAATACCAAGTACTATGGCCATACATAGCTTGTTTTCTAAATTATATTAAGTTTTTCAGCCAAGATAAAAACCAAGTCTAATTTCATTAATAAATGATTTTTGAAATCCATAAGACATCAAATGATAGCAATAACTGCTCTGCCAATTTCGCAGCAAAGTTCAAGCCTTTAAGACCTTTACAAGAAAAATTAAGTCTTGTGAAACTGAATTCCTACAGAAGATACATTTGACAGTTATAATGTTACAATATGATAAAAGCTGATCACGTTGTGGCATCCTACAATCGTTGCTAAAGCATCTACCATCTGTCCTAAATGGGTAGATGTGATAGTTGTGTCCACAATACCTGAGATCCACACATGCTGCTAATTGGCAACACACCTCTAGGGGAAAAACCCCAAACTAACCCCTCACAAAAAGCCCCAGCTAAAACAGCACTGCCATGTCACATACAGAAGTTCAGGAAAATCCAGCTGAGGTCATTCAATATTGCCCTGTGCAGTGTGAAGGATCACATTCATATTTATGGATGTATTAAAAAAAAGCTGTGAGTAATCAGGGAAATCCCAATAAATGCTTTGATGCAGCTGTCTGTTTCAGAAATGATCATTTGATTATATGACAAGAAAATTTTTATTAAATATGCCTTAAAAAAAAAAAGTGAAAAAGAAAATGAAACTAGGCTAAGACTTGGCTAGCAGTGAAGCGAAAGCTCTGATCTGGATGTGGGATGCTCACAGCAAAGGGTGGAAAGGACAGTCTAAGCTCCATTCCAGCAGTGGAAATCAATAAAGTGATGCTGAAGTGCTGCACTGTAGGAGCAGGCTCGGGCACACGCTTAAGCACAGACCATGGTGAAGGGCTCTATAAATAACGTTAATTACAGCCTCCTTGCAAAGTAAACGTGAAAATGGAATTCTCTATTTTGTATGCAGATTTCCACCAAAATAACTATCTGTCTAGGCACTTGACCAAAAATATCAACAAGACTGTATGAATAGAATAATTTAAATCCTTCTGATTAAACGGTATGAAAAGAGAATCACAGGTAAAGCTAATCTGCAGCTGCTAAAACGCTTGCAAACAGTACATCCCTAAATGATACCTGTTAAATCCAACAAAGATTATTTTATCATGAGTTCTTCACAGCTTTCATTGGTAAGGTACTTCCTCTAGATTATGTTTTTTAAGGTCACCAAAGAGAAACTGCATTGTGCATTGCACTTCACAGTCACTCACGACATCCTTTCTGTGAAAACATACACGCGGAAACACATCTTCCTGGTGAGAAGTTTTTCTATTTGAGCATATTTGTGCTTACGTATTAAAAACTAAGCAGAGTATGAGCATTTATTCAATCCTTTTGACCCCATTTTTAATTTCAAATATTATTATTGTATGTATATCCTAGTCAAAGAGCTCACAGACACTTTCTGTGGACATTTCTAAGAATTCTTTCAAATGTTATGGAGAGGCAAGGGAGATTTAAAACAGATGACTGCAGCACATGTAGGAATAACACAGCACTCCAAATCCCTATATTTCAGATGGGATACACTAGTAAAAAGTAAAGTGAACGGGGGCAGGCGGGTGGCAAATTGCATGTGAAGTGAAGCTGAAGAATAAAATATATCTAAAGCCAGCAGGAGAAAGGGAAGATATTACAAAGAACCTACTTAGAAGAGTTAGGGAAGGATGTGTAAAGCTTATGGCCAACAAGCCAATACCATCACAGTTTGCATTTTCCCCAGATACATCCACATAGAGCTCCATATCCCTATTAGACTAAAACATTTTAGTTCTCAAGGATGGCAATGTGCAGAAGGCTGGAGCAGTACCAGAAAACTGCAGAGGTTATGAAAGATGATAATGCCATGAACCCCCATCTCTTTCCTTCTTCCCTCTGATACTGCCCATCCATTTGAAACGGGAATAATTCTTTTTCTTCCCTAAGTGTGGTGATCACATTGCCTTTGACTATGTGAAGAAGCAAGCAAAAAGTGGTTTCTCTGCACAAAGTCTAGAATTTGGCAACCCTAAGGTATATGAGTACTTCTGAACTGGAAATTTTGAAAATGGCATTTGGAACCTCAGTGTCAGACTATGCTGGAAGATAAAGCTGTAGTACTATAAAAAATAAGCATATCTTAAGACAAAAGTGATTTGTGACATTTAACAGGAATGTCTTAAGTGCAGTGCCCCTAAGGTAAACTTATATAAATCTATAATCTGATTCTAGCCTCATAAACAGGAGTAATCCAATTTAAAAGATGGAATTAATAGAACCTATAAAAAATGAAAGATCTTGCAGTGTATCCAGACCAACATGTTTTCTTCCACTTCTAAAAGCTGCAAAATAACAATCTCAAAAATGCTATTAATTAGAATGATCCATCTCCTAATTTCAGTTGATCACCTACAAATTGTTTTCTCCTAACACCATTACAGACATTGTATTGATAATCAGATGCCAATAAGAATACATATTGCATCCCTCCTCGATTCTTTAAGAGAGGAATAGGAGATTGTGATAAAGAAATACTCCAATGGTCTAACAAATTTTGATCAAGTATTTATTTTCACCCAGAGAATGCAACATGCCTTGTCCTGGGTTAGACAGAGTTATGCAGGAAATACACGTTCGTAAGCCATGACATTGTATAGGCCATCAGGCTGTCCCAGAGTCTTGCCTGAAATGAGCCATAAAAAATGAAAAACATTTCCTTTGCTCTTCAGGTATGCTAAATATAGACTTCTGTGCCTGCAACCAGAATGACCTTAACTGGAATACATGGAAATTTATATTGATTATCCTGATTGTTACTAGGTGATGCTTTTATTGACAAGGGAAAAAAAAAGTATTCTTAACAGTGAGGGTCAGACAGGATGTCTTGTCACTTAACGTGTGCAGCACGCCACTATAAGCAGAAAACAGGCTTCCTAGATTTACCAGGTCAGACTGCTGATTACTTGACTATTATCTGTTCTAGGAAGGACTGCTCTTGTGTTGTTTGTGGAAAAAACCCCAACCAACCAACCACAACAACCAAAAAAACCCCCAACAAACCCCAAACCAAAAAACCCCAGAGATCCATTTAATCTCTAAATAGACTGGGGGACTGGGGCAGGAAAAACAATGAAAAATACATTTCCGATGTAGTTCTAATCATTCCTAAGCGAGTGAAATGGTCATGTGTCGAGTCTTAGACACAGTTACAACTGTTATCAGGTAATTGTTTAAACCTGACAGAGTTTGTAGTGAAATACAAACCAGAAGTAATATTTTAATAGTAAATCAGGTAATGGTTATTGAAGACTTTTCCAGAAATTGCAGAATTCAGGTTATATACTTATACTTAAGGTATATATTGAGCAGTACTGGCAGAGATGACATTTTTCTCTTTGCAAATCTGTTTCTGTAGTTTCACAATGGAAAGACATTTTCAAGTTGACATGACTTTTCCAATATTCTTTCATAAAAGTGCCATACAACAACTTATGAGCAAACTGTTAAAAATAAAGCCATTTCTTCATTGTGTGAGTGACTGTGGGTGTTGGATCATAGGTGTGTGCGGTCTGCTGTCAATACGCACAGGGGGCAGGGGAACACAGATAGGAGAAGGAAGAGAAAGGGTGACAGCCCCTAATATAAAAAAGCCTACCACCACAACAGAGAAAACTGCCTTTCATTAATTCCTCCCTTGATCTATTTAACACTCCAACATATATAATTGAATAAAGTTCAATCTCTTCCTGAAATGAAACACCCGACTTCAAAGCTAGATGAAGAAAAAAAAGCGCTTTTCCTTCAATTGTTTCTATGAGTGACATAGCACATCTTCCTCTGACCTATTATAGAGAATCAGTTTTTGAAATATGCTACTCAATGGCAGGCTCTATCCTTCCTTGTCCAAAGATGACAAACTGCAGTTATTTTGTAATCAGCCTTTTAAAATGGACCAGTGGGATCTTCCATATGGATTCACTGTCTAACACAAGTCTTGGTTGTGCTAAGTTTATTAAACCTATAATGCAATCACCTAAGTCATATATGATGACAAAAATCCAGTATCCTTTACTACTCCATATCAATACCATAAAGCAATTTCACTAGCCAAACCACCTACTTACCCAATATTTACAAATACCATACATAATCAAAGCAGAAAAGCAAACATGGGTTTTTCACTGTCCTTAGTAACCTCAAATATAAATAAGCAGAGGTTTTTGGCTTAAAAAAGCAAAAAAGATACCTATTGTGCAAAAAAGTGTAAACAGAACCAGTCATTAAAAGGTATGCTTAGATAGGTGGGTGTTTAAAACACTGGAATTCTTACTGCAGCAGTATGTGCAGCTCTGTGACCAGCAGACTCTTGGGCACTCCTTGCATAGAGTTCTAGCCCCCACAGTCTATGTTACGTGCAAAATATAACCTACTAACTCAAATTAAACTAAAGTCAACACAAACAGATAAAATCAACTAAATTAAATTGAATGCATAGCATTAGAAAGCACAAAACTGGGGACCCAGTAAGGAGTTGGGTAAAGACAGTATTTCTTGAACACATATATGAATCCCTTCAGATGGGAATGCCAGAGCACTTACCCAGGACACTCACCCCTTTCCTTTTTTTTTTTTTTTTAAATAATCTCCACAACAGAGATGCAATTTACTGTATAGTACTGTATAGGTTTCATATCAGGGTTTGAATACTTTGTTTCTTTGAAGTCCTTGCAATCAATTATGTGATTGGATTAAGATAGGTATTTGCTTTTTCTTTTTTTAAACAAATCAGGTTGACCATGGCATAAAGAAAAAGTACATATCTTACAGAATGGACATCATCAGCTTTAAGGAAAAAAAATAAAATCACAGTTCTGTCAATTTTCTTTTAAAATGTTGCAGCTGTTAAAAATAAGCAGACCAAGTAACGACAAAGGAAATTATATTGAAAAGGAGGCAAAGAACAGGAAGAAAAGCTTTTCTTACATATCATTTGCCCTAGAACCAGGCTAGCTGAAATACTCTAACGTTAGCAGAGAAATTGAATCAGACTTTTTAAAACTCATACTTATCAGTAGGATAATACACTATATTTTTTCAGGATGTAAATTGTCAGTGTACCTCTCTGAAATAGGGATGTCATATTATGCTCTTGGTGCAAATGCCAGAGAGATTAAAGGTCACAGCTATAAAAACCCAGTCATTGCCCAGATTTAGATAATACAACTTTAAACTAATTTGTTGACTCCAGTGTTTCAGAATCCTTTAGCCTTGGAGAAATTTAATGGAGATACTTTAGTAAAATCTGAATTCTCTAAATCCTCTGCAGGAACCATTGAACTAAATGAGTCTTTCAGCATTTAAGAAGGTGTTATGTGGATTTGACTTAAATACCTCATCCAAATTTATGCAGGAACTACTGAATTATCATTCTTCTCCTGATCTGATGGTTTGTCTTTTATAAAAGGCAGGTAAGAAAAGGAAATAAAAATTAACAAGAGATGCTAATAACAGTCATCCAGACCTATTTTCCTCCCCTCAACAACAGACCTTTTTTTTTTTTTTTTTAATTTGAAGGTGTTCACTTAAAAAAACATAGATGAAATTTTCATGTATTTAATCAATTCATATAGCTCATACAGAATAGTTACATAGTGGTTCTAGACTACAGTATTCACTTAAAACTCAGATTAGTTTTTATATAAAGATATAACACCTATCTGGTTACAAGTCTTATGTATAACAGATTGAAGTGGCAACTTCTGTAATTGAGTTTCAACAATCAGAATCAAGATTGAAAAAAGATTTTGCATTTAGATTTTTATTGTAGTAAGAATGTGAGAATTTGAAGGGGGCACAGTTACAAGTCAGCAACAGGCAGTTGGAATATAGTTGTGTTTCAAACCCTAGTGAGTGAGATGCATAATCTTGTATGCAGAAGGCACTGGGGTCTAGACTTAACTTACGCCGCTTGTCCAATCAAAATCAATGTACTTATTTAAAACAGACAGATGCTTAACTTCAGTGCTGGATGGAGCCTAACTGACATGAACCTCCACCTCTTGGCTGCTACCACATCTATTACGTATGTCAAATTTTGTTATGCAGTTTCAAAGAAAAAAAAACAACAAAACAAAAACAACAAAACCCCAAAATCAATAAACCCACCACCTTTTACTTGTGACTGAGTTTGGATGAATTCTGTGATTTCAAAAGATGACTTCCTCTCCTGTCTTCTATACTTCATTTTCCATCTTTAACAAGAAAATTTCTAGTGTTGAAGTCCTTTGTTTCCCTTTCAGCTGAAGAACAGTCTTTAAATAAGACTATTCAGGAACTATCAAACCCAAGCACATTGGGATGACTAGAGAACAGACATCATGTTCATTCATCAACAGAAATTAAATTTTTCCCTCTCCATTCTTAGCTCAATAATACAGAGCAGTTTATTGTGTTGGAGAAAAATTCAAATCCGATAGCACTGCATTACTCTGCTGCTAAAAAGATGGCTAGAAATGCAAACGCACCACAGACAATTGGGAAGAAGCAGTCACCAAAAATCAATAGAAGGGCTAAGACTGACCATAATTTACATGCCAAAAATAACCCATCTGTACCAGAAACCTAAGAATACTTCTGAAGTATTGCCAAATATTTAGCTCTTGACATATTCGAACGGACAAGGAAGATGAAAGGAGCAAAGACACAAAACTTCCCTCTGAGATTAAGACTACTATCAAACAAAATAATAGAAACCCCAAAAACTTTACTGGAGCAGGATAAGGAGGAGCACTTCAACTTCTAACTTTCACAATAAATCTGGATTTGGTACAAGACTGAAAAAAGTAATCAAAAACCTACAGTCAGTGTTGACAAGCACAAGGTCACACTCACCTTACGTTAAATCTTTTAAAATCATGGTCCCAGGAGACCTATCCTTGCTTTCATCATTTAGAAACCCTGCTTAGTATCATCTCAATTTTTCACAGCTCTGCTCCAGTAAAATCAAATGTTATGAGGTTGACAAGTGATAATTTCTAATAAAAATCATAGAATGGTTTGGGTTGGAAGGGACATTAAAGATCATCTAGTTCCAACCCCCACACTTTCAATTTAAACCCGTTACCTCTTGTCCTGTCACTACAGACCCTGGTAAAAAGTTCCCCTCCAGCATTTTTGTCAGCCCCTTCAGGTACTGGAAGGTGCTATAAGGTCTCCCCAGAGCTTTCTCTTCTCCAGGCTGAACAAGCCCAGTTCTCTCAGCCTTTCTTCACAGGAGAGGTGCTCCAGTCCTCTGGACTCACTCCAACAGGTCCATGTCCTTCTTACATTGAGGACTCTACAGCTGGACACAGCACTCAAGGTGGGGTCTCACAAGAGCAGAGGAGAGGGGGAGAAGCCCCGCCCTTGACCTGCTGGCCACAATTCTCTGGATACAGCCCAGGATACGACTGGCTTTCTGGGCTGCCAGCGCACACTGATGGCTCGTGCCCAGCTTTTCATCCACCAGTAACCCCAAGTGCTTCTCCTCAGGGCTGCTCTCGATCCATTCTCCACCCAGCCTGTACTTGTGCTTGGGATTGCCCTGACCCAGGTGCAGGACCTTGCACCTGGCCTTGCTGAACTCCATGAGGTTGGCACAGGCCCACCTCTCCAGTCTGTCCAGGTCCCTCTGGATGGCATCTTTTCATATGTTCATATGCACTTCTAATTCCATCTAAACAGTGCTTACAGCACTTGATGATTTCTAGGTCAGACAGCACTGGACAGGCAACACAATTTTTTCATGATATAAGTCTTGATCGTTAAAATATATATAGTACTCCAAATCAAATAAAATATCAAAACCTGGAAAAATATTTTTAGAAGATAAGAATGTGAATAGGCTTAATCAACATTTTTCATTTTAAGAATGTAATTTTTTCATGTTTAGCTTTTGTTACTTTATACTACTGCTGAAATAAGGAAACTTAGAGTCTGTGCTGCATAAACTGAGTCTTGAGTGCCAATATTAACTCTAAGATATGCAAATGCTAGATTAAATTCACTAGAGGGGGCAAATGTTCAACAGGACCTTTCAGCAGCAACCCTGCAAGTGACTGCACTTCAGAACTTCAATTTCTCTGTTCTCTTTTCCTTTTGAAGGAAGATTTTAGTGCTGACCTGTTCCAGGAGAAAGTTGCCATAGCCTGTTTTAGTAGTACAATACAAGTTCATCTCATATATCCATACCAAACCAACTTACCTAAGGCAGCATTTTGACCAGCCCCAAGCACGACACAATGCAATAATACTGACCCTACCCTGGTGCTTTGTTTTTCAAATTTAACTGAATAGAAAGATCAACATAGACTTTCCTAGTTCATGTTGCACCATTAAAAAACCCTCCTCTTTAACAACAAACCTAAAACTGTAAACCACAAAAGCATTAGAAACTGTCTTTGAATATTATCTAATAAACAAAATGTTTAACCAGCTAACTGAGCAATCATTTCTCTGCTGCTTTGGATTTAACCAACCAGAAGAACTGAAAAGCTTTGATTAGGTTTTTCCACAATATACCTCTGCTGCGTGATAAATGATTTACTACGGATGATAAATGAATATAGTCTTTCATTATGTATGGCATTCATCAGCTATGAGAAAGCTTTTGAATAAATGGAAAGTGATTTCATACCATATTCAAAGGCTCATGCAGGTAGTGCACAGATGAAAGCCACATTCAATACTTGAAAAAACAAATGAAAATGAGACCTTTACTTTACATTATGTCTGCCCAAGATTACCATCTTTATAAAAGACGTTCAAAACTGTTCTTGAAAACACCTTTCAGGGACTGGACTTAGGTAGGAAGAAGAGATGTCTGAAAATCAATAAAGAAAGGACTAAAAGGTGCAAGATTTATAGATGCTATGATGGTGTTCGGTAAGAACTTACCTCACCTTCAAGTGGCCATTTGTTAAAGATGGCAATTATAACAATAAGTGAGGCAATTCTAAAGAGAGACAAAACCTCACCAGTAGCAGGTTTTCTGGATGTGTTTCTTTTCTGAGATTCCACGCCACACATATTACAAGCTCAACATGAAAGTCTTTTGCTCCCAGCTACGTAATTAAATCAACAACCCCAGACTTTTTTCTAAAGCTTTCAAGTTTTTAATTTTCTTTCAATTAAAAAACATAGCCCAAAATACTCAGAGAAATTAAATTCTCTGTTTAAGCCCAAGCTAGAAGTACAATGGATCCTTGGCTTATCATGAAAAAGCCATGCAAGATTTCCCATCCAGCCCTGCAGAGTTTAAAACATTTTTCAGATTCCAGCAAAACTTCCTATTTTTTTTTTTTTTTGAGAAATTTTAAAATACACATAGGAACCCAGATGTTTGTCTAGTAATAATATCTATATGGAATAACGCTTGTCACAGACTCCTCTCCTAGAAAGCTCACTGCCACATCAAGCCAATGACTCTGTCTCTACAGAGTGCCTCTGCCAGACACCTCAGCAATTCAGTGAGGTATTTGTTTTGTACCTGCTTTTATACCTGTTTTGGAAAGAATAATTGAAGCCACTCTGGAGATGTCAGTTAAAATATCCTTAACTACTAACAGATGGTCTACACAAATGATGCCCTCTCACTTTATGGCAGGAAATAAACATGCCTCTGTATTTTATATGATCAGCACACATTATAGATAAGAACAATTTGACATACAATGTAATTGCCAAGCAAAGTTCAAATAGAAAAAGATTTTCCAAAATAATTCTTCCTTAGCATAGTAAGTATAATTTAGAACCCCGAAAATGAACGGTGTTAAAATTCAAGCAAACCACTTTCTGGAGATATTTGAAGCTGCTAACTGAACAACTCCAAATCTTTAAAGTTGCCCCATTATACAGAAAGATTTAGTATCAATTCTTGCACAGAGTAATTTTTTTCTGAAGAGACAACTATATGGATTGTCATGCCATTATGGCATATGTATCAGTATGTAGATTTAGCATAAAGCTAGAAGTTAAAACCCTCCTGCTTCTGGATGAACAGCTTACCAGTCGGCAAAAGGTCTTGGGCTCAGTTGACAATGCCTAGCAAGTTTAACTCCCACAGAAGGCAGGAAGCTGCAGCCTTTGTCACATTACAGCACCAACTGCAGCTGGCAATCCACCGGCTTAAAGCATCAAAACATGCAATGAAGACTCCAGCGCACAGTTGTTCTGAGTTTACTCTGCTCTCTCCTTGGAGAGTCTCCAACAGACTTTTCCTTTTGCCACCAAACTAAGTAATCCTGAAGTAATCAATATTGTTACCATCAAACGTTTCTAACAAGAGGGGTGAGTGGTTTTCAAAAATTTATAGCAGAGATAAAAGCATGGTATTAATTTCTGATTCCAATATTTTCAAAGCTATTTGTATTACATTACCTCCAAGTAGATTAGCTACCCAAAACACATGATATGCAGTAAGTAGGGACACCTTTATGTCTTCCTATGTCCATTTTAATACTTGCCCAACATGCAAAGCAGCTCTCTGACTGATGCAAGGCTCGCTACTGGCCACGTGCTAATGCACAATATCCAAACCACGTTATTTCATGGTTACTTGTGGGCAGAAAGTAGTATAACCAGTTCATTTTAATTTGCTGGCTTTCCTGCAGCTTCTGTAAGAACAGCAGCAGAAACAGAAACATTATTAGAAACAAGGGTACTCCCAATAATTGGGTCATTATTAACACCCAGGTTAACACTACGGAGAGGATTAAATCTTTCCTAGCCATTCAGCTCTGCAAAATGCCAAACTCTTAAATGAAGGTTATTAAAGTGATTACATTCAAGCAAATAAATGGAAGGTACATAAAAAAGTAATTACGCATTGAAGAGAACTTTATTCACAAAAAGACCTGCTACATTTGAGTTGACAACTTACGTCTCTTCTCAAAACTTATTTTAGAAGTAGGCGGTTGCATGAAAAGTCACCCATGCCCTGCCACCACCTGCCAAACCCAATGCAAAAGAAAATTTTAAGAACTGGAATATTACTAAGCAAAGGTAACTCCAACAGGCAGCACTGATCTGATGTGCCTGCTGCCAGAAAATACTGGTCATACATACAAGACTCTTGCTTGATTCCATTTTCAAAATAATGGCAGCTGAAGGCAGTAATCAGGAAAGTCATTATGTCCTATTTAAGTTCATTTTGTAGATATAGGATTAGTCTCTGACAAGATGTCCCTATGAAATTTGAGGAATACATTTGCTTCTCTTGAATTCCTAATCATAAATCAACTGAACTCAGCGATGTGTTTCTGATAATTCTGTTCTGAATTCAGGTGAAAGAAAAGTGGCACAGCTCATACTGCCTCTAGACAGTGCTACCGCATTTTTCTCGTCACATACACACAAAAAAAATCAGAACAGGTCATTCTGATCTTATTCATTCTTATTTCAAAGGAAATAAATACTAAAGACTAATGTCTTTATGAGGCGCTTAGGGTCATTGTTTAGTGGTGGATTTGGCACTTAGGCTCCTGGTTGGACTTGATCTTAATGATCCTAAGCCTCATCACTTTCCTCCTGTGTGACCTTCAGCCAGTCACTTAACAGCATTACCACGCTCAACACGGCTGTAATAGCAGGGTAGTAGGGTCAGCACAGCCTTCCCCTCAGCTGGAACTTTGTGAGGAGAAAATATCAAACACATGCAATAATGGTGGCAAGGAAAGATGGCAAAGATTTTTCTTCAGAGGAATAATATTGAAACTTTTAAAAAAATGAAGCTACATTCATTAATGCTTTAAATATTGCTTATAAGGAAAATCAGGATATTCTCATTTCCTTTTTTAAATCTAACTTCTAAAATATTAATGTACCAAGTAACAACAAAGCAAAGCTTGGCATTCCCACTTGCTTTCATGCTGGATATGAGTTCCTTTCTAGAAACAGGATATAAAGACTCCTCAACATTTGGAGCACAGAACAGTAAGAAGGGAAGAAAGCCTTGTCTGAATAACCTCTGAGGCTGCATGGTGAATGCAGATATTGTGGCTATCAGCTAAACCATTTGGGTTTAATAAAACTCTTAAAAATTGCACTATTGATTTAAATCCATTATTGAGAACATGGATTTAAAAATTATTTGCTTTGTTTCTAGTGTTCATCTGGAGTTAGAATGAAACCAGATATATTGTGGGCAAAAGTCAAGTTAAACATGAGCTAGAAATCAGCATTTTAAAGCCTCAGGTTAACATAATCTAATATGATGCATAAAATCAAGTACTTAGGTTTGTTCTTCGTTACTTTGCCGTGTCAACTCCTGACTTTATTATTTAACTTTCACAGTCTAATTACAAACTGAATGCTCAAAAAAAAAAAAAAATCACCAAGAAGCCTAAACCCATCTTCGCTTCTAATAAAGAAGAATTTGACACTGTTCCATTAATTTTAGAATACATGTCATGCATTCCAAAGGATATGGGTACTAGACTTCTACAAAAATAATATCAATAAACATATCTGTATTAATTTTATAATTCAGACAGGTAAAGATATTTTTGTGCATTCCAAATAACTCTTTTAAAGAGTCATCTTTTGATGGTAATCATAATCACACAAAAAATTTATTCATCTACATCATCTACAAAAAAATGTCCTTGGTTTAATAAATAATGATTTTTCCAGATATGAAATATAAAATTATGTCTTATTTAAACAAACTCAACCTGCAAAGATTTACAACTTAATATAAAGGCTTCTGTCTCTAGAGCTGTATCACACAAAATTAAATCCATCAATCCTGAAAAATGTTTCTCTTTTTTTTACTTTACTTCAAAATCTACCAGAGTCAGGAAAAAAGTTGCAAATAATTAGCAGAGTTTTGCATATCTATCACTGTTAAAAACCTGAGCCCCAGAGTACTATGGAAGAGAATCAATGAAATGAATAAACAGTATAGGAGTCACAAGAAAGAACTGCTTCCTTCAGCACCTTCCTGGAGTTTGCTTTTGGAACACCAAGGCCTTTCTCTCCCCTCCTTTCCCTCCAGCTTTCTGTAGATAACCTTTCACCGCTTCTTACACTTGGGAAAAGAGAATCCCTGGAAGTAGGTTTGCAACTCTTCTCTCCATTTACTTCTTGCAAACTTCTCCTCCTCTATCCTACAGGTTTAACGATCTGCCTCAAAAGCAATATATCCTCTAAAGTGTCCCAATCACCTACACACCCAAGATAGATCCAGAATTTCAACTCTCAGAGATGCTCTCTTGGAAGCATATCATGTATGAAATTGTATCAACAAAGTCAATATGGCAGAGAAGCAGCTGTATGGCGATTAAAACATCGGTGTTTCTGGCATGAGGAGAGGCTGAGAGAGCTGGGATAGCTGAGCTTCAAGGCAAGGCTCAAGGGGGATGTTACTGATGTGCAGAAATGCCAGGTGGGGGGACTGCAGAAGACATAGCCAGACTCTTCTCAGTGATACCCAGCGAAAAGACAAGAGACAAAGGGAACACATTAAAATACGGGAGACTCCACTTAAACATTAAACCCCCCTCTGTTCTACAGTGAGGCTGGCAAAACACTGGAGCAGGTTTCCCAGTGTGTCCATCCTTTGGGTATTCAAAACTCAAGTGGACAGTCCTGGATAACCTGCTGTAGCTGACCATGCTCGAGAGCGGGCTGGACTACATGATCTGCAGAGGCATCTTCCTACCTTAACAACTCTGTGACAGTGACAATTTTTCTGGGAATTACAAGAGTGAAAAAAAAAAAACCCAAACCAAAAAAACCAAAGCCCAAACAAAAACCAAAACACAACAAGCCACCTCCAAAACTAAAATAAATAAAAAAATTTCCACAAATGTAATCTTTTCTAGGGAAGCAAAATTTACCTGAAGTCAGCATATTTTCTAAATCCCAGTATAATTGTTAACAACCATAGATGAGAGGAAAACAGATTTCCATATCTGAAAACAACATTCCTTGGTTTCTAAATGAAGTGCTCATATGAGTCATGGAAAGCAATCACACAGATTCTACTTACTAAAGAAAGATCTAGGATCTATATATAGACACAGTTTTCTCCACCCCATGCCCCAAAGCTTGAGATCTAGTTCCACCCTCTTTGCTTTAAAAGTAACTCACCACACTTAGACCTATAATACAAAGAATAAACGACATAAATGAAATGCCATGTGTGAGTTGATTATATTAGTTTCACTTTTTCCCTTTTTCATAAAATCATTTGAAGACTTTTGACCTTTTTATTCTGTTTTGATTGATACAGTAAATTGCACCCTGAGGAGACAAAAAAAAAAAAAAGAGGAAGCAATAGCTAAATCAGAGACAGAAGCAAAGCAAGAGATTGCTTACAGTGTGGAGAAAGCACTTTACAGAAAAGCAGATGGTTGTAAAAAACAAGACATTTTTCTGAAATCTAGCTGACACGATCTGTACTAATTCACTATTGGAAAGCAACTACTAAGAGTATCAGTACAATATGAGCATTTGTAAAACATTGCACCTATTTTTCAACTGCCTCTGTCAGAGGCTTACTAAATTTTTTCCTCAAGAGACACTTACTTCAGCAATCACCCATAACTTCTTTCTGTATGTTTCCGCTATCTCAGGATATGGAGCTGCAGATTTCAGAAAAAGAAGAGCCTTTAATGATTGATAAAAATGAAGCAGCACTAGACAGGTTACAATGAGAGTAAAGCAAAAACCAGTTCTGAAGTTCACTGTATGTAACAGCTTATCCAAACCTTATATATCTTCCTTGGGAAGAAGTAACACATACATGGGAAAAGATGTCTCAGAGGAAGTGGCAACTGAAATAAGAATCAGTCATGGGACTTCTATTCCACAGAGTCTAAATTTTCTTCCCCACCACCTTGGAGTCCAATCATTAACCAATATTATCATGATACATGGAGAATCAAATTTGTTGCATAGCTTTTCTTCTGCTCCTGTATTCCCAGTAGGAAAGGATACCTATGTACTATCTGTGGTGCTTTCATTCACAGGTTTTCGTAAGGAGAGGGTCTGTTTAGAGATGTGGATAGTATGTGATATCCTGGTTTTAGTATCATACCATACTGCTCACCTAACTAGAGCTGCACTAAAAGGAAATTGGAATAATCACAGCTCTTTTCTACTAAATTGAAGCTTGCCTAGAAGTCAAATGTTAACAAGCATTAAGCACAGAATCTATTTTTTATGCCCAACTCCCTGCCACACTTCCAAAATATTTAAAACCCACACTGACTTCCAGCCACTGCAACTGATACTACTCAACATCTCAGCACTGCCTCAGCTGTCTTCTGGAGGACAAACATCAGCACTCGAAAGACTTCCTGCCCTCTAATCCCCTTACCAGTTGAGCACTCACTCTCCCCTCCCCAACCCATATTACCCCTCATGCGTTCTGTTCTACTTACTGCAATAGACACAAAAGCCGCTATCTGGTGGTGGGACTGCAGTTAATTAAATCAGAGTTTCAAGATTTCTGGCCATCTGGTGAGTTGATAAAGCTTCCTTGCTACAACAGAGAGGAAATACGCCCAGCTGAGCCATGTGTACTTACCAGCACGATGCCGCTGGAGTGAAACGAGCTCTTCATTCTTGGAGCTTTCTTGACAAGCAGCCTGGCAAGACTCTCCTGAGGGAAAGAAGCTCAGGCTACAGCTACACAGGCTACTCGGAAGCAGAATTCATGTTATGGCCACCTTGACTTCTTGGCACGCCAAAACAACTGCATTTAACTTAGAAAGCCTAAAGCTCAAATGGGCGAGTCTCTCTAGGTGGAATGAAGTCTGAAAACTAAAGCACGGTAGGGACGGTCGACCCACACCTCTCAGGAACATCACGTTTTTGGAATCCAGTAACAATGCAAAGATGCAGATGCAGTCACGAGAGCTATCATCTGACCTGACTACCTTCTCCTACAGCCTATATACCATGTTATAAGGCTAAGAACTTACACCACCCAGAACTCTCTTGTTAATTATATTAGGTGTCCTCATGTGCTGCAGGGTGGATCAGGCTCCCTTCCTACTTGCTGTGAGTCAGAACCCTCTCCAGAAGCAAAATAACTCGTGTAAGACAGCAAATCACAACTGCAGTGAACAAAAGGCTGATGACAGGCTTTCCTTCTCATTTTATGCTAGTACTACACTTAGTTGGTTTGTATTTTATCAGTTTTGTTTGCCTGCTTATGCACCTACTTCAGCTCTCAGTAAACACAGGTTTCACAACTATAAATAAAACATACACGAAATATGTGGCTGTCTACAGCTGCAGATAACTCATTTGCATTTTCCTCTGCATTTTCTTAATCTGCATTTTATGCACCTACGTTCTGCAAACACAGATCCTGTGGCACTTGAATACACTTGTAGATGTTCTAGCAGAAGAGGACTGCTGTCATTTCTAACTATTTTAAAACTTGGAACAGATGTTAGACCGCACAACAAATAATTTCAGATAAGTAGATGAGATGATTTTTCCAAGACATTCATAAAGTTCTACTATGTTATTTTAAATCCTGTAACTGTTCCAAGGCAGAAAACTGAATTTTTACAATGATGTGGATATTCTGTAGCCTACCTGAATATTTCATTATCCCTAAAGTACTCTTTCTTAGCGGCAGAACCTACAGAAATTACATAACTCTCAAATATACAATGTCACTGAGGATCCCAAAATGATGGATTCAAAACTTCTTGTTTAAATACACATGCGCACACCCCCCCACACCCCTACCCCATTTTTAGGCATCTCAGTAATTAATCTTTATTTTCAGAGCTCAAATATGTGAAGGTCTAGCAGTCAATGGAACTGGTACTTGGCTTATTTTCTTGCTCCAGAGAAGCACTTAACCAGGTTTAATTTCCAGTGTGAAGTTTCAGTGGGATCACTCACACCCCTAAAGTTCAAGTGATTTTTAGAAAGGCTGGATGGGTAACTTCCCTTATATCACAAAATATTTCCCAGTTATAACCTCCCAACTCTCTACTGGACAAAATAAGACTTTTCTGAGGGAAGAAGAAAAAGAAAAAACTCATCTCCAATTCTCAACACTTGCTGTGTCCAGCATCCATTCATCCTGAGAAGAGCATCAACCACATTTGTACAGACAGGGAGGTTGCCACTGATTCAGAGAAGCTGCACAAGACTAACATTAATCTAGTATTTAAGTGCACTATAATCTAAATCGTTAATCGAAGATTCAAGTGGACTGTAGTTCATAGCTATCTCCTTACATATTTCTGAATTTTCTTTTAGAAGAACAAGAAATAACCTGATTCTAATATTTACTATGCCTTTTTTAATATTCAGTTTAACTTGCACAAGTCAAAGAATCATCACTTTTGTAGCCTAACCTCAGCCACTTTCTAGTGCTTCATCAGTAGTCTTTTTTTTTTTTTAAATAGAAGAGATTTTTTGCTTGTTTTATCTGAAACAGTAGATGTATTGATTGAGAATGGATTGAGATAACCCCACCAGGCTGGAAATGTACACAGTCACATTATGTAAAGGATTTTAAGTCTTGTGACCTCAGTGCAGCTACTTTCAATATTAATAACATGTAAAACAAGTCAAAGGAATATGCTATTTTTTGGGCTGTAAGAGAATTTAACGGAGCACCTTTAATATAGATTATATGCACAGAAAATATATATAAAAAAGATTCCTAGAAATATTGCCATTTTTTGTAAAACCCTTTATTTACAAAACCTTCTTTTTTAAGAATGCTTATGCCATCACTTTTTGGGAACAGAAAGATTTGCCATTGTGTTATATTAAATTAAAATGACACAGGTTGTAAGCCTCATGCCACTGTGGCTTCTAGGATATCAGTGGCCCAAGAATTAGTATTGCCAGCTTTTCTTCATAAAGACTTACAACCAGAAACAAGCTACAGTCAGTCAGTCATTACACATACACAGAAAGACACTAAGTATATTAACACCTAGCGTAAGGGTGGAAAGCGCAATTAAACCTTGTGGTATGATTTCCAGCTGCAACTGACTAAGCACTGCACAGCTGGCTGACTTTTATGAAACAGTAATACTCTAAAAAAAAGTAAAATCTGAAGGTGCCAGAATCATGTTCAAGTGCTATCATTTTCGTGGGCTGAGAACCATCTGGACTAGTTCCAGGTGATGGTGTCGCAAATACACCTGGATAACAAAGCCAGCCACCCAAACATTTCAAGTACCTCAGGAGTGTACACTGTTGGGTTTTTTGTTGGTAGTTTGGTTTTTTTCTTTTTTCTTTTTTAATATACATTCAAATCCTAAATGAAAAAAGTCACGCCACAGACCTCTGGGTCCCCCCCGCCAACGCCATTTATAGCCCTGAAAGATCTGCTGTCCTTCATTCCTTTTGAAATGCAATATGGATACACACAAATGTATCAAAGACCAAGTTACCTAACCAGAAAAGAATAGTAGGAGACCTCCCTCTTCCTGATAGCTTTATCGTTAGCTACTCCCAGATTTTTTTTCTCATTCTGATTTAAATTAATTTTGTGTTCTGCTCGGAGCCAACCTCAGTGCAGCAATCTCCTTGTTCATTAACTCCCAGAAGACCACCGCTGCCTTAGGCAGATTCAGGTTCTTTCCATCTCAGCACTAACCTAGAATCACAATGAAAAATACTGCACGGAGGGGCTCTCCATCGCTACTCTAAAATTATCACCTGTATATAAAGAAAATATACTTTGTCATTTACTCCCTTTTTACAAGGCCCTGTTTTTGAAATTATATTTGTATTCTGAAATGTTCTCTCAGAGAAAAATATCTACAATAAACGTTTTTATATGCCTTACATTTCTCTTACAAAGTTTTTAAATCAGAAGTCTCAAACTCAGAAGTTTCACCCAGATATTGGGCTGAGGAACAACCTTTCCATTTTTTCCTCAGGCAAATTATGAATTCACTACATTCTTGTCCTAAAAGAATTGTAGAGAATCATAAAATAAGACAACAGCAACAGGCTGATTTTATGGATTCTTGAAAGCCTGAAGTTATCAATCTGGACAGTAGAGGAGAAAGAAAAGAATTGCCTCACTGGAAAAAACAGGCAAATGTTGCTGGTAACAAGGACTGATGTGGTCACAAAAGCCATCATCATATTTCATTTTCTTCAGTAGTGGTTTTCCTGATTTAGCTACCTGAACTCTAGTTTTACCTACTTCAGTGCTTTCCTTCAGCGTTGGGATTTAGTTTTTGTTTTCTCTTAAGTTCTGTGACAATGTAACAGCCCCAATAATTATCTTATGTGTATACACTAATAGCCAGTGGGATAGCAAGTCAATTATGCAAATGACACTGATATTTCAGTGTAGAGGATAAGACCATTATATCGATGTAATTTCCAGATACACACACAGACCTCAGAAAGAAATCACGTACCTAACCTGAACTCCGTTCACTTAAGAAATTATCTGGTAGATATGCCCTAAATTCTACCAGTAATAAGAGACAGAAAAGAAAATGTTTTATTTATATTTGTCTCTGGGCATTTTTAAATTATCATTTGTTTGTTATTTTCAAGGAAATACTTGTGCTATAGGAAAATAAAAGTAGGATGTTTGTTTGGGCAAAATTTAATTTCACTGTGTATCACTCTGCCATATTTTTTCTGACTGGAGGTAAATTCAGATGAAAACTGAATGCAAATCGAACTGGCAACAATGGAAAACTGACACCCAGCGATAGATGAGAACTCCTCTTTTCCAAGAGCTCCCTAGAATTTCACTGCAGACCCCAGGCAGCTAAGACTCCTGTGGATGAGAGCAGAGCTTTGTGTGCTTGAATATGATGAGAATTATACGGTAATTGCACCAAATATAGATGCACTGAGCAGTTAATATTAAATTGCATTTTTCCTATGGCAAAAGCAGTACCTTTTTCATCCGCAGTTCTAAATGAAATTTAAAATTAGCTGTCATATATTCATATATTCATATATATATATATATATACACATACACACACATATACACTACATATTGGAAAAAAAATATTTTTTCTATATCTCACAAAGATCAGAAAGGGAAAAAAAACCTTGTGGAAAGGGTTAACAAGCCTTCCAAGCTGCTGTAAATGACTTAAAGACTTCTGCTATTTTACTGCAAGTGGAGAGGTTTGCATCCACAACAACCAGAAAGAAATACAAGGAACTGAGAAATCCTACACTATCATTTTCCTTAATCAAACATTAAAATACTTCATCCTGTACTGTACTCTTTTTACTTAAAGAAAACACTTCAGAAGGAAATTATGCTCCCAATTTACTCTGCAAAACAAAATTGTCAACAACCTCCCCTCTTTAAATTTTATCAAAGGAATTTTAGGATCAAACGACAAAACACCCTGACAGAACTGTGCTTAATTGATTTGTCTAAGACTGGTGGTAGAGAGCTAATCCTAGTTTATTTATGAGAAAATTAAATGATTACATTTGGTAGAAGCAGCATTAAATTGAAGGTGCTCATAGCCCACCGACAGACTTTCTGGAAAGTAATGGGAGTTTTATGTCAACCTTAGCCCATGCTTAGGATCAACTCTTATCCCTGTTTTATTATTTTGATTTTCTGAAAGATTATTTTCCATCCTCTCCAGAAACATAAAAGAGACAGAAGATTTCATGATGTCAAATCCTTGTCACTACAGATAGACTGATCACATTTTGGCATCTTTGCAATGTGACGCTGATAAAAAGCAACAATGGCTTCATAATTATTTCATCCCAAAGAAATGCATGAATAACTATGTTGCTCACTGACAACAGAGACCCACAGAAATTCATATTCTCATTTTAAATCTGAAATAAACAGGTATTTGACAATAATACTTTAAATATAAATATTTGATGGTTTTCCCATTGCTGCTTTTATCAATTTCTATTGATTATCACTTAAAAGTCTCAATAAAACACACTGCTGGTTTGATGGCAGCCGTTACACTTTTCTAGCTTTCTCATGAATCACTAGCTAAAGCATTACTTCCATATGTGGTACATTCATATATAATGCATACTAATTGAAAATACAACAACTATTTCAGGTATGTGCAATGAGGTTTTTCATAGCTATCAGAGTATTAGCCCTCACTTTCCTCATTCTGCACATTTTCATACCCAATCTCGTAGTTATGAAATGGGTCTATACTCCTCATTACTACAGTATTATTAACCAATAGCAATTTCATGAATTTTCTTCTTCTCATCTAAGAAAATACACAAATGAAAAAAGTATGTATAGATACTAAACCGTGTGTATAAAGAAACATCTTATTTTCAGATAGATACAGCCCTACCCTAGAATAGTTGCCATAATTCCCCATGGTCAGAAAGTGTTGTAGGCATGCAAAGATCAGAACTCACAGTCAGAGCAACAATATCCTGAAGTGGGAATGAATGCCCTGTTTTATTGTCCACGCACTCTATCAGAAAAATAAAAATGTTCTCAGATGAAAAGAGTATTCAGACTTCTTTGGATTTCAATATTAACACAGACTGAGAAGCTATGTTTTTTTGACAGAAGATCCTGCATCCTGGTAGGATAATCCCTTTCAATATTACAGATGTATTGTATACCTGGATTTTTGCAAGGTATTTTATACAATAGCACCTGACATAGTGATTAAAATTTTCATTATATGGAAGTACTACTCATATGTTAGATTAATTAAGAGCTGCCTCTTAGACTTCAGTAAGTAAAATTACTCAGGTCTTCTGCCTTGATTGGCTGAGTGGCTCATATTTGCTGTGGTTTTTTTGGGGAAAAAAAAAAGGGTTACTGAGGCACTTCAAAAATAAATACAAATAATATTCAAAACCTTCACAATGAAAGATAAGCATGGTAGTAGTAGCATAGTACCAAATAGGTGTCAGAAAGAAACAGGAGCTAAGCTAATAAGAAATTATAATAAATTTTAATTCTTATTTAACACTAATATTTCAATAAAATTCACATTTGAATAAAATTAAATTCTGATTAATAAATCCATTTATAGCTCTGAAGGAAAATAGTATCAACCCCCCCTGCTCTCCACACTGAAACTATTATACTGGAATAAGAGAGAAATCACTTGCATGTAGAAACTAACGGCGAAACTACAAGGGGAATCAATTACAGAGGCCGTGATCAATGAGAAGCCAATTTTCCAATATTGCAACTAACTGCAGATAGATAAAATCCTTTATTTTAGCTGAGAAGTATCGAGGATCACACTCATTAAACCCAAGAAGAATCATGAAGTTACCTACATTAGTTCCGCCACTGTGAACTCTGAGTACTGAGGCAGTAAAACCAAAGCAAAACCAATCTTTCATGAAATAGCTTATTTTGAATTCATACATACGTATATTTAGAAATCAATACAAGCACAAGTTTTCTGAATGTAGATGGGTCCCACAGTCTACCTAGCTCCGCTGAAAACTAACTGCTTCCGTGCTCAGCATTAAGTGATTGCAGGGACTTACGTTTCACTGTTATCATGCAAAACGTGTCAAGTTTCCAGAGGGTAGGAAATACATTTTACAAATATAGAGTTTAAGAACACGTGGTAGGAAAGCTTTTTCCTTCCTACGCATTTCGAATGTCAGAGATTTCTCTCCAAAAAGAATAGCCTGGCTTCTACAGAGTCCTTGCTGTTACCTGCCCAATTTTGCTGCAGAGGAATTTCTGAGCACTTTAATCCCCACAGACAGAAAAACATGGACACTAAGAGAATATGCTTCTGTCTAGGTTTAAATCCCTTCCTTACTGACATTCAATAAAATGAAAACGTGACAGACACTGGATTAAATATCCTAATTGCTACTGCACAGCTATGACTGTTGGATTAAATGCGTGTTGTAAGGATATAGCGAAACAAGACGTGTCCCATATAAATGGATCCATCTTTGCTCTTATTTTTCTCATGAAAGCTTAAGAAAGTAGTTATATAAGATTTGGAATATTTAATTAATAGCTCCCCAAATCCTCCTTATTTACAATCTCACAATCTGAGCATGTAATACTTCATGAAGCAATATTGCCCATTGTGCTATGTGCTTTTCTCACTTTTTAGCTGAAACTAACAGAGAACTCAAAATTTTTGAGTATGCTCTATGGCCGCTTGTAAGCATTTTAATTTCATTCAAAACCTGTATTTGTACCACATCACAATTCTTGGATTTTTCTTTCTAAGCTTATACAAAAAGGCACGTTTTTCATGCTATCATTCATTGACCAAATACATCAGAATCTTACTGGTTTTATACTCTTCTTCATTTAGCATTTTTGAAAAAAATATAAATTAGATTTTTACAAAATAGCTGTTAAAACATTTTGATAAAACTTATGAGTGTTTTAGTTACCTAAATGAAAATAATAAACATGTATTAAAAGTTTTGAAAAACTGCCATAAAAACAACCATGAGATGTGTTTCAGCCACAATGCTCCAGGGTTCCAAAACTTAACTTACTCCTTTGGCATGAAAACAAAACCTGGTGGAGGTCAAAATAAACCTAACTATAAGTGAGAGTGAAAATGATACATGAATTCAGCCCAAACGCGGAGCAGCAGCACAGCTGGAAGTCAGGGCGAGCTCGGGAATCCCAAGGCAAGTTTGCTGTCGTTATAAACACTTCTGACACCAAGATCCATTTTCTGTTCAACACTAATCACAGCATCTCAAACCCCCTTTTTTCCATTTTATATTCCTGAGAAAATCTTGCCACTGTTCTGGCACCACGGGAAACACACTTCTGCCTCCCACTTGTGGAGTCAGGCTGACAGCCACGGATAACTGACGCCCAACATCTGCCTGGTGTCAGCCACAAGTGCTTCTATTAGCCACTTGCATCTGGTCCATTTGCTAAAGAAACAAACACAAAATAATCAGAGAAAGTATTTGGCCAAATAATCAGTTTTGCAGATAATTTCAGATGGCAGTGGCGACTGGTGAGAGTAGGACAGCATGAATTAAGCGTGAGCTGTTCTGTGCAGCACCGTAACTCCACGCTCTGCTCTGGGGGATAGGAATGGTGGGGGAACGGGCTGATGGGAGGACTGGTTCTTTATGCACTGAAGCTCTGCTATGGCAAATCTGCCTTGGAGGAGCTTCAGTAGAAAACCTGCTCTAACAGCATATTTACAGCAGCCCAGAAACTCCGCTAAATCCTACTGATCTTGAGGATCGGCCTGTGAAAAAGCACTGTACTTACTTAAGTCAGGACTGTGAGATTTTTTTTTTTGTTAATAGCACATCATATAAGAAGGGTTAGAAATTAACTAATACAAGAGATATGACACACAGAAAGGTAAATATGCTTTGCTTTTCCAAGCTGACTTCTTGCCTTACCACATCTTTTTGCTACTTCTGCTACCTAAAAAAAAAATCAACTCTAACTTTTAATTCTGTGATTTGCATCAACTGCCATCATTACCAATTTTATTAACCTCCTACTGCATTCCTGCTGACAAAAATCAAGGCTCATTTATAGCCCTGTTGGCGAGTTGCTGCCTCAGTTCAGCCAGGTTATTGTATTTGATTGGTATAATGCAGCTTAATTTTCTGAAAGAGGAGTATTTTATCTTTTTCTTTTAATAACGTTCAATGCTGTCGATCCTATTGGGACAAAAGAAGAAACAGGTTTTAACTGAAGATGTGATGACACTGACTACAGTAACGTCAAATTTTAATACACATTCCATGCCTGTAGCACTCTAACAGAAAAAAGTGAGCGGGGTGAAAACAGTTGATCAAATTCAGCTGTACTCAGAGCAACATTTTGTGAAATACTCATTATTTAAGCCCCACTTGTCACTGAGAAAGAGACTTACTCCACAGAGTAAGTCTACTGCTAACCTTATCCAAATGCAAATATAACCCAGATGGAATAATGTGTTAACTGAACGTAAATGCATGTATCAACAATACACACATCACATATCAGTACCAATGGAATCACACACCTGAACCCCTTCCAGCCAACTCAAGGCACAAAAATTGAAGCAACCACAGGACTGGCAAGGACGTGCATTATTTGGCCTGATTGTGAATGAAACAATGTACGATTGATGTCTTCTAGTGTAACCCTACATGATTAGGAACCAGCAATGCCAAGCAAGGCAGAATTTTTTTGCTCTGTGAGTGATTTCAGCCTTGACCTCCCTGATGTGAAATGAATAAAGGACAGATCATTTTAAAATGGAAAGACAAAGCGAATGAAGAAAAAACAAAGTAAATCTTTAATTAGGTAAGTCCTCTTTCGTTGCCTGGTTCAGACAAAAGCAATAGACCATATGTTTCAAGCATCTAAATCTGCCTTCAGGTTTCTGATGAATATGTCTCTGTGGGGCTGTTTCTGTCAACGGCAACATTTTTTTTTTATGGCTTAGGATTTGCTTGCTGGCAGCCACTTGCTAATAACACTGCTACAAATTAGTAGGGTGCTTGGGAGTTTCACCACAGATTAAAAAGTAATTGAGAGGGTGGGCTAAAACACATCTAGAAACCATAATATCCACATTAAGACACTTCTTTCTGGTTTTGGATATAAATTCTCTTTAGGAAATGCAATTCATCAAACAAGGACTGTGAATGTGAGTTATTTTCAGTTCTGTAACTGAGTAGGCAGTAATCTCAATTTCCAATTCCCTCTCCACCACTGCCGCACACCATTTGTTTCAGGCATGCATAGATACTATCTGAAATTTTGATCCAATAACTGAGTGATGAGAGTTACTATGAATATCAAGTTATAATAAATTCAGATTATTTCATGTTTCACTGCAGTGCCACAGCACATCCAGAAGATATAGAAATCTAACCGTAACAGGACACTCTGATAACTATGGTTGATCACAGCATGGGACCTCATCTCTCTCTGGAGATCTGAGATGCACTCCAACTAGGTCTGTCTGTCTTGCTCGAAGTCTCTTATGATTAGCTTCTGGCAGTCACTACTCTTCTTCAAATCTGGTTTGACTAGTTCAACCTTGCACTTGGCCAGGGAGCAACACTAACCAAAGGCACCACCACATCACTGTGCTTTATTGCTCCTAGTACTCAGTCAGCCAACATCCTCTCTAAAACCTCTCTGTGCCAGACAGACCTCATCCTACACGTTTATGATTTAATTGACTTACCTTGAATCTGAGCACCATTTTTCGCAGAGCAGGTATGTTAGTGACCACAAACAAGTGACAAAAAGAAAACAAAAGACCTATGCACTACTGAAAGACCACTGGAAAGCCTTCGGTGTTTGCGTTAATAGTATTCAAAGGAACATAATGACTTTGTGAGTAACTGAAATGGGCAGCCTCTGCACCATTTATCCCTCTTTCCATCACAGACATTTCCAAAAAGTATTTTAAAGATTTAAGTTTCATACAGCTGCTATTTAGGCGACTGTAGTTTGAAAACCATGTCATGTGAAGCTCAGCAAGCACCTTAGATTAATGCTACAAATTTTCACATTACCTGTTTTATCTGGGGGTTTTTGTTGTTATAATCCAAAAGGCTTATCGTCCTATATTAGGGGAATATTTAAAAAAAATATATCTTCCAAGTTCAGTAGGAAATGGTCTGTTTTTACAGTGCAGATGAAGTATTGGGCTCCCACAACCATTGATCTTTGAGGATAGAGGTAGCCATATTTTAATCATTTCTGTAACACCTGCCCATAATAAGGAGAAATGGCCACTGTTTCTGCAGTTTATATTGTTTTAGTGATCGGACACAATTTATATGGACTAGATGCTCTCTAGAGGTCCCTTCCAACCCCTACCATTCTGTGAATCTGTGAACCTATTTGGGGCAAAGTCAGTGGTTACACCAGCTTATATCAGAGTAAGGTTTATTTCAGCAGATCAATACTGATTCCGGTGCAGTAACCATAAAGAGAGCACAGACCATGGCTGTGCGTGAAAGAGCCTTCATCCCTGTGCAAACACACCTGCTAACAATAATGCTGCTGTAACAGCAGCTCAGAAGAGCCCAGATGAGACCAGTTTCCTTAAAACACAGCACTACAACATTCTAGAAATTACACTTTTACCTAGTCTATTTCTGCCATGACAATTAACAACTATTTTGAGACCACTAAACTGTAGCTTGCTATAGTAAAGGCAAAGTCTTCCACCGCCACGTTAGAGAAGAAATACAGTGCATAATTCAGTTTGACCTGCTCTGTCACAGCTGTAGTGCTGCTGCTGCTGCAGACAGATCACTCGGAGTATTTACTTCCACAAGGAATTCCTAGAAGTGATGCCAACTGCATGTGCTCTCACCATCGTGTATACTAGACTTTATGAATTTTCTTTAACATTTACTTTGTTTCACATTCAAAGACCTTAAATGTCTGAAAGAAAAGCTTACTTCTCAGAACACAAGATTTAGGCTACATTATTTTTAATGTGGGAGAAGGAAATGCATCTTCAATTCCTTTGGCTAAATCTTACGGGGAAAAGCCAATTCATAACTGACACACAAAGGAGATCAGAGTTAAATTCAAGGATAAAAAAGGGAATTCCACCTTACTGAAATACAAATCAGCACATGGGCCAAATTTAATGAATTGACTAAGCTAGCTGTAAATGACCATTTAAGAATGATCTTTAAGAAACCAGGACATTTAATCTCAGGCCCTAAGGATTAAAAATATGATATGAAGCTCAGGTCCCAGTCTTGATTTGCCTGAATCATATTCTACCAGGCAAGTTTTAGGGGGATTCACCTTCTTCACCTTCACACAACTGTTTCTCAGGGGCAAAGACAGATACTGAATGCTGAAGTTAGTTTCTATTATAAATTCTTGCACATAAAGGTTTATTCTTTGCTAATTATTACCTCAACAATGATGATGATAAATTCAGTAGTTGTAGTAAAAAAAAAAAAAAAAATGGTGTAATACCATATTACTATGATTAACATTTAACTTGACAGATCAGAAAGCAGTAAAAATTGGAGCTGGAGTTTAAGTGGGGTACTTACCTGAAAAGTAAAAGAATACAGAAACTTTCTCACTGCAGGACAACACACAATGCACTGTATTTGTCTGCTTTAAAATCCTAACACTAACAGCCATACAAATTATAATGTGATTTACTGTCCTTTTACTGCTTTTTTTCCTACATGATTTCCCTTAAACTGATAAATTGAACTTAAAAACTCTAAGGATGTCAAAGAGCTTTACTAAGTGACTTAATCGATCAGAGCACCACAGTGAGCTATTTTATGTAAGGACAGCAAAATACATATACAAATTTGGAATACATATAAAAGGAGTAAATTCAAATGTCGTGATAATCAAATCGTACTTTGAAATTTGGTGTAACTGAGCCTGAAAACTGGTGAGGCCACAAAAATAGAAGGGTTTGGATGGGGCTTTTTTCTTTTTTTTTTTTTACAATTACTCCTTTTTTCAGCAACAGTACAAAATGAAAGAAAAATAAAGGAAAATGTAGCCCTGTGAAAAGTCATTTCCATTCTTTATGTGATGGGTGTTAGAGTAATCAGCAAAATCTATATCTCTAATAAAAAGACTCCTGGGTACTTTGAACTGTGTAGCTGATTATGGACTCTGTTTTACTGTTCACTAATTTGCCTTTTCTAAAGCTTTGCAAGGACTAACTATGTCTGTAGCTCCCTTAAAGAGCTCCACCAAAGTCACAGAATCACAGAATGGTTTGGGTTGGAAGGGAACCTAAAGCTCATCTAGTTCCAACCCCCCTGCCATGGGCAGGGACACCCTCCACTAGGCCAGGTTGCTCCAAGCCCCATCCAGCCTGGCCTTGAACACTCCCAGGGATGGGGCACCCACAGCTTCTCTGGGCAACCTGTCCCAGTGCCTCCCCACCCTCTCTGGGAAGAATTTCTTCCTGATATCCAATCTAAATCTCCCTGCTTTCAATTTAAACCTGTTACCCCTTGTTCTGTCACTACAGGCCCCTGTAAAAAGTCTCTCTGCAGCTATTAGAAGGCTGCTATAAGATCTCCCCAGAGCCTTCAAAAGTCTACTACTAAAGACTACTGACTTTTAAAACAAGTAATAAAAAAAACCCCCAAACCAAAGCCAGGATATTAGTGTAAAGAAATAGCAGAAGTCTTTCTATCAGCAGAAATTAATCAAACTTGAAGGAAACCTCTAATTCTAATTCACCTTCTGTCTTTGCACATCATTGTCCAGAAGGTTTATGCAATGAACCAAGCAATGGGGTAACATCTACACCAGAAAGAGACTCTACGTTAAATTATAAATCAAGACTTTTGCTTCTAAGGTGGAGTTTATGGTAGCTCACAACCAGTTTGTTCATGCTTGACAGATTACCCATGAGAGCTATCAGCATAATATTGGTCAAAAGTATTTCAATGTGTGAGGCTCCATTTCAACAAAACAGGTTAATTTCAAGCCTGTGAATTCAAGAGAACTATTTATTTTCTTTAAGGAAAATAGATTAGCTTAGGTTAGGACCCAAAAGCCAAATCCCAGTCTCTAGCTTCAAAATATATTGAAAACTCAATTAGACTTTCCTTTAATTCTTTGTGCCATGCTCATTGCACACAGATGCCTTTCCAACTTTACTTTATATTGGCTGAAAGCAAACAATCAAAAATATTGCATAAAAACAGACTGCACAATATTGCTATTCGGGATAAGATAGGATGAAGTGCGTATCTCAACACAGAAACCTTGTGTCATGCAACAGTGTCCATTTTTAAAAATATATTTGTGATTCAGAAAGCTCTAATTATCTACTGCTGGAAAAAAAAATATTTAGAACCGCGTTAATTGTTCAAATATGTCTGTCAGAAGACATTCACGCGGTGAGTCACCATTACTCTTCCTGTTTTTCTAAGCACAGACAAGCTATATCCAACACATATTTATGCTCTGCCGACCAAGAAAATCATCGATGGAAAGCCACACAAAAAGTGGGGTCTCCTACACTTCAGCACCACTCTAAACAAGTAAACATGTTATTTGGAAGGACCTGCAGGCTGACTAAGTGTGCTTGCCAAAAAGCCTACAATAAGAGATAAAATGCTTCATAACAGTAAAGTGAGTTTATAGTCCTCTCTCATTTAGCATCGTTTCTGCGCTGCAAGCCAGGGATGAGGGGAAAGAGGCCTGTTGGACCTGTTGCAGTGATCTACTGTCAGATATGATAATATCTGGTGAAACACCTAGAAAAAAAATGTTGGTTGTGGTTCTATTTCACAAACCCTAAAACTGCAGAAATAACTTATTTCTGTTGCAAAACTACTACCCACACATTCCTTCCCAGCTACAAATTTTGGCTGCCACAGAAACCCTGTCTCAGCCAGGGCTCTGAAACTCAGCAGTGGCACCAAGTGGCTATTCTCTATCACATCTACATACCTCCAGTTTACATGGGGCTTTTGTGGACCACTTCAATTTTCATTTTTGCGACTGTCTAAAAATGTGTCCAAATAATTCTTATTACAAAGGCTCTGCTATCTCTGCCTAGCTTTATAAAGCTAATTTTCTCATTTCAATTTTCAATCCGTTTCAGGTTCTGTTCTGTTCTTTTTGGCAGTGGTGGTGGAGGGTTTTTTGTTAGTTTGTTTATATATGTGTCAACTCCTTTCTAATCAGCTGGGCATTATTCTAACAGCCCTTCTCTGCTCTGTACAATGAAAACAGTAACTGCTGATTAAGCCTTCTCCCCCGTTTAAGTGTATTTCAGATTGGTGTTTTGACTGGAGAAATTTAAATAGAGGACTAAAAGCAAATTCTAATTGTTTTTTAAATTAAATAGTAACAAAAAAGCTAGGAAATACAGAGGTTGAATGATTAGCTAAAGAAAAAAATAATAGAGAGCTACTAAGAACTTTTTATATTAAATAATGTGCTAAATTGTTTCTAGAATCCAAAGCTGAACTCCTGTCCAATGAGTTCACAGGCAAGACAACCAAAGTATGGATTCTAAAAAGATAAGACAGAAATACACAACCTGCACAAAGACGATGTACACATCACCAGTCTGAGCATATTAAGTTGCATTTGTACGTGCATTTGTTCTACGATTTAAAACCTCACCATCTTCTTCGACACAGACCAAGCTTTAAGCTCAGAACCAAACATGTCAGATGAGAACTGTGCACATGCGCTTAACACACAAAGGAAAATCTCTTCTGACAGCCTCAGCTCTGTATTTACTGTACGAATGTCTATTTATTACCTCCACATGAAGACGTCAGGCATACTTTTGCTTCTCTTACTTCACATCTGATTCCCTGTAATATCTTGTTATTGTTTTCAAGAACCTCTTTCACTTAAGAGATGGCATAGTGAAAATACTTCATCAGCAGCAGCCTTGTAACGGGGAGCTGGGGGAGGGCTGTGGAAGGCTGCCGAGGAGCTAAGCTGGCAGGTGTGTGTGTATGTGTGAGAGCAGACCCTTTCTTCCCCACATTTTACAGGGCATAATCAGCTCTCTACATTTTCAGCTGTATGTAACAGTACAGTTCCCTGAGCAACAGAAACTGTTGCCTGCAACAAGTAGACAATTCACGCGGCTGTTCTTCAGAAGGGCAAGTGGCCAAAGCTTCTTCCCCCGGAATCTGTACTTCACGGCTACTCACGTAAGAGAATACAAAATGACAAAGGTTTTCATGGACACTGGCTCAAATTTAACAGTGCATTGGTGACAGCATCAGTTCTTTACTACTGAAGATGGCAATTTTTACTGAGCTTTATTTTAGACCTTGGCTCTGCACCAAAGCACATACAAAGAAATTCTCCATCTCCCTAAAATATCTTACATGTCCACAGCAAGCCACGCCTAAATAACAATTCATTGACGTAGAATAATTGCTGAAAAGGCTGCTTTTGTATCTGCATGTGTTTATTTCAGAACAAGACACGGTTTAATTTTTTTTAAGATACATTAAAAAGTCCAGTGTGCATTGATAGAATTCCCAAAGGCATCCCGTCATAAGTAGAATACGCCTTCTATTAAAGTACTTCCTTTTCCAATTAAGGATCAAATGCAAAATTCAGTAGGCTTCCAAAAATGAAAGTACAAATAAAAGAGCAGTTTTCTATTATGCCTATCAGTAGACGGGTATAGCTTAATCTGCTTGTTAGAAGAGAAATATCTTGCCAAAATTAACAGATCTAATACCTTAATCTGTTGTATCACACGTGTTAGCCTATTAGTGAGCAAATTATGGAGAAATTCAGACAGAGAACCACACACAATAATGTGCATAGCAAAGTCATGCAGTGCCTTCCAGTGTCTGCAATTAACTATGAATTAGAGACATCTCAAACATCAACAGCTTGCTCAGTTAAAGCCTCATTTTGTTTCCATGCTGGTTTCATTGCATCTCAGAATGACTTGAGCTCTTGAAAATATGATCCAGCCCATTCTTTCTTAATGCACAGTGTGCATTAATGCTTGCAATACGTTCAGTTCTACCAGATGAAAATATGATCAGTAGGGTGGGAAGAAAGTAACACTCAACACCTAAAAACTCATGATGCTCTCATCCAGGCTTCTGTATCCCCTAAGAAAGTTACTGAAGAAAGCATAGGGAAGAGTACACAATGCTGTGGCAATTGTATGGATCTACTCACCTGGATTCCTAGCTACTATTTCTTCCTGCACTGTGTCCATCACTGGATAGCTGAGGACAGTGCCAGGAACATCCATGACAGGCTAGACAAATTGCACAAAGCTCTGATCATCTCCTCCAGTTCAGGCCTGTTAGCAAAACTGTTATGACAAACCAAGCTTCCCACAGTAAGATGTCAGTCCTCAGAAATGTCAGCATGGCACTTTCATAAGTACTAAATTCATTTGCAAAAATTAAAGTCTTAAAGGCTCCAATGCTGTAACATCATCTGTTCAAGCTGTTGATTCAATGTGATGGACATGTTTCATACATTTGTATTCATATCATATTCATAATGGTTCCAAGGGAGCTACTTAATGTCAAATAAATGCTATTGTAGTGTCAAAGAAGTTCATTTTCAATTTATTTTATTCTTCCTTAATACTTTGTTGCAGTACTTCTACACTTTTATTTCAATAACAGCACAGTGAACTTAACTGACTAAAAATGAACTGAAATAATGAACAATTTCCTTTTGTTCCTAAAGCAAATTATATTGGCACTTGCCTGCCTGACTGTCCAGTCTAAAACATGGTTTCTTCTCTTTGTCCTCCAACAGTGAACAAACCAAGAGGAGTAACTGCATAGAAAGTGTAATAATATATGAACTAATGTCTGAGTAGGTCCTCTTCCTCCTTGATACATTTCTAATGATGTTTTGTCTCTTGTCTAGCTTCTACATTTCATATTAAGGATAAACTCATTCCTTTTTGTCCTTTATCTTTCCATCATCCTCCCATCTTCAGCTGGTTTTAGGCTGTGTCTCACTGATATCTAACCATTTCTCTGATATCTTCCTAGCAGTTCTTTGCTTCAATTAACACGTCACAGCAGCAGTTATACATCTTGGATTTTTTTCCTGTGTTAACTGGCAGACCACAGTTCTACCTGGCACTCAAATTCTGTTTTTTGAGCTAAATTTGAGGTAATACTTCTTTTGTCCATTTCTCACAATCACACACAAATCTGTG
Source organism: Rhynochetos jubatus (assembly GCA_027574665.1). Taxonomy (NCBI): domain Eukaryota; kingdom Metazoa; phylum Chordata; class Aves; order Eurypygiformes; family Rhynochetidae; genus Rhynochetos; species Rhynochetos jubatus. The sequence continues at coordinate 12,109,387 of CM050655.1, forward strand.
CCCTGTACAGATTTATTTAATTATTTTTATTTAACTAAACCTGTGTTTTTCATCAGCTTTTTCTTAACAGCAGTACACACTGCTATGGACCAGTACTTGTTAACCAGTTCCCAATTTGATGGGAGCTTCTTTTATTATTTATTTATAAACACTTTCTGATTCGTCTCACATCTGTTCCATATGAACTGACAGAAATGACTGACCCCGGTTGCAACAAATCTGATTGAAAAGCATGAAGATTTTTCCAGTTTACATTTGGGCTGATAGATGAAGGTTAGACTGATGGGAGTGAGAGAGAACAAGACAATGAACATTTCTCCCACAAGCCCTAGAAAAGATTGGTTAACTGTGAATTTCACAATTTGCTGTCACTTTTACAAGACATGTTTCAAATAATCTTTTTTGTCTCTAATGACATCCTGCTTCATACTGTCATGTTTATATCCACCTGCTTAACACAGAAAACTTACTTGGTGTAAGTTTTTCTAAAAACCAGAAAAAATCAAGGTGTTACAAGCTAGTCAACCAAGACACGTGTTGTTTTGAGAGCTTTTACAAACACTCCTTGAAAAGCGTTTATGTTATTAAGTCTTTGAACTTTCCTTTCTACTTCCATAATGGATTCCAAAAGCTCTCATTGCAGACACAAAGATACAGCATACTACAAAGGTGGCTACAGTAATGTTACCAAGGCTCTTTTTTCCCCAAATAGAGAATAAAAAAGCCCACAAAACAATAACTGTTTCTAGAGCTAAAGAAAAAAAGTCAGATATGTTTCTCTATAAAGATGCAATGGACACATTAAAGCTAAGCCACAGTAAAGAAGGATGTCTCATCAGTTCCAGCTTTAAAAGCAGCATTTTGTGATGGTTTTTCTAGCTTACTGTCAGTCTTTAGACAACCAAGCACTCCTAATGTTTCCTTATTCTTTCTGTGCCAGTGGCAAAAGTGTTCTAATATAAAAATGAAACTAGGCAGCAGGCTCTAATGCAAGTTGCCTTTGCTCAGCCCTGTCAGGAGAGCAGAAGAGTAGAACAATCTTCTGTACAGTCAGAAACCAGATGAAATATCTAAGAAAAACCTCCCTAAAACAGCTCAAAGGGACTTGCTGAATAAAATCAGCAGGCATGCTGCTTCCGTGACATTTTATAGAGATGACCTCTCTGAAGATTTCAGATCTTTTCTATGAACACACACAATTGTTCCAACCAGAACCCAAAAAGTCAAGATTGCAAAAAGGGATACAGACAAAAGATTTTAACTAATTGAACATGTATTTAATGCCTTAAAATACTGGCTGAGCAAAATATCATTATTCCTTTTTGAGTTTTCACTAGGAAAAAAGTAGTGCATTTTACAGAACAAGTATGAATATTCACAATGCCTAACTTATTGCGAATAGTTTTCTATCAGTAAACTCGATGCAGATGTTAAAAAAGTAATTCAATGAATTATGTTAATTTACAACAGAAATTGTACAAAGTTTGCTATTTGCCCATATGCTGATGGACCATTCAGACCATACTCACCTTTCCTGCCACCTGTCTTTCTGGAAACAAAAATAATTACACAGCCATGTTTTAAAAACACAAGCTTTTCAAGAGTCCCTTTAAGCCTCTGCTTATATCAAAGCATATTAGCTAAGTCCTATGAAACTGGATAAAACTGTTGGGATTTGGTAGTACAGAACACCGTGATGCTATTATGAATGGTGATCCAATTATTTTTTTTTTAAGAGTCCTTTCTCTGAACATACTCAGCACATCACAGTAAAACACTACCCATGTGTGTCTTCCTTTCTACCTTCTCTTTAGTTAAAACTCTTGCATCGTTTTATGCATTTTTTGTGATGTATATACATAAATTATATCTCCTTGCTACACCTGGAGTAAGTAAATGGGTTTATGTTTGGGGTTTTTGGTTTTTTGGTTTTTTTTTTTTTTTTTTTTTTGTTTGGTTTTTTTTACACATATGTTTATCACTGGGTACCTTTCCTAAGCCCCATATAAGTAATGGAGATGGGTTTAACACTACAGTAATAAATGTCAAAGAAATTTACTCTTTACAGAGATAAGCAACACTTCAAAACCACTTTCCAGCTATCTGGAGAAACATATACCTCATAATCTCTGTTGCTCGATTTATCATTGCCTACTAATTTTACACACAGGAAAAGCCTATGTATTAAACTCAGGTTTCTGATACACGGAATACATATAATTTTCATTTAAAATTAACACTACTGAAGATCTGCTGCAACGTTAATATTTTGTTTTTATACATGAAGATCTGGAAATATCTCAGGTCAACGTGACTCAGAAAGCTAGAAGGAAAGTGGAAGATAAATATGCCAAGAATCATAGCACAGGTTTCAGCATCTGCTGATCTACATAGTTTCCCATGGCAATCTTTCATTACATGACTGCAAATTACTCATGCATATTCTTTCTTAATTATGGGCCTCGATTTTACAAAAGCCTCTGTAATTCGTAACAAACAGGTTACCCTTTAGATTCAATACAAAACAAATCACTCTTGGAGAATGAATCTCCTCTAGCTCAAGTCTGTTTTAGCCATATAATTTGACAACAATATTAATTCAGGAATATTTCTGGGTTTATTCTTATAAAAGGCAGTACTAAGGAAAAAACCCCAAAGAGTATAAAGCAGTACATATAATGCACAAGCAAATCTAATACTGAAGAAAATAACTCAGAAATAAAGCTTTCAAACACACTGCCACAGCATCTAGACACAGAACTCAAAAGTAAAGATGTAAGGGTCACGGAATCATATACTATCTTTTGGTGAGAAGGAAAAACTTTGTCATTGGCTGTCTCAAAGCCATTGAAACAAATAGGGTGACTATAAAAATAAACTGTACTTGAAGATTAATGCATAACTACCCTTTATAGGATAAGTTTGACTGTACCTTCAGTCAAAACACCTGCCATGTTCCAACATCACAGAAAGAACTACTGGAATAGACCTGGTATGTAAAAATGTTCAAAGCTCTTAAAGAAAGCAACCCTCACTTTCTGTGATTTCCACATAGGAGAACACAAAAACCAATGGAACCCGCAGAATATCTACACCACTTATTATCCAATGTGTATCTTTTGTATCTTCTAAAAAATTGAGACTGCTGGTCCAGCTCCTTTTGAAATACAAAGGAGAAGGTAGAGTTGTTTGTGAGTGTGAAAATGCATCTGTCAATAAGATTATCATAGTGTTTCTGCAATATTATCTTTTTCCCCCCCCTGAATTTTTACTGTACTCATGAAATCAAGATTTGGTTCCCCAAGGCCATCCCAGTGTTAAATAAGAGATCTAGATTCACATCTGTACTATATACTACATATAACTGCATGACTGAAACTTAGAGTAATTCCTCCCTGGAGTTTCTGCTTTAGTATTTTTCTATTCTCGTGAGTATTAACAACTCTGAACCAGTTTGTATTACAAGGCAGTAGATGAGTCAGGCACTTAAGAACAAACAGGAGCTCTAGTCCCAACTATGAATCGAGGACTGAAGAAATGAGACAGAGCCAGTTTCTCCACCTGCATGAGCTTCAGCTTGCAAGACTGAGCCCAGTGATGAAATACAGAAGCGTACCATTACAGAACAGAAGCAATACGTATGGGTTTAAGTTTTCATTCTTTAAAAAGTTACCATCCGGATGCCTGAACCACTGAGATTCTTTCAAGAACCCTATCAGGCACCTATCTGCAAAGAATACAGCCTTTCAAAAGCCTGCAAGCCATTTCCTTCATCCATAACTTCACTAGTAAGATTTAAGCAACTTTACTGGCTCGGCCACACAGAGGTTTCCTGAGGATAAACACAGTGAAGACTGATGAATGCAAAGGTGAGGCTATTGTGAGTAGGTAACTAAATTTTCAGGTTTCATATGGACGGATTCTGTCTTCAAGGTGCTGCCTAAGTTCAGGAAAAGACAGTTATTAAAAATTCAGAGCTTGCAGCTCTTCTGCTCTTTGGTTCTCCGAGCTTCAAACAGTGTAGTGGTTCCTTATGCCTTTTTTTTGTCCTGAACCAGTGAGGAGGCATTTCCAGGGCACTAAAAACATACCAAAGTGCTGACATGAGTGGAGCGCTCCACACTGACATTTAGGGGATTGGAGAGTATCAGGCTAAAGCCCTTCTGTGTCTAGAGAGACTTAATTTCAGCAGCGTAGTTGTATCATGTGTTCACTGCATTAGTGCGAGAGCGTTCTTTCAGATGCATTCCTAAAAGTGCCAGTGCATTTAAGATAGAGGAAAGTGGCTCTGCCAGCAAAGCTAATGAATAATAGACTAATCAATTAGAACTTTTATGGGATAGGTAATTACCCAGACCTTTAAGAAGGCACTAGAATATCTAGCATCACCTTCAATTCACCGACATCTGGAGTCACAGATTTCCAAATCCTTATAACTACTACAGGTGCACCACATTTTAAAGGTCCCTTAATTATGAATCACAAATGGTCTAAAAACTACCCAAGTAGGAAGACGACTTTTTTTCCTTTTCATGGAATCACTACATTTTGTCTACAAAGATGGTAAATTAATCTAATCAGAACTCAAATATAATAGAATTTCAAGTGTTTTTCCAAATAATCTTTCTCCAGTAATAAGCAGTAATCATCTGCTACAATTATGTACAGCTAGAATCATTAAATACAAATGTGTAATGTCGATGTTTAATTTCGTCTGTTCCTTTTGTAAAACATGAAGATTAAATTTTTGAGAACTCATACTGAACATACGTAGCAGAAACACTGCTAAACTGTCAGAATACCACAGACGAAAATCTGAGCCTCATATTCTCACCTTTTTTCTTTTACAGTCTTTTTATTTGGATTTAAGTAGCAGTGTGATGTTTCTGTCCCACCTACCTGTCATCTTGGAAGCTGATTTTTAAATCCGTTAACCTGATTAGTCAAAGCGGTAGCTTGAATAGTAATTTAAACACAGTGTAATGTAACTCGGAGAATAGAGAGTTTATTTTAAATGACACTGCATAGAACCGTGTACCTCTCATATGCACACTAAAACAGGCACAGCATTTTATATTCTCAGGCTAGTTTTATATATTAGCATAGACCTAGTCAGAATTAATTAGGGAAGTTACACTCTCAAAAAATATATTTTAAGAAGTAACACCAAAGATGTATTTATAAGATTTTTGAAAGTAAAATCTCAGATGTATTACAGATTTAAAGATGATTGTGGGCAGACTATTCTGATTTTTGAGGGAATTTTGCCAGAGACAAACCAGGTAATGCAAATAACGTGCAACATCTTCAAGACATCTTCTGCATGACCCTTGGGCAGAGACACCATATGCAACCCTGCGGTCCCTGGGATCCTTCTGCAAACCCAAGGGCGAAGTCAGAAGGTGACAGAGAAGTGGCTCCCTCAATCCTTTAGGAAACGTTGGACTGCAGTAATTTTAAATTTCTGGCCATAAGGCAGTCAGGATATAAGAAAAATTTATGTTAATAGCAGTTTTAAGTGAAAAAATTTTCTGTACAAAATTTAGGCAATGCAAAAATCCTCATGTTGTCAAGTGTTTATTTTCCAGTGAGACTCCACTGGTGCGCCCCACTCTGCCTAAAGTTTGAAGTCTCTTCAGCCACTGCATAGAGCCCGTGCTAGCATTCTTCACTAGTGTGAGAGGTTTATTTTTAAAGCACTCCTGCTAGCTACGGACATTAGATGCATCAAAAATGACGTATTAGGAGCATATGAAAAAACTGTTTTGGCAGCCTGGTGAGCTCTGGAAGCAGAATGAGAAGAACCCAGAACTTGGCTGGTTCCTCAGCAAAGATTCAACAGAAAATGAATATTCACTCAGGTGGAGTGACTTTTTTTTTTAAGATAAATTTAGAAATAAACTGTGGTGCTTGCTAAAAAAATCTATTACTCTTTGCACAGCACTGTACAGAGAAAAGGTTCTTAAGCTGCATAACTGAGATAAACCTATCAAGTTACTCCACACACGAGAGCTTACCCCATTCCAAAGAATACAATGTATTAATATTTTTCATTTTTCTAATAGTGGTTGACTTTTATTAGAAGCAGTTTTATCTTTGTCTTTGAGATTTGCCTGGAGATCCTCCCAGAAGATCTGTACAGCAGTTGTCTTCCAAAAAGAGAAATAAATGAGTGTCTGGTATATCTGATGTCTTATACATTGTTGGGAGAATATGGATTTTAAAAATGATCCTTAATTTTGTGTAAAAATTCAGCAATTTTAGCCAGTGGTCTATGAGGCTTTCATGCAACTATGATATACCTAACTATATCTCATGCAATCATAAAAACTCTAAAGTCATAAATGCATAGCTAAGTGTTTTGAGATTCATATTTCAATCCTGCAAGAGCTCACAGATCATACCATTTCATTTAAATATGTCTGCTATGTCACACACTGCAAGGTCACAGCACCAGATTAAAGCAAACGTTTAAGCTTTTAATAGCCAAGGCAAGTACAAAAGACAAAGAATTGCAAGGAAGGAAGGATAGCACTTGAGCCAAGATGCAATAGAACAGGACACTTCTGACAAAAATAGGGAAAAGGTTTTGTATAAAGTCTTTTTCCAAGAGTCCTGCAGAGCTGCTCAGAAATTTCTAGAGAGACCCTGAATTAGAGGATTCCTAATCCTTATAATCATCTTTATTAAAAGAGGTCAGAATACTCATCAGGATTCTTCTGTCAAATGGGTCTTCAAGTGGTCTATTTCTTCCTAAGATACCAATTATATAAAAAGAGTGTCATTTCTTTCCAGTGTAAGATTGTTGGAGTCTTCAATCGGGATACTTCAAATACTCTACTGAATAGATTTAGTGTGGAGTAGTAAGTGGATGAGAAAGGTCAAGTATGTCAGACACAAGATATTTTAAAATTATAAAATAAGAGAAATCTCAGAATCAACAGAAGAATTGACTAAATTAATATAGCTGCTACATCCTCCAAGTCCTTAGTAGGAGACAATTGCATTTATTTGGTAATGCCTATTAACATATTCATATTCTACTAATTGAAAATATTTCCCATTAAATTTTTCAAGGGCATGTATGTAAGAATGTAAACCTGCAGTCCTTGGGCAATGCTGGTATGGAATCCAACAAAGAAATAAAAGCTTTATGCTACTTGCTACTGAGCTCAGAAGGTCACACTTGTGAGCTGTCTCACAAAGGCTTACCCCTTTACTCATCATCATAATTCTCAGAATAAACAAGTCTCCACTGACGATGCTATTAGAAAATACACTGAAATCCATATGAAAATAAAGCCCACAGGAAACTTGTGAGGCTTCAGAAACTTCTCATTCCAGATGGCTGCAACTGGTATCTTTCACATCACTGACTGTAACCACAAAACCCCCAAGAGACTGGAGGGACTCACCTCACTGGTGCAACAGAGACCAGACCCCAGCGATTAGGAGTCCCATCTAGCAACCGAGAGGCGTACGCCACAGCCTCCCCCCTGCTATTCTCACTTTTTATGCTACTCAAGGGCTTGAGGCTGTTCTTGAGATCACATTTTTTATAACTGAAACAAAAATATGATTCCAGATGTAGTTCAATCAATAAGACTTACTTCCTGAATCTGAAGAGTTAATTCACATCTCCCAAAATTATGTTTGAGGTGAATCATTCTTTTTCACTATTCTAATCTCATCTAGAAGATAGAGAAGTTCCTGAAAGAAATATGCTCACAATAAGTGCCTACTGCAAAAAAAAAGTATATATATCTGCCAGGTTCACTGAAACATTCCTGGCTAGCCTGTTACGTTCTGCATTCTCAACTCAGCAAGTTAATTACAAAAGTCACACAGACAATTTATATTATAGTTTTATAAATTTCAGTATTATCAAAGTTAATTTAGTTTTATTTATTTTCTCTCTGTTGAAGTCCTGTGGTGGGTTGACCTTGCCTGGAGGCCAGGTGCCCACCAAAGTCACTATATCACGCCGCTTCTCAGGTAGATGGGGGAGAGAAAATATAACGAAAACCAAGATAGGGTGTCAAAATAAGGACAGAGAGAGATCATTCACCAATTATTGTCATGGGCAAAACAGGCTCAGCTTGGGAAAAAAATTATTTAGTTTATTACCAATAAAATCAGAGTAGAATAATGAGAAGTATATTCAAATCTTTAAACACCTTCACCCCCTCCTCTTTTTATCCCAGGCTCAGCTTTGCTCCTCATTTCTCTACCTCCTGCCTGCCAGCGGTGCAGGGAGACAGGGAATGGGACTTGTGGTCAGTCCATCACACGCTGTCGCTGCCGCTCCTTCCTCCTCAGGGGAGGATCCTCACACTCTGCCCCTGCTCCAGCGTGGGGTCCCCCCCCTCCAAGAGAGACAGTCCTCCAACAACTTCTCCAATGTGAGTCCTTCCCATGGGTTGCAGTTCTTCATTAACTGCTCGGGTGTGGATCACCCCCCACAGGGTGCCATCCTTCAGGAGCAGCCTGGGCCCCCCTGGGGTCCCCATTCCTGCCAGCAAACCTACTCCAGCCTGGGCTCCTCTCTCCTGGGGCCACAGCTCCTGCCAGGAGCCTGCTCCAGCATGGGCTGCCCACGGGGTCACAGCCTCCTTTGGGCATCCCCCTGCTCCAGTGTGGGGTCCTCCCCAGGCTCCAGGGGGGGTCTCTGCTTCCCTGTGACCCTCCATGGCTGCAACACTTTCTTAATCATGTTACCCCAAGGGCACTACCACCATCGCTGATGGGCTTGGCCTTGGCCAGCAGTGGGTCCATCTTGGAGCCAGCTGGATTTGGCTCCCTCAGACATGGGGGACACTTTTGGAAGCTTCTCATAGAAGCCACTCCCGTAGCCCCTCCTCATCCAAAACCATGCCATGCAAACCCAATACAAGTCCACATATCAGTTGCAGATGATATGCCTAATGAGAAATACATCTGATCCATCTTACAAAGAAGGGTTTGGGTCTGGTGCTTTTAAGAAGGTACCTGCTGTGCTTTCATACCCTACTGAGAAATTGTTTCCATTTTCATGAATCATTAAGAGCACTCATGTAGCACTCAGACTTAACATTTTCTACTTAGTAATCACCTGCAAAACATCAACTATTTATTATGTTTTTCAGTATAGATGTTTGTCTATTTTATTTGTGACCTACAGTGGGTGCAACTATGGTGTCCTGCAAGATGTTAGCTGCTTAAAATTACTCCTTTAAACTGCTTCACTGATTATCTCTAATTGATTATAAATGTGATGATCATGATTTGTCAGATTCTTGCCTCTAGAGGTCTGCCTGATTTAACAACAGAATGATTAGACTACGATAAATTCAGTTCTTTCACAAGCTGGTTAAGAAAACCAATACCATAAAATAGCATCTTCCATAGCAACAGTATAAATGAAAAGTGATAGATAAATATCAATCTTTACTATAACAATGAGTTTATAAATTATGCATAGTATCATTTAAGACATATTGTTCTTTCCTAGTTATGTTCAAGTTGACAAATTATGGATGCACTGCTTTTTACATATTTTTTTTTTCACCTACACAAAAATATCACTGCATAAAATCTTTAAACAAAATGAACAAGAAAACCCCCAAACCAACCCCAAAATAATATGCTACTGCTCTTCAGGGAGGTTGGACTAATGTTAATGCTAACATTAAATAGCATTAGAATTATGTAATGCTGACAAATGACAACCATAATTAATGAACATTTTGTCATAGGAAAAGAAAATATAATTTCATGAAAGAAACTACAGGCAAAAAAAAAGGAATCTGTGACTAATCATCAGAAATACACCCTTTTGTACATTTTAGTATTGGAAAAGGATCACAAGCGATCAACCATATCAATGTTATGCATGATATTTGAGTAACCACCTTAAAATCTCAAACACAAGAAAATTTTCTTACTTTCTTATTTTCCCTAATTTTTTTGATGGTGAATTTTCTCCTAATATCCAAACATCTGAGGTAGTGCAAACAGATGATTTCTTCCCCTCCCACACACAGCCTCCTCTGAGAACAATCACTTTACAACACTCTTCTGCATTTTTCAAGCTCGGCTCATACTCTATGACGTCTTCTTTTATATAAGAAAAAACAAATGCAATCCATTAATGTCTCCTTATGTATTACTTTATTTAAATTATCTCTTGCTCTCTTTGTTCCTCACCTACCTATTCAATTTACCATATTTTTCTTTAAAAAAGGGTCTCAATCTGGAGAAAGCCTTCGAGCTAAATGCAACTTGGTGTTCTGTTAACACAGCCTTAAATGATAGTTACATTATACTCCAACTACCCCATTATTAACTTATTTAGGGGAGTCAGACAAAAAAATCTTAAGAACCATTTTACTACTCAGCATTATTTAAATCTCAGAATTCACCTTCACAATTCTAGTATTTTGCATATTTATGGACTGTCCTTTCAACTTGTCAAAATTATTATCCCATAACCAAAAATGTTTACAACTCCTTCCACACTGGCATCATTCACAAATGCTAAGCTTCAATATTGCTAGTAAAATTAATATAAATATAAAAATAAAACATTAGAACTAGATCAAGATATAGATCTTAGTGCAAAAGAAAACCTCTGACAATTACTTCTTGACATTCAGTTTCCAACCAGATGTATCTTTCCCTTATCATGGTTCATACCTTAACTTGCCCAAGAAAAGTAGACAGATCCTTATTAAAACCAAAGTACATACTGTAGCACAGAAAAAAAAATCACCTACCTCCCCTGCAGCATAACTGCACCAAAGTCCCACCAAAAGTGTTGAGAGCAATGGCCTGTCCATCAGGACTACTATGTCCAACTCAATAAAAAACTTTTTTTGTCCCTGCTAGCAAAGCAGTCCTCTAAAAAAAAAAAACCAGCTTTCAGCATTCCTTGAATGTATATGAGCTAGCGTAATTCAACAGGGAAACTAACTTTATTAATACTTCACATAAATGAGAATACTTCTATTCACTGATCCAAATTCATAGGACACAAATACTGCTCATTATCTGTATTTTTCAGATATTTAGACTCCAATCCAAATACATTATTTTAAGAGAATAATCCCCACATGCTTTTACATGCCAGTTTTTTACCTATCGCTTCTAACGAATTCTACAAACTGTAATAAAAATTACCAATGTCCTTTTGCCTCGAATTAGTTCACATACCACAGGCAATGAAATCCAACTCCGGATGGCTGCATAGCTGTGATCATGTCACCTAATATTAGAACAAACACAAAGATGAGCAAGGAGGGATAAAACCTCAGAAACCCTTTTTCGTGACTCCTCAGTCCTTTCATTTGACAACAAGAAAGTAAAAAGGATGAAATGCTGAAGTGCATTTTAAAATCTTACTGGAATATTTGGTATGGCTATTATTCAGTTCAAGCTGTGATCAACAGTCTCTAGCTATCTTTTTTCTACATTCTCCATGAGAACAGATTGGAACACAAACTGCTGCAGTGACTTGAATTAAGTCTAATTGCAGGTTCTTCAGATATATTTTCAACCTTCAAAGAATCAATATATGTGATGGATAAAGCCCCAGCTGAATTCTTACTCCCACTGCATCAATTTATGTAGAGAAGTTACCCAAGAACTGGAATATTAAATGGAGAATGTAAACTCCACTGGACTTAGAGATTGTCTGCATGGGAGAGTGTGGTGAGTTGACATGGCTGGAGGCCAGGTGCCCACCAAGCCACCCTATCACTCCCCTCCTCAGGGGGGTGGGGGGATTGGGGGGATAAAATAAAACAGAAAAAAAATCCCAAACATTGTGGGTCAGGATAAAGGCAGTTTAATAAAGCAAAAGCAAATGCCATGTGTGCAACCAAAGGAAAACAAAAGATTTATTCTCTACTTCCCATCAAAAGGTGATGTCCAGCCACTTCCCAGGAAGTAGGGCTCCAGTACACATAGGGGTTGCTCCAGAAGAAAATGTCATGATTACAAATATCTCCCCCCCTCCCCGCTTTCTCTTAGCTTTGATTGCTGGGCAAATATCATGTGGTATGGAATATCCCTTTGGTCAGTTTGGGTCAGCTGTGCTGGTTATATCCTATTCCAAGATCTTGCCCAACCCCACCCTACTGGTGAGGCGGAATGTTGAAAAGACAGCCTTGATGCTGTGTGAGCACTGCTCAGCAGTAGCCAAAACACTGGGGTGTTCTCAACACCTTTCTAGCTACCAATACAAAGCACCACACTATGGGGAAAATTAACCCCATCTCAGCCAGACCCATTAGAGAGGGCAAAAGGTCACACTATTATACAGCTACCACGCTTAGTTGTTCATCTTGCATTGTTGTGTGCCTTCTCAATGCAATTATTGCTTAGTGTGCAGAGTCTGAGGTACCAGATTTCACAAACTTTGTGCAGCCATTTAACAGACTGGTACAGCTTTATATCGAAATAACAGATTCTGAACACTCATGAAGAGAATAAAAATTTTCTTTCACTTTCATCTTCCCCTTGTTCCTGACTGAAGTTGTATTTTCTCGACTACTAACAGAATTGCAAATCAACCTAAATACTTCACATCAATCGATCTGTGGTTATCCAAACACATGACAAAGACAACAATGATAGAATAGCCACCTCTGACCTGTAAGACGACCATCTACCTTACTTTCATTTACCCAGAAGGGACAGGAATCAGCAAGCTGCCTGTATAACTGGTACAAGGCTTCCCTTTTCTGCTTCCCACCCTCAAAACCAAATATGAATGTGTGGGGCAGTGAGTCAGTTTGTGCCCTTGCACTGGGTCCAGCAGAAGTTGTGAGGTAAGATACAAGGTATGGCACCTGGCATTGTCTCTCCTCCTGGGAAATCCTGCTCAAGTGCATAGCCTGCAGACCAGAGACAACATAACAGCCTCTGGCCAATTGCAGGACACAAAGTGCTCATCCACAGGTCACTCTGACACATCATAAAACACATCATGCAGCCAAGGGATTTTCATTCCAAACAATCAAAAATCACCTTTTGCATCTAGGCATATCACCTGTCACTGAAAGATGAGTAAGGGTCACACCATTTCACAGAGATCCTTTTTCTTTTCTAATAAGTATATATTTTCTTGAATAGCTTTGTATGGTCTCAGACAAAATGAGCACCTGTCCCTTACAGCTGCAGAATCAGTATCCTCCTGCTGGACATCATCAATTCCAGCCTGAAAATAGAGCAACTCTACAGTGAATAGCCTGGAAAGCATTTCTAAGAAATGTATTTGCAAGTATTAAAATCCACTTCTGGGTTAGTCAAAAGTAAAAACTAAAAATTGTTCCCAACTTGCCCAGAGCCATGCCTTTACAGGCTGTAAACTCAACAATCCAGCTTCCTCTTCTGTGGTTCTGGGGAACAATTCCTCCAGTTAAGAGACTAACTCTATCCATTACTTCCTGGGTAAGAAGATTTTATGATGTGTGCTCAAAAAAATCAGAATCTCAGTAGTTGATAAACGATGAAGTATGACACAGTAAATAAAGCTGGAATATACTTCTACAGAATTTCATAAATCAACCAGATGCAACTCCTCTATTCAATTATCTCCATCAAGCATATTTACTCTCATGAAGAGTATTTGTTCTAAAGTAAAGCACTTGATATCCTGAACTCCTAAGCATATGCCAGGTGAATGAGAAGTACCATGTGGCTAGTAAAAGCCTGCTTGCAACACTTCTTCCATTTCAATGAGATGGGCAGCCTACCAAAAATTCTGAAAACCTTTTCTAAGGAAGGATCATTTTCCTAAAAAATTCTAAAGCTAAAAATAGGAGATTAGGAGCACATTTATATGGCAAAACATACTACTTTATGAGCCCTGTAACTTTATGAATAAGGTACACGCTACAGCGTGGGGCGTATGCAGTATAACATGGTTCTCCTCCTAAGATATCCAGTAACACGAAGAGAAAAACATTTCCAAAATGGGTCCTGCAGGCACTGTCATGAAGTCTTAAATGAGTCTCTGTACAATTGCGTGAAGAAGTTGTGAGATTTCTCCCAGATTCTGTGAAATCATTGCTCCAAATTCATGACCCTGACCTGCAGGTTCTAACAAGCATTTGAGAAAGGACAGGGTTGAGTCCTCCTAATACCCTGACCTCCTTTAACTCTGGGGTGTAACAAAGAAAGAGTAAGAAAGCACTGTGCGCAGAAAGCCATCTCCTCTCCAGTTGCTGCAACGAGAGGTCTTTTTACATCACAAGAACAATGAATGGATATAACCTCACACCTCCTTACACAGAGAATGCGGTCAGAGATGAAAAGCAGGGACACAACCTTCTTTTTACTACATTTTCTTGAGCATACAGTGTTGTAATTAAAAGAAACTCATTGCTTTTCTTCTCCCTGAAGTTTAAAATTTCAAATGGCGATGCCAAGCTAATCTTTCTATATGTTTAAAATGGGAATTCATAATAAGACATACAACTCTGAATATTTCCAATGTATTCTACCGGTATATGAATAGAAAGAGAATGAATAGTTTCCTTGTCAACAGCATGAAACATACTGGATGAGATCGGGATTAAGTCTGTCAAAACCTGCCCACAGCATTTAGAAAGAACCATATTTTTCTGTGTATCATTGCAAATCCAGATAATACCCTGAATGACTGGAGCCCAGATTGGGATTTGCACATGATGTCAACTTTGTTTTGTGTGCCATCATCATAAGCAAAATAGTTTATAAAGACCAACCTAAGAGCAAATATCTGCACTGCTTTGTACTTACTAAATTCAGAATTTTATAAAAAATGGAATCAGCAATTAAAAAACCTCAAAACCTCTTTCTTCTCCACAGCGTGAAACAAAAGAAAACTGCACATAAGAGTATTCATAATTACATAAGGAATAGAGCATGTATCAGCAGCTAATGAACAATATGCCTTGCAGTGGTGAGGAAGACGATACAGAATTGTTTGTCAGTTCTGTAGGACTCATCATTTTGATCCACAGGCAGCTTTCAGAGCACTGAGCTTTGCATAGAAATTCTGTCTTCTCTGTGAAGAATGCAGCTCTAAGACGAAATTTTGTGTTCAGATGATCCAACATTTCAGGCAGTGTATACTTTGTCTCAGAAGCAGTCTCTGAAATCAACAGCTTCTATAAGCGTTTTAGTGACCCCAGAAGGACTAGAAGCTCATGTGTGATCAATGACTAACATTTGCAGCAAGAACATGAGCTGAAATGCACCCTTAGCCAAATAGTATTAATGTCAATCGTGTAAACAATTATTTCTATTTTTTCTTTCACAATTAAGAATAAAGCCATGTGCCAATAATGCACATAGGTGCATTCCAGTTCAAACAG
Source organism: Rhynochetos jubatus (assembly GCA_027574665.1). Taxonomy (NCBI): domain Eukaryota; kingdom Metazoa; phylum Chordata; class Aves; order Eurypygiformes; family Rhynochetidae; genus Rhynochetos; species Rhynochetos jubatus. Next base: position 12,124,728 of record CM050655.1, read on the forward strand.
ATAGCAAGTATATGTTATTCCTTGCCACAACCAACACAATCAGTAGCATCAAGAGAAATGTAAAAAACTCTTTCAGCACTTCCCAGTATATGCTCTCTGTCTCTGTTCAGCTCTTCATCCCACCACTTTGTTATCCAAGCACATGCAATGAAGTAAAGACTCCTCTGGACTTCTGAGAGGTACTTTCCTACTCTGGAGTTAAGAGAGGTACTTTTACACTGAGAGGTACTTTTCACTTGAGATGAGAGAAAAATTACTGTTTTGATGGAGAACACCTCCCTTTCCTGAGGCCAAAGAAAATGCTTTGCTGAATGCAGAAGTTGATCTAGGAATACTCAGGCCACTGTCAGTGAGTTTGGGAAATCAGTTATTCTGAAACATCTAGCTCTACTAACGGAAAAAAGCTCAAGCTGGTTCTAACCTTGGGAAGGGACACAGAACAGCACGTTTATTACAGTTCTTATCAGGATCCATAAGTAAGGATTAATGTTAACCGTGCGTGTTGGTATGTGATCAGGCAAGCGATTAGACAGGAGCAACATTTCAGTTACAGAGCAGTATGACCTTGCAAGTAGAATAAAACATTCAATCATGTTCAGTATTGTTACTAGTCTTATGTGATTTAAAAGGAGTTGTATTGCAGGATAGCATATTATATACCACGAACGTGCAGCAAACGGAAGTTTCTAGAAAGCTTTATTTGGGGACAGCTTTTTCAAAAGAAAGAAAAAAACTACAATGCCAATAAACAAGACTGTCTTGGCTGATAATTACTTTTTTTCCTTAGCAAAACACAAACCATTTCCACCTCAACATGTGTTTTAGCTAACTTTTTCTTGTATCTCCCTGATTCTGTGTGCAGGACTTTGGTTGCTTGGAAAGAAGTAATTGATGATTTCTTGTGTAATAAACTGCAGAAATCTCAAATTATCTATTTGAGAGAGAGTATTTGCATGTAAAAGGTGACATTTTCACAGACAGTTGCTCATTTGATACATAGTACCATTTTGTTACTTGAAAACAAAACAAAACCCTTTTCTCCTGCACAGAGAAAAATTCCTTCCCTAAATAAAACGCCCTCAAGTTTCGCCAAAATTCTGAAAAGAGATTGTGCTTTTCTATATAATTAATTATAATACAGAATCTTAAATGATTTAGAAAGCTCCACGCAACTTTAAAATTTATAAATATATGCCATACTTATTTCAAGAACTGTTATAACAAGTACTGTTAATTTCTCTATTTTGATTAACCACTGTGAGGAAGATTAAACGGCTTGCCTTTTTTTTTTTCCCAGGCTCAGTTCTACTTACTCAAGTAAGCTGTAGCACTTGAATAAAGTGGAGATTTATATTCAGGTTTCCACAAGTTTCAGATGTTTCACAAGAGAAAAAGTGGAAGCGTGTATCTCTGCATATGTGTAGCAGGTTTCATTTTTCTCTGAACCTTGATTTTGTTTGTGCATGTATGCATGTATATATTTTTTTTCTGTGTATGTATGTGTATATATACACAAACGGAAAGAAAACAGTTAAAAGTAAGCAGCAATTATTTTCATCCACTGATTCTGAATGAGAATATTTTCCATTACAAGCCACCTGGTCACACCCACACAGTGAGAAGTGGGCCGCTGTAATTCACACTAACACCCTTCAAGCATTTTCCAACAAGGAAACAAGGCAGCATCCTCAGGGAAAGGGACACTAACTATTAGCATCGGCACCAGTATGACAGAAAGATTTTCACACTAATCTTACCATTCGGAACTTTTAGGGCTAATTATAGTGTATTATTATTTAACTATTTTGCAATAATTACCTGATAAATCTGCTTTTGACTTTTTCAGCTTTTCAGAATTATGATTTTTATAAGAAATAGTTGCTGTAGCAACGCTCATTGTCACTGCTGTTAATTCTATTTTTACCACTTTATTAATCAAAAGTAAATTAAAATTATGCATATAAATTAGACATAGCAAAGTTACTGTTATTTATTGTCTTGTACAAGATATCTGTATTTTAACTTATCGTAACATTTCTGAGCACTCCTTTTGCATAAAGAGATGGAATAGAGAACTCTGGTGCAGAACCTGTCAATTCAACAATGCAACAAAATTAAAATTTACGAAGAACCCATTATTTCTGAAGAGATTACCTTTTTCATCTATTTCACTTTCAGCAAGGCTTTTGCTTTGAACCATTAAGAAATACATTTTGGTGACAAAATTTTTCCGCTGATGTGTCAGAAATCCTTTCATTTTCAGAATGAAGTAATAAAATCTGATTTCCAATGTTCAATGGTTCAGACTGGGGCAAGACAAAGTGGCCTGAACATGCAGTTATTGAACCTCTGCAAATGAAACACTTGAAAACCAGAAAACCAAAGGAAGAGACTGAGGAATCTTTTTCAAATGCAAAGCCAAAATGAAAAAACAAAACAAACAAAAACCCAAACCACACACAACAAAACAAAACAACAAAAAAACCCCCACCCACCATTCAGTATCTTGCAGGGACTGTAAGCTTTGGGTGAAGAAAAATTTAGGGCATGTTTAAAAGATTAAGAGAATACACATCTAATCTTTCACCCACTAACATTTTGTCAGTATTTAAGTAGAGCTAGAAAGAATAGGGAAATTCTGCATGATGAATTCCTTTTTGCTTAAACTTTCACCATAAAGAGGTGTTAGGTTTTTTAATACTTCAGGAGTGCATGACACTGCTGCTTTGGTGGCCCTGCAATGCATTTGATCAGCCTTTAATAAGGACAATTGGAAGAAATGCTCATTTTGTATGGCTTTATTGCCACCGTTGCCCTTAGACACTCCCTCATCTTCTGTGACTAGAAGCGAACGTTATTTAGCCAGTAATAGAGTAGAGCAACAATGTAAATAAAATTAATGTTTTAAGCTGCCAAGCTTGAACAGAACCTCAATCCCGTACTAGATATAAGTAATATGGGTCATCCTTTCAAGAGTGAAAATGCACTGCCGTCTTCCCTTACCAGCAACAAAGCTATGGTCTTCTATGCTTTATTCCTTTCACACACAGGAATTGTTTCATACTTTTTTAACACAGAAGATGACAACTGCGATTCTGATAATTTTCTCCACCCCCAACAGCCAGACTGCAAAAGCTTAACCTCTACAAAGATTCAAATGCCAGTTAATATTAAAAAAAAAAAAAATCAGACATTACTTGAGTGACAGTGTACCATAGTATCATATCTGTTGAATAATTCATCCTGAAACATTCTTTCTTCAGTTCTGCTCCCTCACATCTATGATGTAAAAAAAAAAAATAAAATCAGTATTATCATTTAATTTTACTAACTTGATTTGGATTTACTAACTTGGATTTTTTTTAAAAAGGGTTTTTGGTGTCCTATCTTTTGTGCATTCTGATTTCAGTTTCTCCATAATCTGATTAGCAATTATGTATGAAAAATAGAGGAAGGAAAACCTTAGAAAACTCTTATGATATAACAAAGTATGTGAAGAACAAGTAGGTGGTTTATTTTTCACAGAGATTGATACTCTACAGTAAACACTTCCAGATGAATCATTAGTTTCAGTGATTTCCACACCCTTTCACTTATAGTCTTAAAGAAAAAAAAAAGGCTATTTTCAGTAATATATATGACATAAGATCCAGAATTCAGGAAACAGCAGAAAACTAGGTTACAAACCATTCAAAAATTTAGTGTACAAGAAGGTGTTACAGTAAGAGACTGGGCATCAATCTCTCAATACTGGAAGCCATGTAATACAGAAGAACAGAACCTACAACCTAATAAAAGACCTACTGTACTGAAAAACTCCAGAAAACTGAATTCTCCAAAAGAAGTGGGTAAAAATGCAAGTATTTCAGAAGATGAAGTATTTCAGAAAAATATTCAGAAGTCAGGATTAGGGAATTGTAGAGCAACACTCCCAGCATTTTGGCAAAGTTCATATGTAAATGATAGTGGGCTGACCTAAAACAATGGAAAATAATAAAAAAGAGATAATACTTATAGGCAGCCATCTCACAGGAATCTTTTGAATAAATGCCAAAATGCTGAACTTTCAGGCACACATGAAAGCACCTTCCTCTAGCAGATAATTGAAAAAGGTGCTTTTGAGTTTATGAAGCCCATTTGCCAAGTAGTCCTCACATTGCTTCACAGCTGCAAACAGAAAACATCAAGTACTGCAGCAGAGCGGGCGGCAAAAGTTATCCCTTATCAGGTGCAAAATGAAGGAAAAAATACCACCCTAGCATGTGAATCTAAGTGAAGACTATGACCACAGTACATCTGTATGTAAAAGCCTCATTAATCACTCAGTGATGGATTCAGAAAATATCCCACAAGACAGACACCATTTTGGAGAATCACAAAATCCTGCAGGATTCAGGAAGTCTCTTCCTATGAATTTCTCTCTGCTTAACAGTAAGAGCATACCAGTATGTTATAGGATTGCTTCCTTCATTTCAACACTGAACACTTCAAAAATCTATTCCGAAACCATATTAAGACACAAGTTTATCTGCCTGTTTCACTTCTGTATTAACTTATGAAATAGAGCTTACTGCAGTTTGGCTCCTCCACTAACCATATAAAAAATAAATATACTGCCCAGTAGCACACTATTTATTATTCGGTGTCTCATCTTTCCAAACTTAGTAACAGCTATGCTGCAGCATTAACAAGTAATACACATCCTAAGGCAATGTAATATATTCGTAATGCAACAGCAGCGTGGGGCTCATGCCCATCTGGCATAATGAAAGTTGCGATGACAAGCACACCTTCATTTACTTTCCCAAAACTTTTACGCAGTTTTAAACAGGTATCTTGTAAAATCCAATACTTTAGTATCATTAGAAATGTAAGAATGTTTCTTTTCCCATTAGGACATGGCTCTTGCTTCTAACCCATATAGGTCAGACCAAAATAATGAAACACTATTCAGCAAAAAAGTTATTTTGAGTAGGTTATTTAAAGGCCTCAGCAATGTTCCGTTTCCCTTTCCCATCTCAGAAGCCTATCATGACGCTAGAGCCCATTTTTTACAACAGAAAAAGCATTAAAAAAATAGGAAAAATAAGGCTTTTTCAAATTGCTAGAATACTGACTGAAGTAGAGCAGAGTTTTAAACAACACAGACTGCTGATCAGAACATAAGACAAAACTGTCAAAACCAAGACCTCTCCTAAGTGTTCTTTTCAATCCCTTCTTCTCTCCTACATGCCGCAACACTTACCCTTAATGTACTAACCTGATGGCATACCCCTGCTTCTTTGGGGAAATGAAATGATGTATAATAAACCACAATAATAAACCAACCCCCTGCTAATTACGAACATAGAAAAAGGGATGAACTAGAAGAGGCACTGCATTAGAATTAACTTTGATTTATGGTCATCTCTATAAAGTAAAACTGATAAGGGATGAGCTAACAAAAAGTCCATTTTACAACAGCTTTATTATCACGAAAATATCATGGAAAAAATAGAATGTAAAAGTTATAGAGAAAAATGTTTTATATTCAAGAAAAAAATTATGTAGAGATAAGGGAGACTACTCCATTTATCGGAGTCTGTGCTACTCTAAAATAAACAAAAGCTATTACTCCTTCTGAGCTCACAAGCATGGAGTTTTGTTTGATATTAAAGTGATAAAACCTGAGTTTTCCAGAGATACTGGACAGTGGCTTCGAACATTTCAACAGTGTGTAATCACAGCCAAGTAAAGCTTCCCGTAAGGGTCTCCATGCGTGGAAATCATTGTATTGAAGGCTAAAACACAGCACTGCATTTGCTGGAAAAGATCCAACACATTCTAGAATTCAAAGAGAAGAAATGACAAGATTTAATCAAACAAGGGAAGAAGCATTATTCAAAACCCAGGATTCACAACACAGCCATCTATCACAGCAGCTCAAAAATTAAAGCAAATCTATCCACAACCCATCATAACAGGAGCATCTCAAACTGCAGATCAGTTTGAGAAAACTTTCTGTAAGGTGGGCTAGGACATGACAACATTGATTGAAAACCCAAACTAAAAACTGTAAGTAAAGCCAGCACTGTAAAGGAAATATATTTTTTTTTAAGTTTGAATAATGTAAAATGACTAGGTATATTACCTTTTTGTTCTTGAATGTATTTAAATAGGCCTTTCAGGAATGTGTTGATAGATGGGGCAGGGGGTTTTGTCTTGTTTTTAATCTTAAAATGGTGTTTTCTTCCCACTCAATTTCTACAAAGCAGCCTACTAGAATGTAGCAGTCAGCTACAAGAAGTATTTGGTTCAGTAATACTTTTCCAGAAAAGTTTTTGGTCTCATTTATTAAACAAGAAAGCTGTGATAGTTTCAAAAGTTACTTGCTCGGACTAGTAACTGTTTGGGTGTTTCATACTTCAGCTCGAGGTGAACAATCTTAATAATGTCGATTGAATGTAAATACCCAAGAAAATTAATTTCCATAAATGAAGAGATTATAGTTTGTTTGGGCTATCAGTTTGGACTGAATGTAGTATTCTATGCAGATTTTGGCAATCTGTACAGCAGCTATGGACATAAAAACAGCAGGATCATAATATTCATGATCAGTCTAGCAGGTATGGTAGCGTTGGGTTGATGGTTGAACTACCTTATAGGTCATTTCCTACCTTAGTGATTCTGTTTACTTATACTGCATTTACTGAATACGGGATGATACCGATAGCAGGTCAAACAGACTTCTCTTGATTGTGTACAAAACTACTTGTATGCTGATAATATATAGTCCTTTGGTTTTCAACCATTCTCTAAACATTAATTGAAATGCAGAAACTAATGTGAATGTTTCATGCTAATAAACTAAATTACATTGATGTTGTTAAACAACTATTCAAAATTAGAATGTATGTTTTCAAACAGGAATTGTACATCAAAAGTTATCCCTACCACTCTAACCCCACCAGGTAAGGCTCTTTCTCTTTTCAAAGACAGCATTCTGTCAATAGTAAGAAAGCTTGAGTACATCAGTTGTTGTTATTGCCAGTGGTTTCCTCCTCTCTTGCCCTCCTCAAAACCACCTCCGCTCTTGTTCTCTGTTCCATGTTTACTTGACTACATGAGGCTACATTATTGAAAGAACAGACAAAATGAAACCTCACAGTAGAGCCAGACCTGTTCTGTCACCTTGATCTAACAGAAGCGAAGAGTTAAATTTGTTTTGTACCTTCCATTCAGATCTGGAACATGGATGGTACAATACATGTTACACCAAATCTGAGTGCAGATGAGCTAAGTGGTAAGCTGCTGCTGGCTAGTCATTCCAACAGAGAAGACAGGCAGAGAACTGGCAAGAAGAGTCACGGAGAAAGCTAACTTGATTCAAAAAGTCATTAAAATCGCTAGTACAAACCAATAGCAAAATTATAAGAGACAAACAGGATCAAAATCACAAATCTTCCAGAGGTGATACATGTCAGATGTTGCCTTACACATGGTTCTTTATTCAGGTTTCTCACTGAAAAAATAATCTTTAATTACCCTTGCATCTTATAATTTTAGGCATTCACTTTTTAAAGATATAATCAGGTTTTGGTTTTTGGGGTTTTTTTTTTGTTTGTTTGTTTTTTAGCAAACCACGTAATATTACCTACAGTTTTTCCCCAGAAATGATCTCTGTAATTCAATGCATAAGAAACAGGCATAATTAACTACAAGATTATTTAATTAATCCCAAAGTAGAATTGGTACTAAAACTCTCTTCCAGTCAGACTGATATTCTGCATAAATCGATATCTAAAAGGTATACTGAAAAAAAAAACCCAACAACACTGTATTTCTTCAGTTTCTGTTTTACGATCTTGTTTTGAACTCTGTTAAGATTTTTTTACTTTCCTTCCAGAGCAAGCAACAACAGAAGTAATGTATATCTAATCATGCACTGAGCCTGTTACCCTGCAGAAAGACCATGCAGAAACATTCTCCTTACCCTTTCAACCTAACTCCACATATTCCCTTTGAAAAATTCTCCAGAGTTTTGACTTACTATATTGCATGAATATATTCATGTTGTACATGAACAAAAAAAAAAAAAAAAAATCCACTCCTCAATGTCTTTGATATTCAGGAAAAAAAACCCCAAAAATGCACAACTAAGAAAAATATAAAATGTCAGAACAAAATAACTTTGGAACCTGCAGCAATTACCACAAATTCAATCTTAACTATTACCTAGTCTTCTACGCGAGACTAAAATAAAGATTAATAGCCTGAATATTATCTTTGCAAGTCTCACATAAGTCCATTGACTTCAGTCATGTGCACCAGAACAAGAATGAACACAGTCAGTATCATTATAAATACATAATGTAACATGCCCTGAAGTAAAAAGTTATGCTTTGGGAATGCATTAGAAATTAATATACAACAACAACAAAAAAACTCAAAAATTTAAGAAATAAGCATTCAGTATTTTTTCATTTCAGTAGTCTGAACATTTCAGTTCTTAGACTACTTCTGTTTGAGTTTTGGAAAGTCTGAGCTGAAAGCAACTAAACACAACCCCAGTGTATACTCCATAACAGAAAATAGAAGTAATAACTGAAAATGCTGCAGTGAAAGCAGTACAGTCCTACCTTAATTGTTAACAACAGTAATTATAGCAATGTTAACAGTAGGTTAAGAATTTGATAGTTGTAGTGAAGAAGCTAGAAGTGAAAAGAATTTCTGACTTATGAAAGTTTACTATTCATAGAGGCAAAGTCAGATTCAAAAATACATGTATTTCATCTCAGATTTGAGAAAGCCTATGCACACACATCCCAACACAAACATCCAAGTTGACTTCTAAGAAGTATTTGCAGAGCAAGGATTTTGCTATGGAAAATGGATCTGAAATTAAGGAAATGCTTCTAATAGAATAACACATTCTAATACAATAACACCATGAAACCGTTTTCTGTTTCTGAAGTAGCAGAAAGGAAATCAGATTAAAGCTTGATTCAGTGTGGGTGCAGGTGGGAGGAAGAACCATCAAGATTGGGAAACACTAGTATGAATTTGTAGGCAATTGAAGTCTTCTACAAGTCAATTTTTTTTCTGGAAAAATATATATATTGCAGGCAGCATTTATCAAATGGAAATGTTACAGATGAGTAAAATAACCAATGTAAAATAGGCTATATATAATCTTACCAGAATAGCATTGCTCTGACTCACCTGTCATCGTAAAACTGAGATTCTTTCCTACATTGCTGGAACCCACCTCCTCATCTACCTCTCCAATCTACACAGTGCCATTTAACATCACATCACACCCATAATAAAAGTTACCTATCATTAAAATTATGAACTAATCCTGAAATGAGTTCAAAGTTGAACACAGATTTCTTTCTCAGAACCTGCCTGTGCGTCTGTTTAATTTTTTTCTTGTCTAACAGTTTTAACAAATAATTTCAGTATCTATTTATAATTTTTGCATGAAAAGTACATACGCATAGCACCTTAATTTTCTAAGTTGAAATTATATAGGACAGACACAGTGGAGCTCCCAACTTGCATCTCTGATTGCAGCATTCTGACAGTAATCACTGGGTTTTCACATGCAAATCAGGATGCCAATCTTACAAACCAGCTTTCCATAGACATTAAGATTCACTTGGGGATGTTTGGGCACAGCTGTATGTACCACATGCAAACAGCATGACTGGAACTGAGACACAAAAAAATCACCCACAATTTTTAAAATACATATTATTGTATCCACACATTTCATAACTGGTTTATTTCTCACATCCTTGTTTCTTAACAAGGAGAAAAATAGCCAGAACTAACGTTCACACACTGTAGCATTTTGAGGGATTTTATTTTGTCATTTCCCTCAACAAGTGTTCCAAGAAGATGTCATAGCACTAAACTATTGTAACAGGAAGAGGAAAATTTTCCCTTCAGTTTAAGAGGAAAAGACATAAGGACAACCCCAGTCTGGATAGCAAGACAACCTGATATACAAAGCAAGGCATACATTTTAAACAAAGATAAACCCAGTGGATTTTCCTTTCAGTGAAAACTTTAATTTGAAGTTGGATGCTTTCTGAAAGATGTGGTTTAGTCCATTTAGTTTGATGGGGAAGACCTGCCCATTTTCACAGAGGGTACACTTTGTTTATTCCCCAGCTGAAAAGAGTTGAAGTCTTTTGAATGTGTGGCCAAGTGCCAAAAAACCACCTGCTCCAATTTCAGCCTCAGACCCGTCCACAGATTCTGTCACCATCTTTGGCCCAAGTGTTTTCTTGTTCTCAGTTAACTGATAAAGGCCAGATAAATGCAAAATTTACAAGAAGCTTACAGAGCACTCTAAGGCATTTTGGAACCAGAAGTGCTACATGACTTGACTTTACTGCAGTATCGCCTTTCTGCAATTTCAATTCCACGTTCAACTGCACCACTTCTGTTCTCAAAGTCAGAATTTAAAACAGCACAATCAAATTTCAGCACTTCTGAAATTAATATCAAGTGCAAAAATTGCAAGGTAATCCAGTTATTATTCCACGCAGTTTTTCGTATACAGCTGAAGTTGGCCTTTTATCACTTTTATTCTACCTGATGGTCAGTGTATGAGAAAAACAAATATGTAGACATTACTTCTTGTACACTAAGGGATCATGTGCACAATTGCACACTCATCCATATCAGTAACATCTATTAGATTTCTTGATACATGCTCTAACTTATTTTCTTTTAGACATACAATGACCTGTGAATCCAAAGAGACACCAAGTAAAGAAACTGAAAGTAACAATAAAGATTTGGCTGTGTTAAAGGAGTTTACAAGGTTGTTCTGACCTTTAATAAAGCATCTGAAAAAATAAAGTAATTTTGTTAGTCTTAAGTAAGACTTTCAAGTATGAGCTGGGACCCCAAAGCACAGGCTAGATTAGTGACAGATCAGCAATGGTAAACCTGATTTGCTCCTCCTAGGAAAGTCAAGCAACATTGGCAGCTCAAAGCCAAGTAACTCAGGAGTTGCTTGTTGCACCAGCTACAGAAAGCCATGAACACCAGGGTTTTTCATGTCATCACTTTCTGTAGCTACAACTATGAGCAAATGGACAGATGTAGCAAGATAAGTTGGTATACTCACATCATCTGAAGAACTGAGAAAGGTATTTGTCCTGGTAGAAACACCACATACTGACAAAGTGTAAAGATGGTGGGGTGAGTTTGAGGACAACTCCATAATCGCATAACATCGCTGAAAAGAAAACACACTCCTGCAAATTTCCCTCTCACTTCATGAATAAAATTTCAGGGTATCACTTTCTAGTCTTAGATATATTAATCTTAATATACCTGCATTTAATTAAGATCTCAAGTACTAGATTTAGCTTCTGAATCCTATGTTCACAGACTTAAATTTAGCCACACTGTTGCTATACCAAAATTTAAAAAAAAACAGTAACACTTTACTTCCACACACTTTCAAATAACTAATCAGTGACATTGTTTTGCAACACCCATCCGCCCCCTTCAGAACACCAGTCAATACTTCAGTAGGCAAGACAGCCAACAGCCAGGTCGCCACCGGGGCCTTTGGACTGAAGTCAGAAGCAGTGATTATCGTGTTCAATAAGATTTCTGTGCTGAAATCTGGGTCATGATGTAGAAAAGATGATGAGCAACACTTAAAGCAAAGCGCAGCAGCGGACAGAGGAGATGCACGCAATTAAGAAGATATCAGAATCTGAATTACAAAGGTACTGTAAAATTGCTGCTGTACAAATCATACTTACAGTATTATCATAAACAGAGTATTCCACTAAAAGTTCTGAATAGATTTATACTTTATAAAAACATTCATCTCCTTTCATGAAATTATGAACTTCTATTTCCCTTTCAAAAAAATGCACACAGAGTAATTTAAATCCTCATAAGGTGTTTTACTGTTAAATGAATTCTTCAGAACTATCATGGCAAGAACATAGAAAAGCATATATGAACAATGGCTACAGTACACAGCCCTACCAGCACCTTTTACCAGCACACTTGGCCACCACCCAGCTCTGCAACATAGCTTCTGATTAAATAATTAAAAAAAAAAAACCAACCCACAACAAAACACACCCACTGGTTGTTTTACTTATTTGATCTTTAAAAGCCACCCCCAAATCTAAAGATGGGAAGTTTAGAATGCCAGGGAAGTTTGGCATACAGAAGTAGCAGAATAAAACCTGGAAGGCAGCAATAATGTTGGATTTTAAAAAGACTTTTCAGGAAACTCAGCATCCATACATAAAAAGGATTGTCTGTCCTTGCAGAGATGATTATCAGTACAAGATGGTAAACAACAGGGGGAGTGAGTGGTTGGTTCGCCCAGCAAAAGGGGATGACGAGGAATGGAATTGCACAAATGTCTGTGCTGGTACCAGCAATGTTCAACATTTTGATAAACAGACTGCAAACAAGCCGAATGGTGAGGTGGCAAGCTTCCCTAATAAGTTATAGGAAGAAAAGGTAAGAATCAACCATGAAGCAACACAGGATACTAAGTGGCCAATAAAATGAGAGACCATCATTTAGTGAAAAAATTTCACTATAGACAGAAGTATAAATGCAGGAGGGGGAATCAGTCACTGAGAAAAGTAAACTAAAGTTAGGAACTTCTGGAAAGGAACACAACAACACAGCACTCATTGCTATTTTATTAATCCATGGTCTGTCCACGTCAATACTGTGCATCATCTTGGTCACCCCACCCCAAAAAAAGGATCCTGAAAATTATTTGGGGAAGGGAAATTTAAGATGGACAAAGGTAAAAGAATAACCCCTATGCAAGAAATCCCCACATACACAGCAAAACCACACCAGTCTCTTTCCAGAAAGACATAGCTGAGGGGAGAAATAACAAATGCCTATAGAAACGTAGTCGTCAAGGTGACAAAAATTGATTCTTCATTCTGTCTTCCAAAATAAGGAGCAGGAGGCATCAGCTGAAACTAACAGGAAACAGCTTCAAAACTAGATGAGGTGACTCATCATGCAACAAAGAGTTGAGCTGTGAACTTCCGTGCTAATGGATGGTTAGAAACATAGAGGTTTTATCTAGATTTAAAGGAGGCTGGAGCAGGAGATGGTTGTTAAAGATTAATAAATACACAGAAACTACATCCAGCCCTGAAGCACTTGATCCAAAAAAGGACTGGAAAGGTATTAGGAAGTAACATATACTTCAGCCACTTTCTTACAGCTGCCGTTGTAAACAGAGGAAGGGTTTAAATGGACCTCCAGAGTGACCTGCTACATTCACCCTGATGCTACACTGGATATAAAACTATAGTATTACAGTAAAGATGTAATGTCCTTTTGTATAATTAAAGGAGATTTAACAAGCAAAAAAATGCTATATTTCATGTGGAACAGAATGGTAAACTGCACAGCTTGATAAAACTCCAGCTGCAAAGGGATTTTGAACTGTTACACCTCTGCCATGTATTTAAGAATTTTATATTACTCTACTACCCCAAAGCCATTCTAAACGTAGAATTTTAGGGTCATTCATTTTATGATGTTTTTGGGTTTGGGTTTTTTTTTAGATCCACAAATAGAATGTTAATTCTAAAATTCACCTAAAACTATTTTGTCATGAACGCCGAAGTATTTAGGAAAAGACTACATATTTGCTTCTAATTTTTGTGAGCAACATCTGGCTATCTCCCATCACACTCCCGTCTTCCAGTTTCATTTGGTGCTGTTTATTTCAGTTCTCTGTACAATAAGATACAGCAGAATATGTCAGCTATTATTAGACATTGTTGTTCTCTCACTGATCAAATGTACAAGGCTTCACCCAGATCTTACAGACTATCCAGACAGGAAGCTACAGCTAGATGCTGGGGCGATGTGGTGGACAGGGGAAGATGCAAACAAAATAATGGTTTCAGTGAATTTACCTTCCCTGTAGAGACTCCTGCTCTGATTTTTATGGCACAAATAGATGGTCTTTATATATTACTGATACAGGCAAAAAAATATTTTTCACAGGAAAAAAAAAAGTAAAATAGATGAAGTACATCAAAACTCAGAACAACTGGTGGGTTTTTTATTATTTTTTTCTTTTATGAAGTACGGTATGTTTTGAGTGAAGGAATGAAGTGACATAGAAAAATGACTCCACAAAAATCATGCCTTCCTTTTACAAGATACTAAGACACGAAGGATCTTATCCTATCTGCCTGACTATGCCTAAAGCATTTCAAATTTTACTACTAGAAGACTGCATTCTAAAAAATATTCTACAGCAGACGAACTTCTTAATAGTTTTTTCCTCATTTGTTGTTGCTTTTATCTTTACCTAACACTATGAAGCATATGACAGCTGGAAACATCACTTTTGAGCCAGGAACACACATCCTGAAAGCAGCTGGTAAATAAGCTTATTGCAGATTCATAAGAGGCTGATAGAAATAATCGTGTCACCAAAGCTACCTCAGAACTAGACAAACACGGTATTTTTATTGCAAAGCTTACAACAGAGAACATTCTCTTTGCATTATACACCAGTTCCTATAGCAGTGATAAAACTGAGCCACAAGCACCTTCAGTTCTGTTTTAAGTTTTTAAGCAGACTATGCCTTAGGCAGTCACATGTCTACGGAGCTGAAGAGGATGGTAGTGTGCAGGAGGATGACTGGTTTGAGACAATACCTCAAGAACTGTGAAAAGCACAAAGGGACATCTCATTTGGCAAATACCTGCTCAGAAAAGGACAAGAACTGCCACTGCACGTCGTGGTAAAATGCAGCTGGCTTAATCCTGCTCTATCTCCAACCTCATATATACATGCACACTCAGTGTAGGAACAACTGAGCTCTTAGTGCAATGGTCTTCACAGCCTAAATGCCCCAAATTGTTCCAATACATGGGAAGGAACATTTTAGCTTAGATAGGTAGGCTGAGAAACTGAATGTGCTTCATGTGCACATTTTAGTTCTCCCCTCTTGGCAAAAAAAAAAAAAAAAAAGGAAACCAGCTGATTATTAAGGCTGGAGCACTCACTACCTGTGCTTGGAATTCTTGGGTAAACACCTGTTTTGTGGCAGAATTATTGGTCTCTTTAACCTCAAATCACGTGGCAATGATCAGGAATCTTTCTTATACCACACCCTTTTTCATACCCAATTTTAAATAAGGGTTGTACAAAATTTGCTTATAGATCATTTGTTACAATTGTGCTACTTAAGAATGTCTAATAGGACTCATTTTCCTGAGGCATTTGAGTTCCTTATAAATAGCCTGCATAACATGATGACAAAATAATACTACAAGTTTATGAGAATAAGTATTTCAGCCTAAAATAACTTACTAGAACCTTATTTAAGCTTTCAAAAAAAGTCACTGTAACAACACAAAAAATGTTTTATTTAGCTTAATCCAAATTGGAGGAAGCTTCCTGAGGTAAGTTTTTCAGTGTCAAAACTATAAACCACTACCTAGAGAATGTTTCTCTCCAACAGCTCCCTACAAACAGACAGAGCAACAGAGACAGCTGCAACGTGCTGAATTATTATAAAATATGTTGAAATGCACCAGGCCTATAAGACAGGAATAAGATAGGCTAGCACGGCAGACTGATACGCAAAATAACGTTATCCTACCCAGTTATTGAAACTAGTGCAAACAAAATGATGAAGACCAAACAGACAAAAAAAGAAAAGCAAGGAAAAATATGAGAATATTAGCCCAAACAAGCTTTTTTGTTTGTTTCTTTTAATTGCATACAGTGGTGGCTGTCTTTGACAAAGGAACCTGATATACTGAAATTAGTCTAGCTGAGGGCCACCAAATGTTGACTGCTACAGCACATCATCTATAAGCCTGAGTGAGCTTAAAAAGTAAGTTTCAGGGAAAATCCTATTCCTGTCTTCCAGTGATGTAGTAGGAGGGTATAAGCATGACTATTCTCCAAGGTGATGAGTGACAGGATGAGAGGCAAGGGACACAAATTGAAACATGGGCAATTCCAGTTAGATGTAAGGAAATTTTGTTCCCCCTGAGGCTGCTAACACACTGGAATGAGCTACCCAGAGGGCTGTGAGTCTTAATTTCTGGAGATAGCTAACACTGAGCTGGCATGGCCCTTATAAGCCTTTAAAAACCACACCAAAACAAAGCAAAGCCAAACCACCTAGAAAACTGTAATATATTCCCAAAGATTGAACTGCTCAACCTCCTGCACTTTAGCTAGTGCTCATGTTAAGAACGTAACGTATTTGGAATTCAATTCCGATGTATAGTCACATACAAACCTCCAGCTGTTCAGATACAACTTGTTAGAAAGTAGAGAACTACTGTTAGTAAATAAAGGGTTGTATTGATAATACAGTTTAGGTTACTAATTACATTACTAAGCAGTGACTGAGTAACACAACTAGTCAATAAATCAAAACAGTATGAATACCTCCTTCTTACTACAATTTCCTAGGAAATGACTTGTAGCCTTCTCAAGGAGACAGCTAATAGAGACCCAAAGTTTCCTTCCACTATTCAAAAACGGAGATGTGATGAATGAATCAATTCCAAAGTCTCTGAACCCATCTTAGGAACTGTGGTGATGATGACACTGTTTAGCCAGACTCAAACTCCTGTTCCATCGAGTTTGTTTCTTACATCTCAGCACTAGAACAATGCAAATCTAATCTGGAAAGCTAATGAGCCATAGCATCACACCTATCCTTTGCTCCACTAAATTGTGCATTGTGTGTATTGGAGTGAATACTGTCTATTGGCATGAATAAGAATCCAGTACCAAAACTCGCTCTCTCGTAGAAACCTCGTATGTGCGGGCCAGCAGTTTCTGCATACATCAGCAATTTCACCAGGATTTCTTAGCAAATAAGGAGAAAAACCCCAAATAACACAACCAGAAGGAAGAATTCCATGAAGACACTAATAAACCAGCAGAAAATGCAGTTACACTAGCTTGTGTTTAAGCCTGAATACTGTATTACAATGATCTTTCAGCACTAAGTTCAATAAAATACAAGCTCAGATCTTCATTTTTATTAACTTGATTATACTTTTTGCCTTAAAGTAGGGGGGGGGGAAATGCCAAGTTTGTTTTTTAAATAAACAGCTGCCATATGCATTTTCATAAACACGTAAATTACTGAAAATATTTTGCCAAAGGAAACCTAACTATTCATGTGAATTACTTGAATACTGGCTCATATATTTCTACCACTTTGAAAAGAATCATGCCTATTTAGGATAGCAGTCATCTAGGATAAAACTGTCTCTTGGTAGCACCCCCAAACATTAGCATTAACTTCCCTTGCTTTACAGAATTCTGTGTCTACATTAGAAAAGAAACAAAACACACAAACAGAAACAACATCAAACCATACCATCAAGATGCCAACATTAAACTGTGACCACAACACGTTCAGGCTGATGGGTACAGAAATGCTTTACAGAGGTTATCTTCCTCTTCCCCTTCCCTCTTACTCTATATGTACCAAATTCAAAAGGATGCTGTAGCTTTTATGAAGAATATAAACCAGCAACTTCTGGTTTTTCATGCTTGTCTAAATGAAAATGGAACGGTATAAAATTATTTACTGGTCTCATACATTCAAAGCCATTTGACAAACCATTCCAACTGCCAAATCAATCATTGTATTATTTGTGTTACGTGTGATGTCTTTGAAAAACTAACTGCCTCAAAATAGTCTAAATTACTCTGTTTTACTATCTATAACTTCTATTATATGTAATAGGTTTCAAAGCTATCTCTAAGTATGAAAGTAAAGCCATTTTGGGAAAAATCAACACAAAAAAGAGTCTCTGTATCTAAAGTTACTGGAGTTGATATGAACCATGCATTTTAATATATGTAATGAAAAACTGAAATACTAAAGCAGGTAGGTTAATTCACTACTAACCAATGCTGTAGGGTTCCTGTCTGCTGCTTCACTTTGAGTTCATTCTGCTACTCCAGACTACGCAGATACTGAATGGTGTCCAAAGCTGAAAACCCCTTTTCCATGTGAAAACCATGTTCAATCCATTAGTGTGAAAAAGGACCTTTCCAGTGACTTGGTTACCAACCATCCAACATAAAGATAAAATTTCAAAAATGAGAAATAGCTACTAAAATACAAAGATATTTTTGCTAGCTGAGTGTCATTAAGTTAATGCATATTAATAAGAAACATAACGCATGAACAGATTTTCTATCCAAAGCATGATCTGAATAGAATATTCAAAGCAAATTGCTATGCAGAGACTTTGACACATCCACAAGCAGAAACAGCAAACAGAATATTTCATTTTATACAAGTAAATCAATAGCATGGCTTCCATAAGATGTTTGTTATTTAAATGCTGCACGAAAGAATAAAGTAAAAACAACTGCATGAAGTTGAGATTTTACTGATGAAAGAAATCAGACCATCCCAAAATAAAGGGAGTAAATGAGAAAAATCAGGATACAAGTATTTGTGATTGTTAAAAATCCTCAAAACTGCAAAGTGTCAAAATTTCTGAAATCTTGCAAGACTGAGCTCCTTGCGTCAGGGACCCCTGAACACAAACTGGGAGATGTTCTGTGGATTTCGGAGTTTCTTCCACTAGCAGCCTGCAAAAATCTGTTTACAGTGCATCATTCCTAGGTTTTCTGAACTCCCTAAGTCCTTCTGCCAAAAGTAAAAGTAATGGGAAAAGAAGCTCTGAGGTGGAGGAATACAGCTGACAAACTTCAGGTCTGCTGTCGATCTCCAACCTGTTCACATATGCCAAGTCATCTGGACCACAGACTAGAAAGTACATTATTTTAATGTAGATAATTAAACAACTCTTTTTTAAAATATGTTGGAGCAAAATTTGCCCTCTTTGGTTAAAATAAATAACATCTAACTATTTTCACAAGCTGCATCGAAAAATTTTACTGATTAAGTGCACCCTTCTATCAGAATATTGTACATTTATGTAGGAAACACCGAGTTGCTGAGAATAGGAAGCTAACTAAGAATCTACTTATTGCCCAGTGTTTTTTCCAGTTACTAACTGTTAATCTCTTGTTTATTACATAAATATTTGTGTGATTTGGACTCAATAACCAACAGAGCTTTTCCTTGCTCTCATTTTGTGCTCAGTAACCATTACTGGAATATTATTTTATAATGATTACCTTTAATACTGTAATTCAATATACTTGAAATACTCATTTCCAGCATTCTGATCCTTACATCTTTCTTTTGACGCAAATATATGCTTGAAGACTGGCTTTAGATATGATAAATACATTTTTAAACAGCAATTATACATATCTCATTGCCAAAACCAGGCACTACCTCTGTTAAAAAGATTCAACACATTAAAAGAAAAAATGACACAAACTTCTTAGAGCAGATGACATTCATTAAAAGAAAACAATGGTATGAAGACCTTGAAAAAGGAAACGAACCAAATCATGTAATCTTCATATTCGATGCTGAAGGATTTAAGATTGGACCACACAGTGTGAGCCCACACTATTAAGCCTACAATTATTCCTAAAGAATTCTTTCCTGGTTAAGATTAAAAAAAACATTTAATGGTATTGGCAAAACAATTCACAACACTCAGAAGGTTAAAAAAATGTAAAGTCAGTCAGATTCCCCTTATATATATTACTGAAAAAAAAACCCCACTCAAAACACACTGTGGCTTTTCAGATTATTCAGCAAGTTCTAGGTGCAGGAAGATTTACATATAAATATGGCTGTACATAACAGGAGGAGGTATTTAGTGCAGAGGTGATAAAATCTTTTTTGGATAATCCTAGACTTTTGCTTGTTCTTTTTTTAGTTGTCAGAACTGCCTTGTCTTTCTTTCTTTCTGAATTCTCCCCAATCCTGAAGAGACGTGAATTAAAACACTAGAGCTGATGAACAGGTTTGGCACACTAAAATAAAACTGACTCACCGAATATTTAGATCAGATGTAACAGGACACTTCACAAGCAACATTAATATGCAAATTATAACATGCAAACTTCAAGGGCCTGCTGGGAAAATATAAAGCTGTTTGTTTGTTTCCCCTTTGTTGAGATGGTCTCTTTTGTTTTATTTCTTGATTACAATTTTTTTTTAATGAATTTTGATTAGTAAATGTAAGAATGGTTAATTACTTATGCTTGGGTTTGTCAAATAATGAAATATTTACAGGTTGGTATACTAGTCAGAAAGTTATTTTTTAAGCATGTGAAATTCTAGATGCTGTCCTAGAACATGCCAGATCTTATTCCCAACCCATGCCAAACAAATTTATGCATTAAGTCAGTCTTGTGCCTAAAGCTACACAGCAAGCTGGAGTAAATGACAATCAAAAAAATCCCACCTTGCTTTTAGAACCTTTGAGTTTTATTGAGGAAATTGGTTTATTATTATTTTATTTATGACAGATTTCTGATGACTTTTGCCACAGAGTAAGCAGGCTAAGAATGGAATGAATTCTTTATCTCAGGATAGCTGCCCAGTGGGATCTTTAAATATTAGAGGCCACACAAAAAAAGACACCAGAAATCTAAAAAAAACTCCCAACCACATTATCTGTGCTTATGGTAAAACCAAGGAAAGTAATTCTTAAAGGAGTTTTATTTATTCACAAGAAAACATTTGAACAGGACAAAACATTTGTGTCCTTGCTAGCAAGATTCTAAGATGCTCTCCCCTTGCTTATATTAAATCACATACAAGCTAACACTGAAGGTGACGCAGTAGCATTCCCACCCCCCGCCCCGCTGGCCATGGAAAAATGATGGCTATACTATTTCACGAAGCATTAAAGATGTAATACCTTCTCACATGAAGTAGCTTAGCTTAAATGCAGATTTTGACACTGTACTTTGTTCACGGTTTTCCAAGGGAAAACATAAATACACCTGCAGGAAAATACACTTTTACTGTATCTCCCTTATGTGGGAGAAACATTTTCTTATCAAACAACATTTTTATTTTCAGTCTACCTCGGGGTAACCTTTCAGACAGCCTAAATTCTGGATATCTGTCTCTGAAATTTATTCTACATTTCCTGAAGGGCTTCTGGATTTAACACTGCTGACACAAGCTCCTGTAAGAGGAAAACCTCAAATACTGACAAGCAAGTCAACAATTGTTTCTGTTTATCATCTCAAGCATCCAACCCCTTTTGAGGCTTACCTTGCACTCCTAAGCAGTTCCTTCCCCAGTATAAGGACTCTGCTTTGTTTTGCTTTCAAGTCCTGCTAGATCACTCCATATGTAAGCATACCAAATTACTGCGAGCAACTTCAAAAGATGACACATTCAACAGCTTAGTAGTTACACTGAACAGCCAAGCAGTATTTTAAGTGAGAACTGCATTGTTTCCAACTACAAAATTCCGACACTTTGCTTAAATTCAGGGACTGGTATGTGGAATATGCATCTCTCTCTGGAGAGACACAACTGAGGAAACAGGATCAAACCTCTCTTCTTTAAGACAGGGATAAATGTAGCATATATAGAAACCAGAAGATTACACGTGGAAAACTTGGTTAAAAGAATGCATGTTTGCACCTTCATAAAAATTAGGAAGAGGCAAAATGAAAGCCTTTATTAGAATATACATAAACTATATGATGCATATGTATATGCATAAGATATACAATATTGTATATACAATATACATTGGGGCTATATGCAACTAGTTTTGGAACTAGTATTCCAAAAGCAGTGAAGAATTTACGCTAAAAAGAATGTGTCTCCGTGAAAAAGCAATTACTCATAGCATTTATGTCAAGCTCTGCTTCAAGCACAAACAATAAAAGATTTTGACTACAGTTCCAGTAAATATCAGTATTTTCCAGTGCTTTGTTTTATACTGCAAGTCATATTCTGAACCACATTCTATTTGGAATGAAAAGATGTTTCTAATACTCCCTAGAAATGCTTTTCAGTCACAAATCTGCTAAATGCCAGCCCTGCCACTCTTACTGAGCCAGCTGCAATTAAACACACAGGCAATATAATAGCTGTAACTGTTATACACAAAGCATCCAATTGTAATTACACTAATAGAAAAAGCCAAACCACATTTTCAAAACTGACCAGAAAACAATGTTTTCTATGCTGCAATCTCCCTAAGTAATCTACATGTTAACATAAAAATGAAACAGCAAATCAAGTTCCCTCCCAAAGTAACCTACATACTTTGAAAAAGCAAAAAAAAAAAAAAAAAAAATCAAGTTCCTTTCAACCACTAAGGAAAGGAAAACAACGTCAGATTAAGTCTGCTTTCATTTTTTCCTTAAATTTTTAATCTGCCGGGTAGAAGTATGCACAACTGTAGTATGAGAACATGGAAACTAGTAAAAAGTTGGTAAATGTTAACAAATAAGCCAGCAGCTAAAAATGATAAAATGTGTGTGTTGGGCTTTTTGGAGATTAATTTAGCAATTATTTGCCACTCAAGAACACATCCCTTTTACAATCCAAATTTACACATCCACATTCTCCTGCTTAACTGGTCTTAGGTGTAAATTCATGGATATAAAAGTTAGGAGAATGACACAACTTGCTTGAGGCGTCAGAAAGACTCCCATTGCAACAGCCAATGCAAGTATCAGGATACTCATTGGTACCACTGCTACATATGAGATTCTTCTGCCCCAGAAACGCATCCTCATATTATTACAGAACTGTTCTGGATCTAAGCACGCCCTAGTGAGTAAAGCTGAGGGCACAGATAAGGGCAAAGGCACATAAATCTTGCCACTTTAAGAAACAAGGAGCTTATTCACTTCTCTTTACTTGGCCATTACCTACTACACGGGCAAGTGTACATAACTGTTACTTATTAGAGGACAGGAGATGTGTTCCTAGGATCTCCAATCCTACCTCTTAAGCAGTGCTTCAGGAAGTAAGAGGTTCTGTTAATTTCACTTTGGTGCTTCTAAAACATAGCCATACCTTTTCACTAAATCTGTCTGTTAAAAGCAATCTAATCTGTTGGCCTGTCAGTGACCTTGGTGATGCATTATAAAAAGAATAAGAAAAAAAGTTATGCTAAAGGATAGTTTAAATGTCTTTCAGAATCAAGTAATTCTTTGTCTTTGGTATTTAATTTTCTTAACCTACATTTTTAGTAAATAATACATAAGTAGATAATTCCTATTCATGGACAGAAAAACTTTTTTTTTTTTATGACTAAAGAAAGTTGCCAGAAGCTGGTTAGCTACAGACACAGAGTGCTCTTCTTTCTCACCTTGGTAGTGCAGAAAATTAATTCTTCTGGTCACTTTGTACCCATGTTTATATTCTTTCATCACAGAAAGGATTAGCTCGGAGTGTTTTGCAAACTGAAACAAGCTATTACAAGTGCACTGGGTTTGAGCTGCAAGGTTTTGGTATCAGGAGGCTATAGGGGTGGGTTCTGTGAGGGGTTTCAAGAAGCTTCCCCTGTGTCCGGCACAGCAAATGCCAGCTGGTTCCAAGCTGGACTCGCCACTGCCCAAGGTTGAGTCCAACAGCGACAGTGGTATCGCCTTGGGGAGAACATGGTTAAGAAGGGGGGAAAATTGCTGTGCAACAGCAGCCCGACAGAGAAGTGAGAATATGCGAGACATCGGCCTGCAGACCCCCAAGTCAGTGGAGAACGAGGAAGCGCTAAAGGTGCTGGAGCAGAGATTCCCTGGCAGCCCGTGGTGCAGCCAATAGTAAGGCCAGCTGTATCCTGCAGCCATGGAGGGTCATGGGGGAGCAGAGACCCCCCTGCAGCCTGGGGAAGACCCCGCCCTGGAGCAAGGGGATGCCCAAAGGAGGCTGTGACCCTGTGGAGGAGGAGCCCAGGCTGGAGCAGGTTTGCTGGCAGGACTGGTGACCCTGGGGGGGGGCTAAGGCTGGAGCAGGCTGCTCCTGAAGGATGGCACGCTGTGGGGGATGATCCATGCCCGAGCAGTTCATGAAGAACTGCAGCCTGAGGGAAGGACTCACATTGGAGAATTCGGTGGAGGACTGTCTCCCATGGGAGGGACCCCACGCTGGAGCAGGGGCAGAGTGAGAGGAGGGGCAGAGACAGCATGTGATAGACTGACTGCAACCCCCCATTCCCTGTACCCCTGCGCTGCAGGAGGGGAAAGGTGCAGAAAAATTGGGAGCAAAGTTGAGATCAGGAAGAAAGGAAAGGTGTTTAGACGGGAAAAGTGGTTTACGATTTAGTTTTTATTTCATGTTATCCTACTCTGATTTGATTGGTAATAAATTAATTTTCCCCAAGTTAAGTCTGTTTTGCCATGACCATAATTGGTGAGTGATCCTTCCCTGTCCTTATGTCGCCCCACCAGCCTTTCCTTGTATTTTTCTCTCCCCTGCCCATCTGAGGAGGGCAGTGACAGGCACCTGGCCTCCAGCCAGGGTCAGCCCAACACAACAAGCGACGCACTCCCCATCATAAACTGCCACGTTACTTATTTTTTTCATCCCTCTACCAGCAAAGCAGCATTGAAAATTCTAATTAGAAAGCAGTTACAAAGCAAAGTGATTTTTCGCTAAAAGGATCCAAAAAAAGCCAGTTCACATTATTAGACTGTTTAGAAATTGAATTTCTACTTTGTCAGCTAGCACATATAACTGCCAGGGTTTAAACTGGCTATTGCCACTCAGTCTGATTTTCAAATGACAGCCACAGGCCCCCACTGCTTTTTGTTTGTTTGTTTTATCAGAGACCACCTAGTGCACAAAGTCAGATGACTTTACAAATATTTTTTTCCATTATATTTAATTTATGACTACTATTTTACCCCCATCTGAGGAACTCCTATATCATTTATTCCCTTTCAGTGAAGTAGTACTTCATCCCAGCCCTACGGCTATCTTGAAATTTGTGAAACACCATCTTGTCAATGGTGCTTACAACATACGTTCTTAAATTATGATAAGAAAATTGCTTGAAACAGCTGAATAATTGAAAAAATAGACTTTATAAGAATCAAAGAAAATTAAAAACACTACAGTGCTAAATGTCAAAGTGCACAGAAGAAAATCAAGTAGCAGGCAGCTGAAATGCTTATTACCACCTTAGAGGGAAGGAAAAAAGTTCCTGGTTATTTGCTTTGTTTGGTGCAGACAATGATCCTCAAGGGTAACTCAACTTTCTTTAAATATAAAAATAAGAACACCCCCCACAAACAGTAATGTTACCTCTTCCATAATAATAAATAAACACATGGTACTCAAGTTCTCCACAGTAAGCACTGCACAAGGGCACACTGCTGAACACACCTGCAACCCCAGATAAGAACACAGAAGGATAACAATCACCTGAATGAAATCGATTTATCATGAAGGATCAGCCACAGCTTCATAACCAAAGTCTCAAGATTAAGCAGCAGGAGCTGCACTCAAGCTCATCTTTTCAGCCTTTACGTTCCCTGTGCAGGGCACAGTATGCAGGTACCCAGCAAGTGATACCGTAAATAATTCCAGGTGTGGAAGGACTGCCCTAGCCAGCACTGCACTCCAGCTGTTCAGACTTCAGAAGGCTGAATACCCTCTGATCTGGATTCTGTAGGAAAATTCCCTTCTGTGCACAGAATACAAACCTTCCTAACTCCAGCTCAAAAATCTGGTACGTCCCAAACATGCTCGAAATTGGAATGGTCTCTTATTTCTTTCCCAAATGAAGACGTGTGTGAACCCCTCAATACTGTTATCATCTCTGTTACACTGTATTGTAAACTGTCTCAAACACTAAATGTAGTCCCAATGCCCCTGTAAGGGAAAATTATCCACCTAAACAGGGACATCATGTCCAACTGTGGACACTGCAGCACCAGAAGCATCAACCAGAATACTACTGCCATATGTAGCATCAAAATATACATAGCATTAGCCAATTTTTTCCGATTTAAGACTCAGATCTTCATTTTAGATGTAATTTATGCACTACCAAATAATTCAATGGCAGCAAACATTATACATGATGGAACACAACAGATACCTTGAAAGACAACTCAATATGATTTCTTTCTTCTGATATATGGAGCATTCATGGTATGAAGAATCTGCAGAGACCTGTACATATAAAAAGTCTAAATATTTTGCTAGAATGTCAATCAAAATTGAAATAGTAAAGGCATTAAATCTAAAAAGAAAAAAAAAAAAAAGGGAGGTGTGGGTGGGTAGTAGTTGTGGTGTGGTGAGAAAGGCAATATTCCTAACAAGACCAATTCATGAACAATGTATCTTTACAGCCCACTGATTAAAGACTTCGAATGTCCTAGATAATCTTTAACTCCCAAAGCTATAAAAGAATAATATTTCACTAAGCTTTCAAGTGCAAATAGATAACAACCTTACTTTTTCTTGTGTGTGAACTAATTGGGCAGGCTAGAGCTTAAAAATATTTTATCTGCAGTAGCAGATGGGCTCTATTATTTCTTGATAAATTCTGTTTGGATGAAAGATAATGTCTAAACCTGCAATAGTACACACTCATTTAAATGTGAAAATGTAAGCTGACCGTTTATGTGTGTTATGTCTGCACAATACATTGTCAAGCTGTATATCAAAAAAGATGCAGAATACAGGGAATACGTTAAATGACATAAGCAAACTGAAGACACACTTTTTCTTGATAGCTTATAAAAGGCACACATTCATTTTGAGATTATGAGTCCAAACCAAGAGCTAACTTTCTGGAACACAAGACTCGTGTAAAAATCCACTTAGAGATACTACAGTGATTTACAACAATTAAAAACGTGGCCAATGATGTGTAAGTTTTGCAAAACTTCATTTTTTTTTAAATCAAAAGTCAAATTAGTACTGCAGGTGCACATAAAGTGTGCGAGTAAATAAAAATAATTTGAAACTCCTCTCAAGAAGCAGGAAGAGCCAATAAAACATTTTACTGAATGGTATCACCTACAAAATGTGTATCAAAGAACATTACCTACATTCTCTTACTTCATGTGTCATAAGGACAGCTGTCAGGTTGCAGAGTTCTCAAAGATCTCAGGTCATATAGTTTAACCTGTGACTGGAAAACTAGAATAAAGTTAATTCCTGAAGAGGTTGTGGAGAAGGCATACAGCCTGTAAAAGAGAGTGGCAAAACAGTGGCTGTTAAACACCAGGAAATTCTTGTTTTCATGGAACTGCACATTGGAAAACTTCAGGTGTGCTAGCACATCATGCTTCCATGTAGCCTAGGTTCTTTCCTCCCTGTAACCAACAGCCGAGATAGAGCTCTGTGACAAATCAAACTTGTTGTTTTTCACAATGTAAAATAAAAATAATCTCCACAATGACTGGCAACGCTAAAGCTACAACAAACAAACGCCCCAAAAGCAAGCACTCTCATTCTTATCTTAAAGATAACCATAACCTTTCCTCCAGACCTCTGTTATGTTTCATTTTCACATGCATCTTGCTTCTAGGTTTTAGGTACTATCAGCAGCACAGCTCCCCAAATTACTGATTCTTCTGGAGGCTCTTATAGCTCAATGACAAATACAAAAACCAGTTGATATAATTTATTACCTCAATTTTTTAAAGTTTAACTTAGCAGACTCAAAAGGCCTGGAAAAAAAGCAGAAAAGTTGTACCAAAAGAACCAAAACCAGCCAGGGAGACCGAGCTTTGCCGATAGACATTCACTGAATCATAAGCTGGAGCAACAACGGTAACTCAGCAGTTCAAACTCCATGAACTCATAACCCACGGTCACGGGAAGTCATCTTCTGCCAGTCACAATTAAACAAAAAATACAGAAGGGAAGAAGATTTGCTCCCTGTGATTTGAAGGACAGGCACTGGAAAAACGAATTATTTCAAATACGCCAGCATAAGGAATGTCGCACAGTTAAAATCTCAAAGAGGCCGTGCTGCGACAATGATGCTCTGCAGTTTTGCTCTGCAAGGCAATGAGAAGACAGCATTTGTAGTTTCGCTGCTTCAATCCATTTATGGGCTGGCTTTCAGTTGTATGAGCTCAGTAATTCAAACTGAAGGCAGGAGATGTCAGCTAGTGAAAGTCATACAGAACAACAGAACAGGCAAGTGCTGGCTCAGTGTTGTTAATGAAGCTGGGTGTTGATCCCTCCCTTAAGTAAGCAGAAGAAATCAATATAACTGAATTCAGTAGCGGCTTTGTGTGCTCTCAGCAATGAATCTGCTTGTGCTAGGGGCTTTCACACAGGGGATTACTGGAATTAAAACAGAAACCTTTTATTCATGAGATAAGTGGATAAATGTTGAAATTATAACAGAAACCTTCAAGGTTGAGACCTAATAGTATGTCTGTAAGGAGCCCTTATCTTTTACACTGGGAAGTCTAAATTAAAATGCAATTCTACAGTTTAGGCAGCTCAAATCTAGCACCAAAGAGAATTGATTCTTCCTTCTACTAGCAGTAATTCAGATCAATGCCATTGGATAAAAGGCCAAACATCCCTTCTGCAGACTAAAGCACTGTGTGCCAGGCTGACTGAAATGCATCATCTCTGACTTAAAGTCCACACCTCAGTCTCTGATGAAAGGGTAGATTCTTGCAGAGGATATTTTCTTGAACCTTGACACTGTTTGTCCATGGCTGAAAATACAAGGCATCCAACCTATTATTTCTTCCAAATTGTTTACCTGCTGAAAGAGAGGCAGGCACCTACCCAGCACAGGCAAATTACCAGGCACTGACAGATACGTTACTGCACAGACACAGAACAAGCTGGCACACAGCCCAGAACCCTACAGGAAAAAATAGGTTTAGGTCTAAAAACCTCAGAATACCTCACCAGGGTTTTGTCCCAAAGAACTGCCACAGGAAACTAACTGGTTTGTAGCCTTGAACTTCTATTTGCCAGAGGAAGCTGGCAGCTATGTTATAAATTACACATTTACAGCTATTTATTAACATTTGTCTACAAAATAATAGATACAAATTTTTAAGCCTTTCTGCTTTTCCATATACCAAGTTGAAGCTCAGCTCTTGTAAACTGTCATTTGATCCTCTTCCACAGTATGTATGACACAGGCTGGAAGACGGTACAGAGGTATTACAGGGATTAAAGCACCCTCTGATCTTCAAACACAGATCTTGCCCACCACAGGGAACAGTTATGTTGATAAGGGAACACAGATGGGTGCGATGGTAAGACATGGTGCACGTCAGCAAGCTATCAGTACAGAAACACGTCTGATGAACACGTGTAACATGAGTAAAGCTTTCCAGAATGCGATTTTTCACAGCTTGCAGCTTCAGAAGTGTTTGGAAATTACTGCTTTTTCCTTAATGGAAGAAAAACAAACAGTGTGGATGTGCATACATACCATTATAATATATGATTTGTTTCTCATCTTTGTTTTTTAGTGCAGAAGCATCTACTACTTTCCAAACAGGACAGTCACAGCCTGACCACTCAGGTACACATGCATTTGCCATTAATGAAGCTGAAGAGATTTTTTTCAGACAGTTAAGAAGAAATATCAAGATAAAATAAGCAGAAGATAATGTACACATTTTTTTTGTAGAACATACACATTAGTTGTATACAGGAATGAAAAAAATCAGAACTACATTCAGAAGTAGAATAATAATGACTTACACTTTAGTGAAGGAAATCACTAGAATTATTTTCTCTCTTAAAATTTCACATATTTGACATCTTTCAACAGTATACCCAACCAATAATACTCTCTGGAATAACAACTGTGTTCAGAATTCAGGTGCAGGTTCATAATTGACAGCTGAAGTCAATTTTCAATATACATTTTACACAAGTGAAAAAAAAAAAGGCCAAAGAAATCTTTCCTGTGAAAATCCTCAGTACTATGTGCAAGGGCAACATGCCTGATCAACAAGATACTGGTTTTACAAAAAAAAGAAAGAAAACACCACTAGAAAAACCACTGAAATGGACAAAAAAATAAGGAAAATAATTTAAAGAAATACATGGTGTATTTTCCATACTAAAAGGCCTCACTCCTTCATGGGGTCATACAGTGCCATGCGTAATTCAATTTACAAAAGGCAGTTCTGGGGAGAAAGAAAACATTGTGCTGTAAATAAAATTCCTAACAGATTTTTAAAGGTTCTTGCTATAAATGCTATAGAAACGAGACAGTGGTGAGATTAAGACTGTTACAATTGGCAGAGTGACATACTGAAACGATGGCATGAAAATTCTGAGATCATAGACCATGTACTCAACGTAGAGCATTTTCCCACACATGATATTAAGCAAAATGGAAGAGATGTGAAAATAGCTAACTCTGCTATGTACATGGGAAAAACCACAATGGAATTGTGGAGAATTTGGGGATTTAGACTGTCATGTCATGCACTTGGAATACATAAATACACTCATATACCCTAAATTAAATCCTGCAACTTGAGACAAGCTATAAAAAGAACTAACTTTAATACACTTAACTTCACAACTGTTTTAAAATATACCCTGCAGTGCTGTCTCTGTCACTAATGCAAAGCCAGCACAATTTGCAAAGCAACCCAAACTCAAAAGTAGAATGAAATTGAAATGATAAATGCACTTTACAAAGTCTATATGTTCTTTTCGCAATCAATCTAATTAAATGTGTAACTGCCATTGTCACAGAGCATAATTCACTTTTATAAGAATTATTTGTTATGTTTTTAAATGTACATCCTGACTAATAAATAAGTTACTTCTCTTTAATGAGATACTGTTACTAAAAGAAGAGCAGTGCAGTTTCTTTAACTGAACCTGGTCTCTTCAAGGGTTGATGCCACAGGTCTCACCAAACAGAGCTGTCTTCCCAATGCAAGTGCAAGAAAGTGAACACCAGAAAAGGCAGAGGCTCTATTTCCCAGGCAACTGTTGCTCCTTTATGAGTTTCCTCTGGGAGATTCACCTGATCAAATACACTCAGATCATGTACAATGGAACTGAGCAGCAAGGCACACATTTTGTATTAATGCTCCCTCTGTTCTTTCTAAAAAGACTAGGTAGGATGTGGCAATCGGTATGTGTTAGATAGTGATTTTCATCCTTTTATCTTTTCAGTGATTATTGTGCTTAATATTGATTTTCATATAAATATTCAGCTGATCTGGACATTCTCTGCATGAAACTGACCTCTCTTGACTCAGAGGAGATCTAACTTTTGCCAGATGTGATGAAAATAGATTTAGAATACGACCAACTTATTTAAAAAAATAAAAAAATAGTAAAATAAAAATCCAACAACAAAATAATGAAAGAGATTTGGCAATGTGGCAAGAGGTTATGGACCTGCGTTTCTCTTCAACCCTTGACTCGTTAACTGCTCCTGACACTTCTTCCTTCATATAAGTAAAGGAAACTAATCAAGCCTAATCCTATCAAATAGTAAAAGTGCTACGTTTTCTTAAAATACCTCACCCTTAAAAGATTATGTTGGACATGGTAAGCAAATACTCTTTTCTGCAAAACAATATATATAGTATAAAACCAACATAAGTAGGCAACTTTATAGAGCTTAAAAACCCCCTCTTTTCCATGTAAACAGCATCAGGGGGCTGGACTCTGCCTGCTGTAACAAAAATCTCTCCAGTGCTCCAAAGTAAAAGACTGTCAAGACTCTAGGAACACTTTGGATTCAATTAAGTACCTAAGCGCACAACTACCTTTAAACATATCAAGTATTTTCAGTGATGTGAGACAAGCCATGTATAGGAATGTATATAAATAATCCAAATACTTGCAATTTCCATTTTCCTTGAAAACTTAACCTGTAAATGTGAGGTGGTCCAACATACTGTACTGACGCATCTTAGGTAGGCTTAATAATTTCTGGATTATAGAACTGATTTTTTAAAAATCATTTTAGATTATGAACAGGTTGAATTCTTAAAGAAATGTCATCTGTCCTCAAATTTACTATTTCATTCTGCTTCCTTTTTTGAAACCACAGTATTACTTTATAAAGAAAGAGTAAAATAAGAGGTTAAATCAGCAATAAAGACTAGCTTTCTTCAGGAGCTAGAGCAAGAAATAAAACCCAGGAGGTCCTATGTGCTCATCACTAATCAATGTCTTTGCTAAAAGAATAACAAGGGAAAAGTATCAAAGTAAATGCAGATTACTTTGCCTCGAATTAGATACACATACTGCAATTTTTCCAAGGAAAGAGAAAAAAAGGTTGTGTGGGTCCCCCGCCCCGCAACTGAAAAGTACTAGCTTTGGATGAAAACATGTATTTTGCACGTAGACAGAACTGCATTAAATGTCAGAAAGAACAGCTGCATATAATACCAAACATTTGATCCTAGTTTTCTTTCTTTCACTTTATGCTATACACAGATATGTCTATGACATGCATATATACACTCAGAAAATGAATTATGTAGGTAGTTTCTTACCTTACATCAAATATTATTAAACATGAAAAGATCACATTAATAGAGGCTTTATATTTCTTTAGGTCCAAAGAGGAATCTCTACCATTTTAATATACTGCCATATTTTACAATAGTGTTCCTATCAAGAGCACAAGAGCCTTACATACCATTCTTTCTCCTCATGCTGGCTTTCTGCGCAAAACTTATCATTGCTAATTTGTCCATGAGAACCTGAACCTATTCTTAATATTTTATGTGGCAAACTGCTAAACAAGACTTTTTCCCTCCTTTCTCAAGGTCCAGATTTAAAATTAGGCAAATAATAATTTCTTAATAAAAATTGTGTCCCTTTTTGTTATTAACAACAGTTAACTAGAGAAGCTTATCCAGGATTCTTTTGACCTAAAACCCCTAGATTAAATAACTAATAGATAGAATCAGTTTAGATGCATCTAACTTACTGATTGACAAAGACCTGTATTAGAGATTGAAAATGCAGTGGTCAAATCCCATGTTATCCCTCTTGGAGCATTTGGCTTTAAAGTCAGATTACCTGATGTATATCTAAGGAAACCACATTGATACCAATCTGTCTATGTAAAAGGCTTATTTATGTTTTCTTGTGAGATTCACTAGGGCTGTTAAGTAAACAGATCTGGAAAATGTTAAAGCAGTCTGAGTTTGGAAACAGTAATTGAAACAAAAACAAACCAACCAAACAAAACAAAACAAAAAAAACACTAAACCCCACAACAAACAAAAAACAACCTACCAAACAAAATCTAAAAGAAACCACCCACCTACCATAATTTATACAGGTGTGATTTAATTTTACAAACATAACCAGACATGAGTAGGAAAAGTACCATCTATCTCTAAATCGCCACCCTCCCAGATTCCCAAGTCTCCTCATCCAAAGCGGAGAGCTTATTTGACTGTAGAAGAAGGGGCAGGGCAGGCAATACAAGTTTCCCAGGAATCACAGCCTAGAAAAACTACTGCCACAGAAAGGATGCAAACTGCTTTGCATAACACTTCCTTCATACCTCTAGTTCTCCTTACAACAAATGACATTTCCAATCTCCAGGCATACGCCACAGAATAAAGACAGGGTCAAACCTGCTCTCATAGTGAGCTTCCTCTCCAAAACTGGGAAGTGACACATGATTCTTCTGCGGTTTCAGAGCGCAGTACCAGCTCTGCTACATATTTGCGGAAAATGAAACCTTTGCTTTTATAGTTTCTAGGGGAATACCACAGCATGCTCTTGTCCTGAGCAGTGAGAACTTTCTGCAGTCACACAAGCACACAGAGACTAATAACAGCTTATGATCTGGAGCTAGTTACTGTAATTTCACCCTCTTTATGAAGACAATGCATGTTTTTTGAAACTACAAGCTGATCGTGAAAGTTCCGTTACTTTCATATGGAAACACGGATCTACTGGAATTTAGATAAATAGATAAAATTGTTCTCTGCTCTAATGTGAAACCCATCCTACCTCTTCCTTCCTTCTTCCCCTGCCTTTTTTTTTTTGTTAAGCTTTTCCTACCTCAGTTAGGTTAGAGTGAAGAATGAACTGAAGGCACATCTGGACAGGTTTCACTGGTGTATTTTCACTAGGATTCACATTATGTATGAACACTTGCTAGCTGTATCAATTCTTAAGACAAAATGTGAGAGATCAGAACAGAAAAAGATGTAAAATATCTGTCTATAATGCCCAACCTCCCAATATCTTGACTAAATTGATGTGCAATTTCCACCTTCATCTCTTTTCCCTGGTTAAAGACAAACATGAAGTTCAACCTTTTCTAAAGTTCAGTATATCCATGAGTTCACAAAGATAATTCCCAATGGACCTAAGATTTTATTAGCAGCTGTTTAAGCACCTACTCAACCAGCTGAATACATTCAGCTTACTGAAGTGTTCTCTAACTGGAAACTGAATTCTTGTCCCTCACACTCTATTAATTCCAGCAGATTCATTACAGTTGACCTGATTTATGAAGATTAATGAAAAAAGGGGGGTTGGAAACTTCTTGGCATCATGCGTATATGATTGCACACTGACCCTTAGAAATCATCTGACAAGGTGAGATATTAAAGGTACCATACACGGGACAGGAAGAGTCTGTCTGACAAGGGTAGTAAGTTCACATGTTTGCCAGCAGCACCCCCAACATAGCAAATGCATAATTAGTGACCTTCCCTAGTTTTTTTAGCTATTTTTTATAACATTTTTCTTTAGTAGCTCTAAAGTGGAGTGCATCAAAAGACGTGAAATATCCAATGTGTTGGTGCAACAGAAGGTACAATTTTTATTAGAATACCATAACTTTTCTGCTCAATTAATACAATTTTGTTTGTTTATATTTGGAGGACTCTTTTGTTACGGAGAATGGCTTTGGAAATAGGTCAAAGTAGCAAGCCTATTTCACATACAGCACATAACTTCCTTGTCTCTTTTCAACTAGGAATGGAAATTGCCAATTGGAGGGGTCAGGTCCTGTGATACCCACAGATGCAGAGAGCAGACTCCCAGCACTGACTTCAAATTTTCTTCACATTTACACCTTGACCCTTTCTATATTGTGTAATGGAGAAAAAGAAGATAGCTTTTCCAGCACAAGCAGCTTGAAAGTTAAAATGTAATTCACTTACCTAATCAATTATACTCCATGCTAAAAGAATAAAGATGATCAGAGAGTTATTTTCTTTTTTTTTTTTTTTTTTAACTTCTTTGTTTATGCTTCAATGAAGTATAAAAAGATATAAAAAGGTATATACATAAGTCTTTAAATTAATTTTCTCAACAGTATCTGGGATTGTCAGTCCCGGAATATGTTTCAGACATACTCTGTGAAGAGTCTTGTGTACAGCAAGCTGTGATGATGTGGCATGTACAGTTTACATGTTTATTAATTTTGCAGCACTAATTGGGGAAATGTAACATAATAAGAGCTTAAGATTTTTTCACAAATGTAGCCACAGAGACAAAAATTATAAGCCTATAAAAGATGTATGCATTAAGGCAGTTATTTAATAACCCCACTTCATAACATTACTACTACTCTAGGTTTTTTTATATTAAAAAAAAAATCACACAAATGTGTTGCGAGTGCGATTAGCACAGGTGTACTGCTTAATAAGTATGTGCATACACTATAGGGGAGATATCTGATTTTCACAATGGCATATCATGACTCAACCAAAACAATCCCCATCACATGCTAGAATTTAGCTGAAGCGTTCTAAAGTTGCTGTTGGAAATTGAAAGTAAAAATACTAGAAGTTACAAAGACAAAAGAACACCAACTATAACAAGAAAGGAAATTATTTTCATTATTTAGAATTCAGTTTCTAAAAGTCTTTCACTTGAATTTGACATTCTAGATTCCTTTTAAAATATATGACTCCTACCACAACAGGAAACAAGCTGCATGGTAAATATACAACAATATTTTCCAGTGCCTTTTATCAATTTCCTATCAATATCCACATCAAACAGAAACACAAAATTAATAATATAAAAATCAAACATGTTTCATGGACTGCAATCTCCTCCCTAAAATTTTGAATTTGTTTCACCATTAATTATTTGGCCTCTATTTTCACAAATAGCACACTCAGGAAAGAGGTAATTTGCTTTTCCTAGCAAGGAAGTCAGGGAGAATCACCAAGATAAATTACCTGCTGGCATTACCATATAGTCTTTACCTGGCAGAAATCACATCTTGCGATATAAAAACTAAATATACCATTTTCAAAAAAGAGTACCTGAAGTTCTCTCAAGGACTTCATTTCTGATGGCGGCAAGAGGTTACCTACAACCATTATAAAGTAGAATTCTATGATACAAAACCTGAAAATGAAGCCACATGTCATTTTTTGTAAGTTGGGAAGAGACACACTGAACTGCTCAGTGAGTTTGACTGATTTGTTTTATTGGGACAGATATGTGTCTCAGAAAAGAAATGATGCTAACTCCTCAGTTAGATATAATTACTGCAAAAATCAGATAAATGGAAATAACTTCCATTTATTTTCATTCAAATTTGAAATTCAATGAAAAAGTCATATGTGGGAGCTGCTTGGTATGACATAAATCACCATATGATACAAAACCCACCAATAGATTTCACAAAGCTCTATTTCACTAAGATACTCTAGTACTGCTACCTACCCAGTCAGCACCCAACTTCACCCTCCTGGGTACTTGCCTCTTCCCTTCAGAGGTCCGGCACCCAAACTATAAATGTTTTCTCCTGGTTCAACGTGAGCAGAAAACTACTGCCTACATCGCTCCAATGAACTTTGGTTACTGAACTGAATAACCTATGGTAGCAGCTTGATTCTGTGCGAACTATGGCAACCGCCAAGTACGTACAACGGTCACTGATGGTGATCCTGGTCCTACTCAAATCAGTTGTTTTTCCTCTGACTTCAGCTAAAAGTTGGATACGGACCACAAGTCCTATTTAACCCCAAAGAGCTATCACCTGCAGCTTGAAAAGGTTTGTCTTACTTTCTTTTTTTCTATGGGTATTTCAAGAATGGAATTTATGAGATGAGCAAATATTCTACAATGGGGTTTTAATTTATAGCACATGTAGAAATCCTGCACAGTTTGAGGTCTCTGTAGATGTGCTTTAGAAATTCAATTATTTCTAGTTAAAACCAAACACGAATGCACTGGGTCTTTCCAGAAGCCTTTCCATATAAGCTAAGGGACTAAAACACTTCCAGCTATGTGCTGACCATCTGTAAGCACAGGCAAAAGCAATACAAACTTATTTAATACTGTCCTAAAAATGGGTTTCAAAGCTAAAAGTATCAATGGATTGATTTTCAAGCTCCCTTACTTTCACAGTTCAACTGAAAAGCAATCAGATTTTACTGGGAAAAAATACTCTCTCATACAAACAGACATGAAAGACCATCATTAAGTAATAGCTTTTGGCAACAATCAATCCCGAGTACTTTTAAAAGTGTAACCACCAGTAAAATTCTCTCAGACACCCAATTTCCCTCTTTAGTATCTTTTGGGCAGCAACATTCTGACACTTGTTCACGGTTATGCCAGACACTTTTTTCAAATGCTGACCAGACCTGCAAACTTCCAAATAAAACAAGCACAACAAATACCATCTTGTAAATTCTAAAGCCAGCTGTCAAAAAGCTTTGTAAAAGTGATAAATCACAAAGAAAGGTTCCTTGTTTTGGGAGCAGATATTCCTGACCAGGAACAGATAAGTACCCGTCATACAGAACCAATGCGCCCAGTATCGCTATTCTTGAAAACTCCGATTCACAGCTATCTGTTGCATTTACTTTTGTCCTGCAATGAACATTGGTGTGCAGGTCATGTTTTACTGCTTCAGGGATATCTGAATCAATTTCTGCATTGATTGAAAATTAAAATGGTAATTTATGTCCTGCACTTCCATACTGGACCACGGCAATGTTTTGTTTTATTGATTTCCTGGTGGCTCTTTGCATACATTTAACAGCTTACGTGGAACCCTGACAGCAAGGTCATTTCAAACAAGCCATTCCCAGTTCTGTTCCCTTTACCTCCCCACAACATCAAATCGTTAGCTTCTAATTAAATCTTGTACATTTGGGGCTTTTTTAATCTACAGGGTTCTTAAATATTAAGTCAAAATTTCTCTTTCTCCTCTGGTGTGTGCCCCGTTTCCTTCATATACTCAAGCCCAGCAGAGCTTTTCTTTAAAGAATTTCCCTATTGATTGCCTTTTTTTCTTTCCTTCTAAGCTTTTAGCTGCTGTTAACCTTGTATGTCAGATCAACGATTTGTTACAATTAGGCTGGCAAACTTTCAGCTTTTAACTTCAGTCTCAAAGCTCATTTACTTGCTCTAATGTAAACTTAACTACCCGAGTTACTAATTCTGTCCAAAAAACCCAAACGTGAAATATTGGACATGGCATGAAAAATCTTCCATAACCTGATAATCGACAAGATTTGATTCTTCTGACTGTGTATTGATTTCGGACTCAACAGACCAAGAATAAATGATGATGCTTTTAAAAGCACAGAGGGTGCTTGCAGGGCCCACCCTAGGCAAACGGTTTGGGTAAACACACCTAATAATACAAGAGCATGAATGTAACTAGCACGCATGGACCAACCACAGCGACTTGTCTGTAGGGTGGTTGCCTAAAACTGATCATGGCAAAAGAGACTACCATACTCCCCCGTGTTTATAACACAGATGTGTTATAAATGCACATGCACGCAGACATTGCACCTCATGAGCAGTCGTTCACAATATCTATTTTAGCATCTTCCCCACTGTTAAGAAAACAGTAAAATATTAAGGCAATTGCTATGTACAAATGAGAAAACCAACAAGTACAAAACCAATTCCTATGCTTTCTTCATGTTCAGACACTCAGAAATTAGTAGAACTAGGAATATGTTGTCACATCACTATTCATAGTCTGATATTCAGGAATTAACTTTTCACACAAGGAACTCTAGCAGAGTAAGTGTGATAAAAGACAGTAATTAGATCCCTTTCGGATGGCAATGAAATGATAGGAGAAAAATTCATCCAATATATTAATCCTGTTGCTGCTCACACTTTGTATGTATAAAGTGCATATAAAGCAAATACGTACCTTACAAAAGCGGAAGGTTTTTGCATGCAATATATGGGGACATTGTTTTATTTTAATACATTATTTTATTATGTAGCCTTATGCCACACATTACCACCATCATTACAGGCCATTCTCAGCTGGAGTAAACTAGCAAAGTTCCCATTTTAACAGAACTCTGCTGACTCCCACCAGCTGCTGAACTGTCCAGTAAATATAGCGAAGGCAACACATATACTGAAAAACGAATAGCAACAGATATCATGAACGTTGCACTTCTCAACCTGAAGAAACAAAAAATCAGTTTTCATTTTTTTCTTAGACCAGATCTTCAAAGAGACAAGTGAAAAGGCAGAAAATTGATTTGCTGTTGGTTTTGAACATAATCTATTTATACACAAAATATGCTCCTTTTGCCTTGTTCTATCTAAAACAACAAAATGGCAGTCACAAAGGGTTCAGTTCCAGCAGGAGCTGAAAGAAGATCATACCTGTAATAAAATATCTATAAAAAAATAAAAATATCTATAACATCTGAATTCAAGAGACAATGCAGGTTTCAGACCTGAAGATTTACATCTGACCTTCTTCGGTTCAGTAGATTGGTTTATAACACAAGGAAAAGTAGAATAACAGATAAATTGGAACAGGCTAAAAAAAGAACTCCTGAAATATTAGCTTCTGAGACAAGAGAGCAGGCAGATATTCAGTGATGATACACATGCACGTAGGCTTTTCATTCATTAAAAGCCATTTCCTGTTATTTATTTAGCTAGAGCTGTGATTAAGTAGAATTTAAGACACTGATCAGGCTTAATTAATTAATTAATGCAACATCAGAGAAAACAAAAATAATGGCATCAATCCGCCATGCAGCATGCACATTCCACCTCACATGATAGCAGAAACCAGAGAGCTCCCCAATCAGACTTGCACATGCGTCAGTTCTTACTAACCAACAGCGAGGTAACTGCAGACCAGAGACCTGCTCAGTAATGATTTATCAGGTTAAACTAGAGATCATCTGTCTGGCTATCAGAAAGTGTATTAGGTGACTCCATCTAGTTTTGTCCATTAGACAGAAGTCTAATGCATAATCAATTTCAAATACAATTAATAAGCCTCTTCCAAAGTGATTGGAGTTGTGTGTTTGAGAGGTAATAATACAAAATATTCTATTTTATAAAGAATGCGTTATAGCATAAATGTATTTTAAGCATACAGAGAAACCAAGGATGGCTTGAAGGTAAATGGAAGTCTCAAACTGTGACACTGTTTTGGTTCATCTACAAATCCCATGAGATCCAGACCTTACTACAGAAAGCGCAAAATTCTAGTAGAAGGGAATCAAAGTCTCAGATTTACTGAAGTCTAAATACCAAGACAGGCAAAAAGGCAAAGACAAAGTGATTTCCAAATGAACGTTGAGTCTCTATTCAAAAAACAGGACAGACAAGCAAGTGATAAATGTCGCCT
The DNA here is from genome assembly GCA_027574665.1 of Rhynochetos jubatus. Taxonomy (NCBI): domain Eukaryota; kingdom Metazoa; phylum Chordata; class Aves; order Eurypygiformes; family Rhynochetidae; genus Rhynochetos; species Rhynochetos jubatus. The sequence goes on from CM050655.1 coordinate 12,165,165, forward strand.
GGTCAATAAACATTAATATGGTTAAAAGCTACAGCCTATTTTAGGAGCAGATGACTACTCCTGAAAAGTTCAAGATTAAATCACTCCTGGAAAGAATGACAATAATATTTTAAGGCATTTCACAGATTCTTCTAACGGGAATGTAGCCCTACATTTAGACAGAACAGCAAGAGTCCTCTATCACAATGAAACTCAGCATAGTGTCAACTCCAACAAACTCCTTGTAAGAAAATGGGTATGGTTTTTTATACTTTTACACCTCTTAAAGAAAAAATAATAATCTAGTACTTAATTATTATAAAGGTTAATAGACAGTTCCTATTAGCTAGACACAAACTGCCTAATTATTTTATAGCTCATAACTGTAAATCTTTAATATGTTTATTAGACCTTCCTGTTATTCCAGCTGAGTATATATTAGGAGAACAGGGTTTCTATACCTAGACTTTATAAATGATAATAAAGATACTTATTGCCAACATTGTGCAACAAAAATATAATACAAACTAACACCTGTGCTGGAAGGATGAATCTAAAGAAAAGTGTGTCAGTATCCTTATTCCCCACAAAACACTAAAAAAGCATTAAGGTTACAAAGGCCACAGTTACCAAATTTTCTCAGGGTGAAGAGACTTGGAAAAGCTGACATCTGTCAGTAATTAAGATGACAACACCACTGGTAAAGCATATTGCAGTCTTCTAAGCGAGGACCTTATAAATACTTCAAAGAAGTATTTTAACAGTTAAATATCTTGTATGGTACTTAGTCTATAAATGCCACATCTTCTGTTTACAGAGTGAAAATTTTTCAACCATTTCCTGCCTGTTTTAGAAGATATTAACAGAACAAGTTAGTGAAAACAACTGATGGGTACTACACATCTTGATGACTTTTCCTATAGGAAAAAGCTGAGTTTCAGTGCTGGCAGTATTGGATAAGCTTGTCTGGAATTTTGCCCATTTACAGACATTAAGGGAGTTTTCCTGGTTAGTCTGTAAACATTTTCAAGCTGTAAATGGCTGAGATTTTAGTTTTTATTTTCTGCTACATAGTTCTATTACTCTGATCCTGTTGTGAACAATGATTCATTACCACGAATCCATGTTTTCTCCCACATGATACAAGCTCCTGATGTCATTTAATGCTGTAATTCTCTCCGTACCTAAAAATTCTCTTCCAGGATTAGCATGGTTACTCTTTTAAGATTACACTGCTTAATCACTAAGTAAGAATAGATTATAGTAGTAGCAGGAGACAATTTAAGAGAAGATCCTCCTACCGTTCCGCTTGATCACAGCCACCTTGATCCATTCCTACTTTCCCCTATAAAGCTTGGCAACTTTTGGGTCCTTTGAGTAACTATACACCCATCAAGAAATTTGAAAGGAATTTGCAATTACAGAAACAAGACTAAAAAAATGTTTGCAGGAAAAAAAAAATGTCTGGATAAATAAGCAATCCCTCAAAGATTCCAAAAGAAAATAAAAGATCCTCTAGCTTTTGTTAACAACACTACTAAGAAATGGTCTATATGAGAGGAAGTTGACACTCTAAAAAGCCACGTGTATTTGTAAATTCACTTGAGCGTTGCATTCTTGTGCACAAGGCTTGGCTCTATAAGGTTTTAAAACAATTTAGATCCTCTATATAATTTACTTCTCTGCCAAGTCAGAATGAATTTTCCAATCTGTTACTACTGCAAAAGCCTTTCATTTGTCACTTATCACTGAATAATTAAGATTGACCCTTCTCATACATACAAGTTTTGTTCCTTGGAGCTATAATGTTACGAGTTACTATAATTTTTTCTCCATTACTGGCTCTCCAATTATTTTTCAAGGGAGCTTAAACATTTTTCACATGCTAGAGAAAAAGATCAGCAGCTAACCTTTAGCATAATTTCATAATTACGGAGATCATTAAATGATTAAGCAATATAACCCCTACCTAAGAATTTATGTCAGATTGTAATTATTATGCTTTTTAATGTTAGCTTTCTCACACTTGGACAGTCTGTAAGTCTGACAGGAAATTATCAGGATTTAAAAGTTAGACATAGAAAAAGGGTGGCAACATATTCCTGAAAATCCCTGGCATTATAATGGAAAATTTCAAGTCCTGTCTGATTTAAAAATATTTAACCCTTTGACTGGCACTCCATTTCCATGAAGAAAAAGAGTTTACCTTCATCAACCCTGATTCTGGAAACATCTGTATAAGCGCGATTATGCCATTCCTGGAAAACATGCTTGGGAGAACACTGCTTTTGCATGGGGCAAAGCTTGCACCCTCACCCAGTGAAGACACAGCTGAGGGTAACACGTTAACACCTGCCTCCCCCAGCTCTTTACTCCAGGCTACCCTCCCCAGTGTTCTGCTCCTAGCACAAGTCATTGACACCTCTCAGATGCTTCAATGCAAATTATTTCTAATTTTTTTCTTTGTGTGTGGGGTTGTTGGTTGTTGTTGCTGGGTTTTTTGGTTTTTTTTAATTTTATTTTTTTTTAAATTTTGGGGGGAGAGGAAGTGGGGTGGAGGAAAGTTAATTAATCTTATCTGCATGAAAAGAGGCTTTTGCCTAACAAGTACATTCACCCATAGAGGAGTATTACACATGTTCCCTGATAGGCAGAATAAACTCAAATAACAAGTATTTGGCTTGAAACATCTATGCCTGGGTTACAGAGACCCTTTTCCCCTCAAGACCCTGGGAACATTATGGCTCTAAGAATGCACTAAAGATCTAGTTCAGAGGAGATTTAACTGAACAAAGATTGAGCAACTCTGTGCTATGGTGCCCTTGATATTAATACTAGACATCTATGACAAAATACAAGATAAGCCAAAAATTATGTTTAAACAGGATGAGAGCATTCTGGAGTACAGAGACAGACCTGTGACCTGTTTGGTTTCACCAAATGTTTAATGTGATTATTGATTATTATTTGAAAATAACTGGAGGGGGAAGACAATCAAACAAATAAACTTCTTATCCTTGAAAACCATGAGAAAAATCAGCAAATGCAGCTATAAAGAAGTGTTTTCCTTCTAGCTAACCCAACAAACCACAACTTTTGGGATAATTCTGCAACAATAACCAAATAAAGTCATTAATTCCATTTCTGTCAATATATGGCATCCTGGTTTTGAATTTGTTTACATCTACAAATGAAACTACACAAGAAAGATAAGTACAACAAAGTCCCTCTGAAAGAAGAGCACGTGTATCTTGATGCCCAAAATTCAGAATAAAGTAAGATTTACCAGAAACCTCATCCCTGCAAACATTATAGTTACCAATCACGCATAATGAATTAACTTTGCACTTCATTTAATAATCACACAGTCTGGTTTTACTAACATGTTGTATATATCACCGCTATCTCACCCATTTTCTTGTACTCAGGAATATTCTACTGTGCACTACTTGCAAAACTAAGGTAGAAATAGAATCTTCACAGTGCAGCGTACTAAACATTTCCACTTTACTGTAAAGTCATTACCATTCAAACACAGAGTGCTCAGGGTTTTACAGGAATGAGCATTTAAAAACCACTGCTAGGAGAACTTGACAGTTCTTTCCAAAGCATCTTGCTTTGTGATGTTTTTATTTCAGCTGTATATACAGAAAAAAACCAAATTCTCATTGTTGTTGCTATTTCCTAGATGTTCTTTTATCCCATTTACTTAGCCCCACCTTGCAATCACAAATATGTACATTTCCTTAACCAGTTAAAGAAACAATTAGGCTTTGTATTTCATAAAGTTGCGAATAATTTCAGTACAAAGCACAGTCCTTGAGTGGTACTACCATGCTTTCTTTCCCCCTAGGAATTTCCTTCTTACTCCTTTCTATACTGAACTTCTTACTCTTCCCTAGCTTGTATACTTGTCATATTTCTTTAGGTAGATGTTTCCTTTAGGTTTTGAAATGAACGATAGCCACATTGGTCAAGATAGCCTCTCGATTTATATTCAGACCTCCTTTCCATAAAAGACAGCAGGGATAATGTCCTTGTCTCACACATCATGACTATATTTTCTTAAATTCTGACTCAAAAGCAAGAGAACCCCACAGGGCTAAAAGTTAAACACATCAGCATCATTACTTAAAGTTTGGTCTTTGCCTTAGGAGATGATTGACGTGATCATGACCCAAAGAAAATGCTTGGTGCATTCACCACTATCAAATTTCTTCCACCAAATTTCTTCCCCTACTTTAAAACCAGAAACAACAAAATACCACTAATCAATAACTCTACATCTACTCAGATTCATTTTCTAGACTAGCTGACAAACTGTAATCTGAAACACTACCTAGCCTTCACAAGGAAAGCAGAGACACGAATAACTACCTGAGAAATCATGAGGAAATGCAAAGCCATGTTGGTCTGCAACATAGAAACCGGTGAGTCTTAGAATGGATGCAAGACAATCAAGGATGTCCTTCTCTGTTAAATCTAATAGCATAGTCTTTAATACCAGCTGTGGCTAGCTTCACTTGGCCTTTCTCTGCATCTCTATGCAACGGCGGCCGCTAATCTATACATATCTCTATGCGATGGCAGCCCCCTTCTCTCTGCAGCATGACATCCCTAATTACCTGACTGAAACACAGTTATGTCAGATACCCCAACAATTCCTTTCTTTCAGACGAGTAGCAGATCTCAGAATAAAACTGTGCTTTGTTCTTAGCTATGAAAACATTCCACTACAGGCTTACTCTTCTCAGATACATTAATTTTAAAGTATTTTAGAACAGACGTATGTTCTTTGCCATTCTTGTGTGAACATTTGTGGGTTTTAAACATCACAAGTCACATATAAATCCTGCTTCTGTCCTTAAATAGCAAGCTACCAAGTTACTCCACAAAAAATATGATAGTAATAACTTCTCTTTAATTTTAAGTGTCTGCCTTTGTCCAAGTCACTCATTTATTTTATTTATTTTTATTTTCTTTTTCACGAGGACAGAGTAATATGCTAAAAGGTGCTATCTTTCCTAATTAGTTGCCATTCTTCTCCGGCAGGCTTCTCACTCTATAAATTCATGTTGGCAAAAACTACATAGTGCAGATCCTGGAAGAGCAGATGCTGTGCAAGGAAGCTAATGACAAACACAACCCACAAGCCTGGTCACTTAGTCAAGATATGGGAGTCGTGCTCTGTAGAACACGCCAGTCAGAATCAAAAGGTCAAGGATCCAGGAGCCTTTGTGAGGGATGGAGCAAAAAGCAACAATAAGCCCACCACAGGCATTCAGAAAAGAACGTTTCTATCAGTTTAGCAGAATTTCTGTAGAACGTGAAGTATTTTGAATAAAACATTTGGGTTCAGGAAATCAGTGATTTCTGACACCAGTTTGTTTTGTTAAGTTAGTGACACCTGGTTCCGGAAGGATGGGCTGTTCCACATACAGTCTCAAACTCTCAGCCACACTCCAGATGCAGTAACCGCAAAATAATAACACAATGCTTGGGGGTTTTATTATTATTACTTATCAGCTCTATAGATACCCACAATGAGACACACATCTGTTTCTTGAATGATCACAATGGTCCAAGTAACAGAGAAAACAAAAACCCTAAAGTTATCCCTTCTCCAGTACTTTTTTTTAACATTTTGTATAATACTGCAGTACACGGATAAAGCTCCTCTTTTTGATTCCATTTTAGCAAAGCTGTACTCTATCACACCAGATCAATATCTCATGATACATACTCTGCCAGAGCAGCTGCAGTGTCATGTTCTGCTGCTCAGTAATATGAGCTGATTTAGTGCAGGTAGTTGAAAGCTGCTGCAACAAGCTGAATGGTTTATGAAACAAATGGGCCATTGTTCTAATGAGACAAAAATTATATAGACCTGGGCAATGCAGTAACATGACATTCCAGTGATATCTGCGCTACTTTTTGGTTAGCGAGTCACGCGGACACAGAAGCAATTTAGCATGAAAGTAGCACTACCAATACACGGACAAATTTCCTTATGCGTAATTTTCCTCAGCATGTGAAGACTTTGATGGTGCTTGAATGCAAAAAAAAAAACCCCAAAAAAACCAACTATATTTTGGCAGCTAGGCTTATTTCATTGTTGCTGTCTTACTAATTCATCACATTCTAATTTTTGTTTCCCATATTTTCTGTATACAAAATCATCAAAATTCTAATTCTTCATCTTTTCCTTTGGTGTCCTCAAAGATGACCAGCATACAGTCACTCTGCTGCCCTAACCATGCCCTCAGCCAGCAACTACAACCTTTACTGGTAGTGTTGCCCACCTCTCCATAAAAGCTGTTCTAGCTTTTATTTTTTAAAATCAAAATAGCAAAAAAATGATGGAATAAAAATCTTCACATATTTTTGTATGAAACTAGGCTAAAGGAATCTGGCCTATCTGCAGGGATCTTTCTGACACCAGTAAGATCAAACAGAATTCACTCAATTTCTAAATTTATTTTTCCTTTGTCCTCAGAAAACTTTTTATAGAAAGAAAAAAAAAAGTTTTTGTTGGGATTTTTTTTGTTTCTTTGTTTTGGGGAGGGTGGGGTTTAAGGTGCTTCATTAAAAATAAAACAAAATCATACAGGGCCTGTATAACTTATCTTGCAGTACGTTCTTTTTCCTTGTTCCAAACACACAACTATACCTTCCACCCAGTGTTCTCTCTTGATACCATTTCTTCAGCAGCAATATACCTTTTTTTTGTATCGCAGCTCAGGGTTCAAATGGTTTCTATTCAACCAAAGAACAGGAACTACAGACTTGACTACAACATCCAGTACAAAATGAAACCCGAGCTTATTCCTTCAATATACTTATACGCTTAAATTATCCAAAGTTAATGACATTTTTATAAAGAAATTTTAATACTGTCTAACCTTCATTGTTTCACTGTATTTTGCTCTAAGAACAAAGATTATATACCATGAAAGCCAGACTTTGTGATTAGAGATCTTGAATTTTCATGTACTGATTTTGATATTTTTTTCTTAATTTCTATTTGTATTAATTCCTTGCAATTAATCAGTGTTGTTATTTCCACTCAAGGTGTAAAGGCTAATTAAAATAATGCAACTTCAGCTTGTTGTAAAAAGAAATCCAGTAACTTGTGTACTCAAAATTTATGATTTATTATACACTTTTAATTTTGCTCCTATGACCGTATTATTGCTGTTGCAGCATGGAGTCAGAAGGCCTTGGTCAGAACTACCCAAATCAGCTGAATACTGCAGAAAACTTGCACAGCAGCTCCAGCCCTCCTAAATCATGCGGGCTTTGCACTTTCAGGAAGGGAACTGCAGCATTTGCAGGTCCTTGCCAGGAAAATGAAGGATATTAAGCAATACAGACTCACAGATATGCAGAAAGCAACATGCATCAGCAACCTGATGAGGTCAGGAAAAATTTCTTTTCAGATCTAACATCAGAAGACAATAATTAAAAATGTTATAATCTGTGCAGGTACGCTAAATTTTCTATTTACTTGTATTTCAAGGCTAAGACAGTGATAAATACTACAACTCGGTAACGTAAAATTTTTGTTCTTGTTGGGTCACTTTCCTAGAACATGGTGATTTAATAATCAATGTATATTTAATATCCAGTGCTACCTTTGCACCTTCCATCACAAGTAAAATAAATAAGCAAACATTTAGATATATGTTTAGAATACAGAATTTAAAAGCAGCACTTTAAAAGCTAGATATCACATTCAGCAATCACTGCTGATAAAAAAGAAGGCATAATTCAAATTAATTTGGACGCGATACTCTTCAGAGATTTAAAATATACACGTTAAATAAAATATTATGGCTCTATTCAGAATTAAAGAGCAGAGCTTTACTTGGCTGTCTTTAAGCAGATGAGTCTTACGGTACTTTTCAGCAGACACAGTAATGACCTGATGCCATAAGGATTTTCTGACCATTGTTAAACATCCACAACGTACACACTGACCTATATGTAGGGGTTTTTCTGTTCTAAGTTACTCAGTTACAAGGTTTGGTACACAAACTAGCACAGCATATTCACACATCACAAGCAGCATGTTAAGTTATGCAACAGAAAATAGGATGTTAGGTTACACGGACATTCTTAGGTTTGCTTCCAACGGGAATTGATTCAATGTTAATGGAGATTTTAAATATAACAGGAAGTTATAGAATTTCTCCAGGGATGATCACCTTGGAAAATAACAGATGAGCAACACATGTAGCAATAGAGATCACAGCAGGTCATCTCCTGTAGCTAATAAAACTCTGGAGGGAACAAAAAAACCCACACTATACCTGGGAGTCGTCACTACACATCTCTGTGCTTAAAGAATTTATCAAGAACTTAGTAAAACAGCAGCATTTTGATTCTGCACTTTGTCCTCTTTCTGTCATTCCACAATAGTTTCTTTTAGACAGATGAAATGTTTTATGAGTTAACCGTGTGCAGAAGAACCCATCTCCTCTATCAGGAAAAGATGGGATTTGAAAGTTTGATGGTTTAGAATTCTATTACAAAAATACAGTCACTGGTATATTACAGTCACCACTGAGTTTTAAGTAACAGTCAGAACCCTGCTGCTCTTCATTCTACCAAAAAAAAAAAAAAAATTGGTTCAAAAAGAAGAGCTGGGAGCAGGAATGGGGGATGACACATGACAACAGAAAACAGAAAAGCCTTTTCAGTATACAGAAGCTGAAATTGATCAAATAAGCTCAAAATTTTCACTGAAGAGAATTTCATTTGAGAAAATAAAACTAATTCCCAAGAGCATCTGAAGAAAATGTTCTGAAGCATTTAATTGCTTGCAGTCATTCTTTACCCCATCTTTATTATTTTTAGCACTGCAACTGGAAATATTTTACAGAATGTGATGATTTTTTTCCCCCTATTAATAAGCATTCTTATGCAGACTAGTCATCAGAGCGACTCTGAAAGCACCAGCTGACCCTACACTGCACTGACAGTGTTAGTCCAAAGTAGGCATTGTGGTAGATGCAAAGTTAGCACACCTGAAATTGGAAAGCAATTATAACAGCATGGCCAATCTGCAAGGATGCAGCCAACAGCAACCAGTAACACTGAATCAGTCTTCATTTTCTGCCCCAAAAGTGATACAAACTCCATTGTAAAACCATTCTCATGAGTTAAACTCAGTTAAACTTTCCAAACACAGAATTCAAGATCTGAAAAGCATCACTACTGAGGCAAGACTGGAAAAGTTAGCCTCCAGGAAGGCATGTTGTGTGGAAGAAATTATAAATCTGAATAAGTTGTAAAAAAAAGTTACAAAGAAAGCTGTAATGTTTCCATGCTGAACAGAAATAGCAGTAACAGGCTTGAACTTCTGCTAAAAGAAACATACAACTGGACCTTGGAAAAATCCGTCCAATGGGAAGACAAGAAATCACCCAAATGTGCTGCCTGGGAACATTATGAAATCTCGAGCCTGAGAGGTCTTTCAGAGCAGGGCAAACATCTGTCAGAAGTTCGCTGCCTTTCTGTGACCGTGAATGACATCTCCAGGTCCTTTCTGAGCACACTGTTCTATGATTCTATTAGACATACACCAAAAATGACAGAACTCTAAACACCAGAAAATCCCCATTAATGGTGATAGCGGAAAATGAGACTAAAAAAGCATAACAGATGTACACTGTCAAGACTACTTTTTCTTGGCTTTATTCCTTAATTACATACAGCAGGTATCACTTTTTTATCTGTCACCATTTAATTTGAAACTTCGAAGCAATTCTCATAAAATAATATTCCTCTTCCTTACTGAAATTGCAGATTCGGTATTAGTCAAAGATTAGTATCACCCAAACCACTGATTTTCAATAAATGCATAATAAAAATAGGAATTCACATTTGAACTCTGAAACAGCGTGAGACTGGGAAAGGGCCCCATCCTACCCAGAGTGGCCTTAAAGACACCAAATATCTTGACTGTTTCTGGCCATGTTTTCATTACTCAGTAATTGGCAACTTATTCTCAAAGTACTTACACAGTGGACATTTACATCTTGGTAAATCAGAAATTTATGTTATAAAGATAACAGGTGATCACTTTAAGCCTAATCACCCTAGCTACTATTCTTTATGTTGCTTCTTTATGTATGAAATTAAGAACACAAAGAGGAGAGGGAGGAATGCATGGCTACACATAAACAAACAAGCAGAACTCCTAACTGGGATTGCCATAACTGAGCAGAACAGAGAAGTGCAGGGAAAGAAAAGTGTAGACAGTTCCAAAATTTATCAGCTTGTTTAAACCAATTATCCAAAATATGTTCTAATATAATACAGGGTGGAAATTTCAAATATCATTCAACTCTAGTATTCCTACTGAAATCAGCCTAGGGCATAATTAAGTACATGTAAGCCCAGTTATGAATGTTTAACTTTTAGAAGTGACCAGAATCTTAGTTTCAGATAATTTAAAAGTTATTCTGATAATTACACGGTGAGGTATAAACTATGAAATCATATATACAGTCATCCGACAGCCTGAAATAAGTCTTCCTTGTGCAACAGCATCAAAAATTTGTTTTCTGCAATATTCTATATTTTATGGTGTCTCTATTTTTCCAAGATACCAAGCCCTTTAAATACTTAAATTCAAGCTCATGAGCAAGGCATTGGAAATATATAAACATATAAAGTAGATAGATATATTTAAAATACATTAAAAATCAAAATACATAAATATAATTTTAACAACATACTGCCCTAGAGTATACAAGACACTGAGTGACAGAAAAGTCTCTAAAGAAAGACTACCTTAGTGCTTTTTTGTCTCTAAACTGGCTACTGTGGATTAAACTTGCTTGAATAACATCAAGATTTAAGGGAAAAAATAATTAACTTTCTTCCTTATTTACTGGAATAGTTTCCCTTTATAAATCCTCCAAAGCTATTCAGATCGCACTTTTTCCCACCACAGCCATGCATCTAAACGACCTCATGAGCCTGAGGTGCCACACAGGAAAGAACTGTGACAGCAAGAAAGAGTATCTAAAAAGTCTCCAATACTGTTGATCAAAATTCCTTCTTCTTACAAATTTTGAAGAAGCTCATAGATAGCTGCTTTTTAGGTTTGAAACATCTGTACTGCTTCCACGAGTTGCAGCTTCAGAAGAGCTGGAAGAAACAGTGTTTAAAGGCAGTAAGTCATTGCTCTCTGTTCTTTCAACAAGCTTGATGTCAGGTAAAAATGCTTTCCCAAACTGTTTACTGATAATAATTTCCTGTGGTGTCCACCATAATAATCCAGACTGGAAAACAAGCAAACAAGCATTGTTAACCGGTTTTAACTTAATTTTTATATAGCTTAGTCATTTACAGCACAGGCTTGCACTTCAGAAGTAATTCCAGGGATAACCTCTGACTTTTGGATTCCTGGCATACGCCCTTTGTATTAATGCTATTAAGATATCATCGGCACATCATAACTATCCTCAGCAGCCTGGAGTTTGACCTCAAATTTGTATGCTGATTCACGTAGGAGCCCATTATTACTCTAGGCTTCTGACACCAGGCTTCTTCAACAGGATAATTCTTGTAGTTTGCTATCTAACAAAGTAGCTGATAAGGCACAAATACAGCCCAAAAGATGTTTCATTACAGCCTTCTGGAAATATCTCTGAATACACTTTATATAAATCTGCTTCTTACTAGATACAGTTGGCAGGTTGCTTAAAGGGCTCATCCTTGTCTGCACTGGACTAATTTCAAGGAACTTGTTTCTAATTGAATGCATTCACTCCTAAATACTACCGTAATTGGTACAGGATAAGCACCAGAATATTTCTCTCTAGCATAACTCACGTATGACAGTTTGCCTGCCCGTCCAGTCTTTGCTACCTCAGTTTTCCTAGCAGTAGAGTATCCATATATTTTTGCCTCACTTCCCCTCTTCCTATTTGTGATAGTAGGAAGGGAGTGAGGGACAGAGGAAGCAGGTGGTTTTGTTTGTTCCTCTCATTTACATTAATGCAGAGTACTGGTGGATTAAAGTTTTGGTAGTTAGCATTTTGATATAGTTGGCATCTGTTTCTATTTTAAATGACTCAATCGTCCAGAGTTTATTTCTTCTCCTAGCAAGATTTTTTTTTTTTTCCCAGCGTATCTTCTGGGAGAATGTCTGCAGATAGGATTAGGTTGGAAATGCTATTGTTTTCAGTGTACTTAAGACACTGGCGAGGATGAGAATTTAAATGAGAGATTTCAGATGTCTGCATTACGCACTTCACAAATTCCTTCTTGCCTAAGGGAGGTAAGAGCAACAAAAGCCCTAACTCATTTCCAAGTTAATTTAAAAGCAGAGTTTGATGGCAGAATATTTGCATGTGTTAGCTTCAAGACAGATACAATATATGCCATCATATTTGCAACCATATTTTTTTAAGGTTTTCTTTTCTACAAATACTTTGTGTGTACTCTAAAAGCTATATAATCCTTCTGTTACTGGCAGGGTTTTGGAAGGCAAGGGGGAAACCCCCTATTCTTATAAATTGATGGAATCTTCCTTTGCAGGGGAAGGACTTTGTTATTTTGTATTTTTCCAGTTTTCAGACTGTACCACTTCATCTTATATTTATTTTCAGACAGCATGTACCTAATAATAGCTTTTTGTAGGTCACACAACTTTTTTCCTTTAGAATTAGGATATATGAGGCAGTTTAGAGGCAGCTTCTTCCATTAATGGATCAATTTTCTTCATGGAAGTTTATATTTTATACAGAATGGTTTTGAGTCATCTTTACCGGTGGATATGTGCTATACGATCAAAACGCCTTGCTAACCTATAACAACCAGACACAGCTTCAGAAACATGTTTCGGCACAAGAAAAGGTGGTGATAAAAATTTAAGGTTCCACCAGCTTCAAGCATTCTTGCTAGTGAGACAGTAGAATAAATGCCTTCACAGCATTGCTTCCTAATCTCCCACTTAGGCGCCAAATCAAGAAATCCAGAATTATTAGCAGCCTCAAGAAAAAGCTATCTCAGCTGCTGAGCTGGCAACTACATTTCTCACTTCTCTCTACTGAAATTCAAGGTTATAACCCAACTCTTACTTCAACCAACTGAAGTGATCTTGTCAAATGCAAAGGGAACTGAACTTGGTCTCTTTCTCTTCCAGTCCTCCAGAAAGAGATGATAGTTTACTTAAAGCTTCCAGAAATATTTCCCACACATTACTGATTGTTCTAAAAAATGATACTTCTCTTATATTTGGGAAATAACTGTGTACATGCATAAACAAACAAAAAAAACCCCACTGATTTGACAGCTATTATCTGTGAATTACAAATGTGTGACTTAAAAAGTAGGATGTGCTAAGCCTGCAACTATGTTTTCCCATGCTCTATTTTAACTGAAAATGTATTTACATTAGTCTTTGGTATTCTGGGAAAGATAAATGAATTCCACAGTTTTCCAGCACCTCTCTGCTGATTTAAGTTTAAAATATACATTCTCTTAAGCTTCAACATTAACTTTGGATGCATAGCTAGGCAATTTCTCCTTTATTTTTTCTTCCTCAAACTCTTTCAAGAATATTATTTTGAATGAGCATTTCAAACAGGATGAAGTAGGCTATGATTTTTTTTTTACGGATATTTGCTTAAATCAAATAAATGGCAGGTGAATTAAGTTAAATTAGTGTGTAATTTAAATATCTGGGAATGTACTTATGTGTACAGCCTTGTGGCTTTTACCTTACTGCTCTTACTGGAAAAGTGCATCTTCATTACAACCTGAAGCAGGAGTGGAAACTTCATGACTTCAAAAGATGAAAATGGAACCAGGAAATTATACTCTTTCATAATCAAAGTTTTTCAAAGGGAAACCATTAAGAAATCTGACCGATTTAAGGTGCTCAGTAGATAGCAAATAAAACCTGAAATACTATGAATACAGACTACTGCATCTCAATAAAAACTTAAAATTATCACTAAATACAAAGCTTTATATCATTCTGTATTTCTTCTTACCATTAAATTAATTTATCTTCCCCCAAAACCCAAGACTAATACAAACTTGTTTTCAGAAAATTTTTTAAGATGGATAAATAGATAATAGATGTTTTGCCTGTGACTTCTCTGGTGCATAGAATGCTTGAAGGAATGATACTCTGTGAACAGCAACAGTAATAAACACCAATTTATTGCAGTACTCAAAAACTTAAGCATGTGCTGAAGGGTGAATTTTTGTAAACACATCAAGGGAAATGTTTGTCACGATGTTTGAAATACAAACTGTTACACTGCTGCATTAAAACAGTCACTTTTGCAGATATTTAAAAGTAATTGAACTTTGTAAGACTTTTCAATTTGCATATAGATATATTTTTCAAGCTGAACTTATTTTCTACTGCAGAAGTTACAGAAGATTGAAGAAGGTAAGTAACTGCTAAATGCAATAATCTGGGGAAAAATCTGTAAATAAAAAACACTGTAAAATGGAGTGTTGAGATTGTGAAAATTAATCAATAATTGAAGTACTTTGACAAGAAGCTTTCTCAAGAGCCTCTATCTTCTGAATGTTAAATAATGAAAGCACGAATCAGGTGTTACTGAATAAACCTGTATTTAGTGTGCATATCACATAATATGTTCTTGCACTGTTTCACCAGGGGAGGATGCTAAAAGACTCAATCTTTAAACTGAAAAACTTTTTATTCTTTATTGAATTCTCATACCATAATATCAGACTTGAAGAGTTTTAATTGTAGAGGACTATTAGGAAAAGAGTATGGATAACTGAGAAAATACTGGTTTTGTGCAGGTGAAGTTTAGTATTTGGACAAAACAATTTTGTTTTTCTTCTGATTAGCTGATTCTAATTAAATGAGCTCTAATCTTACATGTAGATTACAGAAAATTTCAGCCCAAATAGTAAAAATCATGTCAGATTAGGTAATAGCAAAAAAGTTGAGACCTAGGTAACAAGTCCTACAGATATCTTGGGCTTGACACCACTTCATTTTGAGGTTTAGAAACTATTTTTCTTCACAGTTCATTTCTAAAAAGGTTTAAAGAATAAACCAGGTATGTGACAGCAAAGCCATTTTCTGGTAGAAAATTTTATAATCTAATCCTGTGATTTATCTTGATAGTGTTAATGAACTTGAAATTGCTGCTATTTAATTCAAATTGCTACTAAACTTATACAAAACAAAATCATCACACTGAAATGCCTTATCTTATTCCTTTAGACATACATCACTGATTAAGTCAAGATCCACCAGGAGTGGATTCAGCCGCACCTAGACTTTGCTCTGAGAGGAGTTTAGAATACAAGCTGATTCTACCAGAAATTCTATCAGAATTTCTGCTTCCTGACTTCTTGCAGGCCTGAGTACTGAAAAGTATCACAGTCACAATGCTTCAGGCACACATGCTATTTCATTTGAGCTAACAGAAACAACCGCACTGCTGAAGGCAACCACGACTTGTGAAAGCACTGCTGAGTAAGCAGGTGATGTAATAATAATGCAACGCGCTATCTGTATTAAAGTACAGATGCTTAACAACAGCTTGGAGCTACCTAACATCGTATTTCAAGTTCACCTCAGCTTTTCTAAAGTTAACATGAAAGTAAAAATGGCAGCATTTACAGCTAAATGATGTGTGCAACTAGGCAAATATAATCTAGATATGCGCTACAGCTATGCTCATAAACCAATGATTTTCACAGCAGGAGGTCTGATGATTGCCCTTGACATGGAAAGTATCCTAAATTTCAAGCACAGCTTTCTGCCTCCTTTAAATTCTTGTAGCCGTACGTTATGTTGTCAGCTTAATGCAATGGATTATTTTTGATGAAACTAACCCTGTATTATTGTGACATCAATGAAATGTTTTATTTATTCAATAGCAAATAATTTTCTGCGTTTGCTTTACTCACTTGTTGGAAGTGCTCTGGAAAAGTGTCACTAATGCAAGATGGGGGAAACACACAAAACGGAGTAGCTGGTATTTTAAAACTAGGTCAGACTGTAAATCCCCAGGTAACAAGCCACATAAGAATATAATATCCCTGTTTAAGATATCTCTTTAGATTTTTAACTTAATGGTCAAAGTGCATGCATCATATGCCATGCTTAGAGCTGTTCTAAAGTCCAATCTGTTTGATCCCTTTGTTCTGCTTTTACTGACAGCGAGGCCTACGTGTGGGTTACAGTTAGCACTATGCAAAAGACACACAGTATACACTTATCCAAACTGGACTTTCATTGAATGGGAATTCAATCCTTCTGGTCTCACGACAGATTTTAAAGAAAGCTGAGCAATGTTGGTATCATTTTTTTAAATCAGCTAAGAGTAAAAATGAATAAAAACGAGCCAAAACCAAGCTCAAAATCCATCAGAACAGGATGGTTACATAGAAGTAGACTGAACTATAAAATCTGAAAATGCTGGGATAGTGACCACAGCAGTGCTTTTGGATGCATATGTACAACCTGCCGTAAAATTTGGTTAACTAGGGACGATGTCCTGTTTACTGTGCATTTGTGAGTATTCCTTCTCTCTGTTGTTAGGAAACATTCAGGTTTTACACTACTTGCTGCGTGAAAGAGACACAAAGAACAGGAACAAAGGACAAAAGGAATATCTCAACCAACATACTCAAATCTATAAAAAGTACATTAAATGTCATTGCCAACACCAAGGTTTTCACTGCATACACAGCAGTCTTAATGGCTTCTTTCAGAAGAGAAATTTAATAGTGCAATCTTATCCCCTCAAAAGTTTTAGACAGTTTTCCAGTCCTGAATGGGTAATCAGAAGAAAATGAAGGGAAAAAAACAAACAAACAAACAAAGCTATTCGTGCCAAAAAAACCCCAATCCCAAAGCCCCAGTGACTTAAGACAGGATCTTTGAAATAAAACTGTACAGACAAAACCTAAACTTCTTTTTTTAAAAGCCTGCATTATGTAATATCCAGTTAAATGCCAATATGTCAGTGTTGACTATGCACTTGATTTGTTTTGAGTAAATAACAAATAAAAGCACCCTCACCATTCAGTTTAAGTTGTCAAGAAGGCAACAGGCAAAAAATTCAGCATATGGAGAAGCTAAATATGAAGTTTCCCTAGTGCTGAACTACCCTATCCTTAAAAGAAGCTCGTGTTAAACCATTCACAAAAATAAATACTGAAGTCACACCCTTAAAATAGCACAAACAACATCCAGTGTATCTTGTTTGTTACATAACCATGTGGGAGAACTCTGACAGTTTACATCCCCAGGCCAATTTTCACCAAGAGGCAGCGAGTAAAGTGTAGAACTTCAAACAAAAATGGAATTATAGAATTTGAAACTATAACCATTCCTGTACTTTTTTCCTCCAGTCATCAACTAAGCTAAAAAAAAAAAAATAAAAACTAAAAAAATCACATGACTTCAGGATTCCTCCTGTGTAGGTGGATAAGAATGGAAGATGCATGAGCAGGGCTGCTTCAGAACTCCTCACTTAATGTATTCCCAGTAGTCTCCTGCAACATGGCCTCCCTCTCGCCCTTTGCCAAAGGTGCATGCCAGTCCCTCCCTCCACAACTACAGGTTCAGACCAAGACAGACATGTGTTTCACGAAACAGAAAAAAAGCTACAGAGCTAGTGCTCAATGTCAGTGATGACTGCTGGAGTTCAACATGTGCTCCTCTCCTCCTGCTGCCCAACAACAACATGAATTTTGTCAACTCCGGAAGGTGCTTGACCTGCCAGTTGAGTCTGTTTGCATTGACAGTACGGTTCATGAGTATACAGAAGAGGTCCAGGAGGTAACTCAAATATCTATTAATTGCTATCTCCCTTTTTTTGCTTGCTTTAATAATCATTAGTATATTTGTTCTTAAACACAACAAGTGCACAACTGCCTAAGCATATCATCTACTAACACTAACAAAGAGGGACAAAAGTTTTTTGCTTCATCAAGGTCTTCTGTCTGCAGCTGTTCCACATGGCAAATTCCCATTTCAGTAAATTGGTTCTCTGTTCCCAGAAGAGATGCAAAATCAAACTCCCAATGAGAATACACAATGCAGCTTGATTCTAAGAACAAAGTATCATTGCACTAAGTCTCCATAATTCGGTATTCAAATGTTCTTTCCATTGCAAAGGGAATTCCACAACCCTTTATTCTCAAGGAAAATCACTTTTTTTTCTAGTTAGAGGGACAAATACAGTACATCAATATTGCATTTTTCTATATGTGTGTGTTCTAGCTGCTATTTCAGAGCATGGTTCTAGGCTACAGGTAGAAAAATGCCTGCATCCCATTGACTACGGCACTGGCCCTGACAAAGACATATAGTCTGTTAACAAGGTAGAGATACAGAATTTGAAGGTCAAATTAAAAGATTTCTCTTCATTAATGACATACATATCAGTATCATAAAAACTACTCTGAACACGCTGCTGCTTACAGTGTTGAAGGTCTTACAGAATTAAACAAAGCATTATAACTAGTTTAATCACCTTTTAAATTTTAAAATGCGTCTTTCTCTGGCTATGTGAGTTTTTATTGCCTTATACACATCTTTTTCTTGCACACTTCAAAGCACCCACTGAAATAAGCAGATGCTTAATTCCCAGAGAAGGTGTCAATGCCTAGAACTTGTACAAGCAATGTAATCTACACACAGGAGCTAACAGATTCAGGACTGATACCCCTATTTCCCTGTGACAGACTGTCACAAGAGAAGGTGATGAAAGAATTTCACTCTGCTGGGAAGAATGAAAACTCAGCACACTAGCTTGTATAGTTAAAGGTAAAAGTTTCTACTCATCAGTCAGACGGCGGCATAAGAAGCACAGCAAATAAACAAGAATCTGGCAAAGGCAGACCACAAGAAAGATTTTGAGTTAAAAAAAAAAAAGACACCTTTCATGCGATATACTCCTGCAGACACAGAAATGTGCAATTCATGCAACTTAATAAAATGGTCCACTAAAGGAAAGTAGCTAATAAATTCACCAGCCTAATTAAAAATTCTTATCTATAATCCATTTCTCCTTGCTACTAATTTATATCAGCTTTGTGTAGTTTGAATAATCTGACAATGAAAAATGCTTAAATATTTGTGTGATACAATTTCCTTGCTAACAGCTCATGACACTTCTAAGAAAGACTGAAAAAAAAAAAAAAGATCACACAGCTGCTTTGCTTTGAATCATTCCGGAAAGCTTCTGAGTATGTAAGGTGTTTTTTATTATTTACATTAGAGATATCTATATATTTAGATGCTCAGTTTAGCACTTGGGCATACAAGTAGTAGATATACCTTCCATATGCCAAATACAGTATCTTAGGAGTAACTTAAGACACCACAAGCACAGGTTTTCATTTTGGACCATTTCTATCTATGATTGTTTGAATAGTTCCAATTTTTTTATTTTCATCTTTATGAAGATGTGACAGTATTCCTTCTGCCTATCAGTCCCTTTTACTGGCCACTACATGTAGAATAATTTTATTAGGTGCTCTGGTTTTCTTTTCTGATATTCTTTTAAATACATCCAAGATGGTCATAAGCATTAGCAGAAACTCGGGAGTATAAGACTATACAACGGCTATACAGAGCATTTCATCTCTCAGTCATTAACCCTAAGAAACCCTAAAACTTGAAACTACTAACTGAACTCTTCCTCTCTGTCAGTGAACAGCACATACAGCTATTGTCAAAATACAGGAATGCTTCTGGTATGTAGAGAAACAGAAGATTTTAATATGTAAAAAAACCAATGCAAAACATTAATCCTTGCTTGTTAGAATCTTCAATACAAATTGAAGACTTTTCTTGTCTATAAAAGTAATCAAAATCTTGCTTTTTGTATTTCCATATTAGTATTTATAAATATACAGACTAGTAAAAAAAACCCCAACACATCAACTGTGAGGGATGCAATCAAACTGAAGGTAAATTCCATTGCTTTATAACATTCTGAGTCCGAATGTCTATTTTTTTCTAATGCTGTCTCCCTTGGACAGAGACTTTTTTTGGAACTTCTTCGCAAATGACTTACCGGCAGTGTTTATGTGATCCCGTTAAGGTTTCAATCACAAAGCATTCCCCTTCATTGAGACAATATGCAAGATCCTTGTCTTTGCATGGCTTAAAGTGCTCAGATCGCTCAGTGGAATACGTTGTAGTATCTATGGAGAAAACAAAAAAGGAAAGAAATACTGTGAGGCTACATACTGAATGTCTTAAAGTATATGTTAAATAAATTTGACCAAACTGGTCTCAGCAACAGCAAATGATCCAGACAGACTAACAGAAACGAAAAGCACAGGGCAAGCAAATTTCAATGCAACTGCAATATTATTTGCAATAAGCTTCTTAAAAAGATTCACAAAAGGAATCTTGTATTTGGAAATATTAGCAGAGAAACGAACAAGGCTGTAGCAAAGTTAAGAATAATTTCAACCACATCCAGTTTCCAAAATATCCCGTCTAAAATGTAAACACACATATTTTGTATTCTTTAACAAGAACAGTATTTTCATATTAATACACTGGAATACAGTTTTACATAAAATACACAACTTTTTTCATGAAAAATGAGAAGTATTTAATATAGTAAAAACCTAAAAACATCCCACAAGAATGAGAAGAAAAAAAACCAACACCAGCAATCTAAGGATAAGGCTAATCTGATTCATCAGTCACAAAAATTAGCCCAGAATTTAACACACAAGCAATGTACCATAGATGGTTTCATTTTGGGTACATCATCTATAGGTTTCTGTAGGTTCATCTGAACATCTTGTACATCAGTGTACACAGAACTTGGCAAACTCAAAATTATATATACACGGTAACTTGCCTTTTCCATATAGCTCAATACAAAGCAAATATCTGCCAAGCTAATACGGAAGTTGAAAACCAAACCACTAACATATAAGTTATTTGTAAGTATGATGCTGCAAGAATGTTCAGATTATTGAAGAAAAAAAAAAATCTTTCAAAATAACTTCTTTCATTCTTAGTGTTTTTTAAATAAAATAGTGATAAGTTTTTCTTGCTATCCAAAGTGAAGGAAGATTAATAAAATATATTCAAAAAGAATACGAAATGTCACATTCTAATCTTTGTATACAATACTTTTCCCCATAAAGAAAAGTATTTTAGTTCAAAGTTTTCAGTGGAAAGAAAAAAAAATCCTGGGAATAAACTCCATCTGTCTCCCCTGAAAGGTCTGTGTAGATTCAGAATGAAAGGTGCTGCCATTTTCCCCCATAGCAGCACTTACAAAAAAGGTGTAGGCTATTTAGAATGACTATGTTTCTAATGACTGCAAGCAAACCCTGAAGTGAGAGGTATCAAAGTGAATTTTGGAAACACTACATGATGGTTGTAAACGCAAATAGTGACTAGAACATCACTGTTGACATTCCAAGAATGATCAGGTTTTTATGTAACAAAAATATCTTCAGGTAGAAAAATGGTAGCCCAGTTACCTTTTAAGGTCAATTTTACATGGGAGCACTTAAATGACCATTTAAAAATTGCTAGGCAAAAAAATAAGTATAAACAACAGTAATCAGATATGGTATTTCTACCTGCTTTAAATAAGGAAAACTGCAGATAATATTATTTGAAAACACCTGTGATAATTACAAAAGGTAACTAAAACCTCTTTGATGAGCAGTAACCCAACTCAATAGCAGCTTTAGAGAACAGAACACTGTTATTTGTCAGCCTACTCTGAAGAAACAATCCATGCAAATACCTTTATGAAGGTAGTTGCATTACACAGATTAAAGTAAACTGAGAATTCCTCAGAGTACAAGAGCAAAATTAAGGAGACACACAGTATCACGAAGCATCTTTGACATAGTGACATACCAAATTGTCAGAGCACAGGATTTCAAGTGGAGGATAGTCCTCTTCTACCATAATTCACTCAAAAATACCTTGTCAAGGTCAGCATTTTAAAGTGTTAAACAAATTCTTCAGAGGGCTTGTTCTGTTTTATTTTAATCACTTCTCTGCTCAATATTATTCAAGATTAAATCAAGTCCACAGCAGAAACTTTTGCCAGTTCAGCAATGTCAGAGCAGAGCTGAGACTGGGCACGTGACATTTCGTATTGGCAACAATGCCACCAAATGTACAGGCATTATTAAGCACAGTTCACTTTGAGTACTAATGGAAATTATACAAGTAGTTGGACTTCTTTGCCAATACAAACTGTTCACAAACCATGGTCAGCCACTGCAGCAAGCCAGCCTTCCAGAACTGGAGTTTCTAACACTTGTAGAGCAATGATGTGGTGCTCTGCTCACAAAAAGCAACAGGGCTGGAGTCAAAACACCCCCCTGCAAGCCCTGTGTCTTGTATTTATAAACAGGCATCAGTTGTCATACCTCATTTTCCCCACTTGGACACAGTTTCAAGCTTTTCTTACATCATTTTAAGTTATGTCTCTGGTCTTTAAAATTAAGCACAACAGTTGTAGGTAACAACGATGCTGACAGCTTCTTACGACAGCCTTGAAAAGCACTTATGTTCACAAGTACACAAGCATTTGGAACTTCTTTATCCTAAGTGAATACAGTCCCATTAAAAGTCAGTTTTAAGTTACAGTCTTTTCTGTCTTGGAAATATTTGTGCAAGTGTAACCAGGTCAATGCACATGGACACATCTGTCTGTGTACAACTGATCTCTGGTCTGCAAAGATCAGAGGTCTCAGCTAAAAAGGTCATTTACTAACATTCAAAAGCTGTGTTACTAATTGATATCCTAGGTATCCCTAGGGCTGTGTGGTATTTTCTGCTGGATATACTGACACACAGGATACGTGAGTTTTCTGAAAGGTTACAATCCTGCTGTTATTTCATGTTGCACTCAAGATGAAACAAAGCCTGTTACAGCTTCATTAAATACTGAGAAAAAAAAAAATCCAAATACTTGTTCTAGACAGAACTACAGAAAGAACAAAACAATGGAAAACACTGTAGAAACTATGTAGTTTTCTCCATTCCTTTGCTAATAAATAAAACCTCCTGTTGTCTTATTTGCTCCCCACCTCCCCCCCACCCTTTTTTTTTTTTTTGGACTTGTACCCAAGCACTGAATGGACTATTAAGTGATGGAATTTTCCTTCATAGCTTGAGAAGCCTGCTAAGTATCCACAGTTCTATTGTAAAGTTTGATTACTTTTTTAAATAAAATTCATTAACAAAAACACTAGTACAGCCCCAGAATTTTTTTCTAGTCTTTGAATGTGGGTAACAGACCCAAACATTTATAGGTAACAAAAGGGAACTTCTGTTACACACTCAGACGTCCTTGAGATCAGTAGGTAAATATCAATATTCCATAATCCCTTAAAGGTTTCTTTTATTTTTAATTTTTTAATTGCCAAGTGTCCAGGTGTTTCATGCAAAAGCAGCAGGGGCTATTGATTTCTTCTATCACCTTTCCGACTGAGTTGGAATAAACAATTTCTAAGTATTTTGCTCTATTTTTCTTGCCTCACTTTATCAGCAAAGCTTTGTGCACGATTCCCATACTCCCAAAATGGATGTAACATTGCCAAGTCTCAGAATTCAGTTTATGTTTCAAAAGAAGGCTTTGAGATGTTTTATTTAGAACCACAGAGTTAGTTAAAATAAATGCAGTGTTTTGGGAATGATGAAAAATATTCAGTAGAAAGCTTTCAGATGTTACTTTATTTTTTTAAAGCTTGGTCTGAAGAGGTGTTAGTGACTTCAGATACCTGTCTCATTGATCAATTTCATCATGTTTATACCAGCACAAGATGGTTCATTATAGCTAATTTATTGAACAATATTCAAGGCATAATATGGATACTATAAACACTATATCCACCTTCAGGGCTACCAGATTCATTATTTTCAGTATGATGCTCTGATATTAATAAACCTGCAATTGCCAAGGACAACTGCAGGGGAAAAAAGAGAATGCAAGCTTTAATAAATCCTGGCAAACAGCAGCATTTGTGGCAGTTGTTTCTGCACAGACTGCATCAGCAGCAACTATTCCCATGCATAACATCTGTCTTCCAGCATTTTGGCATTAGAAACAGATTTTCCTAGATACATCTCAAATAAAAAGCTTCCAATGTTAGCTTCAAATGATACCCACACTGCATGCCCCTCACTGTAAACATTTCCTCCAGACAGCCAGCCTGAGCTGCTATAGAGGGAATGACAAGAATTACCTAGGAGAACAAGAGACAAGACCCTGCTTAACTTTCCTGAAGTCAACAGCGGATGGGTATCCAAATTTTGTACCTACACAGTAACAGTCACTTATTAACACAGGTATGGAAACTATTTAGTGCATTATCAAAGAGGAACATTTAAGACACCATATTTAGTCTAATGCCAGAGGTACACGCTGGAAGACTTGTAAAAAGTGCTGCCTATTTTGACTACCACTGGGTTTTACCAGCTTTATAGATTTAGCATCAACATACATGTTAGCTTTTCCTTTATTTTCTTATCCATTTATAAGTGATCATTTCTCTGAGAACCACTAACTTACTGAGGCACCAAAAGTGGGATGCTTATTTAAAATTACTGATCCCATTTTTGAAGGCACTACAAAAAGCAAGCCCATTACAAACAACTGGACTTCCTCTGACAATACCATTTCAGTTACCAAAACAAAACCTCTTCAAAAAACCACAACATTTTTACAATACCTATTCATATCAGTATTGCAGTCTATAAAGAAGGTAACAAAAGGTCATTTACTAGCATACAGTGTTAAATTTTATGTGCAGTGTGAAGTCAATGGCAAACTATTTACAATGACTCAGTATATCCCTGCAGTTCTTCTAGGATCGTGTAGTACTTCTGTCCTGATACTTTAGAATTATGTTGTATCTCTATTAGAAAGGGTCTTGCAAGAAATGAAAATTACACATGGAATAGTTTATATATTACTTTGTTTACTCATGATACTCTGAATCTTAAATAACATATAACCTAGAATTTTTATTCCTATGCTGTTAGAAGTAAACAAGAGGTGGGTAGGAGGAGAAGGAACCAAGTCCTAGCAAGACATTCATTAAGGGAGAAGGAGAGGGAAACTTAAGTATTACCTGCAAGTGTTTGTTATGATTTAGCCTCAGTTGTTAACTCTTCCTTAATTTGTTGATATTTTTAAAGTAAACATTCGAGACATACATATTTTTAGTGCAGAGATCTTCCTTTTTGAGTGCTAACTGAACACTAGACACTGTTAACTGTGGGAAACTGCCAGGATAATTTATTATTAGAATCTTTAAGTTCAGTTAAGAGCAAAACCCTTAAGATATCTAGAAATTAAAACTTTATTTTTTAAGTACAGTAACAGGGTTCTTGTTCTAAACTTACTTGAAAAGTTTGCATGCACTTATCTATGATTAAAAGCAAAAACCTAATGAAATATGAAAAAATATTTTATTCCATTTACAGAGACAGATTTGTATTAACTAGCAATCGAGTTCTGCATGCTAATTATTCGAGCAGCAATCCCTTAGTCATTTTGTATCAGACCAAATTTTATTTAATCCAATAACTCTTAAAAGGATTTGATGGCATCGTGATATAAAGCAAAATTGTGCTATAGATATGGGAATACTTGGAGCTTTTCTATTATCCTTCAGATTCAAATGAACAAATCTGTATAATATATCAACACACTGATAAAGCAGCAGCTGCATCAAAACATCATCATTTACACTAGCTGGCTTTCCAGACAGATTGTGGAGGTAGCTGAAACTGTTATCAGCAAGAGATGGTCCGAATGTTTTTCCTTTGTATTTAATTCAGAGGATTATATAAGCAAGCTCATGTGATACTAACCCAAGCACATTCCCATGAAACATTTCTCTGTGGGTACAACCAACCACATCCTTGAACAGACTCCCTTTCTCTCCATATCAGCAGAGCACAGCATCACATCCACAAACACAGGGAAACAACAGCTCAAGCTCCAAAAAAGTACAAGAAATTAGTCAGCTATCCAAAAACCAGCAACCACTCCTTCAGTGACTCCAAAATTAATTCTTAAAGTGGGATCTTGCTCCAAAAATAAATGTTAACTTTTCCAAATGCTTTATCAGTTTGAAATCACAATACACAAATACTAATCCATATCTTGAAAAAAAAAAATACATTAAAGGATTTTCAAGCTACTAGTGTATTATTAGCAAAACATCATGTGCTATTAGAGAATGCCTTGCTTGCGGCAGCTCTTACATATTAAAATACGTCACTGCTTTCATGACTTCAAAAACCAAAGCAAGCTACCGCTACTTCTAAAAACAATGCCCACCCAATAGTCTCTTGCAACGCAAATTCAAAACTAGAAGAGCAAAGACAGCATCACTTCAGAATGTATTATCTGACCACATCTGTCAGAACTTAAGTACTGAACGCTGAACACCAATGAAATTCATCTATATATGTGCAGAATTGCACACCAGAGGCTGCATTCTGCTGTACAGCTCACACTGAAATGAGTGAAAGATGAACAAATGCGAGATGACTCAGGAGAGAGCCCTGCGAGACACAAAAGGCCAGGGTTTTTCAGAAGTCAATGCCTAGGAACCGAACAACAGGAGTGACTAAAACTCTGAATGGTTTTAGCATTCAAGGTGAAGAGTTATTTTGAAAATTGAGTCATGACAGTTCTGATGGGCAGTCTGGGCGCAGAGTGCTTTTGCCAATCAGGCATGTATTCAGGTATTTTTTGTTAGAACCTCTCATTAATTGATCTAAAAGAAATTCACATACGAATGCAGTGAAAAGATGGTGTTCTCGAGATTGCACCAAAAGTGGATCCACCTTCCCCCACCATAGCTTCTCTCTCCAATGACCCCTAGCAGTCTCTCTCACCCGTCTCAGTGTGCTGACATCACTGGAGTCACCAAAAGCCCTTGAGACTGCATGGACACCCATTTGGGATGAGGAAATAGTCCCAAGAAATAGTCTCATATTGACTGAGAAACTGAAATACAGTTACATTAAATGACTTTGTTTAATATTTCGCTTTTGTTCTGCAAAAAACAACACACACACAGAAAAAACCACCGCCACAAAAATTCAACAAGACTACAACCACCCCAACAACAACAACAAACACACCACACCAACTTCCAAGGGTACAAAAGTGTTGCTGATGCAATCAAAACTTCGGGGGAAAAGACACCCCAACAAACAAACCAAACCCAACAGACAATTCTGCTAAGGTTAAAAGATGCTAGAAGCAAGCATAACACCACACCTGAGATGTCTGCAAGCACCAGCTCTCTACAACGAAAAAAAAATATTTCAGACAACACCCAGTTTATCCAACCTACAGTACAGTGTACCAGGAAGTTTATGATAAAACATTTCGGGCTCAGTGTGTCTACTGAAGAAATTGTTAGTTTGGAGCAGTGAGTAATCATTATTTATCAAGAAACATAATACAAATAAAGTTGCCTGAAACAAATCAGAGAATTTTCCTCTGGTTTCCATCCTCAGCTTCAAGGCATCTCAGGAGGATTTAGATGTCATTGCATAGGGAGGATTGTTACTTTAATTGGATTTGACTGGAATTCCTTGTAATTAAGTTAAAATGAAGAGTTTCAGAACTTTGCACTTTCAAAACCGATATATTTAGAAATATAAAGAAAAAGAAATACGAAGGGAAATAGAAAGAAATACAAGAAAATAAAAGAGCAATTACCTAAATAACCCAATATTACTGTAAAAAGAGTATAAAAGAAGTGTTACAATCACTATTACGTGTAATAAAACACCCAATTAACAGTCCTCCAAACCTTTTTGTTTCTTACATTACAGCTGTATTCTCTCAGGTTAGCTTGACTAGCCTGTTCTCCTGCTATGACAAGGTGACCCACATAGTGGATGAGGAGAAAGGCTGTGGATATTGTCTACCTAGACTTTCGTAAAGCCTTCAACACCATTTCCCACAGCATTCTCCAGCAGAAATCATCTCCTCGTGGCTTGGACGGGTACACTCTTGGCTGGGTTAAAAACTGGATGGCCAGGCCCAAAGAGTGGTGGTGAATGGAGATAAATCCAGTCAGTGGCTGTGCACAAGTCGTGTTCCCCAGGGTTCAGTGCTGGGGCCAGTTCACTTTAATACCTCTATCAGTGCTCTGGACAAGGGGATGGAGTGCACCCTTGATAAGTTTGCAGATGACACCAAGATGGGTGGGAGTGTTTATCTGCCTGAGGGCAGGAAGGCTCTGCAGAGGGATCTGGGCAGGCTGTATCGATGGGCCGAGGCCAACTGTATGAGGTTCAACGAGGCCAAGTGCCGGGTCCTGCACTTGGGTCATAACAACCCCATGCAGTGCTACTGAAATAATTTCATTGATATATGAAACCATTCATTAAGAGTTTCTTAGTAGTAATTAAAAGTTCAATATATGTCAAATAAAGGTTGGGAACTGCTGTGTTTAATCATTTTATTTATTCTGTCTTTAATACAGTTAAAGAGATTTACAAAATGATAAGAAAATGAGATAAAATTTTTAAGACTGCCAACATGCCCAAACCACTTCTCAGAAGAGCAAAGGGGGTATTATTGCTTAGCATAAAAGGATGCTCTACTGTTATCAGCAATGGGCATAGTGTGAATTCTACTCTCAAAAAACTGTTAAACTAATACTGGTGAATGCTTGAGCAGACATTCACTCATATTAATGACTTCTTTTGACTGCCCAGGCCTCTCCAACACTATCTATCCTTACATAGCAATCATATCACAGATAGCAGCTAGGTAGGCTGTACTGTTGTGAAGTAATGGAAAATTACAATTAGTTGGCATTCAGTAGTGATAAAGCAAACATTATCAACACTGGAGCAATCTTCCATTCCTAAGAAAAACTGTCTTGTAAGAAAATTCTTCTGGGAACAAGTATTTTGTGATTTACAACTCACTAGGACTATCTGCAAATTCCTTAAAGTGTGATAAGAATTCAATTACTCACCTTTGTATTTTAAAGACTTAATAAATTATTCCTTATAAACACAAAATAGAAAAGTTAAAATAGAAAACAAAAGTGCTATGCAAAATATAAGAAATAGACATTGTTATAATACAAAGATACTCTTAATTGCCATGATGCTATCAGTAATTTTCATTGCAAAGCCCAATTTTATGTAGAGATTATTTTTAAACATTTGGAAAGTTATACATAATGTATCCAGTGTTCCCCTGAGCTCAGTATTGGGGCCAGTTCTGTTTAATATCTTCACCAATGACCTGGATAAAGGAATCAAGTGCACCCTCAGTAAGCTCATGGACAACAAGTTGGGTGGGAGTGTTGATCCACCTGAGGATAGGAAGGCTCTACACAGGGATCTGGACTGGCTGGGTCAATGGGCTGAGGCCAACTGTATGAGGTTCAACAAGGCCAAGTGCTGGGTCCTGCACTTGGGTCACAACAACCCCTGCAATGCTGCAGGCTTGGGGATGAACGGCTGGAAAGCTGCCTGGCGGAAAGGGACCTGGGAGTGTTGGTCAACTGCCGGCTGAATGTGAGTCAGCAGCGTATCCATGTGGCCAAAAAGGCCAACAGCATCCTGGCCTGCATCAGGAACAGTGTGGCCAGCAGGACTAGGGCAGGGACTGTTCCCCTGTACTGGGCACTGGTGAGGCCGCACATTATCCTCAGCATTTCCTTTCATAAGGAAATCGACATATCTTACTTTATATTTTTTTTTTTAATCTCATGTCCTCACCTTGATTCTTTTAATTCAGTTTTCCAGAACAGAAAAGGGATAGGCACAAGAAGATAAAGTGTCTTCACAATAGTTCCTTCATTCTGTACTGTTGTGTTCCTAGGTACAGCTTACCTTGCAAGAGTTACCTTGTTCTCCTTCTGAAGTAAAGGAGAACACTTTTCCACCTGTTTCTGACATGGCATTGTGAGAAGTGCATGTGCTGCAAACCCCATTGACCTTACTACCAGCACAGAGCAATAAACTGCTCAACTTTACAGGCTAGCATTTTCTAATACAAATAATGAGGTAAATTACATATAGCTTTATAATTTCAATCCACAGTGCTTCAAGACAGCAAAATGACAGTGAACCATGGTAAGGCAGAGCCAGATAAGGTTCTTATGTGGGCTACTGCAACTTCAGAAACTAGACTTCAATCAGGAGAACCTGGGTATAGGTCTGAGTGACTAGAGATGTCAAGGGTGTTAGATCTAACACCACAACATCTATACAATTATTGTAATATTTCACAGATTAATATAAACATGATTCTATTTCGTAAATCCTTGGCCTTTGAATCACATTCAAAACATATTTAATTGCATCTCCCTGTGGTTTTGGATTTAACACAAATGAAATTATGAGTTCAGTATTTGTGATCCAAATCTAAGTCATTGCCTAATAACTGAGACCGACTTTTCTACTAAATTCTCTACAACTAAGACTATTACTTTAGTACAAAAGGAATTTAACATAGTTGAAACTTACTGGCTTCTTACTGTTAGAGCGTACACAGACAGTGCAATAAGTCAATACACATACAGTCTTGCTAACTGTGAACAAAACAGCAAAGGGAAGAGATTACACAGATTTTGCAACTATAGGGAAAGATGCTTTTGTATAATGCATCTATAACACAGTATAATGCACTCTGAAATCTCTCTTGGGACTATGGCCACTAGGAACAACATTCAGTCAGGGTCCTACTTTTTGCTTCAGTTTCCACAAGCCACAGTGCTCTCTGAAGTTGCATTTGGATGCATGCTCTCTACATCTGGTGTGCTCTACAGTTCTAATTTTCTAAGCTGTCAGTATACTCACCCTGAGTAAAGTAGCACAGGTCCCATATCTTAGCGACTCTGTGCTTGATTAGTAAGTTTCATGAGATGTAATTATTAGTTAAAAGCTGCATTTTCCACCACAGTGCATTTAATTCATTGATTTTTATGTTATATTAGAAGTTAATGCATGTTTTCTTTCTACAGTGCAGGTGGTTTACAGCTTGGCTGACTGTCAGGCAAGAGAAACATGCACACAGCTCTTCAGATAATGCTACTGAGAAGATAACAAAGTATCAGAATCTCAATTGATAGAAAAGCTAGCTAACAAAAGGAAATCCAACTTATTTGCCTACTCTATTTAGTAATCCCTGTGACAGGCTATAGCCTGCCACAATCAGAGAGAGGAAAATTAATTCCATCTTTCAACAGTGACAAGAAGCTAGTAAACTACTAAGTTGTCATTGTCACTCTCCTCTGTATCTTTCAGGTTCTACTAGTTTCTTCCAAGACCTAAACACTAGAAGCACACAAAGCACTCATACAGTCTGCATTTATTTACTAAAACACCAAAAAACCGCTAACACACTATCATCCACTCCCTTTCTAACAATTCCTTACCTATTACATACACAGAGATTATAACATTGCATACACACATATAGGCAAACAAAGCATCAGCTGCCATGGAGTTGTGATTACCATCAGACTAGCTACAGAACTTAGGTTTCACTTCCAGGCACCTCTGGTGTAAGAGCGTGGCACCCTGGTTTGCTGGTAGCTTCGCATCTCACCCCCAGTTCTGGCTGCCAGAGCATTTTGAGGTTGTGCTTATTTGCGAGCATTGTAACTTCCATCTTTCATCAGCTTTGAGCAACATCAGTATTACTGCAGGCAAGCACAGTGCTATGCAGCAAATATGCTCTCTCTCAGCTTTTTACAGTATAATCTGCTTGCTATGGTACGAATTACGATTTTTTGCTTTTAGATAACCTAGTCAGCCTTTCAAGTGCAACCTTCAACAAATTAATTGTAAAAGCTATGATGAAGAGCATTCCAATAATTAACTCCACTGAAGATCTCGAAGAAAAAAAATGCCCCCGAGAACTCATACAATCTAGAACTTTAAATTTCTTAAAAACATTCAGCTTAATTTTCTATTCATTAATGACTAAGTAAAATTTGTAGGTCTTATGCTTTGACTCCCAACCTTTTTAATTTTTTTAAGGAAAAATATTATGTAACCTTTTAATTAAAGCTTGATACAACTACTCTAATTTCACGTACCTAATAAAAAAGTGTAACTGAGGGAAAATAAATTAAATAGCCAGGTTTTCTCTCCAGTTATACAAACAAAAAAACCACTAAGTGTGCAGGGTGGGCTTCCAGCAGTATAAATTCCAATGCTACACAAACCCCAATCTTCATTCGCACTTCAGCTACAATGAAAACATCATGACAGGAAAAAAGTGACCACTACTTGGATGTCAAAAAGGATAAAGTCAGTGTTAAAATAGTATCGACAAATCTGCACTGTTGTGATATTCTATGAAATTCACTATTTTTCCCTAATTTGTATTAAGAAAGAAGAGGAATGAGACATCTGTAGCAGCTTCTCTCCGAGAGAAGCATTAAGATGCAGCCTCACCTTTCCGTTCTCTCAACGCTGCAGTTAATTGGTTTAGATAATACAGACTAAGCACAGTTGTAGAAAGCACCTTTCGGTAAAACTGTCTTTGCAGGAAACTAGACTTAAAGTAGAAAACAAAAGCATTCCTTAGCTTTCCCACACTCCCAAATCAAACACATGTTAACTTAGGCACCTACCAGTGTCGCCTAGTACAGAACATGAGACTTAACATGTATGAAGTCGCGCCCTTGTTTTATTACTCGGATTAATTCAGTATATAATTGAAATTGAAATCATATCTCCTACCTTTACCCATGAGCAATTTGGGCAATATCACAAGCACTTTATGTCTCACTGTACCAGTTTGATGGCTTCAAAGCTGTCAGCTTTCCACTGCTAAACAAAACAGCTTGAGGTTCAACAAATCAGCAGCGCTGGCAGCTGATATAGCTAAAGTAAGGGGGAGGAGAGTAGTTGCGAGATGGCACTGACAACTTCATTTCTACTTCTGTGCAAATTCAGTGTAGGCTGGGGCACAGAAATGGAACATAATTAGACACAAAAAGTAGGACTGCAGGCTGTGGTTGACTGAAGATATTAGTACAGCAAGGAAAAAGCCAATTAAACTAGCAGTTTAACTCACAAACTGCAGCATTAATAATGCTCATAGAACTACAAGACAATAGCAACAGAAGTCCAGTTCTGGAAATGCAACACTGAACACCTCCAATGGTAGCCTAATTCCTTTTTACAACCTCTCAACTGGAAAATGCATCATATCCACTACTCTAGGGCCACCACACTGGAGAAAAACATACACAGAAGCGACAGCTGTGATCACTGAAATATGAGCAATTAACAGATAACTAAGATAACAAAAAAGTGCGTCATCCTCTTTTGATGGTTTCTAATTGTTCTTTAATGCTAATATATACGACACATGTAGCCACAACTGAGTAACTGTTCTAACATATCACTGACATCTTTCAACCTGCTAACCAGAAAAATAAACACAGTATTTCACCATCACCTATTGTGTTAGGCTATTTTTAATGACATTTTATAACTAGTAGGAGATTTATTGTCTACTCAGAGGCTGCCCAATAGGCGGCTAACGTATCATTGCTGCAGCTGTCTCTGAATTTGTCACGTTACAAAGCTGACTCAGATAATGATTTTGTGCCAGAAGATTTTTGGCAGGAGTAGCAAAAATCCTAGTAATATCCCCTCTGGAGAGCACAACTGCTACTCTTGGAAGTGTGGAAAAGGCCAGGAAAAAAAATAAATCAGCTGATAAATTATATAAGCTGGTTCCAAAATACTCGAGTAATCATTGTCAGAAGTTCACAGGAGATGAACCCTAACGCTAATCAACTCCCCTAACAGCATCCCGTTTCAAGTTGTGGAAAGAAGTCCAGACACAAACACTCGCTCATTACAGTATTTCTCTCTCTCCTCTTCCAATGACTGATTATTTTTCGACTTCGTTTTCTTAAAATAATTCTCACATAATGTTGCCCAACTCACATTCAGAAACACTTAAATATCTGAGGCCGTAAGTAACAGGGAAAGTGGACTCAGACAGTGGTTCTTTACAGCAATAGATCACGTAGCTCATACAGGTTCAAGTTTAGTGCTCAGCTGGGAAAGACAAGAGACAAATGCCTGCCCTAACCAAGATGCATTTGCCTCTCAGCCATTCCCAAGGAAACAGGAAGATCATTTTCTTTACCAACCATCTGACCTACTGTCCTGTGTAAATCTTCCAAGGTCAAAGACGGGTTTATTTGTGCAAGTTCTGACCAAGGACAACGGGAATAGATGTGGAATGAGAGGGTCAGGGAAAGAAGAAGGGTGGGGGCATAGGGAGAAAGTCAAATGCTAATGCATCATTTCTCCAAATTCATATGACAGAGAGTAGCAAGTTTTAAAAGCAACATAAAATAGGAGGAAAGAGAAAAGTGAAGAAAAAGCCTAACAAAGCGCCTTTCAAAACTATGAAAATTCAGGATGCCCAAGGAAAACCTGCTCACACAGAGGTGACAGGTCTTTCCAGGAAAGAAACACTGAGACTTAGAAAAAGCCCCCAACATCTTACAGCCCCAAACAAGCTTACAGAGGTAAGCCTTCCTTTTACATAGCAGAGATGTAACTTGGATTACCTCAAGACTGCATAAGTATAAATCATTAAATAGTGGATTACATTAAGTTTTTGAGTAGCAGATATATATCTAGGAATCCAATATTTAGAGATTTTATCCATTTATATCTATATATAAATGTAATTTCACAAATCTGTTGAAGCTTCCACTTATACCCCAGTTTAAAGCAGATTAAGTGTACCACTGCTTTCTCTCTGATTAGATTTACCTATGAAACCAATCCAATATAAAACCAAGGTTACTAACATCACTTGTTAAAAGGGAGAGTCCCAAACAGCTAAGCCTGATTTGGAAGTATTCAGACTGAAATTACAAGGTGATTCATTTTCAGTCAGGGATTTTATTGATTTTCTTTGTTTATTTTTTAAAGGAGTTATATTTGCATTGTCTCAGTGTTAAGTTTCCTTTTGCCAACAGCAAATTTAGACTGAATGCACTCAAAAACAGCAGACAAGTGAAGATTTGAACCTAATTAAAACCTGAGCAAAAGCTTAGAAAACTTGAGGGTGTGGGGAATCAAAGTACACAACCAGAAGTCCTCTGGCATGTCGCAATCTTTGGCATCAACAGTAGGCTGGATTGAATTAGACACCTTTGGAATAGAAAAAAGCTTCATTACTGCAAAAGTTGTTTCAACAGATCCCAGGCCAGCTTCCTTGTAGAGCCAGTGGCACGTGTAAACGCAGAAGGTTGACCCTGGCTGAAGGCCAGGTGCCCACCAAAGCTGCTCTATTGCTCCCTCCCTCAGCTGGGCAGGGGAGAGGGAACATAAGGAAAAGCTCACGGGTCAAGATAAGGACAGGGAAGGATCACTCGGCAATTACACAACATGGGCAAAACAGACGATGTGGGGAAAATTAAATTAAATTTATTATCAATCAAATCAGAGTAGGATAATGAGAAATACCCCCCAAATCTTAAGATACCTTCTCTCAACCCCTCCCTTCTTCCCAGGCTCAGCTTTGCTCATGTTTTCTCTACCCCTTCCCTCAGATAGGCGCAGGGTGACCAGGAATGGGGTGTTGTGGTCAGTTCACCACATGTGCATTCTGCTGCTCCTTCCTTCTCAGCATTCCTTACCTTCTGCTCCTGCTGCAGAGTGGGGTCCCTCCACAAACTTCTCCAACATCAGTCCTTCCCATGGGCTACAGTTCCTCACAAAACACACCAACACGAGTCTCCCACAGGATCACAGGTCCTGCCAGCAAACCACCTCCAGCCTGGGCTCCTCTCTCCATGGGGCCACAGCTCCTGCCAGGAGCCTGCTCCAGTGAGGGCTGCCCACAGGGTTACAGTCTCCTCTAGCTGCTCTGGTGTGGGGTCCTTCCCAGGCTGCAGGAGGGGTCTCTGCTCCACCCTAACCCTCCATGGTTGCAAGGGCACAGGGAGCCTCACCACGGGCTCCTGCGGAATCTCTGCTCCGCTGCCTGGAGCACCTCCTCCCTCTCCTTCTCCACTGACCTGGTGGTCTGCAGAGGTGTTCCTCTTACATACTGTAATTCCTGTCTTCAGCTGCAGTTGCCTACTTAGGGGTTTTTTTCCCCTTTCTTAAATAAGTTACCCCAGAGGCACTACCACTATCCCTGATGGGCACGGCCTTGGCCAGTGGTGGGTCCATCTTGGAGCCACCTGGATTTGGTCTGTTGGACACAGGGGAAGCTTCTTGCAGGTTCTCACAGAAACCACCCCAGCAGCCCCACTGCTGCCAAAACCTTGCCATGCAAATCGAATGCAGTAAGACATAAATATATCCACATCTAGGAGAAGGATATAGTTAGAATTTTTTTGTTCCAAGCTGATCTCATTTTTGCTGCAACAGCCCCTACAGGGCACTGGAGGTTGGAGCAAGCTAGAACAAGCTAGAACAATTTTCAGATTATCTAGTTTGCATGAGCAATGTGGCTGGCATCTGGTGGCTCTAAAAATAAATATACATTTAAAAAAAAATAAATCAGTCCTGAGATGGTGGAATTAATGTTTCACATCCCTTTTGGCAGCTTGTATCTCTCCATTTGCCAGCTACTCTATTTTCTTTCTATTTTCTGC
This sequence comes from Rhynochetos jubatus, assembly GCA_027574665.1. Lineage (NCBI taxonomy): Eukaryota > Metazoa > Chordata > Aves > Eurypygiformes > Rhynochetidae > Rhynochetos > Rhynochetos jubatus. The sequence goes on from CM050655.1 coordinate 12,201,774, forward strand.
AGTTGAGTATGCTTCATGGTTATTCAGATTTATGTGTTTTCTTGTTATTGCCTTAGCACTGTCAAACATCCAAGATGATAGTTTCTGCTAGCTAATTCTCTTCTTACTAGATGACAAGGACTCCAAAACCAAAATCATCATCTCGAGTCTTTATTATTTTAACTTTTCCACTTGTGCATACACTGCATGTAGTTTGTTTGAGGTGGCAACTTGATAGCAAAGCAAGACAGAGCACATCAGTATCTGTAAATCCTGTCAATGAAGATGCGCTGCTGGAATTCAGTATCAGACACAAAAGGAGCAGTATGCCCTGCCATGCACTTGGTCATAAGACTAGCAGATGTATCTACGAGCACACGAGATGTGGATATTACTGAAACACTCTGCACATTTTAGTGGTTCATCAAAGTTCAAATCAGCAGGAAGCGACTCTTACACCAAAGTCTACATCACACCTGAACTGACTAAAAATGGAAAAAATAAAGAATCACCAAAGGCCAGTATAGAAGAAAATTTGGATTTTCAGACATCCTCTATAGTTGGACAAAGTCTCAGCAGGTATCAGAAAAGCCCACAGATCTGTCTGTCCATATTGCATACACAAATGGCTACTTAGACAAATTTCTGAGTATTGCCAATACTTGGGATGTTCCAAGAAACGTTTTAAAAATCTTTGCATCCATAATGAACATGGCTAATTAGTGTTGCCAATGATTGTTTCAGAAAAATGATTACGTTCCTGATGCCGTATTTTTCCATGCCAACACATTAACACATGCATCACGAGATGTAGGTCTAAGAACTCTCACTTCGTACAGCACTTCAGATTAGAACCTGCACTGTCCTTCTGCATGCAGCAATGAGATGTGACAACGTCTGGAGCTTTCCCTAGGCTCACACTTCACCAGGGCATTACCAAGCAGATGCAAGATTTCTGAGGAGAGCAAAGAACCAGGCAAACAGCTGAAAGCTTGTACTTTTATAAGATTTTGGCTGAAATTCAGTCTCCTAACAGCTGCAGCCATGTTCATGACATTGTGAAAAAATCTGAAATTCAGTCCTACAAAGATTTGCTTTTGTGTGCAAGTTTTGCTGCCCTATTTTAGGACTCATAAAGGACTCATCACATCTCTCTCTCAGAGTGAAGCTTAATTTTTAATGAATTCTAATTAAGAACTGAAGCAACACCCTCTGTCCACCCCCGCATGGCTTACAACTCCAGCAACCATCTCTTCACTATTCCCTTTCCTCCCTCTTCAGCACTGGAGGCATAATGTACACAGTGTAGGACCCTCCCATCTCTTCACAGAATTAGACAGATGAATAAACTGGGACCACATCAGGAAGCAATTCACATTATGGCATTATTTCAAAAGCTGTGTACTTTGAAAATTCCTTGAAATGCCAGCAGAAATCTGAAGATCGGTAATTTTACCAGTTTTCATATCTGGGACATGTTTTACATACTGAAAGCTTTCAAGGGTTGAGAGTTTAGCATTTTGAGAGATCCTAAAAATCAGAGTATAGCAAAATCCGGGATAGAATCTGTCTTAAAACCAAGAACAGTTATAAGTCTCACCTTACAGATGTTAATATTCTCCATATTGCTGTGAGCTGTATTTGATATTATTTGGCTAGTGCCAGAGCTATGCAAAGTAATTAACAAAATGCAGGAAATCAAGGTTTACCCTTAGGAAATTTGACACTCTAGTTTTAGGAAGAAACCACAACACTGGGTAGAGGTTTTCAAACTGTAGATGACTACTGAGGTAGCGTTCTGCTCTCATTATTTGACTTGTACTTACAGATGGCCTTTATTATAGAATTTACAATTCAATAATGATTATATTTGCAGTCATTTTAAACATCTAAGCTTTTAGTACTATATTCATAACTATGACATATCAATGAATAAAAAAAAAAAATAAAAAACCCACACCATCCTTATTTTTTCCTGCAGTCCCACAAAAGAATTTATTATCTTCTCCCCTTCCTCAGTCTTTAATTTCACTACTTCCATACTGCTTAAATCTGGGCTTGTTGGCAGACGCACACGCACTTCCTAACTGTATTCCGAGCTGGAGGCGTCGTATTTTGCAAGCCATACTTCATTGGTTTACACTTCGTTACTGCGTCTCCTTCTCACGCAATTACGGCATACAGAAATCTATACATACACACACACAGTTGCACAGTCCTTTCACTAGAACAGATGCTAAAGCTAATAGTACGTATTGGTTGGTTGCAGTAGTGTGAAGATTTAGACTGGCGGGTTCTCCTATCATCTCTGTCAGATTGCTTATGGAGCCATGCAGATGCCATCAGTAATGACTTTTTACAGTCATTTGCAGGAGAAAATATCCTCAGGAGATATCCTATTAAGCACCTTCTGAAGGAAGCAGCCAGGTTCATGCTGATCATAGGCAGTACTATTTCACATCACCCCCTTAAAACAGTTAACCTGGCTTGGTTGTGCAGCAAGTGAAGGAAACAAGAGGCCAAAAAGTCAACACAGGTTGGATTTATAATTTGATGCTCTGTCTTCAGGTACAATTTTTCTTCTAATTTGAATATAGCACAATGTGAAACTGTGCTTAATATACAAAAACAACTCCACCCCCAAATCAAAAGGACTCTATCAACTAGGTTTTTCGACACTGTGTGTGTGAACACATGCATGTGCACACCTTGTTCCGTCTTTGGGAAAACCATGTTATCACATTCATACAACATAGTAAGGTTTTCCAACCGTTCAGTATGGAAGCATCTAGAAGATGATAACTAGGGCACAGAGTACTATAAGGAAGTTATTATGATATAATAGGTTTTTTAAGATACATTATCTATGCTCATTCAATACATTCAAGTTGATGTATTTCGTAATTTTTTGGTAGGCAAAGTTTTCCTACTACAAGACCTGCATCATTATTCTTTCTTCCCTCCAATACTAAATGAAAATAAGAATACTTGTTTTTAAAAAAATAACATAAATCAGTATTTTAAGACAAAATTCTGAGAAGTATGTTGTTGAGATAACAACATTACAGTGGTGAACTGTAAATCTAAAAACAGATTATACATTTATTTTGGAGAATACTTTCTAGCAATCATTGTCATTTATGCCTTTTAAAGAGCACAGAGTGTTGCCTGTGTAAACATTATTTTGTTCCTCTGATTGGTTTCAATAAAGTAATTTTTCCAGGCAGAACATCTAAATTACCACATATTGAAAAATGTCTTACACCCATCTGGTTTGGATTTGTGAAGTGGATTGTTCACAAAGTTTCACCTGCATAGAATAAAACGGTGTTGATGAAGCAGTAAATATTTGTTTATTGGACACAATGAAAGATGAATTCTGAGCACTGGGCACTGTTAGTTACTATAGGTACCCTGCCAAATATTGACTTTATAAAAAAAAACCAAACAAAAACAAACAAACAAAAAAAACCCCAAACAAACAAACAAACAAAAAAACCAACCACACAGAACAAACTTTCATAGTGACCCGTGGGGTTCAAGTACACAGCTCAGCATCTCGGAATCACAGAATCATTTAGGCTGGAAGTGACCTTTAAGATCCTAAGTCCAACTATTAATCTAACACTGCTAAGTCCACCACTAAACCATGTCCCCAAGCACCATGTCTACACCTCCTTTAAATACCTCGAGGGGTGTTGACTCAACCACTTCCCTGGGCAGGGGGTTCCAATGCCTGACAGCCCTTTCAGTGAAGGCATTTTTCCTAATATCCACCCTGAACCTCTTGGTGCAACTTGAGGCCATTTCCTCTTATCCTATTGCTTGTACTTGGGAGAAGAGGCCAAGTCCCACCTCACTGTAACCTCCTTTCAGGTAGCTGTAGAGAGCACTAAGATCCCCCTGAGCCGCCTCTTCTCCAGCATAAACAACCCCTGCTCCTTCAGCCACTCCTCACAGGACTTTGGCTCCACACCCTTCGTCAGATTCATCACCCCTCTCTGGACACGCTCCGGTGCCTCAATGTCTTTCTTATAGTGAGGGGCCCAAAACTGAAGAGACTATTTTATGTGCAGCCTCACCAGTGCCCAGTACAGGGGAACAGTCCCTGCCCTAGTCCTGCTGGCCACACTGTTCCTGATGCAGGCCAGGATGCTGTTGGCCTTTTTGGCCACATGGATACGCTGCTGGCTCACATTCAGCCGGCAGTTGACCAACACTCCCAGGTCCTTTCTTGCCAGACAGCTTTCCAGCCATTCGTCCCCAAGCCTGCAGCATTGCAGGGGGTTGTTGTGGCCCAAATGAAGGACCCGGCACTTGGCCTTGTTGAACCTCATGGAACAGGCCTCATCCCATCTATCAAGTCTGTCCAGATCCCTGTCTAGAACCTTCCTATCCTCAAAGCAGATCAAACCCCATCTTGCCACACATCAGACAACCTTTTTGGTTATCATTGGCAACTGATATATCCTCTTGCTTTTCTGATTTGTGTTGTGCTAGCATTAATGTCACCGAAATGAAATCTATTCCGGTTTTAATACTGATATGTGGAGAGTGTTCTGAGTAGCTATGACACACTGAGGTTCCAGTTTACGGAGCTGCAAAATAGCTCTGCCAAATGCCTAGATAAGAAGTGCTTTGTAGTTCAGTTAAAAACAACTCAACCAACTCAGTTAGCAAACCTCAACTTACCCACAAAATCCATCCCCTAGCCCAAGAGAAAAAGAAGAAAATTAATCAGAAGATATGCAACAAGTTTATATGGTAATAAGAGTTGGGAAAAAAAAAAAAGCTAAGAACAACTCAAACTCTCCAATTTTTTCCACTACACCAAAAAAGCAACATTTTCTTGCTCCTCCTCCTAACCAGCTGGCATGCCATCTTCTGCAGACAATGAAGCAGCCCTGGTTTCCTTTTTGGTACCTCTAGGTTATCTATCTTTACATTATGAATTTCATAGAGATCAGAGTCTTCAACAGAGCATGCCCTCACTGGTGATCTTTCAGAGATTGCTGTACATCACTTTAGTCTTGATTTAAGTTGCTGATTAATTAGGATGTGCTTAATTCCAGGTATCTAGAAGTGACAGTGAGCTACAAAAACCAATTACCTGTAGTCATCTAGTCTGGGAAACCTTACAGTCCAATCTTTAGTTAAGTATCCTTTAGTTAAGTATCATGCCTACACATTAGGTTACCCGCATGAATAGTACCATCGATTTCACTTACCTAAAATTAGGACTACTCTTGCAACTGGTAGTTTAGGTGTCCACCTCTTAGGACAGGCTTTTACTGTATACTAGACTGTACAGTAGCATATGGTAATAGCAGGCAAGCGTGTTACTGTGCCCTCTGCATCCTTTCAGGGCATGCAAACCTCAGAAACCACAGCAAGAGCACCCTGAGCGTCTGCTCAAGTTAAGGAAACAAGTACTTCAAGAACTAACTACTGTCTGAAAAAACATTCACATGGAAAGCTGATGCCTGGTTCATCTGAAACAGAGCTGACTATTGAGGAGCTTAGGTTTGTACACGTTAAAAACTTTTATTTTTAAAATAAAATCACATGACTATTCCAGTGCATCTCTAAAGCCAGCGATTCATCTAATCAGTTTGCTTGTGCAGTCTGATTTACCCAGCAGTTGCAAGTTTAAGTACCTCAAATTGTTTTACTGAATTATTCCATGGCAGTTACATGACAATTAGTTACAATTTATCCCCTGTCCAAAGCCAGGACTCCTCAAACGGTCACTTCTGCTAGGCCTTGTCCTGACTTCCACTGACATACCTACAGCACAAAAGTCTGAACCCTAAAAAGTCTCTCTATTTGGGGAACAGGACTGTCTTTCCAGTTGTTACTATTGGTTGTGTGTAAAAGGGGTGAAGAAAAATCCACATCAGGTGTTCCTAAAACTACCTAAGTCCTGATCTAGCATTCTGACCTTAATGTGACCAATATTCAGAGAAGTTCTTGAAAGACAAAGAATATAATTAAGTCATAATAGTTTTCACGTTCAGATTGCATTTAGTGCTACTGTTGCTCCTTGATAAGGGCATCTCTTCATCAGTTTGCTGCCTGTAGGTTTATGCGTTAAAGATATGCTAACGCAGGGATCTCTGCGGCAGTCTCCACCGCAGACCAGGCACAGGTTTGAAGATTCACGGGAAGACTGGAACAGATTAACTTGTTACAGGGCCTGAGTCCAGCCTACAGATGATGCCTCTGGCTCTGCATGTTTACACCACCGTGACTGCAATGAGTTCTAAATTAATTAGTACCTGTCCGGCTGGCAACGTATAGGCTCAGAAGCATGAAGCTCTGGACGACTAAGTGTGAAAATGTTTACAGGCTACTGCAGCATGCGATGAGCTGCTGTGGTTAGGAGCTGGCTGTATATGCAAACTAGTTGAATCCATTACTGCTCTCATCTGCTGTGAGAAGATAGCAAGACTGATTTCAATCAGCATTTTTAGATGCAAGCTGTTTACATTACATACCTACAATTTCTAATGATAGTCAAGAAACATTTTAGCGTACAACCTCTTTTCCCTCCTCCTCAAGGGTTTAAATCTAGAAGAGATTAAAAAGAGCAGGAGCTGTGCAGAGTTTGTGATTTGTTCAAGGCTGCAGAGCAAATCACAGTGAGAATTGCATTTTTCTCACGTGACGCCCAGCCCAGCACACAACCATCGTAGGTGGGTTTGAATTAGTGGAGTTAAGATCCCATGTCTCAGCGCAATATCCGTTCACCCATTATGATCTTTACTTTGGTTAGAAACAATGAGGGAAAAAGAAGCCAACACTGTCAAAAAAAAAAAAAAAAATAGAACTGGTTTGGCCTAAAGACACAGTTAGTGTATATCTACACAGAGTGCTGGTATCTTTTCCACTGTAATTAGGACATCAGTTTGTGATACACAATATTTTGTTCACAATTTTATGAGAATATCTACTGTGTTTTAGACTAATATTTTTTGAGTGAGATAGCAAGAAGTTTAATTGAAATTCACAGTTTTCTGCTCCTTAGCGCTTAGCAGCGTGGCATACACACACTTTAAAAGCAGTTCTAATAGTTGTCTTAAAAAGATCATGTTTGGAGTATGCAAAGAAACGTGGTATATAATATACTGTTGCCTCTAGCTGTCGGAGTCAACATGATTTTTGAGGGCAAAAGTCATTTTAATGGCTTGACAACATGTTTTAGTATAACTAGATGTTGAGTGGCAAGTAAATAACAGGGCTTGCCCTTACTTTTATGAAACAATTATATAATGGAGATTTTTCATTCTTCAACAAAAAAACCCAAATATGGCTTCCTACATACATAAAATATTATGCATAAAAATTCTTCTGTTAAGAACTCACTGTTCCAGAAATTAAATCACTCTTCAAGAAATAAAAGCAACAGACCAATGTCTCACATTTCATTAAATGTTGGGTGGTAAATTGAATCAGTAATAGAAGTGCATGTCTGCAGGCAAGTGATACTCAGTTCATACTCGCTAATTTAGCATAACATCCTAACAAAATGCTATGTATCAAAATCATTGATTTGTCATTTTTTTGTTGGTGGTTTGTTAGGGTGTTTTATAGGTTCAGATTTTAGAACAATTTTTGTACTTTGTTTTATATTTGAGCAATTTAGATAAACTATCACTCTTCCTATGAGAGCAGCACTTAACAACATAATACAGAAACAAGCTATTTCATGAACTCTAGACACCAACTGAGATAGCATTCTTTGAAACAGATAATGTCAGTTCCCATAATGTTAACATTTGAATGTCAGTCAATATCCAAATGGTAGGTTTTGATAGACACTCAGTATGTGTCAAGTTCATTTCCACTGATTTCAAAAGATTGGGGGTTTTTTGTCAGAAAGAATCTAATGCATTCCTTCTGGAAACCCTGGCCCAAGACTCTGTTATTAAGTAGGTGGATTTAGAAGTTAACCTCCCTCTCTAAACAAGAGAATTTTAAATAGTTTTTTTAGGATCAAAAACTTGGTCTAAAACATGAAGGACTCAGGTATAGATGCTTAATTGTTAAGCAAGCACTTCATAATGATGCGCACTTCATGAGAAGCTGCGTACATAGCTGAAAACAAACCAGAAAGCTGTACTATTTACTTCGAAATACTAAAAGTCAGAGTAGCTCCTTCGTATTAGACGTACATTCTGAAAGCATCTATCCCCAAAAAGCTACTGCATTGAGCTGAAAGTCTCGCAATCTTTTTGGGCTTATTTTGACTGAAACTAATTTTACAGACAAGATTAAGTTCCAGCCAGACTGACTTGCAGATCCACATTTGTGATCCAAAAATCCATTACAGGAATTCCCAGTAAAAGTAATTTAGGCTTGCTAGCAGCAGCACGATGGACATTTACTTCACCACAGAGTGACCTGAAGGTTATTAGCGCTATTCTCCCGACAGCCTGAGCCTGGCTGGCTATTGCAACAGTACATAACGTGGCATATATATGGTCACTCACCATTATACAATGCATTCACTCATCTATAACCACACAATATCAATCCTGTGAACATTCAGCGGTACTTCTGAATGTGCATAGGTGTTTTGATTGCACAGCACCACAGCGCTGTTTGCTAAACAAAGCACAATGGCATGAATTAAATTAGTAAACTTGAAATGAGAAGTCCCATGGGAGCCCAGGACATTGTCTCTAGCTTTAAATGCCCATTTAAGAGCACAGAACAGCTGCTGCGATAATTCTGTAACTCTTAAGAAGATGTATATATACATGAGTATTCCCATTGACTTAATTCTGAACACCCATCTGAATGCTTCTTTACATAAGATCTGAGTAAATATGTAAGACCATAAATAAGCTCAGCATGAAGTATAACTAAGATACACATTGCATTAGTCATACAACTTCACTGGGGTTTAAGATTCACTGTTCAGATTTGTTGTAACTCAACTGAAGTCATGGCTAAATTAGCTAGGTAAGTAGCTACATTCATGAGGGAAAAATCTAGTCTCTCTGTAACTTTGTCTTTAAAAAAGCACTTAAATCTTCATAAAAGCGATTTATAAGAGAAAAGTTCTATCTTCCTGACATGTACTATGAAAAAAACCCAAGCCAACCAAAACTATACAAACCAAAAATCACTGGAAAACTATGCAAAAAAAAAAAAAGAAGATAGACTGTAATATTCACACTAAAAAATTTCTGGTGACTGAGTATCTTTCTGGTTGGTTAGGAAGAAAAGAAGGTAGAAGGCTGGTTAAAGAAATTCCAAATCTATTTCAAAAGGAAAGATTAATTTATTTCCTAGAGTTTTCCCCCTTGTTAGATCAAAATAGCATACTTATGTTTAGGTCAGTTTGTCCTGGATTCAATTACTTCACAGTGTTACTCCAAATTTAATAGATGACTAAATATCTGCTTGTTTGCAAAATACTTGCCTAGGGGTTTTACAGCCCCCTTCTCCTTCACAGGACCTGTGTCTCCTTACTCAGCATCACCTTTGATCAGAGGCATCCAGGCAACAATGGCTTATTCACCGTGCAGCTCTGTGTCCCTTTGCTCTCCCTCAATGCTTTCAAATGTTGAAAGAGATAAACTTGCAGAGGATACCCTGTCCTGCTGAGGGCTGGTTAGTAAACCATTTCTTATCTTCAGTTACAAATGCCTGGCCTCAGTGATCCATGCACACAGACACCGCTACTCAGCTCTGTTTGTTTGGGAACACAGCCAAACAGCTGAAGAGGCAGAAAGAAAAACCCACAATCATCAGCTAGCACAAACCGTAGCAGCTATTTGCTCAGTAGCACAGGTCATTCTAAAACCAATGCACTACTTCTGTTGCAAGCAGGTCTTCACTCAAGCAGTCAGAGCCTGCCACTTACTTTCTGTATCCTGCAGAGAACTACCCTGAGTTAGCAGAGCAATTGCCTCTCCAAATAACGTGCTGATTTCCCAGCACTGTACCCAAACAATGAAAAAGTTGCCCAATTACAGAAGACAGGAAAAAGGTCAAGTGAAAGTGCTCATTAGGTAATACACATAATGATGGGGGCAGTGAGTGGCTGTGTGGTGCTCAGTCGCCATCTGGGGTTAAACCATGACTCCGTGTGGGTCACAATATTAGTTTATTGGATTTGCATCATTCTCTTGCCTTTGCTGTACACGTTAAAGATTGGTGTTGGCTTTTGCAGGCTGCCGTACTCTGTGATCATTAATAATGTTCTGCTTAGGAGATTTGTTTTCAGAGCACTGACCTTGAGCTTAAAGTAGTGTCTGAGCTTTGTCCTAAAGCCATTACCGTGCTTCAGGTACCATCTCGCGCAGGCAATTAGCATTTATACTTCTTCCTCCCAGAGGTTTTGTAATAAAGGAAATACAGAATGGCACCTTCACTGTCTTCTACCATGATGTTTCCTCCTTCATTAGAGTAACTTTTCAGTACCTTGTACATCTTTGGGTAGCTAAATACTTATACTGGTACTTCTCGGGAATACTGTTTCATTTTCATCTAAGGTTAGCAAGCAATTTAACAATATCATACAGAGCTCTGCCCTGAGCATGGACAGTTATGAATGGCCAGCTGTGTGGAACACCATGGGCAAGTCCATAAGGGGGTGGGAACCGCCAGCATTTTGGAACTTCACCCCTGAACAAATGCAGAATCCTGACAAAAAGAAAAAAAATTGGAAGTAGTATGTTGTTGCCCTGGCACTTTCAGAGAGACACAATTCATTGCAATGTGCTGGGGCCTTGCCCATGCCTAGCAAGCCTTGGTCAACACAGTTCAGTACTCTCAAAAGGAAGAGAGGGTCTCTGGATTTGATGAAAACATGAGAAGAACTGCGGTTACTTCAATCCCCAATTTCTGGAGTGAAAGGGAATCCTAACACCCAACTGTATTAGAGGCCAAAGTAAGCCTAACTGAGAATGAGTGGCAAAATCACGACACTTTTCAATTTTGCTTCCACAGGAAATTAAAGCTGCCCTCAGAAGCACAGAAAAGATGACGTACTGTGCTGATCTTCCTGAATTCATTTTTTAACACCACAGCGTGAGGCAGGATGAATCCACGTGTTCTTATACACCAGCAAGCGTCACATGTGGCTTGATGAGCAAGTTTAGCTAACACGCCGTACACGGCAGAGGGACTTCAACAAGCCTGACATAATCGTCACGGCATGATTAACCTGCTGGCTCTGTTCAGTGCAATTAGGACTTGCGGGGAGCACATCGCCGGAGACAGTTATTCACAAATGTGTCTGTCCAAATAATGCCTAAATTATTATTTCTTCGTCTTTTTGCTCTTGCCACACCAGTCTATAGGTAGGGATAATCAAAAGTTTCACTCCTGCAATGACTTTCTGATTTAAATTTAACTTTAATTTGACGGAAATTTTATACATAAAATTTGGGGTTTGCCTTTTTACCATTACAAAATGAACAGGCCAGATATAATTTCATTCTCAACTGCAACACCTTGCTCTTGATACATCCAGAAAACATTAAACCTGTAATTTTTCTGTACATTTAAGAGTAGTTACTCCCTTATTTCTTCTAATGTTACTCTGTGGATTTATTTCTGCCAGTTTCATAACACACAGGCATCTCTCCTTTGAACAGTTAAAAATAGGGTAAATTCACATGCTCTAAGAAAGCCTATCTTATAAAAACTACTTACAGTCTCCTTAAGGTAGTAATAACATACTACTGAGTAGTATAACCAGATATATTTCAAGGAATTTTTATTATCATGCATTTCCCCCAAGAAGCTCTGCAATGGCAGGTAGCCCGTAGGATGCCAAGGGCTTGCTGAGTTGTGTTAGGAGCCTATAGACTAATTGAGCTCCCTGAAATGGGTTTCCCTTTCTCCTGTTACACATATTGAACCTTCAGTGAAAAATATTACAGAATAAGGGCAAAGCATTCTAGAGAATATCAACTATCTCTGAGACAGAGATGGCAGATAGCCATCCTGTAACTGGAATAACTTAAAGGAAAAATTAACAAAGTGAATCTGTATTTAAAAAGGAAGTGATACTCATATCTTTCAGTAGTTAAACTTTCATTGTAAATATGAGACAGACATTTGTTGCTGAATGAGAGTTTACAGACTTGTATTTGGCTATTTTTCTACTCATCTCTACTATAACTGCAGTATAGGAGTAATCTCTGAGACAGCAAAGCAGCAACTACAATTAAAAAAAGTACTCCTCCTGACACTACGCAAACATGAACACTTAGAGCTACTTTTTCTTCAACAAGAAGTAGGGAACTAATACAGCTATCTTCACCATCAACCAAGAAAGCACTGTTACTGCTCTGAAATCTGTAACAGCAGCTAAAATACCTGCTGCTGAGCCTTCTGATATTATGCCACCTTCTTATGTAATCTCCATCTCCCCCTTGTTTTCCAGCAAATTCCCAACAATGCAAGCTGAGACAGCATGTAGAGCTCCATTCATCACTGTCTCAGTTTCTAGCAATGACTCTCAGTACTCGACACTGAAATCACACACCAAAGACATAAAAAGAATCAGAACCATATATGCACACCCTTAAATCCTAAAAATACCAGAATAATGCATTCTAGCCTCTGTTAAGTATTTATGAGTTACACCACAGTAGAGCCATCGCTTTCATTTTATCATCATCACACCCCTATGAATAAAGGAAGTCCTTTCTTCCCACACTCTTTCACTTCACAAAAAAGGAAAGGCAGCTTTGTGTCTTGCCCACTGTCTTGGAGGCAGTTTCTGAAAAGGTCAGCTCTGCTGACTGAATACCTTCCTTTCCTTTTGCTTCTGTACGTTTCATCCCATAATAAGGCAAACACCACATATATTAACCGTGAATTAAAACAGTCTATGGGCATAAATAAAATTTATGGTGAAAAGAGGAAGTTGTATGTGTAGTCATACAATGAGAGAACATGTCCAGCAGTACACATTAATGGACTCATTTAGTAACATCCAGAGAAATAAAACAATTTAATACAGCACTCAATCATCTGCTCAGTAAAGTCACTGCCTTCTGCAAAACCCATCCGGACCACTGAGGGGATGATCATATTTCAATATGGAGGTCCGTATCGTTACAGCAGCTATCAAGAAAAGTGTAGTAGCCTTCCTGCTTTCATGATGAAAACATTGTGCAGGGTGAGGTATGTATAATTCTGCACACTTTGAAATGTTCTGGAAAGAATGGCCATTAAACACAAGTAAATATTTCTAGTAAGCACTGCTCTTCACTAGGAACACCAGCCCCTAAAATAAGAATTCCCTAATTCCTTGCTGTAAACCAAATTCTCAGTTTTAACTCCAAAGCTCCTCCGATGACCTGAAATGCTTCAGTGGATGACTTAATTCACGACTATGAGTTTTGCACATAAATGGTTCAAATGACAGATAACTCGCATCCAGGAAACACAGTGCTAGACTGTGGGGTTGCGTGCAGGCACTGCACACAAACATTTGATACGTTTCTAAGGCTTCCAAGGAAGGGGACTTCCTGACGTACTGAAGTTTGCTGTGGATCCTGAATGCAACAAATTTCATTTTATTTCCCAAAATATCTAGAGAGGGATTGCCTATTGGTTCCCTCCTTTGCAAGGCAGAAGAGGTCTGCCGTAGTTAGCTTTGGATGCTTCCACTGGACTGCAATCAATATAAACCACCACATTACTAACTGATTATAACTACAGTTCTGAGACAGACATCCATGTTTCGAGAAGCTGGAACCGTGTTACCAAAACATCTAAAAGCTTTCTGAGGTGCTCAAACTGTTCTGACCTTGCTGAGCACACATCTTCCCCACCCCACCTTAATTGTCCATTCCAAGTCAATGACTTTTACTATGGATTTGATCAGAACACATGTCAATCTTTCTATATATTTCATGTATACATGATGCGAGGGGTTAATTAACATTATATGACATTAAACAACAGAATGCATGTCAGAAGCCATATAAATACTTAATCTGAAGAATTAGTTAGAAAGTACATTTCTGCAGTACCAAATAATTAATCCTCTGATTGTTACAGAAATGACAGTAATTAAAGAAGACAGCACTGAAACCATTAACACGCTTTTTTTAAAGCTGGTATTTTTTGGATGCAGTTACTGCCTTGGTTTACTATAACCTTATTCCAACAGGTAAAGAGTATCTCATATTTTGGAGTGTTAAAACAATCTACTGTTTATCTTAAGCGATGCTTCCAGAACTTACGCAACTTTCAGAAATCTCCCAGTATATTTTCCACTGTTCATGCAGCCCCTCAGACCCCAGGGTAGTATTCTCCATTACTGCAGATTCACTGGGATTGAAAAGAAAGAGCTTCACATTTTTGCTAACGTGCTACAACGAAACGCGTATTTTTCTTTTTATCCCTTAATTGTGTAGAGCAGTCTGTTTAGCTGAGGCCCTACTGACTGTAATTTCTTGCAGTAAATAAGATAGACCTAGCAAACTCTTTCAGCCATAATGAAAACAAAAATAAAATGCTATCATTAAAATGGGATTTATCAGCTGTCATACTGATATGTGAAACCTTTTCGGTCCAGCAAACAAAGTTAGTATTTCAAATACCAGTGTATGCAAATTAAGAAGCATTTTGGTCCCCTCGCCGTGTTTTTTCCGTACATGCCAATTTAACTGCTGAAACTATACAGCAACAAAACATGCAGTTAAACTATAGCTTTTCTCAAAGTTTGCATAAACATGCCAGCAAACTACAGAGAAATGCTAAGTCTATTATTACTAGCATAGCCTTCGAAAAAAATAATTCCTGTAAACGCGTCTGGAATGTATTAGTGTATCTAAAGAATGGTTCCATCTTAGCCCAGCTGAGTTTAAGAGCTTTCCAATTGCAGTCGCTGCAGAACACATACAGAAAGTGCTACATTTCAGCACACACAAAGGAAAGAGAACTTAAGCTGTGAAGCTGAATAAGCAACAGGGCAGTAGAGGAGTTATAGAGAAAACAAAGCGGTAGTATTGAGTTTTAATTGGTAAAGCAGTACCTGAATATTCTTCCACTGTTTGGAGATCTCATCCTTGCAGTCTCAATTGTGTGAGTTCCAGTTCTACAGTTACAAAATGAAAGTTGGTAATCCCACAAAAATTTAAACGTGTGCTTAACGTTACTTTGGAGTACAAAGATGACAAAAGGCAGTACCAGGTACCAAGGCATTTTGAGATATATTGCGTATATGTTTGAAGATTAGGCTCTACTCCAACAACATCCTGACACTTGAGGATACTGAGACAGACAGAAGCAGTTCCCAGTTAAAATTTCCTTTCATGCTTACACTTACTTGCAAGTTCTCCTTCTGAAACTAAACTATAAAAAAAGCTCATAAATCATTATGTAGAATTTCTTGTACATAATTACAGAGTCCTTAAGTCAGTTTAATTCACCAACCTAAATTACAGCCATTTTGATTCAAGTAACCTTGTAAACACACTAATCTACAGCAAACCCTTGTTTCAAACTTTAAGCACTTGACTCCGTAGGAATTGCTGTGTACAGCCTGTGCAGGTTTATTTGTACACTACAGAGTTTATTTGTATGTATGGTCACTGTACATAAGAACAGTTCCAAAGTGGATCCCACACTGAAGTCAAACACACAGAAACAAATATCCTTCAGATTAATTATATATGGGCACTGGGGAGTCACTTGGATTTCGGTTAAATATGCACTCATATTAGTTTTCTGAATATTCAAGTAACACAACCTAAGTGAAGAATTTAAAAGTTATTCAATATTGTGTTGTCTTATAAATTTGCAACATACTTTGACTGACTACCTACTGACTAGAAGAAGAATCTATCATCAATCTTGGTTGATAATATCATAACCATAATAGTTAAAAATCAAAACAAAGCAGTTAGCTTCAGATTTAGGGTCAAATCTAAGCACAGCCTGATCATCTGAAAAAAAGAAAACAACTCAAAAAAACCACACAAACCCACAGTCACACACACCCAAACTTGCCATGAATCAAATGATTCTTTCATAACTTACATCTTTGTAAATGGAGACTGCGTGTGAAAATGGAATCCCAGCAGTGTTCCTGTTCTTCACACTAACAATTAAGATAGAAATTTTAATAAAAGCTAATCCAATCATTTTTGGAAGTAAAGAAATGTACTGAGTTAATAAAGTAGAAAAACCATGGATGATACTCAGATTAAGGGACAAGGGAAAAGAAAATGTTAATACAGCCTTTCCTTTAAGTGATATATTACTAAAGCAATAATATTCTGTCCCAGCAAAACTCTGTATTGCATATATATTATTGTGGTCCCAAGTCTTTATTCTTCAGAGCAGTTTCAACTGTAGTTTCACACACACACACACACACACACACACACACTTTCAGGATGAGATCTTGCTTCAAAAGTTTCTCCTGGTATTCAAAAACTACAGAATACCAAGGCAGTATTAGTTTTTTTCCTTATGGTGAGAACTTTTAAAGATAAATCATTTTCATTATCTTTCTGTCTAAAAAAAATAAACGCATCCTTATCTCATTTAATATCACTTCCCTTCTGAGTATACCGACATTTTGACTGGAGGAGAGGAAAAAAAGCCCAGCAACTGTTAAGCCAAAGGTTGCACTGCTCTTTGTGTGGAACATCATAGGAGGAGACCACTAAGCTACACAGCTGTATCTGCCATCACACAGCCTGATGGAGATGTAATATTAACACTGTGCAAATAGCAATGAAAAAATTTGTAGAGTAACAAATTCCAAAGATGTCCATGGCGAAACACAGAATTTCAGCACAGACTCCTCTTCGAAACATGATTAAAGAGACAAGTAGAAAAATTGGCTTTAAATAGTAATGGAGTGAAAACAGGCAGACGGCACATGTACGTGTGAACTGCAGTACAATACAGTACAGCTTGCTTTTGAATTGTAATTTAGGTGTGCTACAATGGTGTAAGTAGAATAATAACGTGAGATGTTGAAGATCACAGAGCTTCCTCTAAAGCAGAACTGTCATGATTACGCAGAGCTGATGGCCTGACAAAGCATCACCAGTTATTTTCATCCTTTTGTTACCAATACCAGTCCCACATGAGGAGGGCTCAAGATTGATAGGATGTGGATCCTCTTGCCAATCAAGGCTATCATGTGCAGCTTTAACATTTCTCTAGAAACTCTTTTACTGCGCTTTTTGTTCAGCAAACCTACAAACACAAGGTTTGGGATCCTACACAAGGTTCACTGGCACAGTGTCATATACAATTAATCCAGACACACCTGAGGTAAATAGCATGATGCTTTCTCCTGTAAAGGGTTTAGTACAAAAAGAAACATCTCACATGAGAGCATTTTCTTTGGTTGAAGGGCAAGAGAACATCCTCAAGGTTTCATTATGGATCCCCTTCCCCGCCCAAAAAACCCACAGCCATTTCTTCTCCCCCCACACCTTTGCACACCCGCAGTTACAAGGCTGACGTTCTCCCGAAACGTCCCAGGGCTATCTGCCTTTCCAGCACAGAAGCACTGCCAGCATTACGCTGAGCAGCAGAACGATTTCCTGAACATTGGAAAATTCCCAATTCTGTATTTTTTTTTTAAATAAACTGAAGCAAAGGGAAAATTAATAGTTATAAACACAGCGTAAGTACCTCAAACCACAGCAAGCATAACCAGGCATCCCTTGCTTTCTAGCCCCTGCTTTCTGCATTAACATTTCCCCCCTCCTCTGTCAGTACAGGGGAATTTGCTTTTTTGGCTGCTGCTTTGGTTTTTGTTTGGTTGTTTTTTTAAACCTTTTACTAGCATCAGATATATAGGTTACTAATTAATTAATACTACATGCAAGCTATATTCATTGTTTCCAGTATTTTTGTGCAGGTCTGCTTATTCTTTGAACTCATTTATCTAAAATTACTGTTAGGCTGGGGTAGGACAAGAAGAGGTTCAGCCTCTCTGCTCTGCAGTTTTTTCTATTTACTGTCATTGCTGCAAGTATTCATATTTGTCACCCACTTGACTCTGAAAGGATGATGTTGAAGAAAAGGTAAACGTATGTAGAAGAGAGGCAGCGAGGCATCGATGCAGGGATTTAAACACAGTCACACTGCGCCTTCAGTGATCTGGGAGAAAGCGCAGCATACTGCAGGTGATAAATCTAGTGCTGCCCCCGTAATCCAAGACACATCTGTTAAAATCACAAAACACAGCAGGAGCGGTGTTGTCCGAAAGATACACCTCCTCCAGAAAAAGGTCGATACTGATGAGGACCGAGATACAGTGGCAGTACAATACAGGGGTATATCTGGCTTTACCTTATCAAATAGCACTGAGCAATCTGACAGGGGTCAGTGAAGGGTGGCTTTATGAAAAACAGACAGATTGATTCAGAAATCACTTGAAAAGTTTTGAGGTTGTTTTTTGTTAGTCTGTTCTCAGAAGCGATTGCTAAGACACTGGTGCTTTTACAGTACTGCTGAATTAAAATCAATTAAAAGTGCTTTTAATGTAGCCATTCTGCAACAGAAAGCACTAACTTGCAAGTTTAAATCCAATTAAAAGAGATCTGGATCTAAAAGAAGTGCTACACAAAGTTAAAATAAAAGTTTTCTTAGGTGATTGATCAAGGGAAAATGCCAACAAGGGCTGAGACGTGCAAATCTGCGTCTCGTTGCAAGGTTCAATAATTTCATTAAAACAGTCTCAGCAAACCTAGGAAGTACACACATTCATTGTGTTGAAGCGATTACTTTTGCATTTTCAAGTATGTGCTAACAACAAAAAAAACCCACTTAAAAACCTATTATCATTACTAAATTGCACTTCCCAGACAATTTGTTACAGCAATGTAACAGTATTTAAAATATAGTCAGGAATACATATTTCCTTCTTTTCCGTAAGTCTGCCCACAGTGTCGTAGGGTTTTCACAGATAACCACAAGTTGAAAGGATTCAGTCAGACATTTATCAAAATCCAGACCCGGAAGGAAGCTCAGGAAGACAATGAATGAACCAAGAAGTTCAACAATACTCAGGTTATTTCTAACACATGCTTGTGTAAGTTTTGTGGGGTTTTCTTTTGCTTTGTTTGTTTTGTTTTAAAGAGGCTTCAGCATTAATGAGGTTATTCTGGTGGTGTTACCATTCTAAACTGCCAAACTCTATCTGCAGAGTTTTTGCCTCCCTCGCTTCTCTCCAGCCACTATCTAAAGAGTCAGCCTGAACTCACAACTTCACATTTGTCCCTGTTTAATTGCACTCGACTTCTCTCTAAATATTTCTCTAAGTGGCCAGTATCCTTTCAGACTGCAGTCCTGTCTTCTATATCACACCATCCTGCCCAGTTATTAGGTGTTATTTAAAAAATTGATGACAAGACTAGTGAGATCAGCTTTTAACGTGTTTTTAACTGCTACAGTTTGCATCTGTGAAATCATTTTGTATTTTACACTTCCTCTTTGATTACTGGTTTATTGGGGTTTTTTAAAGTATGAATTCTCATATAAGTCTGTCTGGGAGGTAGAGCTTCAAATTCTGCAGGAATATTTGCACATAATTGAGCAGAACACTGCAAACACGTGCCCTCATCCAATGCAACAGCAGAACGCTGCAGCAAACAGATGTTGTTTCTGCCTTCCCGATCTGAAGGATAGGCCTTGCACAACTCCATGTACCAAGCAAGATGTAGAAGTAGGGCCTTGTGTTATTAAATAGTCTACAGGACCCTCTGCTTCTGAAAGTCCATTGCACTGACACTCCAAGCCTCATCTTCAGTCCTGCATCTTCTCCTCAGCTCAGTTTGAATTTCTGTGAAAAACTGGAAACCTAGCTAGAAAGGGAAAGGTGATTTTTCCCCATACCAAAAAGTCTATGCTGCTCTGCCTGCAATGGTGTCACAATACAGGTGCCACCGTCATTCTACTCAGATCAGTCTATCACTCTGTACGCTTCTTTGATAATGCCAAAGCAAAGCAATGTGGTCCTCCTGAAAAAGAATTACTTTTTTTCCCTACAACACAATGCTGTGCTTTTGTCATTATATGGCTGGAGCCCATTTTACCAGCTACTTCTAGCTTATTTCTTCGCAACGGTGTTCTGTGCTTTACAGATACTCTGTCTGTTTCACTGCATCAACTGGAAATTCAGGGAAAATTTGTCCAAATAGACAAAAGCATTAAAACAAAGAAATGTAGGTAAGCATTTTAGCCCTGGAGTTTAAATGTTATTTTTCGAGTGCTTGCTCTATTCATACTTGTAATTGTTTTTAAAAAGTAAGTAGACTGTTTTCTATGTAAACAGCTTTTAATCTTGTGCATCATTCAGAAGGCAGCACTTCTACACAGAAGCACCAAGTTTGTCCTCTAATGACATAATTTCTTTGTAGCAATAAATGACATCAGATATGTGATTTTGCCAGAAATGCATCATCTGGCTTTGAGTGAGGTTTCAAAACTTCTGCTGCTGTGCCACCTCTCCAGCAGAGCTAACAGAGGAGGTAAAATTGTAAACCAATGGCTCAAAACCAAGAAATAAAATACCCCAACATACAGTCTAGGAAAAACAAACTCCATAATCAGTTATTACTGCTGAAATATCCTCACGTCACATAAGATGGAAAAGAATGTAGAAAACAGGCAAGCATCCAATTCTGTGAGCTTCAGCAGGAATGAATCTATAACCCAGAGAATTAATTACACAGTGCTAGTTTGCATCAAAGTAGGATGTGGCACCTTATCTGGAAACTTAGTATTTTAAGATTGCTTTGTATAAGGTAAATTAACAGAAATTACTCTGCACATCTCTTTGAAAGTCATCAATCTCCCCACCCAGCCACCTTTCGAGCTAAGAACAAAATACAGAAGTGCCAAAATTCTTCCTAAACAGAAAAATGAATATTCCGAAAGAAACCATTGCAAGTAGCCTAACAAACTGTTCCATTTCAGTGGTAACTTTCTGCTTTATGTAACACAGAACAGCAAAATGAAGAGCTGTGTTAAAAAAATCCAAACTTCTTTTCAAAAATGTTGATACCTGACGTCGTAAAGCTTTTTAAAAGGTGTTCTCCGCTGTCCTTCCAACCCTATCAAAAACTAGTATAATTTCATGAAACATTAAGACTCTAAAGGAACAGCTTTCTCTGCGTATAACAGGAGTACAATTTGCCACCAGCTCTTAACAATAGACAGCAATCTATTCCCTCCTGTCGGCACTGTAATAGCAACAAAGCAAAACATGGCTTTTGAAACCAGACAGCAAATACAGCTTGTCAAAAAATCTCCTCAGCTCTCTCCTTTTCAAAGAGGCATTAGCTTCTGCTGCTGTCCCTTATCTAATCCGAAATGATCACAAATCATGTGTTGTTACAAAAATTAAATGCTTGTTTGGTCAAAAGGTGCTCTATTTGACACATCAAGTGTTCTGCTATTCCTGGTCCTGTTTTATCCTATCTAGACTCACCTGAATTCACATCAACAGTGAACTTTCGCAGAGCTCAAGAATCCGTCTATCATTGCTATTATACCCAACAATTAACATCACCGTTTGCATGTAAGTTCAAAAACATGTGTCCAGCGTTTGTCGCCTAGCTGACATGAATATATTATCTTTACATAAACATTTGCAGCAGAAAGCCTTATGACCAATTAAGGTGGCAGGTAAATTAGCATCTAAATTCAATGCACTATTCACATTTTATTAAGGCACAAAAACCTTACATGTGTACACAGTAACAGCAAAATACAGAACTGTGTAAGGCATAAACCAGGATTTCATTCTTATCTTCTTTCTCTATGAAAGATGCATGTTTCCAATAGCCAATTAAAAAAAAAAAAAACCCACACACCAAACGTGTTCAGTGATTCTCCTTTATCACCTGTCACTTTGTTCATTCCTAAAAGCTTCCTGAACATTTTGAGAATCTTGCTCTTCTGTGATTTCAAGGGAGTTATATTCAGATCTTCACATACAAAGTACACTAAGAGATTGCATGCAATTGCCCAAATACAGACCTGGCTATCCACAACCATATATTTTGATTTACTATTTTGCTATCTGAAGGTTTTCACCTTCCCCTGCTAGTATCTGTTCATCTCCAGAGACATCATACTTGTGTTTATTCATAAAGTTTTTGTTCCCTAGTTTGGTGTTTACCTTATTTTTTCTTTGCTCCTTCCTTCTTTCTTTCTCAAACACGAGACAAATAAGATATATAGTGTAGAATTTTGAACTTGAGCCGAACTGCCTGTCTCAGTATTCGTATTGGCACCATGGAAAATTTCCACACCATTGGAATTAATACTTCACAGACAAATTGGATAACTGGACAGCCGTTACTAACTATAACTTTAGTTCCATATCACCGTATAAACTATGATACTGAAGAGCAATTCTTAATTATTAATTCTTCATACTTAATAAATTTTACATCAACCTTTTCTGTCCCTACCAGCAAGTCACCACTGGATTAAATGCAATATCATTCGAGTCTTTTTTAAAAACATGTATGCAGACATAAACATACATGGACAAACTGCCGTTTGCCCAAGCGACCACTGGATCGAGCCCAGAGCTCACAGAATGAGGGTGTTGCTCATTTTCCCAAAGCAGCAAGGAGCTACCCCACTGCATACTTTAACTTGATCCTCACTGCAAAGGTAGCTGTTAGATTTAAATTTGCGGTATGAATGACCATTCTTCTTTGGTGTGTTAACTGTAACGCGTATCTTCAAGTTTTGGTTCCAAACACTTCCAGTTTGATAACCTGCCAACTCTTTTTAATCCCATCTCTCTCTTTCTGTGGTTGACCCAGGACACAGAGCAGCCCCTACGGAAACAACTAACGATTCTTTCAGCTTTCGTTGCTGACAGCTAGCACTCATAACCCCTTTTATACCCAAGATCTTATATCCAAGGATGTGAAGTGCTGTGAGCATGTAAAATAGTTTATAATCACTGCAACGTTTCAGATTTTCCTATCCACAGAGTCACAGAGCAACTTCTCCCAAAATGGACGAGGGCGGGGAAAAAAAATAATCCTAAAATATTGTTAATTGCAAAGTCTGTTGTTTCAACAGGCATTCCATGTCGGTTTGATTTCTTTCTTTACGTCTCCCTACACAGACTATAATGTTAAACAACAACAAAACGAAGAATCACACAGGGAGACATCAATGTAGAAAGCCATTCAGTCGCCGGCAACACATAACCCCTGAAGCTCTTGCCACCTTTAATAGGACACACTGCTGCCTGAACTCAGGCAAAATTCCCAGAACCAACCCGCCAGATGCCTTAGTCAAGTGACCTACTAACGATTCAGAAATTTCCATCCAGGCCTGCTGGCTGGAAGTTGTCACACCAAGGATGGTATTTGATGCACTTCAATGAAAGGTTGAGCACACCCATAGGCCAGTTCTGACAGGGCTGGGAACTAGGACCGAGTGTGAGAAGGACAGATGTGTTCGTGCTCCTGATCTACAGCTGAAGCACATCCTGTGCTTATGCTCAAGAATTTACCTGAAAATGCTTTCCTAGAAGTTTGCAACACATTCTTAGCAGTTGCCTGTCATTTTTCTGTTTCTTTTTTCTTCCACTTTCCTTGCTTTTGCAATCTCAATTTTATTCTCCCATACACTTTAATTAAACTCACTGAGCTTTCAAAGTTTTCTATTAAATAAAAGCACATCTTGCACACCGGGTGGGCAATTACAAGCACTCCCTTCTCTGGTCTGCTGGTGAATTTTTCAAATTAACTCGCCTAGATCTTGTAAGAGTAGGAACACATCATTAGACAACATTCAATTTCAAACGAGGCATTAGGAAAAGTGAGACAACTGCACTTCACTGATTTTTAAGGTGTAAACAAAACTGACGGTACAGCCACTTAAGTTATCGAGTAGAAGAGGCAAAGAGCAGTAAGATATGCAGAATAAGTTTTGGGGACTGCAATATTTTGACTATTACATAACTAGTTATTACTTTCCTCCGTTGCATGCCAGAGTTTTTTGGCAACAATAGTAGACTATTAAAGAGGCAAACGAGATACCTACCAAAAGCAGCTAACTCAAATGAAGCTAGTATTTTGGTTAGATTTTTTATTTTTAAGTTCTGCATATTATGAAAGCATTTATCTAGTATTTCACGCCTAATAAATAACAATTTAACAAATCAAAAATTAGCAAATACTGTATAGTATCAATAATTCATCGGGCCAACATGACAGACCCTTTCTGCCAATACAGGCAGAAAACCAGCTTGAATGGACCTTATTAAACAAAATTAAGCAGCAAGCTGTTTATGCATTGTTTGTCCAGGCAAAAGAAACGAAGGATGCCGACATCTCAACCGGCATTTTTCTTATATCTTAAAATAGTTTGGGTTGGAAGGGACCTCCAAAGATCATCTAGTCCACGCCCCCTGCAATGATGTTAAACGAAGTATCCAACTATGGAAACTGAGCACTGGCTGATACACAGCTGAGAACTTCAGGAAGCGACAGGAATGTCACAGCAGTTCATACAAGCACGGTCTCTTAGTTTCTTTACCTCTGTCAAACCGATTACACCACGTACAAAACACTTAGAAACAAGGTGTAGAAGTACAGAGCCATGGTGATCCACACCCGTGGACAACCAGCCAAAACGTTCACGGGGATGTGGCAAAAGTCGACGTTTATGTCAACGTGTTCCAGCTCTTGGGACCTACAATCCGGCATGGATGTTTATTTCTGTTGAGGCTGGACACAAACATGACATCTCAGTGAAGCAACAAAACTTAGCTGCTCTGAAAGACTATTTTTGAACTGAAAAGAATAAACAATTTGCAAGGATTTGCAGAATATAAGAATATCTAGTTAAGGGCAATTCAGCAAGGAAAGAAAAAGACAAAAGACAAGAACAGTAATAAATTAGCCACCCAGCAACACAAACCTTAAAAAGCAAGAGGGGACAGAGGTGACAAAGCAGAGATGGCAGAGCTTTCAGAGCTGTCTGTGTTGATCTGCATGGCTGTGCAGTGTTACGTGCCCATCTGTATCTCTGGAGACTGTGCTCAGCCATGTTACTGGCTGGACTCACAAATGGCAAGGGCGAAAGGACCAAATCTGTGCAAATCACAGATTCTCGACATACTATCCTAAGAACTGTACCTGGATAGAGCTTCCCAAGTGGCATGGCAGAACTTTTTGGCTTCCACTTCCCATTGCCTTCAGAGACACCACAGTCAACAAAATACAAGGACTGACACTGCTTACAATTGTGAAAGTGGCTTTTAATAGCAATAAGGGCCTCTGCAACTTGAGGTACAACAGGCTGTTCTAAATTAAGCAGCATGACATAGTGCTGCTGCAGTTTCTCCACACTCAAGCGACTTGTATTAGCATCGTTACATCCTTAAGTAGAGAGCAGCCTTTCTCAAGGTACTGCTGTAATTATAAATACCTCTCATACTCCGAACAAATTCGCTTACCAATACTCTCTAAATCTTAAAAATAGATGACTAAATTAAGCGGTCATTCAAGCAGCTTATCTCATTAATCATGAGGAGGGAAAGATCTTCTGCTCTACAATCAAAACCAAAACTAATTTTCTCTCAAAGGCCAAAACAATTCAATTGAACATCCTTAAAGGAAGCAGAAGAGTGAGACAGTTTATAATAGCTTCATCCAAACCTACTGGGGTTTAAATGTTGATTGCATTTGACTTATGTGGCCACATTTTTCTCCTACAAACTTTTCCACGTTGAACATTTAAGGAACAAGCCTTGTCAAACAATAGGTATTTTTTGCGTTTTGTGGCCCTTCTGGTTTTAGAGGATACATCTCTTCCATACCTACTAATAATCTCCTGGAAGAGACTTCCCCAGAGTTAAATTCTAGAAATTATAGGACCTGTTTAGGATGTTAAAGATAAGGAAACCATCTACACTACCGAATACTGTTTAAGAGAAACTTGATGATGCTCAAAACACTTTTTCTCTGCTCACGCTTTCTTGATTACCTTCAATACCTATCCTGGTACATTTCGAAAAAAGTTATTTGCCTTTGTTGCACACCTTCATCCAAGCAAAGTAGCAAAGCTAATAGAATAGCATTATGATTTAATAACACTATAGAATCTCATAAGGAGGTGTTAATTGGGATATAGATGATCCCAGAACACTATATTGCACTCAGCATCACATGTGATTTACCACAAATATTTCTAACATAAAATGGATTTAAACATTATTTTCTTAACATGTGTCTCCTTGAAAGGCTACATGGAGATAGCAACAGCAACTAACATTATATAATACTCTGCATAATAATGATTAACATCTTCCAAACTAACAGATACAGAAAAATCAAAATTTCACATTTGCTAAACACTCTTTTCAAAAACGAAGAGTCACATGTTTTTTATGGAATAAGCACAGTCATTAAAAGTGTTTTTAAACTATTTCCAACCCAGCTGTGATTGGCTGTTACAACAGTTTAATTTGCCCTTTTCAGGCCACCAAACTTCTACCATTTTTTCAATCAGATTTTTCATCAGTCAGTTGCCCTATATGCTCTGCTGAACTTTTTAATTCCTAGGCTCAGTGACTTCAAAGTACCGTAAACTGCTCCCACGGGAGATTTTGAAAGCCACACTATGATATATGCCGAATTTACCCAAATGACAGCAGGTGATGAGTCACCTCAGCGCTAATCCTAAGTCACTTTGGTGTATCAAGTGTCCTCAAAATAAGGGTTAGATGACACACGGGCACTATGCAATCCCACAGAACTGGGCTGAATTTCTATCATGACAGACAGTGAGATTCACCTGTGGGTGCAGACATGTATACACAGAGCAAAGTTTGATCCACTCATGTTAGAAGAGAGGTGTACTTTCTAAATCGGTTCTAACTATATTTAGAGAGTCAAATTTTATTTGCTTCCCAAAAGAATCAAGGAATATATGGATCATGCCAAATGCAAATGGGGTGGTTTATTTCTAATCAGCTCTAATAAGACCCTAAGCCCATGGCAGTACAACACAGACTTTGGGCTGGTTTGGGTTATTTTTTCTGCTACATAGGAGAAATTTTTGGACCTGACTTTCAGAAGTAATATATATTGTGAAGGTGGGGACCACTGAAAAAGATAGCCTTATAAACTGGCTAAAGTTTCAGATTTGTACTCATACTCTTTCTCATTAAAACACTGTCACTTATCACTTTTATAGTGATAAGTAATAATAATTATTAAAACCCACAATTATCTATTTTGAAATAACTATTTTCTGCTTGATTTTCTAAAGGTTTTGGTCAGCATCTACATTAGTGCTGCATTCTTCATGTCAGTTCTTATATTTGCACATACTTTTAAATGCAAAATAGAGAGAAAAGGATAATTTTAACATGGTTTTCCTAATGACTGTAGCCCCTGATTATGAAGAAGGACTAAATAAACTAAGTCCTTCTATGCTTATTTGTATTTTAACTGTAGGTTTTATGTGAAAAAACTACCAGGAAGTATTTCTCCTCATAACCTACTTCACAAATTCTGAGATTTGTATGTATTTTAACCCTTACCCATTAAACCAAAGCACAAGAAATACAATATTGTCTAGATGTATCTTACAGTGGCCAAGAAAAATGTTTAGATGAGATACTTGGAGTTATGAACTCAGTTCATAACTGAGCTTATGAACACATTAAGGAACAAGAAAGCATAAAAATTATACACTTTTACAACTACAAACCCTTTTGAGTGTGGCCTCACTGGTGTGATGAGACTGAAGGTAGAAACTACTCCATGGCAAGGTGGGATACAAAGGACACATATTCTTGAAAGCACCTTTGCACAAAAGATTTGCAGCTTTATAGGGTAAGACCATAGCAAAATAATTCTGGAATTAAATGGTGTATTTGATTGTCACTAAATAACAGAAGCACTGCTGAAATGAGTTCTCACCAGGGTGTAACAAAGAACAAGCCATTCCTTAAAATTTCTTCCACCTTTTAATGGATTTCAAAAGAGAATCAGAATGAGCATACCTAAAAGATGACAAACCTTACTTGGAAGCAGCTTAGAGGTTTCTCACAGACACCATGCAAAAGGTCACAGAAAACCTTTTGCCTTGTATTTACTGCAGAATTTAGGGGCTTAAAGTATTTACGCTGCTTTTATGAAGCAGGTAACATGAAACTTTCTTCTAGCTATAGTCTTTAGGCTACACACTGTGATAGGATTGAAAGAAAGGTGGTCTAGATGAAAATCAATTCTTTTTGCTTGCAGCCAAATTTACTATAGTGAATGAAAGCTAGAACATATTGACATTTCTGGCAGAAAGTTTAAAAAAAAGAGGTGAGGAAAATAGAGACTTTTCATTCTATTATGAGCTGAGCTGCTGAGGCCAGCACATATAGAAACAAGAAATCATTACTACAACAGAACATAGTGGAAGCAATTTTAAGATATTAATTTTGCACCAGAACAGTATTTTCAGTGCAAGAAATCCAAGGTGGGCTTCTTCCTTCACTTGCTTAAGATAAACAAGATCCTGCAAATTAATGAAGCAAGCTGTAACAGATCAGAGCCTGGCACCATGTGAAGGAGTTCTCTGTAGATTTCTTCATAATTATGTGGAAGAAAAACCATATTTGAACCTGCTAGGAAACAGAGTTGATGATTTCACAGACTACATTTCTTGGGCGGGGAGATTTAGATGAGATATCGGGAAGAAGGGTTTCCTGGAGAGTGTGGGGAGACACTGGCACAGGCTGCCCAGAGAAGCTGTGGATGGATGCCCCATCCCTGGAAGTGTTCAAGGTCAGGCTGGATGAGGCTCTGAGCAACCTGGTATAGTGGAGGGTGTCCCTGCCCACGGCAGGGGGGCTGGAACGAGATGGTCTTTAAGGTCCCTTCCAGCCCAAACAATTCTATGATTCTATAAAAAGTACAATGTAAATAGAAGTTGATTCTTCCACAGTGCTGAGGTTTAACCTGAGCTGGCAACTAAGCACCATGGAGCTGCCCACTCACACCACACCACCCCCTCCCCCCCACAGTGGGATGGGGGACAGAATGAAAAGAGTAAAAGTGAGAAAACTCATGGGCTGAAATACAAACAGTTTAATAGATAAAAGCACAGCAAAAAGCTGTGCACGCAAGCAAAGCAAAACACAGAATTAATTCACCACTTCCCATGGGTAGGCAGGTGATCAGCCATGCCCAGGTAAGCTGGGCTCCATCATGCATAACAGTTCTAGGGAAGACAAACACCAACACTCAGCACTTCCTCCTTCCTCCCCCAGCTTTATATGCTGAGCATGACACCATATGCTATGAAATATCCCTCTGGTCAGCTGTCCCAGCTGTGTCCCCTCCCAGCTCCTTGTGCACCCCCAGCCCACTCATGGGTGGGGTGAGGAGCAGAGAAGGCCTTGGCACTGTGTAAGCCCTGCTCAGCAGTAACTGACACATCCCTGTGTTTCAGCACTGTTTCCAGCACAAATCCAAAACAGCCCCATACCAGCTACAGTGAAGAAAATTTACCCCAGCCCAGAGCAGCACACTTGTTTAAACAACGTCACTTCTACTTCTTTCGAACAACTGAGCTCTCTCGCACTACAGGTTATGAGAACCTACAGGACCAGGTTATGTAGTGAAAAAGCAGCACACTCAACTGTACTAATGTACTACTAATGTAATTGAAAATTCAGCAACGCTACACAGAGTAATTGAAAGATGCAAACCGCTTTGATCTAATATTGCCATTATCTAATATTGCAAGCATCAATCTCTGAATCACACGGTAGTAAGAGTTAAGATCATAAAACAATTAAAATATAATTATAATGAATGTTCAAGTCTTCTAATTTAATGAGCCTACACCTGGTTTTACTACATCAAATTTCTTTTAATGTTTTATATATTAAAAGCAATTATCGATATACAAGCAATTGACTGGGGGGGATAGAGGCAGAATCTTTCACCAGAAACAAATTTTATTTGTTTCGAAGTCTTCTTACAGTAACAACACTTACAATGGTTACATTGAGTAACACCTGCCTTTGCCAACCTTTAGGATAGGCATAATCCCTTTTGGCCAATAAGAATGGAACAGAGATCATGATCCCGGAATATTTTGAAAACTGGGTACCTACATCACAAGCCTTCAAACTCATCACAAATAAGGTATAATCAAAGCTGTAGGGTAAGATGTCCTTGACCATAAAGTCCACAAGAAATAGTTCTGCTCATCAACTCCAACATCCAGGTGAAGGATGACACGGGCACTGAAGAGGAATACACGGTAATAGGCTGCAACGTTCTTTGTAACCAAACTATATTAGCATTAAGAAAGGTCCTTGGTCCAAGAATGGATTATGTCAGAAAAAAAAACACGGGAGAACTAGCATACATAAATGCAGAAGCACCGCTGCCCATCTGCAGACATTCTGGGATAACCCTGGCCATTGCTCAAGCTCTGCCACTGTGCTGTTTCCTTTCACACCTTTGAGTGACAGGGCCAGAAGCCATTTAAATGGATCCGCCACTTTCAGACACATCCTCTTCTGAGTTACACCTGTCCACGCTTGTAGCTGAGGTGATTTTACTCGGCACATACGCTCGTCAGGCAAACACCGAGCTCTCTGGCTGAAGAGCTCAGTTGCGGTGCCATCCATGCTAGCAGCAATGGGAACAACATGAAACCGAGCGTTGTTTATTTTAACCTTCTTCCTCATCCATGCAGCGCGATGTCACATGTCCCCTCGCACATGGCACAACTACATACAGGAGGCAGCTCAACATCCTATGCCAGCTATCCTCCTGGGGCCATTCTTACCTCAGGCAAGCAGGACTTTGCCAAGCCGTTTATCCTGTGCCCAGGAGTGACAGGCAAGCTGCCCCAAGCTGTGCTACTACTGCCAAAGCACAGTAGGCAATGTGATCCTACTGGCAAGTCCAGCTGGCTGCCTTGTTCATGACGTATGGGTAGAATTCAAGGTGCATTGGATTTAACAGCCTCTTCAAGCTTAGGCTGCTGAGATCCTCAACACTTTCTATTTTACAAGCGACATTAAATGACAAGAGAGTTTCATGAAGAGCCTGCCTAGGCTGAATCTGTCACTGAGACATACACTTATGAATCATTAAGTGGTATGCAATCAACACCAGCTGGAAAGGAAAAAAACCCAAACTTTTGACTTCATAGTAAAGAATAGGTAGTTTAAATAAAGCTTAAAAAAAAGTGTTTCTATAAAGATATAAAAGTTTGTGCTTTCTGTAAATGCTGTGCAGTAAATTCCAAGATCAAGAGCTTAATAAAAGTAATAAAAAGGGATACTAGTATAACGATTCCAAGTTAGTGACCTGGTAAGAGCAGAAAGACAATGTAACAGAAGTATTGTTGAACAAGTATTGACCTGTGGTGTTGGGCTTTTTTTTCAGTAGAACTTAAAAAACATTGTTCCCTATGCCAGTAAACACTAACTCGTACTTGGAGTCTGGCCATAGCAGATTTTGCAAAGACTAACATCAGGCTTTGAAGCAAGAAGAAATAATTCCCCAACTCCTACTGCTTGATCAGGCTGTTGGAGATGACAGGTGGCTTCATCGAAGGGAGCCAAAGGAGCACATTTCCTTAACTACAAGGCATGGCCACTGTGCAACCCAGTGATGGGCGTTATCACCAACTGTAGCAGGTTTGAGGAAAGAGAGGAACAAAAGAATCAAGAAGAGGAAAATATAATAGGACAATATATTAGTTCCCTGATCCCCCTCCCCTCTCCCTCCCTCTGTTCCCTCAATAAAACAGGCACATTTCAATACTGGAAAGAATTACCTCTACATGTGTTTCTTTCATCAGTCTGGCACACACTGCATGTAAGATAATAAGGAAAATGAATATGTTTTCCTCCTGCCAGATGTGATCCAGAGTCAGAAACACCTCAGCTGCAAGTAAGTTCTACCAGCTCTGAAGGAATCCTTTATTTAAGTGACAAGTAATCTGAAAGTTATTTGCATCTACAAATTTTCAATCACTGAATTGTTGGAGGCTAATTAGAGAATTATGTATCCTGCAGGGAAGGATTCACACTTATTCTGCACTGCCTGGTCCTTCTCACCGTTAAAGTTACATTTACCTGTTTGTTCTAACAAAGTATGTTAATAAATGCATGAGTTTTGAAAGATTAGATAGAAACCCTTGTAAACAGAAATCCATCCAATGGTGCACTTACATCCTGATGGTACCAGATCCTTGCAGTCGAAGACTTGGGACACATTCCATTTGCCATGCCTACAGATAACGCTGTCCTTTTCCACAACCTGCAGATCAACACAGCCCTGAAGATTGTCTAAATACACTTTCTTAGCTTTGTCACACACAGACATTTTCATTCTTTGTAAACATTCTTTTATTACTCATTCATTTTGGCACATTTTTTCGACTATTTGATTAAAACTCTGAGGATACTATGCTGTGGTTCTAAGACATCTGATTTATCAGAAGAAACAAAGATTCTGACTAAAAAGTATTAACTCCATCTAAGCTTCAGCAGAAACCAGAAAGGGTTGCAAGATCTTTCCCTGTTTGTATTGCCTACCCGAATTCTCACTGAGGTAGCTCAGCCCAGTCTTCATCCATTTTCCAGAACATGTGCTTCAGTTTCTCCCGTAGCTTCAAGACTTCCTGTTCTGTGCAGTTACAGCTCTGACTTCCCTCACGCTCCGCATCCCAACAGGCATTTAACCATCGCTTTATCCAAGTTTCTCAGTGCGCTATGCAAAACTAGTTACAAGTGCAAATTATATTCCAAATTTTATAGGTGCATCCAAAAGTCTCATGCAGCTCTACTGGGTAAATCCTGTATAGGGTTTGGCATCGGGAAAACACACCAACACCCAAACAAACAAAAATGAAGCAAGCCCCATGAGATCCTCTGAGAGAATGACAGTTTTCAGAGGGCACTGGCACCTCATTTGCTCAGGTCACTTTTGCAAATCTCCATTTCCTAACCCAACAGCCACAGTTTAACTGCAATAGCACGGAACTTGCTACAGCCATGAAGTCTCGGGTGGGCTTTGCCACTATACAGAGGGTTTGGAACAGCTATGCCAAGTTGTTCTTGAAACCTGAGCTAGATTGCGTTTGCACTCACTTGTCAGCAGCACAGACAGAGCTCCGAATCTCATTAGCCACTGCATTTTAACAACACAGACCAGGATGGCATTCTCCCACCAAACAAAATACACAAACAAACCCTCACAGTGTAACTTATTTTGTAACATTCTCAGACTTCAAAGACACTTGCTCAGAAAAGCATTCAGTTTCATCTTTTGAGAGAGATCGGTTCAGAGAGCTTAGTTGCACTATCTGCCCCAGAAAAAAGCTTTATGTGATCTAAGATAGCATATTCTAATAGGAAAACCTGCCAGAATGATGAACATTAAAATAAATGAGGAGTGGGACTGAAGTGGCATTAATGTAACTTCCCTCATAAGTGTGGATCACAAATGATGAGGAGGTTGATCACACTGGGGAACAGACAGATTTTAAACAAGATAACACCAGCAGCATTTTGCAAAAAGAAAATAAATATGTCAAAACATGGACAACATTAATAGCATGCAAGGAAAAAATTGATACTGGCAAATATCATCTCAGGACATAATGACAAGCCATTCTGTTGTACTTCTCTGAAGTCAGAGCTGTTAGTAGCACTATTAATTGTATTAGAACATGGCTTTCAGGTGTGATGTCACACCGCATTGATTCTTATAAACACATATAACCCATGGCTAACTCTTGAATCCACACAAGACAAAAGCAGAGGATAGAGTAGATGTCCACCAGTTCTCTGGTATGTCCAAAGCAATGAGATTTGCTTGTACTGAACCGTAAGAAAGTATCTTAAACATCTGAAAGATTAGACAGGCACACACCTCAAGTATGCAGAGACTTACAAAAGCTTTGTGCGACATATCCAGCAAAACTCAGTCTACAAGAAACAGACTTGCAAACAACCAGCCAAATGTCACCAATATTCTCAGGTTGTAATTCAATTAATGCCTTCAATAATATGACTATTACAAAAGAGAACTCTACATGTATGGCAATATCAATGTTAGTCATTAGGAACTTTATATCAGTAATTTTACATTTATTGCATGGGTCTCGGTGTATCAATCATATGACTTGTGCCTACTTGATCTCCTGAAGTCAGTATTTGAACGAGAGATTATACCTGATTATGTAGAAACAAACAATGAATGATCAAAAGGAACGAAACTGCAGGCAAGTACCTAATATTTCCCAAATTTAGCATAGCATACATCTCAAAGTAGAGCCAAGAAGATGAATGAATTCACTTTGCACTGACTGCAGTGGGTAGCTTGTAACTCTGACTTAACTACCCTGCTTGTCCCAGCCCCTGCAATCACACCATAGGCCATAAAACCACCACACTTTTTACCAGTGACCAAGGAGCAGGTGTCACCACTTTCACCACTTTCTATGTTTGTTAAATAATACTCAACTAGACATACCTAGCCTACACCAACATGAAGAAACTACCTTGTTTTTCATGGCTATATTCAAAGAGCTGATCAGTTTTTAAAACATGAAAGAAAATATTGAAGAGCTTCCCATTAGACCCAGCAATTCACAGCACAAAGTGAATTCTCAGTTATACAATGGCTAACATTTTTTGTTAGTTTCATCATATTTGCACTTCTATTGAGTTTAGAAAGAACTATGTCCCATGTTTCCTACCATAACATGAAAACAAAAATATTAGTTTATCTGTTTGCGATATGTGTGAAAGTAAGTCAATGTTTATGAGGCTTAAAGGGTAGTGCCTATTTTCTGCTTTACTACAAAAATCCTTAGAAATTAGCAGGTTCTACAAATGACTTAGCTATTCTGCATCTAATGCACTGCACTTATAATTTCTAGCCTCCCTCCGAGATTTAAATTAAGAATCTGCTCATCACCAATAAATCTTTGCATACGTTACAAGCACGAGATCGTGTGAGACAAAACACAGACAGTAAAAAGCAAATTTCCCTCCAGCCTGTATCTCCTTATTGTCTGAAGCTGGTAACATTATTTACTCGTTCTTTGCTTTTATGAAGGATAAATTTTGCTCCTCCACTGATTTCCTGGTTTTCATTTAAAAAAAAAAAATCAATGAGACATCAAAAGACATGAGTGCATTTTCCTGCAGGTGTGCATAGTTCTTCCAGAGTACGGATCAAAGCTGGGTTAAATTTCTAGAAACACTTCTCATTATTTCTGGAGCAGCCACAAACTCTTTCAAGCACACTGGGGATTTCAAATTGGCAGGAGATGACAGTGGATCCAATTTCAACGATTTCACAGACAATTTTTTTTTTTATTCCCTTCAGGTAAACGATTGTACACCAGTATTCCACCACCAGCCCCTACTCTCCATTCTGCAATTATGAACCCATACATCACTAAGTGGTAATAACCAAACACTCAGTTTTGAGCTCATCAGACTGCAGCACAAATAAGCCTTTGAAGAGTCTAAATGCAGGTCAGTACTTCCCTAACATATATTCCCACAGACTACTGTTGGACAACATCACTCCCATTAGGTGAGACCACAGGAGAGACAGACGTTGATGTGCAGAGGAAAGTTTAACAGTCCAAGGGATCGAACTCCAATTATGATGTCCCTGCACTACTAATTGCACACACTTCAACAGATCAGTGGTCACATTTTACGATCATTCTAGAACAGTGGAAAACATGACAGTGTATCTCAGGTTACTAGAATGATAAGAGTTGTACATAGGTCATCTTCCTTTTTTCATTGGTAAAGCTAGACACAATATTCTCAACAAACATACTCAGACATACATCCCTTCTACACAGAATCAAAAACAGAGAGAAGAAAATTCAGCGTACTCATTTAGGTAAAATTTCTCTGCACAAAAAAAAAAAAGGCTGCATTCAGTGGCCCAATTAACGCCTTCAAAAAAGGCAGCTGATTGTAACCTCATAAAGCAATGCCAAACAGCGAACATGAAGATCAAAGCATTTTACAGTCTGCCTTGAGAAGATTACAGTGTTAGAGTAAAAGTGATACAGACAAAGATGAATCAATTTTCTTTTGGAACTGAGCAGTTTGGACATTAAAGTATTTGGGCAATATCACATTAGAAACCCATGCCAGAACTGGCAGTCTCAGTTCTAACATTTAAGGTCCTTCCCCTGCTTAGTTCAGAAAAATATTTCTAAGTGAATGTATATAGTATTATTATGCAGCCAAAAGGAAAGTTGTAGCAGAACTAGTTAGATGCTCTTTGCACTATTACTCCATGATCTCTGGACTGACAGGTCTGAACTAAATTATCTCTCATTTTCCAGTACAACACAGGTATCATATTATAGCTTATTGGTTGAGATTTGTACCCCTTTCCCAAATAGAAGAACTGGGGGACGTACTAGAATATAATCAGGTTTGTCATATCCTTTGAAAGGTAAAACCACCCATAGCCTGACCTCAGCAAATTGGCCCATTCAGCTGTACTCCAAGAAACACTGCATGTGCTGGCACTCCTACACGTTTATAATACAAGCTGCAGGAAGAAAGTGCACAAGCCCCCAAGTAAGAGCCCTGCAGCACAGGCTTCCCAGAAAGATGGCAAGCTAAGCAGGGAAGGTGAGAGGTTCCTGCGGTTTCACACCAAAGGCTTTCAAAGACAGGTGAAAGAGATCTGGAGTATGTGAAATTGCCCACAGCCTTCCAAAATGAGCAGTTCAACACCTGTTCCCTCATCCCTGGCAAGTTCAAGATGCACACTTCCTTATATAAATGAATTTATAAGTGTTAACAAAATTCTTGACCTCCTTTTTTTCTGAAATTCAGCTGTAAATATTTGTGTGCTCCACCGTAAACACAGTGATGAAATGAAACCTTTCATAGAAGGTAACAATATTCTCACTCCATAAAACATGATTTGGAAACTATGCTAAAGGAGCTTCTGTAAATGCTTGCTGGCTGCCTGTTCTAACCAACTAAAGCCTGTACAATTCACACCTAATTGCCTAGTTCATTACATCAAGCCTTGTAAATATTTTATTACACTGCTTTACAGAAAATAGCCTTTGAATCTGCAACTGCTGCACGTTCCACACCTACTGAGCTATTATGCTCAAAAGAGGTGAGTGCCATCATCCACAGCCAAAAACATGGTATAGAAGCTGTGCAGGAACAGCAAGTAACTACAGAGAATTTATAGCGGATAGTTTCTCTGTACACCAGCCTAAGGATTTAAGCATGTCTTGTTTGAGTTTTGGTTGTCAGCAGTTGACTCCTGTAGCAGAACCCCTGCCCTGCAACAGGAGGTGTAATGATGGACATGGCATAAAGCAGCTATGTAGCTGAAGTCAGCTACACAAGCCATACAAATAAGGAATTGCCCAGAAATGCTTAACAGTTTTGCATTTCGTTCCATTCTACTCTTCTTCACAATAGTATCACACAATTTATATGAGACTATCTTTCCACATTCACTCACGACCTTCCTTCATTAGCTTGTCTTCTCCCTCTCTCCCAGTAAGTTAAAAAGCTATTGAAAATCCATGGCTAAAAATGACTGAGGTGTTCCCTTTCCATGTACATTGAATGATACAGTGTATTGGGAAAAGACAAGTATCAGGTTTCATTAAGAACAGCTGACTGTAAAGCTAAGCTTTAGCAAGACAGTAGTAACAGCTAAAGGTGGCAAGGTTTCAGGTCTCAATTGCTTTTACTAGCCATTTTCTTGTACCGCTTAACATAAAATAGTGCTGTAATTGATATATATATATAAATGTTTAAGGTATAAAACTGGTCTTTTAAGATTAGTATTTGCAGAAAAAGATTAAAACTAATAAATAGTTGAAATGAAAACTGAGCTATGTTTCTTAAATCAAAGATTCAAGCATCCATATTAGTTAAGTACAATTTTTCAGTTTAGAAATAGGATGCAGCCCTACAAAGGAACTCATACATTAAACCACTAAATGCATTAAAAAAAAGTGTATGTTTTTAAGTTCACAGTTCAATCATTACTGCTCACAGGATGAAGAATCTACAGGCAGACACGCTCTGTTACCTCCTCATATTACTGGAAAACAGATTGGTCTTGGGTTTATTAAGTCAGCAACAGTGGGTACTACAACAAGACCTGGATATTTAATAAGCCAATTTCTGGAAACACTCAATAAAAATTCCCGTTGTTTTAGTTGGCATTTATCCCCTAAAATCACCAGTATACTTCCATGCACCAGCATCCTACCCGTTCTCTTAGGCTAGTTTTATCAATGGCAATACCGAAGTCAAAAACTTGTCACTAGCAGAAATATCCAAACCGCAGGGCTGGTGTTGTTTGCAAGACTGCACAAGAACTTTGGCTTCATGAGTAGAAAGGCTGAACTTGGAACTAAAATCAATCAAAATATCCAAGCACATATTCTGTACTATTGCTTGATTTAAGATCACATTGGATAGCATGTAGATTTTTATGGTTTTGTGACTGAACTGTGACCATATTTTTAGTATCACTTTCTGTGGCACAAACCTGCTGTTGGCTGGAAGATATTTAATTTTACTTTACTGTCACTATGAATGATGGTTACCTGTTACATGTGATCACTTACCATCACCCAAGTGGTGATGAACAAGAGTCAGAAAATTCCTCTACCTTTCCTACAATATTTCTGTAGCATTTTCTAAACATGTTCCTTGGTAACTAATAGAACAGCCAGTCAACATGTTTATTAGCAAAACACAAGATTTAAAATGAGTTGCAGGAAAACTGAGCTATAGCATAAAAGGAAACTCTGATAAAGTTAAAAGTTCTTACAAATTACAAGGACTTAATTTACCACATCCACCTGGATGTTATAAAGAGCTATATTCTATATTTAGAGGCAAGGACTAAATGCCCATGTAGTTCCAATTACAGATAAAGTGCTCACAATATTCACTGACTGCTGAAGCCATACCCATATAGAACATATGAGGATACACTGCTGAGTAACTGACTTCCATCCAATTACTTTTGCCTACAGTAATTCTCTGTTGCAGAAACATAGCCTAGACATTCTGCAGGTGATACTACAGCAGTTACATGAGAACTGTCATAGTTGTGACAGCAACAACTAGAAGAGAACAGCAAAACCACGGTCTGGAATGATTAAGTTGAAAAGAATACAGAAACTCTGGATTATGGAAGGCAATATGCAAACTTATGATTCCATCTTTGCTATCTAAGAAAAATGTTTTGAACTGGGAATATAAACTGTCAGAGATTTTGATGCTGACATCTCTCAACTGTATAATTACAAAATGTGAATATTTAGAGACTAGCCAATGATTTTATCCAGCATTATATAATCTTCCTTCTTTAGGATCAGAAATAAAAAGCTCCTTTACCTTCTACAGTTGCTTGTAACTGGCCACTTACATCCTCCCCCCCCACCTCATAAGCAATTTGGGGTACTTTTACGCCTATTTTAAATGAAAGCCAGATTATTTTAAACAAGGTAGGCACAGGTGCATCTATGAAGCTAAGAAACACATATGGCAACAAGCAGCTGAACTCTAGATGAGGGTACAGAATATGCACATAAACTTCAGCAGCATTAGTCAAGTTCCAAACTATTTTGATGAAAAACTGATTTTAAACAAAAAGCCTGGCTTGTTCTACTTACATGGTATTCACAGCCCCCCAAAATGATGCTTCTTTTCAGTGACATTAACCATTGCAGGTTTTATTAATTAACGCAGAACAAAGTTGGATGACTGACTTCTCACCCGCACTCTTGTATGTAAGCCATCACCTCAGCAGTTCACTTGTTCTCCACTTAACAAAGAAAACCCTCTCAAAATCACTCTGACCTGAACTGCCACTTAAGCACAGACAGAGTGCTAGAGACATCATTCATTTCATAAAGGCAATTTCTCAGA
Source organism: Rhynochetos jubatus (assembly GCA_027574665.1). Taxonomy (NCBI): domain Eukaryota; kingdom Metazoa; phylum Chordata; class Aves; order Eurypygiformes; family Rhynochetidae; genus Rhynochetos; species Rhynochetos jubatus. The sequence continues at coordinate 12,241,693 of CM050655.1, forward strand.
TTCCCATCTACTTCAGTATTGACACAATCTACACATAGCAACTTGGTCTGCAACCATCTCCAGATTCCAGTGAACTGGTGCCCATTTTCAGGAAAAGTGCAGGTCAGTGTCAAGTTATCCACTCGTTCCTCATGACGTCCAAAGGCAGGCATGCCTCCCACGGGATGTGCTCAATACCACAGTTTCTACATTAGATTGTGATTAAATCTGTCCATCATAAACAAGAAGTAACATTAGCAGGTACTTGTTAGCACTGAATCACGGCTCTTTACTGCAACGTTTCTCTTTATTGCAATATACTTTTAATTAGCGTTTACAAGACAAGCCTGAGAGATCTAGTGAAGCATGGGGCACACAAGATGGGTTCTAAAGGCATCCATTTCTGTCTGTTTAATAATAAGGGTAATATACTGAACACCATGCGGTATATTAGACACATTCATTAGGATGTTATCTTTGCTCTCTAGGAGGGATTTTATTTTGTCATGTTACTTAAATATATGCTGTAGAGCTAACCAATTTTAACTACTCATAAAACCAAGAAACATTTAGTTTAAACTGTGTTTGCTTCCCAGTACTACTCTGTTCAACTACCCTTGCTGAAGACTGTACCTTACATCACCACCTAGCTCTGAATTTCCAAGTATGTATTCCAAGAGTATCGTACATGATCGATTACTCATTTTCCCTGACTTCTCAGGTATCACATATGAGTAAAGAGTGCTGCAGGGGTAAAAAACAAACAAACAAAAAAAACCCAAAAAACAAACAAACAAAAAAACCAAAAAAAAAACCAAAAAAAAGGAGAGAGGACAGAGAAATTCAGTTTGTAAAACCTATTATCACAAAATGCGAACATTAGCGTGGCACTTATCAGTCACGTTTCAGGATTTTTTAATTCATTTAGAAACTTTTGCATTGAAGTTTTTTCAAAGATAGAGTTTATAAAGAACATCTATAAAAACATCTTTTTGATCAGTTTTCCTGCTTCATCCCAAGTCATGCATATTTTCATGGTAGACTATTCATAGTAAAGTAAATCCCGGATCCCACTGTAGAGTGAATCTTGTATTATGAAAGCTTTTCTGGATTTAAGGTGTCAGTTAAGCAAAACAATTTTTAAATCCACATTCTGACCACGTGAAAAAAGGAACATGACCAAGTAACTCAGTTGAGCCCCATTTTTCTCTACAAGCACAGGTAATTTGTTCTGCTCTGGATTAAAAGCGTACCTGAAAAATTTTCACATCCAGACAAGCTACCTTGAGAAGAAAAATGGAAGGACTCAAACTTCTTATATGGAAATATCAACACATTTTCTTTTGTCTCTAAAACCAAAAAACATTGGGACTTTACTGGCTTTGAACACAGACTAGCCTTTCTCTAGCACTCAATGCCAGTGAAGATAGGATTTTCATATTTCTGAAAAATCAACACAATAGACTGAAATATTTTCCTAGCAGTTCACTAGGTTTGACACATATCAACACTCACCAGTTGCTATAATTTACAATCATCAATATTTACCCAGCATCATGAGAGTAAAGTCAGCGTTGGTGATCTCGTGAGCTGCATTCAGCTGATGTTACACAAGTTATACTAAACCCTCTACACCACCGCCCAGCGGGACATACTGGGTCCTGAGGTTTCCCAACCAGCTAAGTAATTCTGCAGTAGCTGTGCAAACATACCTTCAGTCACGACACGGCACTCGTAACAAGCTCTCTGCTATGGGCATGTAACGCTAGAGCAATGGGACTAGTGAGAAGGCAGAATACAGCTATCAGTCTTCGTTACACTTAAAACACTGTCAGCAAAGCAAGAGGTAGCAGCTTCCTCTACTCAGGCACAGCACACAGATACCAGGGTAAGTTTTCTCCTTAATGCTATCGTCAGGAACTACAGTTTGTTTCTGAGACAATCCACAGGTTTTAACCATAGTAAATTACGTGACATACACCAACACTTGCTTTTTCCTGCTATCATCTCTCTTGCATGGTAACCCCCCGCCAGGCACAAGGCCATATTCGCATTTACCACATTACATAGGAGGAATCAACACCTACTGCCATTACCACAATTCATCCAGACCTCACTTCAGCCCAAAAGAACTGCAAGGAAAAAATGCCGAGGGACAAATAAAGCGTCATAAAACATAGCCCGTGGGTCACTGCGTGAGCACACCTATACCTAGAGAATAAAAGACAGTACCAGAACACAAAATAACACTTACTTACAATGGGATCCACAGGTAGCTCTTCTTTACTGCTCAAATTGCAATGTAAGCCTCTGCCAGGGCTGCAGCAGCAGCTCTTCCACCATCAGTAATCTTACATGGACTTGGAAATCAGCAAGTTCATTTCTCTGAGGGTGTAAGGTGTCTCCAGATCCTAAAGGCACATTGCCTACTCTGAATCTTTCCCTAGATCATCCCCCTTAGTCATCCAAGTTTTAATTTTTCCTTGAGAGGAGACAAAACCCCTACTGCCTTTCCCAGCAGGTTTCCTAGAGAGGCAGGAGAGCAGCACCTGCAGCCTGCCCACCTCCCAGGTGCCCTCAATCTGCCCTGGACAGCCCCCAAGGCACAGCTGAGGCTAGTCAGCAGCTTGGCCATAAATCAAAGGTAATAAAGGTCATCAACTACACCTGGGCTGTGTTGGCCTCCCTCTACGAATGTTCCAATACTTAAAGGCACCACTAGCACCCCTGGGTGGCAAGGTCAGGAATCTACTGAGACTGAGCTACTGGCTATTGAGGGGCAGAAAAGAAAATGCTTTCATCATGAAGACAAGGATTTTAATTTTGAATAGGTGACTTACCCTTCAAGATTACACTGTGCAGTTATAATGCTGGCAGAAAGGAAACATAATATACCTAGATGATCATATTTTATTAATGATATTAACTGAGACACATCAAAGCTTTCTTTCATAGAGCCTTGGTATGTCCTCACACACCCAAGCAGGCAGGAAAAATTCTCTGTGTGAGAAGAAGGTGTCAGATATGCTCAACCCACTTTCACAAAAAAAAAAAATAAAGGGGGGGTTGTATTAAAACCTTCCTCTTTACAGAAATCCTGGAGAAGAAACCTGGGCAAGCAGCATGGACTCTGTCTGTTTTCAGCAGATTTTGGATGTAGAAACAACTCCCTGAAGAAAAGACCTGTTCAGAGCAAAAGTATAGGAAATAGCCTCTTGCCGGTTCTCATCTGCTTACTTTTGTGATTCTTCACACCTGCGAGTAATGCAGGGAGTCTGTTGTGGCTGGACACTTCGGGGAAGTCTACACAACAACACCCTCCTCAAGGCTGAGGAGAGCAGAGCAATTCTTACCATTGACTATCTACCATGCTCCTAATTATAGGTAACTACTTATAATTATAGGTAGCTACAAGGGATTCACTCATAGCAAATAAATTAAAAATGCAAATAAATAAAGTAATACATTCAGAACCAACTGAACATTCAGGCTCAACCCAAACATTTTCATCAAAATAATAAAATATAAGCTTACATATTAAATGATACAAGTCTCCTACATGCATGAAGTTAGGTATACGTGTTCCCTTTGAAATTCATCCCCATAGGCACCATTTCTTTTTCTCTTTATTATTAATCAATTAACAAAGTTCGTCTATTCCTCACCTCTGTATTCATAACTGTAAAATTAAATGATACATTTAAGATATTCTTGCTCATCAGAAACAAGCAGGATTAAAAGATTTTTACTGCAGATAAACCAACAAATATCTTGTGGAGGGTGTTTTTGTTTGTTTTTTGTTTTGTTTTAATTTGTATACAAATATTTGTCCGAAGAAAATAGACAAAACCCAGATGTCACTTAGATTTTCTGACATGACGGAGAATGCCATCCAAAAGTTCATTACAAAACCTGCCTCTTATCCCAGCAGGTTTTATTAATGGCCAGGCATAGCTCTGACATCTGCTTTGTTATGGATGAATTTAAAAAAACACTCCCACAGAGCTCTCTAGAAATGAGCATAAAAAAGGCCAGCTTAACAGTACTTTCTTCCACGGGAAAGAGGCACTGCATGTAACTGCGATGTTTCTTAACAACACACAGCTTTATATGGTATTTTCTTGCACTTGCATCAACTATTAAGCAAAATTTTCACATACAGTTTATCCATCAAAGTAGAAAAGCCTCCAATCAACTGCATGAAGTCAGCTGTATATTCAAGACATTTCCTTGCTGCAGACAGAAGCTTGTATAAATATAAGCTTTGGCATAAGAAATCTCTATGATCTGAGATGTGACAGAGGGACCAGAGCAAAACGAGGACCATCCTGTAACAGAAAATAGTTTTCATCTGGCTTCAGCCTTCATACCCCAAACTCAACCAGATAGAGATGTGGTGACAAAAGTCTCCATCGTGCTCAGGTTATTAAAAGGAGCAGCACAGAACTCTTTGGCAGAGGCTTCCTTAAACCTCATGAGTTTGTAAAACTTACCAGTGGTAAATGGCCTAGCTGATTGTTTTCCGTATTTTGAGAATACCAAAGCTGAAATGCACAATAATGTTTTGTTGGTTTTGCACACGAAAGGAAAAATGATAAAAACATTGCTGAGCCTTCGTGTTCTGACCTGTGTGGTCTCAGAAATCATACTATCTTCAAAGTATGTTTAGAATGACATTTTTTTCTCACTGAGCATCATTTCTTTTATAGAGTACGGTATCTGGGGGCTTCAATGCTATTACACCCTTCAATCCTGTAGAAAATAAGATGAATTCAATTTTCAAGTTCCAGTAAAGGACGGTTTCGGCACAGTCTGCAAAACAACTGCTTCCTGCTTCCCAGTTAAATCACCAGATTGTACCACCCATAGGCAGAGAAGGTTGGAAGCACAAGCAAAACCAGTATAAAAAAATAAATCATTAAAATGTGGGGACTTTAAGATAATGCCCCAGTAATGAATCTGTTAGGCTGTGTAAACTTGGGAGTTTCTTACAGGAAATTCTGCCACTGAGTTTGCCAGAGTAAGGAATTTCAGTTTTATTCCTCTACTCTTTGCCTTGATGATTCATAAGATCCAACAATTAATGATTATTTGTGTGCTGCCCAACAAACAAGTTTCATGGGTCAAAGGTGAGCCAGTATTTGATACACTAAAAAGTGCACAACAGAGATGGAAGAAGGAAGTAAAGTAAGGAGGAGAAAAGATACTAGTATGTAAGCAAACTATCATCACCACTTGGGATTAATTCATTTATGTACTCAAATTTACTTGAGCTGCACCAGAATTGCAGAAAATTGTACTTCAGAAATGCACACTACCAGCTTGACTGTAGCCATAATTCAACCTTCAAAAATTGCTAAAAATTTCAAACTGATATTCCTATTTTCAGACTTTAAATATTCATACAAGTATAGCCATGAATTTGTTCTTTGTAGCTGATTTAATATTTGACCATTTTTTAAAAAGACTTGAATAATTTTGGCACAGCAGTTTTCACCTGCTTGATTTTGTTCAAAGAACGAATAAGTAACCCGTGTAAGTGTAACTTATATGGCTGACCCATGTTTAACATGATCGGTTACGAAATCTGGAGGACAATTAGCCTTTACCTATCTTAGTCATGAAGCGTTCCTACGATGAAACTAGATGGTACCATTTATAACTAAACAGCTCTTTCATCTGTACTTCCCATGTTAGCTCAGTAAATTGATGCTTTCAGGACAGTTTAAAATGTAAATTATTCTGGAAGCGCACTGTCGTGCTGAAAATGCAGTAATATATTAAATGGATGTTTTGTTCTACAAGGAATCAAACTTTGAAAATGCTGTTTTGAGAAAGTTCAGGCAACATTTTTTTCTCATTTCTGACAGAATAAACAAACACAGCCATGCTTTTCAGAAACTATTTTCCAGCATTTGGTGTTTATGTGGACCTCCTGATAAAACATAGGGAAATGTTAGGTGAGCAGTGAAATAGCTGATCTAATATTGCAGTGCTATAATACTAGATTTTTTGCACAATTTTTCTATCATGTAAGAACACAGAAAGCCCATTCATGTCAAAAGATGAGAATGTTAAACCTGGTTTTTGTTTAAAAAAATATGGACTAATTGACAAAATAGTAGATGTGAAATACAACATTTGCTTCATATACTAGCTTTACCTGAAATCTGGAAACACTGGGATGGCATACACACAGAAATATAATTTCTAGAAAAATATCTATAACGTGGAAATAAAAGTTTATGAATGTAAGTAACTTTGTAATAGTAATAGCTTAAAGGAACGAGCTGAAGCAGAGAGACGCTAAGGATGGAGGCAGTGATGTTCAGCATGCATTAAACATCCGGACTCAGCACTTGTAAGAGGCAAGGTAAGGTTTTCAAACCCTTTCTGATTTGAGACACCACTCCGCTCCGCAGTCAGGACGAGGGAGAAAGAAGAACCTATGCTGTTGCCTTACCCATATGCAAGACATTGTTTATTGATAGTTGTGTACCTAAAGTTGTACAGCTAGTAACTATATCATTCTAACAGCACAGGAAGAGAGAACATCTGCCTATCCTTAACAACGTTTTAAGTCACAGAATTTTTTCTGCCCAAAGTCAACGGGTTCACATTCATCTGAGTCTGTAATGGACGTATAAATTGGAGGTTCTTGTATTCAACTCTCAACATAAGGAGAATATTTTAAAAGGTGATTTAGGTTACCTTAATAGGACAAGTGATGGAATGTTTCACCATGTAGAAAACTTGCCAAGAAAATACAAGTAATCAGAGACAAATTAAAGTGCTTTGCTTTAAAGGTAACATTTGATAACAAGAGCTGCAATTACTAATCAAAGCACATCAAAGACAAAACGCATACACTCCGGAAGAGTTTAAATGTAACTTACTCCTTCAAAAAGACACAGCTTCATGCAATGTAATTAGATGCCAACCAATTACAGCATTACAAGCGTAACAGTAAAATATAAAACATAAGTAGGAATAGGAACACATAGGGCACAACAGAAACTCATGTTTTACTCTTTTTCAATAACTCACTTCCCTATTTTGATTCATATTAAACATTTTAACAGACAGACCGGGGGGAAAGCAATACAGGGCTGTACAACTTAGATTTTCCTCTTATTTTTGTCATTTTGGTTCAGCGCTGTTATCTTCCTGATACCAACAACTATTCCTCAATGTTGTTCTCTTCCAGCCCTTGCTCTTCCTAAGGCCTATCTTCCTCTTCTCTATCTAGATCTGTCACTTTATCTAGCCCAGAAATTCTTCCTTTAATTAAACAATGGCATTTGGCTTATGTGTGATATGCTCTCTCCCGCAGATTTAAGAGTTTTAAATAAACTAGAGAGAATCCTGGAAGAACCTTCCTCTAGTGGGTATGGCAGAGAATGGGCTAAAATAAATGGAAATAAATGAAGCCCTAGCCTCAGGAGCCTCTATTTCAACATTTCCGTTCAGAGACCAAATGTAAGCCCACTTTGATTAATGATTTTCCTTCTGCATATATCACATTAATCTTCCCTTCAATTAAAGATATCTTTTGAAGTTTGTGCCTTGACAGTACAGTAAATCTGGCTCTAAAGCTGACAGTGCTGGATCCAAATCAATACAGTCATACAAGATAAAGTGCTGATCCAGCATAGTCTCAGCCTGCTCATTCAAATTCATTCTGAAGCATTCATGGAGTGATTTTATCCTAACCACCTTTCTGCTGAATAAGATGTCTCGGTTACACTTTTCTACGAGAAGACATCACAAAACGAATCTCACCACTAACCAAGGCAACATAAAGTCCACATCACATATCCCTTGTTTTATAACCTGCCAGACAGATTATTTCATTTCCCCATCACAAGATCACCTTTGTACTGTAGTGCACTATTAAATTACATGGAGTAGCCTGTCCCCAGGTTAGACAGGAACAGAGATGCTTCTTGGGTAAGAGCGCAGCAGCCAGGTCTTCAGAGACCAGGAGTGCCAAGGAGCTGGGACTGTGGGTTTTAAGTGCAGCTTGTTGCAGGAGCTGGATGAACTGCTAATTGTCCCTGATTACTGAGAGTTCCCTTGTTAAGTAAATACCTATTACCAGTAACTTCATTCCCTGCCCTGGAGGAGCAGAGCGCTGCTATCGATTCCAAATCTTGGCATGCCTTGATTTCTCCCTCTGGAGGTGGGCTGAAGGGTTGCGTGCTTCCAAGTCACAGGAGGATAGATAAGACAAATGGTTCTTGTTCTTTGAGAGTTTGAGAAATATTGACCTAAATGCTGGATCTATAAAGACCCCAAGAGGACACTAGGTTTACGCTGCCCAGAAAGAAAGGAGATAGGAAAGAGTCCAAATGTGCACAAAAGTGTCTGTGGGCTCTGGTAAGCTCCTGGTGCCCTTGGCAATAGCAGCGCCTTTTGGGAGGAATTAAAAATGTCCTGGAGTGCTCCAAGCAGGTGAGAAGGCTGTCAGTGAGATCCTTGCCTGAAGCTGAGCTCGCTCTCTAGATGCTAGAAATCCCTGGATGTGAGAGGAGCCCCTGCCCAGGCAGGAGGACAGAGGAGTTTATGTCCCTGTTCACAGTTCAGACCAAGCCTCAGAAACTCCCATTACAGTCCTGTTGCCTTCTCTGGAGCCATTCACTGGTGTCTACTGTGGAAAAGCATTACCAAGTATATGCAGCTGAAAACATTCAAAAACAGGTCCACAAAAATAAAAAAGAAACCCAGTAGCAACTTAAAAAATATGTTTGTTTAGAAGAAAACGTGAATCAAATTTTAAGTGTCAGAATATGAAACGTCACTTTTAGGGTAACAATAGTGTGGAAACTGAAGATTCTAAGTATGAATTTTGCTTTTAAATTGTTTTTTACTGTCTCAGTTTATAAACAGTAAGAGTCTACAGCTTGGCAACATAATTCAGTTTTGTCTAACATGTTTTTTCCATCATCTGTCTCCAAATAAATATCACAAATAATGTGTAAGCAGTTTTACCTAGAATAAAAGTCTGTAATAGTGTTATAACATAATAGTGGCGTTCAGTAAATGCAGCCAGGAAACCAAATGTGATTCAGTCAGAATTAATATCCTAAATTGATGCACAATGAAAACACATTTTCCATCAAACCTATTTAAAGCAGCCTGTTTTCTCCAGTGCACCAAGGCAGCAGAGTTAGCTGGGATCCTGTGGGAAAGAGCCCACAAAGCCATTGTGGATTTCTTTCCTATCCATATTCTGGCATAAGGAATTCAAAATACTGATTTATCACTTTGTCCTTTGATAATTTTGTCCCTTGATTTTCATTTTTTTAAATTATTATATTATTATGTTGACCAGATCTCTTGAAAATCTTCAGCCTCTGCTTCCCTGACTGCCACCTTCTCCTCTGACTAGGCAGAAGAAAGAATATGTCCTCTAAACCAGGTTAGACCTGGGGGAAGGCTGGTAGGGATTTGGAACCGGTGGAATCTAATGGACTCTACAAACATTCAGGCTTGACCAATGGGAAGTCCCAGTGTAGAACTAGGGCGTTCTGGTCTCTCTTTCTAGCTCAGCTATGTGAAAAAAACCCAACCCTCTGAAAATCTGTTTTGCATTTAGTGTCAACAAAGAGATGGGTTTGTTCTACAACAGAGAGCAGACTCTTCACCAACTTACAGAGAGAAGTAAAAGAGCAAAACTCATACCCTTGTGGGGTTGGTGTTACGATCCAGCCTTCAGAGAAAATTCACACGTGGGTTTCAGAAATTCCCACAGTTTGGAGTTGAGGCCTCTCTTTAATGCCCATATCTTCGAGCTCGTACCCTATAGATAATACTAAATGTATGCCAAGAACAAAACCAACAAAAGCATTTTTTATGACTTTCACACCATTCCTTTTCTTTCTTCACTTCACATGGATTAAAATGCTCTGTGTCATAAATGCTACAGAAGAGACAATGTATTTCGTAAAACAAATGGAAAGAACTTTTGAAGATCAGCCATATTTCACTGAAAACTTCAAAGAAGCGAAGAAATTACTCTTAACAAGATAGTAATAAGCCTGACTTTCAAAGAAAAAAGTCTGAATTTTTTGAATGAAACCTTTTGAAAACTTCATATAATACATCAATTTTTTTTAGTAATTGGTTGCCCATGTTACAAAGACTGCTTGCTGACTTTTGGTCTGTCAAAGAAAACAAGAATAGAATGCCAAAGGTGAGCATTCCCTCTCTGCCTTCTGCATACCATTGAGAAATAGCAGAGCAGCACTAAAAAAAAACCTGTTCCAAACAAGGAAATAATCCATAAGATGGCAAGAAAAGACTCCAATAGGGCAAGCACACAGGGAGCTCCTCTTAGGTTCTCTCCTAAGTATGTCAGGGCATTAGGGATGGGGTTGTGGCACAGTTACTTGTGTGCCTTCTGGCAGCCCGAGGAAAAGTTGTCACAACATTACAGATCCCAGAACTGCTATTAAGAAATTAAGAGTGCATGTTTTGTTAGGACTATGGGTGCGTTAAGCCTACCTTACTCTGTTCTCTCCCACCACCCCAAAATCCCTATCATTTACACAGCATCTTGCCTTAGAGTATCCATTAGGAAAGCTCATTCACAGTATCATTTATTTTTCTATTGATTATGTGGAATCTGAGCCCCCTAGCATTATACATACATAGCACTATACAAGAAAATAAACTTGTAGATCAGGAGCTGTTTCCTGTCCCAGAAACATGCTAACATGCACTTCCTTCCCATCCAAACATTTGGGAACATAGCAGCACTTCTTTTTGTGTTTATTTTAGGTATTTATTACACAAGGGAATTGAAGACATGGAAAGTTTCCCTTTCCTTTCTGCAATTTCATCTGGATGACATTCACTTTTACCTAATTTACACCTAAAAATGTATCAGGTGAGACCAAAAGTTCATTGATCCCAGCACCTGCTTCAGCAGAGCCAACAGCTGATGACTGAAGAGTGTAACAAATACAAAGCAATAGCAGTGATATATGATACAGCCTTCCTCATGCAAAACATGGTGGATGGAGAAAAAAAAAGTTGCTGAAACAGTTGGCTTCAGCCTCCTTGGCTACAGAATTGACAAAGCTTTTGTGAGAGTGGGATTTCAGACCTCTGAAGTGCAGATGTCTACGTTAAACCTGTCCTAAGGATTCTCTTTCCAGTCAATGGAAGAAACTGGCACATACACGGTATGACCTATTTTGGGTATCTGAAGAAACAAACAAGTAATTGAAGTTGTAACAATCAATAACAACAACAAAACGCTCCAAACAACTTTAGCGATTATTTTAAGATCTCTTATTTTCCTGTGTCTAATGATATTTTGTAATGGAAAGGAAGCTTAATGAAGTAAAAAACTTAGGAAAGAATGAATACAGCAAAATAGGAATATGGGAAAAACTGAAACTAATAGTTTGCTAATAACTAATTGTTATGTAAAAATGTGAACAAAATTCTAAATTCTTGCTTTCTAAACATAAAACATATTACAACTTAAAGCCCAAAGTGCTTTTAAGCAGTATCTTTCCTGGTTTCTCCCCTCTTCCCCCATAAAAGCAGTGTGTGCTTTTCTCCACCCAAAGGCAACTACCAATCTCACTTTGAAAAAGTACTTATTGGAAAGAACAAGTTGGTGGGCAATGTTTTAGTGACTATGCTATTACAGGGTCAGGATCTGGCCCTCAACTGAGTCTAGGATCTGGACCTCAACTAGCCCAATTCATCCTTGTGAGCACTTTGGATTCATTCTAGGAGCAGAGTACAAATACTCTTAGCAAAATCCAGACCGAAACAGCTAGGTAAGAGAATTTAGAATAATGTATTTTAACCTCACACATACAGAACATTTTTTAAATTACTCCATTGGAGAATCTGATGGCTAATTCTGGAAAATACAGTACTGTGAGGTGACCCACAGTGCTAAAGCATTTGAATAATTTCATTCCTCTTCAAGAACGCACGTAAACATATGTTTAACTTTAATCATAGATCATCTTACTGCTTTCATCTGGACCTAATCATTAACCATAAACATGTGCTTAAACGCTTCACTGCAAGAGGATGAGATTACTCACACACTTACAGTTAATTGTATGCTTAGATGTTATAGTGGCCTCTTGGCAGGCTGCACTGTGTGCTGTGACTGTTCAAAGCACAAGTAAGCTGCTATGCCCTACAGCAAACATCGTGATTGTGCCCTTCTTTCCTATTTCGCAGTAAGTTGTGTGGGGTAGGTCATGTAAGACAGTCTCTGCGTAGAGTTTTCCAGTGGAACCTGGTCAAAAAAAGCCTCAGATCAGGTGAACTGATCTGATTCCAATACATTCTCTAATACTGAAAATTACTGGTTTCCCAGTAAGAATACTGATTAAAGTTACTAGTTATTACTACATCCACTTGTTAGACTCTGAGATTAAACCCTAGTTATTAACTAGCCTAATCAGCTATTGGGAAGGCTGCAGAACCATGCTTTTGGTGTATACAAAGACTCTTCTGTAAAATACCAAGTTTACTTTTCCATAGACCCTCAAGCTGGAGATGCAGACTGCATGTCAATTCTCTCTTAACATACCATAGTTATAACCGTTAGGACTACAAGGTCTAACAGCCTTCCTAGAACCTGGAAGATCAAAGTAAATTGGACAGCTCATAGCAGCAAGCTGAAATCCATTTCCAGGGAACTAACTTCAGTTCAAAACGTATCAAATATGAAATCCTTCTTCATGGAATAAAAACTGTGTTACAAAAGGACCAAGTAAATTTCTACTAAATCTCCCATGATTTCATATTCAGTCGTGTCAAACTGTTTAATCCAGTAAAAGGCTGGTAACCAGCACAGGGATCAACAACAAGTATATATCTAAGAAGAAAATAGGATCTGGAAAACTAAGAGAGACCAACACCACAGCACAGCTGTGTGGTTCATAGCCACTCAGGGAGCACGGCATTTAGCATATAAGCCACTGGTCATCGCTGGTTGTGCACTTAGTGAAGTATTCCCCTTAACTGGATTGCTGCACTGAAATGCAATGCTACCTTGACTGCCATGGGTTTTTTTTTATAGTAAATAGCTTTTGATAAATGCTACCACTTGTTATGAAACCAAACATCATTTGTCTCAGGGAACAATCATGCTGGACTATGTCCATCATTTGGAAAAGACTTCCACCTGCTTCCTGCCACAGTTCCTGGAAAATCCCCTTCCTGTCTCATAATACTTCTGCAACTGAAGTGCCCTTCATTTCAGTCTCAAAGCAAAAAAGGATAATTTTAAGTATGCACCTTAAAAAAGGCAATGCATTTTGAGTAGCTGTTTTACTAGACTGAAAACATTTTTTAGCATCTGCATTGACATGAGTGGGTTTGTTCCTAGAGTTAACCTCATTTCCAAAATCAATTATATTTCTTACCAAGCAGACTAACTTGAAATAGGATATTCCGGTTAAAACAAGGTAGTAATCCAGAATGAGTTTTACATTTGTCATTTGCTTGTCTGTTGGCACTTAAGAAATATACAAAATCTAATTGCCAGTTTTTAACTGTGCAATTTTCTAGTCAACTGCATTGGAGCCCGGTTTAAAGAGAAAAAACTTAGGCATTCACATTATTAAGCTTTTTTTTAGATAAACCCTGCAGTACCATAAAGATTTTTTAAAACCAGTACGAGATACTAGTTAAAGATTTTTAAATAAACTTCAACTCGTCATATGTGAGGAAGAAAACATTCAGTGAAAATGAGAGGGTATAACAGACACAAATCTAGTTCGGCGTGGGGGGAACAAAACAACACCCGCTCACTCCACCCCCAGATTTTAAGACAGTGACACAATATATTTGAGGTCCTAAAGCTGAGAAAAACATTTCATCTCTACGCCCGGCACTATATTGTCTATATTTAAACTTGGTGTAGAAATAACTGAATAGGTTCCTCCGTGTCACAATGTTACTATTTTCTTAATTTCAAGTTCCGGCAGTTGCTTCTGCAGGTCAGTGTCTTTGGCAGCCCCAGCAGGGAGACTGAACAATGGATGAACACAAACACAACTTGCAGCATCGTTTGGGATATTTTACATCAGATACTTTTAGGAACATTAGCATCACGGTGAGGGAAAGCCTGAATTGCCGTTAGCTTTACCGTAGTGAGCACAGTAGTTGTTTGTAAATAGGATCTCGGGAGAGAAAGTGAAGTGTTAGGTTCAAAAAATAAAGGAAGTACTTAATTGAGGAAAGGGGGGGTATTATCTCTTTGAATGGTTGTAGGGCACAAAAACGACGGTGTGCAATTTAAACGCAGAGGCAGATTCCTGCCAGGGGATAACTGCTAGCGAAGAAGTCTGATGAGTGGAGGAGAATACAGAATAATAAATACTTCGATTCTGTTTGAAACAAGAGCAGTGCACAGCGTCCCCGACGGCGGCTGCACGTGGCAGTGTGAGCCAATGTGTGGGTTAGGACACTGCCATGCTGCTGTCATCGACTGGGAGACACGTGTGGCTTGGAGGCGACCAAAGCAGACAGTACTGCCAGGATCTTTAGGGCTGGCATCCAGCAGAAACCTCCTAAAACTATATTCCACTTTCTTCTCAACCGACGTCAGTTTTCTAAACGCGTAAGTTATTTCCAGCAAAATAACGGCTCTCATGAGAGGAAAAGAAAAATAAGATTGTGGCCACAGAACATAAATCCAGCTGCTGTAACCTACCCTCATAAATTTTACCCTGCTCAAAAGAGATAAAAAATCCACGACCTTACTTTTTTTTCAAATTACTCTACTTGTACATAACCAGCTGTGGCACAGCTTCCCAAGCTGTGCTCAACATACCCTAGCAAAGGCAAAAAGCACACTATCCAAAATTCCTTCTTGCTAATTTTTTTTGTCAAAATAAATTCTTGCTTCATAGACATGCAGATGCCTTAATCTCCCTAAAAATCCTTAAAATTACTTTACTCTGAAATAGTGTTATTATTTGCAAAAACTATAGGCATTTAGACTTTAACCAGTACATCAATTATTTTTCTGAAACAATCTCAAATGGGTCAGATCTACTACAAGGTGGTGAATTACTGACTGTAAATTTTAGGGTCTAAATTTGACCTAATAGAATTTGTCATTATTAAATGTGTTAAACCTGTGAGAAAGAACAGGTACATTTTTTCTACTCAGTTTATGAAACAAAAATATTTGTCAGTCTTTTGGGTTTAGGTAAATGTCATTTATTTGGATAAGTAAGTATTGCCAGAAGCATAAAAATAACAGTCCTTCAACCACCCAGTTCTGTCAACTCCCAGTTTGGGCCAAAAATAAAGAATGTGTACATATTCACTAGCAGCAAATGACAGCTCTGCAACTCCAAGATCACTTTGGAGATTTTAAAGCCTTAAACTGAAACACGCTTCTTGCATTTCATTTAGTCCCTGAGAACTCAAACAAATGTATTACATGGGGCCAGATAAATTACCTTATGTCCAAATGGATTCCTAATAACACCTCAAATCAAGATATTGTTGATGGATGATTGATCAAGCTCATTGATCATCATGAAAATTAAATGCAGTTTACTCTGACCAGCATCACAAGCTCCTATAAATTACTTTTACAGATCTTTATATTTCTAAACAAATTTACTGTGTTCGCTGGCAACTAAACAACCAATATTTCATTTAAAAATACATAGTTTCCTCCAGATCTGTCCAAAATGATTTCTAAAGGCTACTAAAAAATTATGTAAGAGATTGTGAAGCCTGGTTTATAGAACTAGAAATCCAGAAAAGAGCCCATCTCTACTTATTCACCAATTCTAAGTGGAAAGCTGGGTGCTGGTTGTTCCCCTGCTGCTAGTTTTGTTTCCCCTTAAGTTCATAACACTGGTAAGTAAACACAAACGTACTGCAGAAGCAAGGCACAACTGAATTACATACACAAATGTGGGAAAGAAACGTAACTTAGTGTCCGTGTGACAATTCAAACCAAACAGCACATAAGCATTAACTCACAGTTCTGAATCAGCTGCTTCTGATTCAGGGAATGAATAGCTTTGGTTTAAACATCATCTTATGTCAATGCCAGATAAAAAGAATAAGACTGAAAAATGAGTCCTGTTTCACAAACTTAAAACACGGAATAAAATTAATTAGAGGAATAACAAACAATTTTAAAATCAGCTGTAACTGGACAACAAGAAAAAAATATTTTGATGAGGGTAGGGAACTAATTGGAAATCACTGAAAGTTTGGGTTGAGGGAAGACAAACACCCAGCATAAAACCAAACTTAATATTTGATAAAGGGTACATGTCGGAAAGCAGCAATACTCCTACTTGTTTTTCAATAACATCTACGCTTTGCCTTTACACCACCGCATATGCACTACCCATCCCCAGCAACACTATCCACAATGCATGGCTCTCTCTGGTTTCTGCTGTAGTACAGCTCAAGGTTTCGTAGGCTTATTGCTTCATGTCCTCCTGCATTTTTGAACAAAGTACACAGACCCTTACAGAATACTGATAGCATTTGCTGTACACATCCATTTTTAAGAGGCAAAGAATCTATTTATAAATCACATTGCATCTGCCTGGTATCATCATTCACAATACTTGTTATTTCCAAATGCACCACTTGTTTTCTTTTTTGCTGATGTTTAAAACTGCAAGTGAAGAGACGGCACTTCCACATTTCAGACACCTGTTCAAATCCAACGGGACAGCAAAGTGTGTGTCAGTTAATGATGACAATCCCAAATGGACTGAAGCTCCAGGTTCAGGTAAGATGCTTTCGTAGTACATATACGTAATAATTCTATCACCAGAATCCTTTGCTTCAGCTGCTACAGTCAAACAAACAAGCTCTTTTTGGCATGTAAGATAAAAGCCTTGCTCCAGTCTTTGGGCCTTTCTTACCAAGTGATCCAGAAAGTAAGGACATGAAGTATTCATCAGAATAATCTGTCTGACTTTGCTGAGCACTGAAATTCAAACGTCCAGATGAAAGTATTATGTTCCTTTAGTTTAACTGCAACTTTTTATTCTGCCCACTGACACAGGCCCTTAAGTAGAGCTGAGTCCATTTATACGCCTACTGCAGACTCTATGGTATGTTTTCATTCATTCTTCAGTAATACCCAGAATCACTGAGTAAGAGTTAGAGTTGTCCTGGTTTAGATCCTACATAAACACAATATTTAATATAAACAATGGTAAGAAGGAATGAAAGGCAGGCAGGAAGGGGTGCAAAAAGAAAAGGAGACCTCACAAAGTCTCAGAAGAAGGGAAGCTGCCGGTGAAGAGAGCGCTACAATCTTTATTTTCTCAGGGAATTTGTCCCACGTTGAACTTCAAGCTGTGTTCCAAACGCAGGACAATACATACACAAGTACATATGGTGATGACCAGATGAGTTTGAAAACGAAAAGCGTGCTCAGTTCTTGACAACTCTACCTCCTAACCTCCGTGCTATCCCATAGCAGTCACAAAGAGAGAAATGGTGATACTTATCATCAAGAGCTTGTCCCTAGTGCGCGTATGTGGGAGAGAACCACGCTCCTGCTTACTAAGGAAGCACACTGTAGTGGGGGAACAGAAGAGTGGCTCCACGAATGAAGCCCTACGAGCCAAGCAGCTCTGTAGGAAGGAGGCTGGTGCACGCTACTGCAAGACGTAGTAGCAGTTACGTAGGGCTGACGCCCCAGGTGGGAGGCTCCTGGGTGCAGATTCTGGCTGCCCAAAGCAGAAGCCTTTGCAGCTGCTTGGGGCCTCTCTCAGGAGCACAATGGCACTGACCTACTCCTGTCCCATCTGAGCAAGGCAACTTTCTGCTTTGGCAGAAAAAAGACGAAGTTGTAAGTCCAAATATGGAAATAAAATAATTTGTCTGCTTGCCTTTTAACATTTTTCCCCCTCTACAGCTAAGCATGTACAACTACATAGGACAAATGCATGCAGGCCAATCTTCATAGCCATACAACAGTACCTAATTTGTACTCAATCATTAATATTTGTCAATAAAAATGACAAATAAAAAGGACACACACCACGACCATATACTACTACGCAGCCTCCTCTGTTATTTCCTAACATCTTTTTTCGAAAACAGGTTGATGCACCAAGCTGCTGAAACCTTCCTCCCTTTCATTTTCATAAACTTGTTCCAGAAAGTGTGGTTTGTTTTCAAATTAGATACCACATTCTTACCAATTAGCTACTTTACTCTAGCTTCGTGTGTGAGATACTCACAAGCCTAGCTAGGAAGATGAAGATCCTTGTACGTGCTAAGAATGAAAAAGCAGGCTCTCCAGCTTCTAGTCACAAGCATCAGGCCAAGCCTGCACGGGTAGCGATTACTCAGAAGCAGGTGGTATCAAGTTCTGTTGTTTCTCTAAATAAAAGCCTTCTTGGGTGGAATCAGCAAACTGTCAACTGATAAACAGGACACAAATAATTTTCCCTAAAATACCTCTGGTTTATAGTCTAAACAATTCCTGGAGAGTTTAACAGCCAACATTTATAAAAGGGCAAAGCCTACATAAAAAATGCTGATTTTTTTCCCCCCTTACTTTTGAATTCCTTCATCTTTAAAAACAAAGGAAAGATAAAACATTATTATTAAAAACATTAGCTAAGTTTATGCTGGCTGAAACAGTTTCTAGGAAGTGCAAAGAGCTGAAGAAAAAATAACAAGCCCTTCAAAAACTTAAAAGCAGATAAAGATAAAAGATTGATTACTTACACAGAAGGTGGCTTGAATTTTGTACTTACTTGGGGATCAAAAAAATGGAATTATTTTGAACATGGAACAATTTACTTGATAATTCTGGGATTCCAGTTGACAGAGGTTTAGAACATGAAAACAGTTTTCAATAGGTTTGCAAAATCTCTGGAAGGAAGGCTATGTAAATCTCTCATGTCAACCCTATTTGAGAACTTGTTGCTCTTTATCTTTTAATACCATAAATTGCACTCGGTGCAATGATCTTTTTTAGAATTAGTTTGTTATAGCATAAATTGAATCTTCTGTGTTACCTTGTACAGTGCATGACACGGGAAGTGCAGCCAAAATTCAGGTCTCCAAATGAATTTTTCTCTTAAAAATGTCTTTCAGCTCAGGTGATTGGGAACACTATTACGCCCTCCGCATCACTTTGCTGCACTAAGCATTCATCTTTTATGCTCATGTCAGCACTACTGCAGTTTTACTGCCTTCCTATTTCTTTTGTATGTAAATCTCCAGAATAATGAACTAGAAGCTATCACGTTCTTTGAAAAAATGTCCACCTGACATGAATTGTGTTTATCCTGACTAGGCATGTTTTATCAAGAGTTGGAAGGTGGCAAGTAGTGCCTTAGAAGTTTTGAATAAAAACTCAGGTTGCTTTAAAATAGTTGCAACTTCGGAAGTGTTGTCCTATACCAGATGTTGCAGAGGGTATCAGACTGCCCTATCCTATAAAACGCAACACTTTGAGTGAAGAGGTGTTTTTCTGGAAACCACTAGTCCTCAGTCCAGTATTATACCTCGAGTATAAATGTCTGGGCTTGTTCATCAAGACTGGCCTGGTCATATGAACCTTGGCTTGCAAACAGAAACTTCCCCCTTGCCCACAAGTAGATAATGTCCCATTGCTGTCCTTCATGAATTTTTGGAATTGGTGATCTACCTCTAAAGTATTTTTTGGCCTGCCTCTTCAAAGCCTACTTCTGCACGTGAACAGGTGAATTGAACTGAGCAAATACACAGAATTATCTCAAATGGGTTTGGCAAGCTGTAAAGATCCTTCATGTTCCACTTTCACTGTCAAATCTCAGTTTATTTAAGTATCTACTTATTTAAATACTGCCACTGCTCACGTTGAAATCAATCTCGCGTTACCATAACATTTTTCCTTCCCCCAGATCGTTATGGGAACCCGTCCAACCCATGTACACCTCCTTAGCTACTCCTGATCGTATTCATTCTCCAAGTATTTACCAGCAGGTTTACAAAGCATGCATGGGAATTGCTAACCCAAGGCTGAAATGCAAAAATCTCTGAGGTGAAACAAAGCAATTACTTAGGAGTGCCCAACTCACTCCATTTATCAGAGCTAATTATTTGAGGTGTTAACTGATGTTTCACAAGGTAATTCATAGCTCTTTCAGAGGTGTAATTAAAACTGTAACTCTGAGCTGAGTTAGAATATCAAGGCCATGCCCTGCCCTTGTCTGTAAGCTTTCTAGACAAGCAAACAGGCATATTTAAATGCCCTCAGTACACTGAATCTATTTAACATATTTTCTGCTGGGTGAATCGATAGGCTGTTGAATCCATTCGTAGTTTGCTTATCCCAAAGAAAATTAGATACTGTTAGAAAAATAACAGAGAATTTTCAGCTTATTTATTTAAGAGAGGTCATTCCTAGGAAAGTTTCCATAGCAACCACCACTGTCAAAGATTGAGAAGAAAGGTGTTGGTCAGGCTCCCTCCCTAATGAACTGTAATTAGCCACACTCCCCTTCCCAGCAGGAGACTGCTCAGCCTCTTTGCTTCATCACTGATGCATCTGCTGAGAGCCTGCCTGGACCCGCACCTGAAAGAAGAACTGCTTCCTCATGGGCACATAAAAATATAAATTCATTAAAATTAATTTTTTCTTGTTGTGGAGAAGGCTTATCCTGATGGCAAAGAATGATCAACAACCAAGTACTAGACTGAGAATCCATAGCTGATCTACGCAGAAAGCAAGAGATTAGAGTAGTGCTTAATATTTCCCAGCTGGACTGAGGTATTATACACATTAGCTCTTTTCGCTCAATACTACTAAAACCCATGCAGCATAATATTATTCTGATTTGTGGTATCTAAGCTTGAACTCGGTCCCCGATAATAAAAGGACAAGTCACTAATCCTCTGCATCACATAGTTGCTATCACCTGACGATTTTATATTCATACTTTATTGATTCCTGTGAAAGAAATATTCTCTGCTGATTTTTAAATTACATAGATACAAGAAATGGCTCAGCCTTATCTCTGCCTTTGGCTGGATACAAAAAAGCTATAAAGATTTATTCTTTTTAAAGGATGATAGTACAAAAGAGCATGCTGACAATGTGATTCAGTTCTGCTTAAAACCAGAGAGTAAGTCCAGTTTATGACAAAGTTTAAATAATTAGTTCATCTTATCTGCTAGCATAAAGAGGGAGTGAGAGAACAATCACATTACTGGAAGGATGCATTTGGAGAATGACACAGCATCTTATTTAAGATTTTCTTTCTGAAAGACATACTCATGTTTTCTTCTGTCATCAACACAAAAGCTTAAAAAAAAAGTCAAGTTTCTATATTAAACATGTGTCTGTGTTTGTGTGAAAAACAAACGAAACTGAAAGAAGGAGAAGCTATCTATGAAGCACTAATTTCCTCTGCCACAAAAACACCATGTGAGTCATCAGGAGCAGTAGCAGTGAAACCGTTTGACCAGTGACAGAGAAGAGAATCCAGCCTTCTGTGATACAGTATTTTTCTAGAGAAAAACGCCTGGTCCCACAAAGTGTCCTGTAGATGGCCTGTATCTGTGCCAGGTCTCCATATCTCCTGGAGGTTAAATTTCAAACTGCTCCTCTGTACCACGACAGTGTCCCAACAGGCATGGAAGTGAAGTATCCAGAATTTTAAAAGCCCCCAAGCACTCAGCTGCTTTCCGTCAGAGCACTGGAAAACATCGCACCAATGTGCCCTAATATAGCTTTAAACATCAGCTAATAGTTCCTCACGCATCTTCCTCATGAATCCCTTTTCATTTGTTCTTCTGACAGAAACAACATGCATCCTCAGGACACACAAGCACTTCCAGTACTGTGAAAGGTTTCAGCCCTGTCAACCTTCCCCTATAATTCTCTTGTAAATCTCTTCTTTTACCATTATGCAGAGATCAAGCACTCCAAGGAACAACCGTCTCACTATAGGTCATACATTAATAGCTGAATCCTGTTCTAATTACTGTGATGGTAATCCAATGTATAATTCATACAGTCATGAAACAAGAGAGTCTGGCCAAGGCAGTGGTACTAGTTCCCTTGCTGATTCAGAGCTACCTCCAGAGTGGTTCTTTCATTTGTGCTCATCAAGAGTCAGGGAAGTTCAGGGCCAAATCAATAAAAAACCTGTCCTCCCTCTGTAGCCTGGGCAGAAATAGCCACATCGATAGAGAAAATCAATTCGTTTTTCTGCAGTCGTATAGGATTAGCATCAAGGAAGACTAGACCCATTTGACTTTTAAAATGAGATTTAAAAAGGCCCAAAGACCTATAAATCTGATACTTATGAAAAAGATTCGCATGTCTCCCCTCAGAGTTAAGTTTCTAAGGTACTCGAAAATATCCATTTTTTGAGATCCTTTCCCTGAAAATCTCAGATCTCTTTACCTTTGTTATTTTAACATATTTTTATTACTACAATCATATAAAATGTGAGGTTCTTTCTATACCAGCATTGTTTACCGAAAGCAAGAGCAGTCAGTACCTTACCACTTTTTAGCCATTCAACTCAATCCTATTTCACAGCCAAACAAAAGTTAAACTAGCATTCAGACAAGATAAATCACAATATATGATCTGATCCAAACACAAGACACCGTGCATAAGCCGAGTCCATATCCTTTCCGAGAAGGCGTGCACGTTGCCGGCAGACGGAGCCTTCCAGTTCATTAGTCACCATTCGCCAGTGAGCTGAAAGACTAACTTCTGAGGCGTGAACTTTCAGGTGAGTTATGAAGTCCCTCCTGTCACAGTCTGCTGTTTATAGCTCTATATTTCTAGAGGATCTTTTTGTAGCGTTGCTTAAGCTCCTGCTTAAGCAGGAGAGAGAAAGCTGGAAGCTTTCCAATGGAAACAGGTAAACAATGAAACTACTGTTAATATATCACTACTAAAAAAAGCCATGTTCTGTTTGAATTAAGCGCGCCTGCTCATCTGGCTAGAAAACACTAAAGAGAATTTTTGGCATGGCAAGGAAAAACAATAACAGAAGAAAAAAAGGTTCTTGAATTGAAATGTCACCACTGCAGTAAGAAATCATTTTTTCTCAATTCTTTTCTTTAAAGAGAAGCTGCTACACCGTATAACAATGCATCTTGAAGAAAGCTTGCATGGTAATTATAGAACAACGAACGTATTGCAATGAGGCTTAAATGGCTGGAGAGATGCATTTTATCTTGCAGACACCACACTGCAGCATGGGCGGTGAATAAAGTACAGCAACACAAAACCCTGGGTTTGCTAAGCTATCTGGAGCATCACTAAGGCCAACACGAGGACCTCCCCATCTAGGCTTCCTCCTAATTATCTAAATTATCACAGAATTGACTGCGATGGAACTTCAATTAGCCGCAATGCCTTTGGTTGGTTTTTTTCCCCTCCCCAGATAAATTGCAAAATCCTTCATTCTTCCCCCCACCACATTCCCACCTCAGTGTGAAATTTTCCTTTTGAGGATTTCTCACACACACACCCCCACCCACCCACCTACCCATCCACACACCCCTTCCACAAGCAGATTATTCTAATTAATATTTCTGCAGATGGCTACTTTAATTTTTATTTTACGCGTTCCGTAGTCATCCTACAGAGTGCGTATTTTGTGAAAATGATTGGAAAAAGATGTATATTTGTAAACTGGAAGATCCCCAGTAGCACCGCTGCCTGGAAGGACGCTGTCAAGCACGAGCAGTCCAAAGACACGAGCAGCAGGCACTGTCAGCCGTTGTGTGCGAAACCTTCTACGTCTGGAACTTCCGACTGACGATATTGTGAAGTACCTAATTGGCATACGTACATATACCATATACCAATATGTACATATACCAGTGGATCGTAAAAGATAAAATACATAGGGATGTCATTACAAAGTATGCTATAATTTGAAGTGGTAGCAAAATAAATGTAATTTGACCCAATGCACTTCACTGCACCTGGGGGATGCGATTTATCACATAATTTGAGATCTGTTGTGCAAAAGCAAAAAGCTGCTCTTAAAGCACACCAGTCTGATGTGATTCCTTTATTACAAATGTTTTCAATTAAAAAAAACCCCAAACCACCAATATTGGTGTTAAAGACTCTTTACAGTGTTTGCAGAATGTCACAGGTTTCATCATACTGTACTGCAATGGGAGATATTGTTATTTAGACACGTTGCAGCTCCCAGAATAACCTGATCATATCACCTTGTAACAAAGGGTGTGTTCTTGCATTTAACCGGATTCTGTGATAACACGAACCGCATTGAGGCAGCCAGACGAATGCAGTAAGTGGAGGAAAATGTGAAGTGAATCAGCTGGCTGTGGTGGACAATGACTGGAGAGGCTAAAAATCGGTTTAACCCAGGAGCTTATAATGTTGATGGAACCAAAGGAGAGTGAAGAAAACAAAAGACATGGTCCTGACATAAAACCAACAAAGAGCCAAAAAACACCGCAGTACAACGCTTAAGATCTGACTGGTTCTCTCTTCAGTTTTGCTTATTTGGAGTAGAGGTTTGAATTAATGTATGTATTCTGTAACTGTTGATGATCAAGCCATACCTTAGGTGACTTGGTGGCAGTGTTTTGAAGTGTCACAGTAAGCTGGAATAGCTCTTTGCCCTCTCTGTAGTGATTTTCATGCCCATTTCCATGAAACCAAGTAGTGGGCAGACTGAAAGCATTTTGACAGCTGGCTGGCCAGACTGACAACCGCAACGGCCCCTACCTGGTATGCGACGTGTAAATCCTCACGCATCATGGTGCAATACACTGAATGTACCAATCCACTCCGGTTCACAGCAAGTAACACATACCAAAATATCAACAACATGGGTTTGTGTGCTACAAGATTTTCAGCTAGGTTCTTCCCTAGAGTCAACCCTGGGATTGGTCATCATAGAATATAAAAAGACAAGCTTCCAAGTCAGTCAGCGTGTCTTGGCTGAAATAAACCCAAAGACCTAATTTGGGAACGTTTACAATAAAACTGCACCAGAAATACCAGTGAAAGGTATTCTGTCATCATCCCCTACTTAAAAAAAATAACAGAAATTACAGACTTATAATAGAAAGTAAGAGTTGCATTTTTAGCAGTGGGAAATAAAATGCATCTATTCATCTGTCCTTTTAGATTTTTAAAGAAACTATGTAATGGCTATTTCTTCAGCTTTCTTCTTACTTGCTCACAGCATCTTTCACTTTGAGTAAGAGCTAAGTTCAGCAACCCATAGGCAACTGTTTCCAATTTCGTAACAATTTCTAAAAGCGTTACAGAATGTTCATGAAATACAGTATTCACAAAACACCCTTCCTACAAGTTTCCTCTAATTTATAAACGGGAGAGACAGAATTATGATTAATTCGTATTTACTGCAGTGTTTTGTTTATTGAAGAAACAACTCTAAGCTCCTCATCTCATTATTCTCAGAAAGGGCTTGTAGCTTCAATATTTAATGTTAGGGAGAAGGAGACAGAGTTATAAAATAACCACCACTTCATTACTCATTCCATGAGTACATGAAATGAAGACATAGCGATGTACATGGTAAATTATGAACAGAACAACTGGTATTGCATTCCCTGCATTAGAATGGTTCTTGCTGTAAAAGCAACTCAGTTTTCACCTCTGGCAATCACACTTCAAAACTGGTTGGGATCAAAGGTAAAACAGAATATAACCATGAGAATTAGTCACAGAATGGTTTGGGTTGGAAGGGACCTTAAAGATCATCTTGTTCCAACGCCCCTGCCACAGGGTCTTCACACTCTCCCACAGATACCAACTCGTTCTACAATGCAGGACAAATATTAAACCCTTTCAATTTTTTCATATTTATAGGAATAAAATAATAGACCTCAAAAACCTTACTGTGTTGTTCAAAATAGCAATAAAGAAGAAAGGAAGAAGGACAAGTATGGGGTCCTGGTTAAATGTTTAGAAATACTGAAACAGCAGCGTAAAATTTATTATTTTAAATATTTTACCTTTTTGACATGCTGATATCTTACAAATGAATGCTGAAGCGTTCTTGGAAAGGCTGCAGGGGCTATGAGAGAAAAACATAACTGCATTCTACACAGCCATTAGTGCATTAATGGTCAAAACAGCAAATATGCTATGCTCCTACAGTTCTCAGTGAGCTGAAGTCACAGCAACTCTTCTAAAGAAACCAAGTTGATTTTTCTCTTTGATGATTTTTTCAATTATTATTGAATTTGTTACTACTGGCAGACAACATAAGCCATAGGGCCAGGGGAGCTCTAGGAAGGCCGATATACGAGCCTGAACTTGCACATCCTTTATATCCACAAGTCATTTCACCACATCAGTGAGAACATTTCCAAATGCCATGACGCTGAGGTCTGATGTGTATAAAGCTGACTCAATCACTGTTCATGCATGGAACACAGAGCCTAAATATTTCCATGTTAATCCTACCAAAAATCAGGTCATCCACCCCTGTACAGATGGAAATACACAAAGTCCAATCATTCTTCACAGAAATTTTACAACGTGGTGAAACAATTGACTGTAGATGGAATGGATCAGCTAAGGAAAATGGCTTCAAGAATAACTATTTATTTAGATTGATAGGAGTAGGCTTGAAAGGTATATGGTCCAATTACTGCCCACTCAATTTATGCAGCTATAACTCTTACCCACATTTTCCTTGGCACATGCAAAATCCAAAATTCAGTGTTTTCACTGGTAACAAACATTTTACCAGATGGCCACTTAATCAAATGTATTTGCTTGCTAATACAGAAACTTTGCAACTGCTAGATCATTTTTATAACACTGACGTATTTATAAATCTAAAAGCTGTTTCAGGTCTTTTTATAAAGTCAAATATTTTACAATAAACACTGCAACAGGATTCCCACTTTCAAAGAGAGCAGATCTAATACATTTTGGTTTAGAACTTCTCCCTCTCCACTTAAGGATTTTCAAGTTTGAGTGCTTTAGAAAAAATTATGTTTTGATCTATTGTTTTTGGAACACAACTAAGAACATAACCCTTGTCTGAAGTCTAAATTTCACTATGCAGAGGTTCGGAGCACACAAAGAGATCGAGAAAATTTTTACACCGGAGAACAGTGCATCAGAGGTTATACCTCCAAACACCAACCTGCCAGCCATAAGGCCATCTGCTTACTGCTGATTTACACCACAGCCAACTTCCATGCTGAAGATCTCAATTGCAGGAATGGTAATTAATTTTTAGGGGAATACTCCAGATGGACCGGTGCAGACAGACAGTCTGATCCAGCCAAAACTGAACTCATCCATCATCTTAGATGTGACCATCACAGCTCATAGAGTGAGTTATCAACAAAGCTACTTTGTTGCATGTTATTGTGCATCATTTTTGGGCGTTGTTTTTTTTTTTTTTCCATGCAATGTAATTAATTAAATGCACCTAAGCTCTAGTCTCCATTAAAAAAAGTGTGACTTCATAGGATGGATGTGTATCAATGTATTTAAAGCAGCAGAATAAAATTTATCCTTTTATTTTCATCATCCACCCCATCTTTAGTTACTGAGAAAAAAGTTCAGAAAAACAGGGGTTTAAAACCCTCTCAGAAGACAGTTTCTATACTAGACCAGTTAGGGGTAATTACAGTGACAGGGATAAGTAGCATCACTTGAACTCTGTCATCTTGAGAAGACATAGCTCAGAAAAAACAGGAACAAACGAACCATCCAAGCAGTCATGTTCTTTCTAACAGCATCAGCTGGTTTTACCTCACGGTTTGAAAGAATGAAACCCACATTAAACAGAATTTGTACATTTGCCTGCTGCAACAAAGTCTCAAGTCAACAGCCAGCACACTCTTCACAGTGATCTGGGAAGGAAATCTGATTTTCCATTTTAGTCTGCATATGAACACCGTCTTCCTGTGGTAAGCCTTGTTGTCTTATTCCCATGCCATATGGCAAATCAAATTCACAACTGAAAGTCAGGCAATCGCAATTGACTGACTGTAGGCAGACTTGAAAATAGGAAATTCTTCTTCTCCTATACAGCCCTCTGCATTAGCTCTGCTAAAATATTTATTAATTTTAGCTAATATTAAATATTAATCTAGCTCCAAATGCGTTCCTTCTCCAGGAACAGTATAGCTTCAGTTTAAAGTGTATCCAGTAAATGTTTTATTGGTCAAATACCAGTTCTCTTTAAGAAAATCCTCAGTGATATGACAGAAACAAAACTCCAGAAAATCCTTTAGGATGCAAAAAATTGAAGCCAATTCTTTCAAAAACGTACTTTTCAGCATGATGTTTGATGTGAGAATACGGAAAGAATTTACAGGTGCATGGAGCCAAGGAAATTGTTCTCCCCAACATCTGAATTTAAAGACAAATTATAATATTCAAGACAGACTTTGATTGCCCTTGGTTTACCTTTAAAATGGTATATAAAAAAGGATGACAAGCATGTTATACTATTCTGCTTTGTGACATCATTCCCTCCCTTTCGTGGAAGCACAGAAGCAGGAACTTAACAGGCAGCAAGTCTCCCTTTCATCTTTACGTTTCTCTGACTGCTCTCTCCTACCCTTTGTATGTCAATATACATTGTACTCTTTTTTCTTAATGAATCAGATAAACAGGATACACTGGAGAATGCATGATTTTGGGTTTTTTGGTGGGTGTCAGTATTTACTACTATCGTTAAATAATATAATTTACCGCATTCCACACATATTATTTCCAATTAAAAATATTTAATCTCAAGGAAGCCTTAAGTGGTATAAAGAAGAGGTATTTTAATTTCTCAGGAAGACATTCCAGGAGCCTTCCTCTGAGCAAGTTTTTCTTGATATTCAGCCTACATTTTTCCATTATTGTTAGTAATTAGAATTAGTAATTTTTTACTAGTATTTTTATGTTGTTATAATATTTATTATACTAGTATTAGTTTGATACTTATATTCTTCTACTACTTGTAGAATGTTACTCTTCCCAGACATCACTATTACTATTCTTTTTTTACCAATGTAGAATTTAAGAGATTTCTGGTATGGATCAAAAATATTTTGGTAAGAGTTGTACAAAAATGTAACCCAGAATGTTACCACTTACAATATGACTATGTTCAATACATACATAAGTCATTCATTCTAAGTGAAACCCCTTTATTCCCCTGTAAGTGTCATTTCCCTCTGAATGCCCTTCAATTTGCCCATATAGCATGATGGTCAGACAAAACCTAGCAGTTAGAAAGCTCTTCAGGTTTCTAGAGGCACTTGAAAGGATCATATGCATGCAGACTATTGTAATCTTCCCCAGAGCAGACACAAACCAGAGTGCGCATTTTTGCACGGTAAACTCATGCTTATAATGTGCACACCCACATGACCGAGTCCACTGCCATGGAGTTAAATGTAATTTTTCCACTGATATATTATTTGGTATTTTTGAAAGCCGTCTCTCAATTTGTTATGTTAGCCAATATTTCAAAGCTCACTATTTTTTCCTGATGAAGCAGAATTACAGTCAAGCATCTCTATCAATTTTATTCCAATGATGTATCTGTGATCATATAAAGCAATCATTCTTGTTTCCTCAGAGCTGTTTCCAAACCCTTCTTATCATTACAGCACACTGAATGCTAAATGCTGTATTTACCAAATGCTAATATGGAAATTAGAGAGGGAATCTTCCAGAGCTGAAAGGGAATACCGATATTAAAGTCTGATGATTCTCTGCAGGAAGCTAAATCATTAGGCCTTAAGATCTAATGGCCTTAGGAACACAAAACATCCTATTTATGCATTAAAGATGCAATGTATTTACATTTTTCCAGTTCATGAGTTTTTCAATGATTTCCTGTTCTGCACTTAATAGTCTGTACAAAATGGACATGTTTTGCACATTTTGGTAAATCAGATACAATAAATACAATAGCAAGGGGGAAAAAAACCCCAAACCTACAAGTATTTGGGTTGTATAGAAAATCCAAACTTGAGAAATTGGTTAAAAAGTGTTCTTATCAAAAGTCTCTCCTTTCTAAACTAAATCTAAAAACCTGAAGTGATATTATGCTGAGCTACCCTTTCTTCACATAAACATTTCAAATGTCTCAAAATACAGTGCAAAATGATGGGATACTTTGTTGTCTTTTTCTGTGATGTTTTTCAGATCAACAAATTACAACCTTTTCCAGTATTCTTCCTGAATTTGGCTTTTATTATGTAGTGTTTTGATGGCAGAGGCAGGAACAAAGGCTTATAAAGTATCACACTATTTATTTCAATGATGAGTTATTGCTGCACTTAGAGTAACTATAAATGCCAATCTGAAGGCAGCAACTTCAGAAACCAGAGTTCAACATGGTGATGCTGAAAATTACATTTGTTACGTATTATAGATGAGAAATTCACCTGAATTCTAGTCACCTATATTTATTTATTTTTAAATTCAGTGCTACTTCTTTACATCACAGTTAGTCACTTAAAAAAAATAGTATTTTTACACACAACAGAATTATCCATCACCTTTAAACAGTGTCAAAATTATAAGTGGTGGTATTCAAGAAATTTTATAGGCTGATCTAAGGACTTGTGCAACATGAGGCTGTAGTTTTCTTCTTTGGGCTTAAAGCGCTGTCTTACTTTACCATATTTTATATTACTAATGTATCATCACTGGAAAACAAAGTATCAGTACAAAAATACATGGCTTATAATAAGTTAAAATGGGATAACACTTAATGAAAGAGCTAATACCTCTCCCCCAGATGCATTGAAACCAGCTAAAATTGTACTAGCAGATTCAGAGGTTGTATTAATAAAAAAAAAAAAATTATCATCTGACCAAGTCACCAGAAATTTTCTGTGGACTCCATCTTATGTATGTTCAACAGCACAGTCTGAGGGAGAAATGGGAAATCACAATCACCATTCCATAATGATTACCTTATAGCCCACTATTCCAGCTGCTCAAAACTTTCAAAAATTTCAGCCTTCTAGACGTAATTTTGATAAACTGGATGCAAAGAACAAATAGATCTGGTGTCTGACATCTTACTAGAAGTAGAGCTAAAAATGAAATAAAAACCTGAAGAAAGTAGGAAAAACCAATTCTCTCCCATGTTTGTTTTAAAAAGAAGACAATCACCCCAGTCCTTTAAGAAGTCTGAAGATCTTAATATGAAAGATGATATAACACTACATAGGAAGAAAGTTTTTAGAAAAAAGGCTATTTAGTCAATACCATGACTTCTGATCTGAAAACTCGGAGCAAATTTTCAGTGTATGATTTGCTATGTTCCCGACACAACCAACTTTAATGATTCTATTATAGCTGCTGAGGTTGGATAGCTTTATAGATAACTGAAGGTGATCGAGATTCAGCAGTGAGTGGAGAGACAATCATTGTTTTTAAAGAACATTGTGTCGTATATCAAGGAAGTAAATAAGAGCTCCTGGCAGCTGGTGAAAGAAATACAAATTCACCGAGGCAAGGGAAAAATCCTCTTGTGTGAGAGTGGCGGAGCTGCAGCTGCTCCAATATACAACGGATGAAAAATCGAGTCATTCACCAAGACGTAATCAGGCAAATGCCCTGCTAGTTAAGAAATCCCTACCTTGCACTTCAACACAAAATTCTAGAGCTTTATCTTTTTAGTTAGAGAACCTCAAATTACTGAATATGTCCTTAGTTCAGTTACTCTCCTGACATAAAAGACAAAGCCACAGAAGCAGAAAATGCACTCAAATCCCTTTGCACCTCCCTTGTGTCATGTTGTACTTCCCAACCGTGATTCTTCTTTGTGTAAGCAAACTGTAATTGTTTTCTTTTCCATTTCAGTGGGAATAGAATTTGACTCAAAGCTGCTCAATTATAAATGCTGCCCATGCCTCACTTCCCCTAACCATTTGTGATGACCTATCAGTGTGCAGGTGCCCCATTTGTGCCTGAAACATTTTCAATCCCTATAAAACCCAATAGCAACAATTTAAGATTTGCAAGTGAAACCTTGCCGTTCGCATGATTTTAACTGGCCTGCAAAAGAGGTCACATATAGCAGTTAAAGCTTGTAATGATTCTGCAGCAGCTAAAGGGTGCATCTCCTCACATAAAGCAGGGCTGAGCTTCTAGTTAATAAAACATTTTTTATGCGAAATACAACTATAGAATCTTCTTCCCCCCCACCCCCCAAATACAAGTCTTTCTCTGAAAAGCCCTATTACTCAATTCACTGTTGCCAGCAGAGCAGAAAGTCCATTATTAGTGTTTTCTAAAATGCTGTTAACAAGAGTGGAGTATAAGTCATGCAAATGATTTTAATTTCTGAAAATATTTTTACTCCATTAAGGACTTTTTCCCATGTTGTTTCCCTGATGGTAAAAGCCACCAATAACAGATAGAACCAATCAAGGAAGAAGCAATTGCTATTTCTATTGCTGATCAGACAACAAATCGGAACCAGTCAAGCTTCCAGTGAAGCATCAGGCTGCTGACATAATAACAGCTCCGGTAACTACTGAGTCTTGTCAATCATGCTGCTACATTTTCTGAAAATGAAGCCACAGAAATGCTACAGGAGTATTTTCAAACAGTATACAATGCTAGGCTTGAAATGATATGCATTTTCATTTTTGTCTGAAATACGCAAGTGAACAGTCCATGATGAAAGAATCGAATTTCATGGGTAATAGGTTCACTGATTACTATGAATTGTCGGTATTTAATTAAAATACTTTTACTCACCCAAGAAGGTCATTATTTTCTAATGGAAGTTGGAACATTCCATTGCACACTCTCAGTTGTCATCACGTCTTTGGCACACTAATTATTTCTCTCAGATTGGTTGCATTTGCACTGGAATTCTGTTGTGCATGTAAAAATAATGAGAAAAATTCCAAAAGTCTTAACCTACATGACAGTTCTGCTATTTAAATGCAATAGGCTTAACTGGAGGGAGGACAGGGTGTCTCTTATGTTGTGGGTTGTTTGCTTGTTGTTTTTTGTTGTTTTTTTTTTTTAAAGTTACACTTGAAAAACTGTAAGAGTATTTATTTTTGTTATCAGTTTGTGTAAACACAGCTAATGGTCTACCTAAATAAGCTGGAATAATACCCAAAATTATAGTTACCCATCCAAATCAGAAAGACGAACCTCTCATCTGGAACTTCTGAAGTTGCCTGAGAAACCCGACTGTCTGGCTACACAAATTTATGGTAACTGAGTGTTCAAACACCCAGGTACAGATGAATTATTAGTGGATCTGCGAGGAAAAAAACTTTAAATGACTGTAAAGCAACTACCTTGCTGCCAGGACCAACATTAACTGTGCGTCTCAGGAAGCAGCAGTCAGCAGCCTGCTCAGAGCTGCCGTCTTTCCCTCGCGCTCCTCAGGCAGCAGGCCCAGCTCTCCCTGCCCAAGGGACACCTGGCACCGTGGCACACGCGCGGCACCCCCGCCGCTCTCAGGAAAGGGTTGAAAGGCAGAAGCACAGCGAGACCACCCAGACCAGTCAGGGGATACTGGACACACAGAGTAACTCACATCAAAGGATGATCTATAAAAAGCCAGTGTTTGCACTTGCTCGCTGTGACCCACCACTCAGACGGGCTGGACCTGAAACCGTGAAACTGCTCCCAGAGTTCAGTATCTGAACAAATGACTCCCTGAATCACAGCATATATATATATATATATATATATATGTGATAAAACATAACACGAGACACTCCTCAAAGCATCCATATCATCACTCTGCTGTACTTCTCATATATTCAGCAAGGACAATATGTGCTGAAGAAAAAGTGGAAATTTTAAAGAACCATAATGGACTACTCCTTAAAAAGCCCACCTTTCCCCAACAGGCTGTGCCTAGCATCTGATGGTGTCTAGCAGAGAGGCATCATTTATTAAACAGCACCTGTTGTCAGATTCTTCCAATAAGTTCCAAACAAATGCATGGCTAATAGAAAACACTGCCATCTCCACAGATCATATAGACAACTACTCAGAATAGCAATTCAGTTATTAAACATTTATATCTCTCTGGAACATCTATGCTTACTTGCTTTATCAGATGGCAGCGCTAAACACTAAGAAATTGAAGATGGGATAAAAATCTTTGGTTTAACTACAAAAAAAATTCCAGAGACAGCAAGTTAGCATGATTGGCCGTAAAAAAAAAAAAAAACAACAAAAAAAAAAACCCACTTTTTTTGTCTAACAGCAGTAACTGATAAATTTCGAATGCTATGTACCATCGGAATCATTAAGAAGTGATAGATACTAGGCCAGCTTGTACAGTATGAACCCTGCCACCACTTTCCAGAAAGTGCCCACTATAAAACTATCTAGACTTCTGGATTGCCTGTCCAGCTAACATGGAGTGGAGAACAAAGATGCTCTCTCCTCTGACGTGACTTAATACTTATAAACGTGCACCAGAATGAGAAAGCTGTATTTCAAACACCATGCTGTAAAAACATAAAGTAGAAATTTCTGCTTCAGTAACACTGCTGAAAATCAGTTTTCTGGCTTTCATTATTGTTGTCAGAGGATTTACCTGTTTGCAAATCAGTACTGCTAATAAGATTTATCCCTAACCTGGCTTAAGGTCAAAACTTGTTCACAGTGGCTGACAATACTGCAAAGTAGCCATCATTCATTTCCAGACCCAAGCTCCTCACCTTCCCTCTTTCAGTATGAAATAAACCAGCTGGATCGAACACAAACATCCTTGGCCACAATTCCTTTTCTAAAGGAGATTAAATCTGTAACTGGAGTTGAGGATTTCATGCTGTAAAATAGCAGGTGATCAATGCCTGAAGGCCGCATCACGGAAAAATGCAGCACTAAAAGCGCACTGGGATTTGAAGAAGGATGCGCAGGATGGAAAAGACACCAAGCTTTCCTCCACCTGCCACATAACCTCCAGAAATCTGACTCTGCAGGTCACACCTTCCTGCTGGTGGCTCTCCTGTGTACACTGCTGGATACAATCTCTCATACAGAGTGTCCAGCTCAGTTCAGGATACAAAATCTGCACATACTATCAAGGCTTTTTAATAGAATCAACTGTCGCATTAAGATGGCTTAATAATATCAGTAAATTGGTAATAAGAATTCAATCACCCTTTTTTGTGAATTTGATATTCAAAATATGTGGGGAAGATAAAAAACAGTTTAGGAAGTTACAATAACTCATCACACAATATGTTAGAATTACACTTTTCTAAGCCAAACTAGGCTACCTTTCATCTAACTCTAAAGGAGAACAGGGACAATAGCAATTACAAAGCCCTTTCTAAACATTTACAGACTGGCTGCAGATGGGGACTGTGTTTTGGATTCACATTGCCACACTGGGAAAAAAACCACACACACTTTTACGCTGCTGTAGTAACTCCTGAACATTTGTCTGTTTAGTTTATTAAGTTAGAAGTTACTGTCTGTGATATAACCAAACAAATAGCTACTGAAGCTGGAACAGCTCTTTCAATTAGCATTGTCATACAAACAAGAACATTTGCACTGTGAATGAGTAAGTGGCTGGTGCAGGCAAGAGCGACTGCTGTCTGGGGGAGACTGAAGAACGACTGTGACATTAGGATGCGGTCGCTCCTGCCAGCTCCCCCCACTCACGCACACCCTTTTCCAAGACTGCATTGCGTATGCTCTCTCAAATCAGCCAAACGTTATCAGTCAGAAGATGGGAAGGCATGACTGACGTACGGCGAACGGCTGGCTCCTTTCCCCTCTCTGCAGTGGGAGCAACCCACAGCACCAGAGCTCGAGCAGGGCAAGGGGGAGCTGGAGTGGCTGTACACGCTTACACAGCAGCGGGGCCGAGAAGAGACCCCCACGACACACTCTCCCACGCCTCCTGTGTGCCCGTCAGCCAGCCCTACACAACGAGCCTCAGCGCTCCCCTCCCTCACCAGCACGGCCCTTGCTCTGGGACACCCTATGGGTCGACTCCTTCTGTGGTGACAAGGAGAAAGGCCACGATGCTAGCCCGATGATGGGCAGGGGAAGGGGCCCTCGCAGGAAGACCAGCCTCTGAGGGCTCCCCAGTGCTAGGGCACCATCAGGAATCCACCAAATTGAATTTAAATGTTGAAAATCTTAGACATACCCAATTTGTTCAGATTGAAAGGTATCATGCCATGTCCTAACAGTGGGTTTCGTGAAGATATAATTAAATAAACTATTCTGTTTTATTTGGCCTTTAATCCCCTTGATAAAACACCCTGTTGGTTAGTATTGATAGGATTGGTCTGGCTTTGCTTTAAGTGAAAGACTGGCCCGCTCAGCGCCCGATTAAAGAGAGGGGCAGCACTGACACCACCGCACCCTCTTGACAGAAGGGAAGCAGTGTATCTGATGAGTACGCAGACACCAGGGTCTTTCTCCTCCTCTCTGAACACTTAATAGAACTCAAACTAAGTCAACTGGGTTGCTAATCAGAGGAGAAAGTGGGAAATAAAAAACCAAACACAATCACATAATAATTAGAGGAAAACCTGCTGTTATAAATAAATGCATAACTCTCCCCCTAGTAACTGCCAGGCACATTGGCAGCAGGTAAGGACTGTCTTGTCAGATGTCACAGAAATTTATGCTTTTACACAGTATGAAAACTTCTCAACTATTAAATGAAAAACAAAGTAGCTTATCTCAATGCAATACATCTATTACTTTGATTTTTCATGCAGACTACAATATTTTCAGTATGTAATCACTGGTATTAATTTAATTCATTTTATTAAAAACTATTATCCTACTTTATGAGGTTATTCTTGTGCCACTGTAAACCTTATCTGAGGGTGTGCTGATCAAAGCATCTTCAACAGACACAGATTTAGAGCTGCCTGTGAATTAGAATGCTAAACCTACTGTTAATGCATCCAGGGAAACAGCCTCAATAATTAGATTACTTAATTATTTATGATAGGTCAAATTTGAAGTTAACATAATTTAGTATTTCTCTGAAGAGCTCCCAGCTAGGATACTTTAGTTGACTTAGTGAGTAAATCAAACCAGATCTGATTGATGGGGTAGTAACACTGGAGATGTTCAGGCTTTGCAAGAATGGTGGAGTTTCCTAATGCCATGCCTCAGAGCACTCTGCAGAAATAATGGGATCCCATTTTCACTTACTGTCTGTGCTGTCTTCATGCCGGGATAGCCACTGGTATGACTTAAGGACAGTGCTATAGATTAGAAGTGCCCATTCCCTCCTCTGTAATTACATCAGCATGTCTCTCCCAATAAACAACAGAAATGGAAATTGGAAGTATGAATAACAGGTTTGGAGTCAATGCTGAGGAAACATAAGCAAGCAGTGTTCAGTAAACACTGGCAAACCTGAGAGCAGAAGACAGAGGTTGCTTTTTTTTAAGATAGAATAAAAGAGGCCTCACTCTAAGGTCACATTTGCATTTACCACATAAACACATCTTGCTTCCATCTCAGCAGCAGTCAGTATGTTAACAGCTGTAACTGTCAAAAACATCAAGAAGCTTTAAATTACAGTAACTTCTGTGACCCTCCAGTAAACAATTCAGCCTTTTATATAATACTGCTTTCTGTCCATGAACAGCACCTAACATTTAATTCCAGTCTGACAGACCTGGTTAGCCTGCTTTGTTTCACTCAGGACGGTTTTCAAAAATACCACACAGCAGAACCTATTTTTCCAGGAAACTATACAATAAGTGCATTGCCTGTCAAGAAGAGATTACACAATTATACTTGCATATACTATATCGACTGAAATCCATACAATGTTTTTGCTAGGGAAAGATGCAGGTGGAGATAGAAAGGATTAATATAGGATCACAGAATAATTTAGGCTGGAAGAGATTTTTATAGGTCATCTGGTCCATCCCCTGCTAGCAGGGCTAATGCCAGGTTAGATAAGGATGTTGAGGGACTTGTCCAGCCATGTCTTGAGTACCTGCAAGGATGTGGATCCCACAAACTTCAGTACTTATCTACAAACCAGTTCCACTCATTTTTAAGACAACAAACGCAAATCTTCCATGAGATCCTGCTATCATCAAGTTGCTTATTAAAGACTAAGGTCACAGCATAGATTGATGTAACTAGTTCACCTTGATGAATTTCGTCTATTCAGATTCCTATCCACTCGTTATTATTGAGACAGAGACCTTTCAATGGACATGGAAAGAAGTACTTTTCTACCCAGACAACTTTACTATAAGGTTTTATGCTGCTTTTCTCCCCTGATTTCCTGAACAAACTCAGCAGAATCCAACCCACCTAAGCAGCCTGTGAAGGAACCAAAACCTGTACAAGCTTTATGACTTTAAGGTCCCTTCCAACCCAAACCATTCTATGATGATTTATTTTTGTTTGAGGTTTATCTTGTTTGCTTTATTCTGTTTTCAACTCCCTTTTTGTTTGGGGGCTTTTTTGTTTTGTTTTGTTGTTGTTTGTTTGTTTTCTTGTTGGCAGCAATCAGAAAATTACCACAGATACAGCAAACGTTATTTTCTTAGACTAGATTCTAGCATTGCCTTGTAAGACTAAACACAGAACTACCCTAAATCTTCTTTTCTGAGAAGAAATTAATGTATTTACTACAGGAAATGCAATATAACATCTTTCTCGAAGTCTTGGGGCTATTTTCCTACGGCATCTTGTTTGTTGGCAACACACGCAGAACTCCAGCAGCACAGCTTTGCATCTCTTTGTAAACAATGTCACTGAGATGAAGCAACTACATTTAATTTCAACCAATGGAGATTTTGTTAATTATAGAGGAAAAAAAAAAAGGAAAAATGTTTGTTCCACTTACTACACATCAGAACAGATTAGAAAACTACACAAGCAAAATTTCGTGCTAGTTTGTGCAAATACAATGGCAGTTTCCATTAATATGATTACATCCCTCACTGCGGGAAGTAACATGGTCGTTTAGGAGATGCCAATTTGTGTCCTTCGGTGGTGATGTCAGAAGCCTACACGGCATCTGCCCACTGCTCTGCCCTTCTGCGACTTCTGAAAAATTTCAGATCATTGCCCTGGAACTGCCTCCTGAAATAAGCACACGTTCATCACATTTAACACCAACTTCCACCTCTGCTGAACTGCAGAGTGCAAAACTACACAGCCAATTAGTGACAACAGATGTGACTAAAATTTCATAAAAGCTTTCAAGAAGTGACCTTTAAATAATAAAAATACCCCATGGTTTGAAATATCTGAGTCAGATAGAACAGATGAGATGACTTTTCTGTACCCCTTTTTTCTGCCTACTTCTGAATATGCATTAATGAACTGAGCATAACTGGCATCATGAATTCAATTTATAGATACAAGAACACCAGCAAAAATCCTAACACCTATCAAATGAAACATCACAATTACCTTCCCCTACATTATTATCTACCCACATTTTCCTACCTATCCATAAGAAAATGATACTTCCAATAATTCCATTGGTGTGCTGGGTTCAGTCAGGAAAGAGTTAACCCTCTGCACCATGGCTGCTATGGAGCTGGGTTCCTGGTTGCTGAGGGCAGCACTGCTCAGGTCTGTGCTGGTGCTGGGGAGTGCCTGCCCTGAATTCAAGGTCTTTCTCCGCTTCTGAGCCTGCAGCTGCGTTCCCGGGTCTCGCTGTCTCGCTACAGGCAGTGCAGGGGACACAGTTCAGAGAGTTGTGCATTGGTCAGTGGGTGGTGAGCAACTGTATCACAATTGCATCATATTGTACCGTATGTTTTATTTTCTATTCTCTTAATTACTTATTAGTAGTAGTATTTGTATATATTAATTTAGATTTAATTAGTAAATGGTTGTTATCTCAATTTTACAAACTTCCTTATTTTTCCTCCAATTCTTCCCCTCCACTGGAGGAGAGGAGGGGGGACTTGTGAGAACGACTCTGTGGTATTTTGCTAACCGGAGTTAAGCCACAACGACTGGTATGTTGTAATTTTAGTGAAGGTGACCTAAAGAAATGAGCAAGGGAATGATTTCAGGATGAGGTGCTTCTTAAATTAGTAGTTTTAAATCAACAAATATAAAGGAAAAACACACTGTCCTCCAAATCACCAGTACTACAGTGCTGAGATTGCATTAAAAGCTTACACTGGGGTTGGTACACAGCATGTTAAATGGCATTTCAAACAGCATTATGATGTGCAATCCCTCGGAATTCCATCATTGATTTTTGAACCTGTAGTCCTCCACAAGTCCATGTCATGTTCTTGAGTGATAGGTTCAGCATTTAAGTATCCAATTTAAAGAAAAAGTAAGTAAAATTCTCAGCACTTTATTACCCATTCCCTACATATGTGAGATGCTCAAGAGCTCAAGTCATCTTTCCACATGCCAACAAAGAAATTACTTTAGAGCATATCCTTCAGTATCAGCTTGTAGAAAGTACATTCTGTAAGGTGTGGAACAGACTCATCCTGTCCACCACATCTTCCCCCACTGAACACTACTGGTAACGGGATAAGTAGACGTCCAAAAGCAAAAAACAAGAAGTAGCACATTCTCATTTTCACAGCATGTATACCTGGGTCTCCCTTAATAAGACTAGGATGATTTAATTCTGCCTATACAGCTACAGTTTGTTAGCTTTATCTCCAAATATTCTTACTAGCTGGAAGAGCCTGGCCTAGAGGAAGAAAAGCTGTTTATTGTTTGTTCCCCTAACCTGGCAGTTCTGTCAGATTACTTGCACTCAGGGTATCTGTAGATAGGTGTGAAAGCAATTACAGAGATACCGAGAGTATTTTTTGCTTCTTTTTTCTTCATAAAACTTACCCATTTCAGGAACCTAAGTAAAGGCTTGGAACAAGTAATACTCTGGGCTTCAAAACACATCTCATTTTCTCTATCAGTAACACAGAAGTTGCAAGAAATCTGGTACTACTCACGAATAGCAACAGATAAAATTATAACTTTTGCCACATTTTATTGCATCATTACTGCTTTTTCAAGAATGACAAGAGGAAAGGGATCTCCTTCTGGTTTGTCACAAGGTTGCTTCTTGCAGTCTGTAGAAAGCCAGCACAGATATTTTGTTAAAAATGTTTGGTGCAGAAGAGACCTGAGGACCATATGGTTTACTGCAAAAGGCTTCTCCCTACAGCTCTAGCACATCCCCTTCCAATGTCGATCTCGCTAGTCTGTGGCAGGGGTCAATAATCCCTATGCGGAGGGACCTATCCTCCCAGAGAGGCCCAAGGGCATCAGTCTGTAATGAGTTGCAGCAGGAACAAGAACTGGACAAACCACGTTGTTGCAGTAGACATGGAATCCAATAATGAAAACTTACCTAGAAGTAGCTGACAGTCTTTTAAATAAAACTCACAGGAGTGGCTCCTGAGCTGAGACACCGCAGAGTGCCTCCACATCCACAGAGCTACATGTGCCACAACTGTGAAACATCTGTCAGCTCTTCCTGCTGGCCATCACCTGGATTTTAGAGACTCCTCATGTTTTTGGCATGTTTAAAGCACAGAAAAAAAAAAAGGAAAAAAAAACCCCAAACCAAACAAATAAACCCACACCGCGTTTTGCACAGTTTACATCAAATATTTCTGTTGTTTCAGTCACAAAAAAAATTGCAGTTTAAAGGAAAAATCAGACTCCTCTCAATGCATCAGGAGAGAACTCACCAGAAGTTTCCGAGCCTGAAAATGTGACACCTGTAGCTCTGTTCCATACTCAATAACCCTAAAGCGGACACAACAGCTGTGTCATGGGGAGAAATGGTTCTCCTACTTATGCCTGTCGAACCTGACATGAAGATTACCTTCTCCTCTCTTTAGTTCTACTTTCTTACTTGCAGATAAGGATATGGTCATTCCAAACATCACAGGTGTATAGCAAAATGCATCTCATTAACCGCAAAACCCAAATACTTCCAACTGTTTCAGACATTAACTTTCTCCTCAGCCTACAGAGCCTGCATGTGCTAGAGGTATGGTATTTCTGCTTTATTTATTTCTTAAAAAAACATTTTTCACTAGGAATAGTTAATTTTATTACAGAAACTCCATTCATGGTATAAGTTGATTTGGTAACTAGCCCACTTATACATTTTGAAAGTAAAGCTAGATCACATGAATTCTGAAGTTAATTCAACTTTCACAGCCTTTTTAATTTTTTTTTCCTAAATTTTAAGGAAAAAAGAAAAGTTTAAATTTGAATGAGGAATACAAGAGAGAGATTCACACAAATATACACATTAACCATATTTTTAAGATAATA
Organism: Rhynochetos jubatus; assembly: GCA_027574665.1. Taxonomy (NCBI): domain Eukaryota; kingdom Metazoa; phylum Chordata; class Aves; order Eurypygiformes; family Rhynochetidae; genus Rhynochetos; species Rhynochetos jubatus. The sequence goes on from CM050655.1 coordinate 12,283,892, forward strand.
AATTTTTCTTTATAAGGTTCAGGGACATAAATTTTTCAGTACTGCCTCTTCATAAGAGTAAAATTTCCTGAAATACTGAAAAATAACTGAAAGTGAGAATGCCATTTCTTCCTCAATTCATATCAATAGATATTATCATTGAAATACAATCACCATGATCATTTACATAAAGATTAACATTCATAATCTTTATGTGGCTGACTGTAGGTATAAACACTTAAATATTTATCTTCTTCAGTGCCTCTGAAAGCCTGCACTTGTCCTGGTTTACAACTATTAATTTAAATTATTATACCCCCCTATATTTAACGTCCCCTGTTAGATCGTATGGTCTACCTGTACTTTTCTCCATAACAGTTCAATGAAAAATAAGTGCTTTGTGCAGACATCACATTACCCACCTCGCTATTAAATAAAAAATCCAAACCAAAACGAGCCACCACCAACAAAATCCACCCCAATAATATAACCTCTTTGTTTTTCCTGTGAAAACACTTAGCACAGTTAGTTCTTTCGGGAATGAAAGGCCATTGGCAGATTAAAAAAGTCCTGTAAATTATTTCAAAGTTGTCAGAGATTTAGATTTAAATCTAATCAGTTATATCTGTATTGTACACATTGAACCAGCTCTAGCTTCTAAAATTTACCTTGCAAAAATGATGCACATGCCACAATATGCAATTTTAATAAAATAAGCATGAAACATCAAGAGAAGCATGACAGTATGAGTTCTATCCTGCCTTCTGCAGAAGACATCAACATGATGTAGTAATGTCTTCAGCAATACTTACTTTGCCTGTCAATAATTTTATACTAAACTGTTTTATACCAGTTTACCAAATAAGTAAATCAATACTTAGTCTAAACAAAACCAGCCACATGAAAATATTCAAGGACACTATCAGAAAAAAGAGATTTTAAAATAGCTTCTGTCTTTGATATTTCTTTCTCCACACTGCATGAAAATTGGCAACACACTCCTAAGAAACACAGGATGGCCTCACTAACCTTGAGAAATTCATAAGAGAAATTTGCCTGCCCAAGCAAGTGCCTGACATTCAAAAATAACTTCCTGAAACATACCCAGCGTGCAAGAGTTCAGCCAACTAATGGGTTTTAACTAGGCAAAATCTGTACATTTTTATGATGAAATCGACAGCTTTGGCTCCACTCTTCATCTGTTAAATGCCACGTACACCTCGGCTGGAGCACATCAATAGCACCATCGATTTTTTTTCACTTCAGGGAAATTACTCATTTTCTGCCGTTGTAATGATACGGCAAAATTAAAGCAACTATTTGGATACTTGAGGCCATTAGCCCCATTCTCTTTAAGGCACGCGCCTTGACTACACCTCTGTGTATGGCTAAAGCCTCAATGATACCTGTTCATGGTTCCTTTCCTTGTCTCCTACTGAAACTCTCACTCAAAAACCCCCAATATGCCAAATAATAAGTATGTTATTTACACACTGAAGAGAATGTGTAAAAATGTAATATGGATCAGGCTTCATGCCATTTTTTTTCCTCCTCGCTGTTGAGAATAATCTCACATTATCCAAGTTATCACTAGACAGGTTTTGTGCCTCTGCTGCTCCAAACTTGCTTCTTCCATAGCCAGAAAGTCTTTTTAATTGCAGGCATGCTGAGGAAACTTAGCTTAGATCTAACATTCATGCCTCAATCCTATACATTCTCTGGCCTTTGCTTGGTAATTGTGTACTGCTAGTAATGGCCTAACGATGTCCACAGGACATCTTACCTGGACACAAAACTTGCCTCTACTATGTTGTTAGCTGTCAGGTCTTGCTTTTCTCTCTCATTTGGATCTCACCCTGTAAGTGAGATTTCAAAAGCTGTCACTACCTTCAAGCATATATAGCTGTCCGTATACACTGCATTATGTTAGGAAAAGATGGGGCTTCAAACAGGAGACGGGGAGAACACTCAGACAATGCCCAAATGTTTGACAGGATTGAGTGTCTCAGCGTTATGAAACAGGGATGTATTTTTAATTGAACTTATCGCTCCCCTGAAACAATGAAAGGGAATATGTTATTATCTAAATGAAGTTATGGATTTTCTTTTGTGAAATAAATTGCTAGATGCTAGCATACTGAAACAGAGGAACAGTTACTTTACAGATGGACAAGGTTTAAACACATTTCACAGTGTTCAGAAGACTAAAAATGTTGTAGGAATTAAGCATTAAAACAGTATTTTCTCCACTCATAGAGTGGAGAATACATAATAATTATTTGAAAATTAATTTTTCTATTTCATGATTTACATACAAGTAGGTATTTTAGGGTACATAAAGGTAAATATGTGGGATGGAATCCATAAGATTTCAAATTTTCCCCAGTGTCTAGGTCATTCTTACCAATCAGATTTTCTTTTAAATGGCATCCTCCAAAAGGTCACCACTCCCTCCCCTCTTTACACCACACACAGCTGCTATAACAGACAGCGAAACCTATTTTATTTGCTTTTTCGCCCCTGCTTCTTTTTTGGTGAATCTTTTCTTATAACAATAGGGAAATACTGGACAAAAGGAAATAGGAAGTTGCATTTTGTTACGTTCATTTTGTTTGCCTGTTAAAGTGTCAGCCTGGAATCTGAAGGACATTTAATAAAGCACAGCTCATATCAGTACATCTGTTTCCTGTGTGCCTTTGTGTATTCATAATGAAGTTTCATAACAAAGGCAAAATAAGCTTTAAATTATTTCTTCTTCAGTCTTACTAGGTGGCAGGAATCTCTAAGTCATATTTACAACAAAAAGTAATAACTCTAGGACTTTATTATTACTAATGTTTTCTTTGGATTAAGCCTTATCTTACACAGAGTGCTTAATTGCTAAAGTATGACTGATCCCTAACAACTACATCTGCATTAAATTCAATTCTCCTATGTTCAACAGGACGAGCTCACTTCTGCCTTTTCTTACAAGAGGAAGTAAAATTCTCAGTCGTTATTATCACGACATCATTTGGATTCCAATCTCAAGACTTCCATAGTTTTTCAGAGTATTTTTGATGAATTAGACTTTGTAGACAGGCCTAATTTTACACAGGAGGAAAATATTGATATTGAGCAAAATTAATTATCAGATAATATCATACTATCTGATAGTACGATAGGCTTTTCATGTACACACTAAAGAATATATTCCATAGCAATGTCTGCTGAAACTTTGTCCATTTAAATTTCATCGGGAAAACACCCAAATACTGTTTTGTTGTTCTTACAAGGTATATGAAAACTGTATTCCTTAAAATATCTTCTACATTCCCATTTTTTCTAACCAGCAGTATTCTAAATCAATGTCAAAACTAAAATAGACATTTTTTAAATGCAAACAGGCCACAGATATAGGCAGAATTATTTGGGACAAAGAAAATGCATCAAGGTACTACAGATAGTTTTACTGAAATCAGTGAGTTTATCAGGACCAAAAAGCAATTGCAAAGAACATGTATAATGTTTTCTAACATGTATAATCTGAAAAAGAAAATTCATTTATAATGACTCTACAATTTGCACATTTTCTCATATGGTACCAAAGTTTTCACATAATTATACTCATTTTGGAAAAAAATACCTTGTGCACATAATTACTTGCCATTTGAATACCTTGAGTTCATGTAGCTTTAAAAAAAATTCCCATCTATTTATTTTGCTCACACCACTATTAATACCCAATATCATGATAATATTCCTACTTTATTACGTCTGCAAAACCAGCCCTCACTCAGAATCACAGTACATGCTGCTCTCCATGAGAGCAATTCTTCAGGAAGCCTAGGAGTTGCCACCTCCTCCAGAGCAGATGGAGGAGTCAGCTCTGTTCTGTCTCTGACCTGACCTCTGCTTTGAGGAAAACTTTAAGCTGGTATTGCTACTAACACATGGAGTTCTGTCCTTCCTTTAAAACTTGTATTAAACTCTTTATATTGAAAAATGGACTAACAATAATCTAGTATAAACAATTCTTAAATTATTTCAACCATTACTTTCAAAAGAAAGTTGTATGCCAGACTGATTTCGGTATGGGGCTTTTTACTTGCAGTACTTGCACACAGAAACTGTTCCTTATTTGACTATTTGTCCCAGCTGTCGTTTACAGTTCAGCTGCCCTGAACGCATCGTTCCCTGTAAGTTCCCATCCCAGCACTGACAAAAGTTGCACTGAAATATTTCTAGACCTTACAGGTATTCCATAGTTGTTCAAACAACACAAAGGTAGTTATTTTGATTAGTCAGGAGACAAACAAATTGCTAGCTACGTATATAGAGATTTCTATCTGTCTGTATACTTACAAGAGATTTATTTTTTCCAGAAGCTTGCAAATCTTGATTACCCTGACTCTGCCATAGAGGCTGGACACGTGTGAGGATTTGTAGTCAATCCTTACCGAACACGAAGCTAACTAAAGCAGCTTAGATAAGATCTTTTATTTGATGGCAGAGAACTAATCTTGGATGCAGTACAATGTGTACAATCTGGAATCTCTATAGTGATTTTATCAGCCCACTCTTTTCATCATCTACATGTTATAATTGCAGCCAGACTATAACCCCCATACTCCTACGCTGCAGTGTCCCATCGGTTTACAGCACCCAGAGCCAGCAGCACTGTTTGACAAAAGGCATGGTCAGATCTCTCACTCATCTCTGCCTCCTCAAAGCAAGCTGTGGAAATCATCCATCTAAATCCTCCCTGATCGCCTTGCGGTGATCTCGCTTCCAGGGCTGTTCAAACATATGGGCAGCAATCAGGCCGTATCTAACCTCACATTTACCAGAAATGTTTAGAACAGCTCAATGGGTCTGTAATACCCATTTATACGTACGCCATTCCCTTGAGACATTATTACCCTGCCGAAGTGGAAAATCGTATCTGTATACATTAGAAAAATAACACTGCTACAGAAAATGTGAAAGCTGTTGCATGATAAATCCTTCAGCGGTGCCTGTAAGAAATACCACAACTCACCAAGGGGACCAAGTTCATAGAAACGCACATCCTGTAAACTTCGTAAGCCAAGGTTCCTCATCTATCAAATCAGAGGGAAAAGGTGCAAGAATGACTGTGTATTTTTGGCTGTTATTTCAAGAGCAGGTCTGTCGAGCTATATGCTTGTTGGCAGTTTAGCTTCCACAAGTTTGGTGAAGCCAGATAGGCACCTACTGAATCCGAGTCTTGAGAAAAGCCTTTACTGTGCAGAGGAAAAGCACTGTCCTGTCCAAACAAACCTGAGCCGTATTACCTTGAAGCAAGAAGATATTTATAACATTACAAGGGAGATTCTCGCATTTCATGTGGTTTCGTTACACAACCATGTTGTGTGAGCTAAACAGACGTGTAATATTTTTAAAGCACTTCTGATAAATTTTTGCTTTGTATTCTACATACTTCAAACCCCATTTAAGAAAAATACTTTGTGCAAAAGAAGCTGCAGCCCTTGTTCTGGTTGACTTCCACTAACTTTAGTGTCAGTCAGTGAGAACTGTGTGACAGAATTTGTAGAGATAACCACGCTGCTGACAGGCTGCAGTAGGGAAGAGCCTGAAGCCAGGTTAGGCAGGATGCTTATACCCTCCCTATTCTAACTCAAGGAGTACTTACATAGGACTGCTAATAGAGAATAAAGGCACATATGGAAGAATTACGGCTGTGTTTCCTGGTAAATGCATGGATTACATACACAAGGATAGCTTCTGAGAGAGCAGGAACTTCAAAGGAATACAGCAGAAATGATAAACTTTACTTGCTACGGTAAATGTCAACACTGCATGCAGGACAGTTTAGAGCCACGACTTATTTCCTGATTTTATTTGGACACACTGCTGCTGGCTAAAGATAATGTGAATATAAAGCCTGATTCTGGACACAGAATTTAAAGACCTGATTAGAACAGGTAAAAAGCATTTCTATGAGGAAAAGAATTCTGTTACTTCTCCTGAAATGGATACAAACATACATACATATACAAATGTAGTACACATAAAAGCATACATATATAAACATATATACTTATATTTATATATCTACACATACAGAGTGTAAAATTGTCAAAAACATTCAGATACTTTTGTATTACATATATGAATATATATGTTTATGTATCTATAATGAAATGTTAGTCCTAATAAGCAGTTTTGTTTATTATATTATGCCAACTACTAGTCTAACTTCAATTACGGCTCATGCATTAATACAACTGCAAAATATACAGCAGCAAAGACAATAAAGGTGATTTTAAGTAACACCAAGTACTCCAGTTTATGCTAAAAAAACTGCACCCCTTGTCCCACCAATACAGCAATTTGTTTGTGAAGTATTTGCTGACTCCTCATTAGACGTTTCTGAAAATACGGGATAGAGAAAAGCTGGAGTAAGAGATTTGCAAAGCTTACTTGGAAAATAATTATTTTTGCACTGCAATTTCCAGTTCTTCTTACTGCTTATAGGTTCTGGTTTCTAACAGCATATAAATTAACTCTGCAGTTCCTATTATAATACAGGTAGAAATTGCCAAGCTAACCTTATCTAGTTTACAATTTTTAATAGTCATATTTTCAGTGTAATATGACAACTTATGTATTTTCAAGTTGCATATTGTATTTCAGAACTTATCTGCATGTGTGATAGCACTGCATTTTCTTTCATATTGAAGCAATATAAACTTGTCTTCCTCAGATATGCGGATACTCAAGGAAATAGAGGCAAGATAGCTTTGCATGCCAGCAGTGTCATTAAATCCTGCTATTTTACCAAGAGCAGATGTCCCAAATGCAAGGATCTCACACGTCAGATTTCATATCCTTTTCAGAAAATACATTTTTTTTCCTTCCTCAAGTAGCAAAATGGGATATATACTGCTCACGGTTTCAGACGCTAAGAGCTAAAGAGTTAAAGGTACCCTATATGAAACAAACCCTCTCGTTTTCCATCACTTGTGATATCTCTAATCACACGATGTATATCTTAATTGGATTCAGCCAAATCACTCAAGCTTTTTTTTTTGCTCTGAAAGCCTGAACAAATGAATTAGCATGCTGAAAGCTGTACCTCAAAAAGAGATAAAGGAATTATTTTCATTTCCTTTTGTTTAGCCCAATGAGGGGATTAAAATGATATTTGGAAACTGGAATTATAGCAGGATCACAGACAGTTAACGCAGGGAGCACATAGGCTCAAAGGACTTTGCCAGACAAACAAGAAGTTATACAATACATATATTCCCTTTAGCTACCTAAGAAGAACATACGCAACACACTCTGCATCAACTCCAGCTCTGTCAACGCTCTATGCCCCAACCTTCTGCATGAATTCTATTTTGTGTTAAAACCAAATGAAAAAAAAGTCACCCGTTTGTTTGTGCCCTATTGAGATCTTTTCACTAAAAATTAATATCTAGACTTTTTATCATGCAATCTATTTAACTAATAATTTCTTGAAATTTGGCATGAAAATAATCGCTTGGGTGCAATCCTAGGCCTAGAAATGCTGGTTTTCAATTTCACACTGTCAGCAAACCAGGAATCTAAAAAATGTGCTCTGACTAAACCCAAGAAATTAAACTGGCACCTCTACCGAATTGTTTTGGCTAGCACATGAGATACTCAGAACATCCCATCAGACCAACCCCTTACAGGTAATTGCATCTTCATTAGGAAGGTGTGTCCCTGAGCCGCTGCTAGGAATCCTACACAGCTGAGTGCAAGCTGCATTAAAAGGAGATACCTAAGGGGAAGAGTTTTAGGCATACCTGTGTACTGCAAGTCAAAATGCAGGCATAACTTCCACATTTTATTTGACATAATTAATGCCGATTATCAAACGGCAGCTCTTTAACTGCTGGCTGGAGGGAAGTGCAGACTGATTTGGAATAAAGTAATTGACACAGATCTAAAAACATTGCTTTGCCATGCACAAGAGAAATGATGTTTGCTTATTTTCCTACACAGACTGAAGGACAGCTTGAATGATTCATTCTTAAATGAGAAAACAAAAGGGGACAGGGAGGGGAGGGGGGCTGGATTGAACTGCACTGTAATTTCCTTTAAAACTTGCTGTGGATTTATAGCTATGCAGTGCTGTGACAAGGAAGGTGAGCAGGACAAACCCTAGACACAGGCAGTGAAAGTACGAATGCGTAGGACTAGTCTTCAGTGTTGAAGGTGGGGAAAAGCACAAGCAAGAACCATTTTTGTGGTTTTGTAGTATCATCTCTTTAACCCTTTCAATGTATAATCACTTTGCCGCAACAACGGCCGACTCCCGCAAGCCACGCTCAGGACTTCTTCAGTAATTCACAACGTAATTATGTTCTCAGTTTAGATGATCGTATGGTAGCAGTTTGGCATAATTTCTATTTTAGGACTAAACCATGTTCAGTGCACATTTGCACATCATATAGCTCATTCACTGTTTAAAAGCCATATTGTGCAGGCGAAAAATAGCTCATTTATTCAGTCCTTTTAGAACTAGAGTTTGTACTGAAAACTTCTGAAAAGCAGTCAACACCTCCAGGTCCCACTGGCTTCAATGATGCCTGAACTGGGGAAGGACTGAAATCATCTTTATAACCTAACAGGCACAGATTAAGAGCTTCATATTTGAACTGTTTTATGCAGATGAAGAGGCACTGTATGAACTAAAGCTCACTAAAGGAAAACCTTCCAAATCACTATTTATTCAACAAGAAAAATAAACATTGTATCTACCTTGAACTGATGAATAAATCTACTTAAGTCAATAAGCACTAATGGAATGAATGGAACTAACATTGATTTCAGGGCAGGCAGGACTTCACCCAATGTATTTACTCTGAACAAAACCATATAAACACAGTAATTGACTGCAAGGTTGGGGATTTAGAAAGATATAATATAAATTCCAGCATCGTTTTTTAAAAACTAGTACTTTTGACTCAAGCCTTATTGTTACTTGAATTAATTTTCTCTTTACATTCTATATTCTCAATCAAATCAATAAACTATTATTACCAAGTTTATTTTTATGAAAATCAAACCATACTTTATTCAATAAAAAACATCGATGCTTTCAGTTTATTCACAGCACATGACCAGCCATGAATACTGGTCAGATGTGGAACTTTGTTGCATCCAAGACACTTATGTTTCCATTTTAATAATTATTCTAAAGAGATATTTTGTAACCTTTTTTAAAAAAACTATTTAAAACTCATTAATAAATAGGTAACTCAAAGAATTATTTGTAAAGCATATCAAATCTAGGCTTAGAAAAAGAGGACGATCCAGAATTACCACTTCTAAAAACAGTGAAAAAATGTGATGAAGTGCAGCATGAAGAGCAGTGGCAGAATTCTTCCTGACTTGACACTTTACATAAAACAGACATTGTAATCTTTACAATAATGCACGTCAATCTCTCATCCAAGAACTGTAACAAGAAAAGTAAGAAATCACGGGTACATAAAGAAGTGTCATCACACTTGATCTGACATATACATACAGAATAACTATATTCAAATTTATTATAATTTCTCAATGTATAGGGAAAGTTTTCATTGGAAAACTTTGGCTAAATTGCGTTATACATTCTAATTACAGACATGTATGTACACATCTAAAATTTAAGAATTGATAATATTTATTTTTAAATTTATTTATTGATAGAAAGGATCTGGGAAGACCTCAGGAAATTATTCTTAGTCATTTTTAGCCATGGTGCCAATGTGATCGACAATATTCAAAGTCCAGTTTGTAAACTTACATATGTGTCAGGGACCAGATTGACTGTAAGACATCTCTGTAAAAAGTCTCCTTTACTTTTGATCATGTACTTCAGATATTAGGAATTTTCTATAAGCACACAGGAAGAATTATAGGAGTTCAAACCAGTTTTAAAATGATAAAAGCCTCTCACCAGCAGAAACAGATCCATCATTTCGTCACTTCAGCTAGACAATTGTTAAACATCAGAGCCCAAATCAGAGAAGCATTTTCTTTCAGATCTCACTGTCTGTGATGGGTTTCATTCCTCAAATGGTATCAGTGGAACTTCGATATTTTTATAGGAGATACTTTTACTATTTCAGTTTAAGAATTACAGGTGAATTCGTAAGAAAAAAATAACAAAACTCACTATGGTTCTCTTGCTTGCAACAGGTATGATGGTATTAAGGTATGAAGGTGACACATTTACATGCACCGGTGTCAAAAAAAAGCTAATTCATTGTGAAGTAAGCATGCCCCACAGGATCTAAATAAAATTTTAAAAAATATATATATCTACCTTACAAACCACATGGGGACCGTGATTCTTATATAATGAATGGATTGTTTCATACATGACATTGGAAAAATAACTGCAGTACTCATGGTCATTGCATATATAAATTCACTGCTTCATTAGGTGAACTGTGTTCGTTAGTTTTAGATACGAAACACATTCCAGCTACATGAGAAATGCAAGGGATTACTAATTCCACTAGAGCCAGCAAAAGGAATGTGTCGCACAACCCAGCTGCATCCTACAGGAACTGGACAGACACACGAGACATTCTGCTTGGTTCAATGCCCCACATGGCACTGTATCCACATAGGCTGATCCCATTTGATTCCTGTCTACAAAAACACTACTTGTAGTCCACTGGACTGGATTTCAAGAACATTCTTGAATCAATTATTGCACGAAAGATATTTCAGAGAAAATTGTTACCCTGTGCCCCCTTAAAGTCTGCAGTATAACTTGCAGATTTTTAACCTTTTATTTTTTTATGATAGAAAATATACCCTATACTTAAGCTTAAATAATTCTCCTAGCAATCAGGGTTGAAAGGAATACAGAAGACTGCAAAACAACTATTAAAATAATTCATGAGAATATTACCTAATCAAGGTACATGCATGATAATTAAAGATGTTCCATTCATGCTTTCTAGAATTGTGGAAATAGTAATCAATTCTTCTCAATTTTATGAAAGACTTTTACCCTTCCCAATGATTAAATGCCTAATGATGAAATCCAGATTATTAAATGTTATCAAAATATTAGGATATTTTTACTTAAGAGTGAAAGCCATGTCCTTCTGCTGTACCCTAACTATGTGCAGCAGCATTATGAATAGATCAGCCAAAGTGTGAGGAAGGGAATGTTATTGTTCCATCATACAGGTCAAATAGGAGTGGTTATTACTGAAATTACCAGCATGGTTGCAACAGATCCGCTATCACGGACAGACAGGTAGAGGTATGAGTTTGACGGAGATACAGTGGTTACTACACCCGAATGACTGATATTCTTGTATAGAAAAAGAAAAACATGAAGGCAAGGAGCAGCTACTGAGTATGAATCAGAATTTCTGAATGATTCCATCTGCTAATTCCACTCCCCTCTGCTTGCAGAAGTGTGGTGTAAGAATAAGGTGAAGATGAGAAAGAACTGAGTTAAATGTTTCTGTGGGGGCCTGGAAGGAAAACATACAGATTAATACAATCATTTTACTTATTGAATAGTTTCAGCATAATTACAGCTATATTAAGACTGTCACAGTGAGGCATCAACAGTGCCATCATAATGCCTACATAAAAGGTGACTCATCAGAGCGCCTAAATTCAAGTGAAACACTTACTGTCACTTAAAATGGTTTAGGAAATTAAAGCCAATTTATACAGCCTAATAGACTAACTTACTATGCTATTTTAATTATTTTTCATTCAGACAGGTTTTTCTTAGCACACAGAACCAATGCAACAAGCAGTGTCTTTTAAAAACCATGTAGCAAGCTGATATCAGTTAAGGATGGAAGAGTAATAACAGAAGAGGGGGGAAAAAAAGGGGAAAGAGAGTCATCTAAGATGCTAAATATTAAAGCTCAGAAAGGGGAACAAGGGAAAAAATTAGGAGAGCCTGCAGGCCTTTGGATGTATTTTGTTGGAAATGTGTCTGATAGAGAATTATGAAACAATTATTTCTATGGCTTAAGTAAGCAAACTTATAGGCCATCAAAAAAGCACATAATATTTCAACAGTTATTCAGTATTCCAAAAGCACAAAACCTGGCACTTATGTACTGCAGAAGATCATATATGTCATATCTGTGAACATCCAGTGATCTGAGGCCGTAACACAGTGACTTCCAGCTCTCTGGGACACGACTTTTCCAGCAGCAGCTCTCCAACTCAACAACAGATGAGTCCTGGCAGCATTGCCCCCCTTCCCTGCACCTCGCTCCACCCCAGGAAAGCCATGGCACCAGTTCTGGTTACTCCTAATAGAGACCCTGAATGGTTTTGCCTTGTTTGTTCTCAGACAGGCTGACAGTATTTTCAGCTATGGAACAGTGTGCATTTGTGTCACACAGCAGAAAAGTCCAGGGACGTTGCCTTACAATCAACAGAAACACCCAAAAAAGGTAAACTTAAAAAAACCTGTGCAGAGTCTAATCCAAACTTTCTTTATTGCTGGATAATGCACACCTTTAAAAATTTCTGTGAAATACAGGAAATTCTCTTCCTAGACCTAGAATGGGTGGGGTTGGCTAACAGAGCTAGAAAGAGGTTCCATCTTAAATGCACACACTCAGATACCATTTCAGTTTTGATGCAGCCTAGTAACAGAGTAAGCTAGAGAACGGTATTAGGTTGTTGTGAATAGCATTTCGATAGCACAAAAAGCATTATGACAAAACCTGTGAAAACCCCTGCGCTTTGGACAAATACATACATCCTTTACTGCTTCTCCAGCATCACTTTTAAAATGTTAATGAAAACACCATTTCAACAAGAGAGAAAGTCCTTTCAGTTGTTTCGTATTTTTTTAAAAATGGTGTAACCTATAACATGTAATCAATAAAGTTATACTGCCTAAGGATAGACGTATTGTCAAATATTCAATTAAAAAACATAGAAACGGGCCATTTCCTTTGAGTGAAATTCTGGAAAAAAAAAAAATTCAGAGTAACATACTATGATTTCAACAGAAATCTCCATTCTCCCATCAGTTCTCAAAAGCCTATTTCTATAGCATTATCATACACTAGACCTTACTTTCTTTCACAAAACCTAAAACTTTGGGTCTAAAGTTAAAATCTTCAATAAATGTACTTAATATGCTTAATGGTTTGTCAAGGTCTGCAACACACTACCTCCTCAGATGCCTTTTGAAATTATTCCTCACAACCCATGTATTATGTAAAAAAAGCCCCACAAAGGAAACTAAATGGCTGAAAATTATGATACGTATTGAATCACTGAGAAGCTACTGACCGTCAAGTCCTTATTTCAGAAATACTGTGGGAAATTATACTGAAATAGCAGACATGAGACAAACAGTAGCAACTAATCTGGCAACAGCAAAGACTGTCAGGGAAAGTTTAATATTATTGTCCTAAGAGCTTAGTCTTGTGAGTGGTTCACATCACACCACACCCTGTTGACGTAAGACACAGTACACACTCTCTTCCGCTCGGAATGGGATAAAGCATGAAACTATGTCCCTCTACGAACATCAACAACAGACCAATTATTCTTTGCTTGGGGTAGCAAGGTACCTTCAGATAGAGCTGGTTTAAATATTAAACTTACTAGATTTTTATCCCAGTTACGTTATTAATAATGTAGGAATGTAACCTACATAGTGGCTGCTTCAAGCAAAGCATCCTTCCAAGCAACATGCCAAGATTAGATTGTGCTAGCCTACTCTAAAAATGAAGTCACCTGGCCTTGCATTAGCTATGAGCAATCTGTGTTCTTCCATCTCCAGCCTTCAACTAATACAGACATTTTGAATACAAGTCTTTTCCTGAGAAGAAAATAAAATAGATCTTAAGTGAGAGTAAGCCCAGCAAAACTGCTTGCATTGCAGTAAGGGCTGCTGTACAATGACACCTGAATGTATTTCCTCGTGGCTGCTCCTACTCACTTATCTCATAAAATACTGTAAAGAGATTTTTTTTTTCTCTGCCGCCTCTTCCTCCTCAGGGGAGGATCCTCACACTCTGCCCCTGCTCCAGCGTGGGGTCCCTCCCACAGGAGACAGTCCTCCATCAAATTCTCCAATGTAAGTCCTTCCCATGGGCTGCAGTTATTCCCAGACTGCTCCAGCGTGGGTCTCTCCGATGGGGTGCTGTCCTTCAGGAGCAGCCTGCTCCAGCCTGGCCCGCCCCGGGGTCACCAGTCCTGCCAGCAAACCTGCTCCAGCCTGGGCTCCTCTCTCCATGGGGCCACAGCTCCTGCCAGGAGCCTGCTCCAGTGCAGGACGCCCACAGGGTCACAGCCTCCTTCGGGCATCCCCCTGCTCTGGGATGGGGTCCTTCCCAGGCTGCAGGGGGGTCTCTGGTCCCCCGTGACCCTCCATGGCTGCAGGGCACAGCCGGCCTCACCATGGGCTGCACCACGGGCTGCCAGGGGATCTCTGCTCCAGTGCCTGTAGCACCTCCTCCTTCTCCGGACATCTGCAGGGCTGTTTCTCTCACGTATTCTCACTCCTCTCTCCAGCTGCCATTGTGCAGTTTTCTTCCCCCTTTCTTAAATATGTCATGCCAGAGGCGCTACCACCATTGCTGACTGGCTCAACCTTGGTCAGTGCTGGGTCTGTCTTGGAGCTGGCTGGCATTGGCTCTGTTGGACACAAGGGAAGCTTCGTGTAGCTTTTCACAGAAGCCACCCCTGTAGCCCATACCTTCCCCCCCTCTCAAACCTTGCCACGCAAACTCAATATATGTGTGATCCTCACAAAAATTAGAAGTGAAAGAATAAAAATTTCAGCATTAAAATGCTACAGATACTGGTTTCCTGCAAATCTATAAAGTGCATTCTAGTTGCCTTCTGCATATATTATAAATGAGTTTATAGATATAAAGAAATTACACAATGCGAGAGAAAACAAGCCAGAGTTGCATCTATTTCCTTTTCTTTGATTTCAGCTGATCACTTTCCTTTTGAAAAACAACAGCCGCCACTAACTTTTTCTGTGCAAGAAAGCAGCATTTCAAAAGCATAAAGGACTTCTGCAAATTTGTAAGATGTGAGTCTCCTTTGAAGTTACACAAATAGAAAAACAAACATAGCTTTTAGTAACCTAAAACATTTCCTCTTTTGTTTGAAGGAAACAGGGCAAAACAAGAGGTCAAAAACCCCTTTTCAGAATCTGGAATCAAAGCCATAAGCTGTAGCAGCCAGGGTCAGAGAAGATGGGCTGACACATTAACCCAGGGAATCGCTGATGACAACGGCAGAATAATCAAAAGGATTATTGTCTGTCTCACCTCTGCAGCTGAGTCTAAAATGCGGTATTTTCACATGGAAAGACTCCAGTCAAGGACACGATATACATTACTACAGAAGGCCTGAAGATACCTTCGAAAATCAGAAAGGCTCAAATGTTGGCATTTCCACATTACAGCATTATCAATTGTAATGAGAAAACAGAAGCCTTCTTTAATGTAATAATCAACGGCCTAGCACATAAATTAGAGTTAACCAAACAACAAATAGCCAAGGTGTGTTAAAGAAACACTTACAAGAAGCCTAAGGGCAGTAGAGAAATCACTGACATTTTAGCTCTGCTACCACAAATGAAAATTGAAGGACTCGTCCTTGTCCTTCAATTTGTAAGAGAAGTCATCTAGTCTACTGAGCTTTGTCTGTTGTCAGTGAAGAGACAGGAGCAGGTATGCAACAATTCCTCTAAACTTTCAGAGATGAGATGAAATGAGGCACGTTAAAACTACAGTCTTCACACATCCAATACACTTCAGTTAGCTCTCCTGGTGTCTCTTCCTTCTTCCCTCTTCTCCAGAATCTGATGTGGTCTGACACTGAATTTCTCAAAGTTCTGTATTTACTTTGTCACAATATGTCCTAGACAGACAGATACAGAAAAACACCTTCTACGAAGTACATCGTTAACATCCAAATGAAAATGATAGCTTTCTTCAAATATAGGGCTCTGCTGACCAAAGTCCAAATTCCCTTCTCTCTGAGTCATGGAAATAAATCATACTTCTGCATTACATTTAATATAAAGCTACATATACATATGTTGGCTTCTAAATGTGCCCTCCCCAAGATAGAATTGGCTCATGCAACTTGGCGTGCAGCAGACACCATGGTCAGTGACCAGAAAGCCAAATTATTTTCGTGTCTACGCTGCTATCCCTGCACTGCTTAAATGGTCCTATTTCTCCTGGGCTCTTGGATCTTGAAGGTCATACTACACAACGTATTTATTCTGACAAGTTTTTAGAAATCTGACATGAAGAGACAGTGAACTACAAACTTCACAGGGACAGAATTTAACTGTTTTAAAGTTACACCAGGTTTAAATTGCTTACCTCCCGTTATATTTAGGGATGCACTGTATAAAACTGCCTTTTTTTTGCCTTCCTACTCATCTATACAAGCACATTTTTAAAACAAATCCGTATTTTTTCCTGACATAGTACAGTAATAATTTCATTCCCTGAATACCTTAGGGTTAAGAAATCCACCAACCCACATTCTTTTACAAAGTTGCCAAAGATCACTGAAATGTAACCTTTATGATAGGTCAGTAAACTTCAGATCAGTAAACATAAACATGCCTTTGCCTCCGGTGAATATATTCCATCTTAAGAGCTGTATTCATCCCACCTACAAACAGAATTCAGTGTAAGCAGTCACATTTTGTTTTCTCACTTTAAAAATGTCCAGAGATCAGCTCTATTGTTTATACTGTGATTTGCTTGAATAAAAGGCTATTCAAAATTTTTGGTTGGTGTAAATAAAAAAGTTGGATATAAACACTTCCTGCAATTCTGAAATAAAGAACAAAACCATATTAGAGTTGGATATCTGATGTATGAAATTATGATGACTGGAAACCCATTAAATAAGAAAAACCTCTCACATTGCATTTTTCTTTAAACATAATTCATTTCTATTCTACACAGTTAAAATCAATCACAGACCAAGTTGTGGCTGCAATTAGTTTGCACTTCACTACCTGTATCACTGATTATAGCTGGAGAGGTGTGGGCAATAACAGCACTCATCTGGCTTTTTCACTACCCAGTACTTGTTCACTACAGAGGCAAACTGATGAAGAGTGGCTACCGTTCCTTCAGTGTTTGCCAATAAGTGGCTCTCCTAGCTCCCAAATTACCTGCTGTGTGATTTTACTGTATTAGCTTAAGCGTTCTTGTAATAAGTTACAGTTGTATTCTGAACATAATACCATCTGGAGAGATTTACAGGGCATGTTTTCAAACAATAAATTAAGTGTACTGCATACAGGACAACCTCATACAACGGCCGGGGGGGGGGGGGGGGAAGGCGGTATGTGCAGTAAGGTGAAAAATGTGATGGTTCCGAATAGAGCTTTTTCTGCACAACAGGCGCACAACAGTTCAATAGTTTGTATAATGTGTTGACAGTCCTTGAAAATTACTAGACCGCTCCAGAAAACTATAAAAGTAGCTATTGTTGTGGTGTTTCTTTCCCATTAAGACTTAGGAAATATTCCCAGAGCTGTGACTCCAGGATTTTTAGACTGTTTAAGACAGACAAAAATATAAAAAGGATGTTGTTGTGGTTTAACCTCAGAGAGGAAAATACCACTTTATTGCCATTTAAGACATAAAGCTGGAGGGAGAGCTGTGCTGGTACTTCAGAAACCTGGGACAGACCAAGAAAGTGCCCATGAACGGACCGCTTAGAAGTGCTTAAAATGTTAAAGCTTTTTGCCAGGTATGCTTGGAGACTGAGAAGGTGCACACATTTGCTGGTTCTGATTCAATTCACCTCTTGCAGAGACCAGCTGATGCTGCAAAGCTGCATAAAGTGTGCAAAGTATGGAATAGCTCAGGGATATCCACTGACAAGGCCAGAAAAGTCTTTCATCTATTCTGGTATAAACACATCTCCTCAAGAGAAGCAGGTGCATTGTTTCAAGCAGCACTTGAAAGAGCCATACAAAGGGACGAGCAATGTGCAAAGACAACCAGGAGAGCCTTGCACTCATAACGGACATGACAACATGAGCACCACTAAGGCATCGGTGATTAAGGCAATATGCTGTTGTGAATTCCTTGTGCTGGTGGTCTGTACTGATTTCTAAAGAAAAAGGGCCAGATAAAGTTCATAGGACTTTACTACTCTTGGAGAAAGGGATTTGAGTGTGTGTGTACATGCACCTTTGTAAGAAAACAGCATCCAGCACAACCCTAGTATATGCTTAATCTGGAATTTAAAAAAAAAAATTAAAAACCAATCTATTCTACGTGGAAATAGTAAAAACTTTTCAAAACATACTTTCATTTAAAAGAAGAACCACTAGTTAAAAGAAACCTGAAAGACTTGAAATTATGAGAAAATTCGTAACAAAATACGAAAGAAAGCCTTTCACTTGTAATTCCAAAAAGATCAGAACTTGTTCATTGCCCTTCTTCAGAGTGCGGTATCTAGCACTTCAGTTAGGAAGGGCATTTAGGGTTGAAAACCTAAGACTGCATGAGAAAGAGGTAATCATTTTGGTATTATCCTTAATTTTCCCAACAATCATTGTCAGAACGAGAAATACAAGGAATGGGGTTTTTTTATTCTCATTACAAATTCTGTCTTTCTGAAGCAATATCAGAATTTTAATGACTCATATATTCTGTGAATGAGCATAGTGAACACTACCACTCTGACACTTTCAATGTTCTGTAATTTGATTTGTTGGCAATTCCTATTCTCTCCTGTTTACAACCTGCAGGAAAGAGGTAAAATATCCAGCCAGTCAAAAAAGAAAATATTTATAAGACACAACTTTATGGATTCATTTTAACTCTCCAGTAAAGTGGAGAGCTTTATATTATTATACATTTTGAAAAATCAATATGCACATACCCAAGCAATAGCAATTTTTCCAAAAGCAGCCGTATTATGATTTTTAATAGCTCCAGGGGAGAACTTAGCCATATGTTTAGCAAGCCTCCCAAAAGTTTAAATTCTTCTGCTTAATACAGTAGATACATAAATGCTAATACTCCTTTCTTGGTACAGAGCTAAGACGAATTTTTAGATTTGCAGTTTCTATCTGTTGTCTCAAGGACACGAAGAGAAAGCAAGGTGATGCTCCCAGGCTGTAGACTGAGTAGTTGGTACGGAAAAGGTGCCCAACAGTGAATCATACGGCAGTGGCACGTGACCACCTCCTCATTTCCAAACCGTTTCTGTGTGCCACCACCCCTGCTCCCCCTTGTCAGTGTGGTTCCATTGCCAGGACGACCCTGCTGTCCTCCAGATAAGGACTAACAGCTCCCCATATAAATCATATCTGGCACCTTGGTTACAATAGCTGGAACTTGTCTCTTCCACCAGTTATCTCAGCTGTGCCCAACAGCACCCTCTGCCCTGCCAGAAAATGAGGGAGACCTTTGTTAAAGGTTCCCTGAATTAGAATCATTAATAAGGTATTTTTAAATGGATTAAACAGAAAAGCTTCTAATTTTACAACAAATACACCCAGCATAACTCCGTATGTTCATTGTCTATGCTTTCAGCAGCTAAACAGACACACACCACACCTCTAGGCAGTCAACAGTCACCATGTGTGACACAATTATTATCTGAGTACTGCCACTCATGCAACACGCCGCATGGACAGCAGCAAAGACAAAGCCCTCTAGTCTCTCTGTCAAGCAGGAGGCAGAAATGTGAGGTTTCCTCAACATCTCTTCATTCAGAACAGGAAAAAATAAGAAATAGAAATTGCTGGGGAGGGTGGTTTAGTCTCTTTCCTCTAATGTTCTCACTGTTGGGAATGCTCACTTCTGCCTAAATTGACATTTACTCTTCTCTCCTAGTTTATAGTGATACCTGCGTATCTGCATTTCAGCTACTGGGGGACGGGAGTAAACCTTTACTGAAAAGCTTGATTTTCTTCATCTGTATTCAGACCTCTAAAACTAGTCATTCTGACAATTCAGATTTGCACAACTACCTTTTATATGAAGTGGTTTTTTATGGCCTGCTCTCTTGGACTAAATATCATTTTAAAAACTAAGTAATTTTTCTATATTTTAAATGCTTAAGGAACAATTAGAATCCTCTTTTCTGAAGAAGACTCCTTTATAAATCTTAATAGTGGTTTCAAACTATTTCTTAATTCTCCCTCTGAATTACACAACACCTTAAACACTACAACATTTTAAAATTATCTTTGTAACATTTTTTAAAATTCTGTTTAAACCAACAGAAAAAATACCTCAGCAAGGAATAAGATGCAAGCATCACAATTAATGATGAAATCTCATTGATACATTTCATACACATGAAAGATTAATGCAAGATGAATGGTGAACACTGAATACATTGCTTTTTGCACAGAATTCCATGTCATACTTCTGGCTGATGACAGAAGTCTAGTAACAAAATCAAGTAAGAACCTTGTAAGTATATGAAATACTAATGTATCAGGGACTAAAAGCAAACAGCTTTCAGACAAAACAAAAATACCTCACCTACAGTGAATGTGAGAATGATGAATGCATATATATTATTGTAAAATACTATAAACTTGATTCAATGATTTAAATAGAAAAACTCTTAACTCTTCTAGTATTTACATTTAAGGAAGCACATAAGTAAGAATTAAAACAGAAATGCTTCACCGATCAATTCAACTACTCTCAAAGCACTTTTGTAAACTAAAATGTTTTTTAAGATTGTCCTTAAGATACATTTAAGCTTTTTGAGCTATTTGCTCAGCATGCGTACAACACGCTGTAGCCCACGGAAATTAAGCCCATCTCCAAACCGGTTAAATTGAGAATAGGAGGAGTCCTCTTCATCTGTTTCCCACACCCCCCCCCTAAAGAAATAACCAAGCATTCTTCACAGTACATTTCCGGCATTTGTGTGCTTTGCTTTGGTAGTACCCATTAGCTTGACAGAAAAGATACGAAAATGCTTAGGTACCCAGCTTTCCCAGCACCTTTTGTTCTATTTGATGGACAGGAGCTCGCCAAAATCTTTATTTTGGAGTAATTGTGCCCTACTTACCTGGCATCTGTTGCACCTCTACCCCCACAACTCATAGTTTTCTTGGAACTGTCTCTTGTTCTTTCGCCATTCCTGCTTTTCCATGGCAGGGTGTGCACTTCCAGAGTGCTAATTGCTTTGTGCTGACTCTCTGTACAGGCCCCCTCTCAGCACACAAGAAGCGAGCTTCTGAGCAGGGCAGGTTATGTGATCCACATTCAAGTGAAGCACCATGCTATCTGAAGCATACTGACTGTGTTTACAGAAGAAATTCACACTGGTTTACTACCTTCTATCCAGGCTTGCCTTCTGAGCCCTTGAAATGCCAGACAACTCCAGGGAAGATTACACCACTTTACTGACTCATTATTTGGGGTTTTGGAGGCTACTCTTAGGGAAGCAATACATGGAAATTAAAATCTTGCATCATAAGCTTTTGGCAAATCTCACAGAGGTATCTGCATCAAAACAACAAGCCAAAAAACTTGAATCAACAAGTGAAAGCACAGCTGTGATTTCAAGAATTGTGAAAGCAAGAATTTGAAAGTATGACAAACATCTCCCTGCTTATTTCACAGGTAAATATGCATGTAGGGCGGCATTAAAGTGAAATACTTAAAAAAAATTGATGTGCTTGATGTTCCATGTACTAACGCCATGATATACACACACCGTGAAGGAGTAAGAAACCTGACAAACTCTGTCAGAAATGCCGACAAATCCCCTGAAGCCCCATCCACATATCAATGCCAGCTTTCCGTTTGCTAGGCCCATGTGATTGAAACAGCCTCTCTCCTGATCTCTGGCTCCTACACAAAATCCTTTCCTGAAAGAACAGTACTTGATCTCGGAAAGCTGAGGGCAGCCAGGAAAGTTCAGGAGAGGAGCAGGGAGCACACGCACAAGGTTACCAACAGACTGCAGGGGGAAATAGTACTGTCCCTCACCAGGGAGACTGTCCAAAGCCCTGAGAGAAGGGAAAAGAATCAGCCCTTTAGAGGGGATGAAGAGGATTCGTGCTAAACCAGAAAGAATTGCTAGGCAGGAAAATATCTCCCCTTTGACAGAATATAACACACAAAATTTCCACTCAACAGAAGCATCCACTGAGACTACAAGATAGTTCATTACTACGACCGTCAAGTTTCCTTTGGAAATATTTTCCCTGATTGTGACCACATTTTGCACAACCTGAACTATAACAGCGGAGTTGATTAAAATAAATAGTTAAAATACGGAAAGCTTGCCAAAAATACATGTTTACCAACATTAAATATGCCCTGTCTTTTAAAAAATAAATCCTAGTTACAGGCTTACTTCATGTCAAAGTAATGGAAAAAGAAAAAATCCAAGATATGGAAATCATTATTACTTGGACTCCTAATAGGGTCATTCTCCAAGTACATACTAAGGCAAGTTTGCAAGTGAAAAAGCATTACAACCCCCAAAGATATGCCCAAGGATACTGTTGCAAGAATGTTCTGTATGTTTGTTTGGGTTTTCTTCTCCACAAGTTTTGATACACTTTCCTTTTTCTTTTTTGAAAGACTATTGCAAGATGGGTTTGTAACATACAGCGAGAATGCAGATACACATTTCCACAGCCTCCAGGAGCAATACTCCAACATCGTCTAGCCATACGCCTTTCTCTCAACAAATCGATACATAGCAATAAAGTGTTAAAAAGATTATTTTCACAGATTCGCAGAGGGTTAGGGGTTGGAAAGGACCTCTAGAGATCATGTAGTCCAAACCCCCTGACAGAGCAGGATCCCCTAGAGCAGATCACATTTTCTTTTTCTGGGTTACATCCTCATTTGGGTAGAAGCTGCTCCTGGTGCAATAATTATAAGCTTATCAACCAGAGAATGACAGACAGCAGATTTCCATTCTTTCAAAGGAGATGGGCCAAGCTGTTGCTGTAGTTTATTATATAAACCCCTTAGTTTTGATACTGTGATTAAAATGTCAATTTTCTTAAGGAGACATTCTCCATCAGATAGATCCAATTAAATTTGCATAGCTTAAGTATGAGAATTAAAATTACTTGGAACTGAGACAAACTGCTTGAAAGCATACACGCATTGTTTGCACAAGTGCCTAAAAACAAACTCTTTAGAGCCAGGACTATCAAACTATCGGTGTGGCATTTATGCAGCGTCTCACCCAGGCTCCAGCAGCCCAAGCAAGGATGCCATTCTGTCAAAATAGTCTTCAGAAAGTAGATACCCCAGGGTAAGGACAGAATGGATGTAATGGTCAAATCAGTGAGAATTACAATCCCTAATTCTCTCATGTACACTATATAACACAAGGAGCACTTGGTGTGGACAGCAAAGGTGTTGTACAAGTATCACAGAAGCAAGAGAAGGCTGTGAAGTCAAGACAAGAGCCTGCATGAAAATCTCTGATCCATACAAGAAACACATTAGAGACAGAGAAGGCAAGTAATTCCAGCAGTGTCTGGATGGGGCAGAGACCAACCTGAAAGACACAGCAGCCACATGCTGCAAGGTAAGCAAAGAGCACTTTCTCCTTGGATTCATGCTCTAGGTGTCAGGGGACTGAGGTTCCGGTCCAGTCCTCAGCCAGGCAGGGAAGAGATGGCCCGAGCCTAGGCCGAGGATGTGCGGCTGAAGGCAACCTTCCCTTTGAAAAAGGGCACACCTTTTTCATTGACAAATTGAAAGCAACAGTGTCGTGAGACCAGGACAGGTCCAATAACAACGTGAATAGACTTTGCTCCCCATTTTGACAGTTGACTGAATCCCCCTTCCTCTGAGGCTGCAGCACCCAAATTTATGCTGTAGAAGATCATGGCAAGATGAAAGACAAATTGCACTGGATGTATTTGGATGTATTTGGCACTACTAGGTACAGAGATCTACCTGACTGCCAAGGGCATCAGGTTAGAAGGAAAGAACCCTCCTCTTTCCATTTTACACTCTCAAGTTTAGAAAACATTCCAGAATGTAGAAGGACTCTGTATGACAGCACAACACAGCAAACCATTAAGAAACAAAAGTGCCTTACTGACTGGGGTTTTTGATGACCAATGGGGTAACAGGCAAACAAACACCTACTGAAAGGACAATATTTGCTCCTTTCAATATTTTAAATACTACTTGAAAACACTTATTTTTCTTTGCCGTTAAAATATAAATACATATATTAGTTCCAGGTCAAAATTAAGCACCATTACACACTTACTGGCAGTGAAAGCAAAGCTTTCCGCTTGGAGCTCAAGAACTGATATCCTAGATCCATTACAACTCAGCAGAAATGTGTGATGTGTTAAAGTAGTAATTGAAAATAAATATTATACTTATTTGAAATTACAAACCACTTCACAGTATTAATTACTTCAGCAAGCTGTGTATCTTTACACTTGTAATCACTCAGAGAGATAAGATTACTGCTAAAGCAGACTCAAAATAAATACACATGCCAGAAGTTCTTTAAATTAAAAAAAAAAAGAAAAAAAAAAGAACACTACTTTCCCCAAACATCTTGAAGACGTTGATTTGTGCTCATGCTTGCCAAGAATTCCTGCTCCTACTAGCCCTGTAATGATGATGTAGAGCAGCCATTCACAAATCATAAATGACCAATCCATAATTCCCCCTTACGGCTACCAGCTCATGAAAGGTTTTACTGAATTATGGAATCAGTGTTTCCTGTAAGACAGAATGATAGAGCCGTTTGGCTCAGAAGGGATCCCACTGGAGGTCATCTAGTCCAAGACCTGGCTCAGAGCAGGCTTCCTTAGATCAGGTTGCCCAGGGACTTGATCACCAGGTAGCCTGGAGGAAAAATAAAGAAAAAGAAAACTGTTCCCCTAAACTTCTGTGATTAGTAAGGAGCAAGAGTAATTCACCATGCAGAGAAATAGATTAAAAACTATAAAGAACATTGACAAAGGCTTTATTTTTAAAAATACAAAAAAGAAAAATAATGAACTGCAAGAGTTAAATTACTAGCAATATTATTTAAACAGTGGCACATATAACAGGACAAATTCATTATCACACAATTAAAATAGGTCAATATCAAACAAAATTTCCCTCAATTTATTAAAGATAGCCACCTTTTTCTCAGAATTGCATAAAATAACAAAACTAAACACCTCAGGGATGGATTCTCACTGAATTTAGCAAGAGTGTCTTCCTTTAAATATGAACAGAATAACATCTTTGGGCCTATTTAAGATGACACAAAAGCAGGCTTTCACGAACTTGAGTGGGCAACGTTTTATACACTTACACAATCTCCAGCACACAAAATCTTTAACTCAAGATTACAGGTAATATGGCTAAAAGCAATCTCGTAACCTTTGCAATCAAGGCCTGATTGACACCAAAGTATTCTTGCAGTTAAAAAATACAGTTTTTCCCAAAAGTTACTAGGATTTATGGGCTAAGTGATTTGGCTGACTTTGGAAAACTTTTATAGCATGGTTTGTAAAAATCAGATATTTTGATCCAGTAAAAGCAAATTACAGGATTAAGTCTTAAAATCTATGTCTTTCTAGACTAGAAGCCAAAGTAGAACATCATGAAGACTGCAGATGATTTTAAATCTATAAATTTATAAATAGGATTTTGTTAATCCAATACGTTTTTTTTAACAGTTGCTCTCCCTAACAGCAACTCAGAAGATTCTCCAACTACTCATGGTTTTTTTTATAGCACTTGATGATGAAGTGTTAACGTTTATGTGTTAACCTCACTTAAAGTTTATAAATCAAACCACTTGCCTAAACTGTAGCTATTACTCTATTTGGGGGTGAGGGGGGAGGGGAAGGGGCTCAATTACTTGACTATGGTTACTATGATAACAACCAACTCCAGAAAAGGTGTGGGGGGGTGGTGGGGATGGGATGACGGGTGGGGGAATAGAGAAAAACAAGCCTAGATTTTCAAATAAAAACAACAATCCAGGAGCCCTGAAAACAGTTCTGAGTACCAGATAAATCAGAATGAAATAATGAAAATTTGCAACACAGAGCAGGATATTTGTCCTGATTTTAGCTGGGATAGAATTAATTTTCTTCCTAGTGGCTGGTATTTGCTGTGATTTGGATTTAGTATGATAATAATGTGATAACACACTGAAGTTTTGGTTGTTAAGCGGTGCTTACACTAAATCAAGGACTTCTCCACCAACTGAGAAGGCTGGAGATGCACAAGGAGCTGGGAGGGGATGCAGCCAGGACAGCTGACCCCAACTGACCAAAGGGACATGTCATGCCATATGATGTCATGCTCAGCATATAAAGCTGGGGGAAGAAGAAGGAAGGGCGGGGGTCCAGAGTGATGGTGTTTGTCTTCCCAGGTAACTGTTACATGTCATGCAGCCCTGCTTTCCTGGAGATGGCTGAACATCTGCCTGACAATGGGAAGTTTTGCTTTGTTTGTGTGCGTGGCTTTTGCTTTACCTATTAAATTATCTTCATCTCAGCCCACAAGTTTTCTTGCTTTTACTCTTTCAATTCACTCCCCATCCAACCAGGGAGAGTGAGCAAGCGGCTGGGTGGTGCTTAGTTGAGAGCCTCTGTTGAATGTAAATCAGGATTTACACAGGCAAACATAAAGCTGGATTTCACTAAATCTATGGGAGTGCTATTATGGATCAATTTAACTTCTCATTTTCTAACCTCCTAAAACAATACATCTCTGCTTTAACGTCCTAAAGCCATCAATACTGCATTCCTAGTAGAGGGCATGGAGTTACGGAGAATAGTCCTTTTTAATTCTGAGCAGATTCATTGTCTCCTGGCAAAGTAATACTACATCTAACCCTCGGATTTCTCAGGCCAGTCAGAGTGATGCCCTATATATTCTACAAGGTCTCCATAAAAAATGCAAAGAACATACTGCTGTTAGTTGCATATGAGCTATATTACTCTGCAGCTTTTTTACTTGTATAAATCAGTGAGCGTCTGAATGACTACTCAAGTAAAGAGATTTTCAGAATGTGCAAAACCTTTACCTTTTCAAATGTGTGACACATTAGCAGTGTCATAGCTATAATATACAACTAATATTTCTATGCATGTTCGGCTCTTTAGTGAGCTAAGAAAGCTTTCAGCTTTGACCTTGAAATTTAAAAATAATTCCATTGTTTGTTTTTCCCAAATAAAATAACATCCTATATGGAAGGTCAAACATAACATGAGGCCGGTTTTGCTTTGTGAAGAAAACCATATTGCTTACTAAGCATGTGCATTTTTATACTGTCCAGTGTCCTAACTTTCTGTTGATTATCTTCGTTGTAGGCATTTTTCTAAGTAAACCCAATTCTTCAACAGGGGAAATTGGAATCTAATTTTCCTTTGTTCAAGTTAAGCATACATGCAAATGTTTTGTGTGTTAAATTCACTGAAAATCTGTCGTAATGTAAAGAGGACTAAATGTTAAGAGGAAAAAATATTAATTTTTATATAAAGTCGGAACAGAAAGGTTCTTCTTTATACACTGAATGGGATCCTATGAAAAATGAGCTTCACCCTAGCTCTTTGACAAAAACCAAACCCACAAATAAATACCAAACAAAACCCAACAAAAACCCCAGCTGTTTCAGACCACAGATTGTACAGTAATTGTCTTGAACAATTATTATTACACATCTTGACACTGAGTGAAAAATGAGGCGCTTATCGCGGGCACTGCATCAATAACCGTCACCTCTCAACAAAGCTCCGTAGCAGCATTTCCTATCCCTATTTACATATCTATGTCAGATATAGTAACAGTTAACTAACAGACTACCCCTGCAGAGCAGCCTAAGCAATGCACAAGTTACCTTTTGGGCAAGAGAGCTGCAGGTTCGCTTATACTTGTATAAATTCTATTAGAAGGCAACTGTAAGTAATGTTCTTTCAGTGTTAACAAACTTCGCTAAACGATGCTATGACCGTCTAAGGCGTTGGCACTATAAAATGATATAAACCAAATTTGAAGTGCTGGCGTCCTTTTATTTTTTCCTTTTAATATCAACACTGGCTTCCAATGGCAAAAGAGAACGAGAACGAGGAAAACAAAACTACAAGGACCTTTCCTAACTACAGCAAATATTCAAACATCAGAACTTTTTTTTATTTATTTGTTCTGGGCTTTAAGAACATTACTCATTTAGAAATTTCCACTGAAATATACTATCTTTGTTTACATTAAATTATTAAAGTTGAGAGTTCAGAGAAATCAATGATCTAAAAAAGGAAGAATTGTTTTAAAGATACTCTAGAGAAGTATTTTCCACAATTCCTGTGTGAGAGCACCCTACTCTGTGGAGAGTCCAGCTCAAAGTATTAAAGTATACCTGGGGAAAAAAGCAAACTAGAAACACAGGGACAGAGTCACCAATGCATTCAGCCAGATTCCTGCAATTCCTGGCTCTCGTTCAGGAACACCCACTTCAATTAGGATGAGGCAGGGCTGACATACGGGAAGCCTACCTCCCATTGAGCAGTTGCTCTTGACACGGCAGGCCAGGGGTCTGTGTCCTGAGCACCAGCAGTGGTATTTGAAAGACAAGTTCTATTGAGCGAATCGAATCCAAAAGGGCCCTTAGAAGTGATGAGCAAAGTGATATTTCTGAATCAGGTCTAAAGCAGGAATCTACTATTAACCCCAGTTACTCACAGCTGCAATGTTTCACAGCGACACAGCCCACTTGACTTGCCTTGGCATCTAGAAAGTGACAGGTTTTGTAGCATTTTCTGTTAATTACATGAAAATTATTAATTATTCCTTAACATTTCCCCTGAGACTGGTAATTTTCAGATGCTAGCTAATAAATGAATCATTCTGGTAAACTGAAACATCTCAATTGTTCATTCCAGTTTGGAGAGCTCAGCATTATCACTGATACACAAGAAAGCCCTGTAAAATTTTAACAAGGTGGCAATTATATGTATATCAGACAGATGCATGCTCAACAATGCAATTAAGTCACGCAGTGAGCAAGTTCCAGCTATCTGTATATCCTCTAGAATACTCTGGACAGCCTGACTGCAGTACTGCTTAAACTACTACTGATTTATGTAACCCCATGTTGGGTACATATAACACAGTTTTGAATTACAGGCACTTAAATTTCACCTATCTTGTCTAAAACTACACAGACTTGACTGACATTTTTGCTGTAGCAGCACACGCATCCAGCGGGGACACAGCACAGAAGAATGCCCCATATTGCCAAGAGGAGGACTAAGCACTCTGTTGCAGAAGCGATTTGCGGGGAGCACCGCTCAATAAAAGGAGCAGCATGCTCTCATCGTGTGCTCCTGTGGTACAATGGAAGGGCACTGACATATCAACCGCACACAGACCACCTTTCCAGCTGAAGCCCCATGCTCCCTGCTTCGATATCGATTCATCACTTTTAAAACAATCTACATAAAGAAACAGAAGGTTCTGCTTAGTGCAGTACACCGGGATAAGATGTTTATTCTCTACCAGTGCAATACCGCTTTGAGAGATAATAAAGACCTAAGGGATGGATGTTGCATGGGTCGCGTGTATTTCCTTTCACTGGAAAGGGCACAGATTTTATTTGGTTCATGCCATTTACCACCAAAACCCAAGATTTAAATTAACCAGCAATGTCAGTGTAAGATGCATGTTCTCTAATGACTAAAAACCAGCAGAAACACATACAATGGATTCTAACTGAAGGGCTAATTCCTTCCTAAGTGTACATTATTTTAGATTCCAGGAAAGGCATTTTTAAAGTACCAATACAATTTAGACTAACTATACCAGATATCAGCACAGCTTTTATTCTTAAAGTTATCCTGTAATTCTTTCAATACCATTTGTCATGTACACTGCCTCAAGTTAAGGAAAAAATGGCATTAAAAATGTTGAGTAAGTTTTTCATTTAATATTCAACTTAATGCTAAGCACAACTAAAAAATCTTTAGCCATTACAGTTACAGTCACCTGCAAAATAGCGAAGACACATGGAGAACATGCAGCAGAACAGATTTTTAATTATACCTGAAAATTTATGCCCCTTTACTTGATACATCACACATCAATAGAGTAGCGAAGAAGAGAAAGAGACACCTGCATCTTCAATAGATACTGAAAATATTAATTGTAAAGCACAGCATATCTGGCAACTCCTTCACTGCTACTTCCACTCAAGTGTGAAACAACATTACTGTGAATTCTGATGTGCCATAGTCTTTCCACCTCAGGCAATGATCTTATACCTCATTAGCTAAGTAGGTCTGAGCGGGATCAGAACTGAAAATGTGCAAAGAGGTCAAGAATCAGACCTGGAGGATATCTGTACGTGAGAAGAATTCAAACAGGCAAATATAGGATTCGCGTGAACATCTCTAATCCCCTCATTAGACAGCAGGACCTACACTTTCTTTCATACACCAGAGCAAGCACCATGCTGAGACTGTTTCCCCAAGACCTTCTAGAGATCAATCGTTCTGGTTTTTATTTTCGGTCTATTTAACATGACTTTACATGATACATATATACATCAATTTTGTATACCATTTGTTCACTCGAATGCATTATCTCCCTTTATCTGCAATGCCGTGCGATGAGATTAAGCGAACGAGGCGAAGGCAAAGGCGTAAAACAGCGGGGCTTGAGATTCTCTCAGAACAGTTAAAGTCAGACAAGACTTCCTTTCCACTACTACAATCAGATTACCACTATTTAACTACCAGCTGATTCCCCTATCAGATTTACCATGATTTTATCCAGAACAGCTGTCGCTTTGCTTCAGCTATACTGACCCTAGTCATCACAATTACAGTTTTCAAGCGTTAGTAGTCATTGTCAAGCCTTTCTGAAGTTATGTAGGATGCCTTAATTGATTTAAAATCTGCACTAGTCATACAGAAAGCTCCCTACCCAGAGACGGAATATTCTTTTTTGTATAAGATACCTAGACCTGCAGTTCAAAATTTTTCAACTTTATAGCAAATTATTCAATGCATTAGTTATTTACTTGTAAAAATCAAGAGTATTTCATTATCTCTGTAGAGCACAGAGGTTCTTTCTTCTTCTCAAGTATTTTTGAAAAGTTGTATTTTCAGCCTTGCTTCCACTATACTTTACGAAACCTAGCTATGATTAGATACATGCCATTTTTAGAATTTCATTGCTGACAAATAGTATGTAAAGAAAACTACAATAATTCCTATCTGTTCTCTTGTAGGTACACTCTGATATCATTTACCACTTGCCCATTTCTAACATGCAGTGCTCTGGGTTTTTCCACTTTTATCCATTTATTGTTCATCCTTATTACTCCCTTGTTGATTAACTTTCCCTTTTAATCACATTTTTTTAATCCAAAGAAGTTCTCTTTCACGATTAATGAGGTGTATTCTTTGGCATCGAATGAATCAGACTTGCACAGTTCCCAATTATCCTTGGTATTGTTATGTTTCAGCATTACCTCCCACTCCATTCACTCCTGACTGCTCTCAGTTTCACATACATATATATTAAACTGGCAAATATGCCACATTTACTCTGTAACATTGGACTATACCATGGTTTTACATATCAAACAAAATTATCATAATCACTTTGAGTTCAGTGACTTAGATTAATGGTAGCACTGCAGAAAGAGGGTCTTCGATGTAATATAAAAGTAGCTGTAGTATTTTGCATAAAACACTACCTAAAAAATGGTCTAGTGGAGGGTGTCCCTGCCCATGGCAGGGGGGTTGGAACTAGATGAGCTTTAAGATCCCTTCCAACCCAAACCAGTCTATGATTCTATAATTCTATGTTATTACCTGTGACAACACGAGTCCTTTCCTCATTCACAAAAGTTGTAGACAAAGAGGAATCAGTATGTGAAGAAGTGTGACCTATTCCACTCGTCTTCCAAGGCAGGATATGGGGGAGAGGAAACCCCTGAGGTCCATGAGGAATAATACCTAACTTGAAAGGCAGGCTGAGGAAACAAGGTTCCCTGGGAACCAACCACTAAGCTGAACTAGAAACATCTTTTCACATTTTGAGAGCCAAGATGAATCATATAAATATTCTTCTTGGACACTCCCCAAATGCAAATACATACTCTAGGTCAAAAGAAGTTTGGAGTTTTATCAAAGGATTCTCTCAGCCTTATTTTTCTTTCAATATTGTAAAATACTGGGAGGGGGACCCAAACAAACCACCAACTAGACAGGAAAGTTTTTACTACATGTATTTGTATTTTACACTTTCAGAAAGGCACAGGTATGCTGACGTATTTCAAGGGCCCTTTAAAATTTGCAATGCGGAAAAAATGTAGTATAATAAACTAAGTTTCCTGAAGGCTTATCATAGGTTCTGTATTAGATCCTGTTTTGCACGTAGTTAAAATGTAAGTGTATGTTCTGTCAGCAGAGGCTGCAGCTCAGTAATGAAGACAGAAAAATGTGTGTGCATGGCATGTACATTAGCAATCAATTAGTCAATTTTACAAAACATTAAGTTGAAAGGGATGGCTTATGCGATAACACCAAAATCACTTACACACACTTAGGAGGCTAAATACCCCTCCCCCCTCCAAGGCTAAGGGTTCTAAGTGTCTAAATCACTACTGAAAAGAAAATTGAGTACCCTTGAAAAACGTTACTGTGTATGTGTTAACAGTAGTGTGTTTCTAAAGTTGATAAAATAAGGATTTGAATAAGCAAGTGCTTGTACATCAGTAACTTGCACGTAAGCTCTCTGCATAATAATATACATACATAATATACATCGATAATACACAATTATAACTGAATGCTTGTAATTATTTTCAGGATCAAAGCCCTTATTAAAAATTCAAATTAAAGTTTATAATGGTAATAGTCATGATGGACCTACATGTGGATATAATGAAATTAAGTCCTGTAATAAGTGGTATGTTTTGCATATACAGTTAGATAATCTTAAAAATGATCAGTGCAGGGCTGACAATTGCGAAAAGGAAAGAGATTAAATTGTGACGATATTACTAATATTTACTAGGCAAATAAGAAAACCAACAAAACTCCAGAAACAGCATTCCTTAGGAGACACAGTTATCCGACCAAATTACCGAAGTGACAGGAAACCTGAAGGGATGGGATGTTTGGCTATCTCTGGGCTAATGGCCTGAAACTAATCTCTGGGTAATGACCAACAGCGAGGACT
This sequence comes from Rhynochetos jubatus, assembly GCA_027574665.1. Taxonomy (NCBI): domain Eukaryota; kingdom Metazoa; phylum Chordata; class Aves; order Eurypygiformes; family Rhynochetidae; genus Rhynochetos; species Rhynochetos jubatus. The sequence goes on from CM050655.1 coordinate 12,317,050, forward strand.
GCAGTAAGAAAGAACATCAAGTCCACTGCCTCCGACTGGTGTTAGCAACAGCAAGGCTGAGCTCTTCCCAGGAAAGCAGAAGGAGGAGTTACAAGACACAACCGTTCAGCAGTGGCAGCCATACAAGGTACATCAGTGACGGATTTTAAAACGCTTATCAGGGACAGAGAGGCACCATTCCTGTACTGCCTGTTAATGCATTAAACAGTGGTCATAAAAGAGCTGCCTCTTTCCCAGGTCTTCTAGAACTGCAGAGTGATAGGAGGTAAGGCAGTCGGAAAGCTGACATTTTATACCAGAGTGACACATCAGTGAAGGATTATTTGGAAAATATGAAAACCTGAATAGCAAATAAGGCTTTTGTATTTTTAAGTGCTTGTGATTTTTTAAACACATTTATAGAAGTGGCTAGCACCTTCCCTTTGTTACCTACCAAAAGCGATATAAAAAAATATGACTATCTGGGGTGAAAGTCAAACCCTATCTTTTTGTGATAAGTTTGAAGAGTTGTGCGATTAATTTCTGTAGAAAAAACGGTCTGTATTTATACTGCATTGGAAATAAATTATGAACTCAAATGTCACCATTTGGGGGGGGGGAGTACAAAAATAACAATTAGCTATGGAGTACAAACACTTCACCGTTTAAACTGAATTACATCGCTGGTATTAGGGTAGACTGGTGAAGTATGGTTTACAGCTCACATGATCTCAAATAAAATCCATCAGCAAAAGTTTGAATTTACAAGAGCTGAGAAACAGCTCTTTCCAAATATGGCATCTAAGATGGCACACTCAGAGGACACTCCAGTCTGACTAAAGATTGTTTGTAAGAGTAGGCACAAAGAGTAATCCAAATACTTGCGAAAACACTCATTCCCGAGAGGAGACTTTTGCTACTGCAACGTCACACACAGTCATCATCTCTGCAAGTAAATTTTTTAAAGGTCTGAGATTGAAACACAACTTTTGTTCTTCACATCCGTCTGTACAAAGTCACTGAAGGCTACTATGAGCATCACAGAAATCTACAACAAAGCTTTAAAAGTGGTTTGAGATGGGAGCACAAAGTTTGCCCTTTACATGTATCCCTACACACCATTAAAATTTATCACTAGTGTTGTAGAAATCCACAGATTGTCTCAAAGTTGTTAAACATTACTGAAAACAGTCACCTCTAAATATTTGTTTTAAAGACTGCTGATGAGTTTTGTACACTACCACATACTAGGTTGGGTCCTATAACCACAAGTCGTCACCTTCAAGTATCTCTGTACGGCTGGGATAAGTGTTTTTCCAATTTGAACATTCGGAGTTTCAGCCTCCACTCTGTCTACTGCACTGAAGAATCTTCTGCTATGAAAAAAGTTCAGCCACAAGGGGGGAAGTCCCTTCCTCAGCTGCTTTAAAAACAAAACATCTCAGCAGTGCCAAAACAAGAGACAGAAAACCCAGGTGATACCCTACGCAGTGGAGCAGGCTGGCAGCCCAGCCCATACAGCCCTGACCTGTGCACTCGTCTGCAAGGAGACACCAAACTGCTGTAAGGAGGGCTTCCCCTGGCTAGCCTGACACTTGCTACCTAAGCAAAAACGTTTGCTCACCCTCCCTGCACTCTACAGGTTTTTCAATTGGGTGCTATACTGAAAAGCTTAAACAGAAGTTTCTGCTTCAATAAGCTAGGTCAGTGCCATGGGTTTTAATTAAGATAATTGAATAAATAGGGCTCTAAGGCAACGCGGGTGTGCTTCTTAAAAAGTATTTCTAACGCAGTCGATTTAGACTAACAAATATCCTCAACAGATGAGCTATAGACATTTCGCAGCGGAAGGTACAGACGGCCCGAATCCAGTGTTGATAAGTCCCGAAGGTGAAAATATGTCAAAGCATTTGAGCTGTGGTGTCACCGACACACCGTGCATCCCCTGTTAAGAAGCTGGACTTCCACATCCTATGTAAACCACATGCTCTTAGGTAGCAGGGCTCTGAGACACTCATGGTGCTGCTGAACTTAAAGACCACTTCTGTAAAGATGCTCCAGACACGGTTCTGTGTTGTTAGGGATAAAGTAACTGATTTTGTTTTAACTGAGATAGCAATGATGCCTAGCTGGTTAAAGTAAAATATTCTTGTACTACTAATAAAAGTAGGTTAATCACTGAATTGCCTTAAAAATAATAAACTATTTCTAGCATTAACATGCTCTTAAAAGGTGTCTGCCATCAGCAGAGCCACAGGTGAAATGGCAATGGCAGAGAGATCTTCAGATGACATGAAGGATTTCAGTTCGAGCTTGATGCTCTGAGCAGGCGTTGCGGGAAGCCCTGGGCGTATCAGCAGGCATCCCGAACCCCTGGGGCATCATCCCCCAGGCTGCAGGGGTCGAAAGACAGGGATGGAGGAGAGCACCACACTGGACTTCCATATTAGAAACTGAGTAATAGTACTGCAATCGGGTACTGTAAACAGTTGCACAACCAGAGGAAAGAGACTACTCAGGCAAGTACCACCAAAGACAGGGAAGACTTATGTTTAGATTCATTTTCTGGCTAAGTAATGATTAATATTTGCTTTTGTAGAAAACAAAGGTTAAAGACAATTAGAGCCACCATTTGTGTATAACCAGCTTGCTTAAGAAGATTATATATTGTAATTTGTTTTAGAATTTTAAGCATATATTAGAACTTAAACCTATAAACTAACTAGGTCCAGCAGGGAAAATTGTTTCTCCACAAGAAGATGCACATTCAAATGTTCACTCAGATCTTAGGAATGAATGTTTGCCAGTTCATGCTCTATTTCAAAGAGAATCCACAATTGGTATTAGGAAGCAAATGAACGTACAAATGAAACGGCATCATAAAACCTACAAAAATAACTGCAAATTCCAACTCTGTTTCTACACCAATTTTTCAGGTGCGGCATCTCTAACACTGTGTCATAGCCGCATCCTATCAAAGCATGGCAGGATGGGAAATGTTTATAACAACAGCAGCCTAGAGATTTTTGTTTGGTTATAAAGCTCTTTATTATTATTAATTAAAGGAAGATTTAAGAAGCGTAAGATGGATTATTTTGTAGTATAAGATGGCTTATTTGGTAGTTTCCTGTAATAGCTTGTCCATGCAGTAATTTCTTGAATTTATAAAAATGGTTTTGAGATCATTATCCTTGTAGGTTTACCCTAAATATTATTAATTCAACACACAAATCTAGTTTCTTTGTAAGTTTCCTACTAAAACCTTTTTTCCTTAATCCTCTCTTGCACAGAAGCAGCTTCAGAGCTAGCTCCTGCTGAGAAGGAAAAAAAAAGACAAAAAAAACCCCAAACCCCACAAACATTTTTATTGGCCTCTTCCCAAATGTATTGGGGTTTGGGTTTGTTTGGGTTTTGGTTGGCTGGTTGTTTCGGGTTTTTTTTAAAGTGAAAGCAGAAGATAGATCAATAAATAAATAAATAGATGTTTGTTTCTACATAAATGGTGAAAATATTGCAACTAAAATACTGGATTGTATTTATCCCAAGTCACAAACTTTTAAAGGGAAGAACTGTCCCCCAGTCAACATTCAACAGATGTGGCAGCTAAAGTTAAGCAGCAGAGTGCTTAAATTAGATCACAACTATGGGACTACTAGTGGATTTGAAATGAGGGCTGTGGCGTCCTCACAAGAAGTCCTGCATAACTGACAGTTACATAGTTCTTTTCATTCCCATTCATCAATCTTTAAAAGTAAAGCCTTTTTACACCATGCTTGCTATTTCTATGATAATATGTGAAATGTGCTTTGGAATTCCCAGCTACTAGTAGAGTTCATGGCAACTACTAGTTTTATGTTCAAATACTAGCAAAACATAGAAAAGGCAGAGAAAAAAAGTTATACAAAAATGAATATAACTAGTTTTATTTTGCACATAGGGAGGAGCAGGAAACGTGAGGAAAAGAGGCTTCCTTTTCTTCAGGCTCTATTTATTGGGTATTGATGAACATGTGTTCTGTCGGCTCAGACATGCCGGGAACACTTTCCTTCACACTGTGCAGTCAAGAAAGGAACTACTGACAAACAATTTGAGGATTAATCAGTGTGTTAATTGAGGTTATCTAGATCATGATAGATGGGGACAACTTATTAAACAAGTTACTATGGCAGCCAAACTCATCTGTTAAAACCAAAATTAATGGATAAACAAACTTAAGTTCACTTTCTCATTGATTTTTATCCAGCTGCAGTGGACTATAAAAGAGCTATCAGGGAAAGCTATCCATTAGCTGTCAACTCAGAATGCCTTAAGAAGCAATTGCTAATCCTCCAGTGATATCTCGCTAAATCCTAATCTCTACAAATTGTTCTTGGAAGAAGCATTAAACTAGTCATCAAACCAGGTCTTTAATGCTTCTTAGAGTTATTCAACCTGTAACCCATTAAAGACCATAGTACTAAAACTTTTAAATCTGGTTAAAATAAGAAAATCAGATGGATATTGTTCAACTGCAGGCCTACACCTTCCTGTGTTCTGTGTGCCAAGAAAAAAAAGGAAACAAACACACAGGAAAATTGACCATTATAACAAAAAAACCCAACCTCTTAATATTCATAAAAATTAACAGACTACTGTTGTGTTTCAATTTTGCTTTGCAATATAATCTCCTATTATAAAAGGCTATAAAATATACTTATTAAGTGGTGGAGATAGAGCTATTAACATTTCAGTGCTCATATCATTCCAGATAAACAGTAAAATAAAAAGACATTCTTTTTCTCGCTTTGTTAAAATCTTGGTTGTCTCACCTAGAATTATATGAGATGCAATCACTAAAATGTGTACAGCTAAACCAGTATGAAGCTAATATAAATTAATAAGGGCCTAAGAGTAACTCAGCATTTTAAAAATGGAGAAAGCAATAGAGCTTGGAAAAAAATATAGACTAGGGATATTAATTTCATGGAATAATTGTAAAAACATTAATGTCCCCCTCATATGTTGTCAAAGGAAGCAATTATTTTTGCTTCCCAGTGCCACAGAGATGGTTCACTTGAAGACTTTTGATTAGAGTTCTGGTGAGAGCAAAGAGGTAAAAATCACCGACTACAGATAATGATATAAAAACCCCTACATTGGGGGACACACCAAGCATGATGCTTCAGCAGAAATTATCAACCACACAGCACAGAAAAGAAATGGCTAACAAATAACAAAAACAGGAAGACAACCCCCCTCTCTCTCTCTCAAAAAAAAAAAAGCGATGCAAAGGGCATCATCTATTCTACTCAGGCACCTCAAAAAACAATGAAAGCACTGTCATATTAGACATCAGAAAAACTCCCAAAAGGTAAGGATTGTAAAACACTAGAATAAAACAGGTTTTGTGGAAGCTCAAAGACCAGGCAACAGGGTGTTACAAAGCCTCAGGTTATACCTCATCCTGCACTGAAGAGGAAACTGTGAGAAGACAAGGGACTAGTTAGTAGGTTTTGCTTTTGTGATGGCATGAATTCACAAAAATGGATCTCCAAAAGAGAAAGGGACAAATATTAAAAAAAAAAAAAAACCAAAAAAACAAAAACCCACCACCACATGCCCACACACACACAAATACTTACAAATACTCTGGTTAAAAAATTGCACTGGTATAACTCAAGTGAATCAATGAGTTTAGAGAAGGCAAGAAGAAAAGTTGGGGGTCACACACTGCTGTATGAAGTGTGTACCATGGAATTCGCAAGCTTGTGTCAGAGAAACACTGAAAATAACATTTTTAGCCTATAAAAAGCAACTTAATATAAAGGTTATACAGTAAAATAATACAAGTGGGCATACAAATTTAGTGTCAAAAATAGTTTTTCAATAGGCAAACAATAATAGATCCACATTTATCGAAGTAGATAAGCATATTAGTAGTATTCTGCATTTTCAGAGACCATTTAGGGCAAATTGTTATAGATGTTTTGAAATAAGGATACTAAAGCTGACGATGTCACAGAATCCTTTACAAACTGAAAATACGGGTTTTATTTGTGTCTACTATATGGTGAAATACACGAGGACGTAAAGATAGGCCAACATTACCGATGTAAAAAAGGAATGGAGACTACCACCAGATGACATTTCCAACAGCAATGATTGGCGTTGAATAGCTGGGGCAGGATGTAAAATAGCTGTTTGTTCAAAACTTTGTGACAGATTAGAACACTTGTTTAAACAACTAATCACGTCCTTTCTACGTTACCATTTTAATGTTGTTCTAACTCATGACCTCACATGTAAGGGACTATTTTACTTGGTAGATGGATATGCTGAGTTCTACAGAAGATTGTATATGGCTTGTGGTGATACGTTTTAATTGCATGACCAAGAAAGGTGGTTAAATACAGGATGAAACAGAATTTAGCTGGATTCTCTCACTGATGTACAGTAGTAGTTTTACTGCATGTGACCTCTGAAAAAACAAATGCGTTCATACATACTGAAACATGTTATACATCTGCGAATAAAAATACCATATTAAACAGAATATGGTGCTACCTGATATGCAATAAAGTGTTCCAATATTTGCTATTGTTCTTTTAAATACCATCTTGTTGTATCTTATCCTAAATGTTGACGAATATGAAAAGTAAAAGGCTTTTTCTTTTAAAATGGTCATATTCCTCACTCAATTACCTGCTCAGGAGAAAAATGAAGCCACTACAAAATTTACTGATCAAAATAAACATTAGTACCATGACCAAGGAATAAAGGCAACCTAATGTATTTCTTGAAGTTCTTTTCCTACTGTACTGAAATATTCACTTAAATCATAATTTCTGCAAACCGCAAGAACATAAATGCAGAACTGTAAATTGTCAAAAAGGCACTAAATTATAAAAAGAAATATTCTGGGAAGCTTAAATTATGCCTTGGGGAGCAGAAAAGAATCATAAAGCCCAGACAACTTATTTTTAAGTAGAAAATTAACCCCTTTTAAAATGATGAAACAACTTTCTTGAAGTCGTCTGTCATTCAGAATACACATCCCCTCCACCCAAATTTATTATTTTACCATTAGAATTTTACAGTACCAGATAATGATCTGAAGTGAAGACAGGTCATTTAAAAAATTAGTTGGATAACCATTAAAAAAAAAAAATAACCTTTTTCCTCTATTAAAGTTAGAGACATAGAGCCACAAACACAAATTTCCAAAGTTAAAGCGTAGCAGTTTGTATATCCAAAAGAAGTTATAGATAACCAAGAAGAAGTTACATGTGAATTAAGACAGGAGACTACCCCATATGTTGAGGAGAGCAGAGAATGATTTAGCCTGCTATCTCAGTGATGTGTTTGGACCTCAGAAGACAAATCCAGCAGCTAGAAACCTGATATATTGTAACAGAAAGGAAGTGCAGAAGTGCCAAAACAGGGGAAACCATATCAAAGCGTCGTTGGCATTCTCTCCAAAGCAGGATCTTGTCTTTTGAAGGAAGAAACCAACAGGAAACTGATCCTTGATCAGAGTCAGTCTGCTCTGACTCAGTCTCTCAGTCAACAAATCATTCATGTAATTGGGATTACAGATGGTCAGACACAGAGATGCAAAAATCCCCCAGAAGTATCCAGAGCCACGTGTGAACTGGCAGGGAACATGAATGATAAGGACTTGCTTATTGGAAGGGCCGGCTGCGTGAATCCATCTGCTTGAGTGCTACAGGATGCTCAGGAAAATGCCATGTTTATGTAGTATATTCATACCAAGAATGTAATTCAAGGAATCACAACATAGAATTTGAAAGATAGAACTATATTGCTACAAGAATACACTAATTTCTGAGGGTCAATCTCAAATATTTTATCCCTACGGGTAACAGAAAATATGCTCTCAACATATAAAGATAATAAAAAACTTAGTCACTGAAATGCAATGATCATGTGAACACTGTTAAAGCTGAAAAGAGCCTTCAAACTCTTTCTCAGGAAATAAGGCAAGGAAAGACTCACAGGAGAGTGGATCACGTGATAACTTTCTACCTGATGGACGTAAGCAAATACAGAAAATTCTACCCCACTTAAAAGATCACCGAACACAGCAAACGGGAAAATGTCATTGTATTGTTACAGTCTATTTTGTTATTTCTAGCAGCAAATCTTCAGCACATGAAACAGCTGATTCTTGGAACAGCAAGAAAAGTATATCAGGCGATCAGTTTTGACTCAGTTCTCACAGAAAAACAGAAGCTGATTCAAAATATGGCGAGTATGATGCAGCTCAGTTATGACAGAAAAAGGGGGATGACAAGGAAGACAACAGCCATTTCAAATAATAGATAAAGCCTTTCAAAAGACATGGGGAGCTGGAAAGAAAAGAAAAAGGAAGGAAATTAAATGGAAGGGGGAAAGCTTGAGAATATTAAATTTAAGATTTTCAAATAACACTGTAATCTCATCTAGGAAGGTACGGAATTCTTCCTCTCCCCAAGAGAGAGAGAACATGGCAAGTTAAGTAACAATACATCCTTTAAAAAAATTAAATCTAGCCTGAGCAAATTATTCAGGAAACCAAGAGAATTTTAAAAGCTATTAGGTAAAGGCAATAAGTAAGGCATTTAAGTATATCAGTCACAGGAAGGCTATGAAAGAATCAGATGTACCACTAAAAGATCAGGCATCAATTATGGATACTGCAGATAAAATAAACTACTTCTGTACATTGATCTTTACCACAGAATATGATGGAGAAACATCTCCTATAAATTTTATATTTCCAGTAGGAACAGCTTATAAAGAAAATGAAGCACTAACAGAAGAAGCATCAGGAAAAGGTTCTAGAAGATGACTTTCTAAAGCTCATTGCAAATTTCAGGTCATTTGCAAAAAAAAAAAAAAAAAACAGTAAAAAACAAAACCATAACAAATAGACAATCACAAACAGATATCAAATTACACCTTTGACTCTCACAAACAAAAGTGAGCCAAGATATTCCAAATATTGCTCTCTCCAAAGACTTTCAGACGAATTCTATAGACTAGAATAGACCCATAAGAATAATTCTCGGAGTTAAGCGAGCTTTGAGTACAGAGGACTTACCCTCTGCTTAACTGGTAGCAAGTATCGAGTTTGTGCTTTGCAGTTGCCTGCTTCAGTATGTTTGACTCTAATACGGCAAGCAGCAGAGAAATGGTAACCGAGGCAAGACAGATGGCACAGGGCAAGAAACAAGCAAGACAATGCCATCATTAGACTTTCAGAGTAATTACAAATGACACTCTGAATTTAGAATTCTTTTCTTATTACGCAGAATTTTAAGAGACATGGCTGCCCTTTGTGATATTTTTTTGAAAAGCAGCATTTTGGATTAAATAATAGTAAAAGGAAAATAAGAATGTTGCGAGCACCGTTACAGTGAACACGATCTTCCGGGGCACAATTCTTTCTTCGTTGAGACGCATGGCAGCTTTACAACAAGGTTCAGGGGTGCTGGAGCATAGAGCGCCCAGGTGATGCCGATGACAGCGGAATGTTCATTCAGCTCAAAGTGCAGAGGTAGCATGGACAAAGCATCAGGTTTTAACTGGCAAGGAAATCTTTCTGCTGGGGCAATTGAAGAGGTGCACTGCAACGGCCCATGATACGTGGGATTCTTTCTTTAGCTCGTATTACTTCTTTCTCTTTGGTAGTGCCGCCCATCCCAGGAGAGTCCCTGAGAGAAATACTACAGGATCCTGCTGGAGAGCACAACAGGAATTGATCCCAGACTCTATCACAGCACATCTTCCTGGGGCAATTTCCTCCTTAGCTCTTCAATAATTCACCTTCTGGCAGGAGTTTCATCATAATAAACTAGGCCTACAAGAACACACGCTAAATCTTCACAATACGTACAATTCCACTGGCTTTTCTGATCTCCTGAGGTTCTAAATCTGTCCTTCTCATACCGCGTCTGAGCACAAAACCTCTGCTCCTATCTCTACTGTCCTGTTCTCTCCAGGTATTTCTGGTAAAGCTTAACCGAACAACAACAAAAGAATCGGTGCACAACACTGAAAACAGCATTCACAATTTCACTGCACCAGTAAAGCATGGGTAGCATCGCACATACCAAAACAATGGAATGAGGAAAGGCAGCTTCTGTGAGGTTTAGTGTGTACATGTCCTCCAAACACATCCTCACTTGGGACTAACTGTTTCATGTCCCTAATTAAAAAGATTCTACAGAACCCATCAATGAAATTTCTATATGTTAATTACAGCCTATGTTCTGAGAGGCAAATACAGCAGGATATATTAGATCTCATGCCTACTGCAAGATTAAGCCCCAAACTACAGTTAATTTAAAAAACATCATCAATTCCTCCTTTGATCATAACTTGATTTCATGTAAAAAACCCAAATATACCGTGCGATTTTTTTTTTTTCAATTTTAGGTGTGTTTACAAAATCATCTACCAATCACACTTTCTGTGATGCATTTCACAGCGACTATGCACACTAGTTACACAATCAACTGCTGCTCTCTGTGAGAAGTCGGCCATTTCGTAGAGTTTCACATGGTTCATAGAGAAAGTACCTGGAACTTTAAAAAACTGTGGGGTTTTTTTTTTCTTCTGAACTGTTTAATAAAGAGTTTGAGACTACCTTTCTAATGTAAATGCTTATTAAGAGATGACCTTGAAACCTCTGGAAGTTCAGGTCTTGTAGAATTGTTTCAGCCTGAAGCTGCAAAGCCATGTGACTTCGATTTCTGAAGAACAGACACCTTCCTTGAATGGAGACTTCTGAGAGGAAATTCTAACCACCCACGCCTCTTACATGAAGCTCACAAAAAACACTAGAAGCAAGCAGGGCTGTTTGGGATACCAGGAGTCTACCTGCATTAGCCATTTGTTTTGTACTAAAGCAAATGTTGAGTCAAGGCAGCCACTGCGGAGGTCTTCGATGCTCCAGGATTACTGCAGGAGCTGGTTGTGTCATAAATGCCGTCTTAACTTACAAAATGGGTAAAAAACACCTTACTTCAACAACTTATCCTACAAACTGACTACCAACTAAGCACCCTGCCACATGGTCACAACTGAAATATATGGAACGGAAGGGGGCATACCCCTTGGAAAGATTTAACTTTTATGTTATTTTTAAAGCAAAACCATCTGAAACCACAAACATTTTTAGTGCTTTGATGTTCATGTAACGAGATTATGATACATGTGTTACAAATCAAGATTGACAGAACCACTGAGGGTTGTGCAGAATATAAAAACCTTGTCAAAAACCTTCTGCACAGATGCTAGAAATGGGTATTCATCGGGCACGACTGTGCCAGACAGAGTTTGAATGTGTCCGGTATCAGGCCACTTGAACAGCTTCTGCTACTGACTTTAGTAGTAACAAATGAAGATCCACAGGCTCAATCTACTACTATTAAAATTAACACAGCTTTAGTACTGTTTCAGCCGGGACAGAATCAGTCCCCAGACTACCTGTAGTCAACACCGTGATTGCTTGGGGAAGACATCCCACCTTAGGTGGTGCAGACCATATACTCCAGTCATAAGTAGGACACCAAGCCCAAGCTGGTTGCTAACAGTACAGATCCATTCATTATTACTCCTCCTTGTTTTCAATCCATTTCATTGTCCTATTTGCAACCAAAATACTCCCAGCTCTCCATTCTAAAGAGCAGATCATACCATTTAATGGCAATTAAATGTCTTAAAGGCATTAAAAAGGCTATTACCAAAACATATTTTCAAGCATCGGTATAAGTCACTTCACACGGGCGTTGAAATTCATAAGAAGCAAGCCTTCAATGTGAATGTCTGTGTTTGGGCCATACGTTTAGGTCTTAACACAGTATTAATCTTCAGAAATAACTAACGATACTAAACCTTTCTCCAAACTACTACGACAATCTGAATATACGAGAATTTTAAGATGATAAAGAGTTTCTAACTCACCTTCAATAAGTTTCTGATACATTGTTTTTAAACCTCAGACCCAATAGCAGGATAAATAAGGAAATAGGACAACCCACAGCAAGCTTTACACTTACCTATTTACACTTCAAAGCTAAGCATATCAATCCAAGCTATGAACAACATTTTCATTTAATTAAAGAAACATAGCTAAAACTTTGTTGATGTTAGAATCCTCCTATTGGAAGGAGGTTGAAAAGTGAAAAGAAAAATCCATTACATCACCTCACCGAAGAGACAGAGAAAAAGCATTTGCCCATTTTTCTCCAGCTGTGTTAGTTGATCTACTAGAACACCCTTCCTTACAAACCTTGTCTCACCCTCTGAGATCCTCTCTGAAAATACACTATTATTGTTAGAACAGATTTTTTTCTTAAGAGATCAGCATAGCTACATTTAAAAAAAAAGTCAGCTATGAGCAAATGCAGAACAGACTAGGCTAAGCAAATCACCCCTTTGTAACTGTTTATTTTAAATGTTAGCTAGAGCCCACTTATTCTCACTTATCTCACTGGGTTCGGATTTGGCTAAGGATCCCACCTACTCAGAGAGCATCTTGACTCTATCTATAGAAGACTACACCATACTGAAAGTGTTTCTTCCTTTTGATGTGAGATATGGCAACAATAGCACCTTAGTTCTAAAATATCACAAGACAGCACTATAAAACACAGTAGTTACTAAAATGCCTGGTGACAACTGACCATAAAGTTAAGCTAAAAAAGATTTAAATGAGGTCGTCATAACGGCAGGTTTTGGCCTAATGAGTGCCCCAAATTCAAACCCAATTCAACTGACTTCAGGACAGAAGAAAAAAGTATGAACTACGGTACCTGCCTTGTTAGGGTGTCTCACACACAGCCCTGCCCTGTTATTCAGGGACAGATCTCGGCTATATTTGGAGATATGCTATTAAACAACCTCAAAAACTACATGCTTCCATCGCTCCCTCTTTAAAGCTAAAGTCTAATAAATGTCACTGTCAGAAAATTGTTGAAAATGATCGCACAAACAACCAATGGCACAATGAAGGACACTAGGTACTTCCTGAAATTTAAAATAAGACTCGTGAAGTATATTTCCTTATTATTTTTTGAACATTCGTTATAAAACGCTTCTCGCTTCTCATCTGTACCTCTTCATCGTGCCTTTATTTCACAGATAAGAAAACCTGAGCTTGAGGAAAAGAAGTGACTGCTCCTGGTCTCCTAACTTCCCGTAACCAGTAATCTGTGGGCTGTTACTTTCACTGAGGTTTAACAGCTTTTGGGGGTGAACTGCAGATTAATCAGCAAGCTGAAATTGTGAAAATGAAGTCATTCTATTGAAGTTGCCTATTACAGCAGCTCTACACTGTCAAAGTCACTCTCTTTTTGGGGTGGAAGTGGAAAGTCAAGGTAATTTCATTCACTTGTAGCAACAAAGGGCAGAGCTCCAAAGATGACAGTGCAGCACAGAAGTGTATTGGAGCCTGAGCGCTGTCCTCACACAAAGTATCTCCATCTATGCACTGAGACAGGCTTTTTCAATACCTAGTGGGAAAAGTTAATTTGTTCTGTAATTCGGGAAATCATTATGCAAAGAAACTAACAAAGACATGAAATAATGTTGAATCTGATACATTTGAGGTTGTGTGTTTGCTGGGGGGGGTTTACATCAACTTACTTTCTGTAACTACTACTGCAATTGCATATCACATATATTTAATCTAATATCCTCCTATCTCCTTTATTTATGAGTTTTATTTATCCCAACCTCCATTTACCCAAAGCTGAACTGAACTTAGCAGCTTTTAATTACCTCTTTGCCAAAGCAGAGTGGGACAGAAATCTGGTGATAATTAGAAGAGTTACATTATGTTTAGACTCTAAATTATTTAACAAGCTTTAATTATTAGTTCTCATGCAAAACAGTCTAGTGCCTGCCTGTGGTCTATCCTGCTTCTTGCTGTGATTCTTACAGAACTGCGGAGCAGCCTACAGCTCCCACTGAATACTCACATATGAGTTCCTCAGATTCTAATTCTATTTCATTACACAAATCATAGTGAATTTATTTTTAAATAGTATTTGTTAAGGAAAAAGTCCAAGAGCCTATGCTGTCAAATAGACTGCATTCATAAACAGGATTAAAAGCCTGAAAAAAAACCTGAAGATAATGTTAAAATGTTAAGGGACTTTGAAAAATAATCTCTAATTAGATTATTCACATGTAATGTATCTAATTAATAAGATATAATCTTACAGTGTCTTCTTAAAAGCATCAAAAAAAGCGCTTCCTAATAAACCCATACTGCTTTTAAACAGAAAAAATTCTCACAGTATGCAAATAAAACATCTCACAAGAATTATTGATCTTTCTATCACCTACGATACCTCATCCTCACTGTAGGACTCTACCCACAAAAATCTCTTTACATGAAGGACTTTTAGCCTAGGTCTGTCAATACACTTCATTTTCTACAGGTGCATCACTCACCAGCAAGGATCATTGTTAAAATCAGGAATAAAGGTATTCTAATTGTTATCAAACTTGAATAAATACCTTTTCATGTTTCCAAAATAAGCACTGTAAACAAACCAGGAACAAGGAGTCGTTATTCAGCAGCTCCTCACACCGCATTTGTTCATATCTATAGATGCACCTTAGAGCAGCGAAGCTGTGGCTGAATACAGATCTCCTACATGGGCCAAGGTAAGAGAGGGTAGCTTTACAAATCTATGTAAACACAAGGTGTAATCAAGCCTTGCAGTGCACCCAATTACTGAAATTCAGTAGATGCAAGTGATCCCTTCAATCTCCTGCAAAATATCAATTACAATACCAGACTCTTTCTTCCCCTCTCAAACATATCACACACTAACATTTCAGCTTCACACATTCAGCTTAAATCCAGCCATCCAAGAACTAAAACATGTAAGAATTCCCTATTGCAGGCAGATATTTCCAAAACCAATTTAAAATATTAAGTTACTATTCTTGCTTTTCATTTAGGACTAAGTAAGCCTCTGTAATGAATGTGCTCCAGATATGAAAAGGTATTAGAAACACTGCTTTCCCTCTGAGCTTTTGTAGAGAACAAGGCAGGATAGTTAATGCTGACAGAGCCAAGGCAAAGGCTGTGTCTTCCCAGATCAGGCCAAACCGTGCTGAAGAGCTTCTTGTGCAAAAGCACAGGATGGGTACAGCTCACCCCACCATCTCCACTGCCCACCCACTACCCTTCTTCCATAAAACAAGCTGACAGCAGTCTCCGAGTTGCAAATATTCACCTTTCCCCTGTACAAATGAGCCTTCAGACTGTAAATCCTATGACTCAAAGTATCCTGTGAATGTTGCATTTTCTGTGTTCGTTTTATTATCATTACGAGCATCAAGGTCATCACCTTCACAGCTCAGAAGGTAATCAGTTGAGGCAAATGTACCACCTCCTAACAGAGTACCTTTGGGAGGAAGAGAGCCTATCTTGCACTATGACAGCCTGCTGAATTAGTACATAGTCTCTAGCAGATTGCATCATTTCTACATGGCTTTGAGATAATCAGTGATTTAAAAGTGTGTATGTTATAATCTCAGAAACACCAATCAATGAGTATTTTCACCTGTTAGATGCTAAAATTTATAAATTGCTTTAGTATGCAACCCATATTTTTCTGACTAATATTTTTGATTGATAGAACCTAATTACACTCTATTACACTGAGATACAGTCTTATAAATGAGCAGCTGACCCTGTCAAATGTACGGTATGTTCTATTAACATAGGTTATTAAATGAAGGTTGAAATCTAAAAGCAGAAGAAACCCAAAGTGCTTAAGGAAAAAGTCATTGCTTTATATATATATGCATGGTATTTGGGCTTTTCAGTTATTAAAAAAAAAAAGAGGACTGAACTTTAACGCTATGACCCTTATGTAGCTGGGCCAGATTTCAGGCTGAAGACTAATGTGGTTTAGATATTATGAAATAATTATAAAAGTACCTGTACCCTTCTAAATCAGGAGCACTGACACGCATCAGAATAACGCCCTCAGTTACGATCCTGAACCCACTGCCCGCTGAAACACGGCAGTCTGCATATTTGATACTGTTACATGGCAGGAGGAACACCGTACCATTTCAGCGCAGTTTATCCCTAGTTTAAAACAAAAACTCTGCTTCTCTTTTCTAAATTCTGTCAGATTGCAAGAAAATCCATTTCCTCCCCACACAACACTACCCTTAGAAAAACACTAACAAAGCACACCCATTCGGAAGACAATTAATAGATTGCTGTTAGCAAGTATTACACAATCAATCCCAAGTCAAAACTTCTGGGATCACTTAGCACTAATGTAATGATAATCCTCTGACCGCTTGTACTGCAATTCACCAGGGGGAGAGGAAACAAAGATTCCCTACATCTTTTCTTAATATTAAACAGTATTACTGAGCCACTGAAGGTTAGCTATCTACAGCTCTCACCCCTCTGAGCACACGATTGGAAATGCTATTTTATGCACTGAACTGGGAGACATAAGTAAACAATAGCACTGGACAATGCAGCACAGTTTTGCAGGTTAGCAACACTTTCTGAAACATGTTTTACGGTTTTGTTAAAATCCTGATTACATTTAGAAGCAGCACAGCAACTGCAGGCAGCTTTTCATACGCTTCCTACCTTCCTTGCCAACCACGTTAGAAAAAAAGCCTTGTCATTGCAGTAAAAACAGACCACCAAAGTCCTTCCAAGAGAATAGCCTGGTCTTATCTCAAAGGCTTGCTTTACAAGTTCTGACATCAGTAAGAATAATCAGATCTGGAAAAGAGGCTATTTGCTATTAATACTAATTTAATGGTCTGCTGTTACACAGTGCTATAGCCCCTCTATCTGGTAACAACCAGCAATCAAGGCTCAGTTCCTCCTGAACTAGGATCTTGAACAGTGATGATGCTATGAAACAAACAATGTGAAGATAATTTCAGAAAATAACTAAATCTTAAACCACATCTTGCCATCTCTAATGTTTTAGAAAATATTTTCTACCTATAAGCTTTAGGAAAGAAGTCGGTGTTGGCATATATCTAGCTGAGGAAGTAAGACCAAGGAAAAACTATACAAAACCAGACGTATTATTTTCTGGAATAATTTAACAAAGAAAAATCAGGTAATGAAACCATTTAAAAGCGATATGCTAGAAAAATTCATGGCTCACATGTCTTGTAACAGTCTACAGCTAAACAACCACAGTCCCGCAGAACACAAAGATTTTACTACAGAATGTGTTTCAGGCAAAGAATGAACAACACAATGTTATATTTTTCGTGACAGTGATAAACACACACAAAAAGAGGAAATACACTAACAGAAAATCAGTTCTTAATAAGCACAATGAAACACTGCTGAGAACTTTTCAAAAGCAGCACTTCAAGCTGATGTACATTTATTTGCACAGGCATGTTTAGTAAGCATCCACACTGCAGTCTAAGACACAGTAACAGATTTAATCACACACATGTTCACATAAATTGACCCTGATTCTGCAGATGCATAACTCTACGAAAGAGAAAAGGCACCACTCACACACCCTAAATTGGGCCTATATGTTTGCAAAATTGAGCCATATAGCAATCTCACTATAAAAACCTAAGACTAAACTACGTAAATTCAGCACTTCCACACAAAATACTATTCAGACCTCTTTACACAGTTATGTTTTTATTGGACAGCGAGCCTCTCCCATTCCACCTGCCCTTTTCCCAAAGGTTTAAAAATCAGTTGCTAAGCATGATATGAAGTGAATTATCTCTGAAGCTACATAGTTTGTCTCCTACAGTCAGCAGCACTACACCACCAAAAAAAAAAAAAAAAAGAAAAGAAAAAAGAAAAAACCCAGAAATAACATGTTGTAAAAAAGACATGAAAGTCATGGAATCCTCCTACCTACATGCTACATGAAGAACGCAGCTTGGGAAGTGCAAAATACTGCCCTTGGAGGAAAGAAAAGATAGAAAACTGGAAGAATTATACTGGAAGAATTTTGTAGGTTTTACTTATTTTATCTATATTTTTAATATTACTAGAGTAATATTGAGCATATTGATAAAGTTCCAGAAACAAACATTTATACAGCAATAAGAATAAGAATTTAGGAATGTATTTTTCCCTGCTATCACCAAATTTCACCAGGAAGATTTAGTCCAATTAGGTATTTCTTCTGTGGAAGGGACACTGAAATTTATAAATGCTGTTGCTATTTTAATGCTCCTTATGGCTGCTTTATTCATTTTTCCCCTCTTGAATGCATTTTACCAAGGGGTCCCAGAAACCTGTGTGATAAAAAGTAAAAACCCACTCAAAAGGCTCTTCTGCATTTACTTTGTCTGTGTGTTAACCTGGAAGCCATGCGAATGCTCATCCTCGGTCTCGTCCTGGTCGAAGTGCCCTCACCCAGCAATCCCACCTGCTCAACCCACACCGGGAGCTGCTTTCCCCCACTGAAGATGTACTTTACTCAGTGGAGTGGCTTGAGAAGAAGGTAAAAGTACAACAGCAAGTTTAAGAGCGCTTCACTTTGGAAATTTATTCCTGAGCAATGAGGAAAAAACAGCCTCAGTTTTGAACTGGAGCACAGCCACCTTATTAAATGAGACTTCTAACCCTCACCATACTGACCCAAGACCTAAGTCCCTTAGAGTAAGAAATCATCTCCATAAGACAAAGTATCTCATTGTTGTGCCTGTGTTTTTCCTATTCCTGTAATGCAAACACAAAAATGTACTGACGCTGAACAGTAACAGCTACAAGGGATCCCTTCCACACCCAGAAGGGACTGCCACATTAAAAACAAGATGCACTTTAACTTGGCGTTCAGTCTAGTTAGCTACAATGAAACCTCCGGGTTTCCTTTCTGACCCACTGAAGGGCCAGGCACCACAAGCAAAGGAGCTGTCTTGCTCTGCAACAAATAGTCCTGAAGCAACTACAGCCTTTGGGGTCCTGATCCTGCTCGAAAACCCATACTGTGCAAATGCACAAATGCCTGCTCGTATTGTGCGCGCACACGTGTGCACAGTTAAGACTGGAGTGTTGCAAACCTGTTCAAACCACAGAGAGCCTTGAAAAGCAATCAGCAGGCTCAGAGAAATACAAGTGTGTCTGCTTTTAATTTACCTGTTTCTCTTTGTGACCTGGTACTCATGATTTTACTAGGCACCTTTCCTTGTGCAGTTTCTTTCCAAGCAAGCCGTGGGAGAAATCAGCAAAACCAAGCACTATACTGTTTTAGGTACTTCCTGAAAGCCACATGAGCTCTAGAATTTAAAGATAAAGTCAAAGACAAATCCATACCAATCTGTGTATTTACCAGGCTTTGCAGGCGGTTTCAAAGCAATGAGTCAGATGACAAATGTACTGCAACACTAGACACAATACTGTAGATAGAGACAGGTCTTTCGCTTTAATTTTTAATTTCCATTTTCTGTGGGTTTAGACAAACCACCGACATTACTTTAGCGTAATACTTCGCAATGAATCAATACTTTAATTTAATAATGGTATTCTGTTGTCAACATATAATAGATCACACAATGTCCTTGTATAGATGCTAAAAACATAAGCCAAATAGTAGGCAAGGGTTTGTTTTTACCAGTGATCACAGGCTAAATCAGTGTAACGAGAATCCTTACAGCCCCCACAAGAATTTTCTTCAGGGTTAAAAGGCAGCATGGAGTCATTTCAGCTAGATCCCTTCCCCTCATCATACCAGTGCTGTGAAAGCTCTCCTAGGTCATGGCATTCCAACAAACACTTCAATAAAAGGAACAGAGAGGAAATGTATGTGAACAGAATCAGTGTAGGTATCTGTGAGCGGGGCTTACTGAAACATTCCACTTCCTTACGCACTCACTGATAATTGCGCTAGTTCCAAACTATAAATGGGATTATGAATGGAAAAAGGAATAAAGTCCAGTGTCATCCAACTTGAGTGAAACTTATAGCTGTAAAATATGAAAAACAAATAAAATTTTAACAACTTCCACTTTAGTGGTGTGACTAGAATTCTATATTTATCATTTTTATCTTGATGGTAGCCTTTCTGTTGACAAGTATTTAAGATGGGAAACACAAATCTTATCATGTCTGTGGTACATTGACTCATGGCATGTGAACAGAAAGTAAGTGGGAATGAGGAAGAAGCAAATGTTTTTTGAACTCCCAATTGTTCGCTTAATGAATTTTTTTTTCAATTCAACAGCTTCTGAGGCATTACAACTTGATAAATAACTGACATATTAATCTTGCTCAATGTTAAAGGCACGTGCTTTACAGTCACGTGTGCTCCCCTCGATTTCAATGACAGCTCACGATCATAATGCGGAGTGTTCACAGATACATGTCATTTGTTGGCAGAACGTTTTAGAGCTCTGGGAAGAGTAGGTCTGGTTTTACTACTGTTTGGCACCTCCCACAACACCCTCCAGTTGGTGAAAACCCCGCAGTTCCATCTAAGTGTCATCCTTAATGTGAAAAAGATATTTGAGTCAGTGCGAAATAAAACAAACTGCTTTTACCAAAATGTCAGTGTTGGTAACAGTTCAGCTGCCAGATGCTTGTTACTTGAACCCATGCCGTGCATAACAAACAGACAGAGATATGACTAGGATAAACGACCCGACCAGAAAATCTTTAGCAGGAAATCAAAGTATACTCAGGCTGCAGCCTGGACTCATAAAAAAGGTCACAATTGGACTTCACAAGATGTATCGATTAAGAGTTCTGCAACATCTCTTTCCTTGGTTACTATGCATCAGTTGAGTACCACCTGCCTGACCTCAGTTCTCTGCATTAGCCTTTGGTCATACGAACACAGGAGAAACCACGGTGCTATTTCATAGCTGAATTCACACAGGAATTCTTGTAAGTACAGTATCTCAATTTAACGATAATAACATTACTGAAGAACCCAGAATACCATGAAAAATGCATATTGGAAAAATCAGGGCATGACTCTCTAGAAAATGAAACCAATGGCTTGATAAAAATAAAACCTCGCTGGTGTGTTCCAGTCAGTTGGTTGATTTTTCTGATCTACAGGCTGGACTATCCTTCTAAACGAAGGATTGATTTTTGTGTTGAGCACTGGATAAAGTGGCTCATGCTGAAAAGCCATAGTCCGTGTGTGATCGTGAGAAACACACGCAGGCACAAGACACAGAGCAAGATTTGATGAGTAAGTGGCTTTTGCTTAGTCAGAACCTGAAGGATCTTCATCAAGAATGTTCAAAACAGCTAACAGATAGCTTGACTTTGAGTGAAACACAACCAAGAATTATTGTCATTATGCACACCCACAAAAAAGTGAGAGATTTCACAACATCTCCTCAGATGAATACACACACAGAGAAAAGGCTTTACCAACATTTACTTCAGGTGGGCAATCAGCCGGCTTCCTGGAGAAATAACTCCTGATTTGCCTTCCATTTTCCTAACTCGGATTTTGAGCCCATTTGAACATGTTAAAACAATTAAACAAACCACAACGTGAACCACTATAAATAAAGACAGCTGCTCCTTTTCTTAAAAGCTGTGAAATGCTAAATAACCTATGACTCCTGCCCACATATGTGCCTTGCCAAGCCAGAGGATCACACAAGGGTCTGATCTGAAAGCTGGGGCATCACATTTGTCACGTCAGATTTGTATCCTGGCGGTACAACGGGATCCATGACTTTCATTTCAATAGCAGCTGGAGCAACGGGCACACGAGGAACATGCAGCTCAACCTGGGAAATGAGGATGAATTTGTTAAAAAAAAAAAAAAAATCCCTTTCTTCCTAGGAGCTGTTAGTGGCAGATGCAGATATCTGCTTTGGGGTCACAGCATGTCAGCAGCTCACGACAGAAAAATTGCATTTCTTCTCCCTCTCCCCTCCAGTGGATACTGCAGCCTCGGAGAATTTCACATGCATCCTCAGAGATGCTTACATGCATCAGGAAAGTACAGCTGTAGGCTTTCAAAAAAATGTCCACATGCCCTACAAATTCAAATCCTTTTTTATGTAATCTATTTAATCTGCCATTAATGATAATCTCTGCTATCAATGTGCCCAAACAGGGTCAATTTCTGCTGGATTTACACTTCTTGCATTTCATCCTATAACCAAGCTGTATTTAATGAAGGGGAACACCCTGCTGTAAAAGGTATTAGCAGTCTCCCTAAAACAAATAATAGTTACAAGACTCCGGCAACTGCCAGGAACATTTCAAGATTGTGGGTTTTCTTCCTCCTTTGTGTGCCTTCCGTGGAGGAGAGTCCTGTCAGCTGAACATTATTTATTAATCAGGATATTATTGCCTTCTATACCTCATAAGGAGACTGCATAAAGGGGCGGAAATTGCTATGGACTTCTCTTACGTACTCAGAAAGATAGAAAGGGGAGAAAGGAAGAGATTGCAAGGAAGCATTTCTACCCTGACAGATCCCACCTGGCAAGCCCAGGCAGCATTTCAGACACACACAGGTCACGGCAGTTTGAAACACCACATAACATATCTGGTTCACACAAGGCTTGGAAACAGAGACACAGGGTGAAAATCAGGCTCCCTTTCCTCTTGTTCTCAAAAAGCACCCTATAGAGCTTCCTACACCTAAGCGGAATGGGCAGGGTTCAGCTCGACAAGAGATTTCCTTCTGGTAACATCTGAGTCCCTTAGGTTCTACCTACAGAGCACACAGGCTGGCACACCTGGGAGGGATGGGTCTCTCCCAATTGCCGTAGCACACATTGGGAAAGTGAGTTACTGCCTTGTTTGCTCTTCTGGTTTAGTGGTAGTTTTATTCCTAATCCTTCCCAGCCATCCTCCACCTGTACACCCACCCACACATACACATCCAATTTGCTGTCCTTCTCCCGGTTTCGTCAATTCACAAGATCAGCTCGCTCCGCACATGCTCTCTGCCCCGGGGCTCATGAGCAAATAGATTTAATGGACAAAATAAAGTTCGAATGACTTGCCAACAAAATCCTCTAGCAGAACAGCCACACAATAACATGCAAAAGGGGAGCCCTGGGCTGCAAAAGCAATTGAGGCGGTGGCATTCCATTGAACTGACGTTCCTAGGAGAAGCAACCAAGAGTTAATGGAGGACACACGGCTTCTCACTTCTTATACTGCATCCACGAAAACGCAGATGACGACTATAATACAGTGTAACTGAGCATTTCGCTAAATAGCACTGCACAGGAGTTCTTTGGGCAGGGGTCACGTTTGTCCTAGATAACCTTTACAAGAAGCTGAAAGTTGATGCACCCAGACCAAACGGATTTTCAGATTCAGCCCGAAGCCTTAGGTTTGGCTTGGGAGGGTGCCACAGAGCATCGGTCCGAGAACTAGCCCTCTCCTCTGCTTAAAAGAGTCAGTTACGACAAGACGGTGCCGTGGCTACACACAGGAGCCGGGAAAGCGTTTGGCTGCGTCTGCATATTCGCGGGATGCCCTGTGCTCCTTCCTGGCGGCGCTGCAGGCGGCTCCGCCAGGCGCCGGGACGGAGGGAGCATCCTTCCGGAGCCAGCTCTCACCTGTTCCAAGGGAGACGGACTGTGGAAAGCCGACCTCCCTCACCGGCGGAGAGGCACAGGCGTGACCCTGCCCGCCCCTCCCGGGGGCCACTCTCCCCGCTGCCCCTTCTGGCAGCCGCCGCTGCCGGGGGGTGGGGGTCACCACCTGTCCCTCTGGTCCGGACACCTCCCGGCGCCTCCCAACACCTTCCGCAGAGCCTGGGAGGGGACAGACGGGTCTGCGTCTTCCCTAAACCCCACAGCGGTACCCAGTCACCCCAAATGGCTGCTCCTGCCTCACCATCCATCGCACAAGCGGGGAAATTGCCGGGGGCGGGGGGAGAGAACAGCAGCGCAAACTTCGGAGCTTCCCGGCCTCCCGCAGGGCAGTAACCGCACGGGAGCCCCGCGTCTGCCCAAGACGCGTCTGCAGCCCCCGACCGCGGCGTCGCCCCGACCCGAGCCCGCCGGCACTCGGCAAACGCCGCGTCCCGCCGGGGCGACGCGAGCGCCCCGAAGGCGCGGGGCGGCTGGCTTCACTTACGGGTTTTGGGGGTCGTGCTGGCCTCCGGCGTGGTGGTGGTGGACTCCTGGAAGGGAGACAAGGTCCAGGACGGCGCCGAGTCGTGGACGTAAATCTTGTAGGAGGAGGTAGCGTGTGCCGCAGTGGGCCAGGCGGGCAGCGGCGGGGTGCCGGGGGCGGCGGGCGGCGGCCGGGCGCCGCGGCCGGCGGTGCCGGGGGGGCCGCTGGCGGGCGGCGCCGTGTGGGGCGCGGCGGGGTGCCGCGCCGCGGTGGGCCGCGGGCCGCCCCGCGCCGGGCCGCGGGTGCCGGGGGGCCGCGGGGGGGCCCGGCTCATGGTGGTGAGTCGGGGGCTGACGCGGCTGGGCGGCCGCGGCGTGGCGGGGGCGACGGTGGTCTCCGCGCCGCGGGGGGGGGGCGGTGGGCTTGGAGAGGAAGAAGGGGTCCTGCCCCACGCCCTTGGCGTCCATCAGCTCGGTGGGGACGTACTCCTTGACGGAGCCCACCACGATCCACTTGAGCAGCATGAGGCTGAGCCCCAGGCCGATGAAGCCGATGAAGAGGGGCACCACGCACAGCCACGTCTGCTGCCGGTTCCAGACGATGCAGTCGCTGCAGCGCAGCTCCCGCGGCGGCCCCCCGGCCCCATCCCCGCCCGGGCCCCCCGCCGCCGCCGCCGCCTCCGCCGCCGCCCCGGGCGCCGCGGCGCCGGCAGCCCCCTCGCTCATCCTAGGGGCCGTCCGCAGCGCCGCCGCGGCCCCGGGGCATCAGCACGCCGCGGCTGCCGGCGGCATGCGGCGGAGGGGGGCGGAGGAGAGCGGAGCGGGGCGGAGGGGAGCGCGGCGCAGCGGAGCGGGCGGCGGGAGCGCCCCGCTCAGTCACGCCGCCGGCATGGCATGCCCTGCGCAGCCTCCCGCGGCCGCGGAGTCAGCGGGACGGCCGCGCCATCCGCCGGGCGCCCTCCTCTTGCGCTGCCCGCTTCAGCCTCTTCGCTCTCCTTTTCCCGCCGCTCCCAGGTTTTTCTTCCCTTTTTTTTTTTTTTTTTTTCTCCTGGTAATAAGTCGCAAGAATCAGCCTCCTCGATTAATTTTTTTTATCCCAAGCGTGCGGCTCCGGCGGCGGGCTGGCGCATTCCTTCACACTGACGCTCCTTCTCTCCTCTTTTTCCTCTCCCCTCGGGGCTGGGGGATCTTTTCTTTCCGTCTTTCCTTCCTTCCTTCCTTTCCTCCGCTCCCTCCCCCGCCCGCTCGGCTCCTGCCTATGCCCGGCCGCGGCGCAGCAGCATCCCCCGGCTGCTCCGCGGGGAGGCGGCGGCGCGGCGCAGCGCACCCGCCACTCCGCGGCCCCGCGGCCAACCCGCGGCCGGCGCCGGGCCAGGGAGGCCGATCCGCGGGCGGGGCCCGGGGGCAGGAGGCACGGCTCCGCGCGGCTCCTCCGCGCCCGCGCTAAGTCCGGCCCGGCATCAAAACTCCGACGAGGGTTCCCGACAGAAAAAAAAAAAATCCACACACAAACACACACGAAAAAGGAAAATGAAGACGAAGCCCTGGAGGGTGGACGGCAGTGACCCAGTCGCAAAAAAAATACGGATCCGGCAAATAAATAGGGACGCAGAAAGCAGCTCCTGCCAAGCTTGCAGCTCCTGTTCAATTGTGTATTCCTATCGCAGCGCAAGGGAGGCAGGCTAGCGCGCAGAAAGTAAGGCGCCTCCCACCAAAGCCTAATGGTGGTTTCTTAATGCGCACAAGATAAATAAATGATCCAGGCAAAGCCCTCGGGAGGGTGTATGCCACGGCAAGCGGAGCCCAGGAAAGGAAGGAAGGAAGGAAGGGGAGGAAAAGAAAAAAGCAAGGGGAGGGGGGAGGGATCGCCTGAACCCATCCTGTGGTAGCAACGCTATAGGCTGGTGCTGCATGTCAGAAAAGACATGTGTGGGGAGCGGCGAGGCGGGTGCGTGTGCACGGGGGAGGTGGAGACACCTGCAGAGAGGATTCCCAGCCAAAGACCTGCGCTCCGCACGAGGAGAGGTTCTCCGGTGCTGATGCTGTCCGAGAACCAACAAGCAGTGTTTGTTGTTGTTCCTAAAGGAATACCAAAACCACCAGACAGCTGCAGCAACAGAATGGTCCTTTCCAGCAGCTGGGGGGACGTTGCCAGACAGGTTTGATACTGAAACTACTCCAGCCCTTTGATCTGCTCCAGAGTTGAGCTCCGAAGTTCAAGGTGTCAACAGCGTGTGCTTTCCATTCATTCAATGGACAGAACACTTAAAGAGCAGGGGTGGTCCCCGAAGGACTAAGAGTCATGTACCACACGGTGGGTTTATCGCTGTTTTCAAAATGGTCTATAAAATCAAGTATATACAGATGTTTTTAACCCTTTTTTCAAAGCTGTTACCTCACTGGTGTCATTGGCCTGGTATTGACACGTAAGCGTAATTTCCTTAGTCATGTATTTAGGAGTATATTAATATTTATACCGAATAATTGGACAGAAAAGTTGGAAGAAAACTGTGAAATACTTTTGTTCTGTTTATACACAGACAAATAAAGAACATAAAATACCGCAACTGAAACATATCTGCTTGGATTTTTCTTCAGAATGAATGTTAATAGCATTTATAATATGATATGAAAATTACATTAACTAGCCATCTAGATTACTGTCACATAAAGCAATCCAACTGGAGTTGGCATTGTCTCTAAGATGGATCTGTCCTAACAGCTGTCAGGAAAATCTGCAGAAGTGGCTTAGCAGGTAAGCGTACTGTTTAAATGCTTTCTCATAAAAAGCCACTTTGGCACTGGAAAATGTGAAATATGGGTTTCTAATCCTTCAATGAAGAGACAAAAGGATTGGGGAAAGCATTTAGAAACAACCACATAAGCATTGTCCAGTACACAAATGGATTCCCAGTAAAGCAAGCAAATCATATGGTAGATTTGCTTGCTTTACTGGGAATCCATTTGTATGGAAGGATGAGCAAGATAGGGGAGTCTTGGGAACCCAGGGAGGCTTTGTCACAAATTTTATGGAATCTGGGATTTCTTAGGGAAATCTAGAAGCAGGTGCTTTCAGTCATCAGTGCCTGTTCTGCACTGCCCTAACCTTCCTTGCAAACTATGCATATCTTTGTCTGGGCTTTGCATTGCCTGGACAAACGTCCTTCAGCTCTTGCCTCTTCCCCTGCCATACTGCTGTTCACTAAGCTCGGTATGAATCGTTCCTTCTCAAACGATTTGTACGTGCTCGTTGGGGGAACAGAACGCAACAAAAATGTTTTACAACCTTCACAAGACAGAGAGGTTTTATCTTTCTCACGACTATGTCCTGAAGTCTTTTAGTGTTTCATCTGTCTCAACTGCACATCTTCCCCCCCCCAGTAAGATTTTCAAGCTGTCAGCTCCTAAAATTTGTAATGGTTCTAATGGAAGATATCAGGATGTGATACCATTAAGATGACTCAAGTGTAGCCATTTAATTGTTTAATATTGAAAGACTTCCTGTATTATGAGTAAAGATTTTCTTTTCTTACAATTTCCCAATCTTATCATCATACATTTTTGAAATTGACTGCGGAATGCTTTCAATATGCCTTACTTAAGTGAATTACTTAAAAACAGGTATTCCCCTGGTAAGTTAATGAAGAACTTACCATTGACTATTAGCCTCTTTGAAGAAAGTTCTTTGGTCTAAAAATATGAAATGGCATGGATCTTGATACAGGAAGCTCGAAGCAGCTTTCCCTTAACCCCACAGTAAATGCAAATGTATTTCAAATAGGTTATCCTTCAGTTAAAAAAAAATAGAAAGCCGTGGACCTAGGCAGACACCTGACTGCAGGCAATATATGGAAACCTCTTCCTGTAATACTTTAGTCATGAGTTAAATTGTTGTGATGTATACAAAAACACAGTCTCTGAATACTTCTAGATTATTTCTCTGTCCTGAAAAATTAATATTCAAACCATAATCAGTTTCTCAAATCAGCCCACTCTTGTTAAACTGAATCTGTTCAGTACATTAATTCTAATTTACGTAGGTATTTGGTAAATTTCACTTGCATTTCTTCCTACTCATTCTGTATCACAGCCCAGCTCTTTTACTTTTTCTGGAAATATGTTTATCATGATCAGAAAACAACATGTAATTTATTTTTCTTGACTTAACTTTTCTTTATAATATGCATAGAAATCCTTAGTATCTCCTTGAGGACAGCTGTGATTGGGATGGAATAAAATTATGTATCTACAGCGGAGTCAGAAGTGGTATTTTCTTAAGGACTGATGTGACACACACAAAACATACTGTTTATGCATGTATGGCTTTGTTTGTCACAGGGGGCGTTCCATTTTGGCTGTTGAAGGCATGCCACAGCTAAGGGGTCTGTTACAAGGGTGCTGTTCCTGACTGGCTTCACACATGCCTCCATACAGCAGAACCATGACCATGTACAGCTACGTCATCTTCTAACAGCAAGATGTAATAAATGAGTGAACGGAGTTAGATTTGCTTTAACTGCTATCATAGAATCACTCCGAGAAATCTCAGGATCACTATCCTCTGAACAGCCGACAGAAGAAACAGAAACTCAAAACTGGAAAATAAGATGCTTTTGGAGCCATGTCCGTTGCAGCACCAAAACAGTATGCGAGATGCCTGTATTCCAGTCCCTCACACACAGAGTTAGAAGCCTTTCTTTCCTCCCCAGCTTTACAAAATATCTGAAGACACTCACTGTTAATTCATGCCAATATTATCTGAAGCTGTGAGCAACAAAACCTCTACAGGTACTTTGCTTTATGATGCAATCAGCTGCTGATAGCATAAACAGTTTTGAAACCGAGTCCCTCCAGCACCCACCTCGCTTGCTGCGGTTTGGTAATTGGTGGTGGCAAACAAAAGAGAACTTCACAAACAAAGGATGCTGGAACTGGGGCTGGTTAGGTCAACAGGTGTTATGCTGCTGGGGTATTTGAATATTCTTTGCTTCATTCACCCTCTTAGCTTTCCTCCCCAGCTCAGCTACAACATGCTTGTCCCTAATGGTTGGTTCACAGTCAGGGAAAACCTTGCTTTTTGTCTGAGGTTGGCATGTAACTCTATTCCTTCTTCCATGGGAAACACACAAATAGTGTTCCACTGATCCCATTAAGCAGCGGCTCAGAACTGAAGTACTCTTTCCCACCCTGATTGCTAAAATAGCCATTAGGCAAGACAAACAGACTAAACTTTATTCAGCTAACACGTTGTCAAGAGACATGGGCTAATATAACCATGCGTAACGTGGAGCCCAAAGTATTCCTCCTTGTGTTTTTACACAGGATGTTAGGAACGCCTCTGGTACCCAGGAGGGACAGCGCAAGTCGCAAGGAGTGAGAAAAAAATCCACCACGGGGTTCAAAAGCACAGCAGCCATTTGAGAAGTTAGCAAGCTGCCAGTGAGTGTTATGTCAGCCTCGGACAGGTGCGAGATGAGTGACAGTTAATCTCGGAATAAGGAAAAGAGTCTGCACTCTCTCACTGCAATACAAATGCCAAATAACAATCCCATGGCTAAACTAATTGGATAAAATACACCTATCCTTTCACACAGTACAAGTATGCTGATTCCTCCTCAAAAGCCAGCATGTCCTCCGTTTTTCGAGTCACGTGTAGCTTATTTACAAGTGCCAGGGCTGCCATGAAATACTTAGAATTACACTTGAATGTACACTAATGAACAGATACAATTCAAATCTTGATCTTGGCATGGTTTGTAATGATTCATTAAAATACGCCATGATATTAGCAAAAAAACCCACACCCCAAATCCTACAAAAGGTGTGTCAATCAGAAAATATTAGAAAACTGAATACTTTCCCTGGAAGAATTTATTACTAAATAACTGAAATCCTAAAGGCCTGACTCACTTTTTATCAAGCCAAATTCTCAGTATTCTCCACTTCTAGCTGACTGTAAATTCTAAGGATTTCAGTGGGAGAAATTCTGTTTGGCAAGAGTAAAATCAAAGTAATTTTTTAATTCTGATTTTAGTGGTATTGTATCAGTCCCTTAAGAGCACAGTTAATAATGATTTCAGGCTGAGAAATATAGTGACTGGTCTTAACAATGCCCTTGTGATACACCGAAGCAACTGCAGTGTAACAGAAATGCATATATTACTCTTTAAGCCTTTGTAACCCCCTGAGATTTTTATCAGGAGCGTAAACTTAGGAAGCCAGAGGAAGAAATATTTGAAAGCAAATATGGAAAATGCCATCAAAAGGGCTTGCTCCAAAACATAATGAAGTCAGCAGAAATCTTTCAGTATACTGCAATCTATCTTGGACTAAGCCCTAAACCAAAATTCGCATCTTTCCAAGATTTAGAACAGAATGTTGACAACAGCAAGTGAGAAAGTCTGTGAAGCAGTCTTCAACAGACAAGAAAGTTAAAATTATTTACTATTATGACTCACTTCCAATTCTTTTTTTTCCTGAAAACCTGCACTTTTTCCACGCCAATTAGTACATTTGATCCCAATTAATCAGGCAGAAAGGGAATATATACTATATTTCAGAACTTGGCATTTTTCCCTTCTCCTTTCAAAATTCCTTGCTGTTCCATGTAAGTTCTGCCCAGTGCAGAGGACACTGTTGCTAGGTGTTGCTTGGGGAATAATCTGGCTGTGGATACTACCGCACGACACAAGCCTAGGTACGTTTTGGAAATCCTCGCACTTTTACCAGTTTGTCACAAGGAATAATGAATAAAGATGTAAACACCTTAGTTCTGCTGTCCATTGCAAAAACTTTAGTCTTTGCAGAGACGTGACAAACTATTGTTTGTGCGGTGATTTCCGTATGCTACCAAAAGGGCACAGAGGGGACATTATAAACTCTTAAAATGTACCTGAGAGCAAGGTAGGTGCTTGTCTGCATCCTTCTCTCCCTAGTAGCCCCAGGGACGGGCAAGGGCGTGTGCCAGCAGCCTCCAGATGATGGGTGCTCCAGCAGTAATTCTGCTGAAGAGGCACAGTCCTAGAAGCTCCTCCAGTAACAGGTCTGAAGCATCCAACATATTCTTCCTGGGTTTTCCCTGGAAATTAACGCAAAGTAACAGAGATGTCAAATTCAAGTAGAGCATGAAGCATCCAGATACTGAATTAGTTTCACCTATTGCAGTTTCAGAGGTGCATGCATGCTCTTTAAAATGGTATATCTGCCAGGGTAAAAGCACACGGCAAATAATGCTCTTCCAGATGACTTCAAACTAAGCCTTAAATCATTGCCTTCTCTAAAACTACAATAATTTACGAATACTGGTTTTTTTCAGTCTTCATTAGATCTGGTGGTAAATAGAATTACCTTCTCTACTATCTTTGGATAAATAGTGCATTCATTGTTGCTTTTCCATTAAAAAGACATATTTTTACATTTAAAGTAATTATTTAAATTATGTTCTAAAGTTATCACAAAGACAAAGCAGGGCTATAGAAGCTGTATTATAGGGAGGCATAAAATAGCAATGGAAAAAAGTAGAATTTAAAATAAATGCAATGCTTTCATCAAATCCAAAGTTTATAGGAGATTAAAACTTCCTCATCACTCCCAGCAATTAAATTACGTCCAAATGGACTGGCTTCTCTGCCAAGAATGACCAAATAAATGACTATCAAGCCAAATATTGCTGCCGATTTAAACACATAGAAAAACAGTGACAAGAGAAACCACTATGAGCAATTAACATAATTTTGTGTAGATCCTAGAGAGATGACCTTGGAATTATTATTTTCTTCATAGTATTAGCATTCATCCAGAAATTTATTTTTACCAGAGTTTTTAACAGTAGTACAGACCAGGTGCCAAGACTGAGTAAACCAGTTCAGCTATGGATTTGCTTTTAAGTCTTGGATTAGTTCTTTTATCATAATTTCCTTATATTCAGAGCAACATTTCCTTATTTCTTTGTTGTTGTGAGCGCCTTCGTTTCATTCTGGTAAAGCTCTGTAACGGTGCTTTTCACAGCTCTATTATCAGTGGTTTTTTGGGCTGTTGTTAGGGGCAGTTGGTCATATTCAGTCTGTGCGAGTTCAAGCTGAAACAGTGCTTCTTGTATTCAAAATGTCACAATCATCCATTGACATTCAGATCTCTGTGTAACAGGTTTGGAAATTCATGTTTTTAACCTCGACTTGTTCAAAGGTAGCAGTGCTGAACAACGCTGACCCATACTTTCCCTGGTGTAATAGGCCGACTCATCCATAGCCGCCAGGAGCTGGTCCTAAAGGTTCCAGGATGGAATCCATCCCCTGGAGGCTAGATTCCATACCCTAACACATCTGTTAAGCAGCATTTATTCCTGATATGACCTAATTGATATAAAATGTAATGCAATTGCCTGGGAGAATTCCATCAAAAGTAATGAGTGCTATTAATGTGATTTTGGATGTCAGACCCCTACTACTTAGGAGGTTCAGCAGCTTAGCAAGTACCTCTTTGAAATCTTCGCTGAATGTCCAGAACAGCAACAGGTAGAACAAGCCAAGGGGAGCAGCCTCCTTATCCTTCCACATAACACAAAAAGAATTCATTCTATCAAACTTCATGGAAATGGTTTTGTGGCATTTGTCCTTAGAGTTATATTTTAATGACCCTTTGAAGTAGAAAAAGCCCACAGGATCTCATCATTCTCATAGCCTAATCAGGAAGAAAAGCTGGATCTTTCATCTTTAAAGCTTTGAGACACCCATGAAATCATTCAGATTTTCCAAGCACTTCACCTCTTGGTGGATTTCAACCATGTAGAAAAAACACCTTTTTTTTTTTTTTTTCAACACAGAAGTCAGGATAAACGGTTTTGTATCACTCCTGTGTAACTATGAGGAACTTTTCTATACCAAGCCTAGAACAGCAAAAAGATTATGAAAAACAAAGCAGCTGAGAATCCTGTTTTTATCACTGTTGTGTATTTCAATTTAACTGTGAATGTAGAGACACGAGGGAGGGACAATAAGAAGTAAAACAATGCCTAGAGCAAGATAGCTGCTGAATATTTCAAAGAGAACAAGAGATAGAATGTTAATTGATAAATACCTGCTGATATCTCTATATACAGAATCTGTTTTATTAAAAGCTGTAATAAAAAAGGAGAAAAAAAGGAAGAATGTAACCTGAAAATTTTAGGATTGTGAAAGCAATAGAGTTACTAACAATTAGCCCAGCTTTCAACCTCAGAGTTTTAAAAATAGTAGACGTTTTTCAAAAAATAGAATTCGTCTTTAAGCTAATTAAGTACCAATGTACCGATGTGCAAGTCTATGTTTCCACTTACAGTGTAGGTATTAACATTTACCTGTCCAATGGAAAACTCGAGATGAACTAGTTAATCTAAAATCCCAGTTAGTAGCTCTGAATCACAATGCTGTATTTCTCTGTGTTTACTATGAATATGTCAATGCACAGCCCACATCATGGTAGTTATTCACTGCAGTTCAATAATCAGGGATTTAATATTTAATAAACAATATTATACCGATAACAATATACCTTGCATACTCTGATGTTTCAGTAATAGCAAGCATGATAAACAGAGATGTAAGGTTTATTGAAAGAGTTTGTTTTCTTTTGTGGTTTTTTTTGGTTTGGGTTGTTTTGTTATTTTACTAGACCAGCTGCACTAGTTGGCTAAAGAAAACAAGCTTTCAGTCACACAAAGCTTTCTTTCTTTTAGACTCTTTCTTTGCCTACAAAATTACATTTTTAACGTCACTAACAGATCTAAAGGGAAAGTGGCAAAGCTTTCATAAATACATATACGTACACATGTATGGACATGCGTGTGTAAACGTAGAGACACATTTGAGGAGGAAGATGTTAAAGCCGTGACGTAAGCAGAAGAATACATACCCTGGCGGTGGAACAAAGCTCGATGCCTTTGTCCCATTGGGTACCAAAGCAGCCACCAATCAGCTGCTAAACAAAGTCACACGGCTCAGTTTCGCATACAAATACACATGTGCAAATCTTCCTGGTTATAGAAGCAATACAATACGGATGCACTGTGCTGAATCTTATTTTAAGTCAAATCACACACCCATGACCCACTAGGCTATTCTGGCGGACAGAAATTGAAGCAAGTCTCTCACCATCAGCTGGGATGCACAAAGGAATCTCTCAAGACAACAGCGATAAAATGGGGTTTTCATTAACAAAATCATGTAAGCTCCCAATCACAAAGCAAAATCAGAATTTCTATATCTCTTTTCTGGGAAAAATTAGGATTTTTATTTAAAACAGCTGTCAACAATGGCTAAGTGGCTAGACTTCATACACTGCTCAGCTATTCATTTGTTCTACAGCCATCCACATTTCTCTTCATCTCTTTTGGGAAACCTATTTTAAGGGGAAACCTCCCCAGTCAGTCTGTCTATAATCAGGGAATCAAGGTCAGCAGAACGGTAAATCTGTACTCAGAGGCCAGAAATGATTTCAACATTTGTTGCTCTAGCTCCCTGCTCATCCAAACCTGTGGTCAGGGAATGTGTCTCCAAGGTCTCCTCATAAGCGTCTATTGGTATTTCTTCACTTCCTGTGTTTCTACAACGGAATGTTGTATAAAATAGCAACATCCACAATGCAGCAAAACTCTGGTCAAACCTGAGTGCTTTAAATCTTCCGTTTTAATGTTTATTTGGGCATCTTATATAAAGTACCAATGTAAAAAGTGCTGCAGAGCATCAGCTGCCATTAAAATCACCAGTCAATTGCATGAATTCTGTATAACCTTTCACAAATTTAGGTTTCTGAAAGTAAAGGTTAACTGAATCTCTATAATTTTAAAAGTCAGTATGTATTGTTATCCCTGAGCTTTGTTACCCTAGATATTGCATCCTTGTATATACTTAGAGCCTAAACCAGACGTGATCAGGAGGCAGAGGTATGCTTTAGCCAATAAACCCTGATTTAGTGTTTGGCACGAAGAGGAGGCAAGCACAACGCGTGGTATACATTCACCTTATATAAGTGTGCTGATGCCATGCATGCAGAAGAACCTGTACTGTAGATGTTGCTGCCCTCCCTCTGAAGGCAGGGAAAGATCAGCTTATAGATTTCATTACTTCTGCACTCTTGAGGATCTGCCCCAGATTCAGCTGTCCTAACCTGAGTCCTCAAATTCAGCCTCCGTTTCTCAGCCCTGCCGTGCAACTGGCCAAGCTGTACTGGCACCTACAAGAAACTTTCCTGTAGCAGCTTGTGACAAACAGCTTTTTAAATGAAAGGTGCCCCTAAAAAGTAAATATGCTGAATATAAAATCGAATGTATGCATAGACGTGTACACAAGGAACAGAAAATCTGTTGCCTTTGGTCTCAGAAAACCGATTGCATCTCACTAGCACTGGGATATCCTAGTTGTTGTAAATCTGTCCTTCAGAGTCACTATCTTCATTCACTCGTTTTGAGCAAACAGTCCTCAGATACTGAGCTGCCTTTCTATTCAAAATTGAGGAAGCTTTTAATGAATAAGCATCCTTTTGATAAAGCAGTGATATAATTTTAATTCCCCCTGTAATGGTCTCACCATGAATTCTTAGGAGGTAATGTACAGAAGGGTATCTTGCTTCTGGTCCTTGCTTCGTCTCCTACTCGCTCATCCTAAAAGCTTCTTTTGATTGAGTGAGAAAAAAATCAAGCAGGCAAATGTGTACATATAGCTAATAACATACACACAGTCTGACTTTCTCCACAGCACATTGCTTACATACACAACTGAGATGAAAATTACTGCTAAGATGAAAAGCACTTCTCAAGACCCCGTTTCCTATCACACAAAACTTTCTAAAAATATGTTCCTTTTGAGATATACATTTGCAATTTCAATGCTAGCAATGCCAGCCAAAGTGGGAACTTTGAAGGAAATGTTAAGCTCAATCAGTTCAATCATTAAAGTTATGCAAATGGAAAAACACACTCCTCCTTTTCAAACGTTGCTACATTTTAGTTGCAGTCATAAGATTCACGAAGTGAGGATGGCATATAAATGTCAAAAACTTGACAGCATCATAGGGTGAAATCCAGTCCCAGCTGTGGTCAATAGCAGAGCTTCTCAGTATTTCAACAGGAACATGATTTTACTTATAATCTTCACAGAGCAACTGAGAACTGACTCAAGTTTAAAAGTGAAACTGTTGAGATTACTTGTCTGCAGGAGCAGGCAGCCAATTTTCCCTGCGCACTACTGGCTCAGGAAGTTCTGAAGCAAAACGCACTAAACCAAGGGAGTGATAGTAAGACCGACTTGTGCTGCACATCATCTGATGTCTTTGTTACCACATTCTGACAGTACTCGCTGTCTTGTGGAAAGGAAGCACCAGAAATGCCGCGTTCCTTGTCAGGGGACCATGGCAGCGCAGCAGTGTCCGCCAAGAGGCAAGGTTTTTCTCTGAGGCCGGTGGTGCTTGCGGTTCAGCACTATCTTTACCTTTCCATTTCAAATACATGAAGAGTCATTTGGATAAACAGTGAGGAAACATTGTTCAGGATACGTGCTGGAAGATACTCCCCATGAAGCCAGCAGAAGTGTTCCCTGCCTAACCAGAGTACTTCCTTGAGTGGTGGCACAGGGATTTTCTTTCCCACACCACTCCGTGCCTTTGCATATTGAATCTAAAAGAGTTTGTTAGAAAATATTTTCTTCGTTAAAAGTCGGTAAGGTAAGGCGAATCACTGATCTTCTCCTGTCACCTTTCCTATTACAGTAAGGTTTTTGGTTTGGCAGTGAGCTGTGCACCCGATGCTGGCCTTTGCCACCAGGTCTTCATTTTTAGAACCCAACTCAAAGAAACAAAAATAAAAAAACCCCACCTTTGAACTAATTCTAAACAAAAATTCTGAATAACATATTTTTTGCAGTCATTGTTCAAAGATGTCACCTATGGCAGTGCAGTAATTTAGAGTCAGGTGTTTCATATGGAGTCTACTGAATTAGAGAGATCTTTCTAATACAGAATATCCTCTGTTCTTATCATCCATCTCCTATGAAGTTTGCAGTTTAGTCAATCAAATCAAGTATCGGTCAGACGTACTCTAATAGCTAAATGTTGACATTCCTGCACAATCTGAATTATCTGTTAGCTCATGAGTGGCCATGCTCACTATTTTTAGAAAATAACAAGAGACTTAGATTGCACAGTTTTAAACGTATTGTAAAGTCATCACCTCTCTGAGACTCTTGAGAAACACTAAGAAGATGTATCTATGGCCAAGGTAGCAGGAAATCAAAACCAACCAGAAAGATAGTTAGGGGAAAAAAAAGAAAAAGAGCAGAAGATACAAACTGAGAGCAGGAAGTACAATCTCTTCTTTCTTCTGAAGTTATGCAGGTCACATTTTATATTCTAATAATGTGTAAGATACTGGGGTATAAAGAGTTTGCATTTTTATTCTTATTTGTTTTTCTTTCAGGTTCAGAATCACCAGCAAAGAAAATTACTCTAATTGCAATGCTCTGCATACAGATAGCGATTACAGCTTAGTGGATTGTTAGGACATGACACCACACAACTTATTAGATCAAATTGAGTGACGCCTACACAATACCCATTTTTTCCATGCAGGTAAATCAAGTTAAGCTCTCTCAGAAAAGCTAAATATTTATGACCAAAAAATGATGGGTGCCAAACCTGGCAAGTTACATGATCCCTGATTCAGAACTATGGAAGAATCACAGGAAAAAGCAGTCACACTGTATGATGGCATTAAAAACCAACAGCAGCAAAATCAATTTTAATTAGTTCCCAAAGAATGAATATGTAGAGATCAAAAACCTTTCTCCAATATATTAATATAGCTTATTTTTTACTTGGTTAGTTTTATGAAATTCATCAAAGGGATACTGAGTGACTGAAAAGGTCCACAGGAAAGCACTGAAATAGTGAATTGCATACAGAGATATTTCTACTTTTTTAGACTTTTATAGACTTAAATACAAATATCTGGAGGCCGGAACAACTCTCTAAGGTTGTATGGTAGAATGAAGTATTTCAACATACTATTTATGGCAAAATTAGAATTGTCCATATGAAAAAAACATTGGCCAATTCACATACTAGAGATTGCAATTTTAAAACTTTTAATTAGACTCGATATAATGCATGTATTTTGGATAGTGCTTTAAAGATATATGCTATCATAGCAGAAATTACCTGAGTTCTGACTCCTCATTTGAATCCAAGAGCCATTTTTCTAAAGCTAAATTACAGTGTATGCTTTCTCCTCAGGAGCAATACACAAATCTAGCTAGTGGCAAAGCTTTTAAGTTATACATTTTTATTTTGTTTCCTCTAAAGTTTAAATTTCTGGCTTTTCATTAAAAAAAGGTATTCTGTTGTTATATGCTGGGGATGGCAGGATAATGGATTAGGTCAGCACAGCTTGTGCATGAGTGGGTGAGACAAGTAATCTCTTCCACCGCTTTTGCATTCCTTGTTTCCTGTAAAGCAGTTTCTTTAGTCTTCACTATCTTCTAGTTTGTAGACTACGTGTATTATATACAGTGCTTTGTTCTTATACCTTTACCTTCATTTATTAATTCCTGACAGTAATAAAAGACTCCAGGGGGTTAACACTTGAATAGCTTTAAGTGAGATGCAGCTGAAAAGCACTTTAAATCCTTTCTAATAGTCATACTTTTCCTGACAAGCTCTATTTCACAACACAGCTGCTGGTTGGATGCTCATATGGTCCACTCATACTGCATGTCCATCTCAAGGCAAGTAAGCCTGCAAAATTAACATTTCGGTATCTGTGTAACTGATGTAAAAGTCAGGTTTCCAATACCATTGCAGAATGCACAGTGTGCTTTAAGGAAAGGTGGAAGTAAGCGTATGGAGCTAATGCCTTTTTGCATGGGTAATGGATTTTAAAAAAACCCACAAACTGTAATATTCCTTCACCATCTGGTATACAAAATGGTATTTCTTTCCTATAAAAATGTTGGTGTAGGAACTGTAATATCTAGTCAAGCAAATCTCAGCCTCCAACCAGCCCAGAGTTAAATCAGTATTTCTGCAGTGTTTGTATGACATACTAACCCTAAAAGCAGTACTGTTGATAAATACATCATGGCTGCTCTAAGCATGCTACTAAAACAAAAGTCAAATGAAACTGTGGCACGTTGAGGATGAGAATAACTTTTATGATGAATAATTGTTAAAATATTATTTCATTGGTTTATGAATGCAGTGCAACTGATTTTTTCTTAATAGAAAAAATAAATGTGTAGATTACTCAGGATTCCAGCAATCCTCTGTACATATATGTCATGGGAATCCTCCTCATCAAAGCTCATGGGTGTGTTATTAATATGTCCACAGAAGCCATAGAGCACAACTACACTGAGAACCCCCATGTTAGCAGAGGGAGGTTGTAGCTATTTACAGAGGACTAGCAATCAGTAGAAAACAGCAATTAATGGGACGAAACTTTGTGATAAAATTCTCTGGAAGGTGGTAGCCGTAATTACAGACATGGGATACAGCTGAATTGACCTCCTCGCTTTCACAGTAGACTGATACTTTGAAAAGAAAAAGACATAGATAGGACAAGATTGATGACAGATTTTATTTGAGTTTCCTATTCTTTTACAGTTTGCTTTTGGAACTGAAATGCTAAATTTATAATTAATTACACCTTTTTCTTTTTTTTTTTACCTCAGACTGAAAAGCCTTCAATAATGGTAGTAAATGAAAGACATGTTTCTTTGGGAAAAAACACAGCCTAAAAATAGGGCTGCAGAAAACTCTCTTGTCTACAACCCAACCTGATTTTTGAAAAATCTAGATAAGGTGCTTTTCCCACTAACCCACCAAAGTCAGTCTGGTAGCTGGTAGCAACAAGTGCCAGGACACAAAGGAGTCCATCCTAGTGCGTACTGTTTAAGGAGCTGTGGTGGGCTTCACACCAGAACACCCTGTCAGACATATACAGTATTACTGCATTGCTCTCAGTTGAATACTTTCAGAGCTGGGCAGTGACTAGGATTTAGCATGGAAACAGTTTTCTTGATTTCATTTTAATCGGTCCCAGGCTTAAAATTAAACTCAAGCTTATGTACTTAATTTACCTAATTGCCTTGCTGTATGAGGTCTCTGTACTTAAATTGTTAGCATATCATCCTGACAGGCTGTAAACTATAGTTTTATATCAATGCATAAATGTAAAAGTATTGATGTACATTCTTCACCATGGGATATTGAATAATTTACACATCCATTATGCAGCCACAAACACATAGATCCATATCATCCTGAGCAGCTGTATCCAGGCTGTCTAGATTTTAGCCAACGCTACCCATTTATCCTTAAACCACTGGTGCTAGCATCGTTTTAACACACTAAGCAGATGGTTTGCCAGAGCAATCCTAAAAGTCATCTAACTGCACATCATATATGCCTTCTGTATAGCAAGACAGAATTCTCTTTCTGCTTGCAACCTTTTATCCCCTCAGACAAGTAGAACTTTGTCTTGTAATCACAGTGCCCAAGTTAAATGCTGTTGTAATAATCTGGAAAACACTGCTCTCCTATACATCTAGACAGAGCTTGTGATGCTCCCACAGAATCAGAGGCAAGATCTCTCTGCCCTGAGGAAACACCTTGTGAGCCTCCTACCCAATACCACAGCACAAATGCAACAAGCCCAAATAATGAGCCCGGGGAAGAGCGATATGGCCTATTAACAGTCCTTCCAGTTGCTAGACATTTAAACATGGGCAGACACAGGCCAAAATGCAGAGTGGACACGTAGTGTGTGAGTTTAGCAGTATGTCATCATGCGTGGTTTCATCCCACATTGCACTCAAGAGTGACTAATAGAGTTTCCCTGGTCGACGCTCCATCAAGGAGTGCATTTTCTAGAGGTGCCGCCAAGTACATTTCTGCTGTTAGTGTGTGAGCTATGTCAGAGTGCTAGGAAATGCAAAGATAGCTTTTCTTGCAGGTTTTGCAGTATGCCTATCAGATCTGTAATGTTACTTCTTGTACACTGCCAACACGTTTTTTGTGCAGTGTCAAATACCTGCCTGGCAGGTTGCATGTAACACTGAAGGCATTTGTTTGGCAGAGACTCAGATTCTTCAGAACAAAATTATCATTTTCCTTCCTCTCCTTCTTTTCCCCTTTCCACTTTTTTTTTGTTTGTTGTTTTTTCAAGTGTCTGGGCTGCATTGTGTGCTACAGTACAGATTAATTGCTTTCTGGGACACTTGGTGGATTCAGCCCAACCAAGAATCCTTGACAGGGTTTAACCATTTTGCCGTAGATGGCACAAATGTCAAATTGTCTGTGGCTATTTATTTGATCTATAGGCTTTGACCTGATCATTGTGTGTGTCTGCAATTGCACGTCTTTAGAATCCTCCTCTCAGAATTAGCCTTTTTCTGTCCTTGGTGTTGCTTCTACTCCTCTTACAGGCCTTCAACAGAAAGTCTAAGATTCAAGAAGTGACCTTCTAACCTCAGACAATGAGCGATCAAAAAGGACAACCTGGAAAAATCATTGTTTGTCCTGAAGAGAATGCAAGTTTCACCTACTTCGAATTAAAATTAGAAAGTAAATTTGATCCAAAAGGAGGAATTTTATCCTAGTTTCAATACAGCATAATTTCATTCTTTGGCAAGGCCTTTTACTTCCAGGACTAGTGATAGTTTCCTTGCAGTGGCCCTGCCTCCATCACTTCCCAGCTTTTACCTTGAGATTCTCTGTCTCCAGGCAACCTCATTCACATGGCAAGGGCCAACCCAAGGCTTGGTGTCCATTGCAAAGCTTTACTCACTGGCAGACACATTGCAGACTTCAGTTTGCAGCTCAGTTCTCTGCTAGCTTCTGCGTTTCCTACGTGAAAGCTCTTGACACCCCCGAGGCCTAGCTGTGTAACAGAAAGAGCAAGTGCCTTCACTGCTTTTTTCCATGTCGTTAGCACCGGGCATGAAGGGCTCAGGGTGAAACTGTGTGGCACACAAACATTCCCTGCACAATCAGTTGTCTATCTTGGCTAGGCCTTCAGGCTTTTCTACAACATGAATAATTAGTGAGAGTTTTTTTACTAGAACAGTCTGACAATCCTTTGTAAGACAGACTGTTCTCCAGTCCCCATATGAATCAGGATAACATTACTGCAGCTAGTGAAATATATTACTGCATTTGATAAGATTCTTAGATCTATTTTTTCCCCAATTTTATAGAAAAATAAGACTCATTCAGTGGGTTTTGGTATAGGATTTGGCTAGGAGTTTGGGAACCTCTTCAGTAGTATTCTTGCTTTTTCATAGAAAGGACAGCAATAGCCTAAATCCATGTATGATTTTCTTTTTCAGAAG
The DNA here is from genome assembly GCA_027574665.1 of Rhynochetos jubatus. Classification (NCBI taxonomy): domain Eukaryota; kingdom Metazoa; phylum Chordata; class Aves; order Eurypygiformes; family Rhynochetidae; genus Rhynochetos; species Rhynochetos jubatus. The sequence goes on from CM050655.1 coordinate 12,359,415, forward strand.
AATGAGGTATAAGACAGTGAACATAATTTCAGTATAATTTCAGCAGGGCAGGATCCATCCTTAAACATTCTTCTAGTCACTAACGTCTGCTTTGATGACATGATTATTGTTTAAACGGAGGAGAAGGCAAGAGAGCTTTATACAGTGTGGGTGTTTTCACCTGCTGTACGTAAAAGAAAAAAAAAACCACAGCTTGAAGCACATCAGAGTAACAGCGGTAATTAGGTATTGGCATATCATGCAAGAAAAAAAAAGTCCTTGAAAAATGATACAACTTTATTAAGTTTTAGTATCCTCAAGCTACACAAAAAGTTCTCAAAGGGAAATGTAAATTGTGAATGGGGAACACTTAGGATTCTTAGAAGGGATAATCAATAACAAGTACAGAGAGTATGTACAGATTATACCAATTAAGTCTGTATGAGAAACAGGGTCACATCTGTGTGCAGGTCTTAAGTGGCCACAGAGCTTTTTACAAATAGTAACTGCCGTATCACACATAGCACTTCCCTGTAGAAGTTGTAGCTGTTGGTCTCACCCAATGTATAGATGCAATCACAGCATCTTCCAGGAAATTTGCACCCAACAGAAATGAGAATCCTCAAAGAATATTGTTTTCTGAATTCATGCAAGACCCCAAACTTCCTGGATGAAATTTTTCATTGGAACAAGTTCTTTATTTTTCTAACATTTTTTTAAGCACGTTCATAGGTTTTATAGTCAAGGCTTCCAAAACACAATGTGACTGTGTTACTAACCATGGTGAGAACCAGTAAAGCATTTCAGATACATTTTATCTATCTAAAATCTTAGAAGGCTGTGGTAGCGACAAGCATTTATATATTTCTTTTCTGAAATGAACTGACAATTCAACTGAAGGAAAAATCAAGGTAAACCAAATTGTAATTCACATATTCACACAGAAAACTGGAAAGATCAAGAAGAGATTTAGAACAGTCTGTAGTAGCTGAGACTAGGTCTTGTGTCTATTAGAGTCAACAGCAAAAACTTACAGGGTCAGCTGGAGCTGAGCAGAACTTAGACACACCAGCAGGCAGCAGGCTTTTGCTTGCTCCTACTAGAGCCTGCTGCTCTAAGCTACCTCACTTGCAGCCATGTAGGTATTTTTGGAGTCTGGAATTTCCAGTCTTTTAGATTCTGTGTTCAACTGCAGCTTTCCCAGACAGACTCGCCCTACAATTCTAATTGGCCCAGTAGAAAATGTTAAGATTTGAGCATTTGTTTCAAATTGGAAGGCAACCAAATTTTTGAAAGCTTCCTTAAAATGGAATTGCTTTTCTCTACCCAGATTGAAATGCTGGATGAAATGTTAAAGAGAAATATCAAATTGGCCCTCCTAAACCTAGTTTTTTATTCATTAGGGTTTTTTTCCCCTCATTTGTTTGGCTTTTCCCCTTATTCAACAAAAATGATTTCCAGATTAGGATATTATGGTAAGAGTATTTCAGACACGGACAAAATTGTTCTCTGCTTCACTCTGCTTGAGATTCCTTAGTACAAAGATACAGGGAGTCAGTGAAAGGAGTTTGCATTCTGCAGCTGAATTACGTTACAACAACACAGATGGAACTTTAGATGTAAAGCCATATTTTTAGCCACAGCACAGTTGAAGAAGTGTCATCCAGTGTAGCTAGAGACATATATAAAGACACTTGCAGTAATACACATTTTTCACTTTTAGTGAATGGCTGATACACAGTACCCTGTGTACCCTGTCTTTGAGAACTATGATCACTTAAAATACAGTTTTTTCCTTTAACAGGAAAGAATGAAGCATTCTATTCCCATACGTGGCCTCATATCGGTGCTTCATTTGACTAGCACTCAAACTATTCCTCCAGATTTCCCTTTGTGAGTACCTGTGTGTATGAAAACTGATATTTCCATGGGCACTTGTGTAATTGCTCCAGGGTAAAACATTTGCCATTTCTGTTAGAGAAAGCAGATATTCATTGTAAGAATCGTGAAAATCCACCTCCAGAGCACAGGTGTGAACTTCCATACATTTGCAATTGTCAGAGGCAATGTTCAATGTTTTCATGGTAAAATGATTATTTCCAACAGCAAAATCCTCTCATTTCATGAAGGATTTGAGGTGGGATCAGAACCATTTACCTTTATCACAAAGTATTGCTGCGATGTTTCTATGGTACAGAGAGACTTTATTACTCCTGGCATATTGCATATTGAGCTTAAAAATTAAAAAAAATATCTTATTAAACTAGGAATGTGAAAGCACAGGAAGGATTCAGAATTTAAAAGAACTAAGAAAGGCAGGGGGTTGGGTACAGTTCTCTGCACAAACACATATTCACAGTTCTCAGTTCTTGGGCTTTGTTATCACATACACATCCATCAGTGGGATGCTGGACAAAACTTTCTGGAAGGGTGAATATACACCCCTGAAACAATTTGACCAAGGAATAGCTTGCAAATACACATAAGGGCAGCAGTAGCCCTTGTCACTGTAGGTTGTCACTACATTTAAAAAATTAAAAATCCATCAGAAACAACTCTTCACTGGGTCCTTCCCCATCAAAGAACATTAGCATTACAGCTTTGTGAGGAATAAAGAAAAATCTAAAAGATCTGTTTAATGTTGGAGGCTCTGCTGGAAAAATGCTGGATTTTGTAATGCATTATGTTTCTGGCAAACGGGATGCAGACCTTGGAAACAGGCTAGGGCGAAGTATACCTAGTAAAAAAGGCTTAAAGACAGAATCAGCCAAGGAGGGAAGCATGGGAAGGAACAGACTTTTTTCTTGGAAAGCCTGCTTTTTCAAAGAAAAGTAATGACAATAAGCAGCTATCACAAGCTAGTTGGTGTTTTCTGAGGCATTTAATGTTGAAGGAGACGAAAACATGAATTTCTTTTCTCTGGAAAGTTTTATACTTCATATTAAAAAGTCTCCAATAGTATTTTATAAACTGATGAAGCAATGAAAGTCATAAAATGCTTTTTGAAGGCTGTTTTTCTTGCCTTCCTTCTCAAGGAGAAATAAGGGTAGAGGGCAGCCACACAAGCCTGGATCCAGAGTGTGGGTGGTCGGGGTGCAAAATGTTAGAATACCAGCAGTTTAGTTGGCTCTGTTATGTATCCATGACTACACCTTGAGTCCTGCCCAGAAACAGTGTTTAATTCATCTAAGAAAATCAGTTAATTATCGAATAAATGATAGAGCCCCACCTACTGTTGTTTTACATTATACATTTCTAGATAAACACACACACTTAATGAAAATATAATTCATTAGTGTATAGGTGGGTATTTCTTTAATAGTAGCCCTAATTATGGATTATAATTCCAAAGTGCTCATGGTTTGCATGTAACTGCCTAACTTGCAGTTAAAAATCTAGAAAAGGAAGTGGATTTCTTTCTATCACTCTGTGATTCAGGCTTTCCTGGTTAATATGACCATACACACATACAAAAAGCTTCCTGGGGAAAGATTAAAGTTTTTCAAAAAGCCCTGAAAATCTTTTGGTCATCAGTTGACAGAATGAATACTCATTTCACTGGCAACACGGGGATCTGCAGTCACAGAGGTTCCATCACCAGTTAACATCCTTACCACATTATCTGACATGCGATGTTTTACACCCAGACTCTCTCTGTTTATGTGTAAAGGAACACAAAGTATTCCAGCAATGTGAACATCCCTTGAACTGGCAGCAATTTTGCAGTCCAAACAGAAAAGATCAAATACGACATACATGGAAGATAGGATATATGTTATTTTAATAACACTGAACCACAGTACTCAGAAAGTTAGTCAAGGTATCATCCAGACAATAAAATGTCTTCTCCCAGCCAACACCGATCCAATACATCCCCTGCTCATAAACAGTGCGACACAGAAGTTAACTCCCAGCAAGCACACGTTTAAAAACACCTATTTCACCTGTCCCCGTGTCATTTGCTTTGCTTTTACTTTCATTTCAGTTGAACTGGAATTCCCATTGCAAGGGGAATTCTTGAAAGAAGTTTTCTGAAATGCCATGGCCAAAGTGGGAGGCATATTTGGAAAACACCAAAATGCATTTTTGTAACCTGTCGCAACAATAAATCAGTATCACATTTTGCAGGTAACGTCTTGTCTTTCAAGTGCTACCAGTTACTACAAGTTCACAGTTTGGTGTGATTTTAAAATAGCTGCAGAACTGTGTCAAAACTACAAGGAAAAAAGACCTCGTGCAAGCAAAATGAATTGAAATAGCTAATAAAATGTGACAGCTGGAGAAAAGGACCAATTCATGTATTGCATTGAGAATGGCCACAAGCTTCACAAACCTGTTGTTAGCTGGCAGCAATTGTTCTGTTCTGCCAGCTTAATAGGTGATAAGCCAAAAAGGTGGAAGGAAACCCTCTATAAGTACACTTCTTTCCAACATTTCATGGTAGTGTTTTGATAATGCTTTTAATCAAAGCTATCCAAAATATGGTTGCCAGTGTCTTAATAAAGCTAAATAGAAATTTAGAAATTCCTATGAGTATTAATTTCTTCAAATGAAGTACAGAAATCTGTCTAGCCCCTTTTTTCCCCTCAACTGTAACACTCGCTGGCAACAGTGGATATAATTTTACTTGCTCCCAGAAGTTACGTTTGAGACTAGTGAAGTAAAGAACATGGACATAAATAGTGACTGTTTGTGGTTTAAGTTATGTAAAATATGCGATGACAGGATGCTGAAATGCTTAATATTCTTTTAATTTTGGCAAAACTTTGAGAAATAGGTTTAGCTGAAAATTCTGACATTTTCTGAACAATATATTTAAATCCTTTGTATGAGATGGTACTCTCAAAACCTGAATGCTTACAATATTATATTAAGCATTGATAACTCAGGAATGAAAGAAAATGCATTATTCTTGGTCATACAAAGTACTGTACAGCAACCTCAAAATATATAAATTTTCACAAATTTACACGCAAAAAAAAAATCTGTTTTATTTTAACTTTAAACGGTTTTGCTTTATTTTCTCTTTGGACACTGAATGGAAAAAGGAAATTTCGAACTTCCCAGTTTTCAGTACTGAAAGGTTGAAGAGATTCATGTGTTTCTCTTCAAATAAAGAAATGTATTTTTATAAGTCTGTGCAAGAAACAAAACCTGTCTTCTTCAGCATCCCTGAGGGAAACAAATCCAGAATTCAGGACAGGGAAGAAGCACAAGAAATTGGAAAATTAGCAAACTTGATTCACTCCTATACTCCTGAAAAATGAAATTCAAAGTGTGTGGCTAGAACGTTCTTTTGAACATTCTCCTTCCGCTCCCCTCGCCACCATTAAAATCTGAGGTGTAGCTCTGCTCCCACCCGTCTTCGAACGTCCCCCACAGTGTTTGCCCACATATACCCATTAGTTATTAAGCAAGATGTTGCGGTACTACACGCAACAGAATATATCAGACAAGAACAGGCTCCTGCTGTCTCGAGAACCACTTTTCAGAACTCAAAAGCACATACAGGTATTGCATATAGTGTGACAATATTTGAGTTTAAAGTATATATGAGATAGTTTTCTTATATAAATAAAAGCCAAGCTTTCAGTTGATAGTATGATGTTTAGTATTTATGTAACATGTATTACTTCCTTATCAAAATCAATAGAGGATTAGGAACACAGTTTTGAAAAACACATTTAAAAAGAGACAGGTTGCTCCCTGAGTATTTGGGGTATATCCTTGCAGAGCATGGCATTATGTGCAGACTAAAAGCCTAACATTTCTAAGTTCTGCACAAGCATATTTTTTTAAGGATGAGCCACACAATGTCTTTGATGTTTCATGATACTGGGAAACGAGTGCATTTAACAGTCTATTTTTTCCCTCCAGGACATCACTGCAAGGACGGCAGAGCTGTGGCAGCAAAAACGACTTTGTTAAATACAAGTGCCAAAATACAATGGCAAAAGAGACAGGAATCTAAAATGGTGCAAAGCACTTCTAGCAAGCTAATGTCAGTACATCTTATTGCTCTCTGTAATACCAGGAGGCCAGACTGTATCACGTGTGGCTCAAAGAATTTGTGACACACGGTTCTTATTATTAAATTATTTTTAAAAACTTACTCTGGAAAAAAAGAAATACAGGTCAGTCTGAAGATCAATGGAATAATTTACTACCTAGCCGAAAGCTTCACTAGACTGCTGAACAATTCAGTATTGAAATGTTTGATTTCCAGATCCGCTTTTAAAACATATTCCCTCCTCTGGACATACAGGGTATGGTTTTGTTGGCTAACATCTACAAATTTGACAGTCTTAGCTGGGTTCTTGCTCCGTCCTGTTCTCTAAAATAAGAGGGCTTCATGAGAGTGAATGTTTCTAGGAGGTAGGGAAGAAAGTATTGTTTGGAGTCAGGAGGAACAGGAGATAGGCATGTCATAGACAGTTTCTGACCAACTAAATATGAAATAAAGAAGTGTGAGTACACCTGCTACTAATTTTCCAGAATGCTCACCACTCAGTCCTTAGAAATACTCCCAGATTGAGTACACTCCAAAAACGTATCGAAGTCTTGTGAAGCGAACCATTTTTTAAACTTGCATACTGCTAAGCATACAACCCACAGAATCCTCATTGCCAGTTAGGACCTTGTGCAAATATCAGTTTTCAAATCATATGGCAGTGTGAAAAATGGAATTTTCTCTAGGACAGATCAAGTGGCTGGGATTAAATTTGAAGGGCAAGACATTTGGAATAAACTCCATTGATGTTTCCGAGTTAGGCAGCTTTACACTACTGAAGAGTCTGTCCTAAGGTACATATTAATCTGTTTAAACTATTTCAAGCATTCTAGTAGTATCTTCTAATAGCAGTTTTAAAAATGTGCAGGCCTAAAAGTATGTTAATATCAGGTGGGGTTGTTTACTTATACACAGTCTCAAAGGACAAAAAAAATTAGGAATATCTGACTTATTGTAACTGCAAACTCATATTCCAAACCTGATAACACCTTACAATATCAGGAAGAAGGAAGCTTTCCAATAATACTCGTGAACTGCAACTTAAGTCACAGAAAGGTAGTTTTGAATATCACACATTCAGAACACTCCAATTAATTATCACAGCTAGGTGTAAAATGAAATAGAGTGCAAATAAAAGGCACACAGGTTTAAAAGGCATGTATGTTTATAGTTAATTTAGAATGAAAAGAATTTCAGCAATGTAAACATAGCCTATCAGTACCAACTGGCTCCACTTATTTGTGTCATGTATAAAATGTTCTGGACTACAAAGATTCTGCTGCCAGCTTCAAGTAGAATTGAGTCCTAAGAGAAAGGCAAATTTAATGGCAAGTTGCATGCAATTTAATGGTGTATGAATTTTACATAATGCAAAGTGAGAGGATATCAGCACAGCTTAATGCTACAGACAGCAGGAACAGATTTGTGATTGTACTTTTGTCTGCATCTTTATTTTCCAGGTATACCAGCGGCATCAGTGCAAGAGATTTCAGATTGACTTCACAAGCCTACGTATTTTCCAAGCCCAATAAGGAAGGTTGCAAACTCCCAGGGAAAGCCCTCTGAACTAGCATGTGCTGGTGTCCTTCATCTTCTCATGTGTTAGTACATTAATCATGACCTAGAAAGATTATATAATAACAACTAGTGGCACAAGTTCTCTTTTTTCCATCTATGCTGCTTCTTGTAAAGACACCCATACCCTTTTATCTGAGCTGGCTATATAGATCAATATTGCTACAGAGGCGTACGGGTCAGCATAGCTGCAAAACCTTCTTGAAAAGCTACACACTTTCTCAGCTGCCAGCCTGCAGTGAGCTGCTAGAGTAGCTGGGCTAACCAGTTAAAATCTCCCTGCAGTGACAGCTGAGTAGACATGACCTGTGTCATTACAGACAGAAGGAAAGGATGAGGAACATACGAATGGCAAATGCAGTGGTGGAACCTTATAAATAACCTAAAGATGCTGTTACTCATTGATAAAGAGCCAGAAGTTAGGTTTCCAAATTCTAATAAAAACTCACAGAAGCTGGGTAGTTAACACTCTGTCAAAATCCTATTTCTGAATTTTATACAGCATGATTAAGCAGTTCGAACGTGTGAGAATGTCTTATATCTTAAGGATAACTGGAGAATTTTCTATCAAGTCTCACCTTCATCAGCAGGGCTGGTGTGTGCCAAAAAACCCAAAACTTGGGAATGGCTTTATATTAACTGTTGTTACCACTTTACTAGATTCTTCCCCCACCCCCCACATATATTCTGGACATAACTGCATATAAGAATGTGCACTGCCACTTCACTGAGCCCTCCTGGCCTTTGCCTAAGTATGAGTTCAGTTTGAGTCCTAACTACCCATCTAACTCTGGATGATGGATTTTCCCTGATTTAATGTCATCTAGCTTCACCCGATTATTTAATTGCCTTTACACACAATAAAAGCCTAATAAGAACGCTGCCTGTTCACAATGCATGTCCTTCTTTTATCTTTTATCCATGTACCAAATAGTCCAATTATACTGATCCACATGAACTCTCTAATTGTTCTTACATCTATTTATCTAGATTTTTCATCAATGAAAACATTAGGTAAATTTCTGAAAGGTCTTTATCTGTCATGTAATTTCTCTGCACTGGCACACACTTGACCATCACAAGCCTGAAAAATAAATGGCTGACTCAAGTGAATAGTTTATAGCTGAAATAAAAATAAACTTCCATGAAGCTACCATATATTTTCAGCCAGAACTGCAAAAATTTGCAAATTGGTTAGTATCTGAAAACATGGATCTGTAAACTACCCTTTAATGAATCCAAACTTTTTTATAGCAACAGGCATATTATGTTCTACTCTAAGATTTAACAAATTTTACATGGTTTACCAGAGTTTAGTTTCACCTCCTCCGTGAAACTATCATGTAATTAGGTTAACTGCTATGGCAAAACTGAATATACTGTGTGGATTTACCCTATATACATAAAAAAAGCGTTCAGATTGCTAAATATGATGTGAAAATGCTGTTAAAAGCTCAAGAAAATTAATAAATCAACACAATGCTTCTCAACTTAGCAGTCAGTATTCTTCCAAAGCATTAAAATGTTTATTTCACTCCTTTCATTTTTGAAAACTATGTATTTTCCATATCCTTTTTTCCTATGAAATCTTTTGCTACTTCCCAAATGTAACATTGCCTTTCCTCTCTCTGTGTTTAGCAATTCATTATTCTACATTCTCCTTGATGTCAGATGAGACTACTAATATAGCAGGCACTCATTCCTGACTATAGCACAATTCTGGATTTAGAAAATCCAGTCTAAAAGGGAAAAAAAAGGGAATGATCTAAGAAATTAGATTTTGTTATTTTATGTTGAAAATGTACACTTTCTATTATTTCTGCTGCAAACACAGAAATTATCTTTGGCTATTTTCTTAAACACATTTTCCCCCAATGATTTCTCAGCAATCACTGAAAACCAAATCTTTGCAACAACAGTACAATATGAGATAAAAAAAAAAAAAAAAAAAGCAAGAAATATAAAACCTTTCAACAATCAATAGAGCTCTAATCATGAAATGAAAAACTTTCAACATGTCAGAAAATAATTCTTTGCACAAACACAAATGCCAGGTTTCTGCACAAAGAGATTTCCATTTGGCTTCCCTTTCCAAGATATGAATATAACCCTAATTTTTATCTTCCAAGAGAGAAATATGAATATTTTGTGTAAAAAAACCTGTGTGGTCATTGCAAGTGTCAATCAATATTCTGAAACGCTGATTTAGAAATACTGTTATTTAGGATAAGTTCTTCATTGATAAAAGACATTTATTTTGTGTTTGGAAATCTTCAAAGCCATTTTAACAGAAACATGTAGGATGTATGAATGTTTATCTTTGTGATGTTGCAGCTCTGTAAGGAATAGAGGGTATATGGGGAAGTCCAAAGTGTCAACCTTGATGGGCAAAAGTAATACTTATTTTTCCTTTCTTTTCTTTCCTTGCCAAAATGCATAGCACTGTCTGTACTAGTGAATATATAACCTCACTGGAATCTAGTGAAAGTAGTAACTTTTTCCACTTCACCACCGCCTTATTAATGTTTCTTGAAAGAAATCAGTGCTGTAATTCTGCGTAACATTACGTAACTCAATCCTACTGCAACAGAACTTGAAATAGAAAAGAAATGGCCCAATTCTATTCAAGTGAATGTGAATTTAAAGAGTTAAGATTGAATCACATTGATTTTAATGTTTTAACAGCATAATACAGAGTAATTAATGAGAATGAGTCCGTAACATGTCTCCAAGAAATCGAAAATACCTTTTAAACCTTTGCTAGAGTGTGAAAATAATCTGAATTTTGTCTATTTGTTCCTATGTTTTAAGCCACAAGAGATGCTAAAATATTTCCTCCCATGAATAGGAAAAGAAACAAGTTTTTTTACAGTTCTTGATTATTTCTGCCTGTAAATGGGTTGCTCAGTACAGTTTATTTGCGTGTTCCTTAACAGCAATTTCAGAAAAGGAATTTAATGAGCCAAAAAGAAGATAAGACCAAAGTAACTTAAGACTAGTTTGTTCAATTTCTGTTTCCTCACTTGGCAATTTTAATCCACAATCTCTCAGTATCACTTAAGCAGTGCTATACCAGGAGAGAAATCAACTCAGTTTTCATACAAAGTGGTTTTGTAGTAAGTGAAGGAATAGGAGGGGGAAAAACCCTCCCTCTGTTGCTCATAAAGCTAACTACTTAGGAGACAGAAGATATGAGCACTATAAATATGAAAGGCATAATTATGGTTCAGAGTTGTTCTCTCCATTACCCGGAAAGAGAGGAAAAAATGAAAAGGAAGGGCATACGAGGCTTGTTAAAAACTATGTAAGCTCTACAGAAAACGTAGGCCCACTGACACTAGCCAAAATGCCTACGGGCAATGTAATTTGCATTTACTTTTGCGCAGTTTAAAACAACCCCAAAGATAACGAGCACACAATTAGCTTCTGCTTGTCAGGCACAACCGTTGCTGGCTGTTGAATTACTGATCAGCAGCAATGTGTTCTTTCCTAACCTGCGAGCACACAGACGTCACCGGTCGTGGTGTGGCATTTTGTCACATGCAGCAGCCTGACTGAAAGGGCAAGGTTTGTTGTGTTTTCCCTGCACCTTGCAGAGGCTTCTGGCAGCAGCGTCAGGAAGGTTTCAATGTGCAACAGAGAAGACAGGGAATATACAGAGGTTTACAAACAGTTCAACCCCTTTCTTAGTCAAAATACTAACAACTTCTCCCAGCACAATATTATTAAGGCATAAAATTAATTTAGGGCAAGAAATTTATCCCTGCCTGTATTTTTTTGTCTTGCTAGGGAAGCAACTGAAGCGTCTGTACTGATGAACTCAGCATTCAAAATGAGGAGAAGGACTTGGGGGTACTGGTGGATGAAAACCTGGACATGAGCTGCAGTGTGTGCTGGCAACCTGGAAAGCCACTGTATCCTGGGCTGTATCCAGAGAAGCGTGACCAGCAGGGCGAGGGAGGGGATTCTCCCCCTCTACTCTGCTCTCGTGAGACCCCACCTGGAGTGCTGCGTCCGGCTCTGGGGCCCCCAACATCAGGAGGATATAGACCGGTTGGAGTGAGTCCAGAGGAGGCCAGAAAGATGCTTAGGGGGCTGGAGCCCCTCTGCCATGGGGACAGGTTGAGAGCTGGGCTTGTTCAACCTGGAGAAAAGAAGGCTCTGGGGAGACCTTATAGCACCTTCCAGTACCTGAAGGGGCCAAAAAGAAAGCTGGGGGGGCAGAATTTTTACAAAGGCCTGTAGTGGCAGGACAAGGGGTAACGGGTTTAAATTGAAAGCGGGGAGATTTAGATTAGATATCAGGAAGAAATTTTTCAGGCTGAGGATGGTAAAACACTGGCACAGGTTGCCCAGAGAAGCTGTGGCTGCCCCATCCCTGGAAGTGTCCAAGGCCAGGCTGGATGCGGTTTTGAGCAACCTGGTCTAGCGGAGGGTGTCCCTGCCCAGGGCAGGGGGTTGGAACTGGATGAGCTTTAAGGTCCCTTCCAACCCAAACCAGTCTGTGATTCTATGGTTATCCACAGAAATCCTGGTGAAGTATCTATTCTAAGAGGTATCCTGATTTAGCCACAGACAGTGGGAGATGGATTTGCTCCAGAAAAGTAGGAACAAGTTTCAGCAAAAGGAGGCAGCAAAAAGATGGGGAAAGTGTGTATGTGGGGGTAGGGGAAATACAGGAATCAGGAATAAGAGCTCATTTCCTTGCCTTGCAGGAGAGCAGAACTAGAATTTAATTTAGAAAAGAAAGGGATTTGAAAAAAAGTACCCCCTAGCAGAAAAAAGTCATGTCATTTCACCAGTGTCAACTTCATTGTACAGTTTTTACCCATTTCTTTATAGCAATACCATCAAGATGTGTATGTTTTCTGAGAACACATATCCTTCTTCCCTTCCCAAAAGTTAATGAATTTGCAAAAGAACTTTAATGCAAATCAAGACTGATTTTTTTTTTCCTGTTTCAGGAACTATTTTTTCTTTTTCACAATACACTGTACTGAAGACAACAGAAAACAATAGATTGAGTATGCCAGTTTTCTTGTAAGAACAGTATTTTTCACAGTGCTTTTAAAGCTGGAAAATCCAGAACATGGGATATAAAAGTATTTTAGTCCACAATCAATCTATCATGCTGGCCTACTTTTAGGCAAACGTGTTAAGGAAAAAGAAAAGAAAATGAAAGCAAGCTAAAAGCGACAGAGTGTAATAGCTTGTAGTGTGTGAATAGTCCAACCAATGAACTTTCTAGACCTACACAGAAATTGAAAAGGTGAGCTTGTAGGAAAATTTTCATTTATATTCCTGATAATGAATCACAATGGTTTACCATACCTAGCTGCAGACTGCCCTTCCACTGTGAACAACAAAATAAAATGGTCTTAGGAAAGGTGACTAGGAAATTCCTCTTCTGTAGATAGATTTCACAGGTGAGAAAATATAAAAGGAGATGGATTTCCCATAAAGAGCAAGCATACTGCAGGTTTAACTAAGACTGTCTAGTCTCTGCAGGATCCCAGCAGTGGCACACTGAGAAAATCCCTATCAGCAATTTCTATTTGCTCTCCACCCCCTACCAGCTCTAATAACACCTGCTAAATTTATTTGCACGCTCTGCTATAGGAAATAAAAAATGCTGCTTTGAATGATGCTTTTAAAATATCATCTAGAATGCAATCTCTTTTGTGACAGAACAAAGTAAAATACCCTTTCAAGGAAGTCACGATGCTGAAGATTAGTGCAGTGTACCCATTCTTTGTGACAAGTGAAGTAAGACCATCTCTTCACATCAGCCTGTATTCGTGTTATTCACAGGTGCATAATTGTTTCATGGATCCTCTCTAGTTCCCCACGAACCTCAGGGTCCCATCCTTTCCTGTCCTCCACTTCCACTTGGTTCCATCATCATGTGTTTCTTCTAACAGCAGGCCCTTCGCTTGCTCACTTCCTCAGTTTATCAAAAGTATTCATGTTGTTCAAAGGTACAGGTAAAAAGGAGAAAAAACTCCAATCCCTCCAAATCCTGAGAAAGTGTAGCTATGAAGGAGTGTTGGAAAAGCAAATAGACAAGAAGCTTAGAGGCAGAGCTTCATGAATGTGAAGGGGATTCTCAATGGATTGACATTCCTTGTCATCCCTGAATTATCCTTTGCCCTTACTCCTTGCTGTACCATGTCCTACCTGAACTACTTTGTATCAGAAACTTCCAGTGGGATTACTTAGACCAGTGACAAAAACCAACATATCAATGGAATTAAGTTAACTGCCAGAGACAGATTTTTGGCAAGAGGTGAAGTTGGGTGACTATTACTCATCACAATCAGAGAATCTAAAATTACCATATTAGTAATCAGCCAACTGCTTATTTATCACTCCATCCCTGAAATTCCACATCTTACACACATGGTGCCATTTCAGGAAATGACATCAAAACCATGTAGGACTTGTATTATAATGTGGATGTTCTTAGCAGAGTGCAGCATCTGACCCAGTAATAACTTCTTGTGTGTTCTATATTCATGAGTACCCACCTTTCTATAAGCATATACCCAGCCTGGATTGCTAACAATTTGTAACATCATTCACTTAAAATGTTATATATATCCATAGTGATTTTCAATACCAGAACAAGGCAGTTAAAGGACATTGCCTTACAGCTGACATGTATTGTTAAATTTTATTTACATTTACCTGCAAATTAATTCTGATTTCCTGCATGCCTGATGCGATAGATGAGAGTAGAAAAGTGGGACACATCCTCATGATGAGGCAAATACTGAGCTTGACAGAAGAAATGTTAACGTAAAGAAAACACTACAGGCCTTCGAATCAGCATCCTTCCACTAGTGCTGCCAGAAATTACAGATTGGGACAATTGCTTGTAAGGCAGCCTTGTTTCACTGCAGCTTTTTCAAGCATGAGCAACTAAGGTACTCTAAACAGAAAATCTGTTTGGGGCTGATGGCCTTGTGGTATGTGCTGAGATATAGCCTAGAAAGGAAACTTCAGTTTCAGCATATCTGAATATTGTGGATCCAAGCCCACTGATAAATCCCTCTGTTTATAAGGCAGTTGAAGATATTATGTCTTTCTTTTACATGTGCCAAGAAATGTTGGTCTCGTACACCAGAGAACAATCCCATGCACGTCTATGCAGACACCCTGAGAATTTGATTAGCCTTTACGTAGACAGGAAAAATCATTAATAATCACACACCAGCTGATTCACCTCACACAGAGACATTGCCTGAAATTGTCTCCTCCATTTGCGTAATAATTTTTCCCCAAAAAATTCAGAGACCTTAATATATTTAAAGAATGTAAAGATGTCTTCTGTGATGCAACAAATCAAAAGATACAGGTTGATTGACTACACACAATTTGCACAGAATTGGCAACAAGGGCTCTAAACTATTAGTTGATCCAATAATCAATAAAAAACCTAAATTGATGGAACCAACTGGAAATGCCTCATAGAAGGCAAAGTCAATTGCATAAAAAAACCAACCAACCAAGCAAGCACACCACACCCTCCACAATGTGTGTTTATAGTTTTCTGGATCTTTAAAATCCTGATAGAAAAATCCATTTAGCTCCTAAAATCCATATAAGCTTATTCTTAATAAATGTTTACACAGGGTTTAAATATAGGGCAGTTACTTAGACGAAAAAGATATTTTACCTCTCCATGACAGAAACCTGAAAAAAAATCCCAGACCCGGGAAATAGATATTAAAATTATTCTAGCTGGTGAATGACTTCAGGTGTTTTGTATGAGTACTTTGTTTCTATAATAATTATGTTCTAGGCAGCAAGGAGGAAATGCTTTGTCAGACTTACACTATTCTTTTGTTGCTTGGAAAGCCAAAACCCACACATTTTGTACTGTATTAAACTACAAAGTTATAAAGTTACTGTATTTAACTACAAAGTTTAAGACAGTTATATCTATACATTTATTTATATACAGTTTAGCCTATTTGGTAACCTAACAGTCGGTATTTCCTACCCTTATTTCTGATTCTTTTTAATATGGTGTTTCCATATCCATATGCTTAAAGGCAGTGCTGATGGAAACTTCATTAGGGACTAGATCCTGGATGAAGAGGACCCTGTCTATTCAGAGAGGTAAGCAAATCATTGAGTTTGCTTCCTTGAATATCTTATGAAAATCTGTTTCACTGACTACGAGAAGCACGGGCTGTGTAGCTCCTGTAGGGCAGACACTCTGGGCCTGGCAATACCGATAAGTAAACGTGAGCTACAGAGAAAGTCAGGTATTGGACCTCTTGTCATTTACACTGCTTAACTATTGGTTTCGTTCTCACGCCTATTTGGGACACCTAAACCTAGCTCCAAGACATATCCTAGGCAAACTTTGAGGGATACCTAAGTATTTATATTCAGTATTATTTCTGCTTACGGTGTGAGAACATCCCGGTCCAAGGGCTCCATCTGTAATTGTGAACAGTCTGCTCTAGCTGTATGGGTGTCGGTCAGTTTGCACAGCCTGCCTTGGGAGCCAGGGCTCACTTTCCAGCCATTTTTTATTTAACATTAAAGAACACTCCTGGAACACATGACTAAAAAACAGTGAGAATCAAAGCCCCAAACGCATTCCCTGGTGCTATCAACCTACGTGAGAGCAGATTTTGAAGTCAGTGTACCTGAGAGGTGTTCACACCCTTGGCATTTGTATTAATCTGTTCTGAATCTGGGCAAATATCTCCAGATTCTTAATGTTTTAGGACAGTGCTGATTCATTATTTCCTTTGTCTGTTAAACTGAACCCCAGCCTCATAAATTGCTTAAAATATTAAACCCCCTAATTGTGCAATTTATCTTTGCAATATTTCTGAACCTAATAAATGTCTATCAGTGACAGGAACCAAAAATTAAACACACTAAATGCTCAGAACAAGTCCAGGAAATGCACAGGCCGCAGCTTTTCTGAATGAATGCACCAGGGGCACGAACCCACACAACTGCTTGAGGTTCTGTGAGGCTTTTTGTGTCTCTACATTTTCCTGTCTTTCTCTTCTCATATTCTTTTTTCCTTTTCTGGACATTGATCCACAGATGAAAATGCTGAAGCTGAATAAAAACTTGGTTTTGATAAGAGGCAGCACAACACACCTGAACTACCTTGTTGAGGGCAAGAGATGATTACAAGGGATTATGTTGCACTGTTCTTTCCCCCCCCCAAACTGCATGGCTTGAGCTCCTGTACTGGCCGGTGAAGGAGAAGAAAGATTTGTTGCACATGATTTGATTTCAAATGCTGTCAGGAAAATTATTCTGGAGGGAAAGGGATTGAGAAGTGGAGGACTTAGGAAATGCTTCCTTCTGTACTGCTCCCACCATTTCAAACATTAATTTTGCTTCCTTGTACCTTTGACATAAATAATTGAAACAAAAAAATCCATTTGTGAAGACAAAAAAGTGCCTCTCAGTTGGCTTTTACTTGTCTGTCTGTTCCTAATTATATGGCTATCATCAATATTTGCATTTATGAAGCTCTAGTCAACCAAAAGGCACAACACAGAATGCAAAGGCACTCAGTAGAGTGGAAATAAATTAACATGTTCAGACTAAACTGTTGTACATTTTTCACTTGGAGCATTTATTTCAATCTACAGTTGCACATTACCCTCAGAAGCTTATGAAAACTGTTATCTCAATTGACAGGATTACACAGCTTCTCCTAAATACCAGTATAACCAGATTCTGTAACAAATGTCACTGGGAGTTTAAAATTGTTCTAAAACCCCAAATAAATATAACCAATTTTAGGTTTATTTCTTTTTCTTGGAAAGAGTAAGAAAAAAGGACTGTCTAAAGTGTTGACTTTTTGCTAATTCTTAAAGCAGAAGAGAAGCAGCTTGCAACAGCCAGACGCACAGAAAACCACCATGATAAGCGTATATCAGATCACGGAATCACGGAATGGTTTGGGTTGGAAGGGACCTTAAAGCTCATCTAGTTCCAACCCCCCCTGCCGTGGGCAGGGACACCCTCCACTAGACCAGGTTGCTCAGAGCCTCACCCAGCCTGGCCTTGGACACTTCCAGGGATGGGGCATCCACAGCTTCTCTGGGCAGCCTGTGCCAGTGCCTTATGGTATGTTGATGTCCAAATGCTCACTGTATGTTGATATCATCTTCATTCAGCATCAGAACTGAACTCTCTCTACCATATTTTTCATATCTAGTGGTTATAGTTACTAAAATTCACTTAAAAATATACAGTTTTGCCACAGACCCTACAAACTTTTAACTAAAATCAAAAGTGAATGCAAAACACGCCTTCTAAATGGTGCTATTTCTTTTCATCAGCTGTCATCTTTTTTCCTGGATATCATGTTTATGTCACATAAGTTCAGGTTTTCACTTCAAGAGCCCTGAGATCAGATATTCCAGAGAGTCCATCCATCCTGATTGCTACATACCAAAATAATCCACATTCTCCACTTTGAGTTTCTTTCTATGTCAACCAAACCACTTCTTTGCGGTAGCTTATCCAAAATTTTAACGTGTAATTATTTCTTATCAGACATGAATTATAGACATCAAGGAAAAGACTTGGAAATTGATCCAAAATAGTTTACTCGTGCTACCTGGCAAGTATTTATCCAAGCATTGTTTAAAGTGTGGTTCATTCACAGAATGATTGCAGTTAAAGGCTGCTACACATCAATCAACATAAAGTCATTTCTGTCTCTGGTGGCAGTTGTTCCTCTGTCTCAAGAGCTGTAACATCAAGAAAAAGGGTTAGGCAAAGAGCCTACAGGATTGACTCTCTAATACTGATCTATTCTCTGTCAGATACTGCAATGCTGACTGCCTGAATACCACCTCTAACCAGCCTGTGATTTCCTTTATAGCTGTTACAGGTGAGGATCTACGGTTCCCTAACAAGGCGCAATATAACTGTTTCGCATAGTGTACAAACTATGTCCCAGAGTGCTTTAAGCTACACGATAACATAGCTGTGGTAAAAAAAACAAGTGAAAGCAAAAAGAAAGGAGAATCCTTAAGACAACAGAGAAAGCATATATTTTCAGGAGTTTTCTAAAGGCAGAGAGATGTCATAGTTATCCCAGATGCCAGGGATTCTCATAGCAGCAACTGCAAGGTGGGAAAATAGGAAAATAGGCAAGTATCAGTAGGAAATGAACAGGAAAACCAGATAAGTGTGGAGACAGTTGTTCCCCAAGATCTCTGTGCTGTATTTTGACGTGCAGAGTTGAGAAATGTGCACTAATAATATGCACACACCCTTGCACTGACATTCTCAATGATACTGCATTTTTAGAAAGCTTGGATTTTTTACAAAACCTTGAAACTTGAACCCAGAAGTGCATTATACCACCTCTGTGTATGTGGAGTTGCAGAGAACAATAAATTAATGCAGAGCACCAAAATAAGTGTTTGTAAACTTCAGCAGGGAAGGTGTTGGTTCAGGGAAACCAACACACAGAGTCATACACGTACACGAAAGCACAGTAGAACAGTAAAGGGGACAAAAATGAAACTGAACTGTAAAGAAAGAAACCTCTGTGTATCATAGAAAGTGGCATGATGCTAAAGGCTGCGCTGAAGTCAACAAAAATGAGGAAGAAGTAAAAGCGTTCATCGGTGAGAGGGAAGGTGGTGGCAGCACAGAGCAGAGTGAATTCTTTTCTTGGACAGATTGAGCCATTATTGAAAACGGTCAAGGTTATTGTTAAATAAGTGGTGTTTGAAGGGAGAGAGACAGCTATTGTGTTTACCTAACGTAAGAGGGCATAACATGTCTCTACTATCTGCTCTGCCCCTATTTGCAGCTGAGGTCACCTCTTTATCCATTATCAATGCTGTAATCAATCATCTATCCCTAATTCCAGTTTCTTCTTGAGCAGAACAGACAGAATGCTGTATTACCTTGGTCCCACTTTTACTAGCAGTTACATGCAACTTTAGCAGATTTTAAAAAGGTGTATTATTTTGACACTGCTCTGAGAGAAGATTCAGTAAAGCTATCAGTGTCTCAGAGCTAGGTAACAGAGCGGAAACCTGAACTCAGAGTAAACAGCTATTCCCCACATGTCAGCACTCAGGATATCATGTGAAGTCACTGCATGATGCCCAGGGAAGCACAGTTCTGCTGCTACTAAGAACTGTGCATTGATTACTTTTCATAATACTACGCCTAGCGTTTTACCAGGAGTTTTCAAAAGTCCAAGGGTCTTTTATCAAGCATTTTAGCAACCTGCAACCACAAAAGCAGCTTAAATATGTAATAGGAACATATGGAAGAAAGCAAAAACAAGTAATGCACACCAGTGTACTCGATCAGTCACAAGAAACTAGAACAATGAGGGTAATGGATTCCAGACTATGGAAAAAAGGAGAAGGGGGAAAAACCAGGAGGAGCCAGTAACCTCTTAGATAAGAAGCATGAAAGACATGGGAAACACAACTGAAAGAGAGATTTTGGCTTAAGGTAGGAAAAGAAGGAAGAGCTACCTGTGATATGGTATTCCTAAATATAATATTAAATATAACTACTAAGTATATTGTAATACATTGTTGTTGTTTTCTCTTTTTATAACATTACTCCATTATTGCAAAAGTACATTATTTTACCCTTTAACTGTGTCAGCTGACAGTACTGTCCGTGAAGGACCTGGCCCATAAGAAGGCATGCTCTGCGTTTGCTGACTGTGTGCACTGGCATACTTGAGCAGACTCGCGTTAGAGGTGGTTACGGCAACAAAGTGCCATCTGGTCACTAGTACCAGGCATGACATCTCTGGCGTGTTGCAAAATAGTCTGGATTATACCTGAATACTGAGGATCTCCAGATAAATCCTGTGTGTGGTAACTGCAATTAAGCTTCCATATTAATCATCAGAAAATGGGTAAGAATCAAGATTTGCAGAAGTTTTCCCATTTGGTAATCAATGCAACATATAAGGACTTCAAAAATCTTTGGAAACTCAAATTTAAATCTCATGATTATGTATGTATAGTGTTTAAGCTACTTTGTATCTCAGTGTTAGAATTATTTATCATGCCAACAGCTCATTGTCAACACCTTTGAGACGAATCAATATTGCTGTTCTTATGCTGTTATATTAAATACTAAATATTTTTTAAAGCCTACGAATAAAAGTAATGTGTATGTAGGTCTAACACTCTAAAATGAAAAGTATACTCTGCTGGGGACATTATAATATTTATACAGAAAACATTGTAACACCAATAAAGTATCAAAACGTTACTTTGTGAATCAAGCATGAGATATCTTATTTCAATATATAATAATTTGTTTTCAATTAAGTTTCTGAAAACATTCATTAAACATGCAAACTTTTTGTCATCTAGTAAGTCTGTAATTTGGACAGACATGACTTCCAGAAAACCTGCAGGGTGCTAAGTCTTGATTTATGCAATATGTAGAAATGGACAGAAATTATTCCAATGCATTTCTGACTCAGTTGTCAGTGTTTCTGCAAAAGAATAGAAGTATTGAATTCCTGCAAATAATACTTAGAAGGCAAAATGATTTATCTGAGCTATATTGATTTTCTTTGCACATGAGATGAGAATTACCATAACTTGCACAGCTGTGCATGCTAGCAATCACTTGCCATTCTAACTCACTCTTCATGTTACCATTCATACAGGTGCTATTTTTCTTATGTATACATTTATGGAAATAGAATAGTAGCTGCATTTTTGTTACCCCAAGAATCAATGAAAATTTAAACACATTCAGCATACCACATTTTGATATTTCATTAATCTATCATCTTTGCTTTAGTATAACGTTTGAAATTGTTATTGTTGAGTTGATTTCTTTAATAAGGGGGACGGACACCAGGACCCAAACCAAATCTGCACCTTGGAAGAGATAAGCTGGAGGGATGGAAAAAGAAAATAATGAGAGAGACTATTATGAGATCCAAGGAATGCATGATGAATAAGAAGTAAGGGTAAAAAAACTAACATGGAAATGAAAAAAAAAAAAATCAATTCATATAACCAAATTGACTTCTCATTGTTAAGAGTCAGAGAATTTGAGGTTGTGAAACTGGTTTCTCTTTCAACATCTTCTGAACTTGAGAATCATAATTTTTCCTCAGATTAAAACCAAGAAAATCTACATTCAAATAAAATGGATGAAAAAAAAATTCAGTTTCCAGTTTATTCATCTACCAAGGAAAAAAGACTCATATGACTAAATGCTAACTTGCCACTTAACAATTGTGCAAGCACCATAGAGCTGAAGTGCAAGTGTGACCACACGACAGCTCTTCAGCCACATTAAGATCGTGAGTGCAACTTCAGACTAAAGAAAGATGAAACATTGTCACCTTATACTGTGGTGAAATTCACCTACTCTTATTCTGAACCATCTCTGAACCTGCAGAACTGTTCATGAATTATTTTTCCTTTCCTCTTCCCTTATTCTCATGAAAAAAACTCCAAGATGGGACTCTCTCCCAGTATTACAGTTGCTCATAGATACCTCACTGATACCTCTTCTGGGATTCAGTTATTGTGAGGGGGAGGACAAAATTACTGTTGGTACAAGCATCCGTAACTTTCGGAAGAATCCAAGGGTTAGTTGGACTGAGGACCATAAGCAAAAAGTCTCAAATCTGGACGTAGGCAAAATGTCAAGCCTAGGAATACTTCTGAATAGAATTCCTACTAATAATTTAGCACTGGGAATTAAGGGTCTCCTGCCTTACCTTAAAAATCATATGTCTGTATATCCTCACAGTACAGATTACAGTTAACATCTAGGGGCCCCAAGAACCGTCAAACCTCTACTGATTCAGAGCTCACATACTGACAAAAGGAACAAACATTTTCCTGTGTGAAGAATATGAACAGAGGAGGTAGAAAAGGGTTGTGGAAAAGCACATGCTACAGAGTCTGCTTATATTACAGCTGAATACAGAGAAACTAGGTATGTTTTGCAGACTTCTGAGTGTCAGTGTGAAACCTTAATTGATAAATTATTCTGTCACTTCTATCAACTAACAGGTCTTACTCATGGATGTATAACCCCACTGATATGACCAAACTCCAGGAGTAAGCCAGTGCTGAATGAAGCAGAAAAGGGGTGTGTTTTAATCAATCCTCCCTTTTTGTGCTTCACAGCCTCTCTTTCTTACCTGGAGGGCTTCTATAGAAATGCTGACCTAGTCAAACTGTGCTTAGCTATTCAAAATCAAGCAAGACAACAGCCTTAGGTGATATTGCTGTAGGCAATTCAGATGCTTTACAAAAACCTGGTACTGAAAATTTTATAGCCAATTTTATTTGAGCAAAACCAGTGAAGAATACGAACAAAACACTGAATCAAATACAGAAAAGCATGAAGCGTTTTCAGAAAAACTGAAGCCAAAAAAGGGAAAGTCTGAGTTAATGAAAAAAGATGGGCCACTAGACAAAAGGCATTAACAAGTGAGTGTTCCATGAAATTACTAAAATTTACCTTTTTTTCCACCTTTCTCCATTAAGGAAGAACAAGTATTGTATAAAGAAGTGGCTGTTTTTCAAACACGTTGGAAATGAGCCCCTATCACAGTTTTTTCTAATAATAATTAGCATTTTACAAACTTCTGATGGTAGTGAAATTAGTGGGTTATTAAAAATGGGGGTTAAATAATTTAGTGAAAATTTAAAGTTTTGCATATAATTTAAAACATGCATAATTTTGTAAATTTCTTAAAGACATAAAGTACAAAAATGTTAATTTTTAACTGTGCTTTCACGCTGAAGAAGGTAGAGTTTATAAACTAATTTATAAAATAATAGACTAAAATTATAACTGTATGTACCCACATATAATCAAGACATTGCTACCACGAATATTTTGAACACTGTCTATCATAATATTTTCTTATTCACATCTTATATCTTCTGATACTTTCTAATATTCCCTTTCTAGTTCTGCTATAATTGTAATGTACTTATCTACCTATAAAGTTTAATAGAAGTGTGAAATAAATAGAGAAATGTTTTACATATAAATGCCTCTCCAACAGAATAGATGGCATAGCTCATTCCAATGTATTTTATTCCAGATGTAAAACAAAACCCATAAAAATTCATGTAATCCAAAAATAATTTTGGTCATTGAGGCCAGTCAACAAATTCCCTCTGTCCCCCAACAAATCACATGAGATAGTTATTTTATAGAATCACGGAATGGTTTGAGTTGGAAGGAACCTTAAAGATCATCTAGTTCCAACCCCCCTGCCATGGGCAGGGACACCCTCCACTAGGCCAGGTTGCTCAGAGCCTCATCCAGCCTGACCATTTATTTGGTGCTATATCTATTGTCACTCCAGTTACTTTAAAATTGACACTGAAAAAAAAAAATGTAGTTAAATCCATTTCCCTATGTGCTAATTTAGCAAAATAATTATAACAGTATCTTATTTAATATTATTAATTTAATTAGACACCTGACAACTGATGGAAGATGCAAGGTCTGTGGAATCATTAAGAAAGGAACAGTGAGCATTGGTTTGGCCCATGCAAACGATTCATTCTTTTCATAAAAAAGAAGAGAGGAAGAGCAAAAATGTTCCCCTAATAAGTTCACAAGTCCCCATACTGAAAATCAATAACAAACAAATCATGAATGAGAGTTGAATGTCATTTTGTGTGATAAGGCGAGGGGGCAGGCTCCAAGGAAATATTATGTCCTATAAACTGATAGCTGATGAAGACTTCCTTGTTAGATACTAGGATATGGATGTAAAAATGTACACTTTCTGAAGTTTTCAAAGCTACAATTCAAGGACAGCGTAGGAGAAAGTCAACGAGTTATGTATACAGCTGAAAGAAACGTCCATATATGAAAGCATTCATATTCAAAGTTATCCAGTTACTTTTAAATTTAAAATCCCTGACTAGTCCTCACTTTATTGTATCTTCTATTTTCATCCTTTTAAGTCCTCTATAATGTTTCACTTCTTGCTATTATCCCCAAAGGACTTTCGTCAGATTATTAGTGCAGTGCTTGAACCAAAGTTCTGCAAACACTATGGCAAAACTGTGATACGGGCACCATCACTAAGTCAGAGATTCACACAGATTCACAGGGTGGTAGGGGTTGGAAGGGACGGACACAGCGCTTATTATTTCAGCAAACAGAAATAATAAAATGCAGTTGTGCTCAACATAGGGTATGTTTTCCTATGCAGTCAAGTAAAGTTTTAATAGAAAAGTCTGTATAATGAAGTGATGTCATTTAATACTGTACAATGTGATTTGGTTTGATGATGCAGGGAACAGCAGGGCTCTACACTGTGACTTGAGTTTCTTTCCCATTAAATGAAAATGTTCTTTTTCCTTTCTATGTAGCACTCTATGTTTGTAATTTTTATTATCTTATAGGGTGCTGTTTTACCAGAGGGCTAATTGTTGAAATCTCCTTTTAAGCCAAGATAGCATACCCTCTACCTCTTGAGTGATAAAAATCTATTTGTAGATTCATGGGGTTTTTTGATTACTGTAATCCACTTCTGCAAACATTTTTAATTTCTTGATATGTTTTCCCTTCCACTTCTTATTGCATCTTTTTATGCCCTTTTACTCAAGGCCAGGTCAGAAATAAAAAGAAATGGCACTAGAAGAGCTTTTTAAAGAAACGGCTTACAGCCCACAAGATTTACAAGGCAGCAGCTAGTTACAAAATCGACATATTTCTGTCATGTTTAGAGACCAGTGAGCAGAAAAACCTGATGGGATAGACTTTTATTACACTCTAGCCGTACCTGTGGTACAGCGTCTAACCTGACAGAACCTCTTTATCTAGATACTGGATATGGAAAGCTCCTTTTGAAGGCTGGAAATAGAAACATCTAGGTGGTGGGAAGGGAAACAAAAGCAAAACTAGTAAATTCAGAAGATTTTGCTTAAACTCTGCACTCATTTGGACTGAATCATAGGTATCCAACACCTGGAAAGCAGCTGAACTATCCAGTAGTTCTCTGTCAATAGTTTTAAGACACCAGGACTACGTGAGCTAAGCAGAGAATCAGGCAGGGAACTCAGTGCTTAGAGTCTTATCATTTGAACTGTGATGGGAAAGGTGTGAAAAGAATGAGAAATTCTAGGTGATCACAGCTGACCTGACTGTCCTTATTGTCTGGTTACAAAAGCAACTGTTTTCCCAGTGACTAAATACAGGCAAGCACAACATTTGGCTCACCATAGCATGCCCAGGCGTCCCCCCTGTTTACTGGTCGAACAGCTATTTGAATGCATGGCAATCGCTTGTCATTGACTCCTCAAGGAAAGAGTAACTTAGACTTCTTGCTATTCCAGTGATGCGTGACGGTGTTCCTAGTTATTCTGAGAACATATCCTTGTCCAGGCATGACCTTTCAGTTACAAGAGCAAGAGGAATTAGAGAAGTCTTTATGTGAATACTAATTTTACTTCACGTGAATCCTAGGACTTGTAACAAGAAATTTTATTAAACTTTAGTTAATTTTATGTTAAATATCCCAAACATCTTCAGGCTGATAGACTAAAAGACTAAAATGCCATATATTTTTAAAGCTGATAAAGGATGATAGAGGTTGTATGTGCGTGTTTGTGTGTCTGTATTTTTAACCTTACTACATCTAGAACATCCTCTAAAAGCCAGGTGAGACTATTAACCCCATTTATCAGATTTTTGAAAGAAATCCTTTGGTGGTCCTCTTTTATTCTAATTTCTCTGTGTGACAGAAAACAAGAGGGAAATTACTATGAACATAAGACCTCCTCTTTTTAAATATAGAGAAAAATACTCTTTTTTTTTTTTTTCTATGTCTTTTAATGACCTTCAGTTCTTCTAATGATCTTAAGTACTACTTCTAATAACAGCAGCTGGAATGGCAAAGTAAGGAGAATTATGATTCTCACAGTCCTTCTAACAGAGCTAGATTTCAATGTTACTATTTTAGAATACAATTTGGCTTCCTCAGTGGTTTTCTCTTACTTGATTTTCTATTTTAAAACTTGGATTATACTTCTCATCAAAAATCCCAGAAAATTTCTCTCTCCATTCCAAACTTTTGGCAGGAAGAGCATGTGGAACACTACTTTCTAATTTTTTTCTGATAATGGCTCTTGTTTTGTTTTTATAGCTGTGCACTGGGTTCATGTTATATTCTTTCTGTACAATTTTGTTAAAGCATTCAGCAAGTTGTACACATCTGGGTTTTGCTAAAAAGTCCAAGATACATGCACATGCTTCTAAAGAGTTAGAAGGTCATGAGTGCTTTTCTTCTCCTGATGCTCAGAGAAAAACAAAATCAGGAGCATGTCCTCTTGGAGATAAAATGTGACAGAACAGAACTGGCAATCTTTTGAAAGTAATCAAAATGTTCCTCTTTCATCTTTCAAAATAGTTACCTTGACTCTAAGAAAATCAAAAAGTATTTTTCTGTCTAGAAATAGAAGAGATATAAGGTATTCATATTTACAGTGAAAAGCAGGAATGATCTTTAATTGTGAAGGTCCAACTACAATAAAAAAAAGTAAAAGCTGATTGAAAATGACAGCCTCTACTCAAAACAAACTGTTTTATTTCCATTTTCATTCCCCTCTCCCAGTTTTCAGCTTCCTGCATAAGTATTGAAATAGGAACTACACAAGGAAAATACCATATAAAACCCCATACTTCTGATATTTCCAGCCTGACCAAAGGTGAAAGATGCTACTAACTTGGAAGAATGAAATTCAGTGAGATTTATGGTCTGGCTTTAGATCTATAGAAAACCAACATCTAAGAAAAAAAAATGGAGAGGAATTTGCTAATCTGTGTTATTTATTTCTACAGTGAACTCACAAGATAAGTAAATTATTGTACTTCAATGCTCTTTTCATTGAAAGGACTATAAAAAGATAGACATTTAACACTGTTGCTTGGGAAAACAGAGGAAACTGTTTTCCTATAGCAAAACTGTTATGTCAAATGTTGATAATTCTGGAGTAACTTATGGGTGATGGCTACAATGAAATGTCCAGGGCATTACCCTGATTAGAGAATTCAGAGCACAGGTTAGCAAAGTATTTTCTTCTAAAAGAGTAATTGCTTACAAAGAGTGTATTACCAACACTTCCCCAAAGAATCCACTGTTCATGTTTCCTTAGAAGAGCATATTATGGTCAAATCAGTGTGGAACATTGCTGTTTGCAGTACTTTTTGTACAAGAACTACAGTCATTGCCTAAGTTCCACAGCTGTGCTTGAATGCATAAGCAGCTTAAAATTTGTTTAGCAATCTATTCAACATTTATGAATGTAGAAAGCTCTGTTTCTCCTGTATCTTCTAAATAGAATGCTATAAATGACATGTCTTACCAACAGTATCACCACAGTTTTAATATAAAAATGGTAAAACATTTTATATTACTTCCGTAAATTTTAAGCAAATTCTCAGGTTTCCATGGCAAAACCGATTCATCTGGTGTTTTTCACAATATTTATTAATTTATTCAAAATCCCTATCTGAAATTCTATGCACATGCACACACAAAATTCTAACAGATCTAAATGTACTGAACTCCCATAAATACAAACTTATATCACCACCATCTTGACACACTCCTATGCAAATTTCATGAATAATTATCTCAGCAGAAGAGCTTAAAAAATGAACGACCCACCCATCTTGCTCTAAGAAGCCCAATGAACACATTTGAATTATATGGGTATAACAGACATCAAGCAGGCTCATTATTCAATATTTTCCCGAAAGAGAGTCTCATTTATTTTCCCAGACTGGCTTTAGGTTTTGGTCTAACAAAGTTGTTTAGGGAGGGCAGTTTCACATACTGTAAGCTCCTATAGTGTATTTAATATGGGGACGCCGCCTGTAGGACTGTAAAACCTACTGCTAGATACGTGTCACTATAAACAATGGAAACAATCATGCCAGGAAGCAGTTGCAATTACAGCTCACCACTGATCACCCTGTCCAGTTCCATTACGAGAAAGAATGAATTACATGTCTTTGGAACAGACTATGCTGCTTTATTGAAATCATCTTCAAGGTGGGGTAAGAAGGAAGAAGGGCTCCTGTTCTTTGAATGCAGCATGCTTAACCAGATGGGACTATACATATGGACAAAATAATTAAGATTCAATATAAAAAACGCACTACATATTCTGCCCTCCCTGCAATTAAAAGATTTTACTTTAGGCTACGGAAGCATACTCCTACAAAAGCCAACCCAAAATAACTACAAAGAACTTTCTATATGTTAAGCTAAAAAAACACTCTGGAGGAAAGTAAGGCATGATCTGTCATAACTGCTTTTCAGCACGGTAATAGCAGAAACATTAAGGTGTTACTCCAAAACAGGATTTATGAATTAGTTTCACTCCTGTTTATATTTTGATCTATATATTTCATAACACCCTACCTTCAATTAAAGCACTCATTTTAAATTTTCTTTTAAAAGAAACTATCTTATAAGAGTAGATAGTTATTCAAGGAAACTGAAGTAACAGAAATTAGAACACCAGCTGGGCTGCACCACATTTTGTGGAGGAAAAGAAAAATGGTAATCTTTAATATTTTCAGCAATGCTAATGACACTCAAGGGCTTGCTGACAAACGTTAAAGAGCAGATTTAACCTTTAACCCAAGTGTAGTCATTAAAATCATATTCTGAAAGCTTCAAAATACATCTTTTTCCCATAACAACACTCTGCACCTTAATTATGCAGTAGCTATTGTAGTTCATCTTCCATTTGCCTCACGTTATAATAAAGACTAATCACATTGTAGTTGGTGCTTCACTTTAAGTGAGATTTCCAATCACTTGTGTTAGTTTGCCAGTAAATGTAAATTTTTTCCAAACTACACATTTGATATTGGCACATTTAATTATGACTCTAAATTATGGCTGCTTTTGAATACAGATTCCCCTGAAACCTTCCAAAATCAGGATGAAAGCATATTTTTCATCATCTGTGATAGCGTTAAATGACCAATGCACATTGTTAAAGGTTCTCAATCCATGCTAGTGCCTCATTCAAAATCTAGGTTTCCTGCAGCTATAAAACCAAGTAAAACTAGACAAAGGACACATTCTTGAAAAGTCAAGAGCATTTTTGTAGAGATTTTACAACCCATTATTGGAACTTTATAACTGACTGTGGAGTTCAAGAACAAGATAATTAATTTTATAAGCTTAAAACGTATCCTATTATATGACAGTAATTATTTACTTTAAACGTCAATATTTGTTTTGACAACAACAGAAAAACAATTTGCTTTACCTACCACTAAATAAAAAGGTTAACACTTAAGAACGCCTGAGGCACCACTAGCTATGATTCTGCAGAGAAAGAGGGATCCAATACACCTGTTAAATGTAAATGCAAAGAGGTTTCTGAAGTTTAGCCTTATTCTAAAAGTTTTCCTTCTGCTCCTATTCAGTCAGAAATTACAACTCTACTTATTGTAAATTACATCCATCATTTCAAGTTAATGTGCATTAAATGAATGATAGCGATTCAGTCCAAACAAGATGTCTGAGCTTCTGCTCCTGTTTCTTCTTCTGGAAAACATATATTTGATTTGACTAAGTGTTTAAAAGTTGATCTCTTGTCTGTCACTCATCCTGGCAGCCCTTCACTGATATTCTCTGTTCTGAGATTAATAAAAACTCTGCAGGCTCCTTATCCCCACAGTGAATAGAGAGACATGGAAATAGACTCAGCTGGCTGACATCAGAAAATTCCTTGGGTGCCCGGGCTAAAATGGAAACCAAAGATTTTTGCATGAACAGCTCAAAGAAAAACATTGTCTTACTCCAGAAAAGCTAACATTTTTTGAATAATTTTCAAAATCAGATCAGCAATTTCCAGTTTTGTCTTCTGTTAGAAAGGTGTTAGCAACAATGTTTTCTCTACCCTGGTATAGGATGAACCATCACGTTTCTAAGAAAGTGTCTTGATATTATCAGACAGGTTAAATTCTAACCGCAAGAGAATAGAGAAAATATGTTTAGAATAATGATGATTTTAAAATCTGATCTCTCTGATACCACTCAAGACACAGTAAGCTGCTAGCGCTTACATCTTTTGTCTCTGTCTAGTAGTCCGACAATTGTATCTGCTGAGGGGGAAAATGTGTGACAGATAAGGCCAGAATTTCATACTGTCCAGTAATCTATGCAGACATTTGGGCTGTGAGTGGAGCCAGTTCATACCTAATCAACTGCTTCACTGAGAAATCTTGGAGATGTCTTGCCTGGATTACTGTATATCATGGAAATTTAGACACTCTTTTGGGATGCGAAAAAACCAAGAAAACCCCACTAAGCAAAGTTAAGCCTCATTGTTATTAAATTTTCTAGCCACTAACATTTTGAATGAAGTTTAGGTAAAACTTCATCCTTAAAGATATTTCTGAAGACTTTCTTCCTCTGAATCCAGGTCCATGAGAGAGTTCAGGGCCTTGAGTCAAGCCAGATGAGCACATGAATTCCTTAAGAAAAAGAGCAGAACACTAAACATTTGGTTTGTGCATTGGCTTGTGTAAATGCCATTCATAAGGGTCTAACAGTGCTCTGAGTATTTTGTAAAAACTTAAAAGTAAAGTTTCACTAGGACAGTTATGGTCTCATAAGCCTCCACTTTGAATCTAGTCTACTGTTACACTTAGTTTGGCCACTTCTTTTAGCAGATAACCCTTTTCTTCACGTATTGTATGAAGGTTATTAAAAAATTCTTATTAAAATAGATGGTAAAGTGATAACCTTTAAGAGCTGGCCAAAGTGCTTTCAACAAAAGATTTTTAAATTGAATAATGTTTTTTCAGCCAAACAGAAAAGTGCCATAAAGTAATATCGAGTGAACAGGTCTAGGCTGCACTCTCTTCTCAATTGATACACAGAGGGGACCTAAGCTGAAAATCTAACTTTTTCAATTAATTAAATTTCAGGTACATGGAAACATTCAGAATGTTCTGTTTTCACTTTACCATGGAAGAAGAAAACCTCAATGCTGTCACCAAATAAATTGTTGTTCTTTGACCAGGTTCTCTAGTTACTAGTCAATGCAGCGCTGTAGCTGTACAAGATTACTTGTGAAGAGAATGCCAAGCAGGTGCTGACTGGGTCAGTTTGTGATGATGATGTCATTCTATTTGAAGCTGTACCATATTTTCAACTGTTTGGTGTGCTGACTGCCTCCAGAAAGTGGGGGAGGCACATGTGATTTAATAGTCTCAAATGGGAGTTGGATACTTCAAATTCCTTTCAAACTCTTGCCATTAAGACTTCTGTGAATTTTACATATTGGGAAAAAAAAAATAAATCTCAAGGGTACTCTATTTATTTAGCTGCATTTCTTTTTTGCTCGTATACCGCCTTAGCCTTTGAAGAGAGGTAAGTGGAAACTAACCTCAACAGCATGAAGGAACTTCAGCCTGGAAGTTTTGAACTCAGACGACAATAATATCAACAGCGTTCAGTATGGACATGCACAGAGATCAGACTGACTGGTCCAAGGAAGGTTCTGATAGTATATTTCTATCTATGTGCATCAGTCATATGCACAGACCTATTTGAAACAACATAAAGGAATGATAAATAGGAAATGACAGCTGACTCAGAGGGACTATGGAGCGCTTGTGTCACTGGGGAAGGAGCAATAAGGAAAATTCTTACTGGAATGGTGGTGATCATGATGAGCAATTTCTGCACAGATAATGGTGTGCAGTTGACCTCTTACTGTATGAATGAAACAAGAACTTACTGGGGGCTGTCAGATAACTCTACACTGGACAGAACCCTTATCAGACCAGATACTTGTAACTGAATGCTGCTGTTTAAGTGATAATTTGCATGCACAAGGAAGAAGAACACAACCAAACCCAAAACAAACAAACAAACAAACCCACAAAAAACCCACAACCTAAAAAAAACCCCAAACACCCAAGAAATTTGGCAAATAGGAGAAAAAAAATCACCACATGTCACCACATAAATGGTTCCAAATTTCCAATGAGATCTCATTCACAAAATGTTTCAAAAGTTTAACATAACTGAATGTAGAAACTGTCATGCTCCGGTTGCACTTCTCTCTACAAAATCAGAAATTCAGCAGGCTTGGTATAGCAGCAACAAGATTCAGATACTCAGAAAAATAAGGTATCAGAAGTAAAGTCTCCTGCTTCATGGGAACAGTTTATACAAAAGCATTACAAATGCGTGGGAGTCCATGGATGTGCAAATAAGGATAAATCAGATTTTGAAGATTAATGTGTCCTTTAAATAAATAGCAGAATTTGGGTGATCTTTTCTACTTTGCACTGATGGTGATGTCTCACAATTATGATGATAGATAAGCATTCTACTGGAGCAATCATCCATGCAAATTTGTCTAACATCAACAAGAATCGAGAACAGGGAGGCAAAACAAGCTTCTATTTTCAATAAAATATAAATAAGGTGTTAGAGTAGTGTATTTGTCAGTACTCAGGCACAGAGAGCGTAAGATTTAAAAACTCAAAGCACTGAATGCAGCAGTCCTTCATCACACAGAAATCCAGTTGAGGACAATGGAAGGGTTGCTTCATGAAAGGCTGACAAATTTGTCCCCAAGACATGATAAAACAGTGGTTATTTCTGCTTTCTTCATATTGTCATACTTAAACATAAATGGGTGAATTTCAAGCACAGCAGGAGAGCAATACAAAAACCATGGCTTCAGCAAATTGCTAAGCACCATTTTGGTGCCTGCCAGTCTCACTTACAAGCCTCTGCCAGACCAACAAATAGAGAAATACTGAAGAAGAGGTCTTAAAATCCAACAAAATTGGGTAAGTTCATAAATCTATAAATCAGACTATAAGATAACAGGCTTATTGGCACCACTGATTCAGAGACTTCTTTAAATAGCTTTCTTCAACTTGAACCACTGAGAGACCTAGAAGCTTTAATGCTTGTAATACCAGTCATACAGTATTAATGATAGAAGCAATACCATAAATATTACTTATATTAATAATGCAGGTAACAGGATAAGTATTGCCTCTTTACTTTACAAGCATAACTTGAGACCCTTCAGTTGAGAGTTAAGATGACACCCGATTTTTAGTTATTTTTGCATTCTAAACCATCAGTATCAAGAGTTGTTTCCTGAAATTCATCTGCTTTTAAACATACCATGAACTTAACATGTAGATTTAGGACTAAAAGTTTTCATGATTTTGTTCTGAAATCATGAATATTTTTAGGCTTGAGATGAGGAATTTTTCATTGGATTGCTTTTTAATAGAAATGCGCTAAAGGAATTACTGAATCAAGGCATTTACATACAAAACTCAGCTGTCAATAACAATGCTTCCAGCTAGCACTTAAGAGTCACCTATTAGCATTACATCTTAATATCTCAAACATGATCGATACATACTTTCTTAAACTACTATTTGCAATAGAAAAGCAAGATTTCCAATTTCAGACGGAAAACTGCAGTGGAGGGAAACAAATGTCTTGTCCAGGGCCACAGAGAAAGTCTGTGGCACAAGCGGGCAAGTCTTGACTTCCAGTCTAGTGCCTTTATGACAGGATCCTACTTCCTTCCGACAAAAGAAGGAAAGAAAGCTCCAGATCCACTTCTGACAACACAAATGTACTAATGCAGTGGGGGCAAAGCTGGACGTTTTGCTAACCTTTTTAAAGCCAGAAGCATAACATTAGCTATCACATCAGAGACGCGCTTTACTACAGCCAAATCTAATGACAGTAACAAATCCCAATAATTTCTATGGCATACTTTGGAATAAATAAACATTGGTATCAAAATAATTCCAAAGTCTGGTCAAAACAATATCTATTAGCAAATGTACATTTAATATAGTGCAAATCCATCTACTACTGTCTTTCATAATAGCCCATGCCTTGTTCAACAGCAGGGACAAAGACAAGGTCAGGATGCGTGAGCTCCAATTTCTAGTTTTTATACTTCTCCAGGTAGAAAATAAATATTCCTTATGACTACTTACATAGCACGTTATTGTAAATCCTCATAAACACCTCAGTCACCTTTTCTTTAAATGGCTTTATCCCAATGGCTCAACAATTACTACTTTTGCTCTTTGGCACAATATTAACAAATCACAAGGTCAAAGCTGGCTCACAAATAACTACATCAATTACTTTCTGCATGCACAAATTGCTTCTCTGGATGATCTCAAAGGCTTCTAAAACATAGAACTCCCCCACCCACACACACACCTTTTAGGACACTTCAGGATTTAAAACCACATCATATTTCAACCCAGGACCACTTTCGTTCACTCCTAACTAGGTAAAACAAGAATATCTGAGAAAAATTCAGGTTGGATGTGACCTCAGTAGGTCACCTAGTGCTGCCTCCTGCTGAAAGCAGGGTCAGCTGTGAGGAGCTCATCAGTGACAAGGTGCCAAAGCCTTCTCTCACATTCAAAGGTGTCATGAGCAAACAAAGCAGTTGGAGCTTTCACAGATGAACTTAACTCCTTTTGTATCATCAGCAACTACATTTTTCGCAAACATCTAAAACAATCTTGCACATGCATGATGTACCTTTCAGTCTGAAACTCTGAATATATAGGCACTGAATAAACTATGGGTAAGTACAGATGTAACAAAAAGGTTTGAATGTTAGTTTCTTCAGACTTTTCAATTACAAAATTTGTTTATCTTTGGCAGCAGAGTGTATGTTTTTTATTCCTTAGCAGAAGTGTAAACAGATAGTGAAGTGCACACAAGGTGCCAGCTGCTTGTATGCCAGTTACCTCACAAAAATCCTGATATTGTCTGAAAGGGTGGTTGTGAAACCCTTCAACGTATTTTCAAATATATTGAAAAAAAATTCACGATTGCTTTGAAAATAATTATAAAATCTATTTTAAAAACTATTTAAATGCCATTTTGACAAACACTACTTCCTTTTAGATTAATGGTGCATTTCTATAATATCTGGAATTCATGAATCATGTATAATAATGGGAAAGGATTATTTGGCTTCTCTGATCTGTATTTCTCTTTAGTCAGCAAGAAATTATTCAGATGTTAAATGATGAATGGTTGCACTCTCTGCAGTCCCATGTTCTGTCACAGACTCCTTCAGCAGCTAATGTTTCTGAAATTCCTAAAACAGTTATGAGACAGTTTTTATTGCTGGTAGTTGTTGGAGCTGTATTTTCCTTCTAGAATCATCTTTCAATTGATAAACCTTTCTCTCTTTAAACTGATTTTTGAATGAAAGTAAGAAGCATGCTGTATTGGGTTTGCATGGCAAGTTTTTGGTAGCGAGGGGCTACAGGGATGGCTCCTGTGAAAAGCTGCCAGAAGCTTCTCCTGTGTGTGATAGAGCCAATCCCAGCCAGCTCCAAGATATACCTGCCACTGGCCAAGGCTGAGCCAGTCAGTGATGGTGGTAGCACCTTTGGGATAACATATTTAAGGGAGGAAAAAAACCTCCAAACTAACCCACAACCCAAAAAAGCAACTGGGAAGAGAAACTGCAGCTGGACAGAGAGTGAGGTGTGAGAACAACTCTGCAGACACCAAGGTCGATGGAGAAGGAGGGGGAAGAGGTGCTCCAGGCGCCACCCACCACACACACACATTCCACACAACACTAACCGCACTTCACTTTTGTGGCCAGTAAGACAACCATGCTTATCATATTTCTCTGTAAAACTGTCATGTAGTTTTACACACCTTCATACAGATTAAGCAGAGTGGAGGGATTGCCTAATTCTGAATGCCAAGGACTAGTTAACCATAACAATAAGTAAAATAATATTTTAAACTCTGCCCAAGGTGGAAAGACAGCAGAGGGGAGAACGAACATAGAGGACAGGAAAATGTATACCAAAGACGACTTTGTCAAAAAGCTAAGTTGGTCTCAGAATGCTGTTGGCACATTTAGAATACCCATTCTTTAGAACTGATGCGATAGTGCCATCCCATACACATTTTGGCTCTGCTGAGCATCATATCCTGCCAAGTTGACTTGCAATGATCTAATGAAGAAAACGCCTGGTGGCCAGCTGTCCATCGTTTCTGTTCATTGCTGGCCTCTCTGAAAGCCGCTGGTATCAGTTAGAGCACTACGTTAAAAGGAATAAATGCTTAATCCACTTTATTTAAGATCAGAGCTTAACTCACAAGAAGTCCTGCACAGTCTGTTGGTGAGTGACCACGGGAGACATACAGTAAAAGTTACGTATCTCTTCATGTGCTACTTATACCCTACCTTGAATCTGACTAACTCGCTGCTAGAGGGGCATTTGGTTCATGTGGTACCTGAAGCACTAATCCTAAATAAGTGAACAAATAGAGTTGTCTCTCAAAACTTATTTCTTTTCCGTTTTACTTTGATGAATACTTATGCTATTATAATTCAATCTTTTTTCTAAATTTTAAAGCATTAAAATTTGATTAATTCAGACCAACACTTATAAATCAACAAAGCTGCACTGAAGTTACTCGAAGTTTGCCCATTTCCATAGATTATGGCCCTAACCTCAGAAACAGGCAACCTCCTGTTACTCCCATGGAAGCTAACAGGAACTGAGTCATGTATTTCAATGGAAACCAAGGTCAGCAAGTTGCTTAGCTCCTATGTAAAGGAAGAAGTAGTGAGGAAGGAAGGAAATAAGGATGACAGGCAGGTGTAGATTCTTGTCTTTAAGTCAGGGACAGCCTAGTCTTCCTGCTGCAGGTCAGGGCAGGTGAGACTGGAAACCTGCAGCCACTGTCACTCTGCGGTGCATGAAGGACAGCTTTGGGGGAGCATCAAGGAAAATTCCAAGGCACTGAACAAGTCCTGCATCAATTCCTTCCTGGATGTACAAAATAGGAATCCATGGAGCGCCACATCTCTATGCAGGACTGAAGAAAACATGCTGTTATCCACTCTCACAAGTGACCTACAGAGCATAACAAGCAACTTGACTAAAAAGCATTGGTCTCCCTGTGAGAACACGGATTTTCCTATAAGAAGCTCTGTGCTATTTGTGCCTAAACATTTTTAGTTTGTGAAAACCTAGGCTTCCCTCCAGCTTTTGACTCTGACTCCCTCTCAGATTTGTCTTCATTTCTCCATTGCGTTCTGGTTGAAATCAGCTAACAAATTCAAGTGTCTTCATAAGAAAGCACAAAGATACATAAAAAGCACAATCACATAAGCTTTGTTTTCAAAAGTAGAAGGACCCAAAGCTCTTTTTATTAACGAAATGTGCACTGAGAGTGATTAGACTGCTACAGCACTAAAACCTCTATGTCTCCAAGCAGTGTGTTCACTAAGAAAGCCATTAACAGGTCTCAGAGAAGAGACTTGTAAGCCAGTGCCAACCGAACTGGCACATCCACACAAGGCAGCACAGGGATAGCTGCGTACATCCTGGAAGCAGTAGAACCAAATGTGTTAGAAGTGTACTTACTCTTGGCAAAACCAATTACTTAAGGTTGCCCAACATAGCTATACTACCTGTTACTCCCTTCAGTACGTTCAGGACATCAGATTTTAATTTTGTGTGGCATCACCACAGTAACAATTCCTTTAATAGCCTTTTTTAACTGAAGACAATAAGCTACTTTGTCCTTGCAAATTTTCAGGTGACAAATTAGTGGAAAAGATTTTAATCAAGCTAAAATCCAGATGATAAACATGGATATACCAAAACCCCCCACCTTTTAAAGGATTTATCCGTAATTAAAATGGATTAAAACCCTACCCTGATGTTCTTTTATATGATAAGTCATCTTTAATTTCTCTGCCCTTAAATTGGTGGTGCCTAAGTTTCTTTGGCAGTCGGAGGATTTTAACTTAAACCCAGTTATAGTACGAAGGTAATGGTAATGAGGTGACATTTAAAAGTTTGTCACATGTGGGTGAGACTGGATGGTCTCTTCATACTTCCTAAGGGTACAGAACATTGAAATAAATATTAGACTGGACACACAAAAATGGTTTTCCTTTAAATTATCTGTATAAAAGCATTTTATCATGTTATGCTGGGCATGGAGTATTAAGCCACTATTATTTATTTTCCAGTGGACTTTTAATACTATTCTTCTAACCTAATTCAAAATGATGCTCAGGGAAGGATAATTGAAATGCAGACTCATGTTTAAGTTTTATTTATAGTTTCCTCTATTACTTTAATTTTCTTCTGCTTTTGAGTGTTTTGGTTTTTTGCCTCCACTGTTTGTCCATAAATCTGGTCATGAATCCATTCTTGACTCCGTTTACTTTGTTTCACAAGACATTATTCTCTTTGCATTCTCCTTGGTCAGGTGAGTTATTGTTTTCCAGAAATCTATATCCTAATTTAGCTCTTTATAAGTTACTGTATTTCTCACAAAGGTTCTTTGTTTCTCCTCTTTGATAAGAATTTAGAGATAAACCACCTTAGAAACTGACATAAATTTTCTTTAACATGGAAAGGACTGTTCAAGAAGTGTGCATTATTAAGGGGAACAAAAACATCAAGCTGCATGCAAAATTCTGCTTTAGAAATGAAGAAAACATTTCACCAGCATAACTGCATGACAATACAGTTGAATGGTCTTTAGGTTGTTTCTGAATCAATTATTTAAAGAGAATTCTCATATAGAAGGCCAGCAAAAAGGGTTGTGCATATCCTATGACTGACTTAACATTTTTTTATGGTCCATTTCCATATAGTGACTAAAAATACACAGTTCAATTCATCAGCTGTATCCTGAGCTAAGCATCCTTAGGCCCTTCATTACTTCACAAAATCCTGTTTTAGAGATTAGTTTCTACATAGCTTCTCACCAGTGAAACAAACATTTCCAGATCCAGTTAAGATCTGGACTATGAGCTTAACAAATTCAAGTTCTGAATTCATTTTAGAATAGTAGATATAATCTTTTATGTATTACAAAAGGAAGACCCAATCGGAAACAAAGAATTAAAATTAAACTAATTGCAAAGTAAATTTAAAATTTTGAGAACTGGATTTCATAAGTTGATTGCTCTATAAAATACCTAAAACCTGATGGTTTAAATTCAACCATACTAAGTTTTGCAAATACAGGTTACAAAACTCCTCACTTTCTCTGTGTATCTGTTTCCTCCTTCAGAATTCATCAATGAACAAGTTAACTTTCAAGTTTTAAATGCAGTCTGGCTTGGGTTGAGCTCTTGTAAGCATGTGGGAAGGGAAGCTTTGTCTTGGTTAATTAGTCCTTCTTTTTACTATTCTGAATGAAAATGAGTAAGAAAGCTCCTACAGGAAGAGAACAGAAAGCCTGGGACACCACCTGCAGAAATCGTTTCCAGTCACCTGTGCTGCCAATCGTTTTACAGCACTAAGTTCAAAAATATGTCAGGGAAGACTAGCCAGAAAAGACAGAAGGAGAATCTGAACTGCCGGGACAAAACCACGTTGAAGGTTTGCCCTCTCTAATCATCTCTAATGCTCTCATACTGCAAATTACTTTACAAACAAGTAAAACAGTTGGAAAAAAGAGAAAGTATTTTATATGCCACGACCCACCCCAAACAACTCAGGCACCATCCATAACAGCAAAACCATCCTTGCCATTTTGCTTTTTGAAAGAATTTGTAAAACTCTGCTATGGATCATCTGAACACACAGATTTTGCTGTTTCTTTAAAGGCCATACTTTGCAATGCACCTGTTGAAAACAGTCCTTGCCTTTGTCTGCAAAAGTCTTAATGTTTCCTTTGCCTGTCACAAGTTGGTTCTACAACTTACAGAACCTCCACTTGCAAAAAAAAAAAAAACCAAAAACCCAAACAAACCACCAACACAACCCAAATCCTACAAACCAAATCTAGTAGCCTGATATAATACATTGCAAAGATAATACTGAACAACACCAGGTTTTTCTCTCTTCGTTATGCTGTACCTTTTTAATGAAATTAATCCATTGTCCATAACGCTTTGTCATGAACACCACAAAAAACGTGCCTGTTGTTACAGTGGTATCTGGTTATGGGTTATCTAACTTAGTCTTTAGTTCTTCATGTATTTTCCACACTGTCAATAGAACAATGGAGATTATGTCAGCTGGCTTACTAGCACTTTCTATCTCAGTTGTACAATACTCTTAAAATACTGAAGACAGTAAGCTAGGTATTTTATATTTGCCATATTCTTTTCTCAAGTTTCTGATCCTTGCAAGGAATAATAAACATATAGACTGTTTT
The DNA here is from genome assembly GCA_027574665.1 of Rhynochetos jubatus. Classification (NCBI taxonomy): domain Eukaryota; kingdom Metazoa; phylum Chordata; class Aves; order Eurypygiformes; family Rhynochetidae; genus Rhynochetos; species Rhynochetos jubatus. Next base: position 12,400,196 of record CM050655.1, read on the forward strand.
ATAAAAATGCTGTCAAAATTTTCAATTTAAATAACATTTTAATGTAGTCATATAGATACTATATTGAATGGTGCCATTCAAATAGCAAAAAGTAAACAAGACACAAGAAGTCCCTATTATAGGGCACGATCAGCCATAAACTATTGAAAATAGGTATTAAAAACCATCAGGAATTATTCAAATGTAGGAGCTAAGCTAGGTACCAGCATATTTTATTTTAGCTGATTCCACTACAGGACTTGAGTTATACTAGACATTCCCTAAAATTAATTTTCTAGGAATGTCTTAGTATAGACACCTCCCTTTGACTTGAGGAAACCTGGGCTCAGGATTCATAATCTATGTGGGTGGCATGAGACAGTTACAGGTTTCTGATGTACACTGACAGAAGCAGTTGTTGATGCCAGAAAAAAATCAGAGGTGCCAGATGTGTCAGTGGAGAAGAACCAGTCAGGATAGCAATAAAAATAAGAACTTGTGAGAAATTCTAAAACCACCCGTGACTTCTCCTCTCAACAGCAATCACATGAACTCAAGATTTGCTCTCATCCTCTTCCTATATTGGTTGAAAACATTTATTTTAAGTATTATTTGTTCTCTAAGTGAAAAAATAACATTGTGAATTCCAAATCACAACATGCTGTATGACATTTTTTTGGTAAAATCAACTTGCTTATTTCAGTATGCAATAGCTTCTGCTGGCTGAGCACTTAGTGTTGGAGAGCAGGCACAGCTCTTACCTTTTAATTCACTGCTACTCCTACCTAAGATGAGGCATGACACCCATACTACTGACAGGATTTGAACTATGCGAGCCTTCAGTCAGTTATGTTGGCATTACTCAGCTATATCTGGCTTTGAGCATTACCTACAGAAGCACAGTAGGAGTGGGATCAGGGCTGGGATGGGTCTGACACTAAACAGAGGCCACTGCCTGGGGAGGGTGTTTGTCACTGTCGTGTGATGGTGCTTGCTGTAATTTGCCTTACACCAGTCATATTTCTCTCTGGAAAAGATTCCCCAAATGCGAAGAACCCCACGTTATTTGTGAAAGACCAAAATAGGACCTCTCATTCCAATGCCTTTGCAAAGCAGCTCCTCCAAAATTTTCTTCCATGTATTACTGCCTGCAGGCACCAAGACAGTTAGGGCATGCCTAGAGAGGTTACAGGACAGTCTGTGTTCTGTTTATAATCTAATGTATAAGCATTTAGAGTGGGATGATGAAGAAACAGATTAATCAGTTGACACTTTTGTAATACATGGGTGCCATGGTTACCTCCAAAGAGTGGTGTGATATGTCTAGTAGTTATTACGTAAGAGTAGAAATTCAAATTTATAGGGGGATTTGAATTCAAGCTTAAGGGGAAAAAAACCCAAATCAAAATAATAAAAAAGATCCCAGACCTTATCCATATTAAACAAATTTCATATATTACAATCGCTTGACAAAATATTCAATATACCAATCATCTAGTCTTTAGGGCTAATGCACAGAGAATTAAACCAGATAATTAAGACACAGCATACAGCTAAATAACATTAAACTGAAAAAAATAATGTAGTATTATAATTGCAAAGACAGTTAGCTATTCATTGCACAGCAAAACCATTATTTGTCCACTGAGTATATTTTACCTCCTATTTCCTAAGACGGAACAGAATCACAGATTACAGCATTTGTTTCACAATCATACTTCTAATTTGGCATACAAGCAGCGGAAATATATCTTAAAATTATGCAGTCTTTTTAAACTGCAGGAGAAAGCATTCAATTATCCAAAGAACTAGCAGACTACAAAGGAAAAAGATGCAGATTAATGACAGAAAGTGACCATGTTACTCTATAATAATGTCTCAAGCTGAGCGTTCGTTTGAATGGGCTTAAACCGAAGTGGAGGAAAACGCACATGGCAATTCCACGTCTTTGTATATACATTCTTGCAACTCCTGGAACACATTTAGTTCACCTTTTATTGATTTTAAGATATTTTATTCAAAGTAAAATCTCTTTTATTTTAGGATTTTGAATTTAAAAGTCCTGAAAATATTTTCTTTGTTTCAGAGCTAACTTTCTACCTTGCTTTTGATGTATCTGCTAGGTACCAAACGTGAGTGGTCCTTGAATGAATTAGCCATTAATTTTCTACTCATGACTGTTCAAAACTGCCAATTTTTATTATGCTTACACACTCATCCTGCTGTTGGACCCTAGGCACTCTGTGTTCCCATCTTGTCAGACCTGATGTAGGACTGGGATTTTATACACAAAAAGTATGTCTGAACACAAACAACTTCACTCTTGTGAACAATACCATTATTTCAGCTCAAAGGCATAACCTGGGCTAAAAAGTAATTAATATTATTGGGAACAGGAGAATCTTTTCCACTGTAGGTCTATTGATAGATGAGGTCAGCACAGGAGATACACACAGGAACCACTACTTAGCCATTATGGAGACTAATGGGGTAGACAAAATCTGATAATGTACAAACATTTACATTAAGTTCTGCATTCATATATGCATAAACGGTAGTGCATGATGCAGGCTGAAGAAAACATGCTTAGAAATTAAAAATACATTTTGCTAAGAAGAACCTGAAGGCATATTAGGAAGAATATGATGATAGAAAAAATTACTGAGAGATAAATAACCTTCCAATTACTGTACTTGTAATCGTATTCTACTGGATTTATTCAAAGACAAGTTTGGTTGCATGATACTTATTTTGGATGCATGGTGTGAGCGCTAGAATAACTTGTTTTTACATTATGAATGTTTGGCTTAGTAAAATATTCATTATGCTATAGGCTCATTTGATTCTCAATAATCTTATCTGGCACAACCTATAAACTAAGCTGAAGACAACGACCAGTATCAGCAAACCCAGCTCCAGGCTCTCTTACATCAGTTACATACTGCTGCATGCTGCTGGAGCTGTATCAGGTTTTGTGGTTTACTCTCAACTCTGATGATTCAGCTAGGCAGGCTTAGGCTTTATGCTTCCAAAGGTATGAAAATTGCTCCCAAACTTTCAGGGCATATGTTACACTTTGCAAGAAAATACAAAGCAAAAAAACCCCAAACAATTGCTAATTCAATGTAAAGTTTTGCCTTGGTCTGCAGAAATAGCCTCTGATACATTTTTCTTTCTGAAACATTTCATCTTTATGACAAAAAAAACCCCCAAAAAACAAACGAAAAACCACAACAACCCAGAAACAAAACAGGAGTTAAAATTAAAAATGTTGTCAGTATCCAAAAGAATATGAAATTTCATAAATATTTTGGCTTGTGTTATAACACGTCTAAAATACTCTAAACAGATGGACCAGTGAGACTGCCATTCACGTTTCACCAGTCAAGAGGCATGTTTAAACTTCTGGCTGAAACACACAATATGAAGTACACTCCACATATAACATGAGAAGAAATGCCTTGTTTGCTAAGAAACTGTGCAGAGAAAAGTTAGCTGAAGGAATAGGATAATATTTAATACATTTTTAATTTCTTGGTAAGTGATCAGAGGAAAAGATCACTGTCATACTGTAGAGGTAGAAGAAGTGAAAATGAGAAAAATTTAGGTTTCTCTGCACAAAAGTATCATAGGATTTTCCAAACAACTATCTGGAGGAAAAAAAGATGAAAGCTGAAAATTCCATCTACTACTCAACACAAGAAAAGCACAGTAGCACTGTAAAAACCAACTGGGGGGGGGGGGGGGGCGGTGGGCAAAATTTATCTTCAGTGACAGTGTTTTAATGGAGACAAAAAAGGAGGATAAGAATCTTAATCCATATTTTAATGAAGATAAAGAAGATGGATAAAAAAGGAGAAGGAGGAATGTGTTCTTTATCTTTCATTATAAGCTGAGATAGTCTCTTACAGAAAGGGCGTTAGTTAATAAGAATGGTCACACTGCAAAATGTCACTGTATTCAAATCTGAGTGAGCTCTCCCCAGCGTAACCCACTCTGTGATTTCATCTTTTAAGTATACCTGATAATTAATCTTGTAAAAGTATCTTATAGGTCAATTTGATTTTCTGATAAAGATTTTTATTCCTTTATAGGCTCCACAATGACTAAGAACGCAATGGTAATATAGTTTATACCTTATATGATTACACAGAATTCAGCATGACTTTTAACTCTCCAGTATAAAGGACTTCTTTTGCTCGAGGCACAGAAGTATCCTTGTGCAGGATAAAGAAGGGAACGGAGGAGGCAGAGCTGCCTTAGAGAAGGAAAAGCTAGAGTTGGGGACTACTTTCTGCATTTCTCAACACTAAATATATTGTCACTCCTTAAATTCCCAGTGCATGAAACAGAGAAAGTCAAGATCACGTGTTGTTGCTTGAAACACCGTAAGAGATAAGGAGTCATGAAGTTACAGCCCTACACTCCACCTATCTACAGAACAGTATAAACTGAACTCAGATAAAGTCTCCCACACTACTTTGTCACCATTCCTGTTCGGGTCCATTGTCTGAGAGGGAAAACACATCTCTTCAGTCTTAATATCACAAACAATAGCTTAAAGTCAGATTCTAATCTTATGGTTTGGCATTCATGCGTCTTAACCGATTCCATAATTCTTGGACACAAGTATAGTCATTGGCTATGCAACTCACTTTGTTGTTGAGTCGAAACAAGTTGAGGTCAATACATCTTTGCCAGCCGCATCTGGAAACACTGTGAGGAACTTGGAGCATTTGGATTCTTTTGCCTTCTTTCCACATCTGATCTTTATTCTGTAATAGAATGATAAAAGAAAGAAGAAACAGTAAATTTCCATCAGTTATTATAAAGTGATCTCTGTTCAACTTAGTTAATTAATTAAGTCAACAAATAGCAATTATAATTATAAACTATTGTGTAGAAAATACAACTGACTTGTCAGCGTGTTACTCCCAATCCCTTATTTAAGTTACTTTGCACATTTGTAGGAAATCATTTCATCAAATCTTTCTAGGATTTATTGCTTGCTTTTCTATGCTCTCAGTAAACCAATGTTTGGAATTACTCTTTCCCCAGTTCTCACTGTTGAAAAGTTTCCAATGACAAAATGAAGCTACTTTTTACCTAGCTGCCTACAGTAATACCAGCACACAAACTGACCCCTGGCACTGTAAAGGGGTCCGCAGACAGCTCCTTCAGCCAATGTCTCGTCACCTTTACTGTTACCCCAAGCTAACAAGGTCAAAACAGCACCTGGATACCTGCAGTGTTACCCAGCTGCATACCTTAGCTGCAGTGTATTGGCATGGTTTAACTCCAGCTGCCAACTAAGCACCACACAGCTGCTCGCTCTCTCCCACTCACAGTGGGATGGGAGAGAGACTCGGAAGAGTGAGAGTGAGAAAACGTGTGGGTTGATAAAGACAGTCTAATAAATAAAGCAAAAGCCACGCACACCAGCAAAACAAAACAAGGAATTCATTCACTACTGCCCATTGGCAGGCAGGTGTTCAGACACACCTAGAAAACAGGTTACTTGTGAAAATAAACTTCCCTCTCTTCCTCCTTTTCCTCCCAGCTTTACATGCTGAGCATGACCCCATATGGTATAGAATGTCCCTTTGGTCAGTTGGGGTCAGCTGTCCCAGCTGTGTCCCCTCCCAGCTCCTTGTGCACCCCCAGCCCACTCCCTGGTGGGGTGAGGAGCAGAGAAGGCCTTGACTCTGTGTAAGCCCTGCTCAGCAGTAACTGACACATCCCTGTGTTTCAGCACTCTTTCCAGCACAAATCCAAAACAGCCCCATACCAGCTACAGGGAAGGAAATTTACTCTACCCCAGCCAGCACAGGTACATTTGAAAGCTCCTGGGTTCTACTTTATTTTGCAAACCTGCCCTCACCAGCACCCAGTTAACTATCAGTCATATTTTTCTGTTTGTGAAGGAAGACTGACACAGAAATCCTCAGAAGCTGCTAAACATCTACAGTGATGCAGGCCAGCCCAACTCATTTAAACTAATAATAGACTTTCTCTTTATGTTGGCAGACTTTGAACCAAGCTAATAGACAAGAATCAAACTAGTATGGGATTTTTTTCTTGAATGAGAGCCGTGAAAAGTGGGAAACCTGTGGATGTAAGAGTAAAGACATCCCTATGAAAGGTTTTATTATATAGTTTTTAGGAAAGAAAATAATGCCATAGAGAGAGATACTCTTTCCTCCAAGTATTAACTGGAGTGTGCTCCCTGGTGGATTTTGGTCAATTTCTGTGACAGAGATCATTTATAGCACAAGAATCCTTGTCAACATTTTTAGAAATTAATTATCCCTTCTTAATAATAGTGAGTGACTGATAGACACAGACAGCAATTCTTTCTCCCTTTCTTCATACAATCGTAGAAATGAATTATGAGTTTTACTCGATATATGTTATGAAGTTATAAAACTGAATACTTATTTTGAATGAATGTATCTACTTTCAAATTACAATGCAAAACCTGCTTCATTATATAACATATATGAAATTTCCCTGTTTTTAGGAAAAAACACTTCAAAAAAGCAGGCTTAAATGATGGGTTTAAACAGAAAAAAAAATTCCCTTTAATTTTTATTACAGTTTTAATTTAATCAGAGAAAATACTGCATAGCCATCAAGCCTGACATGTTTATATAAGCCTGAGCAACAGAGGCCATCTACAGAGATATGACCATTTTAACTGTAAATGGTCAAATAAACAATATTTATCACAAATATAAAAATAGATCTTAACAGAAGCACCAACACACAGATCTAAACTACTATTAAAATCTATTGAACAGTTGGAAAGAACAGCAGAGCATTAAGTATATAAGCAGAAATAACTGCCTAAGATATCATAACTTGTGACACAATATATTTTATTGATAGTCTAAGGACTGACAGCAGCATCCCAAGCAGTCTTCATCACTGTGTGACTTGGCATGAGCTCAGGTGACCATCCCTCCCCCCCTCCCAAAAGAAAAGGATAGAGTATGAGATGCTCTGCTTGGCTAGACCATCAAACACAATGCCCCTGGAGAAAAGCAAAATATTACCCCAGAGTGAACAATGTAGCAAAAATCTGAGAATACACAAATCAAATCTTTTGGTGACTAAAATCTGTTTTGGTGAACAAGATTCAGTTTACAAACAGTAAAAAGAAGCCTCCTTGTGAAATCCAAAAATTCAGGCTTCAACACTAAGGAACTGAATTTTAAAATGTTTATTGCTTTCATGTTATAGCCTCATCGGATATATTTGGTTATTTTACAGTAATTTTCAAACACTTAGCCAGAAACTATCAGAGATATCTAGTGTGCATTGTGGGTTCAAACCAATGTTCTACTCTTCCAAAATCACAAGTGATCTGCAAGTCATTCTTCTCACAAAACATCCAAGAGACTACTTGGAAGTTGCCTATGTTTTTGGGCAACAGCTAGATAAGTGGCAGTACTTGAACTCCAACGCATAAAATGAAGTATTGAATATCATTTATTGCAGAGAGATCGAAGAAATTACATGCAGACCTGCTGCCTATGCTATGCTGCCCCTATGAACATGATCAAATGGGGATATTAGATAAAAATCTGTGGAAATACCTGTGAAATAGATGAATCAGAACTAGGTTTAGCCTTATTTTTCATTCTAAATCACACTTTTATTGGCACAGATTCACGCATATGGAGTTCTTCCCCTTTCCTCCAGACCAATATGCTGGGATCTCTATAGTAATCACTAAAGTGCAGCAGTTATTTTCTCACTGATGATTGTGCTGGAATATCAGAAGGAAAAGAATTCTATTAAACAGGAAGAAATTAAAAAAAAAAAAAAATCTAACTTCCAAATATTATGACTAACAGAACAAAGCTGGACCATGTAGGCAGCAGGGATAGTAACAGCCATAACTCTAACTTTGCTGCCATTAATGTTTATGTTGTATATGAAGTGGTGCTGATGGACTGGCAAAATGTGCAAACATAGAATTTATTCCTCCTTGCAGCAGTTACGGGAGATCACAACTATAAATGCATGTTTCAGTAGAGACTATTTTAAACTACAGAGCATTATTTTGACAAGCCGAGAACTGCAACAAAAGATTTATTTTTCAGTGGTATAATTGGTGAATGCATTATCCTGTCAACATTTAACTAGTATAATCAACTTAAATAATCAAAGCTGCCCTAGAGTTTTAGTGTTTCACGTTAATTTGAAAATAATTTATTCTATTATACTCACATTTGCATTAATGTAAATGAAACTAATAAGTTAAAACTCAAAGTTATGTAAAACAAGAACACATCACACATTTTAGTTTCATACGCCTATTTGGCAGGTCATACATTCTCATACATGTTGCATGTTAAACCAACAAGTGACACCACAATGCTCTGGCACGCTACCTACGCTATACCTGTTACTTATGCCCATAATGAAGATGGGATAATGATCTTCCTAACTAGGACATGCTTCCAGCAACCCTGAAGTCCCTCTAGAAAGCGGCTCCCTCTGGCTCGCTCACCTCTTCGCAGATGTGTTCTTAACACCTTATAGAGAGCTATCTAACTCTATACGCTTCATTAGTCTGTTTGCTCCAGTCAGGCATAAACTGCTGATTTTTGGATTAGCAGCTTTTGCCACTAATCTGCTCTTGACTCATAGACTAAAATGTTTCAACTGTAGAATAAATATTTTGAAGTATTTCAAACGGTTTTTTCTGAACTACTTACTGAGTTGAGAGAAGACTGCATGTTTTGCCAAGACTTGGGGTATTTTAGATTCTCTGTATGAGAACCTAGTATGTATAAATGTAATGCTGAGGTACAGGAAGATTTATCCTAACATGGTCATATCCGATAACCATATAGATCTGAAAACAAAAGCAATAACACGAGATCTTTTGACTCGTCACAGAGCTGTGTAAAGGTCTAGCCGTGGATCATCTGAATTAGATACCTGAAGCTGTACCAAAAAAGACATACCAAAGCAGGAATATGTTGGTACAAGCTCTTACATTGTTTGTAACAAGCTCTAGCTTTAGCTTGTAGGGGATTCTGCCTTACTTCTCCTTTGACTAATGAGGCCATACAACAGCCTCAAAGAACCTAGCAAAATTAGGTTTAAATACATATTTAATTGCAGGAAGATGAGAAAATTAGCATGCAGGATGGTGAAGGCAAGAGGAAGCTACTTACTCTAATTCTGATGTGAGTCAAGCCAGTGGCATCGCATCATTATTGTTAGAGAGAGAGAACAATAATCTGTGTAAGTTGCAAGGCTCCCTAGAGGCGGATACATCCAGCTGTATATTGGACATGTGCGGGACACAGCTACTGGGACAGCAACGCGTGGCTCAATAGATGCAGTTACATGATGTGGCATGTTCTGAATGATAGATCATACAACTTAAGAAAAACACCAAGGGATACTGGATACTATCAATGGTTTGATTCATTCTTTGCTTTGTGTCAGGATATCCAAGTGGGAGAGAAAAATATGGATTTAAAAATATTGCTGATAGTTTAATTGCTGCAACTTGCTACTCCATCACTTTTCAGTTGTAATAATGATCAGGGCATAGAGCATTACTTGAAGAATTAATGACCACCTGAGGTTAACAGCCCACAGCTAAGCCTTGAGCCTCCAGCTTTCTCAGATAGTCATTAATACCCAGGAATTGTCCTGTACCTCCATCATTACTTCTAATTTAAAATGTGAATTTACTCCTTTTAATTTTCTTTTTATAAAATGAATGTACTCAATTAGACTTTGTCATTAAATCATATCTGCATTGATTACCTAGGAAAAAATAATGACAACAAAATTAAATTTGACTATTTAATCATTGAATCCTGATTAAATAGTTATAAATGTTTCATTCCAATTGAGATCACATAAAAAAATCTACACTAGGCAAAGAAGGCTATACAATTCAAAGCTGTAATGTGTCCTGACATGCTGCTTCTATTTTCTTCCCTCTTTATTCCTTGCTAGAACAACATGTTACGTTTTTGAGAAACTTTGCTATTTAGATTCAGTATTACTGGACTTTTAATATGTAAGAGTAGCTAGGGAAATAGAAAACGTTTCAGTGATCTGACAGCAGAACTGATTTAAATCACAGTGATGAAGACATTCTTAAAAAGAACCAAGTTATCACAGAATTACTTTTTTTTTTTAAAGGTAAAACAAAGAATAAAAGAAAATATCTAAATAAGATAAGATTTTGGACAGTGATCCAAATTCTCTTCCTCTAGAAGCTTGCAGTCATCACCAAGCAAAAGACACTGTCGTCTGGTGTAAAGCCATAGGATTCCATATGCATCAAGAGGTATAAGGTGCTACGATTAGTTCATGGCTCAGCCCATTAGCCGCCAGAGAGAGGAAATTATACCTTAGAGCAGCGTGTACTGACACACCGGGTGCTGAATTCAAGTGAGGTAGATTGATCGAAACCATGATTTTACAATGAACTTTGGTGGGAAGTCCAAAGCTAGTTCACCCTGATCTTTGTCAACTTAGCTCTCTGAGCTACTGAAAGGTACCTGCTGTGCTGACAGACCGACAAGGTAACAGAGGGCTAATCTTCAGTTTTGAATAATCGCTGTACACGGTTTGTTCCCAGCCACCTCTCTTGTCTGCATACAAGTCTGTTTGTGGTACCACATACAGGCGCAGGCAACCTAGCTGGCCTATGCACAGAGTGGGAGAACTGAGTCTGGAAATCAGACTGTGAGCCACAAGCAAAGTGCTTTAGGTCAATGTCTACTATAATTCAAGTGGAAATAATCTAATATCCTGTCAGAGACAGTTTCATTTCTGCCATCCCCACTATACTCCCAATATTTTCCCATGTCCCCTTCACCCCCTGTCTCAATACTCTGAATTTCCTCCAAGCCCCATCTTCTCAACTACTGGATTAAGTGAACAGGTCTGTGTGCTGCACCTGAAGCTAAGAAAAAAAAAAAGAAGTGATCAGGATCCTCACCTTTATACAGAAAATGATCTTTGGAGGGGAGGGGTTGACTTTCAATTCTGTTTCAAAATTTCATACATTCATGAGTTTCCATTCAAAATGTTTGCCTGTAAACTCATGGCTTGATATAATTGGAGCACAAAAATATTCATAGAAATAAGTCAGTATACAAACATACTTGAACAAATCAATAAACATTTAAAGATTGTTTTTCCTCCCTGTCTCGTTTCAGCTTCTCTAATACGGCAGCAGATGGAGCAGCATAAAACCAACAACATCTGATCCTAAAACATACCTAAAACTTTTCAGGTTTTCTGCGTGTTGTATTGCTCCTTCCAAGTCTTTTTCTACTTGCTTTCTCAGTGTCTGTATTTAGACTGTAGAAACCATACCAAAGGCCTCATCTGTATTAGCACCTTTAATTACAACAATAATCCGCATGACTTCAGTAAGAAGGCTGATGGGTTTGCTCACTTTCATGATGCTGCTATCAAATCAAGGATCTCAAAATTATTTCAACAGTAATATTCTGAAAGGAATTACATGCATTCTGCATGTTGCAAATAAATCAAACATGACAAATATTTCGGCCATGCCATACTGGATGCTGTTAGTGAATTAACAGGAAGGTTACCTGCAGATAGCTGGCTATTTTTTTTTCCTCTCTGCAGCTGCCAGATGGTGTTGAACAGAACAAACTGCTATGCAGAGTAGCTGAATTTTTACCAGGTATGTGAGCCATTACACACTGCATTTTTTATCTATTCAGATGCTTTAGGGAAATGATATATGCATATTTGATCCAATAATAAAAAGAAAATATTGAATAATCAGCATGTTCTTTGTGTTGTCTTTCACACACTAAATTGTAAATTATACAGATAGAAAAACCTTTCTATCAAGAAATCTCCCTCCGATCAAAGCAACAAACCCTACTGGGAAAAAAACAAAACAAAACAAAACAAAAAAACCCAAACAAACCCAAAAACACAAACCACAACACAAAATTTCCTTTACATAGTCTGTCATAATTTAAAATATAACAAAGGCTATTGCACAGCCTACATGCATTCAATAAGAATAATAAGACAGCACCTCTTGCTACTCTTACAGAAATAGACTGACTAGACTGAATTATGGATTCCAGTTTCAGCTTATGGTACTGCAAATATATTAAGGATACAGTTCAATGGACCTCACATAGCAAAACGCTAATCGAGGCTCTAGCTTTGTTCATTTTTTAAATAAAGGAATGGCTACCGTAATTAGAATTACAGGAATCATTTTTAGATGCTGTAGGCGAAACGAACCAAGGCAAAACAAAACTCCAGACCTCCGAATCTTACTCTTGAACAGAGAACGTGGGAAACTTGCATGGCCACATATGGTCTCATCTGAAAGAGCACTTCCCACACTAACTTCCCACTAGTACTTGATGAAACATTGCTTCAAAACTGATTCAAAAGAAGGATGACCTGCTGAGTCACCAGTATCATTTAAGGAAACATAAGAAATACCTTCAAGACCTGTTACCCTACTATTTGATCTTATCCTATATATAAGAGTACTATCTGAGACTGCATACTTTTATTCAATTTTTAAAATAGATTTTAAAAATATTTGCTGTATGGAAAGCAGTCTTTCCACATTTATTATGGAAGAAGATAAGAATTCATTCTCCAGTACTTTACAAGTAAAATCATAGTAATAATTTCTGGGCCTATCACTGCCATGTTCTGAAATACTGAAATGATAGTCCTATAAATTCATTACAAATACCATATCCCGTTTATACATTACTAGCATAGCAAACATTTACTCCAAATAGAGTGCGTTTTGCTTAAAAACATTTACTAACCTGTGCTTGTTTTTAGCTTTTATTACTGAGCCAAGATAAAGGTCTCACAATTTAGCATGATTAGCCATTTGTGAAGGATACATATTTTTTAAACTTCACCATCAATGTGTTATTCTGTAAATAGATGAGGACCTATGCTTGTTTAAAATGAAATTTACACATTAAACAACTCAAGATGATCTTCCATTTCTTTAAGAAATTAATTCATGGCTAACGAAGGGTGAAAGACTGACTGAAACAGTCATTAATTTAACCTTTCCCTCTTGATAAAATCAGCTGAGCTGCTGCTTCTCACTTACAAAGATATGTCAGGGGAATAAATCATTTTACAAAAACAGTGAAATGTATAATCTTGGTAGTATTTACAAAATGCATTAGCTAGAAATTTACCAAGCCACCTTTAGGTTATTCTAATAACTGATTAATGAACCTTTCTAATACCATATGGGCATCATCCACAAACATTTTAGAGACTCAAGTTTAAAACTACTTTAACAGTGGTAACTTCTGAAAGTGTCCACACGTAGATTCTGCTTTTCCAAAGGAAATGTACGAGCTCTGAGCAGGCCTAACCCATCTAGGTAAAGCAATATTTATATGAGTTCCTTGTAAAAGGTTTTGGAAGAAACAACCGAATAAAAAAGCTCAGAGTAATGTGATAATCAGTATAATATCAACCTGACTGAAAAGAAAAAAAAGGAAGCCGCAGCAGTAGGACATTGTTGGAGATGTCTCCATTTACCTTATATATTCAGATGTAATTCCAGTCCATCTTTAGGGTTTTTTTGTCTTTTTTTTTTTTTTTTTAATTTTTAAAATTTTCTTATGTTATAGACTCTGATTTCTACTAGGAGCATGTAAAAAGCCTTTTAGAGAATAAATATAGCACTTCAAAGATTTAGCTGTATTTTCCAGGACTGACTGGTTTACTGAAAATTTGTGTGTCAAAAGACAGACTGAAGACTAGAATTTTTCTTCTATGGAACTTTGCAAGACCACACTGCAAGGCAGCTTTATTACATTCTTTACTAGCAACTGAGTTCCCAGTAGCCCAGTACTCTCAGGAACACTATTATTTGCTCAGGTAATTCAGTGTGTGCAACTACAAGAAGTAAAAAAGTCCTTACAAATCAATATCATCTCAGTCTAAAGGAAAAAAAAACCTGAACCCAACCCAAGGAATCAAGTAATAGTCATAACCTTCCTGCTGAACAGTATTCCAATGGTGCAAATAATCTTTCAGCATTCTACGTGTGAACCCAAAACTCCAAACACCTATTCTGAAATATTCAAATTATGTATCAAGATGGTAGTTACAAAGCTAGTGCCCAACCTGGGGGAAAAAAAAAGGAAAGGAAGCCTATAGAAGAGAGCATGCTTGAAAGAGTTTATGCTTTTCAGTCTTACTGTCCAAACCTGAATGAACAAAAATTGGGCAAAACTTTATTTAGACTTGGTATTGTGTTTGCATGGCAAGGTTTTGCTAGCCAGGGGGCTACAGGGATGGCTTCTGTGAGAAGCTGCCAGAAGCTTGACTCTGTTGGACATAGGGGAATGTCAGTCGTCTCCAAGACAGACCCACTGCTGGCCAAGGCCAAGCCAGCCTCTGGGGTAACATGTTTAGGAAAGGAACAATAAAACAGAAGAGAAGGAATTTTGCAGACAGACAGAGGCATATGTATGTGAGAGCAACAGCTCTGCAGGTCCCCAGGTCAGTGGAGAAGGAGGGGGAGGAGGTGTTCCAGGTGCCTGAGCAGAGATTCCCCAGCAGCCTGTGCTGCAGATCATGTTAAGGCCGGCTGTGCCCTGCAACCATGGAGGGTCACAGGGGAGCAGAGACCCACCTGCAACCTGGGGAGGACCCCATGCTGGAGCAGATGGATGCCCGAAGGAGGCTGTGACCCCATGGGGCAGCTCGCTCCTGAAGGACAGCACCCTGTGGGAAGGACCTGTGCTGGAGCAGTTTGTGCAGAACTGCAGCCTGTGGGAAGGACTCACACTGGAGAAGTTGGTGGAGGAGTGTCTTCTGTGGGAATAATTTCACTTCCCTGCCCAGCTGAGGAGTGCAGTGATAGAGCGGCTTGGTGGGCCCCTGGCCTCGAGCCAGGGTTAGCCTGGAGGCCTTATTATTCTTACTGAATACAAGAATTCCAAAAATAGGTAAAACTTCATCTTTACTGACCCACTAATCTAAATTTTAAACACAAAAGTAGACAGCATTCTACATTTTACACTCAAATCTAAGAAAGTTCCTCAAATATCAGACAAGTATATTATCTTTTTTGTAGCTACAACATATAACTTCATAAAATATAGCAACAGCCCACAAATAAGTGTACAAAGAAGAGCCTACAGCTCTCTGTAGATATTCTTGACATGTAATTATTAAATGCAATATAATTAAAAATCTTCCTCATACCTGTGGAATTTTGCAATCATTTTGCATCTGTGGTAATGGCCTACACATTTGCCTAAACGCTCTTCTGGCAAAGAATGCATCTGAAATATATTATTTTCAAAGAGACTCTTTGCACTGGTTTTTCAATATTGAAAGATATGTTTGATTTGATTTTTGAGATGTTTTTTTCCTTAACTACCGTTTTGCCTTCAGGTAATAAATGTAAATGGAAACATCTATTAAAAAAACTGCATAGGATGCAACAGCATATATTTTTCATCAGCAAGTACTAGACTATTCCTTATAACCACTGGAAGTAAAGCCTTGTCATGTTCTTTGAACAAAATATCTTGCTTTTATCGAATGGTAATGTTACATCAAATCAGGGACAGGAAGGCATAGATATCTACAACAATGTATAGAAATGAATTCCAGTTGTTATAATAAGCCCTGGAACACTCATTTTGCTAATACTGGCCCCAAAAGGAGACAATTGGAAAGAATGGCACCCCAGCTCTTTTTTATGATAGAGCCAAAAGTTTATTGGACACTTTTATCAGGAGTCTAAATGCACTCAGATTTATGTAGAACAGTCACGCAGCCAGTTGCAGTTCATTCTAAATGGAAATACATCTGTAGTATACAGCTAAGATCAAACAGCCACTTGGAAGAACTGCCAAATACAAATATGAGATATTACAGCCATTTGGTCAGAATGACCTTCTTAACTCACTCGGTGTACAACTACGAAAGAAATATAAAGGAAACAGTAATGCAGAAAGAGAGATTCCCCAAGAAGATCTTGGTTAAGATTACATTAGCACCAGATCAAGCATTTTGTAATTATTGTCATTAAGAACTGAAATTGAATGCCCGTTTTAAAATGTCTCACAAGAATACTACCAATTGACACCTGAGAAAACTACATGAAATCAGAAGTTAGAATACTAATATTTCTAATGTATACAGAAAAAAAAAAAAGGAAAATGTCAATTTTAAGCTCTCTGGTTAAACTGTTAATAATCTTATCTTTACTTGTGTAGGCAATTTGTAATACCTACACATTACTTCACAACCGTACAAAATCTACTGCTGGTGTAAGATAGGACAGAAGAGCTCACTGCCGGTTTCTGCCAAAGAGCTCTTTTCAATCCTTAGGCAGGTTCTGGATCTCTATTCCTTCCTTAGTGGCTTCATGAATGTTGGGGTGAGGGGGTGTTTGTGGTGGTGTTTTGGTTTGGTTGTGGGCTTTTTTTTTAAGGAAAAACTAACCCTATTGATCTCAATACTTTAAGATCAGCAATTGTTAAAACGCTTCACTCCTAGGATTTAAGTGAAGAAAAAGCAATCTCAGTTTACTTCCTGCTGGTGTGCACATAAACAACATTTATCACAATAAGCACTAACTTGCCCACGTACTCAGCCGGTTATCTCAGCTCATCTTCTTCAGATTCTTAGTGAAAAATCCTTTCTTACCCTGGTTTCATTGAATTAAGATTTATTTGTCCCTTGGTTTTCCTTACTCATTTTTTTTTCCTGGCATATTTACATGTCTTGCTTGCCTTTTCTCTGGCGTGTTTCTGCAGATTTTTGAGTAAGGCTTAGTGCACCAGTCCAGCATGTTAAGGGAGGAAAATGAAAACTAGATGTATGCAAACAACTACAGATGAATAAAACATTAAGGTTGTTGGTTTTACCTGATTCTGGCTTGACTGAAGTATGCCAGTTCCACACTGACTTACACTGCTGCTGAGGGACCTGAGCTCCCGTTGAGCAAGGGACCAGTGGGGCCCTGGCGACTTTGCACAGCTTTAAGGGAAGGTAATGGAAATTGCTAGGCATTTGGCACTTCAGGGGGGAAAAGTCAATTTGTTCCCTGCCTAAATATGGATTTAAGAGCCCAGCTTTGGTAATTTTTTAGAAGTGTGCCCGTCCATAATGTTCAGTACTACATATGCTGAAAAATCCTTTTATTCCTGTCATCTCCCTCTTTTACCACAACATGTTTTTGTCATAAGAGCTCCAAGCAGGATTATTAATGTACAAAACTGCTTCACTGGGCACTGTGTGAGAACTTCCTACAACAGCATTTTAATGCGTTATTTAGCAATCTCAGCTCTCATGATAACTGAGATGTCTGAGCTTGTCACCTCCGCTGCTTGCACTCACAGTGTCTGTAGTTCTGTCTACCCACGTAACTTAAAAACTACATGCAAATGCAAAGCATATTTAGTGTGGTTTCAGTGCAATGCTAGAGCATGATACAGCTGCAAGTCCCAGTCCTTTCAGCTTTACCATAAGGTGAGTTAACTTTGCAGCGCAGCCAGGATAGTTTTGCTGGAAAAACAACCCACAGGAACCAGCAATCCTGATGCTCCGATTGATGTCATATTTATATACAATACCTTTTTTACTATGCCTTGGAGCTAAGCTTTCCCAAAAGTAAAAGGGAGCCTAGAAATTACATTTTACATCTGTCATGATATACCAAGATTGCAGAGCCCCTCCCTTAAACATCTGCCTTGTGCTGTGCATCACACTCAGCACAGGGCACTTCACAGGAGAGCAGGTATGCAGGAAGGTCCCCTCTTGCCCCACTCAAATTGGGTCTGCTGAGGGCTCTGCTGAGGGCTCTGCTGAGGGCTCTGCAGAGTTCCTAATATATTTTTTTCTACCATTATAAACTTAGTAGTTCCTTTGACATTAAATTTTGAGGAACAAACCCACAAATTATCAGGAAATTATAAGTATAATCCTAAAACATTTGACCAAGTTTAAAATATATAGTCATATTATACAGATAATAATCCCATTCAGTAAAAGAGATAAAAGGAAGTAACACTGCGATCATTAAGGAGTACCCACAAAGTAGCTCCTGAAAACAGCACCTTAAATGATATTTCTGTTGCAAATTGCCTTAAGGTAGATGATACACAGGTGCTTTCCTATCTAGTAATAAAGGTTGTTCCACAAATAAATTCTGTTATCAAAGCCTAACTACAAAGTACTATTTATACACAAAACACAGTAGGATGAGGGATTCAGTTCCTATGCTGCCTCAAAAAACCCTTCTTATTGTACTTGACTTGTCCCTCACAGATAAGAATGAGCTACAGCTCATTTTCCTACCAGTGATTCTTTGTTTGGGCACAACATGATCCAGCCCTGTGCATAAACCTCCTGCAACTGCAGCAGTGCATTCCTGATAGGGAATTCCGAATGGAGAGTTAGCAATTTCAAGGGAAATAAATGATAAAAAATATTTGGCTAGTCTCCTGAAATACTGAAGTCTACAGCCTCAAAAATATTAGGACCCTATCTACCACCTAATTGAAGATGCTCCAATTGTATGGCTGCTGCCATTATTCTACCTGTAATCCTGCCTAAAACACGTCAAAACTACAAAGAAGTCAGAATTGAAATAACTTGGCCACACCATTTCATCGATCCATTCTTGCCTTTGGTACATTTCATAGTGCAAACACTTTCCTCTCTCATAAAGCCATATTGAAACGACTCTGCAGCTCACCTGAAAACTATGCCTAGTCTTGCAAATGGAGAGATCGCAGTCTAGGAACAGTTTGCATGTTGCTACAGTAAGTTGAAGAAAGTACACTATTAGTGGGCCAAAAGTATTTGTCATGTTGTATGTAGGTATGTCTAATATGCAGGCATGATCACAGGTAGGATTAGCTCTAACACGCTCAGGTTTGCTGGAAGAAACAGAAACAACGTTCTGACGGTGAAGCTGTGGTATAGCAAATAATCTGTGTAGCACAGAAGATATTGCCTGTTAAAAGAAGACGATACAACAACAGTCACCTAGATTACTAGCATGGGAAATAAAATAACAGACACGGCAAATTATTAGTGTTATCGTGCAGAAGTAAAAAATCTGGACTTGGAACGGTGAAAACTGTCCTCCCTTCTCTTTACTATTTTAGCATTCTTCAAGGCATGTGTAATCCTAATGTGAAAATAAACAGATATGAGAAATAGAAATTGTGAAGAGATTTACAGCGTGGCCGCCTGCACGTTCATATCCTAACACCATGGGATAGCGCTGGAACATCATAGCAGGGCGATAACAGTAGTAGGTATATGGAATTATTGAAAATCTGTTACAACAGCAGACCTTGTGGTCTGTACAATCCCAAGATGATGACAAATTAGCTATGATCAGTATGGAATAGTGACCACAATTGATAACCCACAGGAGATCATTGATCACTCTTGGCAGGACAGTCTCTGTACTGTGAACTAAGTCAGATCGGAGCTGATCCAAAAAACTGCCAGCCTGAAAAATAAAGAGCCTCTGGCTTCCCAGCAACATCCCGTGTGAGCAAATATGAGCTATTAATGGCTACTGACGTGAATGATGGGAGCATGAATGAAGGATCCTTCCGAAAGCCAGGCTGAACACTGCTGATACAGGGAAAACTCAATTTTCCCCTTGCCAAAAGAGGCTCTCCCCAGCAGACTGAGGCAGTCTGTGCCCCTGTGGCTTGCACGGCCTTTGCTGTGCCTGACTCCAAAGCTGGTGATTGTTAGTGCAAAGGCAAGCAAAATGAGACTTTGAAACGAGTAAACAGCACAGGCAACTGAAACCACTGAGCTGTGTTATCAGCTGACAGAAACTTGACAGAAGAGATTATACTCTTTCATTAAAAATAAACAATTAATTAATTTTCATCAGTGACATTTTAACCTTACCTTATCTTTAATTGTTCCTACAGCTGTTAATAGTGGTTTGGCTACATCAAAGATAACAATATTGGAACTGGTGCTGAACACAGGCTGCCTAATCTTAAACTACTTTAAAGCAGAGACTTACTACCCTGTTCCAAACTAACTTGCATAATGGGGCTGTAGAGAGAAAATTATTGAGAAAATTATGTCCTAAATCTTTATTTTACTTAGCTAAAAATTACGCCTTCCCTCAGTCACCTTCCCACCAATTTCTGCAACCTCTCCTAACAAGTCCAGTTTTCGGTAACTGTAATGGCTTTCATTGCTTTGCCCAGTACTTCTGCAATTGCTTCGCTTTGTGATGAATTTAGACTCACCACAATCTTCCAACTGAGAATTTACAAGGGCTAAACAGCTGCATTATTTAACATTTTACCAATAACACTTTTGTTTATATTTATGTTATGTCTTTTTCTCAGTGAGAAATCATGACTGACATGTAATCAGATCTTTGTCTTTCAAAAAATTATCCAGTCATACCCAATTTTATATTTCTGCAGTTGACTATTGCTAATTGCAACTTCATATTTACCATCCAAAAAAAGCCTATTCAAAAAACCAAAAAAACACCAAAACAAACAAAAAGAAACCCCCACCCAAACCACAAAACCAAACCAAACATTTGTTTACTTTGTCGACAGCTGGGTATTGTGTGTAGTTCTAACAGCCCTTCTCTGCTGTATCATTAAAGGAAAATTTTGGACCCTAGTAAGATTCCTGCCAAATCTCTTACAATATGCTCTTGAAGTCTGATGGAGAACTACTGATAGTAATTCTGATTTATGAGTCTTCTAAACTTTCCCATCATAACCATATATCCCAATATCCCTACCTGATACATATATATTTATTTCAGTTGCAACATCTGGGTATTTTTAGCTTGGAAAATTCTGCTTTATTTAGTTTTCCCCTCACACAGATGCCATTCCTTATACCTGACAGACCTTGCCATCCTTCTTTACTCCTCTGCCCAAGCTCTTATATATATTTTTTGGCACTGAAAACAATAACTCTATAAAGTACATAAGATGTGGTCACACCACGTATTTACTAAGTAAAACAATAATGACATCTTTTTTTATTCCATATAGGAAATCTAAATAGAAATTGGGAATTCCTAACATTTAATTTGGTTATAATTTAACCACTACTAAGATCTGAGCTAGTCAGAACTATCTGTGAAAATCTTAAGGTCTCATATCTAATGTTAATAATCACCACAGAACCTAACTTTTTATATGTAAAGTTAGTATTAATTTCTTCCCATGTGTGTTGTCTAAAGTGAACTGAATGAAAATAAATCATGAATATATATCTGAATAAAGCTGAATGATTTCAGACCTCTGGGGAGATTTTCTGTTGATTTTTATGGTATTGGCCAGATAAAGTTCCACAAACATTGGTTATAGTAGCAAAACTGAAAGAAATCTAGTGCATGATAAATGCATAATACAGATGCTGAAGAACATTCAGGAGCCACAGTCCAAACACAACAACAGATTGTACTCCATCTCAGCCATTTCTAGACTTCTCAGAATGTAAAGATTTTGCCCCCAAAAGGGCAGAAAGCACATTAAGCAGAAGAAAGTGCATTAAAGATACAGGTAAATTTCTAAATTAATTAGGTAACTAAATATACAGATTGGTAAAAAATAAGTTTTCCAGAGAAGTTATGAGAGTGGTTTTGAAAATTCTGCTGAATATCTTTAAGCATTTTAAAATTCGATCCTGAATATCCATTCTGAGGCCACAGTGAAAACGTAACATTAACCAAACTTCTCTCCAGTCCTAGCCTCATACTCTGCATTACGCTTCTTCCTGAGTGTATGACTAGCAGAAACTGTTCTGCCTTTAAGGACAGCATATTATATTCCTGTACATTATTTTACATACGCAGATGGGAAGTAAAAAATTATGGCCAAATAAGGTCAAAAAAACCAGAACATCATGCATAAAATGGTTCATCAGAACTTTAGCATCTGTCAGCATGAAAAATCATATATGATTAATTTATTTTTAGGAGTCTATATCCTGCTGTAAAACTGCACAGCTTGCCTGCTTCAGCATATTAAGGCCTCAGGGAGGTAAAATGCAATAGTCATCCTTTACAATCAAAGTGGGTTTAACAAGATTGTTAAGGGAATTTTCTCAACATCCCCTCAATAGCTGCATGGGCAACTAGTCAACTAGTGAGCCATGTTCATGTTTTTATAGTTCCTGGCCCCATCATCACTATCCTACCCAACCTATGCACTTAATACTTGACATGCTTTCCCTTTCTGCAGCACATGAACAGATTACATACTATCAGCCTGGCCTTGTAAACCTCTCTACTCAGCCCCGTATTATCTGATTTCACTGAGGTGAAAGCGAGATCAGAACTGGTATGTTTTTTCTCACAGAAGCAGCAAAAAGAAATGGGAGAAAAAAAAATATTATGCTTTAAAATACTTGTCCAATATTTCAGCTGATTGGCTACTGTTGGAGAAATGTGTTACAATATCAACAAAATAAACCCCAGCAAGAGATGAAATTCTCCTTGAAGCAGAATCCAGTCTATAATTTTAAGTCAAGGAAGACTGCAGAATATGATGAGAAAAGGATATGTCAGGTTTGTTTTTTGAGCTCACATCCCTCTATGGCTTAGCCTCCTTGTCATTTTGAAGGGAATTTCTTCCCCCCTCTGCCTCCGTGGAATCTGATATTCTCAAGACGGAAGTACAGAATAGCTGAAGTGTTACAAGATAAAGGCATTATGTGAGTACAATAGAAAAGTCAAATTTAATAATAAAATAGGAGTGCTACATAAAACAGACAGAAAGGAAATTAGACTGTTACCTAACAGTAAAAATAACAACGCAGCTGTACAAATGACTACTGCTGCATCAAGCAGCTCTCAGTTTCCAGCACATTTTTAACTGCTGTCCTGTAGGTATTGAAGACTCTGCTTAGACAGAGGCAGGTCAGTGCTGGCCCACCTGAAATGTGCACTGTCTGCCATAGGCCGCTGCAGTGAAATTGCAATGCTATGTCAACTTCACCTTACTTACAGTGAATTAGAGGCATTTGCTGTGTCTGCTAGTGCCATCTAGAGTGAGCTGATCGCAGCTATGGTGGTTCTGATTCTCCCTTACTTCAGTTCCACAGCAGTGATTTGAACAAGCAAGCAATAAAAACTACCTGAAATGCATCCAAATTGTATTTAAAAACTGCAAAAAAAGCTCTTTCATTATACAGACAATTGGCATAGAAAATGAAAACAACACTATTCAGAAAATGCAGGAAGTCAAGCAAGCAGATAAAAACGGAAGGAGAAAGATCAATAAGTAGTCAGATAGAGATTAGCCTCGTAAGCAAAATGCAAGTCAGATCATCTGACTTTTGCTAACAGATATGCAAACAAAAAAATAGATTTTTCAGCTTGTAGAGAGACAGACTACAGACGGAAGATGAAAATATACTTGTGACTTTGTAATGAGACTTTTTTGTCTCACCATATAGTCTTTATTCCATTTCCAATACAGTAAGACCATGGATTTTGTTATGCTGTGTTAGCTCATTCTGCACGTGTTTGATAGATGGCAAATACTATGATCAACAGAAAAATACAAAAGGGAAATTCAGCAGCAGGACTATCAAACAGATGTATGTTTGGCAATGAAGAAGACATTGGGGGACCTGGGGACAGCTCATATCTTTGTCATAGACTTATTTATATAGCCTCTGAGCATGTCTAAAGAGCTCACCAGAGAGTAGTGCAGAGTCTTAAACTAGAATGTCCAAATCAAGTATGCAGCAAATTCCAGTTCCTGTGTCCAATATGGAAAAACTGTATGACAGCCTCTCTCAGCAGAACTAACGAGCTAACCCATGCCAGTGTTACAGGGCTGTCAGTGGCTATTTAAGTCTGTTCGAACTACTCTCAGTGGTAAGGTGAATTATTGTCTACATCATTACTTTAGATCTGTTCATGTTTCTCTTCCCACTTGCAGAGTAAGAGAACATTTCTTGTTTCCCTTCGTTGCTTATATTTTTCTATTCAGCCTGCTTGGACTCGGGGGCACAGATGATGCCTTTTTGGAAAGATGTTTTAAAGTCCAGAACCCGTGCAGCAGTGTCTTGATTGCAGTTGGGTTCAGCTGGATCTTTTAAAAATTGAACAGGCAAGGTCAGCATAAATTTCGAAACGACGTTTTAGCAAGTAAGGATTTTGAAGGCAGGTGAGGGTGGCTCTCTTCGCTTAGGTCTGCTGGCAAGATGCCCTCATTTAAAGTTATGATTTTCACATATATATATATCACCTATCTATAAGGTAGTAAAAGTTGGGGTTTGTGGCATCACAGATGATTACATGTGTAATGTTTCCTGTCTGGAAAGCCAGGATGTGAAGGTAAATTTCATCCAGGTAGTGTAATCATAACACTGGCTACTCACAGCCTTTATTCTCACCTGACAATATCGATACTGTGCTTCCAAGAACTAATTCATCCTTTGTTTCAGAGACTATAATAGAGACAGTTGGCACATATGGAGACCTCAAGGTGTTACCATTCTCACTTTTCTTAAGGTTCTGTTGCTCTTTTAAATGTGAAAGACTTCTCTGTTCTAAGGTCCTGAATTCAGGCCAAAATTTTTTTTCATGTACATGATATTGTTTCTAAATGATACTAATCATCATGAAAGGTAAGTTTCCAACATAAAAAGCAATTTCCATTGAGTCATAACACACTGGAAAGGTGACAGGACACCTTCTATGAAGCACACAATTGGAATGATGGTAACTTAAAGATAGTCAACACCCACAATGTCTAGTCATTCAAAGGCAAGGTTAAGATCCTCACCACCCATGAGGATTGGTTTAATGTTGTGTGGTCTTTGTGACATTTAGAACCAAGTTACACCATTTCTCTCTAAAAATCCTAATTTTATTTTCAGTAAACATTGTGGAATTGGTGAAGAATGAGGACTATATGGAACAATGTTGGAAGTCGTAATTCACTTAATGAAGAATCCCTGATGCAAATATGTGAATTGGAAACTACTGATATAGAAATGACAACTGAACACACTATCTATTTTACTATAGCGATCTCGTGTTATTTTTAAGTGCCTTTATAAAAAATGTGCCACCTTGCAGCTGAAGTAGATCCTCCAACAAGATACTACATTAGCAATTTTCCTCTCAAACTTTCCCTCTCTTCCTGCACTCAATAAATTGAATTAGAAGAGAAGGTGAAAAGCTGTTCCTTATAGAAAAAGGCCTTCTGGTGCATCACTTTAGATAAAGAGAGAGAAAAAATGGGAGATAAATATGCTAATAGCTGAACAACATAGAATTTTAAACATACTGATTTGAGCAAGCCAAATATACAGTATACATGGGTTACCAAACAACTACCAGGATATGAAAGCCATATAGTATGACACTTGCTACACATTCCTGTAGGAATATTTTTGTCAAGCATTGTGACTGTGTGTAGGAAAAACTATGATGCATGAAGAAGAAAGGGCTTTGGTTTGGTATTTTTCAAAACTTCAAGGCTGAAATAGGATGTGAACACAGTGACAATGGATAAGGGTAGGCAGTAAGAACTCTACCATTACATCCAAACCTTATCTAACAGGTTGGACTGGCCGAGTGATAAAGCAGAGTGGAGGATAATCACAGTGGCAGGTGTAAGCGTGCAATTTGTCTGTGGAGTCAAAGCAACAATAAATCAACAATCAGCTACATTTGAAAAGATTGTGTGTTGAATTTATCTATTTATGTAACACTTTCTACTGGTCAACAAACTTATATGTTGCATGTGGAAATACTTCTATTACTTCCTTTTCCGTTTCTTAACATGTTACCTGTCTACAGAAGCTCATGTTATAGCAACTGTCCTTGAAGAGCTAGGGCGTTGTTTTGACACATACAGTATAGACCAATGAAGTACACTAGCTTTTATGCTGAATATATGCATACACTGTGATTGTTGCACACCATGTAAATATCTTGTCTATAGGATTGACTTTTTTTTCAGAATGTAAAGCTGTTGCCTTCCCTTCGCCTTCCCTATGCATATACATTTTGTATCCATACAGATTGTCTGCCCATGTATGTTGTACCGTGATCCAGAAATACGTGGATTTGCTCAAGTAAAAGCTCACAGCCACCATGGCATGTCAGCTGTACATATCAGCTGTCTTGGGAGTATGTATATACGGCACGGATTCTGCAGCACAGCATAAAAGGGACTACTTACCTCTGGAAAATTCCATTGACTTTCTATCTCTGGTTGCATCAAATTCAAAACTATCTTTCTGATTTATAAAGCTTTGTGTATAAGCCTTTTCCATCACACAAATCCTTTTGCTTTCCGTTCCACCTCAGCTTTCTGCGAGTTCCCCACATTAATTCTTTAGACTTTGCTAAACCTTTTATTTTCTTTGAATATTTTGCCTATGCTTTGTCAGATTATCTGCCCACACTTGGAATGCCTTCCTTGCCTTCACCTGCCAAGAATTCTTTCCCTGTCCCAAGCCATTAGTGCCAGGACACTTCTTCCCTTCAGTGCCTCTTAAATTATCCTAACACGCTCTTCACATTTCCAAAATACTTCTGAGCTCCAGCATTTTTCTTGGCTAATACAGATCCCAAGTGTCTTGAGGGAGAGAACATGCTTTACCAATCAAAAAAGCCTTGTAAGTTTACAGCTTTGGTAAATGCTTGTTTATAATAATAGCTGTAATATACACTGCCTAACATACACCTGCTGAAGAGCGGTTAGCCAAACAAAACCACATGCTTAACAGCACACTTTTGCCTGTGTAAAACAGAAACTAGTCAATAACAGATTAAATAGTTTAGGACTTAAAAAAAAACAGATAGATTTCAGTAGGGGAAACAAAAAAATTAAGCCAAGGCAAGGTAGAGCAAGGCTGGCTAAACTGAGGGGAGGTAAACTTTATACAAATGTCTCATGCTTCTGCAAAACTCAACGCACACCATATCTCTGCATTTAGAGCTTGATACATTACATTAGTCAGAACACGAATACAGAACACTAAGTTGCTCAAATGACACCTATGCTAAGAATCCTGGAAAGAGCAGGGTGTATGAACGAAGTTGATAGTGAGTGAACAGAATAGCAAACAAAAATGACACGTAAATTCTTGCAGAGGGCATATCTGTAAGAACTTCAACGCTTCTGTGGGTGTGAAAGAAGTGCCTGTTCCCAAATTCATTAGTGGCTTCTCTCACCCCTAAAAATCTGCCTGTTGCTTAGAGTGTTAGCAACCAGGTGTACGAGCTCAGGAGGAGCAGTTGTTACAAGCAAAGTATTCACACTTAATTTATTTCTATTTTCTAAACCACACATAACATTTACACCTTTGTGCATAATCCTGCAAACATATCCATGACATAAAACACTGCATTCATTATCAAGGACTTCTCCTTTCTCCCTCATAATGCACTCCTACTATACCAACTTCCCACCACCGCAGAGAAGTATTTGCTCTTCTTCTAGGCATATATGGTATCTTAAATAAGATGCTTGATTTAATGCACCTATTTCCATGTTTTCATTTCTTATCTTTCCTAGTAAAACAGATTAATAAGTAGGTGTATGATAAGATACAGTAACATACTTATTTTTAATCCAAACGGATTTTTCTTTTAATATGAAAGCACTTAGCAGTTTTTAAATAATTGTCTTTCATTAAAAAAAAAATTAAAAAAGGAAGAATGGAGAAAGAGGTGTTCCCCAATCAAAAACTTTATATGAAGTTAAACATTTTTTTCTTTCAAAAATGTCTGGTTTTCCAAGCAAAGTTAGTTTATTTTAAAACTGAACCTAGGTCTAGTACCTGTCAAACAGGACTAATGGTATTTTAAGTACAGTAGTTTTCTTTCAAATTTGATTCTACTTAGTGTTACAACACCAGAAAACAATCCTGCCCAATACCGCACTGAAAGGTGAGCTAGAAGCACTTAGAGCTACAACTATGTTTCACTCTTACCTGTGATTTTTCACTTGAGCCTTTCTATCCCTTCAAAACCAAAATCTGTTTCCTAAAACACGTAGTTTGGGCTTCAACCGCATCAGTGTGGAGGAGAGGGAGGACCAGACATACTAACGTTTTAGAAATATTTAACGATTCTCTACTAAAATCCACTGAACTATCAGCAAAAGAAAATCTAGGAAGCTTTTTGCACAGATTTATATCTGTATATAACAATACGGTCTCATCACTTAGATAAAATTGCTACTATTATTCATATGGTACTTGCTAAATTAGGTGTGCATTTCTATAAGCTCTGGGGTTTTTTTTCCAGTGACACTCCACATACATCCCTGATTGCCAGTTACAGTGCCTCTTGAGAGAGATAAAGCTATGAATAATAGAAAAAAACAGAGTGGAAAGTGGCATAAAATAAAAATAAACATTAATAATCTTTAACCTCACACTGATTCATTGATTCACACAAATAAGGACTCTGGGATTTGGACCCTACTTCAGAGAAGGAAATCGTAGCGTTAAGTCTTTAATCATCAAGGCACTTATGCATTATCTTTAGCACTAACGTTACAGTAAGACCACAGAAGTGAGCTGGCGACTCATGCATCAAACCGTTATTGTGCACCTGAGGCTGGGCATTTGTGGGGGGTGTATTGTGTGGTGCTGTCATGTCACGTTTGTTCAGTTCCACTTCTTACACTTAAAGACTTTGGAGAGTTGAAGAGAGAAATCTCCAGTACACAAAGCAACCTCCCATTCAGCCAAGAAGGTAAAGAGTGCTGGAGCAGAAGCTGGGGAAAAGGCAGGAAAGGCACCACTTTGTTAGTATTGTCTGGAGAAGACAGCACAGAGAGCTGAAAGCAGGGAATTTAGTGCAGGCACTGCAGTCCATATCAACCACCTGAAAAAATATCTATTTCTAGCGGTAAAGTTTAAAATTGCTTAATGGTGGGTGCTGGATCTAGTTATTTTTGTATCCTGCAGCGCCCTCACTGTTTAAAACAGCTTTGTCTCAGATTCCAGATGTATGAGACAATAAAGGGTTATTACTCCTTTAGTCTCTTTAATACTGTATGATTTACCTATTGCTCATAATATTTTTATACTTCACAGTTACCTGGCTTAGTTTCTGAGTATTTATCCATGCCACAGGTTTTGACTGCTTTTGGAAAAAAAAGCCAAAAACATGTTTTGTTTGGGGTTTGGTTCTGTTTTTTATTTTTTGGCTTTGTCCCCCCCTCCCTGTGGAAGTTATCAAAATTTTAATTGCTGTTAAAAAAGAAGAAATGTTTATTTCCAAACAGCTGATGTCCTTACCTGAATGTTTTAAAACCACTACTCTAGAAACAAATGCCAGGCTACTGTTGTTTAGTCTGTTCTGGCTTTAGCTTTGTTCATGGACTTCAGCACTGTACAAAAATATTTTTTCTTACTATTATCTTTTAGACGCCTCCCATTTTTCACAGCAGATTTTCTACTGCAAATCAATTTCACCCTGAAATACCTCAATTTCCAAAATTCAACACTTCAGCGATCAAACATTTAGAAATACTCAGTCTTCAGACAGTATGATATCAATGAAGAGAACAGTAACAGCTGTTCAGAGTCTTCAGTATACCGCTGAGTAGCAACTAATAAGATTACTGTATGTTTACTTAAAACACCTAGCTGGTATTACTTTACAAGCACTGTTTGGTAACAACCTTACATACAAGTTGAAATAAGCATAAGAAGTATATTTATTTTATAAGCAGGAGATCCACTAGGAAGGTAGAAAACCAAAATGAGAAAGGACCTTTCTCTTCTAATCACATTTGTATAAATAAAGAGGACTTTACACAGAGTAACAAATGACATCAATTTAGGTAAGCAAAGGCCACAGTCTCCCATAAATTTTTAAATGCAGAGTTGATTTTGTTTGTATATCCATTCATATTCCAAATATATCACAGCATTTGGCTTCAATACAAACTGTAAAAATACAGCTTAGGACACCTTAGCATCAGAATAGCTAGAGGAAATATAAGGGAGGAAAGAAAGTCAAATTAGAATATTCTGAAGACCCTTTAGAAGGTTATTCCTTTCTGTTAGAATTTTCCGGACAAAATATACTGGAGACTCTGACCAAGAAAACCTAAAAATCCCTGGGAACCAAAGTATGATAAATTGGAGTTTTGTGATATGCAGAAACTTTCAGTTGTACATACGGTGAGTAAGCATAACTTTGAAGAAAAAAAACCCCAAATTTTAAAAATACTATTAACATACGGTGTAGTTAGAAGGCCTGATCTGAAGAAAGTGGTCTTCAGTCAAAACCTTTGCATATTTCTGGAGATGAAACATAAGGGCCTGGAGAATCCCTAGGCCACAACTGCAGCTTTTATCCAATCCACTTTACGTGTGTGTGCAACCGTCCAGTTCTGTACAAAATTGTGTTTACGCAGAAGGTCAACTGGATCTCCCCCAGCCCTTAGGGCAGAGCTGATGACAGCTCTTAATGCAGCACAAGGTTCTCTGATGGAAACGAAATAAGAAAAAGGAAGCCTTTTTCACTGGAGTAACAACCACCACCTGCACTACTAGGGATTTTCAACCTGGAGTGCTGTGCTAGTCATATTATTACCTGCTGTGTTGAACTCAATAGACCATTACAAGCTTCAGCTCAAGCTATTTTGGCAGTAAGTCCTGTATTTTTAATTGGCAGTGCTGATAGACATCTGTGTCTCCTTTATTTTGCCTCCCGTCCTGCAACGTTCATTTTACCTAACATAACATTCACTAAAGTGACCATTAATAAGTAGTTGACTAGGACTGGCCTGAATACACTAACAAAATTATAAGTTGCATAAAATGGCAGTTAAATCTCATTAAGGAAAAGAAAAAAGAAAAAAATAAGTTACTTTCAAACTCACTCTGCTCTCAGAAATCCCAGAAGAGCTTAACTGGAAAATCTATTTCCTGAAAGCTGTTGCAGGTCCAGATTTCCTGAGTTTGGTTTTGAATTCATTCCAGGTGATCCCACTAATTTGGATGGATTTACTCTAGGTATTCTGGTACTGCTTTGGTGGTAGATCTCATGGCGCGTTTACACCCATCAAAGTCCAGAAATGCCACTGAAAGGGACAGTCCTGCCTTCATTCTTAGCTCCTGGTAAAAAGCAGCTGCCCCGAGCCAAATCCCTGTTCATCTTTACAAGCCACACTCATCCAAAGCACCCACATCAACTAGGGCACTTCAGGAGCCAACAGATGAAGCACTTAGTGACATGGGCATCTAGTCATCCTTGAAACATTTTAAAGGATAAAATGTGGTCTTCTTGTGCACTGGACAGTACTAGCTACCAGACCTACACCTTTAGGTGAAAGGGGAATGACCAAATAGAATAATCTTTTCCTGTTATCTTAAGCCTTATTCTTTGAAGTAGTCTGTTATAATACTTAACAGAACCTCATTATTACTGGTCTTACTCATAAGTATAACACATTACTCATAACAATAAGTCATTAATTTCCTCTCAGTTTAAATCATAACTAGTTTCTTCTCATACTGCTCTGCATTTGCATCCACGTAAACTGGTAAATGTTTTGCCCGTATTAGATGTGATAACATTACAAATTGTCTGATGTCATGCTAAAAAGCCACAAAGCCTTCTTTTAATCAGAAAACTACAAATCCCCACAATAGCAGTATATATTTTGTGCTAAGTGCATAACAGTGGAGAGGAGAGGTTTGGGGTTTTTTTGTTTTATTTGTATTGCTGTTCTCAGCAATTTACTTCAGAG
This sequence comes from Rhynochetos jubatus, assembly GCA_027574665.1. Lineage (NCBI taxonomy): Eukaryota > Metazoa > Chordata > Aves > Eurypygiformes > Rhynochetidae > Rhynochetos > Rhynochetos jubatus. The sequence continues at coordinate 12,431,941 of CM050655.1, forward strand.
ACCATGAGACAGCAGCCATTGGCCATAACTACTTCGGGCTGGATTTGATAACAGCCTCATGATGAAAGGCTACCTACTCCATAGCTGCTAAATTATCTTAGTGCTTGGCTAATGGTTTATTAAAAATAACAAAATAACTCTACCAATACTGTTACTTCAGAGCACTGGTTTCACAGATATTTTCTAAAGAAAGTGAAGCATATCATGATTCAGAGAGAAATCTGTGCCATTTTTAACAGACTTCTGGGTAAATTTATGAATTTCAGTTAAGTCTGACTGTTTTTTTATCAAAAGGGAAAAATCTGAGGGGGGAAAATGGAGGAATGTTTTTTAAAACTTCCAATTAACTGACAGCCCGAAAGAAAACCCTGGGCAAAGCAACTTTGACATCAGTGCCACCCTTTCCCCGAGGCTTTTTGAGCCTCTCTCTTCATTGTGCCTCTGACAAGCTCTGGCCAGAAATTGAGCAATAAAATAAGATTTATTCCCTAAGGTATTCACTTGCAACATAGGACACAAAACTTCCACATCTTCTGGGAAATGGCTATTACTTTCAAAAGCAGACAAAGAATCCACAGAACACTGACCAAAGAAGCTGAAACCATAGCAAAGCACCAAGGTGTTGAGAAGTGAGAGGTGAAGCCAGCAACCTACATCTTGCATTGTGTAAACAATATTACTTTGACTATTTAAAATGTGAACACTACTCCTAGTCTTCCTCTTCCACCAAGCTTGTCAATAACACTTCATTTATTCTGCTTTTCTTTTGAGTACAAGACAAAATATTCCCCTTCCTCCCCCCTCCCTAAAGCAGAATGAGGCATTTCGTTTCCAAATTACTGTTTTGGCATGAAGTACATGAGCTTTTTCCCTAGCTGGAAATGCTATATGTATTATTATAGATATTGTTAATGTGCCAAACTGACAGTCAATTATTTGCATAGCCTTACTTCCAGGTTTGTCAACAGCCTGGAGTGAATTTGTATTTGGTGTTCCAGAAATAAGCTGTGTAATTGCTAAGAATGCAGAGAAGGCAATCTACTGAAGCAGCCTTGATGACTGCAGAATAGCTACACTGAAGTTGTGGCAAAAGTACCTTTTAGGTGCAAAACCCCTTTCCAGAATATTACTGCTGGTTCAGGGGGGGTTAAGAAATAATAGGAAGATCTCTCATCAGTCTTCAGAAAATTTTACCTTTTAAAGATAGAATTTTAAAAAGGCAAAGAAAATGAAGGGAAAAACAATTGAGACAAAAATAGTCTTGTTGCTGTGTTTTACAATTTAGCTGCCAAAATCAAACTCACTGTTGATTAACAAGTTAGGTCTTAATGAACATATTTTCAGGAGGAAAAAAGTCCAATAACAATAATAATATTGAATCCTTGCAATCATTATAAACAACGAATGCTAATTTTATGCCCATTCCATGACAGCTAGTAATTAAAAATCTTTTGACTTTATGAATTCCTTGATCAAGCCTAATACGATTGATTTTTTCTATACACTTAATCAGTTCATCATTACACTGGTTCACAGACCAATAAATTCCTTTTCACTAAATCACTTTTGCCCTGAGACCACAAGATTGATTTTCGTGTAAATAAATTCCATTTCCATACAAAAACCTTGAAAAAAGCCTAGGACAAATACGAAGAAAGCTTTTACCTTTTTCTTAACAAACTGATTTTAATATACTAGGAAAATCAGAATTACCATCCTGAATAATGACATAAACAACCTGCATTTCAACTGTTAAGTGGAAATTCATTGTCGCAAAGGATAGTCTAAAGAAAGAAAAAGGACAATAATGGGTGCTTGGCTTTACTCATTCCCCCTGCTGCACTTTTATCTCAAGGTAAGCCTTTTTACTCTTTTGGAACACAACAACATGCAGAGCTCTTAAGACTGACTTGTTAGCAGTGACTGACATGCTGGAACACTATTGACAAGATTTGCTAAGCATCACTAGTTGGAACAGATATGCAAATTGTCTGTTTGGCAAGGGTGTAGTTTTAGGGCAGTTAATCTTATAGGAGGTATTAATATCTGGGTTCATGACTCAAAAGTAGTAAAAAGATGCATCAGAAGTAAGGACAAACTTGGGAATTTTCTTCTCAGAATCCAATTCTCAAGTAAGGTAACACCGGACATGCTCATTCGCTTTCATGGTCACATTCTGTAATATGCTGTTTAATTTAGCAAACAGATAAACTGGCTGACTTGGTTTGCTAGAGGCATGCAGAAGTGGATACATTTGATACTGCTCCACATAAAACTAGATAAGCTTGATTTACTTGCATATACTATGCACTACACCACTGTAGGTACTAACTCTAGTGATTTACCAGTTGCAGGCTGGTTTGCTCAGTCCATGACTGAAACTGCGGGATTCCAGACTTTTCATACTGCTTTGGTCCTGTTTGCTTATGTAAGTTTCTAGGCATTTACCTGCAGTAGTTAGAAGAGCTACAATACTATTCCTAGGGTATGTATTATGCATAATTTTAGTTCTATACCTTCATAAATCAGAAAACAAGATAGGGTGCAAGAGCAGTCATAGCAGAACCCTTTCCTAACAGATCCAGTCCCTGCCTGGTTGGATAACCCTTTTGAAACAGCTGAATGGGTTGGATGTCCAACATTTCAGTTACCTGCTTGAACTTCTGACTAAATTCGGGTTTATGTCACCTAGGCTTCTCATGAGCAGTTTATCTTTAGTCTGTCAATAGCTGCCTGCTACAGGTTTTTATCAGTGCACAAGCCGTTAAGCCACAAAGGCATCGCTGCAACATGTAGCTTCATAAAGCCAGAAATGTTTGGCTAGGGAAGAATTCATTTGGGTTCTTTTATGTAATATAGAACTTGCTGTACAAAAACTACTTTCATGGTGTTTTATAAAAGCTTAAACAGTTTTTCATCAGGTTTAATGTATATTTAATTAGAAAATAATTTTTTCCTTGCATAAATGTCAGCTCAAAACCAGAGCAAAGTTATTTGCAGACAAATAAAGATGCAGCACCATGAAAGACATCTAAAGCAAGCAAAGAAAACAAACTCAGCCAAGCATATGGGTCCTGACATAGGTGCAGAGGGAAAACATATGGCTATACTTGCAAAAGATATTGACTGGATTCTGACATGTTTCGAGTATAAAAAGAAAAGCAGTTTGAGAACAAGCTGTGTATCTTGTTGCATACATTCATACAGGCATCCTGTCTGCAGTAATTAATATTGATATTACTGAAAATCAAGTGCCAGTCACAGGGAGGATATTAGAAACACAGCGCTATGAACTTCTGTCATCTATGTACAGAACACAGTTCAGACTGTGCCAGATGTCCACTGGCACAGAGCGGCCAACTCCAGGGAAAGCAGCAGATACATTTCTGGATGGAAACCAGAAGTCAGTTCTCCCCTGAATTTGACAGAAGCCAGTGTGATGGGAGAGAGCACTGTTTGAACACTGCCAGAATCTCAAGCTTGCTATCTGGACATCCACACTGATTGGAAACACCAATATACATGGAAGGTATTCAGAGATTTTATTAACTTTTAATGAGATCTATAACATGTGCTGCTGTTTCAATAGGTATGCTTTTCTGAATAAACAATTAATTGTCTTCAAAACTAGATTTGTGCAAATCTTACATCCCTGGAGACTCTATTATCCAAGGTGTTATTGCAGTACCTAACACAAATGAAATATCATCAATAAATAAAATACAGTTTTACTAATAGTTCAACTTGGATTTCTTTGGTATTTAAAACAATTTGTATTCCAGGCAGAATTCATAGATATTTCTATAATTTCCAAACATTTCATGTAAATTAATTAATGCGAATTCCATAGTAGTCCCTCCCAGTCATATTGTCACTTTGTAGATGTTGAATTGGGGCACCAAGACTAAGAAATATGACCAAAGCCTAATGGAATTAATTGAAGAGGAAAGATCATAATCCGTATCTCCCAAATTCCAGGTTAAAGGTTCAACTGAATAATGTGGTTTTTATTTGGTTTTGTATCTTTTTGAGTGTAGGGTAGAGGAACCCTAATCAAGTGCTTAAAACTTGAACTGTTTGGGTGTCAGACTGTTTCTCTTCCAGCATACACTACTTGGAATACCTTTATTCTCCCTGGAAAAGAGACAAAATCTGTTTGTACAAATATTTAGCAGTTTATATCATACACAAATCCAGCAAATAGTCAAATTCCATGTTGTTCTATTGAAATATTTTATTATAACTAAAAGAATTTATATTAAAAACCTTAGATTTACATTAGTATTACAGTTACTGTTTCTACTACCTCACCTCAGGGAATGAACTGCACCTATAACTTTGCCGCTGCTACAAACCTGTCAGAAGTTTCAAGAGACAAAGCACATTTTTCTTTTTAATAATTAAAAACTCTTCAGTCCCTGAAGTTATAGTATAAGAGAGAGTATAACAGAGGTAAATACTGTTTTGCTGAATTGGCTGTGTATTTCACCAACGGCCAGAATTTTTCAGAGTACGTTGGTCTGGGCAATGGTACCTCTCAGTGCAGGGGGTTAGTGAGAGCCGAGCCCCCTCCACAGACACAAGCCCAACACACTCTTCTGAACAGAAGAGCTGCAGAGGTGCCTCCAGTCTATTATGTCAGAGAAATGCCATTTACCCACTTTTTCTTCCTGCATCCTGCAGGGAAGGATGGTAAAGAAATTGTAACTTTGAAAGGAAGCTAAGTCACTTCCAAGTATGAAAATTCCCATTTAAAGGAGACTTGAGACATCAGGACCATTCTCCACGTTTACAGAACTGATTGCAGAAAATTGTGGGGTTCAAGGTTTGGCCCAGTTGACCCATTTGACAGAAAACAAAATCCTGACACCCCTCCCTGAAAATAACTGTTGAGAAGGCACTGCTATTTGAGTTTCTTGCTTCAGGGGAGAATACTCTAGCTCAAAGGAATTATGCACTTCATATGTTGCTGTGGTTTAGTTCAAAAATAATTTTCTTGTAATCTACTCTTTAATTTAGAGGCCACAAACAATCGTGCACTTCTGTTCAGTGATAGGGTAATTAATGCATATCATAATTAAACAGACATTTGCCATATAAGAGAAACTTTTACATGATATGCATGCTGTAAGTAAGTGTGCTTGGAAAAATTCCATAACATTTGTTAGACTTGCTCTGTCATTTAGGGAATCCAGCCTCACTCCCCTTAATTAAATCACGTCTCCTGACAATTTCCTATTCTTTGTCTGGTTGCTGTTTCTACTGCATGTTACCACGCTAGGTGCCAAAACTCAGTCTATAGATTCTATAATTTTCCCTGATGCCACCATATTCAGTTGTCATCATTTTTCTTTCAGTTTCTCCTTAGATTTTACTTTTTTCAGCAGAATAACAGCGGTATCTGCTAAAATTTGAATAACAGTCTGTGTTCCCAGCTTAAGGAATATGATCTTATAAGCCATTTCATGCTCTCCATAAAAGATACTGAAGCACTTCCCTACCCCTCTGGCCACTTCCTTCAAAACTCAGAGAGTTATCACTCTTAACCTTGGTATGCTGCCAGCTGACTCCTTAACTGCTGCTCTTGCCATGAGCTAGATGCTCTCTGAACGTTAGCCTTTCTCATGGGAAATATGTTCCTTGCCGGCATTATTTGCCATCTCCTTAGAAAGAAGCTGGGGAAATAATTCATCAACATTTCTTCAATATTCACTTCCTAACTAAAACAAACAAAGATCTATTTCAACTTTTCAGCTGCCATCATAATATACCTTTTACTCCACAGATATGCTCTTACAATTTCTGTCATATCACGCTTTTTCTTTTGGTTCCACTTTTTCTTTAGGCTACTTCACTACAAAATTTACAGGCTTCCTTTCCTTTGACTTTGTACAGTTCTTTCATACCCCTGAAAAGGTGCTGTCCTTATTTTTAGTATTTTTCCACTGCTAGGTTTGGTGCAGTTGTTACCAGTGTTTTGAGCAAGCTGTATATTTTGTGACTGTTGTAGTTCAGAAAAATGTGATGATGTGACCTCAGTGCAGCTTACCTGTGTGTGATGTACAAGTGTATTTTTAGTGTCTGCAGCCTGAACAGGCTGACATTTTGCATTGTTGAGGGAAGCCTTTGTTTGTAAAGCACATATCCTTCAAGAAACAATGTACTGTAATATGTTCTTCCCCATCTACAGCCTGCTGTTGTGGAACCAAATGTTCTGCATGTCTTCAATAGAGACATGGTCCTACAGCTGTGTTGATGACACAGCGATCTGCTTGGTTAGCATGGGTCTCTATTGTGAAACCTGTGAGTAGCTACTGCAGCCTGATCCGATGGACTGCCAATATTGGTGCTGCAAGCAAAGTCGCTGCCAGGAAAACACATCTTTCTAATGCTTTTTGGTCCTGAGGTACCATGAGCATTTTATAATTTTCAGCTGTTTTTTTAAGTGGAACATGTAGTTTCAGCTAAAACTCGTTAAAAACTTTAAATGTTAAACTTTTTGGTTTTGCATTTTTAAAATTAATTTTAAAAGTTTAAAAGTCGGAGGGTGTTGGGACTTGGTTATTTTTAAGTAGTTAAATCTTAAACTAATAGTGATCCTGAGATATATGACTTCCTTGGAATTTTACCTACTTGCAACGAGATAATTTGGCCTTTTATAGGAGTGAAATTCTGTTCGAGATCACTATATCCTGTTTATACTCCAGGGAAGAATTTAACCGAGTGGATTAGAGAGGGATAAGAAGACAGTTTCATTTAAAAATTCAAACCAGTGAGACTTCAGATACAAATTTAGTTTGCAAAGAAGTTGGATGCCATTTAAGCTTTAAGACTTGCCTTTTTTTTTTTTCATTAGACTCTGTAGTGGTGTTTTTCATTAGAGTAGTATAAATGTAGTTGTTGCACTTTACCCAGATTTATGAGAATGTCACAAAGCGCAACTTTTTCCAATTAACATTCCAATTACATTTCTACAAGTATTTTAGAAAGGCCATTTAGAAATGCTTTGACAGGAATTTGATGCACAGCTTACTACTACAGCAAATCACACTTGGAAAGACAGTTTAGAATTGTATCTGCTTGAATCTTGCGTACAGATTTTGGCTGAACAGTCACAATGGTTACCTTCCAGAAAATTCAAGCACAAATTGTCAGTGCAAGTTCCACTAGCTTTCTGTCTGATTGGAAAATACCGCTCAGCAGCCAGAAAGTGGCACCTATAAAATTGTACTCCCATGCACTCCAACTACAAAGCAATCTCCAATGATATACTCTCCCTACACAGCTCATTTGCAGCCTTGATTAAAAATAATGAGGAACCAACATACACGAAATGCTTCAGAATATTCTATACCTTATCCTTTACCTTGGGCACTTAAATTTGATCTACTGACTACTACACCTGATTATGTCTCTTTAGTTCAAGAGGCGGTGACACACACTGAACCGCATCACTGAATTACACTGAGGTTTAGCTGATGCTGGTGCCATGCCACAGCACTTGGACTCCTAGCTTCAGCAGGAGAAAGTGGCCTGACAACTGGAGGCTGTGACAGAGACAATGCTGCGGAGGGACAGTGGAAGCTGTGGCCCAAGGTGGAAGGGGTGCCTTGGGCTGGGGGTGACAGTGGCCTCACCTGAGGGGAGTGTGCTCCAACTGAGCTGACAGGCAAAAGCGTTACAGGAGAAATTGAGCAGTGTAGCACAGGAAGGACGGACAGAAGGGTGACATGGTTTTAGACCTTGCAGGAAACCAGTGATGCCAGGCAGGAGGAACAGCTGGAAACTGCACTTGAATGAGCAGTGATAACAGATCCCAAGACAGAGGAAGCCTGTGACTTCTGGTAGCAGGAGAAATTCTCCTACTCTGCCCTCATATCTGAATGTACACGATCAGTGCAGTACTTGGCAATTAATATCCAAGGAAAGGGAAGGGAACATATTTCATGAAGCGAGGGTTCAGAGACATTTCATCCTGAACTGTGCACCAAGAACCTCTTTTCTCAAACATCACTTGAACTCCAGCTCCAGCATTTTGCCGGCTTCCCTGTTTACTGAGCTGTCAGCGTTTTCTTTTTTCCAGTTAGGAATTAAATTCCAAAAACCCTGCACAATTTTATGCGGTATAACAGCATTCTGCTATTGCTCACAGAACATCCGGGAAATCCTTCTTATACCCAACTCCTTCCAGACCTGTGTTTCCAGGCTTTGGCAGCTGCTCAGCCATGACTGCTGCACCTCCCTTCTGAGTACCATGGTAGCTACTGCCTGCAAAATTCAGTGTGTTTGCTGCCTATTTGATACTTTCTCTGTGTGTCTCTGATTATCACCTTTGTTACAGCTCTTTGTTTAGCTGTCTTTTCTCAGCTACGTGTGTTTTTAACAAAGGCTTCTAATTTATGTCAACGGATTTTAGCAAGTCATAATTCACCTTAAAGCCAAGAGTTAAACTGGAGTCATACTAAGTTACATTAGTCCTTATATATAAACATATACCTGAATAATATCCACCTCTTGAAGTATTCTTGGCTGGCATGAGTTGGTGCCACAGAGATAACAGCACTATGACAATTTCCAAAATCCGTCCAGTCCTTTAATAGTGTCTAAGTTAAAGATAATAGTCATCTACTTAAGGCAACACAAGCTACCACGTGAGTGTCCAGACTGAGCATATTTTATCTTATTCCACTATAAATTGGGATTCACAGACTCTTTATGGGCCAGGTTCTTAAATTTTAAGTGTCTTATCTCCCCCTACCTCATAACATTATATACATGGACCCAAGGCAGGATCTGTTCTCATGCATTAAAGGAAAGTCAGAATGGATGTAAATATTACATGACATAGACATCACTCGCTTTGAAAGCGGGATGTATTTGAGGAGAAATGTCATTCACAAAGAGTTTCTGATTGCCTTAGAGAGTTAAGAGATTACCCTGTGGATTTCCCCACTAGAAACATTTGAGTATTTCCTATGATCAGCTATTTCATGTCAATTTATTAATGACAAAGCTTAAGAATACCTCAGAAAGATCACTATCAAGATTAGTTTTAAAATAGACAATAACAGATTAGGGCAGAGTTGTTCACCATATTTAACCTCAAGCTTTTAACCTCAAACATATTTAACCTCAAACTTTTGCTGCATGGTCAAGAAAAGACATCTCCATGATGTTGAAAGTGACTCCTGAAAGCACTGCATTGTGTCCACCAGACTTTGCATCACGCCAGGATGGAACCTTTTCTATTTACTTGTGTCCACCTTTCATCTTTGTCATGACATAAAAGATAGTGAAGCTTTGTTACCAGCCACTGCTGTCATATTGTAAAGTAACACCTTAGGCATGATATTCCACCCCCTATCCTCTTGTGGCCTTACTTCCACTAGCTATTTCCCTGACTGCCACAGCCACTGCAGGTCCCATGCCCTGGGTCCGCTGTAGGAGGTGGCAAGAGGCCCCCAAAAAATCCATGGCAAAATTGTTCTGTCAGCTGAAACTCTGTACAGTAATATCCAACTGACTACCAAAAAGATCAGTTATTAACAACTATTAACCACTTCTTCTTTCACTACATTTTTTTTCTTTGAGTTGAAATACCTGGACTTATTTCTTCTGAGCTCCTTATCAAATCATAATGATACCAAAAGTTAGTCAAAAACCATAAAAATACAAAACAGATAATTATACTTTCCTTAGAAACTAAGATTCAAAAATAAACATAATTTGAATAAAGCAGTGAGAAAGCAAAGTATCTTTGATTAATCTATTTATTTTTAGAAGTCTATGACTGATGTGTTATTTTTTGAATGTCAAAACTTTTTTTATATTAAGGTGAAAATACATGCATATATACAAGCAGCATTCATTATCTCTAGATAATCAGCACAGGAAGAGACCCTGAATGTCAAACTCAGGTGTGAAATTAAAAAAGTAAGTCCCAAAGAGTGAGCAAAACAAATCAGATATGACAGAGCATGACTGACACCTGATCATGCACTGATGGGTATATTTCTGAGCAGCAGAAAAAAGATATAATAAAAAATATAATAAAAAAGCAGCACAATGTGGAAAAGAAATAGAAAAACTTTGCGTGTTATGCTAATGACAACAAATAATCTTTCTACTACAGAGCCCAGAGATAAATGGGTTGAGTCATCCATTATTCAAATAACAGTCAGTTTAAATCTTAGCAATGACTATGAATACACCAACAATTTCTGGTGTATTGAACTGCAGTCAATACACCAGAATTTCTTGAATTGTACTTCAAGAAAACCAGTCCCTGGTTTTCTTGCCACACGTTGTACTACACACTAGGAACGTTGTGACCCAGAGTTTGAATTTAACTCTTTCTAATAATAATGACATGGGAGATTTACTAAAAATGCTTAGTAAAACTCTCATAGAAACTGAAAACCATTGGACTAGTATGAAAAAGATATCAAGAAGTAAAAATCTTAGCTTAAGCCACGTGTTTATATAGTTTTTTTATTTTAACCTGAAAAAAATCAAACAAAATCCACATCAATATTAAGGTTGGCACCTTATTTCTAAAAGAATGCACTCCTGTAATCCTACTGAAGAACAATATTACTGTGTGATCAGCATTCGATCTATGATGTTTGGATTTTGGGGTTCTGAGTGATGGAATTTGTTTTTCACTGAGTTCTACACAGCCATAGTGCAACAGCTAGTTTACAGCTTACAGAAGAGAACAAAGGAAGTATAAATAAGTTTTGACATATAAAAACTTCCTGAAGAATCTGAGAAATTCCTGTAAATACTGTACCACTTAATTGCAAGTCTCCCAGAAATTATAAGCTAAATCAATGTTTATTTGTTCACGTTATCGAAATTGTTGTTACTGCATTAAATAATCTTAGAACACATGCACTTACACCACCATCTTTTTCATGTCTATAATGCAGGCAAATAAAGCTCAAGAAAGAAAATGCACTACTCCTTTCATATTATCACATGTGAACCACAATAACCACAGGCAGAATAAAACCCAAATGTATAATGCATGCTCACAGCACAGTAGAACATGAACAAAATCCAACGGTACAAATTAATTTACTACATTACACTGCTTCATTAGGCACTAACAAATGAATTTTTAAAAGCCATAAAACCAAACAACAGTTTACCCTGTTAAAGACCAAAACCCAAACCTCCCAAAAATAAAAAAGTTAAGATCTGTGTCTTAAGGCTCTTTGTTTCTCATGCTATACTAAAAACTGTAGGAAGAGACATATTTAAATACGTCCTCTCCACAGATGGAGAAAAATAAACACTTGCATGAATGAGGAGGGGGGGCTGGGGGAAGAAAGGGAAACGTACCCTAGTAAATCATTCTAAAACCTTGAAATAAGCATGAAACCTCATGAATAACAAGACAAGGTGATGTTAAAATCTAGTGCTGAAGATTTTCACATCAGAAAGACACCAAAGAAAGGCACAGTACATTTCTGCGAATGCCAACCATATATTATTCCACCTTGAAATGCAAATGTAACGTAATACTTTATCCTTTCCATTTATTGTCATACTTCCCAATAAATGGTTGCACTCCTCTCTGTATTCTTTTTCTCTTCCATATAGTTGCAGTAACTCAAAAAGCACTTTGAGGGCAACATCTATTGGACAGATATTCTTCATGACAGAGATATATAACGTATATATTTTAACCAAAAACTTCAAACAAATTCTTTAATCCAATTTTATGCAGGTAAGTGCACAGGTCTCTAAAGGAAGTAAGAGATTAGTTATAAATTCCATCTGGGTGACCAGGGAACTTATATTTTAACTTTCAAAATTCCATAGAATCAGTTTTCTATATTTTACATGTTACTGTTCTCCACACAGGGCTACGAAGTGCCAGAACATTACACAGTATTACACATTGTGTTGCATACAGCTTTCAGGACTGGCCAATACACGTTAAAATGACAAGCGAACTGTCCTTGTCACTCTCCAGGGATTTGCACAGTGAGACATTACTTCTATTAGTGAAATTACCATATTGTAATAATATTGTTTCTAGAGAAGCTCCATCCTGCTGAGTCTCCCCACTTTTAAGCAGTTAGTTTTAAACAGACTGTCCAAACTCATGTCTAACAAATTGGTCTTCAAGCACTTTTGAAAAGCAGCTATTCTGACAGAAAGTGCAGATGAAAAGTCTCACATAAATCTCACAGATATATATGCAAGTGGATTAAACTCTGAAGGAGAGGCAAAGGATGTGATAAAGGCAATACCTTATATGCAGGGGAAGAAGCAAAAGAGCAGAAATCTAGCTGAATGGTGGTTTTTTTTCCTTCATCAGATTAAACTCTGCAGTTTTAGAGAGGGTTAGCTGTGAACACTGTTCAAAGCAAGCTATTTTGTTTTGGTTACAGTCACAGTAAATACATGCTAAATAAATTAGGCTGCTTAGAGATATTACATATAGCTTCCACAGTGCTTTTCAATTCCCTCACATTATTTCAACCCTGACCACTATCTCATTTTTCTGGGGTTTGGATGGGTCTGTTTTAAAAAGTGTTCCTTTGACCCAAAAGAAGCTAATACAGGCATTCAGAATAGATATGATAAAACAACTAAGAGATTCAGATCTTTTTTCCTTTCATCTTTTAAATAGACACTTAGGTTTCATTTCGTGTGTTACGGCACAGAAGCTCACTACTCTCTATTTCCATGCAGATAAGTGCAAGCTTGACAGCAAAATAAATTAAAAAGAAAGAAATAAAGTTCCTTAAATACTGAATAAAAATTGCTGCTGTAGGAGAGTAGGCAAGATCTCAGTTCCCTTCACGAGATAAGGATGATCACTACATCCTCTAAGTTTTTACTTAAAATTGGCCATCAAACTTCACCTACCAGTTCTAAGGTAGACCAAGCATTGCCAGGATGGTAACTAGAGCTTCATGCTGAACATAATGCTTAAAAGAAACTGATCTGAAGATTCCAGATAATGAAAAATTTCATTCTTCCCTTCGAAATCTGCTGTAGCGTTTACTCACTGTGACTTTTATAATGTTGCATTGTATTTTCTACTTAAAATGTGATACCGTGGGATCTTGTTGTATATCTGCCTTTCAGATTAATAAGTTTTCTAAAATCAAACTTCTTTTCCCTCCATAAGTGTTCATTTCTAGACCATGAGAAAGATACATGCCTGTCCTATTAATTCCTTGAGCCTCACCATGTATTTCTTTTTAAGATGCCTTTTCTGCCATCTGTCATGTTATCAGTGAATGGCCAGAACCGTAAGTTATTCCATTAGCAAACTCATCTCTGCTACATACAGAACATTGTTTGCGTTCCACAGTCCTCTCTTTCTGCAACTAAGGCTCCTATTTACTTTTTTTCCTCAGTCCTAAAATATTAGACATTTGTTTGCCCAGATGCCATTTTTTTCAGCTCCTTTTTCCCAAATCTTCTCCACCATGAAAGTGTGGCCTATATTTCTCTCTTAGATATATGCACTTACACTTCTCTGTATCAAAGTATAGTTAATTCTTTAACTAAATGGTGGTTTCCCAGGCAGCTGAAGTCATACCAAGCAGATAGTTACAGGCCAAGATACACAGCAACAGCTCTACTCTAGCAGGGGAGAAAGTTTCATGTGAAAATATCCCCCCCTGAATACAACCAGAGCACAAAGAGCTGTTCCAAATTCCACTGATTTCAGCGTGAGATGGATTCAGCTTGGACACCTAAAAACAACACCACAATTTCAATTCTCCAGATGTCATAAGGGAAGGGGTGGAAAGTACCACTGACGACAGTGTGGGAGTACAGCAGTTGTTTCCACAACTATCAAATCAAAATGTACTACAATTGTATATCAGACTGGGAAAAGCCTGACACTGTGACACAGAAATATTAATTTTACATATCCTGGTCTTACCAAAACAACAGGAAGAAACCCTAAACATGGAAACTTGAACTAGACTACAACTCTATGTTGTACATTTCTTTGTATGAAGCATAACAAATCCTCCAGATTACCTGCATGGAAGTTAACATACTGGATAGTTTCAGAACATGCATATTTATTTTCTCTATGAACTCTTGACACACATCCTCCTATATTTTTTTATAATAAGCTACACTTATACAAAGGCAAAAATAGTGGAACATCATGCTTAATCTGGCCTGTTATTTCCAAAATTGCTTGGCTGAGTCTTTTGGTCTAATGCAACCTTCTTTCTTTGCCCCTTCCTTTTCCACTTTGCAGTTTAAGAAACTGTAAAAGCAGCAAAAAAAATGATGTTGTCCAGCCACTTCGTTTGCCACCATTTTTTTTAAAGATGAAATGGGAATATAAAACAATATCTTAAAATCATAATGAATAGTAGTATATAATTAGCTACAGCAAGAACACAGCCTTTAAAAATGTTGTAGACAGAGAATTGTCTTGGGTTGGGCATATGGGGCATGGCTGAGGCAGATCTATACATCTTCAAAACTGATTCTTAACATGGTAAAATAGATTCCAGCTCTATTTTCCCTGAAACTTTCTAAAAAAATACCACTATAAAGAATTTCCCAGTGATTGCCCTGTGCAAGTATGTGTACTATAAGTATGATCCTACCTGACTACGCATCGTTTTGTACGTGTTTGTGTGTGCATGTGTGTATGTCAGGCTAGGATGGGAGATGGGGAAATGGGGAGAGAAAAATTGTCATAGGTCTAAAAGTATTGACAAAATGCCCCCAACAAGGAATTACTCTTGTAATTCTTTGTAAAACAAAAGGAAATAAAATTAATATATTCTTTTCCTCTCTCAATTTAAGAAAAAAAAAAAATTCTCCAGGGATTTCATTCAGAGTAGGTCCCCTGTCTAGTTTGAATCAAACACAACTTAAAAGGTGAAAAACTTTATCCTGCCCACACCCAGAACAAGCCTCCCCTTTTAGTAATTATTCCTCCCATGACAGGTTAACAGTATGCATGACTGCACATGATTTTCCTGTACTTTAGAAATTTCACTCTGTTCACAATCAAAACAACATCCACAGTAACACCACTGACTGAGCAAAGGGAAGGTGCTACCTGTGCTTATTCACCAGCCCCCAGCATCTCCAACCCTTTAAAACGTGCAAGGGAATGTTTTTTCCTTCAGGGCTGCTAGAACATTATCGTGTACACAAGTGCTAAATGCCACATTGCTACATAATGAGAAAAGCATGTTTTCAGAAGAGGCAAAGGAACCAGGTATTCCTCAGCTCCAACTCTGATCAAATACAATTTCCTCGTCATTGGCCAACCACTCCCTGCACACCAGTCTATCTGTGAAACTCACGGTACACATGTATTCAGAGACATCCAGCCTGTGCACTTAATCCTTTCCTTGTGGGATGCCAATGAATTCTAGGATGAGATATGGCCAGTTGCAGAACCACGCTTGAAAATGAAAAAGGCTGCCATACTTAAGCACTATTCCCCAAACCAACAGCAATCCTCACTAATCCAGAACAATTCCTGGTGGACAGAGGCATCTCATAAATAGCTGTGAGCACTATGTGGAAAATCAGAAACTCCTTGTTAGGCCTATTCTTAGAGGTAAAGGTGAAGTAGTTAAAATACATAACCATCCATTCATAACAAAAAGTATTTTCTCCCTCAGTGAGGATGAAAATTGGATTCAATAGCAAAGCAATTTAAAGTGAATTTCCCACTCTGCAAAGTTTATATGCCAGGGAACAGATTAACTTCTGTCTGCAGGTACAACAATTAAATCCACTTAACAAAATTAAACTATTTGGGGTATGCAGATGAGTTCTGTTGCTATTTCTTCACCAATATATTTAATGAGGAACTGTGTCCAGTGTTGTGAGAACAAAGGATATTTTTGCATTAATTCCTGTCAGCCTTTTTATTTGATTGACTTTTCCTCATCACTCTGTGAGTTTATAGGATTTATTATTAAGAATAAAAAAACTGAGCTATTAAGTCTGATATCCAAACTACAGGAGTGACTGCTACAGGAATTATTTAGTCTGTAATACAAGGGAAATTATTTATACCCTGAAATATAAAAATATATATAGATTTCAATATTTTAAAATATTTTTTCAATGTAATTATGAATTACTATGTCAGTTAGAATTGAAAAGTTGAAATTTTTTGAGAGAACTTTTAGGCAGATGGGGAAATTACAAGAGGCCTTTTTTTGTTTTAACACCTAAAATATTAATTGAAGGAAAACTCAAAAGACATTTTAAAAATCCAGTTAAGAAATAATCTGCAAGAGACATCTTGGGGTTTTTTTCAGCATTTTCTTTTCTCTTAAGAGAACTGGTTGATGGAACTAAACATTAGGACATTGTAAGTACTAAAATCCAGAAAAAAAATTGGCTCAAATATACTGTCAAAGATTACAGCAGATACCACCTTAGTCCTAAAACTTTTTTTGATTTGATTTTTTAATTAGAGTCCTTATTTTAATAAATTGAGCTACTTTTTGTGTCCATGGAGTGAAAGAATATTTTGGCATTCCAAAGGACTTAAATACTGTGTTCCAAATTAAAATGATGTGATATCTACTGTTCTATATTCCCTTTTATCTCCTCCTCGTACTGGATCCACCTCTCTCATCTGACGTATGTTCTCTTCTGCAAGTCAGCCTCTGATTTGAATCTCACATGGAATCTCACATAGAACAAATAATAAAACCAGCGCAATACTGTGAGCCTTCATTC
The DNA here is from genome assembly GCA_027574665.1 of Rhynochetos jubatus. Taxonomy (NCBI): domain Eukaryota; kingdom Metazoa; phylum Chordata; class Aves; order Eurypygiformes; family Rhynochetidae; genus Rhynochetos; species Rhynochetos jubatus. The sequence goes on from CM050655.1 coordinate 12,448,657, forward strand.
AACAGCTACATCGAAAAAATATTTCTACACATGTAGTAATTAGGATTTAAGATTTCACTAAAAGAGGTGATTTCTTGAATTTTAATCAAACAACAGAAGACAATTTGCTTTTATTACGTCTCCCATATAAATTCAGAAAATGCTGCAGAATAGAAACACAGGCTACTTTGGAAATCTAGGGATCACAGTACAGGCTCTTTTGTTCTAGTCTTTTCATCACAAAATTCCTAGCCTGGATGATTGAAAGATGCAAATGACTGCCTGTACACTGTTCTGTTGAAATAAATTAAAGGAAAGCAAATTATGCAGTATCAAAATAAAGGAGAAATGTGTCATTCTTGCTATTATGAAACATACAACTGTTCATTTGTGCACAGACATGCAGTGTGGAAACCCAGGGCTCTGTTCACACTGACATCTCTTGACTCCACGTGCAGCAAGAAGCAGCAGATGAGGCTGGTTTCAGCTCTGCAACACCCAGGACTTCAGCATGGTCAGCACACATGAAGAATGGTGGGGGACAAAGAACAAGCACTTACAACTTTTAATTAGCAGCAAAGAGCCAGCTTATTGGATGGAGCTGACAGTGTAATGAGTGTACAGTCAAAGTCAGACACATGCAAACGATGCTGTAGGTAGCAGGACATTCCCCACACCCCAGATATCATCTATGGTCCTTTCTACAAAGAACCATGCTGTGGCACCTCTGAATACTAATCATCATCTTCATTAAAATTATATTTCTTGCTAAATACAATAGGAAAACTGCTTCTTGACCTGACAATAGAATTTATTTCAGAAACCCAAACAGAACCACAGTGAGTCTGTAAAATACTTTTGCTCTACAACTGCTTGAGCACAAAGCTGACAACCGAAGTCCACCTGATTCAAAGTTTCATTTTAAAGAATGGCATAAATATTTTTAATTTCTCTATGAAATATCAGCCTTTCAGCCAGGTAGCTCTGTTCTCACTCAAGCTTGTCAGGAAGTTCCCTTTTATTCTCAGGGGAACTAGGGGGACACCAGTTTACTGCCCTGCAGCACAGGTGACATGGGTGATGACATCAAACAAGCACAACAGAGAACTTCTTACCTAGAACAGGTTCTACATTCTATATAAGCCCTTGACAGGCAATCCCCAAATCGGGCATAACATGCAGAACAAATGGGTGCACTTATTGTGAAATAGGTGTCTGCCAAAGACAACAAAAAAAACAGTTTGCCTGCCATGAGTTAGTAGGAAGGATTCTGGTATCCAGGGAGCAATGAAGTCTACTAAAAATATTTAAAATTACTTTAAATTTCTGACAAAAAGTTAAAAATTCTTTTTTTTTTTTTTTTTAATAATATTAGGGTTATTTCCTGTTCAATATATGGATAAATTCGACTCACCTACATAAAGTTCTCATGAAAATGTTATAAGGTCAGTTGATTGATAGGAAATCTGATCAATTCCTGCTAATTAATGTTGATAGCCAGTACATATCCAATATCAACTAATACGGTGATCTATAGGGGATCCTTGTTTCCCCAACCAATAGGCACTAATTAAGTTACTTTAGCTAGGTTCACACAGTAAATGCTGAATTTTAATAGCTACAGCCAATTCTCTCAGGATTAGCTGGACAGACTCCCTCTTAAAAACCCTGAAATCTCCTGGTAATTGTGTGGCCTCCTTCTTCCAGCTTCTGTTCTAAAATCCCATCAGACCTGAAAGTTCATGTGCCATTTACCACATTCCTAGCTGGTGCAAAGGTTCATCATTTGAGAATAATACAGAAACTCCCAAGATGATCTAATTTATTTCCAGGATTATACCTGCCCATAGCTTGCCTTGCTTTGTAGCATGATATTTTGCCTTTCTCATATTGCCCTTGGTACACCCGCACATAAATTTAGTGTTGATTCCTTCTCCCTGTAGATGGTCAAAGCTAGCAATGGATTTCAGCTGTCTTGTGAATTTACACTGGTAAGTAAAATAGAATCTAGTAAAAAACCCAAAAGTGAAAAGCAAAACCAACAAAACTTTATGTTGGAAATTACACCATTTTTGCATCTGGACCAGAGTTTTTTCTCACGATACACGTAAGGAAACAATTAAGAAGTCTGGAAAGAGTCAAGGCTTAAGAGACATTGCACAAGAACTGGTAAAGATTTCTTTACAACTGGCTTTGGTATACTATTTGAGTCTCCAAAATTGGTTCAGAAAATGACAAAGGCACATTCTGGAAAGTGCTTAGTATAGAAAATTCCTGGAATATTACATCATGATTTCAACTTTGATTCAGTAAGCAATATGTCTATGAAGTTTTATATATCTGTATACAAATACAGACCTGAGGGAGAAGAAATAAACAGTCCAGTGTCTAAAAAGAGAAAAACATGTATTCTGCCTGGCTAAGCAAAAATCACCTGTAAATTGTTTAAAATGCAAATTTTATTCATATTACTCAAAAAGGTGTTCTTTTTAAAAAGTTGACTTAATCTGAATAAAAAATAAACCAAACTGTTACATAGTATGCAGTGTTTGAACTCTTCCCAACAAACACATTTTCAATTATTTTCAAAAATGTTTTTGTCATATTAAAGATTTTTCTCTTTTTTCAAAGTTGTATTTCATATTTTTAACACTCAGTGTTTTACAAGCTGGGTAAATATTTCACAGTCTTGACAGTATCAATGATACTTGTGTATAATTATACTGTATAAAAACGTGTTTCTTTGGCACATTATGCAACTTTCAATATGCCAGAGACACTGCAGAGGAAATGTAGCAGACATTATTTAATTAGTTGCATTCAAATAAAGATTTGCAGAGCAAACATAGGAAAATACAGAGATTCTTAGTCCTTCTGCACTTTACAGAGGGACTGTAACAGATACAGGGAATTATTTTTCCTCATTTATTACAAAAAGTAGAAAACCAAACAGAGATCTTTGCAATACAGATGGCTATACAGAAGATTTTAATTATATATCCATAAAAATTAGAATATAGTAGACAGAAGAAAAATTTCTTACTCTGCTCTTGTACTCTGATCGCTAGGCCAGATTCAACTATAGTTTTTACTTCTTTTTAACATTACACTTTGTCAATCAGCACTGTCATGCAGAGCTATAGTATTTATTTAACCCTAATTCCGCTATATTTTGAGTGAATGGATGAAATAAACATCCCTAGTTTGACAATAGCACACACGAAATGTGGCACTGAAGTCCCATAGGAATATACTGCCTGATCCTGCATCTATTGAAGGTAATAGCAAGATTCTCACTGGATTTTCACAGAGACGGGATTTTACTCTAAACTTCCCTGCATGTAGTCAAACTGCTTGAATTAACTGGCCTTTTCTCTTCGGAAAACTCGCTGGGGTTTTAGAACTGACTTCGTGAACCGCATGCATGCAATTGCTCTCTGGGTAATACGGACTGTTCATACAGACTCCACGAGCAAACTTATTTGTACAGACTGCAGTTCTACCTGCACACCATAACGGCTGCTCTCATCGTGCATGCACAGAGGCTCCGCACTATGATACTATGAGAATTATGTGTAACCAATGTACTAAATTACCCCACCTAAATGCAGAAAACAATTAACACAATTTTATGTTACTCAAAAGTTGGGTTTATTCACTTTTTTTTGACTTAAGTAAAAAATGAAAAAAAAAAAAAAGGCAATTTGTTAATCCTCTCCAATCAATACAGGGTTTTTTCAGTGAAATTCCTAACACCAAATAACTGTTTTCAGCGAGCTACTCATCTGCAACCTAAACACTGGAGTGATATTGCACAAGAACTGGTAAAGATTCATATACTCATATATTATTCATATATAAGATTCTTATATTGCCACTAATATATCATAGATACGTACAACACCAGTATTAGCGAGGTGCACAAAAAACCCCAAAAGATGGATTTGTCTGCTGGTGCTTGGGAGGAAGCATTTGTAAGTGTCCTTGTATGCTCTCACCTCATTACTGCTTGTTCGACATGCGTTTGGCAGGGTTACTGGGGCAGCTGAACAGAGTTAGGATTCTTCTTGTTAGTAAGGTTTGTACAGTTTTAACATTTTATTGTGTGAGAACTGGAGAAAGAACAAAGGCAGGTTTCGAGTCTGTCAAACTCTCCCCAGACAAGGTACTAGCATGAGGAAAGTGACCTCCAATCTGACTTAGAGTAGCTATATGCTGTATTTTCTGCACACTACGCTAAAATGTGTAATGTTGTGGTCACCCACTTAGTAGATATGCTCCTGGAAATGATTAACAGGATAATGTGCCTCACTCCTCACGCCACTGCTGAAGAAAATAGCTGAAAGAGGTAAAAATTATGGCAGTTTCCTGTAGTAAAAGTTTTATGTGTTTTTTTCCCTTAATAAGTCAGAAGAGCATAACGGACTAAAAGGTGCATCACACTGTACTTCCAGGTGGATTATAGCAAAATTACTATTCTTTGATCAGCAGGGTCTTTGCTCTCTAATTTATAAAAGGTCTTTTTCAGTAGATGTCAAAGAAGTTGAAGGAAGTAAAATTCCTCTTTAAAAGATGACAAAAATTACAATGACTTTGCAATTGCAACCTCAACAAGGCTAATTGCTCCCCATCCCACAAAAAGAGAATTCTTCTTTCTCAGGAATTCTGTGTTTATTGTCACATTACCACAGCTGTCTAACAATTTCAGCTAAGTAATTATACAGGCAAACTTTTCTGCCAATGCAGTTCAGAGCCCGGGGAGAGAAGATATACTCAGGTAATACAGCTTGTGTGCTACCTCTGCTAAAGCACAAGAATTTAAAGTTTATTTAAAAGTGACAGGTATCAGTACTGAGTATACCCACACTGTGATCTCATCTCAAACATTACTTTAGAGTTTCCCTTCCTGATAATAAATCTTTAAAATAGGTCTACACCACAAATCAGAGAAATGGCTAAGTACTGTGTAAACATAGATGAATGATCTCTATCTTGTTTTAGTTTTTGATTTAAAACATACAGGTGTTTAAAAACCAAAGCTGCAAAACTCTCCACAGCCTGAAGGTAAAAAAAATTAGTAAGTTCCTTTCTGATGCCACAGTCATGATTATCTATACACAGTTTAGTTTAAAGCCTGTTTAATTCTAGCTAATTTAGAAGAGTTGGGTTTAACTTCTTCCAGCCATAGATTTCAACAAACAGAAAACAATGAACATCAACCCCACCCCAAAAATAAAGGCGGGGGGACAGGGTGAGAGGAGAAGTAAACATGAAGTAATCTTGTCTCATGTTAGATGCTGTACCTGAGCATGATGAGCAGCTAAGGGATGAGTGCACAGGTTTAAAACCTCAGTTAGGATAGCTGTATATAAGAACAGTAAGAAAGAGGTACGAGCATTACAGCGATGATCTAAACCAAATGAAAACCATTCTTCCCATGAAAGATATGGAGGTAAAAGAAAGATGCAACAAATGCTCTGTAAGTCATAAAAAAAAAAAAAGATGTAACATCAGATTAGCACCCCCTCTTTCTCTCTTTGAAAAGGTAACTGATTATGAGACATATTTTATAAATCTGAACTTTATTAATTATTTTTATATGATGGAACACAATTATTAGTTATGCTGCAGGAGGAGTAGCTTTGAAGAACTGTGGGTAAGGTGTTATTTAATGAAAAGATGATAATGGGTAGTGCTACAAGACCAACTGTTGAACCACACGAGGTTATCAGCTCTTGAAGGACTGAAATGAAGATTGGTATTATTACAGATTGACATTACACAAAGTAGGAATGCATTAATGATAGCCTTTGCTGAGATGAAATTATGTGGCATTCTAAGGACAAAGGTGGATTAGGATTTTACAATGAAAGCTTGATTGGGCATCAGAAGAGAGAAAACAGAAATGGGATTAATATAATGATGTGAAGGGCAAGGACTAATTTCTGCTATTAAGTGAGCAGCTCATCATTTGAGGATAATGTGGGAGGAAAAGCTCACACATGCTAGTTGATGAGAAGAGTCAAAACAATACAAGTTGCAAAAGAGAAGACATTAAGAATCAGAACGAGTCTACAGCATTGGTCAAATTTGCAATATTATGCAATATTGCATAAAATATAAGATACATTCAAGGGACATGGATTCAGACAGGTAGAATAAGAAATTGCCCAGGACCCCTGTGCTCCTCCAGTGAGGAAGCACTCTTCCATACTCCTTCCCAGTAAGGAATTGCAGGAGCTATCGTATCAGTGGAGAACAGAAGTGTTTAACCTACTTTGTATGGCAACATAAAACCTAAGAGGAGATGGAATTTCTGCCTATAAATAAATCCGTTGGGTAAACTCTGGGGGAGGCAGAGTTGGGGAGAGCACTATTTTATGTTTACTGACTAACTGGCACAGAAACAAATGATGTGGTACAAATCACGATAACATTGAGCTTGATGTTTAAGGAAGGGATATTGCTAAACAGCCAGTGTCTCCAGTTACAACAAACCAGGTACAAAACTGGAATTCAGTGCAGTATTATTAATTAGTGAATCTTAGAAAACAATCCTGTATGGGAAATTTAATTAGTTATCACCCTTCAAATATACCTAGTGAATATTAATTCTTACACAAAATTGCCCAGCCTGTAGCAAAAAAGTATATGGCATATTTCTAATTTCAAGGGGATATGAGAAGAGGGTTTATACACAATAATGTTCTGAGTACTAAGTAAATTTATTTTCAGATTACTGAAAGTAGAGCCAAAAAAAGCCACAATAATGCCATCTGAGTATTAATCATAGTTTCTCATTACATACACTGAGAAATTTGACTGCTGTTTGCCACACAGAAAGTACTCGGGTGACAGAGATTTAAACAGGCAAGAAAACCTAATAAACAATTTTTTCTTATTTTCTTGTCAAAACAAAGAGACAATTAAAACAACATGTTCATAATGTTTCAAGTACTTCTGTTGCCTCTGCATTGAGTCATCTGGTGTTTATGCAGCAAGAACTAGAAAAAAACATCCGATAAAAACCCAGATCCAAATAATCGTGCTTCCCAACTATACCCAAATGTTTTCATTCTAGGCATATCAATATAACTGATCCAATCTCTTTCTGGTAGACAACAAAATACAAAAACATGTTGACACTGAAGAGAGAGTGCAGCTTTTCAAAGGGATATGCACTTATCTCCTATACAGTAAAGTTTTCCTCAGGATATTAAAGATTAAGATATTTTGTACAATAATGAAAACTTTCTGCTAAAAGACACTATTTTGATGGAAGCTGAGACACTAGCTAATTGCTGTTTATAAAAATCATATTTAAAGTTTTTCTTTCAAGCACTGGTGTTGACCTCCTACTACTTAATTTAGCCATTGGTGGTATTTTCTTGCAAAGGCAATATATTACCAAATTGCAGGTTTAATTCCACTTGTTAACCTGTAACAACCCACAAGAGAACTGCCTAGTCTGAAAAAAAAATCTGAAATTGTGTCAGTAACGGAAAAGACAAAAGTTGTTATACTCACATCTTTTTTCTCCCCACCCCTAACCAGAACTCCTCTCATCTTTCTATCCAATGGGTAAATCAGCAAATATTTCAAACTAACAAAATATTACCGGATCACAACATTCTTCCAGTTACCTATTGGGGTTAACCTTAACTTGACCTAAGAAAGTTATCCAGCATTCAGCCCCAAAGGAACTTGGATCTGACCATAATATTTAACAAACAGACATTATTAAGATACTGTGAGTTCTGGGACTATAAGGTTTTTATTCTGAGACCAATTCAGTACTACTTTTTGCCATGACTTGCATGCTAGGCCACTAAGGCAAAACAGTAGCTGCCACAAAATTCGCCTAGGCGCACAAAATCTGGGCAAGTATTTCTGTTCCCTGTGCTGCTGCTCAGAAAGGTTGTAGGTTTGTAGTGCCATGGAAACAGCTGAAAGGTGTCCGTGATGCACAGAGAGCATGATGCAGAAAGAGAAATATGGACAGTTGTGCCTTTGGAGGCAAAAATGTACCTCTATGGCTCTGCCCATCTATGCCACTGATGACAGCCATATATTTCCAACAATGTTCAGGCTACGTGGCTGATTGTTTAACGCAATCCAGGCATCTCATGTATTACTCTAGCAACAGAGCTTATCCCACATTCCTCTACTGAAGAAATCAGTGCAGCAATTGCCCAAACATTCGTGGCACCAAACTTCCCATATTGCTGCTGGCCTTTGACAAAACATTTATTTCCAGAACCTGATGGCTAGGTTAGTGAACAAAGTTGAATTTATATCCCCCATCCCAAAAGTGTTTCTATTTTTAGTATATTGGCATTTTTTAATCTCTGCTAGTAGGTTTTGAAACATAATGTCTCATTTGAATACATTAGCATATCAGTACCACAAGGTCATTACAGAATGCAGGAGATGAAAGCAGTTTTACATGCCATTATTTCCCAGGAAAACTAGGAGAAGCAAAAGAGTAAATTGCCTACTATTTTGTTAAAAAAAAAACACCCCAACAACAAAACCAGGGAAAAAAAACCCAAAAAGTGAAATCAGAAAGTATTCATTCGTAGGCTTTTGATACATCTGTGTCAAGGATAGCTCCGGTCTAAACAGTTATGGATCCCTTTGCCCTTGTTGATTTTAAAAATATCCAATACTATTTTTCATGCATAAACATCACAAGAGATCTATGATGAAAAAAAATAACAACATTAAAAGGAAATGCAGTATTTTACTCATAGTTGCTAAGCAACTCTGCATTTGTATCCCATTACAGTTCTGCATGAGTAGTAGAGCAACCAAAAAAAAATTAGTAGTCTGTTTAATAGTACTGCTTACCCGCCAGTGCAACACAGTTACTGCCCTGTTTGGGCTTGCTTTTGTAAATCATTGTACTTATAAAACATCACCAAAAAAAAAAAAAAATCTTTCAACCAACAACTCTGCCATGGCAGACATAATCATGGTCCCCCGTCCTAGTGATTCACAATGAAACACCTAACAGTGTGCCATCAATGAGCTCTCCAAAGAGGATGATACTTTCACCAAATCATGCAGTGAAAATTTTTCCTGCAGCAAATAGGCACACCTGAAATCGAAAACTATACATTGCATATATTCATACTGTAATATAAAACAAACTCATGATGGTATTTCTTAGTACAGCTATGCAGTAAATCCAAGGCATTCAGCTCAAGGCTAACAGTTAGAGGCATCATGAAATTAATTATGGAACTTGTGCTTTGCTTGTCAGGGAAACATTAACTTTAAAATTTTCAAGAAATTTGGTTTTGAATGTGTTCACTGTCATTGTGCAGCTAGATCCACGGCTGTAGTTTGGATCCATCCATCCAAAGCACATTTGAGAACACACAATCCTGAACAGGAAATTGACCAGTAGCAAAGAGAAAGGTCAGCATCAAATTATAATTCTTTTTGATGTTATTCAATTGCTTCATCTTTCATTTGCTTTCATTATTCTTCAAAGAGACTTAAAAAAATACTCTTCCCTTTTTGATCAGTACAGCAATCAGGAAGTCCACAAGCTAATAATTTTCCACTAATATATTGAGAAATGGAGATGGAAATTAATTTAGGAAGCATAAGGATTTTCCTAAATTATAGGATATTTCACAGGGTATTTACAGTTCTTCTTGAACTTTTGAATTTCAGACTGATAGACTGAGCAAAAAAGCTTCTATTTGCAATTTATAGGGCATTGGTGTATCCAATTAAGATGTAGGAAAGGTTACAGAAGCGTGTGAAAGCATCTGAGGAAAAGATTTGAGGATGCAAAGGAAGTTTTCTTTCACTTTTTGGTTGTGGCTAAGAAATAACATACTTAGTAGTACAATTCTTTAGGAAAAGAGAAACCTGCTAGTGTATACTTTAAACATTTTATATCCAATAAACTACAAAGCCTAACGTGTCAATGTTTTCAATCTATTTTTCAGTCCTCCATATCATCAGATATGCCCTACTCCTTTTGGCAATGAGAAGAGCCACATTCCAGGCTTCCGTTGACACATTTTTGGACATCCCAAAGACATGGAAAATGGCCAACACTGTATTAGTGCCACAGGGCAATTGTGTTGCACCTGGAAGAGCACAGCCACTGTGCAAGCAGACTGTTGGACACGCAGGAGGCAGTGGTTCTGCTGGTGTTGTACCTGCCAGCAATGGTGGGTCTGAGAACGGTAATGCTGTAGCAGAACAATTTAAAATCTTAACTTTACTTCGGTCATTGGTAAAACAGACATATAGTGCTATTAACATAATCTAAATACCTAAACCCAACCCACACAGACAAATCTTACCCATCAAACTTGTCAGAACTGGTGGAGTTGAGCACTTAATAACGTCAGGCAGGAAATCCACTGAAAATAATGGGGTCATGTATAATAAAATGCAGATGTTAATGCATACACGTTCTCCTAGCTCAGCTTAAAAACTTCAAGACATGGTTGCAGTCCAGAGAAACAGTATTCCTCCCAACCTGCCTTCCAGTGTGTTGTAACTAACAGGTCTGATTTGGCTAGACACAGATCTAGCAGGGGAAAAGGGGGAAAAAAGGATATCACGAACTTCAAAATACCCGCTATTTAAAACCCAAGAGAAAAAAAAAAAAAGCAGGCCTCAAGACTGCTGCAGACTGGAAAAGTATTGTAAGAAAATAGTGGTTTATGTTTGTCTTGTTTTTACATGCTTTCCCAGGAGTCTGTTAATGGACACCAGGATCCTGAATTAGCTGAATCTGTGTAGGAACCAACATACCCATGCTTATTTACTTAGGGGACTTACGTTAACAATCTGCACTGGCAAAACTGAGCCACTTCATTCATTATTTCCATAAAAAGTTATAGAAAATACATACTGTCTTAGTGTATTTATAGGAAAATATACAACCAAAGTCCACATAACATGCTGTACCCCCTATCCATTCACCTAAATCACTTTCTTGGAAAATTCAAATCTAAATTGGAATCTAAATATGTGATTTCCAATCACCAGCTATTTTTCCAGATCAACACACTGCTTCCAAAGCCACCTTCATAAAAAAAATAAAAGCTGGCATTATGTGGAGGCCTGTACCTCCATCTAGGATTAACACACCGTTGAATCCGAGCAGTGTGTGGGGAGTTAACAGGTAGGAGTATTCATTTTTTGGAAGTAGGACAAGTGCTCCAGCCCCCAGACATCTTGGTGGCCCACCTCTCTGGTTGGTTTATCTTTTTTGTAATGGAGGACCCAAAGTTGGACACAATATCCAGATGTCATCTAAAGCATGCAAAGTAGAGGGAAATAATCCCTTCCCTTGCTCATGTTACTGTTCATACACCCCAAGATGCTGCTGGCCAACTTGGCTGCCATAGCACATTCCTTGCCCGCTTCCCACTTGCTGCCTACAAGGACCCCCCAGGGCCCTTTCCACAAAGTTGCTCCCTAGCCAGTCAGTGCCCAGCCTGTCCCGTTGGCAGAGGCTCCTCCATCCTGGACTTTGCATTTGTCCTTGTTGAGTTTCATATTGTTCTCATCAGCCTATTCCTTCAACCTGTCTAGGTCAGAACAGCAGCCCTGCTCTTGAGCAGATCAGCTACTCCCCCCAGTTTGGTGTCACCTGCAAACCTGATGAGCAAGACCCATCACTGGTAAAAAAGTTAGACAGGATGGGTCCCAGAACAGACCCCTGCCACTGCACATCTTAGCGGCATCCGTATAGTGTACAACCCTCCTCTGGGTTTGATCATCCAAACATTTTTTTTATTCACCTGAGTGTCCACCCATCCAGACTGTAACATCCTAACTAGGATACAAGGATGCTACGTGGGACCCATTTGAAACTCTCGATAGCATTTGTTTTTAGGCTCGTGACCTTACCCTCTAAGCACTGAGTAGGGTTCACAATTAACTAATTATTTCATTTCCCGTTCATGTTTTTCTGCTTCTTCCAGCTCTAAATAATTTTATGCTCATGTATACAGTAATTATTTTTCTCTCACAAGGAAGAAAAATTAACTTCTAAATTACTTCAGAAAGCTAATAACCAGGAAGGCTGTTTGAGCTACTATGACTGCAGAAATTAGCAGAAACAAAACACCATAAAATATGAATTTGACTTGTTTTTAAAGAAGTAAAGATTATTTATTTGAACCAGATAGAATTTATGAAAGCCTACCTTTTATCTGACAGCATGCAAGACTCCAAGCAATTAATGTTGTTAGAAAAAGACTTCTCTTGTTACTATTTTGTAATGAATGGAAACATCTCAGCAAACCATAGCCAGTTATCATGTTATGTTCCAGATCCACAAATAGGTTACTTACAAAACATTTAATTAAGAAAAAGAAGGCAATTTACAAACTTTTTAATGGTAATTTTCATATCAGCAACTTTCAGCAAAGTAAGAGAGAAACAATTTTTTTGTCAAAAGCTAACAGAATGTGCAAGTCCAGAAGCAAAGTGTTGACAGCCATTATTTCAATACGGAATTACTGATAGTGTTACATAGAATACTCTCAAGAGAAATGCAAACTCATAATAGAGTATTTTAAAGCCTTAATGTGTTTATTAGAACTACAATTTAGAAGTATGGAACACTTAAATCATTACCAACGTACGCAGTTGTTACTGTAATAATATACAAAACCCAAAAGCTTACAGGATACTAAAACTGAATTAACATGTACATAAAAGTCCATGTCCCCAGGATTTCACTAGAAATTACGTGTTAGAGAAGTTGAATACTAAATTACAGAAATATTGGAGGAAGTAAGATAATGATAATAAAAAAGACTGGCATCAAGAGATACTGGTATCAGGAAATACTTCTTCAGCATCTAAACAGAAAGCACGAGAAATTCCGCGCTAGCTCATACTCTAAGTAAAATAAAATTGTGACAGTTCTATAGCCCTTGAGTAACTTAACTGAATTCAGTGCAACTTCTGCTGGGAAGGTGCTTCACAGTGCAATGGCGGAAAAAATCTGGCCCATAATCTGTTAGATAAATCAAGTATTTAATGTTTCCAATTCAGCCTGAGCAAAGAAATGAAGAACGGTCAAGCACTTGAACAACATTATGACATAAAGTGGATTCTGTTCTTAGTTTACTTTTTTCTGCTGTCACAAAATATATAGGAAAAGGGTAATTTGAGAAAAGATACACTGGGTTAATCTTTTCACATCTTTTCTATAGCTAAACAGCCATCTCAACACAGAGAAAAAAAAAAAAAAAAAAGAGTTCCTTAAGTTTCAAACCACACCATATGGTATTTAATTAAAAAAAAGTAAAGGAGAAAGTTATAGGCAATAGTGTATAATCAAGACTCCGGAAAAATATCAACAGAAATTTAAATATTCTGGCAAACAAACCTTTCAGTGAGCACAACTTTAAAAAAAAAAGAAATTTCAAGTCAATTGAAAACATGTAGTTGAAGTTATAAAATAGACCTCTTTTATATGTACGTGTAATGAAACGATCGACACATTATCTGTCCTAGTGTGTGGGACTATTGTCACACACACATACACTATTTCAGCATGGCATTTACTTTCAAAGTTTATACGCCTCTTACTTATTAATTCCTACGACGTTATTCACCACAGCATCTGAAAGTGTTTTATAAGCCATCATTTGACAGATGGGGAAGCTGAGACAGAATCATGAAGTAGCTTGCACAAGGTCATGCAGCAAGACTCCAGTAAAACCAGGAACAAATGTCACGGTCTTACCATCTACCTGGGAGACAGACAGATGTACAAATAAGACATTCTCCACCATTCTTCCTACCTTATATTTAGAAGCAAAAAGTTTTATATAGGTTTGTAGATTTATCTTCACATTGTATAGACTTTATAGTCCTTCATATAAGAAGTTTATCCTGCCTTTTGGTTTTGTTCTGAGTTAAGTAGTATAGAAAATATTATCGATTTTGTTCTCATGGCTTGGAAAAGCAGGCTGGGGGAACAGAGACTGAAATCTACAAGCTGATCTAAACCACAAGTCCTCGCAACAGACCACAGACAGCCAAAGCAGATTATTCAGCAGCCTAACATACAGCTTAAAGAAAAATGGATCAAAGACAGAGACAGAAACAACAATATATAGTCCTGAGTAACCCTTGTTATTTTGCAGAAGCCATTTCTAGGTGTCTGACTGCCTCCAACCTTGCTCCTTGGAGAGCTTACAGAGAGGTATACAAAAGAACAAAGCCAACTCAAGCAATGCAAGCATATTTTATGGTCATTGTTTATGTTACTGTCTCTCTCTTGCATTTTTTCGAAACCCATGTTCACCAAGGCTCTAAGAAAAGCACTGACAGGTGTCCTGAATTTCTGCATACAACCACTTTGCAAACCACTGTAGTTTTACCACTGCGCTCCCTTAAGTTGTTTTGACCCTTAAGCACAAATCCCACTAGCATATATCGCTACAGTATGGATCTTGATAGCTCTTCCTGGGGAATATATCCCATCAGTGATCTTTCAACATTTGATATAGTTTCTCTAAGAATTCACAGCAGTAGCTATTTCTAATAATTCTTTCTTTCTGGCAATATCACTAGTGCCTCTTAAGACACATCCATCTTTTCAGTAAATGTTTTTCCTGTAACTTTTAGATAGTGGGGAAGACTTCCTACTTTTCCAGTAACTCCACAAAGGAATGAGGGACATGGTAATAGGTTAATTAATAATTATACTTATTTTTAGTGTGGTATACTCCTGAGCAAAACGTTGAAAGGGTAATTACAGAAACTTCTCTCCCATCTAATTCAGTTTTACCTCTTATGGATCACTAGTGACCAAATATTTCATTATTTGCAACTGACAGTTTATGAAAACAAGTTCTAGAAGTCTGTCAGATAACCCAGTGTCAGTATCCCCCCATGACAAATACTTATAAAGGCCAGTTTACCAAATGTGGTGTCTCTCTGTTTGATGTCCTAGCTACCCAATCTTTGATACATATGGGCATACTGAACCAAGCCTCAGGAGCTTCTTTCCTTTGGTGCAAATTTCTGAACTGCGGTACCCATAAATTCTTCTGATAGAACATGTTCAAATTCCATTGAAATAGTATGATTTCACTTCATCTCAAAATACATTAGAACAAAATACAGTGGAACAAAGAATAGAGAGAAACATGGGGAAATACAACTAAAAATACAGTCCTCCATGAACCTGAAATTAAATGCAATTTTCAGGGGAAAATTGGAACTTGCCTTATGGTAAGCACAAAGCAGGTCAAGGTTATACAAGCCATTATTCTCCCACCGAGACATCCCTTTTCGTTATCCCAGTGAGACCCTTGTTATGCGATATCTCAAAGACACAGCATGAAAACCTCAATGGAAGATTAGTTTTCAAACTCAGCCACAAATGCATATTTATATATTCCCAAGTGGGCAAGTATCACAGTGTCTTTGAGCAGCCCTGTGAGCCTGACACTCCCTTATTTAGAACCAAGCTGATTATCTTTCAGCAGAGAGAAAAGTTTCTAATACTTTTAAGATAAAAAGTAGCTTATCTAGCAGTTTTAAAGTATGTCGTTGCTTACATTCTGAAGTCTCTCAGTTCCTAGGTCTTCATTTATTAATATAGTCATATGAATAGTCAAATGGTCAAAAAAAATAAAACCACCAAGTGATGACTTGCCACCGAATTACATATTCTGCTGCAGTACAATAAGTAATTTCCAATTGCACTGGACCCTAAAGGGATTGAAATATTTGGAGATTTATGTAGTGGCAGAGTTAGATGAAGTATTTTGTAGTGAATGATTCAATTATCTTGAGAAAGGTTCCCAAAATTGAATGGTTTGAATAATTACTTTTTTTAATGCATTTTTTAGAGATACTATTAAATTCTTGTTCCAAAAAAAAGAAGAAAAAAGGAAAAATGACTTTCAGGATAAGGTAAAGCTCCCACCAAGATGTGGATTTGTTTTGATGCAAATATTTTGTAATAAGTATTTGTAAAGCTGAGACAAATTACACTTTCATCGTCACAGAAGATTCTAGTGCATGAGGAGATTTAGCATATTTACATGTTTAATATAATCTCCTCTGCTCCTCAGTTCAATACATTCAGATATGGCAATTATTATTAGCCACCTCTGCAAACATTTACCCTCCTCCCACACCCAGAAAGTCATGAAAGGACTACAATCACAGGTAATCTTGCTTTGATTGATGCTGAAATTTTGTAGATGTTTAATGGCAACCAAGAAAACAAAGGTGAACAGCGTGCAAACCCAAAGTATGCTTAAGGACTCAAAGCGCACTTCAGCATAAGCTATATTTCCTTGCAAATGCCCTTTTTAGATAAGGCATCGATTCAAATCAGATACAAGTTGGTTTGATAACCTTTTAATGACCTCATACAGATTCTTATTACCCGGTTAGTTACCACTGGTTATGTATCCTTATAACAGGAAAACTAGCACTGATCTGACAGCAACAGTCACAGATGGGAGCCTACTTTCTGAGAAAGAATGATCAAGAGAGCAGCCACTGTAGAGAGAAGAAAGAGAATAGTTTTGAATAGAAGCAACAAGATACAAAATGCTGTGTTGCTTAATGTGTGTGATACCCTATGTATTTTTGTATCCTTACCCTCACCTTTACAGTAAAGATAACATCACAGAGAACCTTGTAATATAATAATGAAAGTATACACGAATTCTTTTAAGATATTTAAAGAAGGAAAACTTCCTCAACTACAGACGACTATGATTTCAATACTAAAAAATAATAATAAAGAAAAAAGGCAGCAAAACATAAATCAAATGTGGGATTTTTTTCCACCATTTTTCGCCAGACATTGTTGATGTTAAGCAGGTTTCACACACATCCACTTGTCAGAGAGTCACTATGGGCAGATAAATCCATGTTCCCTATTGTACTGGTTTACACTAGGCATTAAGATCAAGACAGCCAACAAGAATGTTCTCTCCCACCAGATCATCTCTACCAACATGAAGGAGCCAGCTAAGACCCATCTGTTATTTTACCAGTACAGGTGGTTGTTTTAGAAGAACTTTCCTGCATATCCACTTCAGGTGGAATAAACTACACACGCTTTACACTGGGCACAAGGAGCAATGCATGCATTCTGAAAGGTACCAAACAGCCCTTTAAAGGGACTATAATTTTTTTACAGTGAGACAGAATTGCAGCAAGTATAGGTTCCAAACCAAATACTAAAAATAAGAGTTGGCAAAAATTTGTATCACTTTTGCCAAGAATTAGATTAAATGTTTGCTTGAAAACTTGGTTTGTTAAATTCGTTAATATAGCCTAATTAACAAGAATATTCTGTGGATTTCTCAGCTACGTGAGTATTCCTCTTGTTTCTATTTTCTCGTTTCTCTATTATCTTCTCTTAAAATTATTTTTGCAATGCAAGTCTTACACCTTTTATACCTTGAGTCTTGCCTTTGTGTTATGAATTCTATTTCAAATCAATGTCACTCATTAATTTGTCTTCACTGTAGTTTCACCTTTTTATCTCCCCTTTGTCAGAATTACGCTCTCCCAAAAGGAAACCAGCCAACCAAAAGTCCCATCTACAAAAAGCAGAACAGTGTCAGTCCCTAATCTCTCAAACATTAGTAACTGGTGTTATGATTTGGTCTCAGTAGAAAAATTAAGATAAATGAGCCTAAACATATAATATTTAGATAATAAGAGCCTAAAATATGCATACGTTTGCATGAAGAATGTTGTGCTGGTTTTGGCTGGGATAGAATTAGTTTCTTTCACAGCAGTATGGGGCTGTTTTGGATTAGTGCTGAAACACAGGGATGTGCCAGTTACTGCTGAGCAGGGCTTACACAGAGTCAAGGCCTTTTCCGCTCCTCACCCCACCAGTGAGTAGGCTGGGGGTGCACAAGGGGCTGGGAGGGGACACAGCAGGGACAGCTGACCCCAAGTGACCAAAGGGACATTCCAGACCACGTGGCATCATGCTCAGCATATAATGCCGAAGGAAGAGGGAGGAAAGGGGGATGGTTTGGAGTGATGGTGTTTGTCTTCCCAAGTAACTGTTATGCACAATGGAGCCCAACTTTCCTGGCAACAGCTGAGCACTTGCCTGCGCATGGGAAATGGTGAATGAATTCCTTGCTTTGCTTGTGCATGTGGCTTTTGCTTCACCTATTAAACTGTCTGTATCTCAACCCATAATTTTTTTTCACTTTTCTTCTGATTCTCTCCTCCATTCCACTGGGGGAGTGAGCAAGCAGCTGGGTGCCTTTCTACAGAAGCACTTTTGTAATGATAATCACTGATTGTCTGTTGAATCTCTGTTCAACAGAAAAAAACTTGTCACCCCATGCTTTCTTAATAGATACAGAAAAAAAATGTAAAAATTATATCCATTACTGCTAAATATTATAATGATATCTTAATATTAATTTCTGATTAAATCTCTAAATTTTCTACAGTCATGTCTAGACTATGTTTCATATCAATACACAATGATCTACAGAAAATTAAAGCATCTGTTTTTTGAAGTCTGCCTTAAACTATTGTTAATTAGGCCTCACTTCACTAGCTTGTTTTGAAATTATAGAAAAACAATTTATAAAGTCTTAGTTACTGAATACTTGAAAGCTCCATGGTAATCGTGTTTCCATGTTTTCTTACCCTGCAGCAAGTACAAGGTGAATTAAAATTCTTCACTCAGTGAAAGAGAGAATAACTCATAATTAACCAGGTGGTGCAGATAGTTATTGAGCAGAAGCTGGTAAGTGATAATCTTTTACCTCATATCCTACTCATATGTCAAACCCCCTTTCCCACGGTACCTGAATATCATGTCAAATTCCATTCTGGAGGAGTTCCTTTGGTCTCCTCAGTTATCTTTCTACTCAGCTACACCAAAGTTTTCCAAGGCTCAGGTCTGCTCTCCGTTTATATGCCATATTAGTCCCATGAAATATATTACTTCAGTTTACGCTGCTACCAGTGATAGCATGCACATGTTGCTGTACAAATAGAGTGCACATCTGACATTGCTTTGAGATTCAGACCTTAAAGCCTCATTTCTGTATTGATTCTCAATGCAGAAAAAAGGATTCCCCCAGCCCACCCCACCCCTAAATTTAAATTGTCACGTCTATCTTCTTTCTCTCATAGTTTCATAGCCCACTAGCTAGGAGTTCTCATGCTGGTTGATTGTGAGACTAATCAACATTCCAGCTGACTTGATCTGCCAGGTGTCTACAGAAGATTCTTTATTTGAGCTAAGACTTAAATCCCTTTCTTTATGGTTTCCTTAGTCCATCATAGATCAATCTCACAGATTCAGAAATCTTCAATAGGCTCCTTAGAATGAAGCTTTCATAGACCGTGAAACGTTTCCTTTTAAAATACTATTAATGCTGCTTCAGAGTCCCTGTTTTTCTGACAACAAACTTATCTGCTATTACAGAAATCTTGGCAACACACCAGCTTTCATTACGTCAACTAGAGGCAATTATTGCACATGCCTAAGGACATTACATGCTACATCACCTCTGCTATTCCTTATGTCTAACCAACCGAGAGAGCAATATGTAACAACAAAATGCTCAGGTCAGAACATCAGTAATCTCAAAAACACTTTACTAAGTGGCATGTTTTCACCTTCTATTTGGGCAGATTGAGACACAGTGAGTTTTTCGCTCAATGGAAAAATCTGCTTTATATTAGACATAGATCATACTCTACATTAGATATTATCACATGGTGCAAGACTTCTACTACAGCAGTTATAGAACCATAAGTTTCATTTCTGTCGGCAGTGAAATCATGAAATGTGAATCAGGCATATTCCACTCACTGTATCATTTTAATTTTCCTGCAGTGTTCACCTTGAAAGGAATGCCGTAACATTTTGAAAGGTATGGAAAGAGCAGTTTCAAATTAATACACACCTATGCATTAGAAGCCTTTAAAAAAAATGCGTCTCCTCCACCTGTTTTTAAAGTTCTGCAAATAATTATCTGATACTAAATTTAGCAAATTCAGGACCTCAGACATGTAATCTTTCAATTCAGCCATCTATAAATACAAGCATTACAGTAATTAGTACTGAGTGACTTGTAGTCATTTAAGACACCAACTCCAGAAAGGCAGAAAGATCTCGTTTCTACAAATGTGCAGTCCAGTGTATTTTAAACTCAGTGTTCACTAATGTAATTACAAGTGCAAGACATTAATGTTATTTGTTATTCCAGTCGATGTATCTGGTGTCTGACGTAGTAAATGAGGGGCTACTAACAGCACCAGCTGCAAAATGTTCTTCTCTGGAGGGGAAAAAGAAAATAGGAAGCTGGGAGGCATTTCACGTTTTGGTTGTATTTTTCTGTGCTACCAGAGCTCACCAGCAACTATGTCCACATTCCCAGAGTCCTTCTGGGATTACACTTATTGAACTATTGGGTCTGATCTACTGCCAGCCTGCTGAAAGGTTCTTACAGAAAAGTGCATTGATTAACTTTGCTGCCTTGCAGAGACCATCTAGCACATATCTCAGTCCAGAAAGAGAGGAGAAGAATGACAAGTCAAGAACCACGAACCTCCAGTGTTCAGGTTAGAGTGAAATCCTTGAATTTAAGTATTTACTCCAATACCATAAAGATATGCAGCTAATTATTAATACAAGCAGTCTATGTTATGTGGGTCTTTGTTGCTAAGGATGCCTCAGCTTATCAGCAAAATAGAAGAGCTTCTAGCTCCTTTTTCACTACCTCTGAGTTTTTCTCAGCTCAGATGACAAAAACAAAACAGCAGCTGGGAGGATACAAAAATCATGGGGTGGGGTTTTTGTGTTTCTTTTACCCGCAGTGTGGTACTTGCCCCATTTACTAAAGAAACTGTACACACATGAGCAGACTAGCTAAATGACACTAAGCTCCACTCCCAGAGTAACAAACTTCTTCCCACACATCAGCACAGACCTATTGTTGTAATGATCAGTGAAGTTCAACAGACACTCAAGAGAGCATCATCTGAAAATTCTAAAAAGCACTAAGTTTTAAGTTTCACACTTGCACACTTTCTTCTTTTTTGGGGTAATATCTGCACTTTTCTGATAGTCTTCTGGTTTCTTTCTTTTCTTACAGAGGAAAGTAGGAGAAAAAAATAATTTTCTGCCTTCAGAAACTGCTGTACCGGTACACTGGAGGCTAGTATCGCTTCCAGTGGTATCTGTTAATTGAGTAGGCTTATATGGTGATGGTTCCTCTAGTTTAAGGGAAAAGAGGATTTGCTGAAGCTGAAAGAGGGCTTTGGTGATGAGTTCAAGAAACAGAACACTGCCTAATTTCAGAAACAAAGAATTATGACTTTTCATACCAAAATTGTTCAGATTCAATTTCTAATGGAAAATTAAGCAAATGCCTCCATCTCCTGAAGAAAGATGATAGTGACAGAAATGATGGCCAAGGACTGAGGTATTAACAGTTCAAAGTAAATCTGGAACATCATCCAAGTCCTTGTCATTCTCCAACATTAAACCTTTATTTTTTTGTATTTGTTTAGTCTTTCATGCAACTTGTATTTTCTTTTTAGTTATTGATAAATAAAACTGCAACAATATTATTTTAATATGTTCTAAAAATCCCTTGCTATTCATCCTAGGTTCATAAATTAATATTTATGCAGTTACATAATACGATTTTGGGTATCCTTAGATGTGGAATTGCATGTGCTGAAATGACTAAGCAAACCGAAATGACTGAAGACAAGATAATCTCATTTATGTTTCAGTCTCAACTGCAAGTTCTTTTGTATGTTTACTTGATAATTCATAAGCCACCTCTGGGAATAGCAGCTCATTTCTACAGCAGGTTGGCAGCAGTACAACTGGTGTTACAAACAACACTTATATCAACAATATACAGAAATTATTAGAAACAAGTACAGACATGCCTTACAGTAATTCTGCATCTTTTATTACATCCTCTAACACTAGCAGAGAACGTTAAGTCATACGACAGAAACCTAGGGAGTCAGAAAACACATGATACATGACCTCTTGTTAGTGTTTAGTGGGCACATGAGTATCCTATAAAAAGATTGTGCTAACATTACTAAATAGCACTCCTGAGAGGGAAAAGAGATAATGTGGGTAAGACCAATTATACTGATAGTGACACCTGAATATGCACAAAGCAGAGCTCAACCAGTTTGTGTTCAACACTAGACAACCAATTCCTGCACGATGGAATTTTGTTAAAATTATATATGAAAAATCTTGCTGAATTTTTATCTTTTATAGTTGTTCAGACTTCTATATAATATATATTATAAAATATACACGAAATATGAATATACAATAAATTTGGAACAAAAGTAAAGCGAACAATTCACAGAATATGAGTCCTGATTTCTCTATACTTGTCTCCAAGGATATACTGCAAAACCTACCCTCTTCATACTCAACAGGAAATCTCTAACCATTCCTAAAATATACTCAGTAAGTGCTCAAACGTCAAGGCCTAAATGCTTTGGCTATTTATAGGATGAATTCCAAGTATTTCATTGAAGTGTTGCTTAATTTACTTGGGTAAATGACTAGTGTTTGTCCACCTGTTTTTTTTGTGGGTTTTGGGTTTGGTTTATTTTTTTTATTATTATTTTGAAACTGGTGAACTTTCTCTGTTCTGCTGTGCTTCAGGAGCTTTCAGCAGTTCAAAGATGAATTGAGAAGGTGCTAAGGAGAAACAGAAACCAGCATCAGGAAGAGCAAGCCTTCTCTATACCCACATATACACACCTGTTATTCACCAAGCTCCACAGAAATAGGTCCCTCTACCATACAATCTTTTTTTCATACTCAGAATCTTCATAGACTTCTGCACTACCTCTGCATGTAGCATACGTCACAGCCAGCACCCCCACACTATGTCTCCAACACCTCTGTATTGAACAACATGATTCCATATGGAATACCCCTTTGATTCCAGAGGGCTCTTTCCATTTAGTACAGTAGCAAGGATAAGTGCTTTTCTATAACAAGACTCCATATTGTGATCTTTTCTTAAATAACACCATTTCGTGTTCATTCCTGCTCCACCTCCATCCTGCAGCACAACATTTCTTCCTCCACATATGCTGACATCCAGATTTTTTTACTCCAATATACATAAAATAATGAAATGTAACCACCAAGATCCTTCACCGCTTTAACCTTGGTACCCCTTCAGTTGCACTGGTCCTCACTTTGTCAGATCTGAAAAAGCACTTCTTTGCTGTGTTATACAGAGACTATAAAGGCATCTGCTTTTGACACCGCTGTGTCATGCCATCTTGAATATTTATTAACAAATAAACCTAGCAGCTAAAAAGTGACATGCAAGAAAGTGCTCTATTACTTACAACATATTTAGGATATATTTTTGCAAAAAACAATCGTACTCTTTTCCTTCAAGTTTAAGTAAAACTTCACTGCCATGTACCTACAAGAAAAGCCTAACAGCTGGGCATTAGATTTCCTGGAGGACTGTAGTGTTATTTTTAATTGTTTCCTGCTAGCTATCTATTTGGCTTTTACTGTTAGTCACATAAAGAAAAAGTTAGCCTCAGATAAATATTTAAGTTCTTGAACAGTGCCCAGTACACAAGTGTACCAACCTATAAGGAAACACCACTGCACTAAGAAGAATAGGAACAAGGGATATCATAGACTCCACTGACATCAAAATAATACAGCAGGTAACAGGGTAAGTAGGAAAAAATATTCTCCTAACACTGCCATAAGTATAATCTAAGTATAGCACAAGATAGTGGGCAGGTGATATTTTCCAGCATTAGCAAATGACTACTCTAGCCACTCTACACATGCAAAGGCAAGTCAGTTTGAAATGCTCCTAAATAATCAAAAGAACAAGGTGATTAAAACTATAATATCCATTTTAGGACAAGTGAGTCCATCAGCTATTCCTTACCTGAAATAATAAAAAAAAATGTCTTCATTTATTGGTCAGTCTTCAGAGAAAAACTGATTTGGGTCTGTCTTGAATTAAGTGCTTGCTCGTTCTTACCATCTTTGGTTAGAAGCCCAATTCTATGACCACCAACTAGAATCTTTGTACTAGTGCTTTCTAAAAGCTTAGACCAACATTGAGGAGTTTATTTCTGTGCCTCTGAACAAGCTCATATAGAATGTGATAAGCAACACATTAGGACTCATTGTCCGGGCAAATATGGATGCACAGTTCTGCCAATCAGACCTGTTACTGAGTAAATAGACATCAACACCACAAAATCCATCTTTCCACTGACATTTCTATACTTATTGCTACATTATCTTATGTCATCTACTAGCTTCTGGGTAATTCAAGAGATTCTCTACTGAAAAGTAATCACAAATGACATCTTTTAAAGAAGGTAGACTCACTGAACAGCTGTAGCTCTTCAGAACTTCATTTTTGTATACAGCACAGCATGAGCAGAATCTTGAGCCTCATGAGGCAATAAGAAGTGAGAAAAAGTGTGAAAGAATGGCATTAAGTCGACCATGAAATGGAAACTTTTAGGGAGCTGAGGACAGACAGAAGTAGCTGGTTGAGTTTACCCCCCGATAGATAATGCAACAGCGAAAGGTTGTATTCTAACCAACAAAGAGTGAGGAGGTCCAAATGAATCCCAGACAGCAGAAAAGTAGTAAACCAGCTGTATCAATAGAAGACAGCATTGAGTTCTTCAACCAAGGGTTTATTGTAGCAAAAAGAAATAAGTTAGCAATTGTAAGTTAAAATCAGTACATTTTTCCCCGCATTGCTTTCAGAATGTGTGAAACATGGTGCAGCAATTCTACATCATATTTGCAAAGATCCCCAAAATAGTACGTTGACAGTGTGTCTAGACCTACAGGGTTTCTGGAAAACACAATTTAAGAAATAATTTCAGTAAGTGGATATTGAGAAGCTGGAGGAACACACAGATCCAAAGCCCAGGTTTTTCAAGTAAAGTTTTAACTGCCTTCTTAGTAATTTTTATTGGGAAAGTTAGTATCCAGTAATTTTTATGGGGAAAGTTAGTGGTGGGAGGAAAATAGAAGAGGGGTAAACCCAAACTGCTTCTTCACAGTCAGACAGCATGTCCTCCTGCCTTCTGCAACTGGCCAGCGCATTTCCTCGGTTTTTACTGGGGAACTAAAAATTCCCGAGTATGGGGAGATGGGAGACTATTTCCAGGTACAATCGAACAGTGCTGTGCCACTGGCTTTCGTCAATACTGTTAGCTGAATAGAAGGTAACAGAGAATGCCAGCTTCTCTAAGTACAGAATAATTTCAACACTGATGCATTTATTTGTTCTTGATATATAGTCCAGTTCAGCAACCAGCAAATGCTTCTCTGGTATGGTATGTATCAGCATTAAAGAAATGATCTCGCACTGTATTTCAAGAGTGCAATACAAACTTTTAAGGCCTACAGTTTTAAAGGCTCTTCAAGTCACAATTTAACCGCACTTTCGTTGGGACATGAAGAAATATACCGAATACTGGGACTAAAAGCTTTTGTAGGACTGTGTTGGCTCTGATTAATTCATAAGTCAAAAGAGTAAGTGAGAAACAGGTTTCTTTGAGTGCAAGTGCTACATATGTAAATACTTCATATGGAAATACTAAAGTGCAAACACATTCTACTTCAAACAAATACATCTAGTTTTGCCCAGAATAGATTTATGAAAGAATCAGAGGCAGCCTAATATTTCTAAATCTGTCCTATAGCAGCAACAAGGCTACTGACTGCAGCTAGCATTAGAGTTTGTGTAATAGTAATACTTTTGTTCTCATTTCTACGTACTTTTTTTTTTAGCAATTAACTTTTTGGTAGCAGAAAGAGATACTGAAATTTGAAACTTGACCATTATATAGGACTTGTACTGCTGTTTCACTGGGAAAAATACACATTCCAAGACACTGCAACTTATTTTGATAGAGTGCACTAAAGCAGTTTTCATTCATACCCTTTTTTTTTTTTTAAACAAAGTCCAAGGTGGAACCTTTTTTATTTCTATGCAGAGGTTCATTATTACAGGGAGGGTATCAAATGACACAGCAACTATGTTTCTTGAAACTATTTGTTTTCTATGAATAACAGAGCTGCAATATAACCTCACATACCTGAAAGTTAAAGCTCTGTCTCTGCCCAAATAATTCTTTAAAAGGGAGTTTTAGAAGATGCTTTTATGCAACACAAACAGAATATATTGTCAGAGTTAATAAGTATTTCAGAATTTGACAATATATCCAGCACACAGTAGTTGAGTTAAAATTAGAACAATTTCTCCATAATTTCTCGGTGGCTTATCCTAGTGCTAGAATTCTGGGAAGGTTACAAGTTACGTCCAATTATTATTCTAATTATGTCCCAAATTCATGTATCTAATACAGTATAGAGATGGCTGAACACTAAAGTGAACTTACAGCATATGGCTGTTCTTTCAGTGTCTTAGCATATGTGAATAAGGAAAGGAAAAATAAGGAAGAATCTGTTATGTGTTGGATGAAATTTTCTCTAGAAGCCAGAGCTCATGACATACTTATTTTTCTAAATCCTGCCTAAAGCGTGAAATCAGTCTTAATGCGTAGACCTTCTTTGTGCAGAGACCTCCTCCTGCTCAACTTTTTACATAGGATGAAACTTCACAAATACGTGCAATCAAGCATTAGAAAGGGAAGTAAAAGATGAAACAAACCCTAAGGTTTATATGAATGAATATGATTTAACTCTGTTTCCCTTACATGCCTTTTTCCCCTCTTGCTCCCAAAAGTAAGAAAGGAGGAGGAAATCTCTCATCTGAACTGAAAATGTGACCTTTTTTCAACCATTCATTTCAATTAAAAATTAAACAAGAACTTCGGAAAACTCCAGCCAATGGAAGAAAACCTTAAAACAGTAAAAAGACATTTTTCATCAAGATCAAGTTTCTTTCAAAAGTCTAAAATAAACTCAGTAAGGGGAGTTGTAGTGATGCTGCCAGGCTAACAAATGAAAGTGTACTGTGACAATTTGTCCTGGCCACGAGAGGCAGCTCAGTGCTTCTCAAGCCTGATGTTTAAAAACTCAGTCATTTCCTGCCAAAGTGAGAGACTTTAAGAGTCTCAATTTATACTGAAGCTGTGAAGATGAAGCTGAAAGTTTTAGCACCAATGGTAGGGAAAGTATATGGCACAGGTAAGAAAAAATAATTCACCTCCTCTCAGTTTTCTGGATAATGCTGCACCTGCTTCCTCTCAGGACTATTGCCTCTAGCATTACATTACAGCCTTCCTGTAGTCCTGCTCAATGAGTCCCCAGTTTCTTTTCAATATTGAACAGTTAGAATCTTTCACCATCACTATACATTACCTACAATGTTATAAGCACTTTTCAAATGGATACCAAACCACCCTTTCTCTCCCCAAACCCCTTTTAGTTTCATTATATCTAGTTCTGGTTTCTACAAAATAATCTTGCATTCTAAATAAACAGATTCTTATCCTAGGAAAGCCAACACACGACAAAATCACTATTTGAAACACTTTAGCAATGTTGAGAACACATCTTGAAGATGGCACTCCAGAGTAGCTGAGAGCTTCCCTATTTTCTATTGTATAGGCTTGGACTATGTGTGCACTGAACTTGTGCACTAATACCTGCTGAAGTGAAGCCTCTTGCCCTTTTCAGTTTTATTCGAGGGATCCCTTTATTCAGTTATCTCTTGCTTCTGAAGAACACAAACTAAATTTCTAATTTATACACTGAAACAATAAAGCATTTGATTTCACCTTACCAGTATGTTATCTGAGTGATAAATGGAATGTGATGTCAAGACATCTTACAGCCCTGTAACCACGCTTGGTGAATCACCTTGTTACACCCTTTCCCTAAAGAAGCAATATGGACTGACTTGTAAGAACAACATTTGAAACGACCTTTTTACTCTATTTTGACAGCATAATTTGTCTTTTTTTCTCTTTCCTATTTGCATTCTTCTCTCCTTTTCCACAACACTTTTTCTCCAATCACATCTGCATTTTTGACACTCTTTCTCCCACATTTACCCTCATCGTTTACTCTAACAAAACTTTCCTCTCTTTACTAAAATTTTCATATTTTAATTCATAAAACATTAAAAAAAAATATAGGATAGTTTTTGATGATTAAGGGAACATAATACCAACCACAAAATATGTCTAAATCAATACACTTCCACATATCAGAACAGCATGTGGCAGCACAGCATTATGAAATTTAGAATTGCATCAGACCCATGATTTCCCAATAGCTCTTCCTCTATAATAACTAATTTTAAACAGGAAGTCCCATTGATAACATACAAAGAAACAAAATGGGACATTTCTCTGAGTAATGCTAAGCTGATGCTGCAAGGGCTACACCCCACATTCTAGAGTGATTTATGGTACTTCTTTTTCGTACTTTTGCACAACTAAGATTAATGACTTAAAAATAATTTCTAAGGGCAGCTCTTTCCAGATAATTTGAGAAGGTTTATTTGTTATTTCTATCATTTACTGAAAAAAAGCCTAGTTCATGCAGCCTGATGTACAGAAAAGAACAGACGACAGAAGAGTAAAATATTATATTGGTCAAATTCAATATTTAGAGATATAGAACTCTTTGATACCCTGAGACCTTTATGTATGCATTTAAGACTTAAGCATAAGATGTTTTAGTTTCTAATGCTACTTCAGAGTTTAATCTGAAATGCACAAGGACAAAAGGTTCTAACAGATTTCTGCTGAAAAGAAGTGTCATGTTTCCTTCTGTCAAGAGGGAAATGTACAGTCAGAAAGAGAAAGCTGGGATCATTTCTGACAGCTATAAGAATAAGAAAATACATGGTTAAACCTTTCCATTCAGTACTCTGAATTGCAAGATTAAATTACTTAAAGGAAAAACCTTTCAAGACTACTTGGTTACAGAAAAATTGTTCACAACTCCATCTTACCCTGTCACCCGAATGCCTAATATAAAAGATATTAAATATGTTACACTGTAATTGTATAACTAGCTCTATATTATAATCATGTGTGTCCATCCTCCAGGATAAGAACATCACAACATATGGACGGTGTCCCCCTGCCTCGGTATGTGAAAGCCACCTTGCCACCATGACCAGAGCACAGTGGCAGCAGGGGGAAGGACCGTTACTGCATGGACAAGCCCCAGCGCCGACGCCTCCTTCCCCAATAGTGGCATGAGGTGCAAGAACCCTGTATTAACTGAAAACAGAACTTTGGGCTTGTTGTCTTCTGTACAAACCTATCTAAACTCAAATAAAAAAACCCCCCCACACAGAAAATTCTCCAATTTCATATAGCTTTCTTGCAAGAACTAAAACTGTATGGTGATTACCCTGAATACACTGTAAAGAAGATAGCAGCTTCATTTTCAGTTGCAATATCTCCTGTCCTCATTTGTTTTATAAACATGTGGGTATTCAAAGGCACACCAGCCCATGGCCTCTGACTGGGAAGAGGCATGGACTTAAATTCAGCTTTACTTGACTCATGCATTAGCAGGAAAGCTAGTGCACCAGCAGCTGTCCTTATGATGGCTCTTCCAGTTCACGGGGTAGAGTTTGACCTCATACTGCAGGCAGACCGGCATCAGCAAATTTGGCAGAAACCCTATAAAACCTCAGAAGCCAGTGCTCCTAAGTACGGTATAAACTGAAACATATCACCCCCCATAGGCAGGTGTGGAAAGCACCTTGAGTCACACACCACCAGTGCTTTGCCACTACTAAACACAGCAAGCCCACAGATTTGACCTCTGTTGAAGTCAAAAGCAGGTACCAGCCCTCAGTGAGGCTGAATTAGGCTCCTAATTTCCTTGTGCTAGGAATATTAATGACGTTCTTAAGAGCAGATAACATTTTTTCCCTCCTTCCAAATGTTTAACACCAAAACTGGAGTTGCAACACTACTTTTAGAGTACAAGTCACTGCATAACCTTAATTTTGCTAAAAGCCCAAAGGTGCACTTACCGTCTGTTGCAACACCAGCACATCACAGAAAGGGAAACATAAGGAAGCTGGTTCTATAGGTTAGGTAGAAGAGAGAAGTTAAAGCAGCTCCGTTACAGAGATAACCACAGCTGAAGTTTTGTTACAAGATTATGAAATTGCTCATACACTCCCATTACCAAGAGGAATTAGGTTTGCTTTCATGTCAAAGCATTATACAAAAAGCTCCTATTCTTATATTTCCCTCCCACATATTTATGTATCTATTAAAAGCATCACTAATTATTTGCTATTAAGAATGAGCTAATTAGATCTTGCACTGCTTGAAAGAGATACAAAGTATATAACTTGTGTTCCATTACAATCACTGCAAACAAATGAAAACTAAATTAAGAGTTCCAAGAAAAACGGATGAGCTGACAATGACAAACCAACTATGTTTTGTTACCTTGGACGACAAACTAATTTACAAGCCTACGTAAAATACAAATATCAAACCCAAAAATAAATCAGCCCAAATCTATCGTATTTGACTTTTGGTAAATGTAGCAGCTGAACAACCGGCAGGGGAAAGTACCACAAACACATAACATTTCTTTAACTAGTAACTTGTTCTTCCTCCCTTGTAAACGTATTTAAACCAAGGAGTTACAATTACAGAAGTTTAAAAATTATTAATCTGCCAATTACTGTCAGTTTACATTGTTAAATTTATAGTTGAGGTTTCAAAGACTAAAATTATTCCAATAAAGTAAGAATGCCTGGAGTTTAATATATTTAATTGAGAAATTAAGTATTTTGAAATTAAATTCCTTGTATTTTTTTTTTTTCTACCAAATTTCACCTGGCACACTGGAAAAGCTATAATGTAGTCAAGCAAGCCACAAATGGATTTTTTTTTTTAAGTTTTTGTTTGTTTTGTTACTTTTGCTAAGCATAATCCTCTTCCTAAATCCATTTTTCAGAATAACAGCTTAAACAAGGACCTGAAGTAGTCTCTTTTCGAGTCTCTGACCCCATATCAATATCCCCCCCTTGCCTCCTTGCCTGCATTCATACCCTGGTAGAAATTTTCTTGGCACTGTTTTTGAGAACAAGGGCCACGTAATTTTTAAACTTCATTGCGTTCTGCTTTGGCTACAATGCACTCTTCACATCCGTACTAGTGCCAAAAATGAGACCATCTTTGATATGGTTCACCACTCACTGATGAGCCAGTTATCGTTCATGTACAAAAGGTTGCAGCTAATACAGTCTGCAAGTGGAGACAGATGAGTAGTCTAACAGGTATTAGTCTGCCTTTCAACCTTAAGGCCAAAAGAAGTCACAAAACAAGGTTTAGGATCCAGTCCTTCAGATAACTAACAAAAACCTTAACTTATCCTGTTAGCAACCCCATCTAGTAATTCTAGATGTTCAATCTTTTCTTCCCAGTGAATTTTAATTATTTATTGTATTTTAATGTAGTCAATGTCTGTTCAGTCGTGGACAAAATGATCATTTTCATAAGTAAAATGAATGTCAATAAATAAAGTTGCAGGAAAAACACTGCCTTCCCTGTGTACAGAATCTGATCTGTTATTGCTTTGAAACACTGAGCCCTTAGCATACATTTACTGGATTGCAGGACTAAGGTTTTCCAGAGTACACAGACACAGCATAAATATGCCAATATTGCAACGTGTCAGCTGTGTATTAAAAACATGCATTTATCTGAAAAGTGGCATTTCTTTCTCATACTGTTGTAAGTTATATGACAATCAGATATCGCACAGGTAACTTACTGGAGGATAATTTAGAGACATAATTATGAATATTGCAGAACATGCAGGTCTGCAAACCAATTTTGCTCAAATACCTAAAGGCAAAACAAATAGTTATCAAACTCCACAGCAAAAGTTAGTCATTCAGTGGTATGTAAATCTTCTCACACATCAAGAATACAGCTGTCCCTTGCCTATGTTGTATGACTGCCAATACTGCTAAAGCTATTAAGGATTTATTTTTCAGACTAAACGCCCAAAATCTGTTTCCAAGAAAAAAAAAAAAATAGGGCACAACAGCCCAGTTTTGTAATTGCTTATACACAGCCATTTATATATACATGTATTTATTAGGTTTTCTTTCTGACTACAGTAAAAACACATGCCTACACTTGGAAGAGCTTCTGATGCACGGCCACATTGCTTTTACACTGAGAATATAGAAAAGGAATGCAAGTTTCCCAACCACAGTCTGTGCTACAATTACATTTAAGCTTTAAAAAATAATTTCAAAAAAAAAAAATCAAACTGTTATCTTTGTCTATTTTGGCTAATAAATGGCATAACTCCTTTCTGATGCATCTAGCTAGCTAGAATCTCAGTGTGTGAAAGAAACTCCTGTGAAATACGAGAAACTACATGCCTGCAGCAATATACCAGAGACCAGTGGTTCTGCAAGGAGTAGAACTAGTAAAGTTTGGTTTTCTACGGAGATGCATCTCATGGCTGAGTATTTTGGAGGTGAATAAGCAGTGGGCAAGGTGTTTATTCCAAGGGGTCTGGTGTTATAAGTAAAAGCATGACATGGAACACACACAGTAAGTCTTTCCAAAACTTACCAGTAATACCCACAGCCAGGAAGAAACCTCCAAAACATTGCTCATGTAACCTCAGAAAATTATGAAGGCAATAAACACTAGCTCACAAAACATTTTTTTTAATTTATTATTCATTTGCTGTTGAGAATAGGAGAGCACTTTAAAGGTCAATTGTCTGCTGGGATGCCAGCAGGAAAAGACCAAATAAGGAGCCAAACAGTACCAAGAATGAAGGACAGTGTCAAGATTTTTCTGATGGAATTTATCGATTCAGCCATTGAATTTCTCACAAAGAAAGCCTCACTAGAGGGAATACAAAAGTTTTTACCTGCTGAAATATTAATGTTCAACAATTTGATGTCCAGTATGACTTATTTTCTGATGTTTGGCTAATTGGTACTGTTTTGGTATTGACCGATCAGAGAAAGGCCCATAAATGTCCCATCCTATGAGGTTTCTCAGTGATACCAATGCCAAGGTTTTGATTTTAAAATGATAAAACACATGGACTAAGTTTCATAGTACTGTTTATTTAACTTCAATTGATAATATACTTGATTTTGTTAGTGATTGTGCTGAAAAGAAACATGCCAAAACAACCTGAGATACAAGTTAGTCAAGCTTTTCACTAGAGCATACTAAAATGCCTCAAGGCTTGCCATTCCAAAGGTCCCTGTATTTTTTATTAAAAATACCATTCCAAAGAAATAAATCCATTTTGCAGCCTGCACAATTGATGTCAATGTTCTATAAAGGTAAACACTTCTGGTGTGAACATCTGATAAAGAAATATAAATAAAACACAATACATCACAGCTATTGGTACCATCTGTCAGATAGTATGCAATTATGGCAATAATGTTCTTTTCAAACCCTTAAATAAAAAAGTGTATCTGGCAAAGATGTTGAATTAAAGGCAGCTTCATTCTGGAATCATTAAGTCAGTGATATTTTTGAAAATCATTCATGCTAGTTTCTACAACCTGTACATTGTACCATCTAAAAGCAATAGCTTTTTACAAATATGATCTATTTCAGATGAGGTAAACTCAGAACTCTAATGGATGGTCATACGTAAAAATAGTTCAGTTCTCTTTGTAGATTCTGTATCTAATCAGAAAGTCCCATAATTTAAAAATTCCTTAAATCCTAAATTGCAGTGACAAGTACTTCTTTAGACCTTACAGAATTCTCACAGTAACATCGTTATGATTTTAATCTACTTCTTTAGGGAGACTCACTTGCTAGGAGTATTTTATACTGCAGAATGAAACACGAGATAGTACTCATGCATTTACCAGCCAAATTTAAGAGATTCAACAGTAGTGAACATATTAATGAAAGCTTTATAGACACAAAAAAAAAAAAAGCCATTGTGTACTTTATCTTCATTTTATGTGATTCAGCATGTAGGAAAAACAGGGCTTCAAATATTATAACTAGTTCTCCTTCTGTATTTCAAACAGGTAGTTATCATCAGACATGATACATACAACACTGTACGAACTAATATTCTGCATGTTAGGCTATATGAATATTATGTCTAGATATAGTCAACTATAAATAGATATGCATATGCTTGCTTTCCCATGCTAGTTCAACTAAGCATGTGATTCATTCACAAATACATATGCCAAGACAACATCAGATAACTCCAAAATCTGACGTGCTATTCACTTGGTATGTCACTAGGTTCATAATTTTAGATTCATTATTTACTTCTATAAAATACATATGAAAATAATTTGTGTTCTCTCATGAACTTTACAATATTTGTGACTGAACACAGGCTTGAAAATATAAATAGCATGTCATTTTAATCAAATGTGAAACAAGTGGCTATTTTTGAGAGAATGTTTTTTAATCACCAATTAAGGATGAACGATGCAGGTACAAAATAGCATCCAAAAATATGCAGCAGAGAATAATGCCTAGAAATTTGAGACACAGAGCTCTTAGTTATAAACTAAAATTTCCAATTTAAATATTCACTTGATTACATTTGTACGTGAACAGAACTGAACCATGTATTCCAATAGCCTGAAACAGAAGCGTCACATCTGAATACATTTCAGATTCCAGGGAGTCAGGTTCTTCAATTTTTGCTTATGGTCCTTGTAGAGGTGTACTCAAGTTGTAAATAAGAGCATATGAAACAAATTATTTGACCTGGGCATATTTTTACAGATTATTTGCCTCCTCATGTACTCCTTTTATGTCTATGTACATCTAAAAATTATGATCAACTATATCTAACAAGAGCTAATAGGTGGGAAAACTTACCTTCTGTTTGTAAAAAAATACGTGTCTAAAGTATGCAAGACATACAAATATGTAAAAGGCA
Organism: Rhynochetos jubatus; assembly: GCA_027574665.1. Taxonomy (NCBI): domain Eukaryota; kingdom Metazoa; phylum Chordata; class Aves; order Eurypygiformes; family Rhynochetidae; genus Rhynochetos; species Rhynochetos jubatus. Next base: position 12,483,542 of record CM050655.1, read on the forward strand.
CTGTAATACCCGCATTAGCTGTGAGTACACACCTTTATTCCTTCCCTCACAAATATAGTTTGCTAAGAGATTAAGTGCATTCCTGGGTCACCTCCTAACCAAACTGCAAAGATCATTAAAGATTATCCTGTTCATCTTCTGAGAAGGCAACTGCATGTGCCTTGTATGAAAGGGAATTGCCAGGATACCCTTTACTTTAAAATTCAACCTTAAACTACGGCATCAGAGTTACTGAAAGCAACTGCTTTAGTTATTATTGATCAGGGTTCATGTTTAAGCACCATAAAATGAACATTTCATCATATCAGCTGTTTTACAAGTCAATAGATGTCGATGCATCTCACAAGAATGAAGATAGTTTTGTTGAAGGGTTTTGGGGCCAGGGGGTGGGTGGTGTGGTTTGGGTTTTTTGTGGTTTTTTTGGGTTTGGTTTTTTTCTTTTCATCCCTGCTGTTTTCATATTTTATATTAAATTTTTCAGACATTTCTTCAGGTGGTGGAAAATAGCAGCGTATGAGCATCATTTAGCTTTCGCACACTTTAATTCACCTATTATGTTGGAAAAATCCATATTGCTTAACTAGTTATAAATGAAAAGGCGGCTTAAATCACTTAAGAACTCCTGTTAGAAGTGTGTCACACACTTCTAATCAAACACGCCGCCCACACTTCTGTTCAACTGAAATTCTTTTTTCATCTCAAAAGGCCCTACATCTATCAATGAAATATGAAAAATACTTCAGATAATTTTGAAAAACGGTTAGTGACTAAAGTATAAATACTGCAAGCTTCTTTCCAAGAGGAGCGATTTATTCTCCACATTCAGAGTGGACCACCACTAGGAATTTTCAAATTTAGGTGCAGCCTCACATCACTGGACTGAAATAGCTGGAACCAAAAGTTCCTGAAGGGCATTAAATCTCAGTGAAACCTAACTAGTGTGATCCGACACATGCAACTGCTGGCTGAAATTTTTGTTTGAACAGCTGCCCACTGCAAACTCTGGTTTTGATTGAATCTTTTTTTCTGTTAGATGTTATTTAGACATAAAACTCTAACAAAAAGCTCAAGAGTCTTCAAAATATTCTGAAATTTAATTTCACAGAAAAAAATGTTGAAAATTTTCTGTCAAATAATTATTTTTGTATATTTTTCATTATTTAAATGTGGAAGATCGGTCACGCATTTTTACTTTGGGACCTACAGTATGCCGTAACATGATATACCATAATGGTGTAAATAATTAACTTGATATCACATTTATATTGTATGAGAGCTGACTATTCAGCACAGCTGAGGGCAGAAAGAACAGCCCATCTACAATGGATGCCTGAAAGGTGAACAGTTGGGAAAGGCATGTATGACAAGAATTTCATTTGCTCAGCTCAGACTTCAAGGTGTTTCAGTTCAAGTTCACTGCAATCATGTACAAGAAAATCATGTCTCACGAACAGCATTCCATCTTCAGTGTCTTTGGTGCAATCTATAGTATGTCTCTATAGATACATCTTTGAATTTGTGAGCAGCACGTGTAGCTCTATGCTGTATCTAACTTCAATATCGAGGCTTGTTACCAATCTCCCGAACCATCCAGTCTTCCTCAGTTGTAAAAACGTAATAAATTGCTTTTTTCCCCTAGTGTATTTAGCACTCATGAAAAGTGACAGATTGACAGGCTGGGAGACTGAAGTATTCTGTTTAAATCACAGAGAAAAGGGAGGAAGTGGCAATGACAGACTAAGGAACCAAAACTGAATTAACCCTTTGCTCAAGTAACCACAGGAGGAGAAAATATGAGTCCCAATGGAACAATCTATGGCCTCCTGACAACAGGGATCCTGACTGTTGGTGGCAAATATCAAATAATATACAGAACCCACACTGCAGCATGCATCTATACGTACATACATATGCGTGTGTTAAGCGAAAGGTTTGGCCAGTTTATAGTAAAATCCTGGAGAAAACCCCTAAACAATCAAACATCTGACATCAGCTTCTTCAGAAAGTAAAAATTATCAGCTGCACTGTAAGGTGAATGGGTAGAACATAACACAAAATACTGCTGGGAAATTATTAACATTTTACCCATTTTTGTTGTTTCTTAAAGCAGGTTTCAAAGAAGCTAAGACTTACTGTCTAAAAATTCAATATTCAGGCACTGCACAGCACATAAAAAAAGTTTAATTTGTATAAACAGTGTTTATAGGTCTCTGTCTTCTGCTAACATCTCTTTCTCAAAAGTTTATGAAAAATATCTTGCCCCAGCTGTCAGCATCAAGATGTAGCAATGAGTCTGCATTGGTAAAGAGTCTACTTGTTTATCTTCTGAAGAAAAAAAACCTCTGAACAACTAAGAAATAGGAAGTTTCAAAGGACCAGTGTCCGATTAGCATTTCTGGAAGGAAAGGGAGAGGGCATTCTTTTAATAAATCCACCACAAAATTTGGAAGCCACCTCCACTTTATCTGTAAAGGAGCCACAGAACATGCAACAAATTGGTTTGGACACAAACTAAACAGGCAGAACCAGATGAGTGAAACGTTTGCACATGAGCAAAGGAACTGTGCTCATTCAAGCATTAGAAGTCCTCTGAGGTCTAACTCTAGTGCTCTTTTACATGCTGTGGCTAAGTAATAATAATTGTCCATCCCTGTAGAAGAGAATGAGCCTGAAAATTGCGTAAAACCACCACAGTTGGTCCTAGTGATGGACCTGAGCCATCGCATGTGCCCTCAAACAGGCTGCAGGCATCAAGAGTGAACAGTGCTGTGCCAGTGGGGACACTGAACATAACTGAAGTATCTTCTCCCCCTGGGAATTGGAGCTGGCTATCGTGCCCTGGAAAAAGTACCCTATGGTTTTGAAGAGTCACTTCTATACAGAGTTTCAGTGAACTTCCTATCTGATCTTGCAGACTGATAGACCTTTCTTGTCCTCTTTTGAGAAATGAAGGTCCCAATGGATACATATATTTATTCTCTGAGAAAAATTGTGACTTACTACCCTACTGGGCTGAGAAGGGAAAATAACACCTATTTTCTGTGATCTGGAAGTGTGTCATAATACTTATCAAATATGTTACATTAATGCAAGAATCCGAACAAGCCTTCATTGCCTGGACCTAGAGCTGTAGTTAGGTTTATTTATGGATTTATTTATGTCACCAAATAAACACTCCGGGCTAGATCTTTAGTTGGCTTTAATCAGTGTTGCTCTACCTAAGTGCCTCAGAAACCTAACGTGGAATGGCTATAGAAGTATGCAGGAATGCCACTGAAAATAATTCCTTGCTTTGAAGATACTCCGAGAACAAACACCTACCACAGTGACAGGGGCTGCAAATTTAACAACACTTTTTAGACAACAGGCTGGTAGTTAACCATAAACTTTGTTAATAGCAACCTATATCACTGACAATTCCGAAAACCGATCCAAGTTTTTCAGTCTCCCCATTAAATCCTGAACATCAAAAATATACAAAAGGTTAATGAGATTTGAAGAGTAGTTTTGAGGTTGTTTTCAGTTTAATTTCAGTGGTAAAATCACAATAACTCTGTTACATGAAATGATCATTAAAGCAGCATTAATTGTAAGGGCAACCTGACTGTTCAGCTGAATTGAACTCCTCTCAGTAATTTTTCGTTGCTTCAACCACACACCTACAGCAGCAAAGACCAGTGGTCTTAAACAACCCAAACATTTTGACAGATCCAGCAATGAACCGGAGACATGCCCACCTAGAAAGCTTTCTCTTGTAGGAAACACCTGCACTGCTCTGCTGTACAGTGCATTTGTCACTTGGGAGCTGCAAAGACAGCGCCTGACACATTCCTCCACTCTGAGCCACTCTGGGACACACTGGTTGCTCTGATGATTTCCAGTGGGCAGATGTTTCTTCCCTTCTGTTATATTTTAATTTCTCAAGTGGGTGGCAAAAACAGATGTTACCATACACATAAATAAGGTACTCGCTCATATTATTCTGAAAGAAACGGGAGGTTATCCTTACGGCTTGATTCAGTCTACAGATGATATAAAATGTAGTTTACCGCATGCATACATACTCAACGATGTATACATGTATAAAATGTATGACAACACATATACAGACATATACAAATGCCCACATACGCTTGCATAGGGCAACATGTATCATTTTATAGATTGAACCAAGCCCAAAGCAGAATGTTCTACCTGTTTCAGAATATGCAGCATTCTGAATGGCATCGCATATTCTATACATGTATGAGCCACAGGAATAAATTTTGACTTTCTCCTCAACTGTTTCTCCAGAACAGATGATAGAGAAAATAGGTGATGCCAGATAAGCTTCTGTTTTCTCCTACAATGCCATCTCTTTGTTTTACGTATGTGGTGAAAACTAAGGAAAATGGGAACGACAAGGGACTGAAGACTGACCGCAGAGAACACCCTAGACAATAAAGATTCTCTACTACCAAAATTACGGTACTGAGAGTTCGCTGCTGTCACAAAAAGGTGGGATTTGCCTCCAGTAATATTATCAAAGTTCAGCCTAGCAAATCAGTCCCCTAATTTCCTTCAGATCCCTAGTCGCCTTTCTCCTTCAGTACCTAAACATCATAGCTACCTAAAAGTAGTGAGAGCAAAATGCAAGACCAGAGGGATAGATGTAGTAAAATACTTCTACTTCCCACTGCAAATGCAGCCACTTTCACTGCTACAACAACATGTTTGGTAATGTACCACTAAATTTCTCTCGAGAGCTACTACTTTTGCTCCATTTCTGTACCATTTCCAGGTGACTGATGACCTGCCCATCAGAGCACTAATCCCCACCCACAGCACAGATATGAAGTGGAAAAATCCATGTAAAATGTATCTGTATTAATGCAACAATTTTTCACAGTTCTCTGTCAACAACCTTCATAAATTACTGCATCAGTCTCAAAGAAACAACCACAACAATCTAAGCTTGATAAAACAGTCTATTAATTACAAAACATTTTTGTGCCTTGATATGGTCCTGGTTTTTACAATGATTTTCTTTTTCATTAATAAAAGCATAAATCAAATATACTTTTCTACCAAGAAACAGTAGAAATTACTAACAGACCTTTAAAAATGTAATAAACAGCTGCATAACAAAGGCACTGGAAAACATTAAGCTTATATTATCCTCTGTATTAAGCCTAAGTCCTACCATCGTGAAATGCAGCAACTGTGATTTAGTAAATGTCAACTTAAAGAATTGCTTAGGGGTTTTTGTGTTTGTCTGTTCTTTTGAGTTCAGAAATTCTTCTGTAAAAGCAAGAAATAAAAATCAAAGTGTTTTAAAAACAAAAGAAAATTCAGGTGGACTGCCTGGCAGCTAGAAATGAATATTACATATAATTCAAAGCTGGCATTGGTATTACTAATATTGTTTTACTGGAAATAACAAACATTCATTTTTTTTAAGAGATGAAGAAATTAAGAAAGATGGATCTTACACTTCTGTCAGTAGCATGTATAAAAAGGCAGAAAGAGAGGCAAAGACCAACATTACTAATAACCAACACTTACATAATTTTGAGGAGAAGGGATTAAAAGACAAGTACTGCCTACCTCAAATGTGCATGTGTTAAACTGAAGTTTGAAAACGTAAAAGCAATATTCACATCTTGAAGGTTACACAAATACACACATTTTTCAGACTTTTAAGTAGCGTTTGTCAGGGTGGTAATGAACCTGACCTAGGATTTAACAGTGCTTTCACAGAGAACATTCCAGACTGAGTCACTCTACTGGAATGACTGGAACATTACTATAGTCACACAGAAAGCGCTTCTATTCATGCATGGTCATACATGGTTTATTTTTTTAAAACACAAAATGACTATTTCAAGGGGATTGCAATGCGATTTACTGTCATCAACTAACCTAACAATTGAATCACCAACCTTCAGCATCATTCCTTTGCAAATGGCAAAAATGACTTTAAGGTGAAATAGCAATAAGAGCAATAGCTAAAATTTCCAGGCTCATAAAACTCAGCAACAGACAAAAGGAATAAGAGATAATGCTATTCGAACCACCACAATAACTGTTAACCACTACATCCTCATGTATTTTTATAAAGACTAGGCAGAACTCTGAAATCCATTTTGTCTTGCACTTACTACATGTGCATTGAGATACTGCCATTACTATCTGAAGCAGTGATACATTCAGAGTGTGCTTGGGTAGAAAGCGTTCGACTATTTGGATACCACATAGAGGAGCTTGTACACCTTGATTTGGGGAGTACTAATCTAACTGAAAAAATTCATCAGCAGGAGTAAAAAGTGTCTTCAGTCAAACCAAACTTGCTGAATTTAGTCCAGTATAATGATTGTGTTGTTGAAAAATAACACCTTTAAAAGTTTAATTAAAAAAACCCAAGCATTATCTAAATAATGGTGTTTTTAAAAAAACAGCATTATGTTACTGTTAAAGATATTTTTCCATGTATCTTTGGATTCAATTTTTTTTTTTTTTTAGAGATTTTATTCTCTCTTCTTCCCATACTTGCATACTCACAAAAATGAATTTACATCCAATTTAATTCAGAATTTCTCAAAACCAAGGTCAAAACGTGTAGAACATGTTGCTGACAGAAATCTGGACATTCACAGGATTAGAATAGTGTAATGTCAATTGTTGGTACCACAAGGAGAAGGCATGAAAGGTAAGAAATAGAAAGTGATTTCACAAATTCTCTCTAGTAAGCTTTTCCTTCATCAATCAGTTTAGGGAATTATATTAAATCTCTCTGCTGAATAGTTTCTTTCCAATAATAATGAGGAGCCTGGCTTTCATTACTCCAGATATAATAGGTAATTCATTTGATTGTAATTGATTTTAAGCTTTACTTTCAGTTGCTACAGAATTTCCTTGATAATAAAGCATAAACTGTACAATTGTTCTGTTAAAGGTTGATTTTGCTAAATAAACAACAACACGACCTACCTTCTCAGCTTTAGAAACTAAAACAAAAAACTGGCATTGAAAAAGCTGGGTGGGGTTTTGCCTTCAGAGGATAATATGCGTACACAAAGTCATCAGCCCTGAAGGTCTGGTTTCATTAGCAGGTTCTTTGGTATTTTGGGCTTCCACATTTTTATTTGTTCGTGAATTGTGAGTAGCAACACTGAATTATGGGGTGCTTTTCATGATTTCAAAAGGAACATGAAAAGAACCCCCAAATCATAAAGCAAATAAAACAAATCTTTTTAGAATGTTCTAACAAGGCTACCTCACACAAACATGGTGCGTAACACAAGGCTGACAACAGAGTGGAACGAAACTGTTCCCAACTTCTGGCTGTGATGATTTCTGTATCCATGCTTATGTACCTGTAGAACCTGCACTACTCAAGTGACTGGCAGCCGGTACTGGAACTGCATCAGTCCTGTGATACCGTGTGTAAGGAAACAAACCATTGTACTGAATCTGAGGACTAGTTTCCATGTTTAACAGGGTATTTAGAAAAGTTTATTCCTTCTCTTTTACACATTAGAAATCTGCAGACATCTCAAATCTCAAGTGGCTTTCAAAATTCATTTGTCAACATATTTGACTAATACTGTCTGCATAAATGACAGCTTGAGAGAGTGGTTGTTGAGATTGTTTGAAGCAGCACATCTCTATCTTCGTTTATTTCGTTCTGATAGAATTCAGCTGTGCAAATCACATGGGCACATGGCAGTAGCTTTAATCAGCTAAGGTTCTCTACTCTTGCTTTGCAATGGTGAACTGTTCCAGGTTTTAATAAGAAAATACTTACATTTATTCCTCACCTGTGTGAAAGTTCACCTTACCCGTGTTCTGATTTGAAAACACCTTACTTGTGCTTTGCACTCATTACTTTGCAGGGGAAAAAAATTACATTCACTCGGGGTTTTTTACGTATTTTTAGTAATCATGTAAAATTAATGAGATTAGTATTTATTTTAAATGGATTCTGTGGGCATTATGTGGCTAAGGTTTTATCTATTTGGGTAATTTTCCACACAGAGGTAATCTTCCACTTTATTATACCACGTACTAATATAAGCATCCCAAAAATCCAGCTGAAACCCCAGAACGCTTACATGAATATGAAAGTGATATAGTATCGTCAGCAGAACGTAAAAATCCAAACCTATTTCTGTTTCTGCTGCAACCCACAGTCTCCACCTCTCTTTCCAGTCTCTCCTTTTACGTCTCATATTTTGTTCATAAGCTTCATCTGTCATTATGAGCGTCATTAGCCATCTGATTGTAAGTTTTGCTCTAACTACAACAGATGATATTAATAAAGACTACCTTGTTCAAACCAGAAGATGGCTTTACATGAGTAGTTACCATCTCTGCTAGATATTCTTTTGAACTTAATACGACTGAAACTGGGAAGTATCACATGGTCACCAAAAGCAGTAAAATATTTCCCAGTATTTCTTCATGGAAAGACCTTAAGCTTTGAACCACTCCTTACATTCCTAAGCTTTATCCAGAAGTAGTACTTGGCTGGGCATATTTTTCCTGTATGGTTTTTGCTTTGGTCCCTTGGGATTTTAGAAAATAACAAGCTCAAGGAAACATTGATTTACAAAACTAAAATAACATTACCTGACACATCTGTTAAGTTTGTTGCAGTAATTAAATCCGTTGTTTTGAATTAATCTGAAAGCATTTTTAAAACCTAGTTAAAACATACTGATAATTTAAGCAAGTTATAACCATTGAGAGATCCATTGACACAAGGGTCTTTCCCAAGCCCTGAAAACAATACTTGCTCTTACGACAGACTTCTAGGTTTCTGCACACAAAACTAACCTTCAAAGTCATACAGTCAGGATCGAAGTTCTTGATGAAACAACACAGACTAAGCTAAGTAAGACAACAAAATTTTCATGATCTACAGCATGAGAGGGGAATTAGGTGTGGATGATAAAAGGCTTAAAAAAAAAAAAATTATTTGGCAGAGGGAGGTGAACCCAAACCAGAATTTATCCAGTCCCAAGTCTGACTATTATTTTGTGAGCACTGCCATTGGCCCTGATGGCGCTATGCTGACAGGGCTCAAAGTCAGAATGGCTCAGGTGAACAGGTTAGGGACCAACATTGTGCACAGCATGGTTATGAGCCTGAGCTAGCCTTTCTGTGCCAATTCAGCGACTCTGTAACTTGTTTAATTTGCGAGCACAGGGAGAAGTACAATGAATATATTTTTGAACTATCGCCATGACTTAGTAACTTTAGACTATAAAATACACTGTAAATTCTCATTAAAGTATTCTCAGTCCTAGATTTTTACTGTTTTTTCCTAGTTTTGTAGAAGGATGACTTAAATATCAACAATTTTATATACAAGTTGTTTGCACAGTAAAAGTTCATATAATTGGCTTAGCTATTTAATTAATCTGAATGCCTTAAGTAATATATCAAAGAAATACTAAGGAAAAAAATTTTCCTAAGCAGCAATAGGCAAAATAAGTCCCAGCCCTTCCACCTTTCCTATTTTCCTATAAATCTGTGCCTTTTGCTCCTAAATCTCACTGAAGGCTCTGGATTGCATTATTTTATGATCTATTTTCAAATAGTACTTTGACTTATTCACTGGACTGCTAAACAACACATAGAAATATCTTAGAAGCGATAGCGCTTTAAACCAACACATGTAAAAGAAAACATTGCATACTTTAATTATAGGAGTTATTTAACTGAAAGTCCTTATCTTCCCTGAAACTAAACAGCTCTGTGAAAGGAACTGTTAGTCATTTGCATATCTTAATTGTAAGAAGATAACATTTTCCTTAGATTTGCAGTGCAAGATGTACTATACAGCATGCAAGGCATCATCTACATCCTCTGCATTCAGGAAGCAGCACACTGTCTACTCCCATTCTTCCACTTCTTTGCCACTCTTCCCCTAAGACTTATTTTTCCTGATGTGTCAATCTTTCAAAACAGTAAGCATCATCACTAAGGTACCAACCCAAGGTATGGCTACCTTTGTGGCACAGTGACACCACCAGGCATTTCGCATCGGCAGGGACACTATGACAAACACACCGCTAAGTTAACTTACACTGTTCCCCCTTTCTGCCAATGAGATTTTAACGGAATTGTAACCTAAGAATTGCCCCTCCTGTTAAAAGCTGACATAATTTGGACAATGTGTCCTGAGAGGTGAACTTGGTAAACTGAGAGAAATAAAAGATTTAATTTTCACTGGAGTATTCATTAGTACAAGATTTCGGTGCAATACTTATTAATTTCCTTGACTGAACACGGTTCCTTGAATGAAAAAAAATACCATAGACAAAATTTTAAGAGATAATTCAAGTACGTAGTACAACTCCTCACTTTTACGAGTTCTCCATGTCACTGGTGATAACTAATGAGACCGAGTAAGCAGGGTTCCTTGGCCTTGCCCAAACAGAACCAACTACCCAAACCCCCATTTCCACTCCCCTATGACCACCCACATGACAGTGGTAGGTGGTGTATTTGCAAGACCCTGTTTGAGTGAGACCCCAAAGGTGCAGTTCAAACATTGGCAACTCTGAGAGACAGACCGGCTCCTCACAGCAGTCCTTCTTGTGAGCATCCTGGGGAATGTTTGGATGCCAAACTTCACAGAAGACCACCCTCAACACAACTGTTAGGGTAGGGAGCTCACAAAGAAGCTGCTGGAATATTTCAGAAATATTTCCACATTTCTAGGTTAACTATTTTTCAGCTTACTCCTGATACGTGGCATTTTTAAGATTTGTAGCAACCCACTTTCTGTCGAGAGACTCAACATGCACTGATCACAAAGTGACGCTGTACGTATTCCAAGTTCTAGGAAGTCACGATGTGACATATCATCTATACACACACAGATACACTGTATGCGTATACATATAATCACTTTAATCTTTTCGCGTCCCTACAGAACACCAAATCTGCCAATAAATTCACATTCTGTCCATATTCTGTAATATTATGAAGTTGTAAATATGTTTTCCTGATGCTTTCCAAGCACAAGTTTTGTTGTGGATGGGAAAGATATACACAACCATCATTACTAATTGAGTATAGGAAGACAAGGCAGAAAAAACATCTAAGAATTTCTCCACACAGTTTTAGATTCTTGTGGTTCCTGGGAGATTTATAACAAACATGCAGCTTTTCCTCTCTTTTCAAGATCTGAGGTGGGAAAGGTACCATGAGTTAATAATTCTAGCCAGTCATAGCAACTTTTGTTTTCTAATATGCCTTATTATTTAGTGAAGAAGGTATTACAAAGGTCAATTTTTAAGCTGCACTCTCCTCATGGTTTCTGTACCTCGGAAAGGTTTCTCCAAAGTGCACTCAAGTTCCTTCCTAGAGACAGAGGCAGGAAATCATTAGGAAAGGAGCTTGGAGTAAGTGCACACCGCTTCCCACTTTTTCAGTAAGAGCACAGGACACACACACAAATCCTTTCTGAAGAAAATAACTGGGGAAAAAAAAAAAGAGCAAAAGAACCTCAAAGATGTAACAAAAAGACAATAAAGACATCACAATCAGATCTGAGGAGAGCTGTTAGGAATTTTTTTAAATCATAAATTGCATCTTGGAGGTCCAGAAACCATGTGGCTGTGAGGTCAATCCAAAGTTCTAACACGCTTACGCTGCTGTCTGACAAGCCTGGCAGACCATGCCTATGCTGTGGAAAGCTGAAAGACTTGCTGCCTTTGTTTGCCATGGAAGTCACTTGCCTTCAGACACAGGCAGCAGTTAAACCAAGCGGTATCAGCAGCAACTTGCCTGAATCACAGCACAGGGGAGTTACACAGGAGTTTAGCTGGTCACCCTGATGACAAATAGAAGGGAAAAGCAATGCTTTGGCAAAGTGGCACCTCTCCTGAGTTAAAAGCATGTCTAAAAGTTGCAAAAATGACAGAAACAGATAAAAACACCAGGAAAAAGGCCAAGAAATAGGCTAAAAGCCATTCCCTGTCACCTCCAGTCCCATCACAAGACATCACAGAAGAGAAGCATTCTGTCAGGAATTATATCAGAGCGCCATTTGGGCTGTGCTTGTGTCAAGATCTAGATGCAGAAGAATTATTAACATTTTACAGAACAGCATCTCACAAGAATCTGTATCAATTCATACCAAACGAAGACCCTACACAGAATCGTATCCATATACTCAAAAAACCAAGTTAATTCTCCCAGTAATACAGTCATGGTTGGTTTTTTTAATCTCCCTTCCCCATTTAAATCACCTAACCTTTCTGGTATGCAGTTATATCCCAGTGCAACTCTTCAGAATGTACTTTTGGTAAGGTAGTTCCTAATTAAAGGAGTGTGACTCCGGTTCAATAAATTGTGTATTGCTGTACAAGTGGTAATGTTATGTTGTTCCTATATGGCGTAAACAAATTCAGCAAACCCCTGTTATTCTGCAATGTCCTTCCTGCCCTTCCAGAATTATTTTTAAATTTATGTATTTGATAAACCAATACAGAATTGGTTTATGTCACAGATATTCATACCCATAAATCGAAAAGAGAAATGATAATTACAAATTGGTTTGACTTACTATAGAACAAAAGCAGTACAGCACTAATTCACTGCTTACCAGTGGCCTGAAATTGCTAATTGACTGGTAAGGCACTAAATTTGTTAACCTAACTCATTAGGTAGGAAACTCTTGGCTAGGAAATCATCCTGAATAAATATTAGTATCCATCTGGAAAAGGTCAGGTACTTTCTCTTTTATCATTAGACTCTAACTGCTTATTTATAACTCAGTGAATGTCAAAGGTCATTCTTAATGTACTTCCTGGCAAAAATATTTACTACCCTATCACAATTCTCAAAAATGAAGAAGAAAACAGCATGTCAGATACTCTCATACAAAAGAGCAGCTCTGGTTTTGCTTTATTTGCCAGCCTAGGATGAAAATCACTGTACCTTTTTTATTCAAAATCAAGGGGAAAAAGATTTCACACAAGAGCCATTCTTACTTCTAGGTTATAAACAGACAAAAACTCTGCTGCTGTAATTCCACTAGCTTCAAATAACAGGCCATGCTAGACACTATCCCTAACCAAAATGGCAAATTGAAAGAGTTTTCAAAACCCCTAATTAGCAAATCAAATGAAAAATTTATGAAATTCTGATTTTAGAGCTTCTAGACAGAGCATGTTCACTCAGCATAGACCTAGAAGGAAAAGATGCCCAAACACCTCACTCTCTGGCAGCTTTGAAAAAACACAAGCTTCCCATAAAAATGTGCACTCTCCCCCTTGACAGCACAGGGAACAAATTGTACACAGCATCAACATCACAGGAGCAAACCTCGTTAATTACTTCTCGTTTTACATTCCAGAAGATGTACATTGCCATGTTCCCTCCCTCAGCAAGAGACACTGCTACAAAAACTATCCAAATGTTGATCAACTCCTCCTATCAAAATTACAAGATCATCTAGGTAAATATTTTCTGTCAGTTATTGCCATGCCCTAGAAAATAATCTGGTCTTATAATTCAGGTGAGCATCAAAAGATTGCATCAAACAGTTCAGAAAAGTGTATATGAGCTCCTTAAACAAAAGACACAAAACTCAATAGAGGGCTTAGAAGCAGTGTGAAATACATCACTAAGACTCTGAAGGAGAGCAATACCTATGGCAACCAATTACTGATCTTTTACTCAGCTGTCTTCCATTAACAACATTCACACCAGCAGCAACAAAGCATCTTTCTCCCAGCCAAACTGCATTGTGGCTTTAAATCTAGGACTTAGACTGATATTATACAGGAAACTTATTGCTGGTGCATGTTCCTTGAGACAAGGACAGTATACAAGGGTTTCTGTTATCACACAGGAAACTCAGACTAATTTTTTCATCCAGGTATTTACAAACAATCATACAGAAAAAGCCCTTTTTTTCAGTATATGCTTTGTTTGGAGCTAAAAATCCACCTTGGTCGGCCTAACTACTAGAAGATTCACCTTCCTACTTTCTGTAGAAACACAGTTCTGGAAAAGAAACATCTGCCAAAATTGTTTAAACAAATTAACTATTGTATCAGGAATGACCAAAGGAAATTAAAAAGCATTCATGCATTATAACTTACCTTTGGCCTCCCATGCTAGGAGTAGGCACTCAAAGATGCTGACCTCTGATGCTCCCCTCCCTTTACTCGAAGATGCTCCAAAACCCAACATTTCATCTTTGCTTCTGGAGGGTCTGCAATACTGCTGTTGGCTGAGATCCTCCTTCACAGACTACTCTAGAGAGAAGAAAAAGACAAACAGGCATCATCATCCATACACAGGATTTAGGTTTCTCCATATGATTCACTGTTTACAGTTATTGTCTGTCAAAATCCCAAGAGATTCATCCACTGCTCTAATGAAATTTAAGGTGTCCTGATTTTAGTAAAGGCTTTGAAGAGCTGGGTGTAATTGGTTTAATATAGCCATCCCATAGCCCAAACCCCACACTACCCTACTCTGCAAAGTTGCTACGAGTACCTTTCATAATCAAATTAGCAGGCTGTGCCTTTCCATTCCAAACCGTAAATATTCCGGCCTCCAAACCTCTTCTCCTAGGAGACCAGTTAAATGCAAAAACTGAATTTCAAGCACAGTCTTGGATCCCCACAGTGCTAGGCTGTCAGCAGATCCTTCACAGGGCAGGCACTTGGCAACGGTAAGCCTTTCTTCTAAACCCAGTGCTACAGGTGACGAGAGAGATGGACACGGGGACAAAAGGATGACTGAGAGCCAGGTGCCATGGCCTCACTTCACACTGGGAGACTGCACGCACAGAGCACAACGCTGCCTGTTGGCCAGTGAGCCCATTTCACTTTGAGTAACCACGCTAAGGGATTCTGCCCTCAAAAGTTACATTCTATTTAAAAACATGAAAACAGGTAATAACAAACAAAGTTTGTGAAAACAAAGCTCTGTCTACCTCCATGCTGTTTCTGTTGTTGCTGTTAGGCTCCTCTACCAGCTTTCAAGAGCATGGCACAGACAGTCCCCTGCGCACTGCAAGGTAACCTGCCTCAGACCCACCAGCCAGCCACCACCTCGCCTCACCGCCACAAGATGGCTGCCAACTCCCCTCCCCCGTGCCACCACACCCCTCCTGCCCCACCTGGGCACCTAGGCCCGCCCCGGCAGGCAGCCCAGGAGGGAGCAGGGGCAGCTGGGCAGGGGCTCGCAGGCCACCATGGGGAACCAGGCCTCCCTCCCCTCTCTGGGGCTTCACCCATGCTGTGGGGCATCATGGCCAGGCCCCACAACTCTGTGGTGTCTCCAGGTGTGTGGCTGCCAGTTCCTGCCTTCAGAGGGGCCGAGCTGCCAGCAGCCGCAGACCGCTCTGTGTGCAACCCCTGGCAGGCTGCCGTGCTGGGCACGGAGGCCAGTCCTGCTTTGTGCCTGTGGAACTGCACCACACACATTGTCTTGTTTTCATATCATCTTGTTTCCTGTGGTTTCAAAGACCAAATGCAGGGGTACCATTTGTGACTCTCTACTGCCAGAGCAGATGTGCCACAGAGGAGACTGCTGGCCAGGCAGAGAGCCTGAGGCCTGAGACAAACCTTTGGGAAACACACGGGTAAAACTGCAGAGGTAGGACATCAGGGCAAGCAAGCCACCCCCTCCCAGGTTCAGCTCTTCAGAGGCCTTCGGCGGCCCCCCCGCAGCAGGCCCGCACACAAACCAGCCTTCAGACACCGCCGTGATGGTTGGCGGGGCGTGCAGCCCCTGCAAGCAGAGAAAGGACCGCTCGGCTTTTTGTATTGCCAAAGCACACAAGAGCAGCCATCTCCTCCCAACCACTGTGCAAACACTAGCCGTGGGGAAGCACACAATCAACCCGAGTGCAAGCACCGAGCTTTGTGCAAACAGGACATACGCGGGTACCAAGAAAAGCTCAGTCTGACTTTCCCTTAACGTCTCATGACACCTGGAGCTGGGACCAACTGTGGATCTCTCTGTGTCAACTTAATGTTGCCCAGGGTTTTTTGGTACACCCCGGGATTGAACACTGTAATGAGAAGCATACAGCAAAAGTGCTGTACTTTTGTCATAGGCAGAAATAATGACAGCTCTTAGAAATGTGAGACAAGTTAGTTATACACTGCCATTTTGCACCTTAAAGTATTAGTAAGCAACAGGAGTTCTGTGTCTTAGGAAATCTGAAGAATATTTTTTCTCCTGTTCTTCAGTATTTTTACAATCTACTTTTCTGTGCTTTAGAGTACGAGTTTTATTCAATTATCTAATCCATGTCTAGTAATTAATCAAATTGCTTTAAATGATGAAATTTGATCTAAAATCTTTTGTTCATTTGCAAGCAAGTGAAGTTTGATAAGAACAGACAGTTGAGCAGTGCTTGTAAATCCTTGTGGAGCAAGGAAATTAACATCTTGGCACCCAGCTCTGTAATGATGTGCCTGATTTCATGGAAAAAAGACAACAAATTAATTTCCATGCAGCTATAACACTTCTCATTTAGTTTAGCTTAATTATCTCATTGAAGGATGAAAGCTGAACGTTTTTTTAGGCATACCTGGTTCCTAGAATGTGCAGTAGTGTTTAAAATGATGAATCTGAAACTTTGTGATAAGAATACCTCAAGGCAAAACACATTTGCATTACAGGAATAAATTCATGGTGGTATCTGAATAGTCAACAAAATACTTGGCTAGTAGTACTTTAAAGGGTACTTTATATACATAATTAATTTGGCAGTGATCATTTGCATGAGTCGTAGCCTGCTACTTACTGTAACCCATGCTGTTTCTAAGCAGTTTCATAAGAAAGGGAGAGGAAGGTCAACAGAGTAAGCGGCGTAAGGCCATCTGATCTGTTTGTTCTCCTCAATGAACACCCTAATGCAGGCGTACCCACCAGTACGCTAAGCGGCAAAATACAGGGAAAACTTGCGTGGCTTGTAATATTACCTGTGTTCCCTTCTTGCTTCCTTTCCCAAGAAAATAGCCCCATCCTGTTTTCCTCTGGCCTAGGCATGCTCAGATAGTCTGAACCCCTAAGTCTGTTTCTGTGCTTCTGAGTATTTTATGCATCCCTTTCCATACCTTTAACATGCATTAAGATGAGGCTTTGGCTATCAAATAGGACACAAATTGCCATCCATTATTCTTTTTCCTAAAGGAATATTCAGCTCTTGAATGTTTACTGTTCTCGCTGTTGAAGCGGTGAGTGCAAAGTATGAACAGAGATTCAGTACGTTCGCTCTAATCTTGTCAAAATTTCTCAAATTGCACTATGAATAATTCAAACAAAAGTCACTGACTTTCTCACATTTACCACCCAATATAACCTTTTTCTTCATTTTTTCTTCCTTATTTTTAATTACAGAAACATGAACATATGCATATCTGAGTCCTGGTATGCGCTTTGCATGGTGTAAGTGAAAGAAAAAAAATGAAGAAAACCAAAAGCTTTTGTTTCTTTCTTTTAAAAATGCATTAAACGGGGAAATCCTGTTCCCAGCTGTTGTAGGTGTGTTGAAGGTTAGTCAAACTAAATGTTTGTTTGATGAAAAATAAGTTCCTATTTGTTGAGAAAAAACAACAGGTCATGAAAATATCAGCTTTTTTCCCTTCAGCTGAAACACCCACAGTACTCCTGTCAGCACACCTTATTTATCATCCATGACACTGAGCTTGCTTTTCTTATTTTATTCACTTAAAAAAAGTCCCATGTCTGAGGAGATGGGGATTTTTAACTTTTTTATCTACTCGAATACTATTTTTCCAATTGCCTACTAAAAATTACATTTTAACTGTTTTTAATTTTATGGAGAGACAGCAGTTCCCCTGACGGACTGCATAATTAATCAATATGAATGGTTAACCAAAATGCCATGAAAAGTCCATAGTTTGGGAATAAGATGGACTTCAGAACATGACTGAAGTAGTCTGTATGGAAATCTTGATCATATAAAACAATGTTAGAGGAAACCAATTCCCTGAATGTAAATAAAATTTTGATAATAAATCTGGTAAATTGTTTGAAGACATTTAAAACATCATGATGTGCAAGAGGATTGTGGAAATTGAATACATATGTCTCATTATAAATTAATTTTGGAAATACTTCCTTGAACCTAATCACTACTAGCCAGGTCTTGCTTTTGATTAATTTCTAGACATTTTGAACAAAATGTTCCTTCTCATAATCCTTTAAAATTCCATACTTTAACTGTCATATTCCATTTTTGGAGGTGTTTTGGTTTAGATATTACTTCTTTTCAAGAGGTACTTTCAAAACTCAGGTCACATTTAGGTGCGTAAGCTGTAAGTATCTAACCTTAATTACTTAATTTAAATATTCAGCTCTTAATCTTTACATTCATAAGTTAAAATTTATATTTTGTGGCTGGATTGAATTAGTTTTTACATTCTTAAAATGCTAGCATGCTAATGTAGTAAAATCTAGAAAGAAAAACAATCTAAAAGAACTTAACTGAAGGGAAAACTGCATTTGATCTAAGCAAAACAGACGGCATTATAGTTATGGGCATTTTATTTCTGTATTGCTAGAGATAGCGGTGGCCAACCTACAGGCAAGTTCATTAATCTCCCCAGCTATGAAGAAATGGAATGTCATGCACTGCAATGTATTCTTTATTGCTATTCCTGCATAGCTTTTCCATAAAGTTCTTTGTTAAAGATAAAAATGAGAAAAGTTTAAATGGGATTTTAAGAATTTAAAATCTGTAGTCTCATGAATACTCTTCAAAACACTTTGAAGATCACCCACAGTCTGTCCTGCGATCCAGTTTATAGGCGAAAAATATAAAACAAGGTCACTATAAAGTTTACACTAACTACATCAGTGCAGATGTAGGACTATGAATATCTATAATAACAAGTACAAAAAACCTAAATCAAGCCATGAATAAAACAGTAAATCTGCTTTAAGACTTAAAAATGTAAATATGCCATTATTAAAAAAAAAGACACCATAGTGAACATTTAATCAATTTACTTATTAAAATTAATCTGCCTTCAAATATTTGTAGTTGTCAGTAATTTGGATTTCCTGCTCACAAAGAGTCATAAAATCAGGAAACATAATACCAAAGATGATGTCTTTCAGGCAGAAACGTCCCTAAATTTAAAGATGCACAGGCACTTGAAACAAGCATACAGAAATGTCAGTAGAAACACAAATGCAGACTCAAGTATTTTGAAGTCAAAATTCTTTCAAGTGTGATAATTTAGTTACTCTTGACTTAATAACTTCAACCTCAACCCATTAGTTCTCTAATAATTAAGATGTTTAACAGAAGAAGTTTTAGTATGAAAACACTTACTGTGTAAGATGGTAGCACAGAAGAATAATTTGACTTCATACAGTAAACCCATAATTACATTCCTCCGGTATTCTTTACTGTGCATTGTGTGCACATCCATGGTAGATATAGAAATATCACCTCCAACCCCTACCCCCCAACAAAAAAAAAAAGAATTTCCATCAACACCAGTTATTTTTGTTCTCTGCCACGGTTTTTTTTCCTTTACAAAGAACCTGCTATTCTGCCACAAATCCCACTTTTCTTATCCCGGAAGAAAACATGTCACGTCCTCATTTTGTTCTTCAAAGCAAAGCCCATCTAATGATTATCGCACCTAAGGATATACCTTTTACATCCACACACACGTGCCAGCTGAGAATTCCAGCTCCCTTTCCAATATTATTGAAGCACCACAGAAAAGCTGAACTGCAAGCATTATTTAGCACAAAACTTAGGCTATTTTATCAATAGACTTCACTGAATTTTACCTAGACAGATCATCATTACTTGTCTCATAACAAAACACTGATACAGAAACATCAAATGACCTTATCAACCTCATACAGCAAATACTAAGCGAGGTAAGGACATAAGGTAACTCTTCTGGCCATCAGTCATATTGTCTCCGCATTGAATCCCATTACAGGCCGCTTATTAACTGTTATTTTCACTAAAATCTGTGAGCCCAGCCCTGGTGTCAACAAGTTCTCTGACTCTGACAGCTTTTTCTAAGTAATGATTGAGTCTATCACTTTCATTTTCCCCTGTTAATCTGCCTTTCAGTCTGCAAAACGTTCAGTTAGGATCACTTGAGTCTAATGGTGAAACATCTGTAGTCTTTACAAAAGTATAAGTAACATGGTCCTTCAGGCCAGACAATGCAACATCAAGACTAAAAGCAGCAACGAGGCAAGGGCAGCATGACTATAAATATATCTTGAAACACAATCCAGGAATGATCCTTCTGAGAACAAGTTATGAAAAATGCTAATATGAATTTAATTATCAGCAGTAATTAAAATTCTGATTGATTCCTGGCTTTGCATACAAGTTCTGTAATGAGTTTTCACAGTATCTAGCATAGGTCCGAAATAGCAGAAGGTCAGAACTATCAGACCTGTGCTTTGCATGGGAACTTCAACATAGCTATAATGTTTACTAAGTTGATTGATAATGGAGTTGGTAGGGGTTAGCATGGGTTACTTGTGGGATGTTTTCCTAAATAACTGATAGCGAGATGTGGAGGGAAGGGATGCCATCCAGAGGGATCTGGACAGGCTGGAGAGGTGGGACTGTGCCAACCTCATGGAGTTCAACAAGGCCAGGTGCAAGGTCCTGCACCTGGGTCAGGGAAATTGCTACTACAGGTACAGGCTGGGCAGAGAATGGATCGAGAGGAGCCCTGAGGAGAAGGACTTGGGGGTACTGGTGGATGAAAAGCTGGACATGAGCTGGCAGTGTGTGCTGGCAGCCCAGAAAGCCAACCCTATCCTGGGCTGTATCAGAAGTGTGGCCAGCAGGTCAACGGAGGGGATTCTCCCCTCTCCTCTGCTCTTGTGAGACCCCACCTGCAGTGCTGTGTCCAGCCGTGGAGCCCTCAGCATAAGAAGGATATCAGCCGGTTGGAGCAAGTCCAGAGGAGACCACAAAGATGTTCAGAAGGCTGGAGCACCTCTGCTATGAAGAAAGGCTAAGAGTTGGGCTTGTTCAGCCTGGAGAAAAGGCTCCAGGGAGACCTTATAACATCTTCCAGTACCTGAAGGGGCCTACAAAGAAGCTGGAGGGGGGGCTTTCTACAAGTGCCTGTAGTGACAGGACAAGTAATGACAGGTTTAAATTGAAAGCGGGGAGATTTAGATTGGGTATCAGGAAGTTGTTCCCACAGAGGGTGGTGAGGCACTGGCACAGGTTGCCCAGAGAAGCTGTGGATGCCCCATCCCTGGGATTGTTCTAGGCCAGGCTGGATGAGGCTTTGAGCAACCTGGCCTAGTGGAGGGTGTCCCTGCCCATGGCAGGGGGGTTGGAACTAGATGAGCTTTAAGGTCCCTTCCAACCTAAACCATCCCGTGATTCTATGAAGATTGGCTTATAGCTTTGCAATAAAGAAGAGCATTTTGTAACCACCTTATTTACTTTTGTCATTTTGTTAATTTTGTCAAGTTAACAGTTTAAGAAGTCATCTAATCAACACACTGGGCTGCTCAAAAAGAAAAAATGTCAAGTGTCCGATATGTATAGAACAGGATTTGAGATCAACAGTACAGTTAGTCACAAAACTGCAACATCAGTTTCATATTAAGTATTTTCTGTCTATATAATTCTAATGTCTACGATTTAAGCTTCTGAGCCTTTAAGGTTTGCAGACATATCTATTACAATTTTAGTTTCCTTTGTTATTTCATGTAGTGTCTCCAGATACCTCTTGTTAAAGCAGACACTAACATATTTATATATATTACTAAAAGATGATATTAATGATTTATTATACAATTTTATTTTATTTTGGAAAAATAGACTTCCTTTTTGCAAAAGCTGTGTGAAATTTTAAAAGTATGAGCATGCTCAGTTCCAGTTTTGTATGGATAACAGCATACATATAAAGCCTGTCTCTGACTTATTATCTATCCATATAAAACACATACTCGACTGTGGAAAGTATTTTTGGATAGATACATCCTTGGATGCATAATTGAGGCTTACTTCTGCTTCTCCAAGGGAAAAGATGAATTAATGGATCACACAATTACATAAATTACATCAAGATTTTGTCCTGGATAATTTATGTCAGATTTTTTAATTCTTCAGAAATGTATATAATAGATGCTTTGACCATTAATTTTATTGTAGCAGGTTTTATTGTTTTTGGGGGGGGGGGGGGGGGGAGAGAGAGAGGGGTTGGAAAGGGAAAAAGAGAAATCTTAATATAAAATGTGGGTTTAGTGTCAAGAGAGGAAGTAATCACAACAAAAATATCATCAATTACAGTATGCTAATAACTAGTATCTATCTACCCTGTGACTTCAGTTCTGTGCAAGGGTAAATAATACACCACTTAGTTCAAGAGCTGCTAAGAGATGTGCATGGCCATATTTCAGTGCAGCTACTAATGTATGATGTATTCCACAGCTTTGCCTACAGACATTATTCTTATTGCACAGCAAAGAACAAGGAGATGACAATTAGGAGCTAAGTTTCCCTGTAAAATTGATATTCCACCGAGAGATTCAGACCTTCGTTTAGAAGGGACATGGTTTTGATAGCAGTATGCATGTGTTTTTATGAAATGTGCATGCAATATACACCTCCCTGCAGTTTTCAACTTTATTCAGGTGATCACAATCAAAAGTACTGGGAGATATGCTGACCACATTTCACTTACTGAGTTTCAAGGGAACAAGTTCTCTCAAAATATCTAGAGATTTTTAAAAATATGAATGCTCAGTGAAACCAGTGTTTACAAAAGTAATGAGATTGTGTCATTGACTTCAAGGACTTCACTTAAATCATGTCTGTTTGGAAAAAACAGTTTCTCTAGTATACTCCAAAGTATCCTGTAACCATAATGAATTCATAAT
The DNA here is from genome assembly GCA_027574665.1 of Rhynochetos jubatus. Classification (NCBI taxonomy): domain Eukaryota; kingdom Metazoa; phylum Chordata; class Aves; order Eurypygiformes; family Rhynochetidae; genus Rhynochetos; species Rhynochetos jubatus. Next base: position 12,506,429 of record CM050655.1, read on the forward strand.
AAAAACCTTTTTCAGTTAATACACAAAAATCAGCACTATGATTGATCAACATTTTGTTACAATGAAAAATTCGGACTATGTTGTTAATTTCCTAATCATATTCTAGAGAGTAAGCAGGATCTCAAGTAAATTCTGTTACAAACGTGATCTTGGCCTGTTTTACATTATTAGGATAAAATCTAGTTTATTTACTAAGGAACATTACTAGAAGTACTAGACTGTGAATCCAACAACCATCTGTACCCTCACCGTAAAACCAAAATATCTAGGAGCTTTCTGGAAGTGGTTTCCAAGAATCTTCAACCATGGAATAAATCGAAAGTCTCTTAGTAAATTTTTCAGGTCTGGGAGAGCAGTTATATTGGCATCCCATGGATCATATTGTTCATTTTAATGATGTGAAATGCTAGCATTGACTTTCACATAAATGGTCCCCATAAATCTGAATTGTGGGATCGAGACCTACTACTATAGATTGGTAAATTAATTCTCTTCTAATGCTACAAATGCCGTCCTATTTATCATGACTAAATAAATCCAATATTTCAGTTGTTAAGTATTCAACATTGGAAACAGCTGGACTTTTTAGATTTAAATCAAGGAATAAATTCACTTGCAGAGGTCTATAAAACAAGATCCTAACTCTCTGAAGGACTTTAGAACCCATCAAGCAGTTCTTTATTAGGGAAACTATATTTATGGAAACGTCAAGAGACCAAACAAGCTGTAGCCCAGTGAAAAAGGATTTCATCTTATCCTCCCCCTCTTTTTTTTATCTCTCAGGGCTTAGACTGTTTCAAAATAAGAAGCAGTATCTGCTTTGTTTTCAAGGAATTGAATGACAGTAAACTTCAAATGCTTAAAAACAGATTGCCTTGCAAATCACAAGATGTGTCCAGGTTACTGTGTTTGTTAACCATATTCACTATCAAGGAAGGAGCAAATACTACCTGTCTACAGCTTTTATCTTGTGACACAATCGCAGATCGTGACTCATACTCCGTATGTGGTGATATAAGAGCAGAAAAAAAAAAAAAAAGAAAAAGCACATTTAATTGTCATGAGGTGAGTTAAAGATGAAAAGTAAGACAAATTAAATCTGTCTCTTTTACAAACATACAGACTGAACAGGAGTCAAGTTCTCAGGTAATGGGAAGCATACTGAAGTACGCTGTAATAAAAAATGCAATAGATCACCTAGAAATTTTTCTTGTGAGTGTGTATGCTTTTCTGTGTCTTTAAAATTGATGCATATTAAAAGAATATTTTAACTCTGCATTTCAGATCTTCAAAAGATGATTTCTAGACTTTGACAGCGTAAAGCTGCAATGTCAACCATAGGTACAGATTTTTAAGAGACAGTTTCAATATCAGACATTAAAGTTAATGTTTTCCGTATCAACAGTGTCTGATACGTTTCTCACTTATTGATGCTTATTCAAGCTCTATTAATTGCAATTTCTGCTTTCCCACTATTTTTCTTTTATATCTCAAACGTTTCTTCTATGAACAACTTAAGCAAATACTCTTACCAGATTGCCAAGTGTCAGGAGTGCTCAGTCAGACCCTTTTTCTCTGAGCTGTTTGCACATATGCTGATACCCTATTTGGTCTTTGTCTGCCCTCACCCCCACAGTGTTCTTTTCCAGTAGTTCAGTAAGCTGTATGACTAGCATCTGGCATCTCATCTTGTTTAGTGCAATTAACCACTACTTTGTTATTTTAATTTATGTTTATTCATTTTAATGCTCATGAAAGGTATAATTAAAATAACATCAGTGAGAACAACATCCTCAGTTTAGCACTCAAGCCTCCAGCCCACTGGAGCCAAACATTTTCTGTCAATATTATTCAGGAAACAACATCCTATGAAATATTATACAGTGTTTCAGTGATACTATGAGGTACGAACCAATATAACTCAATTCAAGTTGCATGGAAGTCAGAAACCCTTTCTGCAGACTTTGCAGATAACCATCCACGAGCACAAGTTAAAACCATTGTTGCAATACTTCCACTGACATAGAAAAGAATTAAAATCAGAATATGTGTATCAGCTGCAGTACTAATATTACCAAAATGTGTGCATGCTGAACCATGCATTTGCTTTTAGAAATAAATATGGAGAAAGGACAGAAAGAAAATAAAATAAACCCAAACAAACAAAAACCAAGCAGAAAACATGCTTATGGTTGCAGTGGTAGAGGAAGAGTAAATATCCTAGAAAATCAAAGAAAGTTTTTGTAGTTAATAATCACAATAAAAGTTTGTGATGGGATATACTCTATAAATATTAAACACTATTAAGATTATTATTGACATCTCAGGCTTAATATCAACTCTTTCTTTCATATATTCAATACTTTTCCACTGTTATCTTTCAATAGACAATTTTTTTTTTTCAAACTGTGTGTTTCTATCTAAGAACAAATCTATTCCTTAAGAGTTATGTGTAGAATAATTGCACCTATTTCAATTTTAGTATAGACAGGAGATTATTTTTTAAGAGAAATAAACAATAAAGACAGAATCAACAGTGTGATGGACAGCAGCCAACAGTCTCATTGTGAACAAAATTTGAGGAGCACATTGGAGTGGACATGCATTCAAGGCCAAGGATGGTATGGCAGTCCTAAACTCCAAGTGCCCCAGCAGCCTGCTTGTCCCACTCCCCCCACCAGCCACACAGGCTATTTATTTGCCTATGCCCAATGATGCTTCTCATTTCTGGCCTCTCATTTTGGAATAGGGATTTTTTTTTTTTTAAAGGCCATAAGTTCTATAAAAAACTATTGTGACAAAGTGTAGAAAGTCCTTTCAAAGACTGTGAATGTCATCTCCACCTTCTTAGCACTGCAGTGTCCATATCCCTCTGGAGAACTGAATTTACCTGCTTTCTAACATGAACCAGTAACTGCCTTTCCCTGTGATACACTCAATTCCATACTTTGTTCCTGGGAATGCGTAGATAAACAGCTCTCTAAAATTAGATTGTGAAGCTACTGTTTAACTCTGTGCTGTCTGCAGGAGCAGTTTTGCAGATTACAGTTAGGAAAAATGTCTGTTCATAATGAACATTGTTGTTTTCTAACTTTCATATAAGACATACTTTAAAAATTAACCTACACCTATGAATTTAATTCAAAAAGTTCATACTTCAATGGTTATCAAGGTGATAATGCCAAAACAGCTATCAGATTCTTCAGGCTGAGAGCATCTGAAGTAACTACGAACATATCTAGGCAAACTCAGAAAAAATAATTTAAACACCAACTACAAACCACACATTTGTTACATTTATCATTTCACATACCTCATTTTGAACTAATTTGTATCAATTTCTAGATATTATTCACTAGATAGTAATGTACCATAACAAGCGATGCACTGCATGGCTACAAACTTCAGAAGGGACAGGTGAGGAAAGAGAGGAGGTGGGGTAGCAGGTCAAGGAGTGCTTTGATTGTCTAGAGATTAACAATGGTGACAGTAGGCTTGAGTACTCATCCCCCTGCAACGGCAGGTAGCAATGGGGAGAAGAATGAATCCCCCATAATCAAAGGGGAAATAGTTAGCAACCTGCAGAACCACTTAAAGCATGTCCAGAGAAAGGCAATGGAGCTGGGGAAGGGTCTAGAGAACAAATCGTTTGGGGAGCAGCTGAGGGAACTGGGGTTGTTCAGCCTGGAGAAAAGGAGGCTCAGGGGAGACCTTATCAATCTCTACAACTACCTGGAAGAAGGTCACAAGGAGGTGGGAGTTGGTCTCTTCTCCCAAGTAAGAAGTGATGAGACAAGAGGAAATGGCCTCGAGTTGTACCAGGGGAGGTTTAGATTGGATATTAGGAAGGATTTCTTCACTGAAAGAAGTCAGACATTGGCATGGGCTGCCCAGGGAAGGTGTGGGGGCACCATCCCTGGAGGGATTTGAGATGTGTGGATGATGCCCTCATGAACACGGTTTAGTGATGGAATTAGCAGTGTTGGGTTAATGGTTGGACTTGATGATCTTAAAGATCTCTTCCAACCTAAAAGACTATGTACAACATTATTTTTTAAACAGAAGATAAAATTAGACATTGCAGAAAGACAAAACCCAAAAAAAACCCTAAAACACCCAATATGAGAGAAATGTTCCTTTAAAAGGAAAGTAGCATCATTTTGCATAAACAGAATGCAAATTGTATATATATATTTCAAGAAATCCGTTTAACCAATATAACAGCAGTGCAGCACCTGCTGAGGTGAAAGACAAGCTCTATTTCAAGTCCTGATACCACTTAGGTTTGTTTTATGACCAAAACTCTTCCAGTGACATGTACAAATAACCTATATTCATAATTTCATCGCAAGGCTCAATAGATTCATTATCTTTAGTGATTGTTTTTGGGGGAAGTAGCTGGCCTAGTTATGCAGAGCACAAACCACACATCAATTTTTATATAGCATTTATGGCTGTTAAACAGAAGAAGAAATGTTGTTTTCCCCCAAATTCAGACTATGGTCATGTTTCTATGGAAACCCTGAACACCTGTGCAGAGAAAAGCAACAAAGGGTGAAACTGTTCTCCCTGTTTTTCCACTACTTCCCCTCTTCTCTCTTTGATCCATGTAGAAGTGTTTCATGTATAATTCACTTTCTGCTGTCCCCTATTTCTCCTTTCACTCTTCACATATCCCCAGGCCAGTGGAAATTTCTCTTATTGTATTGCTTCCCATTGGCTATCCTGATGATACTGAAGTGCAATGACTAAAATTTAACTATTTTCAGGTGTCTGGACTTCATGATTTTATGTTCATCTATTCCAAGTCAGCTGAGCACAGAAAAGAAACTGCCAGAAACTCTAAGACAAGTATTCAGGGCTGGCCACTATAACTTACATGATCCCAGGATACCTTCCTCCATGGCTGCTTAAAAACTCTGGGTTATGCTCACATATGATCTCAGGGATGGTACCAGACACAGCCCAAAACAGGTATAAATGACACAAAAAGAGATCTCTAAAGAGCCTTTGTAGACTCAGGTTTGTTCCTCTTGAAAGGCTACAGACTATGGGAACTAAGCATAAGAAGCATCATGTACTAAAAAAGGCAGTTCTACCTATCGACCTCAGATGACTGAGGACACAAACTAGGAACGAGTCCTATAATTATCCTTTTGTCACCTAGATTATTATTTTTATTTCCTTCTCTAGACCCAGATGCAGCTTAGCCCTGACAATTTGCATAAAGCAGTGACATTTCAGTGTCATTAGAGCTAGTTGCTGAATGATTTAAAAGACACCTACTTACTGTAGGTAACTAGTACAGTTTGCCACACAAAGTGCTCCAAGGGTCAACTAATTCATAGTTTACAAAGCATTCTGAAGCACGCAGATGAAGGTCTCTGTAGCCCAGACTATTCTTCCCTGACTTCCATTATTTTTCGTGAGTGATCCCCACCCACACAAGAAAAAAGCAATGTCAGTTTGATAAAAGACTGAAATGGCTGGGCTAAAGTCTTAAAGTATCAATAAATTCTGTGAACACACACTGGTCTTAAGGTGACCTGGAAAGAGATAAGAAATACAACAGATGGGAAATCACCCCTGCTTGTTATAAACTGCAAATATGTAAGGGGATTCATGATGCCTTGCTACTAAAAGGCTTGACAAGAAGATGTCATTTAAAAAGCCTAAGTGAAAGTGGGCAAAGTTTTGTGGAGGAGCTCTTATTCTGCAAGCAAGATCCTCCAAACGACAACCAGAAAAAGAATATTCTTCAGAGGTCTTCAGTCAGTATGTAACACCTTTGTGTACAGGGATGGATCAGGCAGTCTTTGTGAGGGCAGGAAACACAAAGTGCTTTTTCTGTTGGTATACACAGGCACTGGACAACTGCTGTTAATGACCTTCATCTTCTGAGCAATGTAAATATTCAGTTGCTTGCAGTAACCTCAGACGCAAAATTCTGCTGTACTTACAGCACTTTTCATCAACTGTCCAACAGAAAATGTGCAGGAATCAGAAGTGGCATCCTGCCTTTTCACATGTGTAAAACTCTGCAGATACACAATGACTAGTAACAGCAAAAATAAAGGTAATGACACTTCTTTCCATACATGTCTGTGTCTCCATTAGCCTTTATAATGCACAGATACCTCTCTGGAACACAACGTCCTGCAACAGGAGACATCCAACTGCCCAGCAGGCTGTGCCATTTGTTTGTCACTACTATAAACTCCTGTTCTCAGCTATTTGCTCCCAGTGCTTTTCTTATACCAGGTGATGCTAGTCTTCAGAAGCTGAACTTCTCCTTATGATAGCACTGCTGTACTTTGACAAGTTTATGTCCCATTCCCTCAAAATATTTTCTTGGCAATAGTCTTATGTAAATACAGACTGGGATAGCACTGTTAGTCCTCCATTATATCAAATATTTTAGCAACAGTGCCTCTAAGGAAAATGCACACCACAGTTATTTCTGTTACACTCCATTTCCATCCAAGAATATGTCTAAATTATTTTTGCAAAGCTGCTTCTTGTACATAAAAAGCACATGGATAGCGTTTTGAACGCAATATTCCAAATTATGTGGTTGCATCAAGAAGTAAGAATAGTAGCTAAACACTCAATTACAAATGACAGCGTGTAGATGCCACATTTTGGTGCACATTTAATATCTTTTGTTCTCTTTGCTCTCTATCTGTACGACTATTTTCTCACTGGCACACTTCAAGAGGACACACACTTTTAAAGACAATATTTTTTATCTGTTGTATTACAAATATTGATCTTGGAGGTAGCGTTTGCCAATTATCAATCAATAATATATCAATTAGAAAAGAAAAAAATCACTAGACTGCTTGGCTCCCAGTTTGATAAGCGATGTGAACTGAACAGTATTTCCCTACGATAATACACAAGCCTTGTATACTGGTGAAACAGTTTAAGGTATATGCAACAGCTACGTGAAAATAAACAGAAACAGATCTTCCAAAGCTCTAGATTAAGTGAATCAGTGACATTACGTCAGCAGCTGCACAAATGCCCAATTGACAGTATTTATCTTGTTTGCACACCAAATCAGTATTTTGTCAGGCGACTTCAAAAACTTTCCATGTGGCACATAATAGCACTTTGAGTGGCTCATCTCTTCCTGGGGCTTTGGAATTACAGTAACCATCGGCCAATGTTACTTGCACAGCAAAGATGTTCTTTCCAACGAGTCTAGCAGGTTTCTATGAATAATACAATGGAAGACACTAGTGACTAAGCACACCGCTACTCTGAAGTGCCATCTATGTAAGAAGTGTGGTACAAACCAAATTGGCTGCATATTTCTAATTAAGTAGCTTAGGAGAAAATGTGAAAGAATTCTTTTTGTAGATGCTGCTTATTTCTTTTGTGATCACAGTTAAAGGATTTGGTACTTCCCTTTGAAGCTTTACATTAGACACAAATTTCTTCCCTGTAACATCTTTTGAAAATTGTCACAGTACTTGTAGACCACATGTAGATCAGGGAATCTCTGCAGGAAAGTAGTATTAAAGCAGGCTACTTGACTGATAGAGCTACTTGCAAAACACGTAAGAAAATGCAAGTCTTATTCGTGTCATTGCTTCTTAACATCTGATACGTTATCTATAGGGTTTAAATGCTTAAGAAAGTAGGAAATAGGGAATTACTTCAACTCTAAGGACTTCAGTAAGTTTTGCTTTCTGAAAGTGCCTGCAGTACTAATAAACAAAAAGTGGTAAAAAAAAATCTTGAATTTTTACAGGGTAGATTTTTCACATTTTAAGCTTCTAGACCTGGTTTCCTTTCCATGGAGAAGGCCAACAAACTGTCCCCAGAAAAGCATGCAGGATGCTTATGAATAAATTCTTTCTGCTTTCCCAGCTGAGTATTAAGTAGCCAAGTGCGGGTTGCATCAAAGCAGAACACGTTTGGGTGAGGGAGGCCCATGTGTGACCTGAAGGGTAACTTCCAATGCTGCCAGGACTGTCCTTTCAGATTAATTTCATAGCTTCTTTTCTGCTCTAAGACCTTTGCATTCAATTCAAACTGTTTCTTGCATACATTTTCACTTCCTTATTTTTAAATTAATCTGGAATCATTTATACACCAGTTACTATCATCATGGTGCCTTGGAAACTCCAGCGGTAACATCTTTTACAGGTCATGCAAACATTAGCATTGAGAGGGTTGCTAAATGTTTAATACATCCTGACAAGGGAAATTCCTTGAGTAGAAAGAAGCAGGAGGAATGGAATAGTTCAGCACTTCCACCTCAGGAGCCCTCTGTTCAAGAACACTGACAACGAATAGACTGTAAGTGTTGATAGTCTGGTGTTATGATTATTACATAGCAGAAACATTTTGAGCAACGATGCTCAGGATTACTTGGAGACATCACTGATGAAGGAATGGCTCTTATTAGGTCTAGAATAATAAAATTTTGGCAGGCAACGTAAAGAAAGAAATTAACTGGTACTTCTATTTTACAACTACATAATTAAGATATTAAGAGATGACTGGGTAACAGAAATTGAAATTTTTCAATTCAATTAGCAGAAAAGGAAATTTTTCCAGTTTCAGGTGTCTCATCCACAAGACTCTCCCTGCTCTTCAAAGGAAAATCTTTTTGTATATATATATTTATAGATGCAAGATTGCAATTGATGACAAAACTTCATTTAGCTACTATGAAGCACCTTGAATTTGCTACATATAAAGTGCGCGTTAGATTATGATTTTGCATAGGAATTCACCAAGGGAGAACTACTTGGACATGAAAATAGTTGTGCCTTTTTCTTTAGTTAGCTTTAATACCCTATTGAACAGCTCACCATACTTTATTATGGTGTTATATTTACTCAAAATATCAATAAATGATTTATCAATTGAGCTTTCACTTCACTGGATTCCTTTAAAATTGAAATGAAAAAAAAAAAAAAAAGAGCAGCAATATCTAAATTAAAGGTCTTTACCAGTCATAGATAAAATGAAAGTGTCACTAATACGTTTTGATCAATTTGCAAAATATTCAACTAGAGGAAACACTGTTCCCTCCAGTCTGAACTCATTACACACGGTACAATGGTGACATACATTAACTTCTCCATTAGGGAGTTAACGTGATCAAGTTCCTGCAGGCCAGCTCAAGTTGTCACTTCATATTCTCCTTCCCTTTGGACACAACTGTTTCTAGTTTTCTCTGGATGACACAACACAGTCCAAAACCGCAGGAAGTTAGCACTTGTCATCGCAGTGAGCTTTAAGCCATTTAATTAAAAAGGGCAGAAACGTGCAAAAAGTGAACAAGACTGACTTTTCTGCTTCCTGTCAGCACAGACTTAACTCAATCTGGGAGGATGTAGAACTCAATCTAATGAAGCACACAACCCATAGACAAGAGCCTTAAAATGAAGAACATCTTTTTCATATTCAGCTGTTACTGAGGAATAGCAAGCTGTGGCCATTTTCATATAGGTCTGTAATTAATTCATTAGGATTGCCTGACCCTGTTCTCTGAGGCTGCATAATCACTATGACATTTCATATAACACACAAAATATTGATGAAGCACAACATTGAGCAGCTACTTAACTTAGGAGCATCTGGACCAGTGCATCAGCGTAAGACGACGTATTAAGTCAAACAGTCACTGAGACTAAGCACTGGCACATTCTCAGTACTAAATTTCGGGTCGAGTTGTAGCAGTTAGGCCACCTACAAAATACTTTGAAAAAATACATATGTATGCAGGTATACGACCTCTGAAGGTTGACATGAAGTGGTTCATTAATTTAAACTGCATGAAGCAACTGATAAAAATCATAGAGGAAATATTTTTGTAGATACACAAAGACATGCTTCCACTATTATGTCAACATATTTCATATGTGGGAACTGGAAAATATACAAGTAACATGAAGACAGGATTCAGATACCCTTCCAGTGTCTCCATGTAATCAAATACTCACTGCTGTACTTTGCCACTGAAATACCTCCAGATCAGTAGGTTTCAATACATCACTACATTTGCAAAGTACAACTAAAATATTTTTTGACAACCCATGTGTTCATTTCTTCCCTTTAACCACTCCTGATGTCAACCACACTGCTGTGTTGCAGTGATGCTTTTTCTCCTTCAGCTGGGCAAGAGACCTCATGTTAAAATACCAATCTCGTCACTTTTGGAGCCTGTATCAATAAAAAGCACACCCTTGTGCTTAGGAAACTCCAAGTTTAGCAAAACATTTTGCACATTTCCTCAGCAACATGCAAAGTTAAAACACAGTCTATTTTCTGTCTTTTTACCACTCAAGTTCAAGTGCTCATTCCTTTCCTTTTGTATTCTTTATGTTCTGTCTCGGGGCCTGCTAAGATTCAACAATGCCCCAGGAGGAAGCAATGGAGTAAAGCCCTGCAGGACCTCAGCAATCATTTGCTTCATCATTTTTGCTTTCTTAACTCAGCCTCTCCACACACTGTCCGTATCTCCTTCATACTTGTCTCACCTGAACACAACAATGCAGATTAAAAAAAGCCAGTCACAGAAAGAGTAGCTCTAGTATCTCATTAATGCTTGAGGGTCCCTACGCTTTTCTGCTGAAGAGGTGAAAGAAGTGTACAGTGCTTGTTGGATATTACACAGACAAAGATACCGACAGCATGTCATAAAACCCATACAGCAAAGAACATTTTGAATATTGAAGACACAAACAGCATAAAGCACGTCAGGGTGCACTTAGTGTGAATTTTGTCACTTTGCCACCTCCTTTCCCAGCTTGAGGGAGATAACTCTGAAACAAGTCCCATTTGTTAGATGTAATTAACTAGTTCTGGAGCATTTTGACACCATCTACTTTGGAAATGTTGTTTAGTGATATGACTGAAATAGAAAATGGCACAGCATTGTTCTCTGCTTAGAGAAGGACATTTTCTGCATTTCATCATCTGCTCAGTAAAGATCACAAAATACTCTGTGAATGAATTTGCAGTAGGAAGGAAACACCATTCCCGATTAGAAAAACCCAAGGCATTCAGAACTTAAACAGGAGCATACAACTGAGATGAGTATTGCAGGAAGAGGATACGCAATAAAGAAATCCCAGAGAAAGAACATAACATGGCTTGCTTTCATCACTCAGCCCACCACACACTTAACCTTGGACCTCTGCCTGCCTTTTTCAGAATTCAGAATGAGGATGGCTGACAGCTCGCCAAGCTCTCCACCCCTTGCTGTGGAACTTGCATGGTGCACGAGACAGTTGAAAACACCCATTTTTTAAATTAATGTGTTTATATGCAGGTTCTCCATACTTATGCAGGTTATGTTAATAACCAGTTGCTGTCCGAATCAGCTTACATCAAAATGTTGGATCCTCAAGTTTAGAACAGCAGTTTCTAGGATTTTGGTTTTATGCTGATGCAGTTTCTTGAATCAACTTTCTGTCCATCAACTCAGTCACCTACAGCATACATTTTATTTAATACTGTATTCCTCTACCTAGAAAACTTACCTTCAGCTAAAAGGAAAAGTTGTTGGTTTATAATCTTTTGTGTCCTGATAGGAAAAATTATGCCCAGTTGAACACAAAGAGGCCCTTCTTAAATTATCTCATCCAGTGAGTGCCATAGTTTACAGAGCCTGGCTATACTTTTTATAAGAATTAGAAAGAAAACCTTGAATACAAATTTAATTATATGGCCTTTGAAGTATCTACAGCAGAGCAATAATACTATCGGGAGAAAAAGGTGGCAGACTACTTTGACAAGACAACAAAAAAATCTCTACTTTAGGCTTATTTGAAAACAGTCTAGAGATGCAAAATGTGTAAGTCGTATAAAGGACAGAGAAAAGCAAGGGAATCATATCCACATGGTCTAAGTTAAGGACTTCGGCTTTGTTTCTTTATTCTTACAAATCTTTTATTTTCGACACAATTTGCAAAATCCCACCAAATATACCTTATGCAATAATTTAGGAGGAGTCAAGAGTGAATTATTTCCTTAAAACAAACTAGGCTTTCCTGAAACGGCCATATCTGTCATTTCCCAGGGTGAGAGATGAGCTGATTTCACAGCACTGCCTATTCATGGATCTCTCGGCCGTTTCCAACAGACATCTTCACAGATCAAAGAGAAAGGCACGTATCTCCCAACTGGGATTGCCACTAGGGCAAGATAAAAAGTCAAAGTTAAGACTGATAAAAATATTTTGCCTGTTTGTGCCAAGTTCTTTTGAACAGATCAGGGACACCTAAAAATAATTACTTTGAAGCATTTTGAAACATAACATTAAAAATAATTATTAAACACTTATTTTCAAGTATCTCTGATGGTTAAAATAATATCATTTTAGAACCTTTTCATTATTTTAATTTTTCTAATGAGATAATTATTGATGCTGTAGCAATATCTGGTACCTCTCTAGCCTGTGTCTTGTCTGCAGCAACTGCCGCAGTACTTCTGCATGTAGGCTGCTTATATATTAAAAATGGAAAGCTCATTTGCTGAATATTTTCATTAGACTGGAAAGCTATCTCACAAGAACTTCTGAGAAGCTCCTTTTCCAGTGCTGCTTCCATGAACTAACCCTTAGCACAGCCACAAAATTGTGCAATCAGCTTTCAAAGTGCACGCACAAATCACAGTAAGACACCGCATGAATTAAGTGCGGTGTTTCATAGCATTTTGAACAGTGCCTTCAGCTGGCAGATAACGGTACAATGGAGCTAAGATGCCTAAAACACCGTAAAGCGTCCTCATATGTTAGGTGTAAAAATAACAGAATGCTAAAGGAGTTAAGTAAATTCCTAAAACACCAGTAAAAAGATTTAGAACTTGTAAGGATGGCTCTACATATCTAAAAAGAGTCCATTTATATACTGCAGTATTAATCTTGTGTCAATTTGTTTCCTTTCAGTAAATAAACCAGCATATAAATTATGTATTATCACTGTAGTTTTACTAGTCTTGTATTTCAGCTGTATTTTGTACAACAGATTTTGACATTATAAAAAAGGCTACCCAGATATTGAACAATAAAAAAGTCAAAGCTAAAAATAATTTCATCACAATTCCTAAATTTTTGGAAGCATTACTTACATCTACTGTAGCCACTGTAATTTGTAGTGACAATATATAACAGGAATTTCCCCTAATTCAATCCAAAATACCCTGATAAGACTCAATTCCTATAAGGAATTATAGCTGTGATTTAATAGTTTATAGGAAGCACTCACAATACACTTAAGAAATACATTATTCATTTTATCTTTATATACAATATTTGAGGACAAGACTACTTTAAATTATAATCACCTACTGATAACACTGCTAGGTTGCATGGTAATGACTTTGAAAATAAAGGAATATCATCATTGCTCAAATAAGGTAAAAAAGCTGATGTTACAGTTTGGGAGCCTTCAACTTTTTCCAGTTGTTGTAAATGAAAAAGGAATTCAAACAGAGAAAGAGTGTCCCAAATAGGTAATATACATTTTAAAGAAATACCACATCCAGGCACACTTAACAGCATATATTTTATGGAAAAAGAACATTTGTGCTGCACAGATGCGTGCTGGATGTCTTTCTGGCTAATACAGTGAGTAATTCATTTCAGGAGGCCCGAAAGTAAAATATTCCCCCTGTTCTTGTTAAACAGGAAACGTGCTAATAATGACACAAACACACTCAAAAAAGTCATCAGCTTCCTGCCCAAACCTCAAGGTGATTAGGATCTACTTTTCTAATGGCTTAGAACTTCACTTCTTCTCTACATTACAAATTTCAATTTAAGTTCAGTGAGAGACTGGAAGAAGACTGCAGACAAAATGCCATCCTCATCTTGAGCATTTTAAGTCCAATATTGTTATTGTTGCTGTGTTTCTTTTGGTCTTTTGAGACACTGGGAGGTCTGAGTAACTAAAGGAAATGGCATACCTTGACACAGCATTGAGTCCCTGCTGAAAGAATGGTTTTGCTGGTTATGAGGCCCCTGCAATTTCCAGCCAATAGATTAAGGAAATGAAGACGGCTTTTGTCACTACTACATCTTAAAGTGGGAGCAGCTACAGCTCATAGTTTCTGTTGAGCTGGATAACCTCCCCTAACTGATTATACTAGCTCTGGCCAAGCAGTAGCATAGGAAAAATTTGATGCAGACTGTGTCAAATACACAGATATTCCCAAACCATCCCATGAAAAAGCAGCATGTAAAACCTAAAATCAAATTCTTCTTTTTGATACTGATTCTTGATGAATTACAATTTAATTCCAAATCAAAGATGAACAAGATGATATAGATCTGAAATATTCCTGTTAATTGGGACTGGTTTCGCTCCCTTGTCCCCTTTAGTTTTGTTCTTAACCAGATAGCTTATGTTTTCAAAAGGTTTTGTCTAGAAAATTCACTCAGCCACTGTATTCTCTTGTCTCTTTATTGGAAAAAAAATGGGCTCTCCCAGAGACTATGGGTGATTTCTGACCTAATGAGATACCTTACAGGGCCTCAGACCACTTCTCTCATAAAGAATCACTTAATCCCATGTTCCTTAGGTGAGTCCTGGACTGTTCAGAAACATAAAAAGGGAACATACAAAGCTTGCCCCCTGTTGACTTCTGGAGTGGTGTCAAGTTTTTGAAGATCGTGTCAATGCAAGGATTAAAGGACACACATATGGAGGAAAAAGCAGGAGATTACTCCAGTTTAGTAATTCTCAGAACTCTAAAGTCTGTAAAACTCACCTAAAAATGAGATCTCACAGTGCCAATCTCAGCCCAACCTCCTCTAACTGGCAATTTCTCACTCCCCACCCTCAGGTAAGATTAGGGCAGCTCATAAACTTCCTGTGGCGCTGGTGTGGTGGTGTGTCTGTTCTCAGACAGGGCTCCAACAGTTACCTGTCTCCAGCCGGCGCTGCGTTCGGCCAGCATTGCCTCCTCTGGTGCCGTAACAGGGCTCAGCTCAGTGCACACAGCTGACACACTGCCGTTGCCTATTCAGGAACCTTCTGCTGTACCCAGATTATGTACTCCAGAGAGCACAAAGGGGTTGTAATGCTCGTGTTTTAGCACATTTTTAGTACATCAATGCCTTGATTAGCTAAAAAGTGAATAGTAGCAAGCTGTCCCTTGGAAAGCCCACCTTGGATGGGAAAAGTCCCTTTAGCCAAGCTTGCACTAACTTATCACCTTGGTTTGGCTGGAAACAACACCTCAGCACTGCCAACATCTATGTATTTACCATTAGAAATTAATTTTTTCATTGGAGACTAAGACCAGTCAGAACAAAAAGAATAATCATATTTAAGTTATTATTTCTTTTCCTGGCAGCTTTCTCTGCTGATTTCAGCTCCTTTTAGCAACTGAGGCTCCGAGCATGGGATTTTTCTTTGTTTCCAAAACCTAAGATGCTTCCCTTGCCAGGTAGGCTTTTCAAGCTCTTGCAGCTTTATTTTACATAAATTCTTAGTTTCCTTGATACATATTAATGTTGTGAAAATGCTTTTTCTGTCAAAGACAGAAAAAGGCTGCATATAAAACATACCAGTAGGTGACAGATTTTGCAAGTTGGCCATTGCCAAAACGTTAAGTTTTGTGGTTTCCTTAGCCCAAGGCTCATATAAACATAATTTTGTTCTGCAGAAATTCTGATTATTTGATGTCTTCATTTCCAATCACCTTTTAAGGGAAAGACCAGAGCATGTTTTGCCTATGTGTTAAACCCCATTATATCAAACCCAGAGGTGCATTCAGATTAGGCTCAGGCTGTGGAAAGGAGACTGAAAGTTATGTATATTTTACAAATTAGTTAATAAACATTTCAGATGAATTGATGCATCAGTTTTCTGGATTTATCAAAGTAAAAATATCTGTGGACGCACTCAAAAACAATAGCATTTCTTTGTCACAATGTTTATTTCTAAATGCTTTGTCAAAATGAAATCTGCTTTGAAAAAAAAGGATTTCACTATTGTGACTAATAGCACAGTACAGTAAGGGTAATGACATGCTGGTGAAAAGTAATGTTATATGAATGTTTCAGGTTAGATTAATTAACTAAAAGTCTATATATAACACAGAATCCTGATGAATTAAAGCTCCAGTTCCAGCAAAGAATATGTTTGGAAGCATATCCCAACCAAGAGAACAGCAAATATAATGTTGTAGAAGAAATCCAAAAGGCTATAGAGGTTGAAATCATAATTAAAATGAAGTTTCAGTTATCCCATTATTAAGGTAATGGGTGTAAATGAACCAGAGAAAGATGCTGATACTGAATTTTGGACATATTTTATAGGTATTCAAGGTGCACCCAGGTACCAGATTCCCAGGAAGAGAAGCTGCTGGTTAAGTCTCAGGACTTGGCTATAAATGTGTGTAAAAAAGGTATAGTGTTGCAGTAACCAAAATATCCTCAAATTCAGCTTAATTTTGACTGCAACTATCTCCTGAAACAAGGATAGCAATATGTTTTCCTCTCCAAAGAAAAGCTGGATGAAAAGACGGCAATTTGCTGGAAAGAAACCAAGAGATCAAATGATCACAAGGTAATGGATACAACTGAAAGGCACTGCACTGGAAGTTTGGAATAAAAGCATGCAGGCAAGACATGAGAAAGGCCAAAATAAAACCAGCAAGATTTTTTTTTCCCCCCACATGGCTGCAAATCCTTACTTCACTGCTTATTTGAGCTGTATGAAAAGTTACTCAGCACAGCAGAATAAGTGCAAATCTAATTGCTAAACGATAAGAAAAAGTTTAGAGAAATCTCAATAAATAAAAAGAAAATTAGTAAGAATTTAAATGCACGTTTCTCTGTTTTGTGAGGAAGTAACAAGCTAGGCCTGGGTGCAAAGCATCAAACTAAGACAAAATTTCATCAGTAGCTTTTTCTTTTTTTCCAACTCTGACCTCATTTGGATAGATTCACAAGGTGTTAAGACTTATGCAAGTCTCCAGAAAAGTTGTCCCATTCCTTGCTATACAATTCAAACCTGGTTTTTTGCATATCCCATCTTAGTTGTTCTACGTATGAAAGACCTTAGTAACACTGAAAATAGATAAAGCTGTTCAATAAAGCAAGCGGCAACAGGCAACGTGGTGTTCTGTCTTATCTATTTGAACAGCAGAAGGCAAATACTTCGGAGTCAGACCATCTCAGTTAACACTACTGAAAGCTCAAGGTTTTCTCTACAGAGAGAAGAATTTCCTGAAACTTTTAATTAATTGCCCACAAATAATGGAAAACTCACCAGTACTGAAACAGTGGTCCAGAAATTTAGCTAACAATCTTACCCGTCTACCCTTACACATTGCAAAACCACGGTCATTAAATGAGTCTTTATTCATGAGGAAAAAAAACTGGCAAAAAAAGGCAAATAGTACATCTCTATCAGAAATGCAAAACGGTGAAATAGTAACACTAAGCAGAGCATAAAATACCCACACAGTGGCTAGCACCACTTTTTCCCTTTCAGCTTTCATCATGATTTGCAAGCCAGCAAACAGAGAGAACTTGCCAGCCCCTGCACAGTACCACAAACATGGCCTGCGTCAGCGTAAGCCAAAGCCCTTCAGCTAAGAGGTGGCAGACACGCTTACAGGAAGCTTCCCCCATGTAACCTGGGTCAGTGCTGTCTATAGGTTACTAGTGGCTTCTGTTTGCTCCCTTGCACTATGACTGTCACTGTGACCAACAGGAAAAGAACCATTTCAGAAGAACCAGGCATCTCTGATGCCCCTGGGAGCGCAGCATCTTCCCCCTCCCTTCCTCTGGCTAAGGAGAAGGAAAGCACGTGGTAGGCTTTTGACTTCAGCCTCTTGATTTTCATTTACTCTATTAATATCTTAGGATTACTGCAAAAAGTTTCATGATAAACCTTATGAAAACACAAGACTGTGGCTTACCTAAGAGTGAAAGAGTAAGGATAGAATAATGCACAATAAAAACATAACAGTGAGACTACTGTACACAGTATTACAGTGAAAACAAGACCCCAATCCATGCAGTAAATACCCAGCCAGGAGCCATTCACAGCTTTCACTGATGAAAATAATGCTGCATATAGAGATTTCAAACCCCTCTTCTCCTTTGCAGATACAAGCTCATTTAGAAACTTAGTGCTAGGTATATCACCTTTTGCAACATGCGCTACACCTCCAACACTGGAGTGCTGAAAAGCAGCACAGGACAAACGGGAATACCTGTTGTACAAATCCGTCATTTGTCATTTCCCATTTCTTTAGGGAAACAAAGAGAAAGCCATTATTCTCCAGAAGCTGTCTACAGTGTTTAGGACTGCGTGATGGAGTTGTGAGTAATTTCTTTGGAAGACAGATTAATTTCTTCTAGCACTGACTGAAAGCGAGCCAGTTAAGTTTGGAGTGATATGGATGAGGACCAGGGATCAATACTGGTTTGCCAAGTCTTTCTTCTACTAATCACCAGAAAAGGAATGTTAAAAAAAAAAATAGAGTCTAGTAATGACATATTAAAAACCTATTAATTTCTAATCATGGATTTAGAGGCAATTAGTTTACTTTTTTTTTCTTTTTAACAGATTCATGAGCAGTTGCATGAGGAATGAAGATGTTGCCACATTGCAGACTTTCCATATAGTTGCTTTCACTTGGTTCTTCACTACTTACATAGAATATAAATTCACTTCATAAAAAGACAGAAAAGAACTTGGGTCTTGTAACCCATTTCTTAATATTGAAAGAAATTAACAAAAATTTCCATCTAGTGTTCAATGTGTTTGGGGGAGACATATGTAGCACTTAGAAATTTGACAAAACGCAGAGGAGAAAAAGAATGGGAAATAAAGCCGAAGAACTAAATGAACATTTTCCAAATAACACAGACTGACAGCAAAATGAAGTGAAGGCATTTAGTTCGGCTTGGTTTTGAGAACCTCGACCAATTTGGAAAGTGACAGAATAGTGAAGCACCAGCCTCGGGGCAGAGAAACTTTCAAAGATTAAGTTGTTTTCCTCATAACTTAAACACTGAGAGGGACAACAGAGTGCTGGGCACTTGCTTACAGAAGATCTGCTTGCTGTAGAGCCTGCTGGTGCTCACCACCAACCTCTTATTGCTGTATCCACTTACTACAGCTGTTTCACTGTAAGCTTTTATCCAGCAAGTGCTGTGGTGAGTGTCTGCACTGTCCATAGCGTGACTCAACGCCTGGTAATTCTAGACACTGGGATTATTGCTGATAGGCTAGATACCCAATTTCCTCATTTACACCACGGGTTATGGCACTGACCACCATGTGAAGAAAACGCTTTAGCAAATATTAGGTCTTTAGTGTGCTTGTTGACCTAACCAGCTCTGCGTTCTCCACATTTATCACAAATCAATAGTAGTGCTGTTTTGCATTTTCCCTTATCAGTTTCTTCAAGCTAGTTCTCTGAATAGTGATTATAGAAAAGGAGTAAATGTAAAAAGATCTCTGAAGGCAAGAAAGCTTTTGAACCTTACTGTACCATACCTCTAAGATTAATTTCCTACTACTGGCCTTCTAAGAACTTTAGTAATGCTACACTGACACATTGAATGTTACTAGAAAGTAAAAATATTCATTATATTCCTGGAAAAATAATGATACTAAAAACGCTTTGATAAGTAAAAGCACTTGAATGGAGCCTGGTCATTCCCATCATGAGACGTGTGTTTTTTTCCTAAGGTTTTCCTATGAAGCAATTTAATTATGCTCAGACAAATGAAAGAACGCAATATCAGCAATTAAATAATTTTAGAAGAAATAATAACAAGGTTTTTTTCTGATATTCTGACACAAATAGCCCAACCAAAACCACCACAACACACACCACACTGACTTGAGATGGGATCCCAGCCTTCTCCTATGGGTTTACAGCATTATGTGCTCTTCTAATGAACTGAGTCTAGACATGCACTGTTATTCCGGTCTACCACTGAAAAAAAACTCAGAAAAGCAAATTATTTCCCCACCTTGTACAATATCATCTTGCTGTATTTGTATATCAAGCTCAAGGAATAATTCTCAAATAGCTAATGATATATATTAAATCATGTGGACTAGGGGTGTTGTTAAGATCACTGTCTGGGGACTAGAGAACAACTTCCATAGATGGGTTTATCCCTGACAGAGTAGTATAATAAAAAAAAAAAAAATCAAAAGGCACTGAATAGATCAGCTATTAGATCTATTGCACATAAAATCCTAGGCACAGCAACTCCTCTCATCATACCTTACTCATGACTTCAGCTCTAAAGAATGAGATGCTCAAGACTCTGCATAGGAAATTGTTTTCACCTACACTTTCTACTAATTTTTGTATGCAAATGGTGATATTTGATCTTTTAAAAATTAATATCTTCATACATAAATTCAGGAAGAATTTAAAGAAGATACCTATGAAAGGATGAAAAGTTATCTTCATCAATCTGCCAGAGAAGGGAAATCGGAATTGTTACAGCTTAAAATTTTATGCAGGTTTTATTAGACTCCATAGAAGCTTCTCAATAAAAGATTACTTTCCAGCAACAATGGCTGGAGATATAATCCAGCAGGTGAAGATATCATTCAGACCTTATTGGTATTTCCCATATTTAGGCTGTCTTCTGCTCTTCAGTTACAGACTCATATAGGGGTCTATGCATAAATAAGCAGTTTTGGAATGCAAAGCTATACTCTCTCTCTAGTCACTGAAAGGCATGTGATGCTAGGAGGATTCAGAAGAATACAACTAAGGTCAATCTCTGTTGGCTTCGTAATATTTCAGCTGCATGAAGTAAATATATCTCCCCAATCAAACTGCAATTTAAATGCAATTTCTAATACCATGTTATTATAACCTCTTTCAAACGCCTAATAAAATGTTGATTAGATCACTAATTATCAGTGATGCCATATTTCCAGTGTACAGACACGTAAGCATGGTTGAGACCACCGATAGAATCATGCACTGCCTTTGAAAGCTTTTCAGTGTCTTTTGATTATTAGTCGCTCCAATACCCAGATTAAGCGATTCCTTTCTTAGCTTTAGTTCAACAACTATGATTTATCAATACAAATGGCAAAATGTTTCTTTCAAGGTTTCCCATCTCTAATCTCAATTGTCCTTTTAACAAAACCAGCCAGTTCATTATATCTTTTTTCCCCTGGAGTTTTCCATCAATTTAGCCCATAGTGTTTTAGTCCTTCCCTGACAAACTCAACGCCTTGATATAAAATTTTTAAGAGATTTATTACATTTGAGAAAGACAGTGGCTATTGCGCCATCTAAATACAATATTACTCATGGATATGAGCTTAGTTCTCTAATTTATGTTCCTCTCTCCTCCCACCTGCCTGTTTCATTTGCTTTTACTAAGCAAATAGGAAATAGATGTTTATTTAATAGCATCTTTCTTGTTTTACTGAGTCAATCTAATATTTCACCTTTACACATTTTACCATGTTGTCCTCTAAAAATGGGACCAAACTTAATAAGCACACTCTTTCCTGGCTTTTGGTCACCTAACAACTCATTTAGTCAAAGACTAATTTGCTGCAGTTTGTTGAAGTCTGTAGGAATAACGTATTTTATTAAAGCAAATCAAGTGCCCATCTGCTTCCTGCTTCAAGAATAATTTATCCTTCTTAGCTAAACTTGTCCTTATTTATTTCTTCAACCTTCAGACTAACATATTGATTGTTTAATTGCTGAACTTTTGCAGGGTTTTTAATTTTTCCAGACAATCGAGACAATCATTAAGAATAAGCTTATATATTTCAGACACTTCCAGGCCTCATGCAAGGGCCTGTGTAAACTGAAAAAACACACTTAAAAATAAAGATGGCACAGCAGATTTCTTTTATGCTGATCTGTTCTAATTTAACCCAGACATCCCAGTGGTCAGTATATCCTGCATTTCAGAAAAAGGTAGAACAAGTTCCCTTAGGTTCACCAGAAATCTTTTCTATGAACCTGAGCCCACAGCTACAGATACCATGAAAATGCAGAGACAAAGACTAAACCAAGCAGAACCAAACACAGTACAGGAGAAAAGATTCTGACATTTAGTTCTGTCTCCAGCTATTCCTGCATAAGAACATGTGTCCTTAATATACTAGCTATGTATTAATAAAAATTTTCTTTAAAATCATGGGCTTTTTAGAAGATTTCTGTGAATTATTTCCCCAAAGTAACTGTCCTCTAAAATTAATTCCTTATCTCTGCAGACAAAGGTTGGGTTCTGTAAGCTACTGATCAACTTCTTCAGCATTTTCTACACTGTTTACAAAACAGCCCATCAATTTTCTTGGTCTCTAGTCACAGCCACAGGTAATGAGAATAAATACACAGTGTATTTAAATCCAAAATCATTTTAAAAGGAAGTCCATTTCTCAGTGGTCATGGCTAAAAACAGATTATATTTTAAGTAAATTTATTTCTCTAAGGTTTGGGTGTTTTTTTTTTTTGTTATTTTCAATGTTTAAATGTGTGAAATAAGTGAGAACATTATATTGTGATTTTGATATTCCACTTCTGTTCCTCCTTTAACGTGAAGTACTGACTGGATGTCATTCTCAGAAAGAGAATGAAAAATCTACATGAACCACTGGGGTTTTCAATATTTCAGAGAGTCATAGCAAAAAGGCAAGTGACAGATTAAAGAGGAAGGGCTGGAAACCTTAGAATATGTTAAAACTTCCTCCTATGGTGCTTTTTTTTGTGTTTGGTTCTCCCTTCCTCTCCCTACCACCTCCAGCCACAGCTCTTTGAGACCCCATGTTTAAAAAATTCAGGCTGCTGCAGCCTCCACCTGCTAGGTACAGCATTTACATTTAATTTTCCCTTATCAGAATCAGAATAAGTAATTACTGCTGTGTGTAGAGGTCTGGTTGTAAGGAGTTCAGTCTCACTGCAAGTTGGCTGATTTAACTGCCTATGCACTAGGGTCCTGTTGAGAGGTTTTTGAAAGCCTGTCATTTTCCATTTATATTGTACATTCGCTGATGTAAAAGCCCCAGTCTGTGAATTAAGAATTTACTTTTAACTAGCATTCATGTAAGTAAAATTTGTTTCTGGAAATCAAACACTAAAAAGGAAGAATAGAAGGGGTTTGGGGATTCATGAGTACTAATGTGATAAAAAAATGGTTCACCTCCTCTTCAGAATAGAATTCTAATCTTTATCATTTCTTATTCAAGATAACATTCTACAAGGACTTAACTACATGCTTTACTTTGTAAGCTAAAGAGGTTCCAGTAAAGACACTGATTAATGGAGATCTAAAGACTGAGGGAAAATCCTGGTATGGAAGAAAAGGCACATTAGGCTGATATTAGACTCCTTTTCCAGAATTCTCAACTTCAATGTTTATGTTTATACAGCCAGATACACTCTTAAACTGAAGATTCAATACCTGATCTGAGATCTGCATATGAATGCTGAAAACACATCCAAAAACTACCTAAATATCCTAAAAGCACGTGCCTTAGAAATATTTTAAATAGAATGAGCTTAAAGAACAAGGGAGTTTTCCATGGAGAGTTCAACAGGTGTCTAGCTCTAGTGTTATTCAGCAAAGGTGTAAATACCTGCAACCAATAACAAATGGCTTGTAACATCAGCAGCTGGAAGAACAAAGGAACTATACAAACCGTTCCTCTGTAGCACTCTACTGAGAAGAGAAAAACTTACTCAGAAGAGTAGAAAAATGCCTAGAGGTTTCTGACATTCAACAGTGCTGGGAGGGCTCAGATTCAGACCTGAGTAGTGAACATTTGTGTAGACCTTTTTTACAGATCCTGCTTGTTTGCCAGTGAAAGAATTAATCAAGACGAAACATAACTCACCACAATGATACTCAGCTAATTTTGAAAGCAGTCCTAGTGTGCATCCATATGCATAGAAATTTCCTTCAAATTTACAAAAAGGTGTCTTTGTATGACAAATAGTGAAAGATTTCACTCCATACACGGTACATGCATGAGTAGTGTAAACATAGATACGCTGGAGAGATTTTTAAATAGGCATTTTTAAAATCTAACATCATCTGATCTGCAAAGCCATATTAAAAGACCAGAATTAAGGAGTTCCTCGCAATAATGTGAATTGAGCAAGACAGTCACCTTGCCAGTTTTAATAGCAGCTGACCATTATTCAAGATAAATAGCCATGTATTCAAATATACCTTATTGACAGACAGAATGTGTTGCTCAGTTGTGCAGCAGGGCCATGGATAAACAAGAAAAACAAAACAAAAAGTGAAGTGAGCAGATACCTGGCATCAAAAGAATGGCTCTGTGGGATACAAACAAGTAAAACATGGGGATGAAATGAATTGGAACTTAATCTATTTGCATTACGGATTGAACATGATGTGCTCAGTAGGAAAGCAAGCAACACTTCACTGAACAATAGCAAAATAAGTTGACTATCCCAGCAATGTTCTTATGTTCCAGAAATGAGCTTTTGTTGTTGTTAACACTTCAGCCATACCTCTTTTTTTTTTCACCAAAACTTGTAAAAAAAAGAAAACCCTGGTTTGCATCTATATTTTCAAGTCATGCCATAGTTCTGAATATGCTCAAGTGCATAGGAAAACTGACAGTTCTTACAGCTTTTCAATTACAGACTTGCTTTGAAATTTTTTTTAAACAGGCCCAGTATTGTGCTCTGACTTTCTCTAATAAAACTTACTTTCAAATCAATTCACACTCTTGGAAAAATAAACATTTTACATGAAAAAAGCTGAAAAGATCCATCTTTTTAAATGCCATGCCATTATCACAGACAGGAATTTTTCATCTTTTTCTAGTGTGCTACATTAATTATAAATCATGGTTAATTTTCGAGATAGAACATTATTTTTCCATTCTCCTATTTCTCTGGCAAATGTCATGACATATTCTATTTAAGGTGTATCTTCTGTTCTGGTCTCCTTCTGTATTACTCCCACCAAAATGTGCTCAGCCCCTAGTGACTGGAATTTTAAACCAATCTGAGAGACTGAAAATGATGAAATATAACACTGAATTCAACACACACAAAATGAAATAATAAGTAAAAACACCGCACAGAACCAACACACAAAATAGCTAAATCCTGTGTTGATAATTCATAAGATTGACTAGAGTCTCGATAGCGCTTCCTGGTATACAAGATATTTTGCTATGCTTCTGTCAAAAGGTATGATATGTTGGTAATGCTCAGATGTGAACTTTGCCTTTCTTCAAAGATATACAGAAGACATATCTTTCATCTTCTATCCTGAAAGTGAGATTTATGTAGAATCTACATGCTTTCTACTTCTGTAAGATAAATTTCACTGAAGGAAAGATCTGTTGAATAAGGATGTCATTTGTTTACATACTTATCAGAAAAACTGAATCTGAAAAAAAAAAAACCAGCTGTGCCCTGACATTTTGACTGTTTCACATTTGACATCATGCCTGGTACAGCACCACCTACCTCGTTTGGCATCTATACATGTGATAAGATGTACAAAAGCAATCACTTAATATTGAGCACAGGAAACAAGCAAAAAGGAGTAAGATTCAGAGTCCTACGGTCTAACAATACCTATAAATTTCTAATCTTTTAAATTATTTTCATTATGTTTAAGAGATCACAGTCCTTCCTTCTCTTGCAGTTCTAGAGCTACACATATCTTTAAACAGCATCTTTTATACTTAAAGTTTCCTCTTGAACAAAAAATGAAAGTTCTCAACATGATTTAGGAGAATTTTTGAACTGGCTCCCAGTCACACATTTGAAAGAAATTTCTTTCTTTTAATATGAGGTAATTTGTAACATATTTTAACGCTTACTCTTTACTCATTTTCATTCCTCCACTTCCCATTTCAGGAATTGGGAAAAACAGCTTTTTGTAGGCCACTCTTGTTTTACATGGTTTTTTTAGTACACACAAGCCTGAAATGTAGGAGCAACACTGTAGTGAGCAGTTCAAGCATGAATGAAATAAACCCTTCACAGTTTTAAGATGTGCACTATGTCATGCCATCGTTGTGTGGCTATATTTCTTTTGAAGTACATTTTTACATAATTGTGATACTGTGAAACTGGATACAGAGATATTCCAGAAGGACCTTGACAACACAACTAGGATACTAGAAAATAAGCTTTCTTCTCCCCCATTATTTAGTATTTAACTGTTCTATTCAATTGTAGCAGTAAACCTTCTAGTAACCTACAGTAAATATGAAATAATAATTAAGTAATGTCAGGCTCAAAACAATTCTGAGGTAAAAAAAGACTAGATTTATTCTCATCCCAGTACTGCCTTAAGTGTAATATTCTGTAGTTTTTTGTTTTAAATGCTTGTGTGTATATATACACACACACATACAGAGAGAGACACTTTAAATATATCCTGTCCCCTGACTAGGACATAATGAACTTGGTATACACATATCTGAGAGACAAGGAGAATTTACACAGCTTCCAACAAAGAAAGACCAGCCTGAAGACAAACCTCAGAACTCTAAGATTGTATAGTTTGAGACTGTTCTTCCACTAGAATGATAATGTTATTTTTACATATAATGAAAGCACTCGTCTTTCCACTAGAAATTAATGGGAGAGTTTTCTTTGCCTCCAAGGACATGATACCAGAAGCAGAGTTACGCTTTTGAAAAGCTTGGTTGAAACTTTTCAAATATAATTTATACAAACATAATGATCTCACACATTCAGTAAGATGACTACCAAAATTTATGGAAGTATTTTCCAATAGGATAATCTTGTAGGATTTACCCCAGCAAGTTCTTTATGATCCTTCCTAAACTAAAGATAGGTAATTGTGATCGTGATTTCTGTTTAAATTAGTATTTAAGCGTATCACCTAGTTGTCTACTACATAAAGCCTACAGTTTCTCACATTGTGAATCTACCCAGTATATTTATTTCACACTGTTTACTCATCTGTTTTAAACCTCAGGAGCTGAACTTTTAACTGACATAAATTGCTGTCAGTGGAGTCACAACTTATGCTGCTTGGGGATCCTACCATCTATACCAGTTCCTTAACTCAGAGTAAGCAGTATAAATACTTGTGACAAAGCTGAATTTGGACCATGTTTGTATGGACTTTTCACAGTCAGAATATTCTCACAACCCTCTCTGTAACTTTCCTTTTATTTATGTTGCTTGAAGGATTTTCCCTACCTTCCCTCAGTGACCTTACTGCAATTGTACTGAACTTAACAATTAAGGCAGCCCCAAACAATCACTTCTGAAGGGAAGATAGCTCTTCAGGCATAAGGAACCATGGTTGATTTCAAATCAGAATCACTCACCTGGCAAGCCATTTTCCCCTGGTATACACTGTGTGTGTTAAAAGATTGCTGCATTACGGTCTTGTGGAGAAATGGTCTTCCTCCACTGCATAAGATGTGATGCTGCTTCATCAGGAATTCTTTTGATCACTACATTTTTTTCCTCCTTGAACTTACTCTATCCCTGTAAGAGACAGGTGATTTGATGAGCACACCATTTATTCACCTCCTAGTCACTTTAAGTGTATTTCTAACAATCTGGCTTACCCTTGAGCCAGAATGAAGAAACAGCAAATAGCATCAGAGGTAATCTTGTTTGTGAGGCTTTTGTTTTGGGCTGGTTTTGTTGTGGTTTGGGTTTTGGCTTTGTTGTAGCTTTAGGTTGTTGTTTTTTCTAATCGGGTTGGTTTTGAAGATTTTGTTTGGCTTTTTTGGGATGCAGTGGGCTTCTTTGCTAAAACAGATTAAATCATGGTAAGTTTAAAAGGGTAAATAAGGAACATTTCCATGAGGAAGCATTCTGTAGACAGAATTGGTTTGGTCAGCCTGTGCCAAGAAGGCACAGCACCTTTATTGCTTCCAAGGTTTTTTTGGGGGCAAATGGAGGACTATTAATGAACTCTTTGTAGTTTGGGATTGGGGCTGATACTGAAGAAAAATTAATGGATACAGGGTTGAGAACTGCCAGTTAATAGTGTAGAGCCCTGAAGTGTAAAGTGTAAGAGTTTTACTGTAAATCCTAGAAGAAGTGTTCCTCACCCACTGAAAATTAAATACCCTGTAATGAAGAACAAAGGCAGCCCAAGTACAGGGAACAAACTGCTTAGGAAATTAAGAATCAACTGGCTCAGGTGCAACGTGGTTTCTCTGATCATAAGTTCTCTAGCACATATATCAAAGTAGAGACCTTCTAAACAGGAAAAAAACCAAAACAAGCCAACCAACCAATTGCAAGAACACATATCATTTCAAAACAATACTCCACTCTTTGCTGCCTCCTCTTAGAGGGAAAGATTGAAGGGTTATGGCAACTATTAAGTGACATTATATAACATATCCTGCAAGCTGCTCGGGTGACCTGGTGGGACGCGACGTGCGTGTGAGTTCTCTTTCATAAGCCCATTATAAAATACTCAGCAACTCACATAACATAAGGCAGCATGAAGGTTGAGATGCATATTACACTTCAGAAGTTACAGGTAACGAAGGAAAACATTACATTTGTCATTGCATCCTGTCTGGATGGTGCATGTCCACCTTAGCAGGCATTATGCAGTTTACAATTCACCTTATTGTCCATTATTCCCATCTTGCAAAAGGACTACAGTTTCACAAGTGTTTAAATTCTCAGCTGAATGTTGAGTTTAAGTGGTGCGTAAAGAGCCTAGAGAGCCTATTCACTCGGTACAAACATAGGATTTGACAGAAGAGTAAGAACAGGCAGGAACAAGTACGCGCTTTCTTCTGACTTTCTGTATGCAAGGAGCAGGCTGCGTGAAAAAGGGAAGAGAAAGCGTCTCCAGGTAAGGCTGACCCCTTCCTGCCTGGCGCCAACGCTTGCAGGCAGAGCTGCAGCATGCAGGAGGGTTGTCATTTGCCACTGCTCTGCAGAAAGGCAAAAAAAGACTTAGCTGAGGAATTGTGGATTACGGCAACTCTGAACACAGATACAATACCCTGCTACTCTTTCACGTAGAGCTCACAGGAATTCCACCATCTCCAATAACCATAGCATTTGTCCAGTTGTAAGTTTGGAGGGCTGTTCTAATGGAACTTGTCCCACTGTTTACTAAAGTTGATTAAACCCCTCATTGCAATACACTGTTCAAAGCTGACTTGTTCCCACATCTCTTGATGATTTTGCCATGTGAACTCTTGTGCTGCAGTATATTCCATAAGATTGGTTGGCCATCTCTGAACGTGTTCTATTACAAAGTACTGCTGAGTGTGAGGGATGAGATGGATACATTCTTCAGAACTGCCTACATCTAAATTTTAACCAAGGAGTAGAAATGCTCGTGAAAACTGCCTTACTTTCAGCAGCGGCACAATGCCTGAAAATATCCATGTTTTCTCTTTTTTCGTTTAATTGTTGAGTGAATCGTAATGTGGAATTTCAAAGCCCATCATAATTAAGTTTCCATTTGCATAGCACTCTATCCAGTGTTTCTCATACTTTACTGTACCTCCATATTGGGCTAAAACAAAAAATTCTACAGAGGTGCCCACATTTTTTTCAATTATCTGCAGTATGATGCCAGATTTGTTATGTGTCATTTCATTTATTGGTATTTACTGTCCTCCAGCTGTCAGCATCAATGCTCATTTTCTATGCCAAGCGGCATTTCTAGAATTGTTACGCATCTACATTTCACCCACACTGTTCTCTTCCCATCATTACTTGTAGCACCAACTCTAAACATGAAATGTAACCTTCAAATGTCATGCAATTATCCACAAAAGGGTACCTAAATAACTAAATGCAGGGTTCTTCACTCATCTCTTCAGAGATTTGATTTAGTTTGCCATGTCATGGAAAATAATATCCAAGTACACACTGAAATTAACATGCAAAAGAAAACATTTACTCTGTTCGCTCAACCAGGTTACAGCACTGAGGGTTACTGTCAAGAATATGTTGTTGTATCCCTCTCTTTTCCTCTTTCCTGAAAGTGTTGAGTGATTGTTTGTTTTGGAAATACTGCAAGTTCAACAACTTACAACCATAATATTTACTTGTTTAACACTTCAAAACATCAGCATGCTATGTTTAGAATACTGAACACAATTTAGACCATTAAACAATAACAGAAATCACCACTGCCTTCAAGTAAAAAATTCAGTTAGGAGTAGAATTTTTGTGTATTCTCCTGCAAACTGCATTCAGAGTCACAGAGGTGAAGAATCCTAGTGGAGTTACAATTCAATTTTGACCACCACCTCTTTCATTGCGGTTTGAAATTCATCATGGACTAACAAAACATCAGAACAGTCAAAGCACCCCAGGTATTAAGTCTAATTCTAAAATAGACAAGTCTTGGGCCCAATGTGCTGTTGTACTGGTACACTGTGCAGTTGTAGGGTTGTAGCTACTGGTGACGGAAGGATGGAATAGAAGGGATTTGTAGGCAATATTTATTAGAACAATTGACAAGCTGGTAAAAAGCAAACATGACTTTGGACAAACAGTGCCTTTCTCAGGTTTGAAATAAGCTCCAATGATCTTTCATAATTGAAGGAAGCCAGGTTTATTCCTTAATACTTGTCTACTTCTATTCAGGTATTATTTCTATCAGCGCTGCTTGAATCACCTGTGTCTCACATGAATAAGTCAGAGGAAGAGCAACACTGGGCCCACAGCAGGCCCATGTCCCAGGAGGGACTTCTTCTACACAGGAGCACAAAAAATGCAAACAGACCTAATTTTACTACTTCTTTGAGCACACGAGAATAGGGAAATGATACAGTAGTTTGTGCACAAGTTTTGGGAACAGAACACCTTATCAATATTGTCAGACAAAACTATTCTTTAGCCTTGAGATTTAAAAGAGATTGGGTCTGTCTGAACCCAGGGTCTGTCAAGTGTATTGCTTCGGGAGTCTGCCACCGGAGGAGCTCGTATGAGGAGTACTGCTGCAATACTAAGACTGGAACATGCAAAATGAAAAAGCAGTTCAAGAGGGAGGAGAAAGTGACTGCATCAGTACTTACCAACTGGGTGCAAGTTTTTCATCTCCTTACTTTTTTGGTATCATATGCTTTTTAAGCCTAAGATTCTGTAATGTTATTTTGAGTCAAAACAAATTAAATAGCTTCTACTTAATTTAGTCCCCATCTTCAGACCCTCATTATTACCTCTGCAGTAAAAATTCCTTCCAAACTGGCACAGAAGACAGGTTGGTTGAGGCATCCAGCATGGTAAGAAATTTTATGTGCAAAATCTTTCATTACGGTGGGTCTAGACCATCTCCATCTACTTTAGTTCAAAGGTGATCCAGTTGGACTAGTGTTCATGGAACATTTCCTCTTGAAAAAGCAGTGACATTCACATGACAAAAAGGTTGTGATCAACAGCCCAATGTAGCAAATCACCACATGACACGTGAAGATGAAGTTGGGTCCAATACAGGGAAATAGAAAATACACTGAAACTATGTCCTACAACTGTCTTGATACACTGCTAGCTCTCCATAAACGCTACGGATAATTTAGTGATTTAGACTGGAACAGCATTTCTGAGAAGAATATAACACAGTCTTAGGTTTCTAAGAAATGCCATGTTTTAAAGCTTTTACAGATCAATTTACAGGGCAAGCTATAGAAACATAGTGAGAAGCACATTATATTCATTGTAGCAAATGCACTCATTTGCACTGGTCAGGAACCTTTTTTCAGTGTTTGGTTTTTTTTTTTTTTAATTTAGGTATTTTTTAACCCCGTATGAGAAATTGTTATATTTTAGATGTCTAATTTGAGAAGCTATATTGAATAGTAGCTGGTTTGTTTTATTTGTAAGGAAATTCACAGCAAATTAGTTTGATAGTAATCAAAAAGAAAATGTGATACTTTTAACCATAATATATGTGGCTTCAATCCTGCAACACTTTGTTAATGAAGTGGGATCATTTATTAAAATTTGGAAAATTCATATGAGCAAAGGTTTACTATCATGTTATAGTAGTTCAGAGTGTGCAAAATTTGCATCTTATAGTCAAACAGGATTCTCTGGTTTCCTTATTTCTTATTTAGAAGTCACTCAATGAAGTGTTCAAATCCACTTGGTTCTAATTAGCACACAAAGCACACCCCTGGGGTACATACCATGAAATTGGTGGTAGACTTCTTAGTGTTTTATCAACTTTTTTCTTGTGCGTCTTACATGCCAGTGACTAGCAGGCTTGTAGAACAACTGTAAATCTCATCGAACCGTTAACTTTGTATATGCACTTCTTACGGTTCAGGCAAACTGACATCCCTGCTCCGATATTTCGGGTAGTTCACTGTGGTTATAGGTTAATGAAGAGAGATTATCCACATTCAAAGACATTTTCAACATTTAATCCCAGTATTCAGTTCTCACCTTAACCCCAGCAGTTTGAGAGCAGTGTGGGCCACAGAGCACTAGAAGGTGCTGTCTCTTTCCCAGACTGCAGGACAAAGTGTTCTTGACTGCAGCCTTTCACAGGCTGTGAGATGGGGATAAATTGTGTTTACCCAACACTTAAGTTTTCAGTCACAGATGTCAAAGTACTTCTCTAACTGCCACAAATATGATTGTGAGGAAAAGAAAAAAGTAAGCAATGCTGATAGTCATTAATATACAATGTGAAGCTTCTCAGACAACAGATTTTATTTAATGGCTATGATGGTGTGTTAAATTTGGAAACAGAAGTCACTACATTATCATAAAGCATGAGCTGAAACGTATGAATCCAGATTTTACTCAGGTTTTCTGCAAACTTACATGAAAGAACATGTTCTCCCATATGGAAATACTATACTTACAAACCTTATTGTCAGTTTCTTTTTTCTTGAGAGTTATTAATATTGTCCTTTTAATTATTTATAATAATTCTGAACTAAAATATATTGCAACTTAATTTTTGTGGGGAAACATATTCATCATATGCTCTTGGACCACACTCTTGTAGGGCTCCAACCCCACAATCTCATACAGGGGCCTGTTCCTGCAGATGACTCTGCGAACACTGGGAAGCATCTATGAAATACTGTGAACACAGGGCAACCACAGTCACAGTTAAGTAGAATGTGAAATGAGGAAGCATTTTGTAATCACCTCTCATACTTTAAGAGGACCATTCAGCGACCAGAAATAGAAGACAAGGAAGGCAAAAGCCACACATTAATCTTCCCTTTCCCTGGTCTTTGCTTCTCAGAATGCTTGCCTCTCCACATTTCTGTGGAAAGATCCCAGTGCTGAAGGAACATTTTGTGGTGGTAGTGTTTCTTTTTTGAATTGTGCTGGTGATGTTAACCAGGCTTAGCACTCTGTAATACTCTATCAGAACTGCAAGACTACCTGGAGCTGGCACAATATTTCCGGTTATCTTGAAGAGTCATTGCTTCCTGCCATGTTTGGTAGCATGTCACAAGGGTTGAGTTTTATTTCCATTAGAAAGGTATTATTGGAACACTTGAATAAAACAAGGATGGTTTTGCTTTCATACTGACACTTGACTGGAATTCTTTATGGCACAGTCTTTAAGGAACACCTCACAGGAAAGTTATTTCCTTTGATTTGCAAGCTTAGAACAAAACTCAAAACTAGAATTCTAGGGGAGAGATGAGTCTCCCCGAAAGAATGACCTTGTACTCAGCCTTGATATAGCTAATCAACATCATTAACTGTTGGGGGATCTTTAAACAGAAAGTTATTTTGCTTAAACAAAGTAATTCTTCAAGTGCCCAAACCAACGCTTCATGTCTAGGGTAACTGCATTTGTCACTACAAGAGGGACTGAAACAGTGGAGGGAAGAAACGGTCCTATGTGGTCTTGAACTTTATTAATTTCGGAGTCTGTGGCTTTACTGGATTCACAAGCCACCTTGAGTGCTGAAAATTCCTCCCAAAAGCATCATAATCTTTGGCCACTAGATGCTCAAATTTAATAGTAAATATTGTCTCACATCACTGAGCAACTGAAGTATCACACCTCACATTCACATAGGTCTACTCCTTAAAAAAAAAAAAAAAAGGCAATAGCACCATAGTGTCTTTCTTACTGTAACAGTGCCCGCCTAAAGGAATGAGCCTGAACATGACAAGATAAAGATTCATGTTTTATAGAAGCCAGGAGACTGCAGGGCAAATAAAGATTTCCTTTAATACAATATATAAATGTACTCCTTGTAATACTTAAAATACTGGGGGAGGGCAGGGAAAAAAACACCCACCAAAGAAAAGTCCACACCACTCCCATGGGCTTTTACATAGTCCATACAGGCTGAATCTCAGAAGCTAGTCAGGAAATAAATTGAAGCTTCAAACTCTAATGCAATAATTGATGTGTACTTTAAAACCATGTATGTTACTCTCTTCACTCATTTCATAGAAGTTTAAAATCTCACTTAAAATACAAGAAATTGCAAGCTTTTTCATGGTAAGTTGTTAGATGCCAACATAACATGAAATAGCCCTCCACATAGCAACGCAATACGACTCATGCCTATTAAAACTTATATCACAGGCACTACAGGAAAAAGATGAAGGACACACAAGCTACACTTCAGTTTTAGTGGATTCCATATGAGGGAAAAGTCATAGCAATGAGTGGTCCAAACATCTGATCTAGGATTATCATCTCCAAATTTACAGTCCTTGGTAGATTTGCTTTTCATGAATTTAATATTTAACTCACTTAATAGTTTGGCATCCTCCAATATTAAAATTTTAATAGTCCCATTACTTACACATGAAAGAGTGCATCCTTTCCCTTGTTCTGATTCAACTACTGAGTAATTTCAAACTAATAAATTACAGAAAATGTATGTATTTGCTTAATAGAGGACAAGAGTTAATTTTGTCTCAATCTTTCTTTAGTCTTGCCTGTAAAGATTCAACACATGCCAGTAGTAATGTGGGTTTTTTTCCTTGTCAGGCAAAAAGCCAGAAATTTTGTAATTTGATTGGTCCCTGAACTGTTGTACAAACCAGGAGATATTCAGTCTATAAGATGATGTACAGGAGAGGATGTCTTACCAAACTAAGGTCCTACATTGCGTGGTCTTAATGAATCCACCCATTATTTTCCATAAATCATTCTTATGACCTTCAGGCTTTCTATCAAAACCTTTCAAGCTTCAGGGTTTGAATGCAATCTTTCCTAAAATTTAGGAAGAAATATTTTGACAGGGAGTGAACTTCCCTCAGTTGTATGTCCAGGTTGCAAGAAATTACAGTTAGAGGAGGATATTGCTTTCCTCCAAATTACTGTGGTGGAAAGACCAATATGTTAGCCTTCCACATTTCATTCTCTACAGGTATTTTCCACTAGAAGGTATCCTACTTAGGAAAAGGTGAAATATTCAAGTGGAAAGGGGAATACTTTCAGTAGAGTGCACCTTACTTTCCAGTAATGCCAAGATCACTTCCACTGCTGCAATAAGTCATGTTACGTTTCACACCTTCTTGCTATTAAAATTCAATCCTTGTACGATTGTATCCTCTGTGTCAGTGTCAGAGGGCTGCCTCTTTCTTGCACATTGAATAAACGTGTGCCATGTCCGCTTCCAGAGAAGCGGCATTCTGTCTGCTGTTACCACAGGGGTCCCTGCAAAGGTATGCAAAATGGAAGCCTCAAGAGAACCTCTCAATCACATTAAAGAGCTCATTAAAAATTGTAATACACACTAAAATTCAGAATTAATTTAGGGGACAAAGCAGGGTCAATTTCCAAGTCTTGCACACCAGGGGATGAATTCTGGAGCTGTGAAGAGACTGGAGGAAGACTGATGTTCAGAGCTCACTGAACTCTGAGGGTATCAAATACATAACTGTATCAAGCTCATCACAACTAAAGGGGCCACAACAGATGCAATTCAGATCTTGTCTGTAGTGAAGAAAATGTACAGATCATTTCACCTAACAGGAAAGGGGACCGTAAGATCAATCTAAAAATATAATTTAGTTTACATATACTTGTGTTTCTCCTTGAAAGATATCACAGAAACACTAAGGTTGGAA
The DNA here is from genome assembly GCA_027574665.1 of Rhynochetos jubatus. Taxonomy (NCBI): domain Eukaryota; kingdom Metazoa; phylum Chordata; class Aves; order Eurypygiformes; family Rhynochetidae; genus Rhynochetos; species Rhynochetos jubatus. Next base: position 12,542,405 of record CM050655.1, read on the forward strand.
AAGACCCATAAGATCATCCAGTCCAACCACCAACCCAACACTACCATACCCACTAGACCATCTCTCCTCAGTGCCACACCTACACATTCCTTGAACACCTCCAGGGATGGTGACTGCACCACTTCCCTGAGCAGCCTGTTCCAATGCCTGACCACTCTCACTCCTTCAATGAAGTTCTTCCTAATACCTAATCTAAACCTCCTCTGACACAACTTGAGGCTACTCCCTCTTGTCCTGTCACCAGTTACCCAAGAGAACAGGCCAGCACCTGCCTCCTTACAACCTCCTCTCATGGAGCTATCAGGTCTCCCCCCAGCCTAGTTTTCTTCAGGCTAAACACCCCCAGCTCTCAGCTGGTCATCCTAAGACTTGTTCTCCAGACTCTTCACCAGCTTTTTCACCCTTCCCTGGACAGGTTCCAGCATCTCTAGTTCTTTCTTGTAGTGAAGGGCCCAAAACTGAACACAGTATTGAAGGTGTGGTCTCACCTGTGCCATGTCCAGGGGCACAAAAACACGTATGTATGTACTTCTGTATAATAAAACCCGTCTTCAGCTTTGAAACATTCTGTTGCCAGTCTCCAGGGCTCTGATCTCAACTGTGGAAAATGCAATACTCCGAGTGCACCCTGTCCATATGCAAGTGTATATAACTGCACATGCACAACTCTTCACGTCTTTGCAAATTAATCTCTCCTCTAGAGCTTAGCCCATACATTTTCTTCCACACAAAAATCAGAACATTAAGGAAAGATTTTTCACTTCCTGTTCACACAACAGATGACATGAAAAATTAGTTCCATAGCAGATGAGCACCCTGGCAACGCTTTGATTTGTCACAATAAATAAAACTTCCATAAACTCTAATATATTAAAGTTCACATCATTTGCTGACAAAAAGAGTTAAAAAGCTTCCTCCAGAACACCAGATAATATTTACATGTTAGGATGCTATTTTGCAAGTACCTACATTTTCCAAGCATCTAAATGGGGTTTGGAATGTGTTCATATTTTCTGGAAGAAAATTGTTTACATTGTTTCTTTTAAAGTCTACTTTAACAAGAAATGAGGAACATATATTAGGGTGTATATGCTGACTTCAGTATGCTTGGACTGCATTGGAACGAGCTTGAAAACCATGCCTGTCATCCACACAATGTTGACCTTCTCCCCTTCATCCTGACCTATCATTTTTTCCACTGTGAGACATGGTTTATTCTTTTGCTTTTGTGCATTTTGAGATTACAGAGGTGCTTGTATATCCTATGACTTTGTTTTTGAGGTGAAAGATGCGTTTAGAACAAGTTGAGCATCCCTGACAAAGGCTGCACTTGCAGGAGTTCATAGGCCCCTGTAGAAACTAAGTCACTTCAGCTGCGGAAAGCACAAGGATCACCTGCTAAGTACTGTTCTGAAATCTGTAATTTAGAAAAACAATCATTATCAAGTTCTTAGAATCTGTCATTAAACTACTTCTGATAAATGCATCCAACAATTCTAAGGAATATTGCATAATTATTTGCATTTCTAGTGTTAGACTTTGAATTCTTAAGTTGAAGTAAATCAGATTTAAAAGAAAAAAAAAATGGACCTGTCAACTGAATTTTAAAAGGGGTCAAAGTATTAAGCAGTAGATCACCTAGAAGATCAAAGTTAAACCCTGATGCTCACTGAAAGATTTTAAAAGCTCAGAGAACTTTGCATCAAGTTGAATTTGTAGAACTTCTTACACAAAATATAATTAGTATCTGAGGATTTACAAAAAGGTATTTCAGGGCTATTGCTATTCCTTCAGTTTCTATTCATACAAGTAGCAATAATACTGCTGCCTAATGTGATCGCTTGTAACAGCATCTTATTTTTGTCACATACCACAAACCAAGAGTAAGTAAAAAAGGCAAATTCTACTAAGAAGATATTCTAACAAATCAGTGAATTAACCAGAGGAATAAAACTGGTCTAATGGTTTTAGAACAAGAAATTAAAATTTGAAGATCAATTGTTTCCTTCGTTAATGGCTAAGGACCTTCATAAACAATTAGGAACATAATTCCGTATGTCATTGACTGAACAAGACTTTACCATAATTCCAATAAAATGGAAAGTGAATAACCATATTGTTAAGTGGTACAAAGAAAATGCAAACTGGGTAAAATGTTACTTTTTGCGTCCCTTACCCCCCACACAGACACACGCCCCCTCCAAACAGCAATGCAAACCAAAGACCTAGAGAAACACACATGAATTATTTCATGTGCAACGGCCCGTGGAGACCACTGAATAGCAAACATGAACAGTCACTTTATGTTGTCACAAGAAAATAGACACAGTTTGGATAACAGATTCTAAAACATTCAGTTCACAGGCAAAACAGATGAATTGGTAATCTTCACAAGAAGAGTAGAGACAAGGTTTGTTTACTTTTTCTAGCCACCACATTAAGAGTTCTCAGGCAACTGTAACGAGATATCTGGCACAAACTGATGGTGCTCTGCTGCCTCCCAAGCCAGCTGTGTTGATTCGCACACACTGAGCTTCTGACCGACTGTTTCATCAGTCAATAAAATTTTACAGTTTGTTTCTGCCACCCTGATGAGACAGGATTTCAGCCGAGTTACACTCCATTAAATGAACGCCATCCATACACAGATAAACCAAGCTGTTATTGGGCTTTCACTATAAAATGACAATAAACTTAACAGAACAAATACCTACTCCATACTGAGAACTAATTAGTTTTGCACAAGATACAATCTGACTCAAAAACATCTCTATAGTAACCACAGGCTTGCTTGTTTGCTAGTTTTGCACTAACCTGACATTACTCTCTTGTTAGCAGACGCAAACCAGGCTCTCCGTGCAAAGAGAGGCTGGTACAAGTGCCACCTACTCTTTGCTGTGGAAGTTTCCTAAGTGGTTGCACTCCGTTTAGCTTTATCTTTATTTCTGAAGCTGTATCACTGGAAAAAAACCAAGTGTAGAAACATCCAGAAAGGCTCATTGTGGATATAGGCTTGTTAACGCTCAGCTGTAGCTAGCCCGTGAGAGCATGCTTCACAGAACAAGCACGCGAGTAGGCACAGGCAGCCAGGAACACCTGCACGTGCCCCAGAAGATGGGGGCATAAATAGATGTGTATACATTTACCCCAAAACCCCATAAGGTAGAAAAGTATCATCACTTTGCAAATGAGAAGTGACGAGAGGGAAAGCTAAAGGGCAGATCCCTTGTTCTCTGCTTGTGTTCATTTGAGACATTCTTACTGAGCTAGGTATTATAGAAATGAATACAGCAGACTGAGCCTCAGCAAGCCAGCCAAGCTCCTTGGCAGTGATAGTGAGGCTTCCTGTTCAGGGTTTTCATCAGAAAACCAGTCTTAACCTCTTATTAGGCCAAAGAGAAATTGTTTCTTCTGTGGAGCTGCAACAAGATACAGTAGATTTCACAAAGAACGTCTGCAGTGTGATGTTCTGAACTCTCTCAGCACATGTCAAAGAACCATCACTACTTTGCAGATTTCACAGCTAATCAATATAATTGCTCTCTCTGGGGAAATTAAAATTTACCCTGGAAACTGAGTCAATGAAAAATATAGTTTTCACCTTGTGAAAAGAGGTGAGGTTTGTCTATTTCAGGTTTTCTGAAAGAAAAAAAAAAGCTAAACAAATCTGTGCAAAAATATTTATCACCAAAACCACTAGGAAACAACAGCTTTCTAAAAAAGCGCTATAAAATAATTTGCAAGTGGTAATAGTGGTTTAAAAAAAGCTCTACACAGGTCTTAGATATGCCACTTTCATAGACCAGTGACTGTCATAACAAAGAGGAATACAATGAAAATGGAAATAATAAGCATGTACATTCAACTTTATACACACAAGAGGCAACATTTTGATTCTATATGAAGACACACCTCATTCAACAGTTACAAAAGAAGGCAGTTTATACATGAGGCATAACTCCAGAAAAGTCTTTCTTTTTTTTTTTAAGTCTATCTGCAAATACTTTTTAGACTTGGGAAAACACGTGTTTCAAAAAGTTTTAAAATACCAGTGATTCCTATCAGGAAAATATGTTAGCTCAATTGCATCAACATAACTTTAAGAGGCTAAAGTCGGAAAACAAAATATTTTCAATATTATAGAGAGAGGTAAGTTATATACGCAGTAGTAATACACGAAGAAAATATCCCTTAGAGATTGTACAGATAGAACTGGATAAAGACAAGCCCTTTCTTGACTACCTAGTTCCCACAGTCATACAATTACTTCAGAATCAAAGCTATTATATACATACATACATATATACACACAGAGGGAAAATTTCAGAAGTCTGACATGTCTAACAGACTGCTCAGAGCTGGACTCCTCAAACAACATAACAAACAGATGAGAGAAGCCAACTCATCTAAGCATTGCATTAGATATCAACTCTAACAACCCCCCTCCCAACACCATACAAAGATCCTGCAGCCACCAGCCAGGCACAGCACAGTCAGAGGTGCTCAGGTCTTCCCTACAGACCTCAGCCTTTTCAACATGAACTCTGCGTTGTCATATTTTCAGAGATCAGACCTTTCTTTCACCCCAACAAAAAGGAGCACACTTTTTTTCTCCTGTCTTATATAATTATTACAACGTGAGTTTGGTGGACCATGCAGTGTAAGACCACAGGGACACTTATGCTTAGTGTCTATATTGCCTTATTGCCTTAATTCAAGTTGCTGTGCACAGAGAGTACAGGAATGCCTTATGTAAGCACTTGCACAGTCTTTATTTGAGCAGCAAGCAATAAGGTGTTAAGCCTATAGAAGAAGAAAAGTGTGGAAGGTAATACCACATAACAAAATGCAGGAATGTCTGAAGGGCTTTTTCTTCATCACTACAACAAACCTGGCTTCAGATTCTAAAGCAAGAACACAACAATCAAATGAGACAGGTGAGTTTAGATATTAATGCCTTAGAGTCCTACTTCATCAACAATGTGTTGATTTTCCTAGTATCAATAAGAACAAAACAGCTAACAACTACTTTAAGAGAGGTTTCTACCTATATCTCACAAAGACAATAACACAATATACAGTCTTATCAGTAGACATCCACCAAAAGAAGAAAACAACATTGAATTTCCTCACTTCATTCAATCAATAACCCATCAAAGACTTAACTTTCAAGAAAAACAAGTGCACTCATCACAAATATCATTAGCTAATTCAGAAACTAAACACATACCAAGACAGATTCTCTTACCACAAACTCAAGCCAAGCTGGACAAAACTTCCCCCCTTAACGTAGGGCTTTTTGAGCTCTCAGTTACACAACACAGCTGTTCCTGGGCTAGTAACAAGGCACAGGTGTATTTGGGTCCCACCCACTTAATGCCTTCTGCTTTAGCATTAAGCCTTCACAGGGAAAAGGAGTTTAAAAAAGTGGAGAAACCTGTTTTCTGTTAGCATTTGTATTGTAGTAAGATACTTTGAGGCTAGGTAGCAAGATTTCCCATACTTGTTCAGCCGCATTAGTGATAGTGTTAAACTGCAGTACTTAGCAAACAGATGGCGTGGGCGGGCGACATAAAAACCTTTTGTTTGGCTCATGGATAAAACAACTGTTTACAAGGAGGCATTTAAGACATGGATGAGTTTTTTAAAAGAGGATTAAGACAACTCAAGAACTGAATGTGGAACAATCCAAGTAATAGCAGGTTGTGAAAAATCTAAAAATGCTATTCATTCTGTACGAAGGAGAGGATTTTCATGAGAGAAAATACAGTCATGTGATTAAAGACAGTATTAAAATATGTATTCACAAGGGCCAAATTAAGATTGCACTGCCATAGTCTAATGTTTCAGTGTTTGCTCATGCATTTTTATAATGGCAAGGGGAGACGAAGGGTATTGCAGAGAGTAATTTTGTCTTGTTTTGACTGTGATCTAGATACATACGTAAAGCCATGAATTACTATGCACAGTTTACAGTTCCAAGGAAGGACTATTTCTACAGTATAATTGCTTTTGTCAATATATAGGTGGCAGAGAACTTTAGCAGATATTCCAATTATTCTTATTAATGTGTAAAAGAAGTTTTTAGTGCAGGAGCTAGACAGACTATAGCTCATTTCAATATTACAAACGACAGAAAGGAACACTGCGTTCCCCCAGTCTACTAACAGATCCCAGAAATGACATGAAAAACTTGATTTAGTTTCCATTTTTGATAATTATAATTTTGCTTCCTTTTTTTCCTATCTCTTTATTTGATAAAGAAAAGTAGAAATGGAAGGATAAGAGGCAAAAAATTGTAAATAATTCAAGTAAACATTTTTACAATGAAAAAATTCCATAAATATTTATGATCTTAAAGACATAAAAATGCTTGACCAGTTCAAGCTGTAACTGGTTTTCTTAAGTAATGGCACACCAAGTATGTCAAGTAACTGACAGCACTGCATTATTTATCGCTCGCATACTTTCACATCTGGGGATAACAAGGAGATGAGTAGAAGTGAAAATGGAGCTGTCAGGAAGAAGTTGTGTCAGACCAGCCTAATTTCCTTTAATATTCTTTACTGGCCTAGAGGCTTTGTGAATGGGAGAGAAGTAGAAGATTCCGATCTTGTAAGTTTTATCCAGTGTGTCCCAGAGGGCATTCTCATAAAACGGGTAGGTAAACTTGGACTAGACAATACTAGTGGGATGCCTAACAACATCCTTGTTTCACAGCAAAAAGGCAAGGATATACAGAACTGGACTTGTCAGAGCTCTGTGGGTCCAGTCCTGTGCAATGAAAGGAGGGTCTGTTTGTTAAGTGTGAACTAAGGGGAACAAACTAGTAAACTTTCAGTACATGAAAGATTCATCTTGACAAGCTGGAGAAATGGATTGAAAAGATGGGATGCAATTTCCCAGGGCCAAGTGGAATGTGCCACACTTAGTCAGGCATAATAAATTTCACAGCACGTGGAGGAGGAACAATGGTCTGGTGGCAGTTCTGCAACAAACAGACTGCGGTTATACTGAATCATAAACTGAATACGAGTCAACGACGCAATGCCGTAGTGCAAAAACACCTCTCATCCTGGGGTGCAGATACCAGGATACAGCTTGATGTGCTACTGTCATGCTCTCCCAGTACTAGGCTTGCCTCAGCAGGATTGCAGTGTCCTGCCACTTCCATTTCAGCAGAGATCCAGAGGGAGAGAGAGCCCAAGGTAGGGCAACAGATAGTGAGAGGCCTAGGAAACCTGTAGGGAAGGGCTAAAAGAATGGAGATTGAGAAAATAAAGTGAAAAATGGCAAGAAGTGTGAAGTATAAAAAAGGCTGTTTGAAAGTGGATACAACGTTTTCTACACCCATGTGGATGGGATGACTGCAAGAAGAAAAGATCAGGTTAGACATCCAAAGCACTGTTTACTAAGAACAGAGATCTGTTCGGGATAGATTGCCTCTTGTAAAGTTTGAAGTCTACATACACACAAACAGGTTTAATACATTCCTGTCAAGAATGCCACATATTCTTCTAATCCCATTCTGAGTGAAAGGGACCTCCTAAGGTCCTCTCAATCTCTTTTTCCATAATAGGTTTAGTGATGCTCTGAAAATGACACACATATGCTGAGCTGGCACATGAAATGAGATGCAGTTGAATGATGACTTTCACACGTGGGTTTAAACTTACATGTGAAAATGCACTGAATCAGGCAAAAATTGAATATTTTTTTTTTTTTTAAAGAGAAGAGATATAAGAATCTCCGATATCTCTGTTCTAAGGAAAAACTTCAAAGTGCGATCACCTCTGATTGTGAAACTGTCCCCCCATTTCCTGTTGGTCCTACAGAAGCAGGACTCAAAGCTAACAGAAACTGTCATTGTATTTCCTCTTCACCAGGAAGATGAAGCCTAGGGCCACAGCTCCTGTTGTCTGTGGAGCAGGAAAAGAGGATAGATTCCAGCCAACAGAAGTAACAGTGGGGAATTTTCTTTCAGTACATTTCTACCATTTATACAGAAAAGAATATGACCTTATAGCACAGGCATGTTTGTCAGTGAATGAATCAGGGCCATTCTATCAGAAAGGAGAGCTTCTCTTTGTACACAGGTATCTTGGTAATCAGTAACGATGCGAAAGCAAATACAGAAACATTCATGACAGTTAAATGGGAGTTTGTTGAAATATGATAATATTTTTTAATTGTGGCTGACTCTGGCAGGGACTTTTTAAGCAGGATTTCCACCAACATTTGAAAAAGTGCATATCAAGCAGCCTTGGGCTTTTAATTTAATTTATATTAACCAGGCTACTTGGAGTTTCCAAATTGATTCACCACCACTGTTTGAACATTCTGTGACAGAAGCAATGCATATTAAAGTAGCTAAAGTTCTCTTTCAGCATGCCTAATTAACTGTATTTTTGTCACAGGCAGTAGCAAAATATTGGAATACATATATATAGGCATTCTGGGTACTAGACAGGGAATTTTAGAGCAAAAAGCTGTGGTGACTCTCTGAGTAATATTCATGATTTAGCTATGATGATGTCAGGTTTCTTCTTTTTTCATGACAGTATATTATGTGTTCTTTTTCAATAATGTTGATACAATGACAAAAAGTTCTCAATTCTCCTAAGTATGTGTGGTCATGTTTGTGCTTAAATAAAAATCATTCCATTATCATCTTGAAAATACTGAGAAGATTTAAATCAACAAATCAGTAATACCATCAGAAAAATTCAGGTTGCAGATAACTGCTGAATGGTGAATACAGAAAATAATCTCAGTAAATATTATGTATGAGACTACATTGCTTGAGCATTTTGGAAAAATAAACATATTTATAACAATCTGAAAATTACCTGCATAGAAGAGGTAATTCTACATTCAGAATAACATGCTTGCTGTGAATATTTTATCCCGTTTCAATATTTACTCTTACATAAACTAGAATTAAATTACTTGTATCTATGCAACCATAATTGTCAGAGTATTTCAATACTATTTTCTGACACAGGTTTCTGTGCGACCTTGAGCAAGTTATACAGTTTTTTGTGTGTCAGCCCTGCCCTCTGAAGAGCAGCAATGAATTGACTGGATTGTGAGGACGAAAAACACCTGATGCCTAGAAGTAACTTTATATCAGCAGAGGCACTTAAGAAATCTGTTCAGAGCCTTTTAGAGAGACACTGACCAGAATAAGAACTTGTTGCTATTTACACCTAGATAAGCAGGGAAGTGCTGAACCATGCTCCAAGGGTTTTGAAACCATCACCAAAACTATCCCTCAACGTGGGGCTGTACACTGAATTTAGCCTCAAGGCCTGTATAACGTGGCAGGGCCAGCCTCCACGTCCACAGGGTAGATACTACTATGGTAAATATAAGGGTGACACTGTATTTTATTGGCTCATGTAATACAGTAATAATTGTGCAGTTACACTTTTATTCAAAGCAGTTAGTACATTTGTTTCATCAGACTGAATTTAAAGAAGTTTCATATCTCATTGTTACAACCGTGTATTTTCTCTTCCATTTCAGCCTTCACTTTAACCTGTTGGGACTATGTGGTTTCTTAAGGAAAAGACAGACATGATAGGAATGAAATCTTTGCAGCCTGCATATTAACCTGCAGAAAGGGTCACTTCATTTATAAGAGAAAAAAAAGAAAATGCAACTAAAAAACATGAAAAAAGGATCAGAAGACCCACAAGCTGCAAATGAATGAAGCCCTACTAAAACCAGTACTAGCAGGAGTTACACTTGCCACTGTGTTCCTGCACACATCACCTGGGCTGCAAGGAAATCAGCGCTGTGACAGATCATTTATATTAATACAATGCACCTGCCACATTATTTATACACCACAAGCACCAGTCTAGAGAAAGCGCACTTGGTTGGGGAACTTCCTTGGTGGAGAGGTTTCACTGAGAGGAAGGCGTGTTAAAATACTGCAGGATTTTGATCTCAGATGTACTGCTGTAAGTACAGAGTGATGCTACTGAAACCTGGAGGCTTAGTCTGCATTCACACCAGTGAATGTGTGCGACAGGAGAAAAAGTGTAAAACTGCAGCACAAAGTGGTAAGTCACGACAAGAACATTGGAAAGAGAAATACAAATTAGTGTTAGACTGATCTAGTACTCTGTTTCTCCTGGAATAGCTGAGCTTCTCTAGCATGCCTTTTTGACTGTAATTAGTGATTTTCTCATCTCTAAGTGTACATTGACTCTAAATGACTGAGTATTCCAAAAGTTAGAAAACAAATAAAATCTACAGTTTAAACCAACATGTCTTCACAAGTACTAAAGAAATAGAAATGTTTTCGTAAGCCTTAATTGCTTCCACTAATATTTAGTTAGTCGGTTTTTAAGCAGGTTTTATATGGTATGCCCTGCTTCAGAGGGGGTTCCCATATTCAAATAATCCCTATTAGTAATGGACTTCAGGACTGCTCTGTACAAGGTCCTTCAAACTTTGTATCTTAATCTCAGCGTTTTGAATTTAGCGTGCTCATTTTGGGTTCCTTAAGGAGGGAGGTTGCCAGTGCTGACACAGGGAGGGATTTAGGGGAAGCAGTTTGTTTTATTCAGCATAGAACACTTAATTTTCTGTGTGTTTGACCTGAATGTCGTTAAAGTTTATTGGGTTTTTTCAGCTGATTGCACTGACTTGAGACCAGGCCCTCTGTTATTGCATCCGGGTCACCCACTGTTGCCCCATTACTTGTGGTTTCATAATCACATGCTAATCTATGACCCAGTTCCTTCACACTTAAGTCAAGAACCTGCACATGCGATTGATGATCAGCATTATTCTTTTAGCTTCCTTACTTTGAATTGTGTTGTACGAAACTATATGTAGCCTCAATCCAGAAGGAGCACTTAAAACTAATCACTACACCAAAACAACTACTCTGTAATTAAAAAATTCAAGGGCCAATTTTTTCCAACCCAGCGATCTGTCTTCTTTTCAAATTGACACTGCATAACAGAAAATAATCTTGCACATTGTGAAATACAAAGAGGATGAGAACATGGTTATTGTACAGTTTTCCAGGATGCATATCTTGAATGACTACATAAAAGCTAGGATTCTCTTTTACCATTTTAAGTAGAAATCGGTGGACACAGTTTTCAATATAGAAATAATATAAACAAGAGATGAACTCATCTATTCTCAAAACAAGAGAAGCAAGCACGAAAAATGTCTGTGTAATACACCTATTTTCAAAAGAAACATTTATCAGTAATACATCTACTTGAATCAAAGGAAAGACTGTCCTTTAGGTTAATAAGCTTTGCTTTATACCCCTTTTACCCTACCCTCTTCAAAATATGATTCTGTGGTCTCTGATTGCTTGTGTGGCATAGCACTGAAATATTCTGATCAGTCTACATCATCTCCGTTAAAATTTTCTTGAGAGACAGGACTGCTTGAGATATCATTAACTGGAGAGTTTTGAACAGAGAGATTTGTATGCTAAAAACATAAACAAAAAAAATTTCCAAGTTGTGTTGCAAAAAAAACCAGGAAACAACGTGTACCCCAAAGGACCTGGCAAATTCATTTTGTGGACAAAATGAGGTTGGGAGGCCAAGATCTAGTGGTCACCCAGAAACAAGTGAATGAAGACATCACAAGGTAAATAAGGCAGAGGCAGGGGAGGAGCACCAGGGTTTGAAACTGCCCAAGTGAGAAGAGGAAAACCAGAACTGAACTTGAGGTAAAATATATTAATAAGAACGTAAACTGGAAAAAAAGCCAACAAAAAATTGTGAGGAAATGAATGCTTAACTGAGGCCAGTGATACACACCCTCTGGAGCTGATGGGTGACACCTGAAAGCCCTGCAAGGCACCAAACCACCAGGTCTGCTGACTTGCACGTGAGTGGATCCACAGAGCTGACGGTCCAGAGCTACAAGAAATCCATATTGCTCTCGACTCCGTGTGGAGCCACTACAGATTACGGTGAAGCTAATCCTGCATTCACGCACACTGCATCCCAATTCTCTCTTAAAAAGCATGAATGAGCATCAAAATACTTTTGAAAACCTACCTGAGGGACAAGTGATTGTCTTTAGCATATAATATTCTCCCCATTGTTACTAACCATTCATTTGTCCGTTGTGATAAGAATTTAACCTGTAATATGCATATTATAATTTTATTCCTGCTTCCCTTGAATCTTTTCTTGGCCTCATGCTCAACTTCTAAGATCTTTTCTCCAAGACACTTGAAGTAGTTCGAACTGTGGCTGCTTAAAAACTGGATGTCCTTGCACAGAAACAATCTTTGCATATTTATAGACCGATTCCTACACAGTTATTTTAATCTAAACATGACACACCTAACGTTTTATAGTATAGTCGGAGTTGAATAATTAAACCAGCTGTGGGAAAGAGCTGTGATATTTTTCTGGCTTTTATACAGTTTATGGAACAAACTGCCAGGTTAGAGAGATCAGTAGGTTCTCAGTTCTTACTCATCTGTGAAATCTGCAATGATTTTAGACTTCCAGAATAACGAGAGCAAATAGAAGGTTGTCTCTGTTTTCTAAATGTCTAATAAAAGGTATTAACTCTACAACCTTGACTAGCCTCTGACCCTAAACCACTACTTCCTTAGTAAAGCATTATGTCATTGAGAAATAGCTCATTCATTCACCCATTCCTTCATTCAGGCTTTTGGAATAGTGCTTTTAGGAAAGAAAGTGACCCAGGGTCTTATGTCCCTGGCCCCCAAGAGACAGAGGGTGGGACAGTCAGACAGAGGGGAAGATCTGTGCTACGTTTCACAGCTCAAACCCCAGTTTCCCAGGTCACAGTTCCTTCCTTTGTGCTTGTAATGATAGCCGCAGTATGCATGTGTTCCCAGTGTCGATTTAACATAACGCCTCGAGCAGACAGACCTATAGACGAGGGGTTACTTAAGTGTTTTATTTCCAACCGTGACAGTTATCACTAGGAAATGGGACAGCTTTCAATTTTAAAAATTGTGCCTTTAAGAGGCAATTATTTCTATATTTATTTCCTACTAAACCTGCCAGCAATTATGTTTATTTGATGCACATTATTCTGGCTTCAGTAACAGTAGCAGGAACTGTGATATTAGGATTTTTTTGAAAATCACAGATTTCTGTTTTCATGGTACCACTTACTTTCCTGTCCAGAACTGATTCTTACGATATGAAAGCATGAAAATAACAGGAAAATTATTTTCTTCAGTGGTATTTGGAGAAATTCTAATAAACCCATTAGATTTATTGGGTCATTATTAAATAGCACCACAATCAGAGTAGGTCATCTATGTGGGACATTAGTTTTGGGTCAGAGTTTGGGTTTGTGGTGGATTTTTTTAATCCATATGACATTCTTGAATTGATCTTATGCCTGTCAAACTAAATCAACACCTGAATACCCTAAAGGAGTAGCAACCAAATAGTTTTTCCTAACACACAATCATTACTGGTGAGATGGAAGGCTGAACTGAACTATATGGTGAATGGTTTAACATCCAAGTCATCTTCATTTTTGTATTCCTAATACAACAGTACTCTCAATGAGTTCTAATTAAAATGTTACTGCGGCTTGATGAAATACTACTTACTGAAATGAAATCCAGATCAGCATTTTGGTTAATTTCTAATCATTTACTCTGTAACAGTAAAATACAGTTTGCAGTCTCTTCACTTGCTAATCACGAGGGTGTCATTAGGCAGTCTCTGCTGTCTACCTCCAGAAATAATCAGTGTAAAAATTATTCAAAATTTAACTACAAATAGTTGTCCAAAGAAGAGTTCCAATCTGCTACTCTAAATTTAATTAAGTGCATATTCAGTTCTTTACTTTTTTTTTCCTCTCCCTGATTAAATTCTTGTTGCAGGTTGTGAACAGTTTAAATAGATTTCAGTATAAAGTTGAGGAATTTAGCTTAGTGTAAATGCGTGGGTGTCTATGTGCGCGCCTGCTACATAAGCAAAGGGAATTGCAACTTCTCATTTCCCTATATGCTACTAGGGATAATCAGAAAATAGCCAGTACGGGAGGCATTAGTAACGATGCTCTACATATTGAGATGAGTGAAACTAGAAAACTAATTATAATTAACCTGTCATGGTTTAACCCCAGCGGGCAACTAAGCGCCATGCACCTGCTCGCTCCACACACATCCCCCACCCCACGCCCATTCTCAGCAGAAATCCAAAACACAGCCCCATACTAGCTACTGTGTAGAGCCTTAACTCGACCCCAGCCACAACCAGCACGTAACCGAAACACCACACTAAAGAAATGTTTTCTGCTTACGTGCAGCACATCAGAGTGAGGGAAAGAATGATCAGCATGTGGAAATTGAGTGACAAGGTCAGAGGAAATGCACAATGAGATGCAGCTGCTCTGATCACTAAGTTTCCCATTTTAAAACACCCTTCAGTTTCGTGCAACATCAACATCGTTTGTTTCTGTTTTGGAAGACTTTCTTAGCAGAATCTCTGCAAGACCTTGTACCTGGGCTGGCAAAAGTGTCTTTCAAGAACCTAATGACTCAGCTCATTCGTAACATGCATGAAAGTATAAAGGAGCAATAAAAAGAATAGGGATTAACATGGGGTTTTTTTCTGTTACTGGCCCCTTTCTCTGTAGCAATATTTTCTTATCCAGAAAGAGAGTTGGATGATTTCAATAAGGAAGACAAATATAATTCTGGTTTCCACTTATAGGAGATTTATTTTGAGCAGTTCTGGTGGTGAAAATGATAAGGTCAGGACAGTGATCACACACATGATTTCATGCTTTTAACGCCCTTTTTATAAAAGGAGGTGCTAAATCCAAGCTTTTTATGTAGCATAAATAAATTTAAACTGGTTCTCCTTATATTTCTAGACCTTCTGCTCAATCCAAAGCCTGCCTTGCTTGCCAAATTTTAAATACCTGTCTCTATGAATTATGTTGTGATCCCTTGGCTGATGCTTTTCCTCTAGTGAATACAATTTCTTTATCTATTTAATAGGTGCCAAACTGGAAATTTGTTAATAAATTTCTATTATGGCCAACTTCCTCTGGCTCCTTTTGTTTTAGCAAAATTGGATCTCAGAGGAGGTACATATCTATACTTCGTTGGTGTCTCAATACTAATTAAGTAATATGGACTTAATTAAGCAGAAGGCAGGCTCTGCAAATATATAATGTATAAGTAGGTAGCATTGACCTCTTTCTTCCCATAACTTATAGATTTCTACCACACAACATTTGCTAGATCACTATCTTTTCATTTGCCATTCTGTTCAGCCTACCCAACTACGTGATTTGGAATGTTTTGGGTTTATGGCAGTTACTAACTAAAACAACGACAAAAAGAGAGTTGCTACTGAAACAGATAGGTACCATTATAAAGTTTTCTTATTAAGGCTGCTATAATTCCCAGTAAAAACACATAAAACTTCTCAAGCAGGAGCAGTGCAAGCCTGTTCTTCACCTGACCGAACTCAGTCTCACACAGAAGTGTGTGGGATAACACTATGAACAAACCAGCTCAAACAGAAGGTGAAGCTCAGCATAAAACTTGCTCTCTGTTTAGCATTTTAGCTATCTGAAGAATAGAGGCATTATTATGATCTGCCAATGTCCTATGCCATACTAGCCTTGAAAACACATGAGTGGCAATAGGATAAAAAGAAGCCCTCACACTGTTAACACATTTTGTTTTGACCTTTTTTCCTGAGCAAATTAAGTGTCTGAAATGTGATGAACAAAGCTAACAAAACAAAATTCAGTATTCCCTGTGCTGAAGGCATGATGATGTGCTAAAATAATTTGGGATGTAATTGATCTTGGTTGGAAGCTTTCAGCAAGAAATAGTAATAAGTACATGAATGATGTTAAGCTACTCCTGCTGCGTTAGCTTCAGGTTAGTCTTAGATTTACTTCACCGCTCTTGTGCCCCACAAGATTTCTCTGACTCTTCTCCTGTGAGCTGAGAGGAAAGGAGAAAGCTGGAAGCAGAATTATGCTAATGTAAAGATTTCCAAAGTGGAACAAACGAAGTCACTTAAACTGTGTCTCAACTGCAGGAACCACAATGGCACCTCTTTCTCCAAAGCAGTACCTTGTTTATTCTGGGCTTGTGAGCTGGGAGAAGCCACAGCAAGTTGCAGACAGGCTCCTGCACTGCAGACCCACCCGGAATCTCCCCTGACACCTGGGCAGAGCCTAAGAGAAATACTGAGCCTTGTGTGAAATACTGATTTTTGTCAACGTGGCACAGAAGCGAATGTATTCCATTATCATTAATGGGATAATGATAATCTTGTTATCAACAAGATGATACTGGTTACAGATCAGGTAGCGTGACTTCTTATGTGGACTGCATGCGGAAATAAGGCCCAAGTATTAACTGCGGCTCTTAGCTACTGTCGTCATCATTAGTAAACTGTTCAAATAGTGTCTAAATACTGCCTTTTATATATGCAGTTTTTAGTGTATACTGTAAATGTTATGGTTAATACTTCAGAGTTAGATTCTTATTAGATACTTTAATTACTTTCATTTCACTTACAAGAGAGTCCATAAAAATTTTATTGCTTTACTAGGTACATTTACTATGTTAAGTACTGTAGTTCTGAACCTATTTGTACATTTACTATGTTAAGTACTGTAGTTCTGAACCTATTTGTACATTTACTATGTTAAGTACTGTAGTTCTGAACCTATTTGTACATTTACTATGTTAAGTACTGTAGTTCTGAACCTATTTGTACATTTACTATGTTAAGTACTGTAGTTCTGAACCTATTTTTCATTGATAACCCAAAACATTCATAGGCTGCACATTTAACCTCTTTTTTTTTTTTTTTTAATTTCTGAACTGCACATGTCACTAAAACTTTTATAACTGAGTGGTTTCTAAATACCAACACACCTACAATGCCGTTTGGTTATGTCAAGCTGACTTCCTGAACTGGAGTTTTTCCAGCATGTATTTCTAAAAAGTGAAAATATATCCATAATTTCAACATCCATTATAGGACTAATAATTACTATATTAACAAATACACAATACTTTATCTGGCATCTTCATAACAAAATATTTTGGCAATAGGAATTTAACCGAGAAACAAAATGACATGCTGGAGCATATATCTGCATTGCACGTTAGAAACTTTAATAACTTATGGTTTTGTTTCTTTAATCTTCAGTTTTAACACATAACATCAGATCTTCACTTGGTGTAAGTATGTATAGGAGCATTCAATCAATAAAGCTGGGATGATATTCAGCATCAGGGTATTTCAGCAGAAGTATATTCGATTACATTTGGAAAAGAAGATTTTTCTCCACAGCATCAATAGGAAAGTATTTGTAAAGAGATATGAAGTCATAAAGATTCTGACATGCACAAGACACACACATGCACATAACAGAACACACACAGGGATGAAAATTGTATCGCTATCTCTAGAGCTCAAGAGAGGAGATCTGTGGTGCAACAAAGTTAAATTCTGCAAGATACAGAGCTCTCTGGAGTTCATTTGACAGACAGCTTTAAACATACAAATATCCTCATTGCATTCTAGATTTCAGACAATAAGAGAATGGGTGCCAAATTAAACAGGATTTATGGAGATGTCATATTACTATAAAACCCCACATAATATGAAATTTCTGATGAAGCAATTTTCCATCTCATGAATCCCACTGTAATTATGACAGAAGCTTCATTTGCACCTCTGAACTTTCCAAAAGTGCATGCAGTCTCCTAAAGTTAAAAATAGGAAAGACCTAAACGTATGTAGTGCATGTAGTAGTGACACTAATCATCTATGGCAACCTTGTACCTCTGGAGCTACTAAAAGCTGATAACTGATTAGCTTCATGCAGCTTTTTGAGTACCTTAATGTTTCCTTTTCCATATCTTCTATGCTTTTGCACAACCCAATATACCTAAGTGTAAAGGCTTTCAAGGAATGAATGGAAGTTTAGAAAAGGGATTAGTGCCATTGTGCTTCATTAGACTAATCTGGCACTGATCAGGCACCCATCAAGCAGCCTTGAAAGATGCTTTTCCTTTTTTGTTCTTTCTGTGAAGAAAGATACGTTGCTAAAACATGTTGTAAGGGACTCAGACATCCACACATGTTATCCCCTGCCTCATTAAAATGAGCAGCCTCATCTATTTTTTTTTTAGTCATTATATCAAGAAGTCCTAATCTTTCAATAAGCGATCCTGGATTTTGAAGATAGCTGACCCTATATTTTTCATATAACCCTCCTGAAGAGATATATATTTAAACATTAATTGCTACCCTTAGAGACCCGTCTGAATAATACATCTGTCCTCAGGCTTAAATGTTAATACAGATATAATGGCTTAAAGGATTTCTGGTTTATTCTACTCGTTAAGAATAGCAGTGGTATGTGTTATCACAAAATATAAAAACAATAGCTTAATCCAAAGGAGACTAAAAGGCAATTCAATTATAGAGGCACTTACTGTCTAATAGCATCCTGGGGCTATCTCCAGTCCCCACTGTCTTGAATCAGGCTCCAATACAACGATAAAGGATCAGTCCAACATTTTAGTTGTCAACTGAAATGTACTTCAGGGTAGCATGTACCAAAAGAAATCTAATGACTGCTTATGGCCTGACGGCAGATGAGATGATGGGACTTTCTCCTAAACAGATGTCTTCAACAAACCCCACTCCATCACCAGGCACTAATTGACATCCTTTCTGACAGCTGCTCTCCTTTAAAAGGCATCCCTGCAGTCTAGGATGGACACACAGAAATTTTATCTAAAACTTGTCAGTGTGACAGTTTTCATGACAAATAATCTACTGAAATGAAGCCAAAGCATGTATAGTGTTCTCTAAATCCCCCTCTAAAATGAATAATTGAACATCCTTTGATGTGGATTGAATATCCACATGCCTTTTTAACTGTATCTTTATTTAATCTAGGTATTCTTCCATGAAGTGGCTATGATCAGAGCTTGCTAATTTCCATCTGTTGTGCATAACACGGTCTAGAGGCAGAGCGTACAGGAGTAGGTGGTGAAGAAGAATGTGTAGCTCATATCTGCACAAACTGAGGACGGTCAGAGGCCAGACTTTAAATGGCCTTGTGCTAACATTTTCAATAAGGCTTAAGCCAGTCAGGTGTTTGCTTCCACTGGGAACCGTGTGTCAGAGTCCTTTGGGCTTCTCTAGAAAGCTCAGCTTAAATTAAACAGAAAAAGCTTAGGCATTAATCTCCTCAGGGTTGGTGTTCCACCAGTCCAGTTTATTTCAACAGGCTGCCTGCACAGAAAGCGGTTCCTTAGATTTAGGCCTGGATTTCCAACAGGGATCTCAATTTGTATTCTCAGTGCCAGCAAGTCTCTACTAGTAGCATTTGTGGTTTTTTCACTTCTGACTCTTAGCAAATACTGTGTTTCCTGGTTTGGGTCACTACAAAGTGATCACTACTTGAATTAATGGAAATACTGAGATCTGTCTGATGGCTCAAATGGATGTTAGTTTAATCACATTTTTGACTGAGTGAAACACTAAAAAGCCACCTTTTACTGTTCATTTTCAGACTCCAGAATTCTTTGGTACAGCAGCAAACTGCACACTATCTCATTACTGGAAAACAATAATCTTGGATTTAACTTGCTGATCAAAATGGAATACTAAGAAATCTCCACACCAGACAAAACTGTAGACTGCTCCTCCACAACCACTCCGTTCTGTAGCAGCCTCTAGGGGCTGACGTACACAGTAAAATGAAGGCATGTTGGTGGATGTTTTCCCTTACTTTTGGATAAGAGATTTTGTATAGGGTAAACGGCTGTCTCTGAAGACTGAGAAAGTAAAGGTCCCATGACGACCAAGAATTACTGTCTAATACAGTGTAAACAAAGTATTCTAAACTAATTTAAAGGGAGGAGAAAAATGGGAACAGAAGGCTGGATACATTCAGAAAGATGCAAATAATATGTGAAGAAAGAATAAGCATAAGAAAAGGAAGCTGGAATTTGGAAGCCATACAGATGCAGGTAGGTGTTGCTGTGCCCTGGGAATGGTGGAGGGAATAGGCAGGAAAGTTTTCATGACATACCAGGAGATGAAGTGATTCAGTGCCGCAAGGGAAAAAAGAAGAAAAAGAAAGAAAAACAGTTCCAAATGGGTGTGTAACCAAAGGACTTTCCATGAGGTGGAGTGTTGCAGAGCACTGAACAGATTGGAAAAATAGTATGAGTGGATGAATCATGGATTTGAAATTTAAAATTCTACTACTTCTGACAGCATGATTCTACTTCGAAAAAATGGCTATATAAATGACATTTTCTGCCTCAACAGATCTACAAACAACACTTGTTCTGTGTTAGATCTGCTGACTTCAAGATGAACCCTCCCCTCCACAAGTTCCTCTCATCTTTCTTTTAAAAAAGGCAGCATTTATTCTTTGTAACAAAACTTGATGGTACCCATCCCAGGAAGAAGAACACGAAAGCCAGACTTTCATTCTTGTATTATATTGGCCTCATGACGCTACTAAGATTAAACTATATTTTGCTTTTAAGGAGTCCTGCCAGACACAGTTCATGGACAGATGCAGACTTTCCTGCCTTTTTGGTGCCCCTTTGGAACCTCCATAAAAACACTATTTCACCGATTCAGTCCTGAGCTTCTCAACATAACTGTTCCTGGTCCTTCTGTACACCCTGGCACTGCTGCCCAGAGTGAGGGGAACAATTCCCAGACAGGCAGCGGAAGGTTCAGTTACTGACATCTGTGCAAGCTATTAAACACAGTACAAAGCAACCAAAACACGACTAGTGCTACCCAGATGGCCTTCAGTTTAAACTTGCAGTTCAAGAGCAATGGTTGATACCTAAAGTCTAAAAACTGAAGATGTCCTTTAATTACTCTTTGATCAAGAAGAAAGAGAAGCGTGGCTAGCAACGCTCAAATAAATTTTCTCACCAGACATGACCTGAGCATAACGCATAGATGTAGTTTCAGCACTGTCCGTGCATAATCACATCCCTGTTAGGGAGGTTGTACAACAATACGTAAGTCCAGAGATGAGAGTACATTCTGTAGAACGTGGTGTAAAAGCTCCATTTTGGGACAATCTACAGCACTGAATGTTTTAGTGGTATACATATGGCTATATATACTGTGTCTCTGAATCTTAACTGATGTACTTGTCTTTAATGAGATGTTGCCAATAGAGCAAATGAATTTCTGCAAGGTAAACGAACCTACCATCCTCGTATCCCCTCCCAAGAGAATCCATCTCCCTCCTCCTGCTGGCAGGAAGTGTGGCTGAGATAGAAGTATGGGAAAAACGAAGTGAAGTACTTGCAGAAGTTATTTACCAATAAACGTTTCTGTAGTTTCATCACTGCAGTTTGAGCTGCTTGTCTCCCTACAAGCAGTCACTTCCAGCCAGATGTGGAGCAGTGCTTTGAAGTACTGCATGTCAACGAAGTTTGACTGACAACATGTAGCACAGCAAGGAGATGCCCTTGGAAGGATAAAACCTGCCTGCCAAGCAATAGTTAAAGTGCCCATGAAATAGCCTAGGGGTTATTAAGAAATTAAGAAGCCTAATTTCTTAAATCCCTCATGGGGTATTTTGGTTTTGGTTTGGTTTTTTTCTTTGGTTGGATTTTTTTCCAGAATAAATTATTTGTCATTGTATCCCCTGAAATAATGAATCCATTTCACTTTTTTTTTCAGGAAATCCAATAGTTTTTGCATTCAGCATGTTGTGAAGTCCAGGAAAAAACGATGAATTTGTCCTTCTTATAACACCAGCCGAGAGGAGGTTGGCTTTTGGACATGCTGATTAGGATGAGATGATCTAGGTGGAAACACTGAGCAATTATTGACATTCATTATTGACCATGTTCAGAATAAGTCCCCTTAATATGTGCATATCACGTTCCTTTTGGTTTTAGAAGGCATATTATTTTTTCTTATTTCATTTAGCAGCTGTTTTTTACTTCTGTGACATTATAAAGAGCTGATTATATGTTTACAGTTATTTCTTTTATGTTTTAATGGAGAAGAAGTAGCGAAGAGTTTTAGTAGCTCAGCAGAACTTACTTCAATTAGGAGTAAATACAAACCATATTTCTAAGAGTACTGTGGTCCTTTATCATCATTGCTGTGCTCTGTTTTGATAAATCACATTTTTCCATTACTGTGCTGTCATCAGCTTTATTGTCTGCATTAGTACAAACCACCATTTTTTCCAAGAGAATCTTGAAAATAAGATATTAGAGTTCAGTGGTGCTGATCGGCAACGACACCCTACAGTATATCCACCAGAAATGTCAAGGGATTTTTTGGTAATACGCTGGGTTTCATACATATTAGTTTGTCTTTATTTACCGAATCATGTGATTCTGAGTATCCTGAAGAGGATGAATGGATAACCTTCCACTGTGCTATGAATCTTTGCAGAGTGGCTCCAACTGATCTGATTTAGGATTTTACCATTTAAAGCACAATCTTCACAATTCTGCAAATAGACTTGTCTGCACCCACACATTTTCCCAAGTGTTTAAGTTCTTCTAATCTTAGGATTCTGCAGCACAGAAACAAGGACTAAAACCAAAGTAAATAGAAGGTTCTGTAAATTCAGACCCAAGTAAATGTGTTAATAGGTAATCCCAAGAATAAAAACCCAATGGTAGTTGAAGAAAAAAAAAAAAATGCAAGTGACTGAAGTGTTGATCTCAAAGGATCTACCTAAAAGTTAAGGGGGAAAAAAGGAATGTTTTCCCATCTTTACTTTGTATTTTCTTCCAAAAAAGGCACAAGACTTTAAAATATTTTCTTCTTTTATGGAACTGCTCTTTAAAACAAACACAGAAAAGAAGAATATAAAAACAAAGGAAGCCAATCTCAACCACAAAAACCATTCAGAATCCAAAATTTGTCTCAGAGAAAGCCTCTGTTCCACCTGTTTGATAGTTTCAATACACTTCAGTTATATAGGGTAGGCAGTTTCAGTTTAGCTGAAAAGCAACCCAGAGTTTCCTAATACCAAATGCTCAAAAGAAGAGGTGCAATTGCTAAAGACATGAAGTATCTAAAATGTTCATCATTATATCAGCAATATAAAATTAAAGCAAATGGACATTCAGATGAACCTCAGTAATCTTATGCTAAACTTCCTGTTTAAAAACCATCAACTCAACAATGTCTCTGTGGCTGGCAGAAAATTATCCCAATATGTTACATAAGCAATCTTACCTTTCAGCCAAATTAGTGTTTACTTTCACTTCAATAAGTTCTGTATTCAAAATTTTTTTACAGTAAATATATAATTCGAATTGGTTAAGAAAATATTTTATATTAATAACAGGGTTACCACCATACCCTAGGTAGGAAATAGATTATTTTGAAAAGAAATCCACCAGTGACTGTTTTTTCTCAGCAGACATGGATGATCTAATTAATATTTCCCATTTTCTCTCTAAAGTAATTTCACATTCAGATTTGGTCTTTTATAGATTTCTTTATTATGACAGATGAAATATTAAGCTATATTTTAGCTGTAGCTTTTTTCCAAGATTCAGCTTCCATTATGTTTTCAGAAACTTATTGCTCCATTTCCTCGTGTTCAGACATCTCAATTCCACTGTACTGCTTCTGCTGCTTGGCTGGGTAAAGTGATGTTTACTGAAAAGAAGCCAGCACTCCTTAAGTGAATAACGAATCCTAATATTTATATGGGAAGTGTTCTTACCCACACATGAAAGATTACATTTGCATTAAAAGAATATTGCATGAATGTTCATGACAAAGCAAGCAAAAATGATTATCAACATGGACAGGCGGAAAAGCAAAAACAGTTCCTAAAAAATACCTTCGCAAATAGCTTTGCCATCTTAAATGTTGGTGCAGAACTCTGACTGCCTCGTTAAACAAAAGGGTAAAATTGTATAAAAAGGTAAGTTTTATAAGGTTTGGAACAAAGTTAAGGTTTAAAACACCACGGTCCCATGGGGATCTTAGAGAGGTATATTTTTCAAAAGGTAGTTACACTCAGTAAGCAAACGCAGACACTAGGATATTTATGGTTCATTTGATGAGGATCCTTTGATATTATATATACACAGGGATTGATATTAAAAAGTTTAAGATGTAACAATGAAGTGCATATATGACTTGCACTGATTCTATCTGTGTTGAGTTATGAGGTGTTACAGAATTGAAGCAAAGTGTTAAGTGTCATAGCAGTAGTGCCCTGGAGATGGCACGAGTAAGAGAATGCATTATTTCTCAGCAGCATCTAAAATACTACATAGAGCTTCACATTCAATTTGCTGTACAGAATTAGAGCTCCGAGTGAAAAGAAGAGGGGACCACAATTGCTCTAAAATGTCTGTGGAAAGTTTTACATTTCATGTGAGGCTCAACTATTTAAAATGGCATTGTTCTTCCTCCAGACTTCTCCCTAGTGTTAGGGTCCACAACTTCACATATTGTCTTTCAAGCACATCCTGTCCATTACCACATGATATGAAAACATTTCTCTTCCATGTATCCTTGACATCTACCTTGCAGAATGACACAAGTAAGTCAAGACAAACTGCCTGCAATCCAATGTATGTGAAACTCTGAGTATTTTAAATTAAGGATTTTCCCATGTTTTCATTAAAAAAAAAATCTATTTTTCATGTAATAATACAGGATAACAGACATCATCTATCCTATTGCTAGTACACCATCAGTTATATATATATATATTTTAAAGCAAGCTAAAAATAGCAAAATAATCAATAGTTCAATTACAGCTACAGTCAGCCTTGGTTAATTCACTTAGTATTTTTTGTTAGGTAGACTTAAATGTTTATACCTTTTTCTCCAGTGAATAAGAAAATTTAATTGAAATGTTTTCTCTTTGTACAATCCTTTTTCTTGTCCTGCCTTGGTTAACTCTCTTCTCGTTATTAATAGCCACCAAGTGAAAATATGGGATTTCTGTGGCTTGCCTCCTTAATAATGTATAAAGGTGATGCATTGTATGAAACTGCCTCAATAATTTACAAGGTAATATCAAGCAAAGACTAACTGTAGTGGTATGTAGAAAATATATTGCATTAAAAAATAATTTATAAGCAGCATGGATGTTAAAATGCTAAATTTAAGCACTACGTGTTTTAAGTTGTAGATTGTTTTCTATTCATGTCTTTTTTTAAAAATATTTAGAGATATGCCCTTTTACCTTCAATTCTACTTATAACGAAGGACAGAAGAAAAGGATAGAAGAGTTCTCCATAATCATTGCTTCTGCTTTTGAATGTAAAGGCTAATGCTATATGTCCAACGCAGAAAGCAACACGGTGCCATCTGTGCCCCTGCGTACATCTGGAAAGGACAGAAGTACAGTCACTGAGGTACTTCTCAGAGATTTTTCTCTGATTCTCCATCACAGTGGAAGACTACTTGTTTTCATCTGAACTAAAAGACAACTTCCAGCAAGGGCTGATCGTAATTGGTTTTGCTGCATCTACAGTCAGTGCTCCCCACACAGAAAATGAGATTGCCTATACTCGGGGTGAGGAACTTATCCTGGGATGATATGGGAATAACATTTAGCTCATCTAGGAATGCTAAAGAACACTTCTTGCCCTTTTGTTTCAGTTTGCTGCCTCTACAACACTCCCTACGTTTCCAATTGTTTTTTTTTTTTTTTTCTTTACCAGCCTCTGCAGTAAATGATGTGAAGTTCCACAGAAGAGGTGACCTGTTTCATTTTGTACGTGAGCATCTTTTAGGGAGCTCTGATTGCTACAGGGATGATCACCTAACAGAGAAAATTTTCTGCTTTCCAAATACCACGTGTGTGTAAAAGTTAAGAGCCCTTAAATGGTTTCTTTTCAGGGTGACCATCACAATTCTTTCTAGTGCTTTTAGCTGTCAAAACCCAGGTTTTCAAGAGAGAGTTGGTATTTAGAATCCTCCTTTTCTTGCGATACCAACAACCTGAAAACCAGCTCATCAGCTGTCTGATTATCAGAAGATGGAAGAGCAGTCCACTCTATATGAAGTGTCCACTTTGTGATACTCAAAGACTAAGTTATAAAATAGATCGCTGCGTTTGAATATTTGGCATATATATACACACGTACACACAGGCAGTAACTGCCAAAGTGGTCTTGGGAAGTCAGATTGTAAGCTGCCCTTTACTTGTGTTTGCATTTATAAACACAGTCCCAATATGAGCTGTGATGAGTAAGAATTGTCCTTAAGTATAATTCCTAACTTTGTATTAGTAAGTTTAGATGACAGAGCCTGGATGTAAACCAAACAGGTCTGAATCTGGGAGAGTCTCTAAGATGTGTGTTAGGCTCAGAGATGCAAACTGCAACTTATTTTATAAAGTTATCAACTCTGACTTTTCAGAATGACAGTGTTTCTGCAAAATACAGCGTAAAAACAAGACTACTATTTATTTTTTGTCCTGATAATGATGATGTATAATTTCCTGACTTGGATGGCAACATTATAGTGCTATATTGTGATTAATTTCAGTTAAAAAAAAAAAAAGAAAACAACAATAACAGAGTAGCATATAATATTCACTTCTCTCAAGACAATACTGCCACATTATATTGTAAACAGTGGTTTACTTAACATATTTCATGGCTACACATGAGAGTATGTCCTGTGTTTTGTTGCTAGTTCTATCAAATGAAAGGTTTTGAGTATGCCAGCTTAACCTATTTGTCTCCAAAGCTTTCTCTTTGCTTGGAGTTAATAATCTTTGCAGAAATTTAAGCAGAGTTCATATATAAGAATTCCAATATAAGTTCAGAATAGCAATGCTATGGCAACAGTGGTCACCATAAAAATGTCACCATTTACATAAGATATAGAAACAGAATGATAGCACCATCCTTCTAACTAACTAATATCCTAATGCATCAAAAATATAAAGCTTAAAATAGCTCAGAAATCAAATAAAACTGGATTTACTTGGCCTTCTAGAGAGAAGGAATAATTTGACAAAATTTCATATTTTTGACCTCTAATACTGAATTTAATCCTCCATTTAACACTTAGAAAATTTAGTGCATAACTATGAAGCACATTTTAAAATGTTAAATCTGCTTCACTTTCCCATTCATTCACCAAAGCAATAGCTGCCACCTTTGATCTCAGGCTTGTTTTACTTTCAGTCAGCAACTTGGAAGAGTATTATCTAAAAACTTTGCAAAAAATTGTCTGTTATTTGAGAAAGCTCATCGATGGTACAGATGCTACATGAATCCTCTGTTCTCATTAGCATCTGGAAAAGATCAAGTCACATGACTCCCAGTCCTGTCAGCTGTTACTAAACTGGTATTTGTTATGTGAAGGTGTCAGAGCCCAGTACTCTCTGACCAGGTTCTTTCAGCTAGTCCACACATGGAGGGTGTTGTTTATTATCAAATTTACTTATTTAAAGACAGTGGGTATTACACAACGTATATTGCGTAATACAATGCAAACGTGAGGTATACGTAGCCAAACACATATCTAGCAATTGGAATAAAAGGCTTCATCACAATGACAATATGATTCCCAGTGCCAGTCCCTGGAATGTGGTGCCTGTCGCTACGCTGGGAAGGAGGAGGTGGGATGCAGTCAGCTCAAGACCATCGC
The DNA here is from genome assembly GCA_027574665.1 of Rhynochetos jubatus. NCBI lineage: Eukaryota > Metazoa > Chordata > Aves > Eurypygiformes > Rhynochetidae > Rhynochetos > Rhynochetos jubatus. Next base: position 12,570,049 of record CM050655.1, read on the forward strand.
GCTCTTTCAAATACTTCTGCTAGTTGTTCCGGCTTTATACCCTCTGTTGGGCTGAGCCACCTGTTCACACTGGCAGTTCTGGCCTGGTGGACTCAGGGAGTCACTCACACTGGTTTAGGAGTTTATTGGTCAGTCACAGAAGATTGATTTTATGAAATACATTGTTAAAACCCTTCCTATTTTTAGATGCATAAGCATAAAACAAAAGAACCGCCATACCGATACTTCTCCTGAACTGTTATCTAATCTCGGAAGATATTCAACTGCCTACAAACTCTTCTACTGTGATGTATTTTTAATTTTTCAGGTACTGAACCTGTGTATTTTGTCAAATGTCCTAGATCCATTTAAAGCACAGAACTAGACCTGAAGAACTGCAAATGAAGCAGCTTAGTGAAAGACACTTAGATAAGATAATGCAAGTCCATGATGGAAATAGGGCCTTCCAGGTCCACCGTGCAGTGAGTATTGGCCTGTAAGTGACCTTGTAAGTAATTCCTGGGTACACATGTAAAAGGCTAGTCCCCTGTGACAGTGCCAATTACCCTTAGTTAACTGCAGCTTTATTCAAGAGTTTTCACCAGCAATAAAGCCATTCTGCAGTATTTCATGAGGAATGAAATAATTTTGCAATTCAGGATAAACATTTGCATAAACAGCAGCCAGGATTTGCCGGTTTTCGTCTCAGAAAATTGTTTTTCAGTGGGAATAAATTACAATATAGGTATGCTACAATGTTCATCTCTTTTTCCCTGTTCTTTGCATGACCTCTTGTTTAAAACTCAGAGCTGCTCGTGCAGGTCCATACCAGTACAGCTACTAAAGACAAGCTGTATTATCAACTCACTCTTGTCAGCATTTCATGTTCAGATCCTTCTTTTAGATGCTTTCAAACAGTCTCTGCAGTAATTACCATTAGAAAAAGTCAATATTTGTCAGAAGGTCTCATTGTCAGTTCCCACTACTAATCTTTCTTTCCAAAGTAAAGATGGAGGCATTGTTTAAAGATCTGTTATGGGTGAGATCATCTGTGATGTTAAATTGCTTTTAATCAGATTTCACTGAATTATAGCGCTCAAGATCCAGTTCCTTGTTCTCTTTTTTCTGTTTATTTTTCTGAACCAGATATTATCATGCCACAAATTTAACAGCAGAGCTGTAACAACAGTAATGATATAGTGCTAGAGGATAGTGATTTTGTTTTCCTGGCACATAATACAAATTTTCTTGGAAGCGTAACTTTTTCAGGCAAGTATTTGACATCCAATTATTTAAATAGATTTATTATTATTAAATGATGTTTCCGTAATTTTCTAAGGCAAAATAATAATAAGAGAGAGGAAGAGATCCAGTGAGATAGTGAGAAACCAGGTTACTTTTGGAAAGGTTCCTTCCATATTTCACGTAGTTTATTTTCATTGTTTCTTCTCATGAAGAGAAAGGTAAGATATCCAGACTGATAGATCATAGCTTTAGGATATTCCTTTCAGAGAACAAGTTGCAGGCTCTCCACAAAGTGAATGAAAACTGAAATGAATTAAGGTGGCAGAAAGGCATCCTTGGGGCTATAGTTGTCACAATATATGTACAGATTCACTAATATCATTCCATTAGATGCTTTTTCCCTGATATGCTGTTATACAACCAAACTCAAATTTAGCCAGCACTTATGCCATTATACTGTTATGTGGTTACTGGGAAAGCAAAGAATAATCCCTTTGGTTCAAGACTTGACAATTCCTCTCCAGACCAAGAAGTTAAGAAAATTCTAACTGCATTCATAAGAAAATACTTATATGAAATCTGGCTTTTAGATTCTGGGAAATAAAGTTTCTTTTTAAGTCATTATAAAACCTTGTCTTTTTAGGCAGCAACATAGTAGGACAAGATTTTCTCAATATCTTATTAATTTTAACATTTATTAATGAAAACTTTTAACTGATATGGAAGCATCAGCTCATAGAAATAATTGTTTAGCTGATAAAGATGCTAATTTAACTTATATTTGAAACTTTACTAAGCTTATTGCCTGTGTGCCTGAAAAATACCCAGGAGAGTTATTAAGCGACATCGTAATTGATTGGTCTTTATGAAAATCAGATTGTATATTTAAAGAAAAACAGATGAAGAAAGAAATGCAGTGCCAGGAAATAAAATTTTATCTTTTTATGAATGCACCTAATTAATACAGCTTTAATAATAATTACATATTTGTTAGCAATTTTCGCCTCTAGTACCTTTTAGATGTTTCTGATGGCTTCTTCATCGTTCTTTGTGACACTGATATAGAAACTATGAGGAGAAACAATATCCAGTGATGATGTGAAATCACTGGGGTTTTCCTAGTTCTTAGGACTCCATCTAGGCAGCAATTGGAATAGCTTTGGGACAGACAACCCCATACAGTTCTACAGATTTTTGAAGGTATATGGTAAACCACATGGGTTTTTCTCTTTCCAGACTTGCTCAAGACTAGGCAGGATGCTCAGGAATAAGCATCATTCAAAGTTCATGGTACTTTTCCATGAACCTGTAATCCCAGTATTTTATGCTTACTGAATTTCAGCAGTGAGTGTCACTGAGAGAAGATTCAGAGTTCCCTAGAGTCCTCTTTGGATGCCCCACTTAGGATGACTGTATTGGCCAAGATCAGCAGCCCCCTTTAGAACTGCAGATATGGCATCTTTTCCAGATTCACTCCTGAAACTCTTGAAAGAGAGTTAGCATTCGTGAATTCAAATAACAGAAAGAGATCCTAAAGTGACTAAACTCACTACTTTTCAGGAAATTAAGGGAACACGCATGCTACATGGAATAATTACGTATCTCATTCAAACTACTGCTTCTCTCCTCACTATTTCATCTACCGTCATTATTTCATGGATTTTAAAAAGGGAAGTTAAAAAGTTTTGTGAGTGCACAGTGAAAAATGTCCATAGAAAACGTTACATTTTTATGTAAGGCTATTGACTATTAAGCAATGTTATCTTCCAAGATACATTTGACTTATTTTGTGTCTTGAACTCATGCATTTGTTCATAAAAACTGGTATTTTCCTTAGTCTCCAGTGGTTGCTTTCAATGAAGAAAGAAAATACAAGTTAAGAAACTCAGTGCATTTTTTTACATGAATTTTTAATATGAATAATGTGCTTGTATATTAAAAAAACAAGTAGTTTCCCATAATGGGTGGGTAGCATAAACTCCTAGCAAACCTAAAATAGTTTATGCAAATTTTATTTGTTACAAAATTAAATAAAAATAATTTTACATTCATTAGACAAGTAACATGCTTATAATTGCACTGAGTTGTGAAATAATGATCTGTTACACTGTGCATTAGCATCAGCTACAAAACACCGTCACCCTCTTCCAAACCTTATTACTATTTTTCTAAGCACTTTCATCTATCTGCTAAAGAACAGTTGCTCACAGTTTCATTTGTTCCATTTGCTTGCTAATAGTCTATCTTTAACCTTCATTCCTTTGGAAATACAAGGGTTCTGTCTTCTTACATCTCTGTAAGTATCTCTCTCCTTTATGTACATGCACATTAAAAAGTATCCTGTGGTTTTTAGGTGATTCAAATTTGCAAGTGTTCAACTGCCAACCCACTTCCGGAAGACGATTACAAGGTAGTCCTTTCTTTAAAATTACTCTCCAGCTCGAAGAGGTCATATCAGTGTATGTCTGGCTTTTGCTCTCCTTCAGCTCAGCAGATGACCTCCCTACTTTTCTATAATTCATGTTTTATCAACAGATATATATTGAGTTTGGGGGTTTTTTGCTAGAAAGAAAAGGTGCTAATTTTGATTTTTCAGTTAGCTGAGTTGATATTCTTTCTGGGAATTTCCTTGTTAAAGTAAGAAATGCTATACATACTATACTCTGCTCTGCATGTTTAGCATGGAAATTTGAAGGAACTCTCCCATCCATCAAATATGAAGCACAATTGTATTTATACTCTTACAAGTTGAATAGATACTATGAATACAGACTGATCTGTCCCTACCTTTGTTCCTCCCTTCCAGCTACCCTGTTCATGATGAATTATTATGATGTCTTACTTGCTGGGTAAATGTTATTATTGCCACTCTGGCCAGTTCAGTATTAAACACAGTTTTGTAAGACGCCTCATAGCCTTTGTGTCCTCAGGGGTGAATTTCCACCAAGATCTGTCCTTCTCCTCTCCCTCTCCTTCCACTTTCTTCCAGCCAGATATTCTTCAAAATCTTGCAGGAGCTAAATTTATCTCAGACTTGCATCTTTCTATCCAATTTAGCTGTAATTGCCTAGCAGCTTTAAAAATTATTGGAAGAAAGAATGACAGGCAGATACATACACACAGACACACAAACAGACACACACAGAATATAAGCAATTATTTAGGAAGTCAGGTTAAAAGTTAAATTATCTCAGCACCTACGTTTGATTATAAACCATGCAGAGTGAAATTAAGTGCTAAAACGTAGAAAAACACGGGAGTTTCTATTGAAATTATACGCTGTGTTGATATTTAAAAATCTGATTCCTAACAGAAGTCAGTGATTCATCTTTTATTTCTTGTAAGAAAATGAGAGGTTTGCATCATGTGACATTTCTGAACTGGCAGAGCAACTTGTACTGAAGATCCATTTGGTGCCATTAAGGAATCAACTGTCTTGAAGTCGTTAGCTTCTGAAATTACCTTCTGTCAGTGAATACTTACTATTTATACTATGTGAAAAGGAGGGTAAGTTTTGTTGCAACTGAGAAGAAACGTTATGCTGCAGCTTGTTTATTTTTTTTCTTTTGGTTGGCACGTACTTTTCTTTAGAACTCCCAAACAGGCAGCTTTGACCTTCCTTTTTGTCATGTTTTTCACTTTGCATATATTTTTACCATTAGCAGGAAAGGTGACGCAGAGAAAGGCTGTGGCTAGTCTTTTAGGACCCTTCTCCTGGTAGAGTTCTAACATGCAACAAGAGGTAGAAAAAAAACCCTTTTTTTTTCTAAGCAATTGAAAAATTGTGTTCTGCTTCCAGGAGGAAGAATCTAACAAAGGTGTGCTGTACGCTATTCCTCTAAAAATAGGCTTGCTATAACTGATACAAGAAAAATGTTTTCCTCCAACATATCTACTGCTTGAAAATGCATATTTTGCAAAGACTGACTGACATCTTACTCTTGAAAATCCTATTTGAAGTCCATGGGACTATCTAGACAGAAAGGCCAGCAGTCAGCTGTAGCCATCAGCACAAGTGGCTTGTGTAAGAGTGGGGTCCCACTGAAATTAAAGGGAAAAGATGACCTAGAGCAGTTAATACAGCCTAAAAATCTTGAGCACCAAATGTAATAGCATGAGTTATCTCTCTATCTCCACGGACAAAAAAAAAAAAAAGAAAACAAACTCTATGATCTAGACTGGCTTCATAGTCTTTTTATATATAGCTAGCATTGAGTCTAATCCAGATCTGTAGCATTTTTCCATAGAGAGGTGGTAGAATTTTCTGGGAATTACAAGTCTACATTTTTTCATTCCAGATTTGTATAGCAGATATGCTAAGCTTCTGCAGTTATACCAACTGTAGCATGGATATCATCAAAGCTATATTCAGAGATCATGTGTAGATTATAACCAAGTACAGAGGGTTTCTCTCAATGGCACAGTTAACCTACATTGCCCTGAGAAATTATTCCATATTTTCTTTTTTTCTAATGTTTAACTGGTGTTAAAATTTCTGTCTTTATTAGACAGAGAATGAAATGTTTCCAAAACAGCACATGAGATTGGGTCCTGCATTTTTTGGTATATTTTCCCCATTTAATGAACCTTTTCAGATAGTTAATCATAGTTCAGTTGTGAAATTCTTGTTCTTAACGACATAGTTACAAAAGTGGGCACAGTGAGCTCATAACAGCTGGAGATGTGTGAGACAGAACAGCAGTGATGCAAGACCTACATTGGCATCAGTGGGATCCGTACCAGGCCAGTCATCTGGAAATATGATCTCATGTTTTCTAAATATGTCTTGAAATTAGTCTTGCTGTTGCCACTTCATCTATCTAAAATAATTCAGGCAGTTCATTATTGGGAATATTTACCTACGGCTGTTTGGAGAGTACATGTGGCAAAATTTCTCTTTAATTACTTCGCCACAAACACTTGTTCCAATGACAGGCCCACTGGTAGCTTGTAAAAATATGTCATTACTGTTCAATCTTGCATGTGTTCAGATGAAAACTGTGTCAATGCCAGCAAGAGAGTCAAGCAAATTGAAACCAAGCTCCCTATCAAATGGATTCAGCTCTTGATTGCTTTTGAAGAAAAGATTAAACGGTAAACTCCAAGCCCTCAATAAAGAAACCTGTAATAGACCCATGTGCTAGGAAGTAAATCACCATTACATATTTTAAAGTCTTAAATATTAATTTTCTGAGTAACTAGTGTTTGTTATTAGAGCATCGCTTCATTTTCCCCTGCTTTGCATATGAAACACAATAGTTGGAGCAGTGGTGGAGATTTTTCCCCCAAACATGGTCAAACTTTGACAGGATTTGCCTTTCTTACAACTACTGATGCCACAGGAGTGCCACGGTAGCTCAGTTACAGGGGCTGATATAGGAAGTCTGCAGCAATTGCTCCAAGTAAATGCTGTGGACTTGTACATAATGTGGTAGGTCAGTCTTTTTGTAAGTAGGAAATGGAAAACTTTGATTCGAGACACAGTTAGGCAGAGATTGCTTGGCCTTGGCTGACTAGTTGTCTAGCCAGACAATCTCTAAAGTCCAAGTATTAAAGAAGCCTTCATATCTGTAATTTTTGTTATGAAATCACAGCAAGTGAAAGCTTCTGATGCTGCCAGCTCACAAGCCAATATGGTAGGTGAAGTGGAAATCCTGCTCATTTTGTATTTCTGATATTTTTAAAACTTGGTTTGGAAGTTTATTCTCTACTTACCTCACTCCATCTCTAATTATTTTGTGACAGAATCTATTTTCATTATCAGATCCTGATGATTTTCTCTCACTTGCTGAGGAAGTGAAGTCACTGTTACCTGTCCTAGTAATCGAGTCTGTTTGTGTTCCCTCTGCTGGGCAGCGCCCCGGTTATCAGGGCAAACAAGAAGGCTCAGTACTGCATTAGGCTAGAAGTGATTTATGAACAGATGTAAAAACTAGTGGCATTGCCAAGAAAAAAGTAAGGAATGTCAACCGAGCTTTGAAATGTTCCTTGCTCTTTTAGCTAAGGTTCTGGCAGAGTAGCCTAATATACTACACCATGTACTGCATCCTTGTAACCAACGATTGCTAATTCCAGAGGCTCAGTTTAGTGAAGCTTAACCAAATGAACGCTAAGCATGTTTGTATCAACACTGCTGAATGCTGTTGTATTTCTGAATAAACACGATCAAGGGGAGGGTTGGAAGGGAGAGGAGAATTTGGCTGCTGGTGATAATTTCCAGTTGTGAAGCAATTATTTAGATAGCAGATTTTAGTAGGAGAAGAAGGAGTTTAGTAAGTGCTGGATTTGCATAATAGTAATACATGTCACTTTAAATTTCCTCCCGGCATTTTCATGCACTTTTAAAATGAATCCTAATTATAAATGTTATACAAGTCCCACATAATGTGAATTTACTTGTATGCACATTTGCATTACCCTTATTTTTAAGTGTGCTGATGATTAACATTAGTAGCCTAGTTATTATGTTAACTGCATGCGTATACTACACACCATCAGACAGAAATTAAGTGTTAGGTGCATGAAATGTGCAGAGAATTCTAAACATTGGCCCCTAATCAAGGGCACAAAAAAAGCCTAAAGTAAATTTAGCTGTGAAAGGGTCTTTCTTCTTAATTACCTTAGTGCATAGGTCACGTAATTCTTTCCTCAGAGCAATAGGACCTATGAAACCGTGGTGGTTCAACTCCAGTGAGCAACCAAGTATCACACAGTCACGGTATCACTCCGTATCTCCTCCCCCAAAAATTATTTTGCTCTATTTAAGTCCATCTTTAAAATCCATTTTAATGTGATTCATATTATTCAAAGTTACTATGGCATGCCTTAACTGTGATGGCTAAACAATGTCTCTTTTCCTTCCATACACATTCAGAACCAAAGCAATCCCTTTTATATTCTCCTGCGTGCAGAATTTCAGCAAGGCAAATGAAAGAAAGAGACCATAACCTTTATAAATTACCAAGTAGCTATTCAGTTACATAGAAGCTACTGTAATATATTCTAATCTTTTCTGTGCTCCTTATGAACTGCTCCACAGACTGAAATGCCCATAGACCAGTGGTACCTGCCTCCTGCCACTCACATCCCAGGTACATCCGCGCCTGTGCTCATGAGTAGGATGTGGGACACAAGTAGTTTCATTTTCCTCGTGTTATAGAAAGACTTAACTGTACTGATATTAGCAATAACTACTCATGTTATTCTCAGTTTATTATACTGGATTTTCATTCTTTCTATACCCACATCTACGGTAAAATTTTCAAATTGCCAAAAGGTTTCTCTGGCTGCTCATTATTCAACAATCACCTGTGTGACCTGTAAAAAGATTTATGTAAGCTGAGCACTCAACAGTCAGGGTCTACCTGAGACTTTAAAAGCTTTTTATGTTTTCCATTTTAAAAATACAGGGTAAAAGTCACTACAGAATTATATTCTTGCATATAACATAGCTTAATTACATCCTTTCTTCTAAATCTCAGTTTTTTAACTGAGAATCAGACTACTAGAATGAATTAGGTCCACAATTGCTCTGAGGAATAAAAAGATATCATCCTTTTAAAAAAATTGTTCATGATTATTTAAAGCTCAAATTTTAAACTGAACAGTATCCTGACAGAGTAATAAAATTTCATTTTCAAAACTGGAAACGTTTAGACATATATGATGATGTTCAGTAGTTGAATTTATGAAGCATTCCAATTATCTCCCCCCTCTATAAAATTGCTGCAGTTGTCAAAAGATAAAAGTTAGTTAAAATGAAGACAGCAGTGCTTGCAGCCAAAACGGTATGTATGCCAAAGATTAAATATTATATTTAAAATACTTATATTTCTTTTTTTTTTTTAAAGCCAAAAAAAATCCCATCAAGTTTTGATAGTGTAATTGGAAGGAAAGATTTTCAAAGATGACCGTGAAAGAAAAGGTACATAAACTCACTTTCTTACTTGAATTTGTTGGCTACAACGTTTGATTTTTTACATGTCGTATGACAAATTTGAATGACGCTAAATTTCTTTGAGCAGTAATATGGGTGTCCTCAGTAAGACCATTCTCCAAACTGAGTCACTGTTGCCATCTGGATGCCAGTGAATTGAATTAAGTTGTTTATATCTTATGTGAAGACTAAAAAAAGCATGGTAAAAGTAGTAAAAGTAATCTGAGGTGAGTGAATGTGAAAACGCAGATACCATGCATGTGAAATCAGTGGATTGCACCTTGCAGAATTTACTTAACTGTTGTACAGAATATGTAATTCCATGTAATCATGATTTGTCTTCATTTTATAAGTTTGGATATTCATTCTTTTTTTGTATTTCACCAGAATGGCATATCTATATCCTGACATAAACTCCTGAAATGTCTCCGTTAATATTAATAAAATTTCAGTCAGCAGAGACTACACTACGTGAAGATTTCCTCATGGAGAAATCCTTCTTTCTAACACTTTCATTTTCTGAGAACAAGGGAAAAGGGAAAAAAAACCTACGTGTATGCAGATAACAGAAAAAAGTTGCACAGAGTCTACTGGCATTCCTCAAACAAGAAGAAATGTTTCCTACAGTCTATAGCATTGAAATTTCCTTGATAAATCCAGTGATACAGTGTCTCAGGCAATAGCCTCAGAAAAAACCACATTAGGACATGGTTAGTATTGCACTCACATAGCCAGCTGCCCAATCCTATTACCCTAATTAAAAGAAGAATAATTTATGTTTCCTAGTGAACATCATGTAGAAATTGTGCCTACATTGTGTCTTCTAATAATTTACACAAAAGGTTTGGACAATCTAGTGGAATAAATCCTATGGGACTATAAACCCAGTTTTATATTCTCACAGATTTTTAAAAAAAAAAAAACAAACATTTTCTTAAGAAATAGTGTGGCTTTATATATGTTGAGGTTGATCTTGAGGTGAACCTTTGAGACTTCTTCCTTTAAAGACAAACCTAGTAACAACATCTAAGGGTCAGGTTTGATAAAACTTTTAAAGCTCCTCTAAGATGTGCAGGGAGCATGAACTCACTGCAGCTATCCTGGGTCCCACTTGCCGCAGAGACCCCAAGAGCCAAACCGAGTCTCAGGTTCTGGGACCCTGGACCATTTAGGGTCCCTTGCCACAGGTGGGCTCCAGCACTGCTGTCACCCTGAGGGTCTGAGACCCCCTTCGTGTGAGCGAGTCCTGGCAACCCTTCTAACACAGAGCCGCATGAGCAGCAGTATTCCAGACAAATGTAATTTTCCTCTGTTTTTGTTTTTTAAATTAACATTTTTTAACTCAGCTATTCTGTTGTTCCGTAAATAAGAGTTCATTAAAAACACATTATTGGATGTTTAATAACAACATAACAAAAAGTATTAAAAGGTTAGGTTAATGATCATATTTGTACTAATACGATGGTGTGAGAATGCTCATTAATAATATTTATTTTAGATTGACTCAGTAAACATTGTTATTATTCATTGAACATTACTAACATGTTTTAATGATCTCATCTTTTATTTATTCAGTGAACAACGAAAACTGATGATGTGCAAACACTTGTTCAAGATTTTACAGCTTTTTATAGATTGTATTTACACACAAGAGCAATTAAGACATCAGCACACGAGAAATTTTATTGATAGCAAAAAGTCTGTCAGGAAATTACCCTTGACCAATTCAAAACTTTGGAGCAGATGAAGGCACAATCCTAACTATACTGAAACAGTACACAGAGGCCTCGTTCACACTGAGATTTGGGACTGAACACTCACGGTATGTGTTGTCACAAAAGGTAGACACCAAATTCTGATGTGTGCAGGTATTTTGCACAGTTTCTCTAAGCAGAAGCAGGGCCGTGAATTGACATCATGCTTACATGGGATACTTTAACCAACTTAGATATCTAATTCTGAACATGAATCAGTTTCTCATGAAGTCACTGGAAATTTTTATTTTCAATGTTGGGAGAAATAAAGTTTTCCCTCAATTTGGTATGCAATTTAACAGTTTCCCCTGCACGTAACATTCGGGCAGTTCCAGCTCAGTTCTTCAGCCTCCTTGGGCTACTACTTCTATTAACATCATCAATATTATTTACTCAGTATGGGTTATATGGGACAAAGGCTGATTCATTAATCTCCGAAGGAGACATAAGTAAATGCTTTAGTCATCCAAAGCCCAAATGCTGCCTTGTATAATTCAGTCTCTTATGGTTAGTGAAATATCAGAGAACTCAGAATATTTTGCATGCTAACGATTGTTTCTCATGAAGCTATTTGTATGTGTGTTGAAGAGGGAGCTGGAAACAAGCATACTGGTGAATATGGATTGTGCTTACTAGAGAGACCGTTCTGTATTCTGTTTGGCTATCAACGTAGCTACACACTCTATTACTGCACACAGAGAAGTGACATTGTACTGTGTGTTCTGTAAATCACTTTTAATTTCTATCAGCTCCAGAACTACTTCATAAGTTACAGGAATCAGTTAAGTTTCAGTTTCCTATGAGAGACCTGCATAGTTGCTCATGAGAAATCTGTTGTAACAAGCAATAACCTGGGTAAAACATAATATTGGAAAGATTGTAATGATAGGCCAAAATGTAACGCAAATTAAATGCAGTAAGGATAAGTCTCTCAAGAAGAGGAGTAGAATGAGGAAGATTCGGTACAACTGAGCTCTGAAAGCTGCTACCTTAACAAGAGCTTGCAATTAAACACGAGCAAAATTCAGAAATCTGATCTCAAACTCCAACAGATTTTTTATTGTCACAGAGGAAAGAGAAGTTTGCTGGTTTTAGAAAGAAATAACATTTCATCCACAAATACCTGTATTTTCAGGTCACTGCTTCATTGCCTCACGGAACACTTGTGAATGTAGCACAGGCAGTTCTGCCTCTTAGGCCTTGCTTTACATGCACTAGGTTATATTCACAGGGAGTGAATCAACGCTTAAAGTGTTTGACTTCTGCATTGACAGAACACTTAAGGGTTTTGTTGTGTTCTGAAATAACCGTTATATGGTTTTAAAATGAACGTGAACTTGATACTCATTCTGTTTGTCAAACACGTGGAAAAAAGTTGCGTCAACAGCACTAAGAAGCCTGAAATAGTGGATATGAAAACAGAGTAGTGCTGTATCGCTTTAAAGGAGAAGTCATTTGTATAAGAAAGCACACGTCACAGTATGTGAGAAGTGGTAGTGTTATGAACATCAATTCTTTCCCTTTCCATGTCCATGCAAGCCATTGCACTCCTCCTGCACAAAAGATCTGCGGATATGTGCTTTGGCCTGCCTGCGGCGTAGCTGTGCCTCCCCCTCATGATACGGTGTGCCCATTGCCAAAATGTTTTCTCCTGACACCTTCAATTCCTTCTGTTTATATCCACATTTTTTCTCCAGGGAAAAAATACTGATGACACCATTGCTCGTGCAGAGCAATGGTATTTTAGAGACTCACACAAATGACACTATTAAAAAAAAGGCGTGATGGAGAGGGACAATGCTATTCAGGGAGTGGGAAACTTACAGGGCAACTTCAGGAGCCAATTTGTCCATCCAACTTCAAAGTGACTTGCAGAAAAACCTACATTAGTGAGTTGAAAAAGATACATGGGTAAGAACTTCGTAATGGAGAAAACAGCCATAGCAAAATGCTGGAAACAAACCATAGATGAAACAAATTCTCATACAATTTTCATTTAAAATTACAATAAAGAATGATTTCACTGAAATGAAAACGTATTTGCTGACTACTTGGCTACAGAAAGCAAGCTTACAGTTATTGACAGTTATTTACCCAAAGGACTTAGCTCCTGACAGAAACAGTTACATTTTATAAAGTTCTTAAAGGTTGCTATTTCTTCCTGAGATAAATATTATGAAACCAGACCTTGTGTCAGGCACCGGGAAATTGGAAATTTGATAGGAAGTACTGTGGTATGCTAAATTTTTGTTATGTGGCTTGTGTATGTAGGATACCAGAATCACAGACTGGTTTGGGTCAGAAGGGACCTTAAAGATCATCCAGTTCCAACCCCCCTGCCGTGGGCAGGGACATCCTCCACTAGCCCAGGTTGCTCCAAGCCTCATCCAGCCTGGCCTTGGACACTCCCAGGGATGGGGCACCCACAGCTTCTCTGTTCCAGTGCCTCACCACCCTCTCTGGGAAGAACTTCTTCCTGATATCTAATCTATATATACCCTCTTTCAATTTAAACCCATTATCCCTTGTCCTATCACTACCTGCCCTTGTAAAAAGTCCCCCCCCCCCAGCTTTCTTGTAGCCCCTTCAGGCACTGGAAGATGCTATAAGGTCTTCATGGAGCCTTCTCTTCTCCAGGTTGAACAAGCCCAATTCTCTCAGCCTTTCTTTATAAGAGAGATGCTCCAGTCCTTTCAGAAGGACTAGTTTCTTGAAGAACATCGTATAAATAGGTTTGGGCATGACAGAGGCAAGAATGCAGTCATGCCTCCTTACTATTGTCCCGTGAGGCAGAGACAATGGACTGTAATACATGTATTTTACCATCAAAACCTCAAGAGTAACTAGTACTACACTTGCCCAAATCCATAAAGAACAATTCCACTTTTATCTGTAATGAAACTTAATTATTCTTTTAAAACTCCTTAGAGAAAAGTGGTGGCCAGCAGGAAGAAGTTTGAATATTTCACTATACCTCCTTGGAATGTGGATTTATAAATGGAGACTGCAGAAGAATCAGACATGTGAATTTCCCTTGTGTAAAAGCATATGAGGGACAGACAAATTAAGGGCTTGCACTGCATTTCTTTCCAAGGAAGAAGACTGAGTAGTAAGTCCACTTTAAAAGAAACTGTCTCTAGGACAAAACAGAAGAAGGCATTATCCTTTCCCTGAAGTTTGAGACCTCTAATATCTTTATTCCCTGGACATTCCAGAGAGGTTTGAAGTTTAGGTAGCTGCAAGAATTTACAGGATTCTAACCCAAACCCTTGGCAGCACTCAGGACTCCTGTATTAAACCAGTATCTGCAGAAAAGCTTTTCCAGCACACAACTCATTTGCTTCATTTTCTAAACCCAGCAGCTGCTTCCATGGGGTATGCTTCTCTCATCTGATGATGCTACAATAAGACCATGCCCTTGACAGTTTTTCCCTTAAACTTTATTAGTATTGCACACCTGCATAAAGACAGGGTGTATTTATTTCTCCAACTGAAACTGGCAGATCTTGTTTATACAAGGCAGAGACAGGACCAATATGGGTCAAGTCCATTCATTCACTATCCGAAAAAGACTGTTGGAATTCAGTTCATGTAAGGACAGCACCTTTTTCTTTACAAATATTGCTTATGACACCTCCCAAATTATCTTTACTTTTATATCTTACGTTCTCCCATTTGGAACATAACTTAATACAGATTCCCACATTATTGCTCATTAGATTGGTTTAATTATCACTTAGATATATGTTTAAAGATAAGCAGTACATACATAAACTTCTGAACCAGGGCCAACGTGGCTGTTTTGTCCCAGACAGATCATATAAGCTACATAAAACTATAAAAATTCAATTAAGAAGACAATTTTAAAGATTTAAATTGAATTAGAAAGATACTTTTAGATGTTTCATTAAGGGAATGTCAGCAAAATTATATTATGCAGATTAACTTTATTGGTGTCTTTGTTTAGGAAATTCCCACCAACTAAAAAGAACAGCCTTGTTTCCCTTTCTCCTCCTCCTCCTCTTAAGGTACTTTCAACACAAGCAAAGGAGGAGAGTCATTAAGTGAGCACTAATGAATTTCTCCTTTATTAAAATATTTTCAAACCAGAAACTGTGTTCCCAGCTCATTATTGCAGTAATTGTGTTTACTCATTTATTTACTCAGCAACAGCTAAGTTCCTTACTACAATTGCTTCAATACACAGCAGAATGTAATAGTTGAGCAGCAGCAGAGAGGACAGTGGAGAGCTTACAAATTTCATTTTCTAACTACACTCAAACTATTAAACAGAACCAGCTGATTTCTTCTGTGTCTTTCGATTTACAGATGCAAATACCACATGGCTCAGGACCTCTGCCCTCAATAGTGAGCGCTCTCACGCTGGCCCATGTTTGCTCTTTACTGCCCATGCAGCCGTGGCAATACCCAGGTATTCACACAGTTTAATTACTACTACTCCATCTGTTACTATCATTCTTGAGGTTAGGCATTAACCAAAAAGGCCATTATTCAGTAGAAGGAAAAGATTTCAGAATAAATAAAGGTTTTGTAGGTTTTTCAGTGCCTAGAAAAAAGTAACAGAATAACTTTCAGTACTCTTTTTAGGTATTGTGTGTAATTTAGAGAATTTTTGCTGATAGTGTATTAAGCATCAGCAGTGTTCTCTGTAAAACTGTCCCTGAAAGGAAGTGCAAAATTGCACAACTGAGTTCTAAATGGATGTTCCTTTATGTGTGTGGCTGTAGATTTATTTGTACAAAACATACAATATCTGTTGTGGTTTCTTTTAATGCTGCATTAGTCCTGAGATCTGTGAGTTAGGCCATAGTGTGAATAAAACCCATAGCTCTTCTCCTACAAATCCTGCCCTAAATAAACAGTAACATTCCTGCTGATGGGACTCAAATGAGAAAAGATTACATTATCAAGCTCTATTTTCACAACATTTTATTTTGAAGAATGTTATTTTCAAATGCAGGAAAAATAGGTTTATTCAGCATTCAAATGCATACTCTAATTAAAGTCTTACACACATCTACATATTCTTGCAATTAGTATAATAGACAAAAGGTATTTTATGCATTAAGGAATATTTCAAAAGTTGTTCAGTATAAAGTTTTCATAAAAATAGACAAAACATAGCCAATTATGTGGTTAACTGCTTCTCTGGATCAGTCTGGGTTGCCAAGTTTTCAGACTAATTTCATCTACAAATCTACCACTACAAATTACTAGAAACCTCTAGATAAAATTCCTTACAGAGGTAATGCCAGCATTTTCCAAATAGGAAAATTTAACTAAGGTCATGACCAAATTTAGCGCCAACCTTTAATACCCACTAGAGCACTAGGAATGCACAGCAACAGTACTTTCGAAAAGCTGCTCTGTATTTCCAGCGATTGTTTTATATTTACAGCACATGCAGATGTTGAAGACATGTATTACTGATGACGGGTAGGCAAATGTTTTCTACCTAATTCTGAGATCAGTGTTTCAGCTGCCTTTGAATTCTGCCAGCCTCCCCATGAGTGCCGGTGTGGAATCTACTGTGTGATGGTAATGAAGGCTTGAACAATATCTCAGGAACACCTACACGCTTGAGGGTGCTTCACGTGCCGCGTATTAGTAGGAAAGTATTAAATAAAATTCCTTTTGACCTACATGTTACTATGGAGGATCACATTTTCTGTCAGCAGATTGACAAGAATGCAAAATGTATGTTCTTCACACTAACTTTTTATGGAGCCTTTCTAAAAATAAATTCAGCTAAAGGGACAAGTTAAAAATCGTGTTAATATTAATTGTAGCAGATGGAATTTTGAGGGGAGGCAGAAAGGCTAATTTCAATTTCTTTTAATAAATCTATTTAAAAATAGAGCTGTACCAGCTGCAAGTTATTCCCAGCCAACTTGTATTCACTAAATTGAAAAAAAACTGTCAAGCTCATGGGTAGCCAACCACTTGCTCGCAAATCTAGAAGTAGCAGCACAGGCCTTCTGAACTTGTGACGCATTGCACGCAAACCCTTCTCCCAGAACATGATGGCTGTGTTAAACTGTGTCAAATCTTAAAGAGATTTATTCTCAGGATAAGAATTTATAGCACTTGTCACTGTAGGTGATATTGCCAAAGCTGTGCAGAATATCGGCAATTTGCCTACTCTGTAGTCATATCTGTGTGTGGAAAATGTGCTTGCTACCCAATACAGGTCTAGCTGTTATAAATAATTCTAGCTGTTATAAATAAAGTGCTGATTTACTTTAAAAACCTGGAGCCTGATCTGGCAAGGTACTGAATGCTTCAGAGTCTTCAGACTTGTGGAGGATTTGAAGGTGTTTGGATCATTAGCTAGCTGCTTTTACTAGATTAATTGATGTATTACCATTCTGGGGGGAAATCCTCTCTTGCTTACTAAATTTGCAGATACATACTGTCAGCGGTAGCCCCATATCTGAGACAAGCCTTGCCTACTGGGGTGTTTATACCATTTCATTTCTTGCAGTGATTCACAGTATCCATTCAGACTCAGTTTCCTTCTTCTGGAATTTACCTAACTGTAAGGTATTCGGGAGTTAGTTTTGACATTTCTCCCACTAAACTATGGAGTGCCTCAGCTCTTTGGAGATAGAAATGCCATTTGGGCAGATCAGGTGCTACCTCCAGTAGCTGACTAGCCCACTAACTTGACTCAATGCCATTAAAGTTCCCCCACACGGTGACTCAGTTTGTGCATTTCAGTGTGAAGTGCCTCTAGTCACTGAACCCTGTATTTCACATCTCCTCCCAAATCGATTAAAAATGCTTCAAAAGACTCATTCAATGGATTAATGCATGCAGGTCATTACCGGCTGTTAACAGAGATCTGAACTGATGCAAATGAATTGTTTTGGGATTCTATCACCTTCTGGTAAGGGATCCTCACAACTTTTGAAGGGAAATACAACAGCACCGCCATCTCCTCCTCTCCAAAGCCTGCTTTGAACTTCTTTACACTTTCTAGAAGACCTTGTAGCCACAATGCTGTTTCTAGTATAAATCTAGTTGCATAAGCTCTAGCATATGGAATTTCCAGAGACTGTTGCTTATCACAGTACCAGTTTCAGGTTGTAATAGTAGGTAAACCATGTTCAGTGTGGACTGAATATGCTGCAAAGAGAGACAGGTCCTTCCTTCAGGAACATGAGAGGTTAATGTCATTTTGCGAGTATAACAGAATGTAAATTTCCCATTTTATCTGGTTATACCTGATTCAACTAGCAGCAATACCAGCAATTATATTACTACTAAGCTCTCATTTGAGTATTGCTCACAGTATTAGAGTATTCCACAGTATTCCAAAGGTTATGCATCGTTTTCTGTATGCATCCTAGAATTGCTTGCTACCTGATATTGTTTCCTCCTCCAACTGTACCTTGTTATCAACCCTTTAATATTTCTTATTTAGGGGTTTTTAAACTGTGCTTTCTAAAGAGAGATGGTTAAAGAGGCCGCAAGGTGAAGGCCAGTATAATAACATTATATGCTCATGTCTCAGCCTCGTTTGATATAATAGGTACCAGTTTTATGTAATAGAGCTTTTTATCCATACTTGGTGTTTAACACTGGTTGAAACTGAGTTAACTTATTTGATCAGTTTCTGATTATGTCTACAGTAACTGGGGGACAAGAGAAAAATATATACATATATGTACACACACATATTCAATATACCCTTTGCTCTATCTTTCCTTTATATGTTTAGGTTTATTTTATTTTAAAATATTTAGTAATTCAAGAGGAGATCAGAATAACTAAGGATTCCTTAAATTTTGAAGTAAAACTAAATCCCTATCCAGTTAAATATTTCTGACTTCAAAATGGCACATGGCAAACTCAAGCTGACACTAATCGTTATGGACAGACAGCTTTCTTTTAACTTTACAATCATGTCCTAGTACAACATCAGAAGGTGAGTTAAGAAAACAGCCTTTTCTTTCTGCAAAAAACAGAACATGGTAAATGTTCTGATAATAAGGCTCTTTCTTAACACAGAAAATATAAACACAGTGATTGCCTAACTCTTGTCAAAGAAAAAGCAAAGGCAAGTGCTTAGAGCTAAACTAATATATACATAACCTCATTAAAAAGGCAGATACTTCTTCTAAAATTTCGTTCAGCTAACATTCACTTGGCGATGAAATACACTATACAAATGTAGACAAGGATTTAGCCACTAGGCTAAAACTGCACACAGCACCCACTTCTAGTACCACATGCTATGGGTATTCAGCAGGATAAAGGTGGGTCCCAAATCGTTAAATGACCATGAGGAATAGAACTTTGGTAACTAGCATGAACAAGAATTATTATTTCTTTTATTATCTTATATATCTATAAATATATAAACATATTCCTCATATATATAAACCCACGAATCCATGCTTTTCCCTTCAGATGGGGAAAAACCTATAACCAACAATTTGGACTTACTATTTACAGCTTCTTTACTGACAGCAACTACCTAATCACTGTGAGTGCAGGGAAACAAAACAGCTTCCCTGACTGCACTACCATAAAGCTATCTGTAAGAGTCATGGAAGTGTGGGAGAGAGAATGGATTGAAGGCAAAAAGTCCTCCTTATGTTTTCTTGGCTATCTCCTTGCTCAATAGCATCATCACTGTACAGTCTGTTAGGTCGTCCCTTTAATGCTGCACAGCACGGGCAGTCTTGCAGTAATAATGTGTTCTATGATACATAACCTTTCATTAGCTTTACTTAGAGATTTTTGTCCTTATTACCCTTAAAGAACAGCTCTTCAAATGGCCATAATGTATTAGTTAGTTGGAATTTATTATCACAATTATTTTATATTAATGTAGCTTGGATGATTTTTCTTTCCCCTTTTTATTCTTGAAATGCCTAGTTTGCTGCTGATGGGGGAAATTTAGCTGACCACGGGTGTCTTCTGGGCCATAAACTAATTTCTCACAAGACAAACAACATTTCACACCAGAATGAATTTAAGGTTTCATTAGAACATTGGCTCTTTTTACCTCTTACAACAGTCTTTTTGGAAGACTATATAAGAAGTGAAAGAGGTGTACAGTCATATCTGTAACAAAACATATGTTAAGAATGGGGTTCATCGCTCTTCTCTCTAGTTTCTGAAATTTAGGCATCTGGCAAAACTAGTCAGTGCTATTTTTTTTTTTTTTTTTTTTTTTTTTTGTGGAAAGGAATGAAGTACTTCCAGAATGTGATTCCTCCCATATTCTGAAAGACATTCAAAATAGCTGGGATTAATAGTCCACAAAGAGTGCCATCTCCCTCCACCGTACTTCTAAATCATTAAAGTAAGCAATAAGGTTCTTATCTTTGTCAGTATGATTAAATTAAACCACAGCATAACCTTGGAAATAATGAGAGTTCTATATATGCCAATAGTGTACATAGATAATTTGCCAATCAAAGGATTCAGAAGTCAACATTCCATCCATTTTAGTTTGGTTATGGAAAAGGCACTCTGTAATTTCTGCGGACTAAACCAGCAAATATTTGAACACTTGCAATCCTGTCTCTCTGAAAAATTTACAGAGCATTCTGAAATTTCACATCTGATCTAGTATCTACTAAAAAGGGAAAGAAAATTCTTCATGGCATCCTACAACTACAGTGATGGCTCCTTCTCTGGTATCTTTGATGTAAACTTCAGTCCACAATGGACTGAAGCAATCCACAATATTAATTGTAATTAAGTCTAATTCCAAAATACTCCAATGAAGTGTGATACATTGTAGACATATCAGGAAACAAACTTAAGGCAGGAACAATAAAACAGTCATGTAATTTTGTGTGAAACTTGCTATCACAAGATGCTGAGACAAGTGTTTTACTACAGGTCAAAGAAAGACGAGACACTTTGCAGCGAGTATTTCCTAATAGAGCACAGAACTATTCAATGCTTTACTTTTGGGGTTAGGTCATAATGTGAACGGTCATAACTTCCTCAGGTCAGGAAGTGTTATGTCTCAAATAATAAAACTGTAAAGTTCGAGATTTTGTAAGGGCTTCCTGAACATGTTTGCCATTGTACTGGCTAATCTTATCAATATTTTTTCCTTGTAGTATGCACAGTATATTCTAATCAGTAGTACCTTGTGAGTTTGTTGTTTTGTTTTGTTTTTTTTTTTTCTTTATTCTTTTAGTCTCCACTTCTATTTAATTTTCCAGTGTCTTGGGTTCTTCAAAGCTGCTTTGTTTTTCTCTATAAACTATAAAAGTCTAACCCCGGGGCATGTGCATT
The DNA here is from genome assembly GCA_027574665.1 of Rhynochetos jubatus. Taxonomy (NCBI): domain Eukaryota; kingdom Metazoa; phylum Chordata; class Aves; order Eurypygiformes; family Rhynochetidae; genus Rhynochetos; species Rhynochetos jubatus. Next base: position 12,591,250 of record CM050655.1, read on the forward strand.
TTTTTTTAACGTTTTCTTTAAGTGTCATAGCAGGTTACATCTGTCATAGCTCATTAGATTATAAAATGATGCGATCTAAGGAGACGTCTGACGACAGGCGACAAAGGATGCCACAGGCACTTGCCAGAAGTTTAGAGAATGCCAGACTTTTTGAGAATGACTATCCCTTACTTGTCCTGTTTCTTATGCCAGTAACTAACTACAACAACCGGTTCCTGGTCTTTTAAAAACAACCTTTTTTCTGCAAGACACTTATATTGTCCCCAAAGCAGTGAGATGATTCACAGAGAGTATTTGGAAATGGCAGTGGAATGTAATACTTCTTTGAATGTTGCCCTCTAAAATTTCCCTAAGAAAACAGGTGCAAATTTAAAGAACAAGGTAAAATCGAGAAATTTCCCAAATATCTATAATTAATCTTGCTAAAATCTGTATTACTCTGGCTACCACTAGATCTCTTAAGGATTTCAACTGTATTAAAAGATGCCAATTTTATTCCAGCATGTCTTTAAGGAGCTACAGTGTCTAAGGTATACCTAAGCAAAAATATTCACAGAAATACAGTTAAAAAAAGCATTTGTATGGACACCACTTCTGCATGGTCACATCTTTGCTATTTAAACAGTAGTGAAACCACCAAATACCAGACAGAAATGGAATAACATTGGCAAGGCATGTACAATCCCAATACACTGATGATGTTATCTTAAAATAGCTTGTTGCACCTTATTCAAATGGATTTCAAAACTTTTCAGTGGTGGAATATAAAAGCATCTGTTGGCACTAACGTCCAGCTTCTTCTTCAAGTGTGACAAAAAAAAAAAAACCAAAAAATGTTTGGAGATTAAATAGGGAATAGGGAAAGTTCAGTTTAAAAAAGTAGGACCTACTAGAATGTTAAAAGTAAATAGTTCCTGCAAATTCCTAAATTAATGGCAGAGGAATCCTTTAGAAAGCGGGATTCTGTTATTTGAGTACTGAATTTAAATATGTTTTTGATCGTTGTTATTAGTGAAAATCACACATTAATAAAAATTGCCATGAATATTGAAAACATACAGAAAAAAGCATGTAACTACTGTGTCATCCTAAAAAATGTGATTTTAGTGAAGCCAAGACCTATGAAGATACTGACATGCAGCAGCTGGAAGCAAAAAGCTGAAAGCAGGTGGGGAGGCCAAAATTTCCTCTCTGTCCCCTCAACTCTCTTTTCCAACACTACACTTTAACATCCATCTTAACTTCCCCTGAGAGACTTCAGAGAGAGTGGATGAACTTTACCGCATAGCTTTTGGAAATTTTTAGATAACAGGCACTCTTTGGTGAGGGGACTCGCGGGAAGTACACAATGAGCTGAATGTTACGCTCAGCTCTCTGCTGTAGGCTCAGCCCCCCATCCCAAGTCCCTAGGAAGCCTCAGGAAGTATTTGGTTTTGTGTCTAGTAAGAACAATAAATCAGACTCGCTACCTTTCCCTTAGCCAGCCAGCCTTCCTATCACTTGTCATCCTACTTGCTATGGTCTTCAAATTACCTCCATGTAGTTTACACTGAACTGACAATGAGCTAGAAAGTATCCACTGAATTTAATCTTTGTTATAGCATCCATTTTTTCCCCTCAGTTTCTCAGTTGCTAAAATCACTGGCTTGTCCTCTGGGCCGGTGGCACTATCCAAATAATGATGCTTTGCATTAACTATATGGACCTTATTTGTAACTTAGAATGATAACATTGTCAAAGTCCATTTCCAAGAGAAAATCGAAGCCATGATAGATGGAATACTGTACCAGATCTTCAATGCAAGAATAGGACCAGTGAAACCAGCTCCCTTAGGCTCTTTCCATGGCCACTGGCAACAGATATGGAAGCTCGTCATGTATTGCCTGAAGTTCTATATTTGAGTTTCAACTCTAGATGCAGATCTGAATACATTCATCCTATCCCTTCGCATGCAACTCTAAAGCTGACAATTGTTTCATGCCTCACTTCTTTCACAATGTCTCAGTTGTGAGAAGAGAGAAAAAGCTGTAATTTGTTTTGATCAATTGATATTTTGTTTATTCCTTTTCTAAATGTTAAGAGATATAACTAATTTAGAAGTTTAAATTTTTAAGAAAGAGGGAAAAAACATAACATTCATTAAACAATAGGTGTTATCTCCCCTTTTCACTGCCTACAGATACACAGCAAAATATTAAGATTGACAGATGTGTGGCGAGGAATGAATCATCCTAGCTCACTTTCAATCATTTCTCTTCTGTTCTAAATTTGTGTTTCAACTGTCAGAGCCTCTCTGTATTGTCAGCATCGCTCATTACCTCAACTGTCCATAGGGACAGAACGATATACTTCAGTCCTGTTCCTAATGGGATTTGTTCCAGGTTTCATTCATTTCACTACTAATTGGGCACCATTCTACACATCTTGTCCTGCGACCTAGTAGGCCAGATTGAAAGAAAGGATCATATGAATATTTTCTTTGGTTTTTTTCACCCTCACTTCTACTGCATGCTAATGGACAGGCATGACCCGAAGCAAGCAAGAATCAAGCAAAGAGATAGACTTTGCCCAGAAACATCAGTGATTTTTTTTTAATCTCCCTCTCTCTACAGAAAGTAGTGAATTAGATGGTTAGAATATTTTTTCTCCTTCTGATCTTTTAACTGGATTATCAATGTTCTCTTTGATTTTCTCAATGGCTTATTTTAAGAGGAAAGGATAATATGAATTCTAACAGTGATGTATCCTTTGAAACAGAATTTTAAAAACTGTGATGTATAAGGGGGAAAGAAGAATTCAATTGACTGAAAAAGCAGCCAGAGGAGTGGCTTGGTCTCAAGACAAGCAGCATAGAGAAAATCAAATAGTTCTAGACAATCTTAGTTCAACTGATGAGACAAGCAGTTAGAAGATGCTGATTTGGATAGAAAGAGGCTGGCAATTCTTTGAAGATCAGAAGAATAAGAACCAAAAAGCAGTCAGGAAAAAAAAGATAAGAAAGGAAAAAAAAAAAAGTCATGAAACTGGGAAAAAATAAACCAAACCACTTTTCAGCGTGTATCTCTACTGTGTATTGCATTGTGTATCTGTACTAAATACACAGAGAAAACCCGCACTCAGTTTTTAAAAATTTGCTAGCTCAACTATATCAGCATGCGTCACTTCAGGCAGAAATTTGAAGTTTATTTGAACAAACTTTACTTCCTTTTTAAACAATTTGCAACCACTCTGACATCATTATAAAACCCATTGTGTGGACACATAAAATGTTATAGAATTCAGTCCCACTGTATTTTCCTGAAAAAGTAGATAGCACAGTTTTGCAATACTGTAATTATGAGAGCAAACTTGTGCCTATTAAAGCAAATACTTCAGACACAAGCTCAGAAAACCTCGAACATCTACATTTTAAAATATAGAGAGTATATATAATATATATGTCTTGCTAGAGAACATGAACGAGGCTTAAATATGTGCAGTTTTTCAGCTCTCATATTCATGCGGTCAGACATAGATGGCAAATAACACTTTGGATGATACCTGCAAAATAACCCCCTATTACATCTCTTCAATGGAAGTATTTTCTTGTGGAGTATATTGAAATAATTTACTGTGGAAACATCCTTCTTTCATTTAATAATCTAACTTTTGTTTGGATATAAGGCATAGGTCAGAAAGGAGACAGATGATTATCCTTCAGAGAATAAGAAAACACAAGGTATTCCACCTTTAAGTCACCGAATCAACCACAGGACAGATCTACAGATAGCCTATATTAGTGTCACACTAGGGAAAGGAATTAATTTTTAAAGTTGATTGAATATTTATCTGTAAAAAATACCTTGCAACGCAAAATTTTGCCATATACATTCCATATAGATCTTTTTAGCTTTACATTTATACTAAAATGTCAAATTGCTTGGGTTATGCCAAGTTCTAGAAGACAGTTCTGAAATACACTTCGTAATCCTGGTTTTGATGCTTCAGCAAACCAGCATTTTTTTTCAATTGTAAAACTTTTGAACATGTCAGACTGCCTTCTTTGTGAACAATGTCAATTTAAAATGGAATTCCTTGGAATCTAATTTGTTGCATGAGGTCTAGAGTCTTCAGCATCTTTTAAGACTGTGTTCTAAATGTTCTAATATTGAGAAAATGATGTTTCCAAAATTTAAAATGACTGCTACCCTAAATTTGCATAGACTTAAGAGAGAAAGATTACCTACACATGGATGAAAACTAGCAAAGCCTGCCTAATATGTCTTGCCTTCTGGCTCTGTAATAGTTTAGAAGATACTTTAGTCAGAATATTTGAAATCAAGGTTTGAAATGAACACTGTCTTTAAAGGACATAGATGAGATTTTTAAAACATACCTCAGAGACGGATTTTAATGTTTTAAAGTGAAATATATATATATTCTGAAATTATCAATGGTATCCTGATGTTAATACACAGAGAAATTGATAAAACAGTTTGATAACTATTGGTCTGCTTAACGGCTTTAGAAATGCATCAGTGACTCTAGAGCTACAGTCCCAGTGAAAGCAAGTGAGGCTAAGGTTGTAAGCATGTAAACTAGAAGTTCATTGTACTCTTCTGAATATTTTCAGTCTTGTGGTTTCTTTCATATTATATGAAAATCAAGCAAGTCCGGATTTACCAGCATATGAAAGCATCTGTTTATTTTTAGGCACCTAATCAGCTCCCTTCACATTAATTAATTGACGCTCCTAAAGCTAAGCATATGTTCAGTCTAGATTTAGGTACTCATAACAGTCCCAAAAAAGCAATCTTTTAAATTTAAAGATCGTCTTCTATAGAGTGGCACTATAGGCACTTTACAATTACTTTTAATGATTATTAGTCATCTAGTCTCCCCAGCCACCTACACAGTGGTTTTAAAATGCTTCTTACATTTTTGTTGTTTTGTGGCTGAGCATGGCCGTCTGTACAGGTTCTGTACATATGGTGACACTTCATTTACAACAAGAAATGCAAAACTATTTCTGGATTTGAGCAACATTGTCAAGCTTTTCTCAGTCTTACAACACCAAGAATTGTTAAAAGCGCTCAATTCTCTACCAGAAAATTGAAGAAGTGTTGCATAGTATAATTCTTCTAGTAACTGCAATCTCATGGCAGCATTCAATAGTGGTGGCTTCACTTTTTGTTAATGTGAGTAACCAAAAAAACAGCCTTCATTTACATCCAGAAACTGATAGGTATCTACTGGATCTGACGTGTCATGAGCTGGAATGATTCAAGATGATTATTTTCCCTTTCTTCATCATCATAATAGGTTGTTAGCTAGTGCCACTAGAAATTTCTATACAATCTAGTTTTGCTTTGATGGAGAACAACTAAGATACTGTATTTAAGCCTTGAAAGTATTGTAGTCATCCTAAAAAATATTCGGAAAGCTGCCAAGTATCACTTCTTCATAAGTTTAGAATATCCCCTGGTTCAATCAAAAGGAAAACCATTTCAAAACTCATGCAAATAGGTCTGTTAGGGGCAGGACATTTAATTTCGTACATGCAGACTGTTGACTATGGGGGAATTACAGAGGAAATCATATCGCAATAGTAAACGTGATTCTGAAACATGAATATGGAATATGGGGAAGAAGCTCAGTCCAGACACTACGTGTCAATTACTGATATGACTCCTCCAGGGAACCACCTTACCTTTCATTAATTACAAAGTATTAGCTCTAATCTCCTATTGTGTGAAAATACTGTTTGACATTGCCAATGGGCCCTAGAGGAGTGGTTCATTCTTCCCTCCCCCACTGTTAAGGCTTTCCTAGCCAAAACCCTGTAATTCCACAGAACCTCACTTCACCCAGTTCTAATTCACAGCTGAGAAGAATCCCAGTTAAACCCCAGATGGTGTTTCTGTTCGGAGAGCTCCAGAAGAAGCTTTGCGGATAAAATGAACCACACCGCAATAAACCACAGGGCCGTGTTGTTTATCCTCAGAATGCTATCAGTTTCTACTCATATCATTGATTCATGTTGCATCTGTAATTTCATTCCTTTCTTGAAAACATTGAGAATGCATTTTTAATTTCAACTGATAGTCTTTTTTTTTTTTCTAATAATGTTATTATTTACTAATTTTGTAGTTGGGGGGTTTGGTTCGATTCATAAAAGCTGTGACTGAGGAGGTGCTTATAGTGAAAGGAACAGACCTTGAAGTTGAAAACAAAACCCACTAAAAAGAGTTAATCTCATAACCTCTCCAATATTTTTTTAAAATAAGTAGTGTGAGTCTTCTCAACAAATATCAAGAAATAACATAAAATTAAGTGAGCAGACATAATCACTGCTTTGCAATTTTTTTCACCTACGGGCGTCAAGGGAGATCCACTGAAAAATACATTCCTTGTTTGATTGATTCCTGCTCAAAACCTGGTTTAATATAGAGTTTCGGAGAAACGGAGGGGAAAAAACCCCATCAGTCTAGAAGAGGTCATGGATGGCATGTTAATAATTTCATACATAATGTAAATAGTGAATAAAGGAACACAGCTTAGAGAACATGAAGGCTTCCTAATTGCAGCCAAGTGCAGCCAAATGTCATCTGCTTGCCTGCAGAACAGTTAAGCAACTATGGAAAAGAGTATTTTGCAAAATGATTGATGTTTTTACTGATGAAAATTGGAAACTACTAGCTGCTGCTTTCTAGTTTCCATATGCTATCATCAACAGATAAGAAGCAGACTGTCGGCCAACATTATTTAAAAATATCACTGGATGAGAGACTACACTAAAAAGAAGATGACCACATGGACCATCACCAGCTGGACTAACGGAATCTTCTGAGTTCCCCAAGGTGGGTACTACTGCACATTCTGTGTGTCAGCAGGGAAATGGATCAAAGAAAATAAGGGGATCCATGGTTCTGATGTGATTTGCTATTGCCAGGCAACAAATGCACCAAATGCCTTAGGACTGAGAGAAGAGAAAAAAAATGCTTGGAGATGGTTCATTAGCATATGCAATATACAGTAAGCAATCATTAATAAAGTTGTTCTGCACACAGTGAATAAACAATTTAGATTTTGCTCTCATCATTATTTCAAGAGCATCTGAGCAGTAGTAAAACCCACCTGAGACATTACTTAGGTTTAAACATAACCTGAAGTAACTGAGTAGCTCTATTGACTGCAAAGATATTATGCAGCTACTTATGAGTGTTGGTGCAGAATCCAGCCTAAGGATTCTGCTCTTTGCAGAACAGTTCAAAGAGAAAATATATTGTCATGGACTTGCTTTCTTTATTAGAATTTGCCAGAAAGAAGTCAGTACTTAGGCTGGGTTAAAATTCAAATGAGAATTACTATGCACATTCTTTCATTTATTGAGATAGTATTTTAATTAGATTTTAATGACTGTAAAGCGCTCTGAGATGTTTGCAAGAATAGTGCTATATAAACATAACTGGCTGATTACATTATGAATTTTTAGCATGTCCCTTTTAGTACAGAGGAAAAGGAGTTAGAGAAGTGCAGGTACTAGCAACTCAGCAGTGAAGTGACCATGATAATTATAAATAATGCTAAAATTCTGTCCAACCCTGACTCCTGGTTTTTTTCCTCTTATTTGCACAATGTTTTTACTTTCTTTTGTGCCATATTCTATGCCTTAAATTTACAAGCTGGAGCTGAAGAAACGCCTCTTTATTGCCTTTGAATTCTTCTTAAAGAAAATATCTAACATAGAAACTGTTGCTCTTGAAAGCAAGGGGTTGGAGTATTGGCATGAACCCCATAAAAGCACAAAAATCTATCATGTGAACTACTACAGATAGCTACTGGTCCTCATAGCTGATTCCCAACGTCACATAAACTGGACATCTATTTAGCAGTCCAGACTGAGATTACCATTTTGAGTGCATAAATGAGTGCCCACCACAATAAATCTATTCAATGCATAGAGTTAGCACCTGCACTGGTATTTTTACCCAAAGGGAAGATGGTAGCAGTGCGTTATACTTGAAGTAACAGCATTTTATTTAATATTCATTTATGTCATTAGTGGAAAATCGCTACAATAAACAGGCTTTAGAAATTCACTTATTCATACTACATCCTAAAATCAGTTTTAATTATAGACATCACCTGAATAACAGAAGCACGGATAGGGCTGTGACTATGTAGGACTGGTGGAGATTGTGACCATGGTGACATAACCTCATGAAATGGTTGCAGGTTCCCAGCATATCTCCACCTTACCACACCTCCACCAAAATACTTTCCTATCACAATCCAGCTTTCCCTACAACTGATAAAAGAGAACATGAAATGAATCTCTCACATAAACAGCCTGTGTATCATGAATGCACTTAGACAGGTCACCAGTAGAGATGAAGACAGTGTCCTTTCCCCATCAGTTACACTGATTTTTAAGAAATGAGGGTCTAACTCTTTACACAAACTGTCATCTAGTGCCTGCAGATTTCACAGACGCAGGAATCTAAACACCACAACTGGATGGTTAGTACTGAGCCAGTGATAATCAGTTTCAAAGTGAAAAATCAAGGAGAGATTTCTTGTATGCTAATGTGTGTTCAGTTGATCCAATATGGACAAGCACATTTTAGAACATTTCAGTGAAGTTGATTTTTAAGGAAGGATATACCTTTTCCAGCCATCAAAACATACTACCTGTGCTATCCTTTTCATTAAGTGTCCTGTAGGCTTGTAAGTATCATACTTCTTCACATTGTTTTTCTTGCACGGTGTAGTGCAATAAAATGTTGTGGTATTTTAGCCCAGTGAGGCATAACCCAACATACCTCTCCATCATTGACTCTGCTGATAATTACATGCTTGGAAGGATGCCAGGGGATAGTATGATATTTGTTATTAATATCTCCACTCCAAATACAAACAAGTGTCTTCCTATATTTCACATGAGACAAAGCACACGGTTAACAGGTATTTCCTTCTCTGCCAAAATCTGTGTTCCTGGGATATCCAGAGGTCAATTCTTACAATGTAAAGACCTGTAGCTCTTCAAAACACCAATGACAATTATAATTTTGATTTGATTTTTAGTGCTATATTAATATGTGCATGACCTCAGATTTTGTGATCTGCTGTTTCAGGCTGCTTTGACATCAGCTAGGATATCATTACCTTTAAATTTATTCGGATACTATGTATTTCTTACAATCAGAGGGAAAATACTCACCTTGATACCTTTTTAGAGCTGGGTGTATATGTATATATATATGTGTATGTATATATATATATAAATTGACCATAGATAAATGCAGACACACACGTATGTGTCTGCACAGGTACAAGTTTAACACAAGAATATATATAACTCATTTAATATATTGCAATTTCTATCAGAGAAAGTCACTGTCTACTGGTAGCATCCATATAGAGTTCTGGTTGGTTTGGTTTATCTGATGTGAGAATTCACAAGTATCTTTTGACACAGAACACTGGGTATGCAGGAGAGCGATGTATAACCCACTGTGACTGGCTCAGGGCAAGAACATTCCCATCAGAGTCTAATCCAGACTACTGGATATTTTCAACCTACTTTAAGTAAGTGATCTGATTCATATTGTTTTTCTTTTTTTTTTTCCCCCTCAAAATGGGAAATTGTATTTTACCTGTTTTACATAGGAAAAATTGAGGCATAAGTAATATGAAGATTTTCCCAAGTACAGACCCTGATTCAGTGCCTATATAAAAGGCAGAATGAATTGGAATTCCTGCTAAGTTAGCCACTGGCTAGTAATTAATTAACACCAGCTTCTTGTGAAGCTGAAACTGGAAGGAGTGATGTATTATCCTATCTTTTGAACAGTACCTGTAGATCGTATCATCATGCTTCAGCATGAACACTCCATATACCCCCTAGCAAAAGATTAATTTGGTGGCTTACGTGTCAGGAGATAATTCTTTGCGTGTGTGTGTGTGTGTGTGTGTGTGTTACTCGTGATTTGATTGACTTGTTCATCTGGCAAAATCATATCATTTGTATCTCGACTGTTCCCTTTCCTTTCTTGGGAAATCCTATTATATCTAAGCAGTCATATGTTGGTTGTTCTTCTTTCTTCTTCCTTAAGCAAGGATTAGAACAAAACATCTATGCCCTGTGTTCAGCTGTTGCTTTCCTACCTTGTCTGTATATCACAAAGAACCAAAACTGGCAAGAGCTACATATACGCCGTGATGCAGAGCACATCATTCAATCAACCGAGACATGAGTAGACACCAAATTAACTTGAATCAAGTCACAGAGTCATTGACATACAGCATAGCATGATATGCATTGACTGATACTTCAGTATGTGTTTAACTTAATTTAGGATTTACAGGTCTTTGGTTTTTCCACAGCGAATGTCTGTGCAATTAGTCAAAACTGCTCAATTCAGACTATATTGTCAAAGCAGTGTGTAAGATATCTGTTAAGTGACTCAGGTTTAATGGGAATCCCAAACAAAACCCTACTTAACACTTCGGACATACACCTCTCCTGCAAAAGAACTTCTACCCTGCTTTGGTTTGTTTTGTTTTGTTTTTTAAACTTGCGGTACGAAACACAGGTGGCTTGGACTAAGCTTACATAAAGTTGTTCAGCAAAGACCTTGTACTTTGCTTCTGGAGTAAACTGAGAGAAAAACATGTATTTCTAGCCCTTGTGATTGTGGAGAAAAGCCTGAATATGTGAACAGTGCACAGTATTAAGGATTAGAAAATTATAGGAAAAAATTTAAAAGCCCAAAGGTGTTATTAATTTTTTATCTAATAACTTTTAAGGCAATCACGATTTTTAGCCTTGAGGTTCACAGCGTGATATACACCATTGTGGTATTTATGTAACCATATGGGTTTGCTCGCCTTTAACTTGGAACTACACTTTCAAACTTCTACTTATTTTAAGGACACTAAGACTTTAATAATGCTTTTAGTTCTCAAGATGACAGAACTTAGCTCTCCCTTAGGGAATTCCAATAACTTCCTAAGAACAAAGCAAATTGAAATAATTTTGTGGCTTTCAGTTTCTACGTATTCACCATATCCAGAAGGAAAATTGGCAGTTACTTGAAGATGTGTACTACCAAGCTTGGGGAACATTAATGCTCTGCATTAGATTTATCTATCAGGGTGTATCATGTCCTCAAACTGAACAACATGCTCTCTGCTTAGAGTGATTGAACTGAGCTCTGTGCTAACAGTGTGGCTGGAAAGAAGACAATCATTTCCAAACCGAAAGAGAAAAAAATCCGTCTCACATCACCAACTGCATGATTCTCAAAGTTCCTCTAGAAGAAAGAACAAAATCAACCTGTTCAGCTTTTCACAGCAAAATACCTGCATTGATACAAGGTGATTAGAAAGACCAAAACCCAAACCCACAGAAAGGCAGATAAGCCAGGGAGTGTTTTTACAACAGGAAAGAAGGAAAATACTGTACATTAAGATAAAAATGCAGCTTTTGTAAACTGAGTGTCTAACTCCACAAAAACATTTCCTGAATCGCTCCATTTGATTTGAATTTTTATTTAGAAAACAAGCTTCAAGAAATCCAGCTCACTTCTCCTATATGCTCTCATACCATGGTCTAACTCCTCTTCAGACTACTTTGAGCCCAGGAGACCGAGTATCAATCAATCCTACTTAGCTCCAGAACTTCTGTTTCAGTGCTGGAGTCTAGATCATATGATCCAACCTTGGCTTTGTCTGATGCAATTCTTGCCCTTTTCTAGAGCAAATTCAATATTCAGAAACATTTTGAGTTAGCATTTGGAAGTTTGTGGGGTGTTTTGGTTTGGTTTGGTTTTGGTGTGGTTTTTTTATTTTATTTTATTTTGATCCAGTACCTTATCCCTAGCACTGTCAATATTTCATGGTTAAAATTCTAGAGGGCATTGTGTCCATTATACTCAATTAAAATCAATACTTGCTTCAGTGAGCTATTCCATCAGTGACAGTCACCCATGTCCTCAGCTGCTTCAAAGAAAAGGGCAAGAAATTCTTATTACTTGGAGAATCAGTAATTTATACCACTCTACCTGTTCCGTGACTTTCTTTGGGTGTGTTTTGTTGTTTGGGGTTTTTTTGGTTGGGTTTTTTTGTTTTGTTAAATTGTAGCCACAGCTCTGGAAATTCCCCTTTTACACGGAAGCTCCCAATTTATAAAACTTTCAATAAGCTTGGCCTCAATCATACTGCATGGCAATGAATTCCATGGACAATTTACATTGTAAGCACCACGTATCTTTTTATTCCCTTTAAAATACTTTCTGTAATGTTACTTGAATCAGCAGTTGAAACCAAAATGGAATCAGTGCAAGAGATATTTAGAAGTAAAACCAGGGAATGATTTCCAAAATTTGGGATGGCTGAACACAGTCGCTTTGCTCCCAGCGTTCAAACACCAGCTGTGCGCTTTAAGAGCCTCCTGGATGGAGCAAAATTGGGTGTGTTGCATTTCACACTCACTAAAGAGTCAGATTGTGTCTCTTTGGTTTTGGGGTTTTTGTTGTTGTTGTTGTTGTTGTTGTTGTTGTTGTTTTTTCCCTAAACATAACTTCTGAAGTAAGTGTTTGTTGATTTATTTCTAATATTTCTTCTGAAATCATTTTAGACATTATTCTCCCATTCTGTAGATCTAAAAGAACTTTTAAAGATTCTCTCTGAAAAGTTCAGAAGTGAACCATTTCTCTTCTCAACAGGCTGAGCTGCCATTCGGCTGAAATAATTTATCCTCAGCACTGAAATCAGAGCCTCTTTGAAGCAAATAAATATGAGTGAAACAAGGTAAAAAGTTTGATTATAACAACCATGTAAATCTACCCTTTATAACATGATTTTTAATGCCATATAGAAAACAAATGTTTTCATAGCCATTTAGTAAGCATTCACACAATTTTAAAAACATTCAAATCTGTATGTTTGCAGTGGTGATATAATGCTAACTTTTAAGTGTTACTTATAATTGTGCCAACGATGCATCCTTTTGTCAGATGCATTTCAATTGCTTTTCCAAACATAACTTGAAGTTTTATGTCGAGGGCCAGAGTTTCAAACCAGCAGACACCTGGCTGATCATTCAAACAGGTAAAATATCATTTCCATGGGATTTTGGTGCAAGGACCTTTGGATTTCCCACTGGCACCTTTCTGACATCTTTAAGGGGATGAGATAAGAAGTATTTTTCAAATACTGAAAAAAAATTGAAACAAGTCTAAGGACCATCTGATCCAGATGACCGTAATTTCTCCTTTCCCACCTGTCAAATACTGCTAAAAAATGGTCCATAGGTACTCAGCTTCTTGCCTCAACAACTCCTCACACCTTGAGTGCTATTAGAGACTACCAAAGTGACAGTGCAACAGATTGTCCCAATCCTCATTCTCTGCACAGATGTAAAGTGAAACATGTCTGGATTTGGGCTAAATGCCACTTGAACTAATACTGTTAGCATTCTTCTAAAGCATTGAACTAGAATGACTTCTTGTCACTGTAGTTAAGGCAGGAGCTAACATCACTCTGCAGTACTGAGACCCAGGTGAACTGAAAACAGATGTATCAATCATCTTTAATATTAAATACAGCCAGGTCCTTTTTCTAATCTTTGTGGTACTGAGCTTTAGGAACAAGCAAAAAACCATAGCCTGGCAAGGTAGGAAAAGCTTACCTACAATGAAAGTAAAAACAGAGCAGAAATAAGGTGATATGCTCTATACTGAGTTCATTAAGGAAGGTGATAAAATGAGAAGTTTTTGCATAATTACCTAGTTTACATATTTACATCACTGATTAGTTTTTGTTGTGAATACATGTATATTCTTGTTTAAAATATGCACTACCTGAAAGTATCTGGATTACAAAACATATCCTATAATATTGGTAAAGACAGTAGTAGTATAAAAAATTGAGGACTAGATATCATCGTCCTTAGGAGAAATGTAGAGTTTGTCTCATGTCCATGTTGACTGGAAAATGCTTTTGACCAGTGTTCAGGGATACTCAGCGTGGTGATTTTCTGAACTGGGTCCAAGAATAAAGCCCTTCTTCAAAATGTGTTATAGCTATCCCAGCTATGCCAATTTATATCAAAAATTGCTCTAGCTACCAGTGGATTTGCTCTCATAATATTTGTAATGCAATAATCCAGATATCCTCACATTAACAAAGGGTTCATTTTTTCTGTACCACAACATTCTTTCACTTGATGATCACTTGCAAAGTAGTACATTTGCTGGTTTACTACTTCTGTCCCTTTTATCCATGCTCCTACACCACTGCGTGAAGCAGGGAGTCAATAGTTAGCCCTTGGCCAGGACAGACAAGTTAAGAAATAGAGATCTATGTCTATATCTGTAATGCAATCAAGAAAGAAGACTCCATGATGCCTGTGGCAAGGATGAAACTGTTAACAAGCATGCTTCTGTTTCAGGTTTCATCTGTGCTTCCAAAGTACTCTGAGCCAATTCTTTATATTCCATTACATTGGGCAGTATTTGGGGACGACAGTCCCAAAATGCAGAAACACTCTCTCAGGATACATGAACAGCCTTTGTACATTATTATACTACATCCCATCATTAGTTTAATCCGACAGTTGAGTAAATGTATGTCCTAATGTGAATTCTCCCAGAGAATGTATTGATTGCCATTTTACTTCCAGTGCCGCCACATGATGGCTTGTGTTCCGGGGAACCTCCCAGTTAATTTTCCTAATACTATAGTGTGGGTGTGCCCTGATAATGTCAGCCTCCATTTTTCTATTCCATATTCATCACACATCTTTCTACAGACCTGCCTCAATAGCAAATGTAAACAATGAGTCATATGTAAGTGACCTACAGGGAAAATGTAGTATTAGAGTATTATGTCTTGAAAAAAGTGAGTGACTCAATTTCTTAAAATACTTTGACATGCAATTTGTAAACAGGAAAATAAATACTATTCAGGTGCTTTCTTACTCACTGTAGTCTCTGTTTTATGCCATTCAACTGACAACAGAATTAAGCCTATATACTTGACACTTATTTGCACTCCATCATTGTTTATATATATGAAAAAACGGTGAAAAGTCACATGTACTTGAATTTGCAATGCTAAATGTATGGTGACCATCCTGACATTTCTTAAAGCAAAACGTAAGTCTCCTGTTCCTTCAATAACACCTGCAGATTACTTCCCTGAGATATTTCTTAACACACAATTATGCCTACTGTACTTTTGGCATGGATGGCAGGCAGGATCTCATCTGAGCCTTCTTTCGTGTCAATGACTTGGTCTGTCCTTAACAGCAATGAGCAATATTTTTGCCTTCTATGCAAAACCAAATATTAGCTGTGAAGCCACTAGACTAGCACTTTGAAAGCTAAATGTTCATCACAGTGATAGTCATTAGAAAGCGAAATATTTTAAATGCACTTGCTCCAGATATTCATAACTCTCATGTAAATTAAATAGCACTGTAAATTTTGTGAATAGCAAATACATATTTATCTACCTTATTACTGTTCTCTGTTTGCCAGTCTTGCTCTGGCTTCATGCTATACCACCACAGACTCACAACAGCTTCATAAAGGACTAAACCCAAACTAATATAAATGTACTTCTCAAACCAAGTAAAGCCTTGCAGATCCATTATCTCATTACAGTACTTGGCTCCTATGTTGCAGTTATTTTGAGAACTAATGGACTTTCGTTGCTGATTTTTACATTGATGGTCTACACTGGCTGTTTCAAGATGTATCTCTTTTTCAGATGAAAAAGCTACCGCTCTTTCAAAATAGAGTATGCAGTATAAAGCAAAGTCAAAGACTGGGTTAGTAAGAGAAATCTAATAAACTGTTCTCAATACTGGAAATTCAAATGGCATCTTTTTCATTCTAAATGAAGAATTAGCTTTGCTGAGAACATACTCAGCGACAATAATAATCTTATATTCAACAAATATCTCACTGCAAATGATTCTAACACTGTTTACAGAATGAAAGTCAAGCTGAACTGGTCAAATTCAGTCCTTTGAAACGTTCTGCCATTATCCTCCTTGAACTGGAAAGAAATGCAGATAATATGAAGAGGTTCACCTACTGACTGAGAACAAATCATTATTGAATCATGGAGGATGTGAAGAAAATGAAGAAGCCCAGAGAGAATATGAGTGTGTAGAAAAAGCATCATCACATCTGAGCTAACACGTCACGGTGTGTCATGGGAACCACCCTTGCATGGCTTCTGGTTCCATGGTGCTGTATGACATACCACAGAGCACTGAGGGACAAGGTCATTGAGATATTGACTTAACGGAAAACAGAACATCAGCCCAGGGTGACTGATTCACACAAAATAACACAGTGCTGCATCAAATTTGTCAGTCTCAAAAGCGGAGAGAAACAGGACTCCTGTCACATGAAACAAATTCTGACACAAAGTGGACAGTCTGGACATTTTGGTCTCTTTTGCACAATGCCATAGTGTGAAAAGCACTCAGATCTCCTGTCATTTGCAACAGGTCACATTCTTAGACAGACCTTAATTCTTGCTTCGTACTGTTTGCTTATCAGCAAGGGCTATTTTTGGCAATAATGCCCTGTTCACGAGCACCCTTTGTTACATGTACTCATGGGAAGGAACGTTATTTGACTCAGTAATTGTTTAATTACTGCACAACAAGTATTATATTTTCTTTTCAGAGCAGGAAAACAATAGTGGATGTGCATGTGTATACTTCACCTTTTTTATATGAAGGTTTAGGTTTATTTTTTCACATTAACATAGAGTTAAACTATCTTTAAATACTGCAGGTAGGTTGGTAATGCCCTTGGAATCAGCACGGTGGCTGTAACATCACTGTGCACATCACAAGCCTTGTGCTTATGAAAGACATGGAAGTCCTTTGTTCCCTTTAGAGCGTGACTCCTATGCACTCAGGCTTCTGTTTTATGCTCTCTACAGCCTGCTACTGAACAATTCTCCTCCCCTCCATTATAAGCGTGCAAGATAAATCGATTCTGTTTACACAGAAATTTACTGGCTTAGTTCCAGTCGTGTGACCTTCCTGCGAGCACATGCTAGTCTTCCTCATTGCTTGTGAAGCAATGCAGAATTACATGTCAGCTGGTTTGGCCACCTTGCAATCAGAAGGCAGGTCACATCTCTTCTAGTTATGAAGGATGGGGGATGATTTTGGACTGAAAAGCTGACAGGCTGTGACCAGCTTAAAAATATACCTCTTTGTCTCTTGCAATTACATTCCTTCATGAAGCCACAGTGACCCAGTGGTATTTAGAAGATGAGTTACATGCTTTTGTCTAAATATATAAAGATTCAGAACAAGAGAAAATAGCAAACCTTCAGGGAAAAAAAATACCTACTCTTTTTCCATTTTGTGGCCATCGGGAAAGTAGTTCCCTTACACTCACCCTTGAAAGCAGCCTGCTACCACTTGGGAAATATTTTACAAATCCTTTTTGTTACATTTCATCAGTTTCAAAACTTAACCTGTCCAGTAAATGGATAAATCCCTTTTAACTCCTGTGTTGTATGTGTGCCTGAAATAGCGAAGGCACATGCCCAGAATCATTCCAATCATAGGGTATACGTAAGGCAAGCAGTATACACTTTAAGAGCCACGGTGTAATAACACTAATAAAAGCCCCTGTTATTCCAACCTACTGCAATATTTCTGGGTTTGCAGCACATCGTTTCACTAACCTTGCTTT
Organism: Rhynochetos jubatus; assembly: GCA_027574665.1. NCBI lineage: Eukaryota > Metazoa > Chordata > Aves > Eurypygiformes > Rhynochetidae > Rhynochetos > Rhynochetos jubatus. The sequence goes on from CM050655.1 coordinate 12,608,970, forward strand.
GCTGAACCACTTGTGATTGATTGCCACCACAGACATCAGTGCTGAAAGTGTCACTCACATACTCGCATTTATATTCTGTTCTCATCCATCTAACAAAAAGAAACACTTGCATATTTTTGACAATGATAAATTATGAGCTATTGAAGAGAGCAAAGACTTAGTTGCTTTTTTAGAAAATCACATCCTGGACAAATATCTGCATGACACAGAGGATTTGACAGGAAACACAGACAGTAGCAAACGAACAACAGCGAGGCTGGCAAGTAACCTCATTTCACTTTCCTCTCCAGCCACACTGAAGGTTATCACAGGTCTTGTGTTCTCTCACAGCAGAGTAGAAATAGTAATATTGCCTACAGCAAACCAGACGAGGACAGGCAGTAAATGAACTTCAAGACTCATGCAAAACATTTCATCTCCTTAATTTCTGATTACTGTTTTACAATTGGAATTAAATGTCCTAGTAACGAAGATGTGAAACATTTGGCAATCCATGATAACAAACCAATGACCTTCTAAAATAGTGCTGGCCAGAAATTTTCCAATCATTGTTGTCCATATGTTGGTTCTGAATTCCCCCCCACCCTTCCCCAGAATGATGTCTCAATTTGATAACCCTCAAATGTAAGAAAGAAATATACACAAAACTGGACCCAATTCCTCGGTTCATTCCTTTTACTCCATTGCTCCCAAAAGCTGTAATTTCACTTGAAATTAAAACAGAAAAAACAGAAACTTTTGTCAAAAGAATTCCAGAGCACCCTGGTGTTCAGCTTTGATTCTTATGATTCTATATAATCAAAACAAAGCATTAAGAAGGAATTTTAGAGAAACAGGCAGCTTCATTAAAGGACACATTTACAAATAGCTGAATTCTCTATAACTGGATTATGTGTTTCAGCTCAGCAGTTCTATACCCTGGCCCATAATACATTTTTCTTGATATTTTGTGTACCATATATCCAGAGTAAAGAATATACAGTCACTACAGAATATATCAGCAACCCAGAAAGAAGTGACAAATGTCTTCAGTGTGGCCAATTCCCCTCTCAGGAGGACTCTGATGCTTGGGTATGTCTCTTTGTGTTTGCACTGCTAAGGATAAAACATGATGTGCACTGGAGAAACAAATATTTACGTAAGCCTATATGTCCCTATGGTTGTACACAGTACCTTGTAAATGTGGGTTCCAGAACAGCAGCAGCTTCCATTTGCATTTTGACAGCTATATTTCCATAAAGAAATACACAAACACTAATATTTTTGGTAGCAGGTGATAAGCAGCAATTTTACTCCACTGCAAGGAAGACTAGCCAATTCAGGGTAGTCCCAAGATAAAGATCATATGAATATTTCTTAACAGAAGCATTTTCGAACTGTTACAGCAGATATTCCTTCCCTATGCCCGCTCATAGTTGACATAATATAAATTTCCTGACAACACAGATGTTTTTGTACCCTGACTCCTGTCTCGCACACACCAGAATTAAGATCAGGTCAGTGGAGTTACTCACGAGGTACCATGACTACAAATCAGAGGAGAATCAGTTTGAGGATTTCCTTCATCATTATCTGACACAGATGTTTAGACATACAGTTGTTAAAAACAAAATAAGCTAGAGCTCTAGCTAAGCTAGAGCCCGTTTGAAGGCCATTTTGTCTATGATCTTGGTAAATTCAAGAAATTCCTCTGAGAACAGAGCATCTATATGAATATGTGAAAAAGAAAATACCTTTTATGTAATATAACATTTTATCACACAAATCTCTACCATCTCTTGTGACTTTCAAAGACTGTCATCTTTACTGGAGAACTAAAAAAGTAAGGTTGACATTCCCAACTGATGTAAATAAGCTGGTTTACAGCATTTCATAACACAGACCCAAACTGTCTTTTCTGTAAATGTGGACACAGGGGATTTCTGAAACTGTGATAAGGCCTGTAAAATGTCATGCTTTGGCAACACTGTAGAAGTCAAAACTGTGACTGTTACTGAGCTCTGAGAATAAGAACCTTAATAAGGAGAAATCCATTACAAAGAAAACGATAATCTAACTTTCCACCTAATTGCAAAAAAAAAAAAAAAATTTGTAGTTAGAAAATATTTTTGATACAATGTTAATTAAGATGAATTATTAACAGCCAGCGAGTAAGATGTCATTCCATGTACCAGAGAGGACAGAGCAACCAATTTTTACTTTAAACACCTAAAGTCATGCAGCTAAATCTGCATGTGGACATGCCTTGCCAATAACAATAGTAATATTTTCTGTGCACAGAATCATGCTAAGTAATGGGGTTAGTCATACAACAAAAAAATGAGTACATAAATAAATCGTGGATGGATCAGAGCCATAAATGCTTGAGTGGGTGTTCTGTGTTTAAACACTGAAAACAACTGCAAAAATCTGAGCTGTACATGACATTACATCCATTTCGGAAATAACATTATCTTCATGTTCTGCATAAAGATAAAAGACAAATTTTTCTTTTTTCAAACACCGAATTCCTCTAGCTCCCAACAAAGCTATTTGTTTTCAAGCACCAAACTCCTACACTCCTCAAAGTAATTAGAAAGCCTCATTTCAGAAAACACAGTAGCAAATGGATTACAGTAGTTGTCATGATCAAATATTGCTTTATCTTCTTTATAAACAGTTTCAAAAACTCTCCTGTTGAAAAATTCCAAACCAGTATTACTTCAGTTTCACTCGGTTCTTGGACTGTTTGAGGTCCTTAAAGAGTTAAGGAACTCATTAAAAAAAAAGAAAAAAAAAAGACATCCTTTCTTATCACCCTTTCAAACTAAACACAATTATGTACCAAGCCAACTTTGAGTTTTGACAATGTCAGCCTTCCTAAAGTGTCACTCCCCATCCTCAAAATAATGACCTTTTTTTTTTTCAAAAAGACTATTAGCCCATTTTTGTATGACACAATATATAAGGCACCATGTAAGGTAGGGTTTTTTGCCGTTTTCCTGCAAACGACCACATTTGTTATAATGGTCACTGACTAGGTCACACAGTAAAAAAGGCAGTAAATATTGTTCTGAATTACATTAAAGGTTCCTAAAATAATCTGTTATTTTGAGGGGATAAAATTGTATTAAAGTTAGAAAACATATCTGACGACACATATATATATTATGTAGGAAACTAACTTTGTCGATCAACTCTCGCAAACTACATCCAGAACTTCTAAAGCCAAAAGCTTAACTGTGATTGATAGCATTAAATATAAAAGGATGTATTCTACAGAAAAACAAGGCAGTAGAGTTTTCACATATGGGGTTTAAAACAGGGTAGGATCTGATTTTTGGTTCTTAAAATTATTACAATTTATGGTTTACAGCGAGAGAGAAAGAGAACGGTAGAGATACTGCAGAAAAGTAACAGCAGTAAATGGGGAGGGGAAAAAAAAAAAAGTGAATACTGTATTTCTGTCTCCTTCAATACACACTTCCTCTGCTTCACCAGCTTGGAATTCAGTGCTACGATCTTGCTTTAGGTATTGGATCTAATTGCAATAGCAGCTGGTAACAATTTCTCAACTCTACTGAACGTACAGAATGTAAGTGTATAAAATTAAAGAGCGTTGCTTTTGGCAAGCAGAACGCAGAAGTTGTTATATTGCTGGGTTGGGGTCAGAACTGCGCAAGCCCAGAATGCATCCGCAGCTGTTGGGAAACTATTGTTCAAATTCATGACAGGTACATGTGCCAAGGGTAGACTTTGGAGAGTGCAATGCAGCACAATGGAGTGCTGGAGTCTGGGTGAAATCACGGAAGAGACAAAACCACAAAGAAGGAAACATTGAATAATGCTCTCATTGAATGTGCCAGTCACTGTAAGGGGGGGAAAAACATTTAAAAAAGTATGATTTTGCTGACAGATACTGATATCCTCAACTAAGCAGATACTCCTTTGCATATTGGCAGAGAGATCATGTGTAAGGCACATGGTTAATTCCATCTTATGGGAAAATGGTGAGACCAGAACACAGCAGAACACCTCTCAGCATGGGCAAATCTGTTGTTATGGTAATGAATTTTGAAAAGTTATAACCTATCCAGAATAAGAGAAACATCTAAATAGCACAAAAAAGAAATCATTAAGCGAGTCCGTGAAAAATAATGCCAGTTCTGACTGGCTTTTATGATGTTTTTATATCTTAACAATGCAGAAATGTAAGCACTGGAGTAGTAAAATCACATTTCCCCAAGTTTAAAGTCCCAGTGGCAGTCCTATCACATCCGGGACTTTCTGCTGCGGTCACGTTTGCTTTATGCTTTAGTAAATGAATAGATCTAAGAACAGAATTCCTGGACAATACAACTAAATTGACACCTGTTAAACAGACAGTATGATGTAAGCCTGATCCCAGAGACAGTCAATCAAAGTGGTAACCTAGCACCCGGAACTATAGGCAGACTGATAAAACTGCTGCTAAAACAATGTTTAATTTCCTCTCCAATTCAGGACCCACTGTAATAACGCATTATGTTTTTCTGAAGAAAGTTGGATGGTGAGGTTAAACCACATTGTGTCAGATACCCAGAGGTAACACTTAAAGTTCTGCTAGCGGCAAATAGTTATGAAAAAGGTGGAGAAAGCAACAGTTTCTCCTAGACCAGGGAGAAGTAAGAGTACGAATGTGCTTGAACTGTGCAATGACAGCCAAAGAGAACAGTCCCTGAGCCAGCTGAGCAGTGCTGGGTATGTGCTCCTTTCCCAAAAGTCTGTTCTTCAAGTCATTCTGAGCAAGTGTGTTGCAAAACTCACCTTGCATGACAAAATTTTTTTTTTATAATAGGCAGCAATGCTGTTGACAGAGCTGATGAGATGGCAATTTTGCATTCTTTAGGTATTTCACAGTAAATCACAGTCACTTCTGGAACGGATCTCTAAAACCCAAGTGAGTGCAAGATACCTGTCAGCTTGGGCTGGGAGAAGACAGGCAGCCCTGTGAGAGACTTCAGCAGAGTCAATGTTTTTGAAAAGCTAACAAACCCAAGACATAGAAAGAAACGTGCGTACAGTCTGTAACGAGGAACAATGGCTCATGGGACTGATTTTTGGACTCTGTGCCAGAACACCTGGCCTTAATTTTGGTTATGCCACTGACTACCTGTTTGCCAGTGAGATATCCTGCTTTATTTCTTGAAATGTATTTCAAATGCAATTAATATTAGGATTTTCTTCCCAGACAAAATTATTTTGTAACAGTGCAAATAACTTTGAAAATATTGAAGCATTTTATAGTTTAGCTTAAAATTGTATTTAAAAGCACGCAACACCTTAGTGAGTACTAATATTAACCTAAATCAAGAGGTAGATGTTGAACTCAGGCTTTCTAAATGCTTTCTGTCATTACTCATTAGCCCTGGAACTGTCTGTCTATTCCCTTCCCAGCTGCCCTAAAGAGAGCAAAATCATACTGGATTGCACTGCCTTTTTGCCAAGTTACATGAGGTAAGAATTCATAGAAGACTGCATCTGCAACCTTCGATACGTTTTGAACAAAAGCTTGCCTTCTGCATTTTAATCAAGAGGGTAAGCGATTGGGTTGGAACACAGAAATGTTATCTTAAAACTTTTTTCCACATGTGGATGTGCACATTTTATTTTCATGTTTTGTCTTAATTTACCTAAAATACCACAAATTTTAGCATTTCTAAAATACTATTGTATTGCATCTTTCCAGTGTCATAGAAATGAAAGTAGCTGGCAAAGACTGAAGTAGGAAAATAGCTGGCTAATAAAGAGACAATCTTTCTCTAAACAGGGAGAATCAACTGTTCCATAAAGTCCAAGATTTTTCTGAATCACCACACATTGTGGGCCTGTTACAATCAGAAAAAAAAAAAAAAAAAAAAAACCAAACCAAAAAAGTAAGTGGAGACAGTACTATTATAAGCAACTAATACAATGAGTTCTCAGGTCTGACAGCTTTAAACCTGTCAAACCATAAGCATTTTAACTCTTCCAGAAATCTTAAGATTTGTCTTCAAACACACTCAGAAGAGACGGCAAAGAAGAGCTAAAGTGGCATCATTTGCTATTGTTGCTGAAAGGGGAGCTACCTTTGCCCTCACAGCATGCAATTCAAGTTGCAGCAAACGTTTCTGCCTTTGCTGAAACACAATTTCCTCATACTCAGTCGTTCACTGTGAGCAGATCACCCTCTTTCTGAGCAAAATACACCAGTTTTTGAAGCTAAAAAAAGATATTCATAGAGTTGTCCCCTGAAAACATATATATTAGATAGGATGCAAAATTCTGAAAGACTAACAAGGGGTAATTCTAAACAGTATCCTCCAGCACAGGTACCCGCAAAGCAACATCCTACCATTAACATAAAGGAAGTCAGTTGGAGTGGAGCCACTTGAATTCTCTAAGTGACAAGATAGAGAGAATCAGGAAATTTAAGAGAGATTAAATGTATTATTGCACATTCCAGTTAATCAGTTAGTTAATCAGTCTTAGTTTTCCAGAATCATTGCATTATATGAACCCTTTGGGATCTGGAATGAGATAGACCTAGGACTTTACATGTATCTGCCTTCTTTTTTCACATGTCAATTACCCCACTTAAGGCAACAGATATATTTGTAGCAATATATTTTTCATTCATGACTAATGAAACACTTAGACCACTGTACTTTTGCTTATTTGGGCCTCAGCCAAAGTACCTTTTCATACAAAAATGGTCCTAAGAATCTGCTTATGATTGCAATTCTCTCTCTTGCCTCCTCATTGGGAACCATGCCCTGAAAAAGACATCACTATTCTTTTTTAATTAGAAACTAACAACTTTCTAGTTTCTATTCCAGCAGTATATTTATTTTCTGGCTTTTAATCTCAATATTAAATATAGTTGTATAATGTAGTTTCAGTGTACAGTGTAGTTTCTAACAGAAAATGGAGAATTTCTTTAAAAACTGTACAAGTGCAATAAATTTGAAATTGTTGCTTGAACGGAGGCTGTCTTTCTCTTACAACATTAACCTTTCCATAAAATGTGTTTTGATGTTGAATTTGTCCTGATTTCCTTTGGGGTAAACTGCTCTGAGTGTACCACAGGGTATCAAGTATACAAAAGTCTCCAGCAGATCATGATGAAAGGCTCAGTATCCCAAGACTCATTAAACTCTGAGCTTGGTGTTTGTACTTTCCTGGGACAGGAACATTTTCATGCTACCAGAATATGCTCTGATACAGAGGCATCACACAGCTCCTTATTTTGGGACTACAAGCTTTCAGACTCTTTTTGTACTAAAAATCGACTTTCATATTATCTATCACATTGAAGTCTGTTGCCTTCTTAGTGGGTGTGGGCAAATGGTTCGTAGGAGAGAAACACCTCCCATATGTTCTGAATTTCAATTTAGTGAGAGCATAATTTGTTCAGCTTTGGTAGAGTCTCTGCTGGAATACTACATCCAGCTTGGGAAGCAATGATAATGATGAATGACTAAACAAATTAGTGTTGATTAGTCTGAAGAAAGAAGACCAAATGGGTAGCGATCTTAAAAAAAGCTAAAAGATCTGCAGAGAGGATGGGAAGTACAGTACACAGAACCTGTTCTGTGTGTTGGATAAGACAAGATGCTTTAGGGTTAAAATACATGAAGAAAGATCCAAAATAGATGTTAAGCGAAAAGTTTTTAACAGAGAAGCCTTGTTTCATTGGCAGTTGTTGAAACCTTCACCAGGGGAACAAGACTGAAGAAGTGTCTGGAAGGAACAACACAGGTTACACCAAAGAGGGGGCAGCCAGCTCTGCACCTCCCTTCCATCTCTTCTTAGTAGCTGCCCCTCTTATTCCCCAGAGTGGAATTAGCCATCCTTGCACAATCCTCCCTGTTTGAAACCGTGATTCTTGAATCTCTTTGAAACGTTAACTTTCTTTTGAATAATATGATGAAATTTTCTGTACATTTTTCTTCTATAACTATGCATGAAGTGGCACCTGCAGTACTAAATATGTACCTTTTAGCACACAGCTATAAACATCAGTTACTCCTTCTGGCTTAGCAGATGCACAAACTCATGCACATATACATCTCATAACCTTTTGCTGAATTTTCAGGAAGAACTAATTAAAAATAATGTATTTATATGCCTGTTTTTCTGTTTTACAATGTCTTAAAACATGAAGCCCAGTCTTCCAGCAGACAGAGAATTTTCCATAAAACTTTGACCAAGTTATTAATAGAGCTACTATTAATCTAGGCCATGCTTGGAGATGGCAAAGCAAAATAGAAATCCCAGAGATTTACTTTCAAATTATATATTATTATAGTATGAAAAGAAGAATCCACTCAAATCTTCCAACTGACAAAGATAACAGTTGAAGAATTCTAAGACTTTTCATAAACTTACAGTAAGTACTGTAAATTAAACCTCCTTTCTCTGTGTTAGGTATAGTACCTATTGTAGGTGTTGTATTGTAAAAGCAAAGATAAACAAAGAGACATGGACAAACTGTGACAGTAAAACACCGTCAAGGTTTTCATAGGCTATCACCACAGATTTTTAGTCTTTTTCCTCTGAAAGTTGAAGGCTTAAATTCATTGATTTCAAAATCGGGCACCTTAACGTAATACAAATGTTTACAAATCAGTGCAAAACCCACCAAATATTTTAAAAAAAGAAAAAGTGTAGTTCTAGTTTTATAAAGACAACGTTTTGAATTTTTCCACTCTAAGGTAGCAGAGCTGCATTTCTCAAAAACAGACATAAGGTCCAACATAAATTGCTAGGGGCATTTACTGAGCAAAAGAACAGCAGTAACTAATCATTATAAGAGTAAATCTAAGCAAACAGATTGATAACTTAAAACATAATATTTAACTTTATCTTCAGGAGGAACACAATGCATATATTTTAGGAGAAATTCAAATCCACAGTCCCTGAACAGGGTTAAAATCAATAATTGTAAACTTCCTGCAGGCAGATTATAGAACACAATAAATTCAATGAACCTTAAGTATATGTAATGTGATGTTTGTTTATCTAACTCCACAGTCCAAAAAAAGGGTTTAACTTCTTGAACAGTAATGTCCTCTGAAAGTTGCAAAGCCTCCTCTGTATGTAGTAATGTCAATGTTTCACCCAACTTGCCAAAATCTCTTGAACTCCTAGACAAGTTTCAGATTTACTTCACTGATAAATATTATCAAGCACAGAATCATTACAATCCCCATGCCTGAAATATTTCTGAATGCTTAAATCCCTTACTAAGTATAGAAGCCAAATAGAAACTATAGCTGCACATATATGTGTATATACTTTTTTTTAAAATTTCCTCCTATAAACTCTTGGTTTGAAATGTTTGGTTCATGTGGTCTCTTTTGCTAACTTTTCACCCTTCAAAACAGCTGAATATCAAAGACTAATTTTAGACTTTCTTTGGAGTACCTCACTGTTTTTCATACTAGTCTGATTTATTTCTCTCCTCAAACTATGTTCCTTAACAATCTCTCCTCTAAATTTCTGCTGATTCTTTTGTTTTACATAAATGAGAGGGTTTTTTTCAGTAAGTATACATTATCTGTGAAGAGAAAGAAGACAAGGACGAAGAGATTTGGTGAACACTACAAACATATTTGTCATGGATATTTCTCTTTATATTTTATGTCATATTTCTTACTCCTGTATTGACCAGAACGTGAAACTCTCTTATTTGTATCTGATCTACTTGATAGTCAATATTATTTCCTTCACTGTTAATTCCACTGATTTGAAAAAGAGTTCTAGGAATTCAAAAGGGAATTGGAACAGCATGAAAACATCTCCAGAAATTATCCTATTGACATAGCCTATTTTCAATAGAGGTGATGTGGGTTTGGGCTGATTACTGGGTTTTTTCTTCCTCTTTTGGAAATTGTGAGAGGAAGTAATTATAAATGTATTTACTCTTGCTACTTAATCCCTCTTTGAAAATCATAATGCTCTGTTAGGGATACCATAATCACCATCAGTAACTAGCAATGATGTTGAGTAATCATCACTGTATTTTTTTTGTAACAATTCATTAAGGGTATAAGGAGAGGGTTGATTAGACATTCTGCTCCATCCCACTGGGAAGAGGGCTGGAGGAAACATCTTGCTGTGTATTGAGTCCAATTCAGAAAGGAGCACAAAGACAGGGGGAAATCATGGCTGCTGACTCATTCTTTCTTATAGAATGAATGAGAAAGCAATAATAAAAGCACTGCTGAATTCCTCTTGTCCAAGAATCTTTTTCAGCACTGGTGGGAAGATACGATCACGTAAGAATACAGAGTCTCTTCCTTCTGCCCTGTATGTTAGCTCTGCTTCTTACATGTCAAGACAGGCTTTTGTCAGAGCTTCCTTGCACTTGGTAAGTCTTTAAGTATAAAAAATAGATGGAAAAGCAGTACAGTGTAGGCAATGAGCTTTCTATGAGTATATTCAATCTGCTGCAGTAGTGTCGGATCCTTAGCCATTGCTAAATTCCCAAACTGAAATAAAAGATAATAATAGATCATCATTTATGGGAGTTCTGTATCTACTACAAAAGAAAAGAAGACATACTAATGTACTGCAAATTACCACTAACTCATGCAGATAGAAGGAGATAGACAAGTTTTTCTTAATTTCAAACCTAGTCAAGCTCTCTAAACTGAAATTAACCCGTGTTCAATGTGTGCTATCAGATTTTTTCACTACTACGTGAGTTACATACCTGCTTTGTAACAGAAATGTATTTTAGCACTAGATTTTTGTGAGTTGGATAATAAGCCAGAGATTCTCAGAGCCTGAAATTAAATGAAATAGGGTTTGTCTTCAGAGATCAAGACAATTTGTTGAGAATGAAAGGTACCTTTCAACCTGGTTTTTCACATAAGACAGGTCTGTGCAACAAAAGCTAAAATAACATAAAAAGGACCTGTTTCCACTATAGCCACCTCTACTTCCTAAAGAATCGCTGATTCCTTAGACAGCCCAGACAACTTCATTTCTCTACCAGCTCATTTCTTTTTTTTATGTTCTGTAGGGTCCAGCAGTTCAGTACAGCTAAGCACTTTCATATTTCCCTAATGGCTGGGTTCCTTGCATTAATATCCCAATGGGATATAGTGTTACTGAACTGCTGCTGCTGCATTTTACAGATGAAAAAGTAAAATTATTCTATTTTCTGCTAAGGGATAAAGAACTTTAAGTATTTCAGTTACTTAACATTTGAAGATTTGTTCTTACCATCTGAAAAGTTGAAAGATTTGTCCATCCTTATCAGTTTTAAGGTGCGTTTTCATCCTCTAAATCCAATAAATAATTTAGGTTAGTAGAGTGAGTCTTAGGCACTTAAATTTTGCCTACATACGCAACTATGCCTCTGAGAAGCCCCACATAGATGTAACGGAGAAAGTGCTTCTCTATTTTTTCCTAAAATTTCCAAAAGCTTTTTGATGCATCCTCACAACTGTTGAAGTTTGAAATGCCCTCTCTAAGTCCTCTACCTGGAGCCATAAGCTAAGCATTCCTATAGCTTGAGTTTTCATAATAGCCTGGTCTGTTGGATATTTGCAGGCAACGCCCAATACAGATCAAAAGGGATTGGGTTTTCTATGAATTCTAGCTGCGATCTTGAGTAATGTTTCATTTCAGGTGTTATGATCCCCAGTGTACAGAACCCCATACTCAGAATACCTGATCACTACAAAAGAGTCTGCTGATTTTGGCTGGGATAGAGTTAATTTCCTTCACCGTAGCTGGTATGGGGCTGTTTTGGATTTGTGCTGGAAACAGTGCTGAAACACAGGGATGTGTCAGTTACTGCTGAGCAGGGCTTACACAGAGTCAAGGCCTTTTCCGCTCCTCACCCCACCAGGGAGTGGGCTGGGGGTGCACAAGGAGCTGGGAGGGGACACAGCTGGGACAGCTGACCCCAAGTGACCAAAGGGACATTCCAGACCATGTAACATCATGGTCAGCATATACACCTGGGTGAAGAAGAAGGAAGGGGGGGACACTCAGAGTGATGGCATTTGTCTTCCCAAGTAACCATCACACGATGGACCCCTGCTTTCCTGGGCATGGCTGAACACCTGCCTGCTGATGCTGAATGGACTCCTTGTTTCGCTCGTGTGTGTGGCTTTCGTTTCACCTATTAACCTGATTAACCTATTCAACTCCCTACTTGAGTTTTCTCACTCACTCTTTCAATTCTCTCCCTCATCCCACTGCAGGGGGTGTGAGTGAGCAGCTGCGTGGTGCTTAGTTGTCAGCTGGGGTTAAACCCCAACATGGAAGTATGGCCTAAGTAGGGCAAATTTGACATGCAATAGTTTTAATAGGCATATGCATTCTGCATGGCTATTGCTGAAGTATTATCTTGAAGAAACCACAGGAGGAAGCACAGATATGTAGAAGGGCGCTCTCACAATTGGAGCCTGGTCTGTGGTGCTCTTCTTACTGCATATCACAGCATTCCTCAGCAGAAATGTAAACACAACCACAAAATAATATATAGCCTTTTTTTTTTTTTCTTATCTTACAAAGTTGGAGATGTGCATTTGAAATTGCTTATGAGACTTGAAACCAGGCCTCTTGGTCAAGTGATTTTACTGCTGAGCTCTAACACTGCAAGCAAAGGCAATTATGGACTTCCATTCGGGCTTAAATTTTTTATTTATTCAATGACTTTAAACTTCTTTGCACTTCTTTGCCTTGTGTCATTCATCCAAGCTGCTCCACATGGAAATTACCGTAGTGGAAATGCACAGTTCCATGCAGCTGAAGGAGACTAACTGCACAGAGTATTAGAGGCTCTAAGTCCCTACATATTCCAGCCATATGGGTGAGTTTTACTTCCTTCAATTTTTCAGTTGGATTATTTTATTATAAATTAAGCCTCCAACGCTCCTTTCTGTACAATTATTTCTCCTGTCATGCTTCCATTAGCTATTGTACTTAAATAGGTACTTAAATCAATGAGAGGAAATACACAGCAAGTCAGCCATAAACTCCTTCAACGCTTTGGGCTATATGAAGGCCCAGGTTTCTGGTGACTACTTCTGCCTCAGAACGTTTGAAGATCAACCACAGTAACCACCCATCACAGTAATCCTTAGTACCTCTGAAAGTCCAATTCTCAACTAGTCTATAAAGCAGTAAGATGAAGTAGAGAAGGATAAGTTATCTTGAACTGTTAACTGTCAAATGGACAAACAGGATTGTAAATCTTCTATTATATCAAGTAGTAAAAGATATATAGAAAAGAAATCGAAAATGAAGAAGTGAATATTTGTAAACTTTAAATTTAATTTTAGTAAATATATATTTTATACATAAATTATATATGCGTATATAAATTAAGTAAAATTAGATCCCAGTGTGTGGATTAAACATAGATTTGTGAACGCACAAAGATTTATCTATAATTTATATTTATTTATATTTTCAGTACTGCTATTAGTTATAACTCTTAGAGGGTTTTAGTGGATCTGCCAGAAACCTCTGAAACACCCAGCTCATAAGTTTATTGCCTGTGCAGTGTCTCATGAGCTTAAAGGCAATTGATACCAATAATACAGCATTCAGCAACACTGCAGACTAAAAGACTCCTCCCTTACAAAGCAGGTGCAAGGAATACTTGAGCCGGTAAGAAACATTCAAAAGGGAAACGAGTTCACAGGCAGAAGGAAGTGAGCCTGACCTTGCAGTTACAAAAGAGCATGTTTGTACCAAAAAGACTACCTAAAGTTCACAGCTAGGAAGCACCAGCACCTCTTCCGATGGATTTAGTTCATGGCTCAATCACTCCACGTGGTCCCCAGTAGGACCAACAACACAGTTCTGGAGGGGCTGTGGGGACATGCAGTTTGAGAGGGATTTGACAGCTGGATCCAGTCCCAGCAATCACAAAGCATTTACACAGTCTGTTCCAGAAGAGCTCACAATACATTTGCACTGTATATTCAGAGCCCATAAGGCATAAAACAACACTCTGACACGTTTAAGACCCACAAGAAAGGCAAACTATAATGCACTATTGGAAAACAGGAGGAAAAAAAAATCAAGACCATTAACAAAATTCTAGAACAATATGGGAAGAAGGAACCTGGCATGCCTGCTAGGACACATTTCATAAACCATATTAGGTACGAAGCAATGGTTCATGCTATCCAATCCATGCTAATTTGTAATAAACTACTTCTGACTGTAAAATTTTCTCAAGAATTAATTTTAACTCAGCCAATTTTTCAGCCACTGAACATTTCCTTAGTTACAACAGAAACAGAATTAAGTTAATTCTTAAATAAATTCAAAATTCCCCATGATTGACTACTATCTCTAAAAATGAGATAAGGAAAAATGCAGAGGGAGGTGTCATATCACCAGTGTAATTCAAATAAACCAAATAATTCACATAATAAAAGATGCATCAGGCTCACGTGGAAGGATTACCTTCCTTGCAATTTACATCCCTTAACAGAATATTTTTTTCAGGCTGTTCTAAAATTCCTGAGGATTTCACAGGAGATGTTGCAAACCCAGTGTAATACAAGTTTAGAGATAATGGATGAAGTTTACTATAAAGTCAAATAGGTGGACAGATAAATGATTTTAGAAAAGGAGGAGCCTGCCAGATTTACTTCCAGGAGACAGGATAAATGCATTCTGCATCTTACCAGGCTTATCAAATCTTATGAAAAATTGAAAGTCTCTGGAAAACGTATTTACATTTTTTCTGACCAACCCTATTTTTTTTTTTTTAACAAGATTAAATTATATTGTAAGATTTGCCTAAATTCCCTAAATTACTTAATTATTTTGGTAAAAAACTGAGGTTTGCTTTATAGATACTTGAGTAACTGTATCCACTATTTTGGTCTGGTTGACACACATTACACTCTGCCCTACTCTGTCTTCCTGAACAGCTTACAGAAACTTGTGGTATTCAGAAAAAACAAGCACCCATTTTGCAATATCCCCTGTAAAACACCTTGCAAATATTCTTATTAAATACCATTACCCTCATTTCATAACCACATCTTAAAATACATAATTTTTAATGTATTTTTACATTTACAAAAATACATTACTATGTAATGTCTACATTATTTCACACAACAGAGTAGTTTCAGCATTGCCAGGGACAAATATAAGATTCCCCACACCACCCACAGCAATGTGACTCAGTATAATTACAGAGACACCAATACTAGTGTCGAGAAGATATTCACTTGCTATGCCTGGCTTGCATAATATGATTGTTGGCAGTGCTGCCAGTTGGTGTCATTATGGCAAAATAACGACATCACGGTCTGGACAACTGGTCTCAAACAACTTATTACAGACAGGTTAGGTCTACAATACAGCCTCAGTAGCTTTCGGAAGGAGTAAATAATCTTCTCTGACTCCTGTGTTGCTATTACCAGTGACTGAGTTAGTAATTTCAAAACTCCCTCCAAACTATACAATTGAGTGTTCACATTCTTTATTGGACCCCAGCACCTCTGTACTGTGAGACATCATCTGAAGGAATTCCTTAATCTGCAAGAGACACTACGCGTATGTCTTTGAGCTGAGTACGCATTCAGCGTTATGAGAAGGGAATCTCTTAATAACCGAGAAATGGGTAAGGCAAGTCTGTGTGGCTGAGAAGTGATAGGAAGGATTTAGCTGCTAAAACCCAACTGAAACTTCAATTTTCTGGCTACAGAAGCAGTGGAGAAATTAAATTTCAAAAAACTAAGTTTGAAATAAATAGTTTTAGCTCATTAGCAACTAGTGAACAAGTGAGCTCCCTGGCATTCTTAATTGAATAGGAGCTGAGTTGCATACGAAAGAAAAACACCACTGAAAACTAGTATCGTTTGGAGAACTCCCCAGTCCCAGACTGGAGAAGGATATCAGCCATTCTTTGCAAGCCCACAGGAGAAATGGAAATAAAGACTTTGAAAAACATTGCAAAAATTATACAACAATAAAATTTTTAAAATATCCTTCCTTCTCTCCATCTCAACAGAGAAAAATAGATTTTTCTATGGCGCAATTATAAATTTACTAAAGTGTTTTCTTCTTATTCCTGCAGTTCAATGTACTTGCCCTTTCCTTGTTCAGTTTCACAGAATCTCTTGTCCTTTACTTATTTTCATGTTTTCAAAGGTAGCACAGAATTTCAGTTTTCTAACTGCCTCTCTGATGCCTGCAGAGAATAGGACAGCTTCTAGGTAAAGGCAATTGTAGTATGAAGCCTGACCTGCAAGGTTACCTCAGCAGATACATCACTCATACATTGTGCCACGGCGGTTATACTTCCCTATATGTACAGCTTTATGAAGTTCTGTTTTGTAATGCTATCGGACATAGTAAATATTTGGATACAATAATTAGAAGTAGCTGCAGCTAACTATAAATACATATTTCTGAATCATGCGATGCATATCCAAAAAGGTATGACGCACAGTGTTTATAGCTGGGCGATGGCAGAGTTCCTAAGCATCTCTGAGTAGTAGGATGTGTGTGAAATTCTCACCTCCCACTATCCTGTCTTACACATTCAATCCAATCCTTACAGGAAAAGCAAGAGTCTAAGTATGGCAATAGTGAAATGATCAAAGCACATACAAGTCTTTAATCATTTTTCAGGACAAAGGGATTAACAATAGAAAAGCCATCATACCAAATCAGGTTTCTCAAGCTTTGCAAAAACCTAGCACTGCAAAGGTCTGTCTCTGCAGTAATTTCCTTCCCCCAGCACAAACTTTGGAATCCTACAAGTAAAGTAAGTTTAAATAAACCCATTACAATGCAGTTGAACTAGTTCTTCTGAAGGATGGAAGGAAAAAACCAAAAAAAGGAAGAAGAGAACCTTGCTCTTGTTACGCACAAGGTAGCCCACATTCACTTACTTACTAAACAAATTACCGTTGCTAAAATCCACATACTTGGTCATCTTTTAGTCCAAGTTTTTGTGAAAACAATGTAAGAGTGAGGAGCCCGAGGGGTTTTCTGAGACACACAGTTGCACTAGAGTTCCCCTTCCCTGGGATGCTGAAGAGTGTTGAGTACTCTGCACTGGTCTGCTATGAGATACTCACTTCACCCCTCTCTTCCCGTTCCTGGTCTTTACTTGTTTACAGAAACAAAGAATGCCTGGGTTATTCATCCATCCTGTCCCCTCCAGTATAATCCACATGTAATTTAGTTCCAGAGGGGATGGATTTGGTGGGACTGCACAGCTGTGCAGATACAGACAATATTCTTCACTATTGTCTCCTTCCTATTGGCCTGTGGCATAAATTTCAGAGAAGCATAAGGAATTTCTCTAATGCTAAACAATGCTAATATGTGCAAGTAGCAGATGCTTTTGTGGGTTTTTTTGTTAAATAAACTCATCAACCCTGAGTGTCTCTAAATGTCTCTCTGTGAGATGGCATCAATTCACTTACTTGTATGTTAGAGTACGCTGATGTGCTAATAACAAATCAGCATATGAATACCCGTTAGATGATAACAGATTAACATAAAAATGAATTGCAAAAATCTGGAACGCACAATAAAAATTTGCATTGTGCTGTCAAATTTCAAGATTACATTAAAATGTAATCCTAAAATTAAAATGGCACAGAGCATCTTTGTATGTCAACATTCTTTTTACCTTGCAGTATAGCAAGACTGTCCGGCGTTCCTGAATAGCACACTGCAGTGACTACGGGATAGAAAGAGGAGGAAGGTCTCACAGCAGGCAGTTAACTCTAGCTGGTGCAAGAAAGCGGTATTTTTCTTCTTTTACAAAAGCAAGCAGAAATGAAGAATAGAGGAAAGGGATTACCCTGTCATAGCAAGAAGATAACTTATTCACTTCCTATTTCACTGTAATGCCCAAATCAATCCTCATGCTGTTCTTTGCCAGTTTCCACTGCGTTAGTCACCCTGGAACAGCTGGGGGCTCTCCTGCTGCTCCACCTGGCACTGGCTTAGGATCAAATGGGGTCATCTGTCAAATAATATATGAGAAATAAATTGATGGAGGTCTTCCAAGGGGTGGAACCACTTGCTAGTTGTGTAGGTAAATGACAATGAAACAATGTAAGGCTCATTAGTTTGTTAATGAAGAATGTTAAATAAACAGTGTACACATTCAAGGTCATTTCTGGACTCTTATCTAGATGCCTGCTCCAATTCTCATACAAGGTACACTTTTAGGAATAAAGAATGACTTTTTTTCAGGTGGCTGAAAGTCTCTGAGGTGGATTCCAGTTTAAGAGTTCACTCCACAGATCTCAGATTTCATTTAGACCAAAAATAGTTGTGAATTTTAAATGGCTTCTGGCAAAGACTTTTTTTTTTTCCTTCACAGTTAAACACACCATTTGGGTTTTCAAAATCACTTCAGAGTTTTATAGAACTCCGCAGAAATCTTATCTGCGTTCTAAAAAGAGACTTATGCACATACGTGTAACAAAACAACACAAAGGAGAAGGTGCTCAGTTCCAAGCTGCTTTGTAACTTGTATTCCATCTTGATTCAATTTGATAAGTGTCCTGACAGCCTTTATCTTTACCATAAACTCCGTTTTACCATTCTTTTATTTTACAATAAAGTATCCTTTTTTCAAACACAAGTAGTCACTCACCATCACCAAAATTCTGGTATATTTATATGGGAGTCCTGAACGCAGGCAATACAACATTTTTGTTCACAGCAAATCAAGTGCAATTCAGCAAGTGTACATGTGTACCGGTGTTAAATCTTTTGCTCTAATATTCCAGGACTACCTAGTGTCCTCTCTTTAAAATATGTACAGTATTATACCCGTGATTTATCACAATATGCTGGAACAATTTAGTTCATGTCTTATCTAGAACATCAGTTTTGTCCTGCTTAACACTAATTTGTTTAGAAATTCTCTCATGCTTAATCAAATTAAGCATAATCTCAAATAACCTCATTGAACTCAATGATTCGCCCACATCTACTATAAGAAACAATTACAACTACTTCCCTTGTCACATAATTCCTTAGCAGCTTTGAAAGCTACTCACATTGTCAGAAGAAAAAAATTAGGTTCTTTACAAGCTATGTGTGGATACTCCCTATGTGTGATCTATCTTTAGGGCTAATTTAATAGCCTTTGGACATAAACAATAAACTATTTGCTGCAATTATACATGTAGCATTACTATAAGTGCAATAAGACTGGCAAAATCATGAAACCCATGTTTTGTAAAACAGTCACTAAAGGAATTAATGGTAAGAGTAAAGTGTTCCACAGAAACAGAGCAAATGGCTGTGGTTCAGGAATATATGATAGTACTGTGCGTAGGCAGTGAGGACACCTGACATTCCAGAGATGTACTTTTGCTGGGTACTGAAGGGATTACAGCTCTTCCCAAAGAAAAGTTTTGACTCCATACAGAACACAAGTAAACAGTAAATGACACAAAGCCCATACTTCCATATAGAATAGGCATCTGTATCTTCAAGGGCATAAAGCTATAATGTTTGGCACCATTTTAGTTCTGTGAGCTATATCTTCCATTTACAGCAAAAGAAGATATAGTTGAAGACATCTTCACTTACGTCACGAGAAGGTTCTGGTTTTATGGGCCGCATTCAGTGTATCAGTGAGAATCAAGACTGATGCAACTTTGTTGTGTACCTCTCCCAGAACACCACTATCGTTAAGAACATGACGCCCTCTAGTGTAGCCCTCCTGAAATAAAACCAAAAAAACCCGCAGGAATATCAGATCTTCCTCCAATTCCACGAGCACGTATGATCAAATAAAGGTAAGAGTGTGCTGTCTTGCAGCTAAAGACCCTTGAATCGTGGGTTCTTCACGAAGTAGCTGGGGTTTATTCCCATTTCACTTGATATTGTGTGAACTCATACAAATATTCACTCAGATCAGCCCAGTGCCACTGCTGAAAATAAGCTCATTTTCCTTTCATTTACAAGGCTAATAATCATTCATTTTTATCCTGCATATCTAAAAAGTAACACCTCCTTCTAACTTCTTGCTCTTAAACTTTTGTGCAAATTAAAGATGGACAATCACTTCAGTACTTATTTTAATTATACAGAATTCCAGAAAGTATTGCCTGCTATTTATTTCTGACACTTGGAATACCTTATCTAAGGATTTTCATGTATCTCTGTCTTCTCTTACCAAAAATGTTAATAAAGCTACATATTTTGCAAAAATCTTTGCCAACATCTAAGCTCCCCTTTCCCCAGATGGCACTTTTATATGGGATTTTCAGACTTAATCAGATTTTTACAACATATCCCTCCAACGAGAAATAGTCCTCGTTGTCAAGATGCATTTTCACCTGTCTGCTGTGTCATGATTGTTCTTTTTTTGCAGTTAAAAAAAATTAAGTAAACGTTGAGTGCTTTGTGTGTGAGTTTTTCTTATGAATTTCACACTTCCTTCTTTTTGTGTTACATAATTTTCCATCAGAAACACTTGGATAATAGGAAAAAGTACATATTCAACTTTTTTTTGCATACAACAATATAGAAAGAAAAAAATGATATGTTTTCTTTATCAAAGTCACATAAAACGAAGATGTACGTGTTTGCATACGTTTGACTTGACCCCATACCCAGAAATGCAGAGAAAATCAAATGCAGAAATCTTTGCTGAGATACAAGAGCAGCTGATTTCTATAAACATTATGACTGAGCAGAGGTTAAAAAATAATTGAGCTTGACAGCTGACATTACTCAGTACCCACTACTTTCCACTGATAAACATAAGGGGAGATAATGTTGCCCCCTATAATTACCTTATCAAGATATACATTTATACATTACAGCCTTTCTCTATATAGGAAAACTAGTTCAATTTGTGCTTCAGAATTCTTGTTTATCTCCACAACGATCAAAATGTATGAATTTATTATACATTTGTTTCAGCCTATGATATAACAGCTGTTCTTTGCTTTGTTCTTTACATAAGCATTAATGAAAATTTAGTTTACTAAAAGAGACTGCTTGGCTCGGGGAAGAGTCAATGAGAAGTGGATACTTTCATCATTAGGTCATCAATTAGATTCTAATTTGGCTTGATACTCTTAATTACATGTTCACTGCACCATTACTGCTATTGGTATTTGGTAAAGTGGGCTGCAAAGCTGCTCATGAGCTCCCAGCAGATCCTGACCTTGCATGCACTGTTTGAAGTCAATAAAATATGTTGTGCCAAGAAGACTGGAAAAGGAGGAAAGTACAAAGTCCAAAACTGTAAGGACATCTCTCTCTCCCCATATATATATTATGGATGAAGATCCAGAAAAGGAGAGTGTACAAAAAAAAAGCACATTTAATCACTTACGGATGTCTGTCTGCATGTAAAGTGTTTTGTAGTTCTGACTGGACTGTTAAAGGTGGAGGGAGGAAGAAAGAAACTCCACTAATATCCTGAGTGTCCTAACATAGAATTTAAACTGCATGATCCTGAGAAACAGATTCACACTGTCGTGGTTTAATCCCAGCCAGCAATCAAGAACCACACAGCCACTTGCTCACTTCCCCTCTCCTCCAGTGGAGAAATACACATAGATGAATTAATCTGGATAAAACTACATTCATTGTGAGAACAAAAGATATAAAGGATCTATAGCAGCAATGACTACTATGTATGGCCTGAAAAATGATAGCATTTTTCAGACTGTACTTAGCCATCTAGAACTGTTTAATTCTGGAATTCATTTGAACTTGCTGCTACTAGACTTCATAAATTGGGATTGGTAATGACCATCACAACACAAGACAGGAATCAAACAACACTGATGAGGCTGGGTCAGTATTGAATTTTGGTCCTAATGTAATATAAAGAATTAGAAATTGTTGCTAGAATTAGTGTCAGAATATAAAATAATAAAACAATATTCAGTAAGGCTCAAGAGCAGACCTTGAACAGCAGCAATGGCAGAATGGATACAAACAGAATGATAGATAAAAAGATACAAGTTCTCAGTGCAGGATTACAGGGAAGGAGATCAATTGAAGCTCATGCTAAGTACACACTGCTGCTGATCATCATTAACAAACCCCTTACAGAATCAAGGAACAGTGAGAGTATGATGCAATCTACAAAATTTTTGGATGTGAGAGTACCAGTAATATATAGGAATATTTCAGGTAAACACTTTCTCCAGTGCACCCTTTTTAGTAAAGGTGAGCCCATATTCCTGTCCTCTTTTGACAGAACTGAGACAGATTTTCTGACAGGATGCAGAGTGGCAGTCCATCTGCTGCCCTTACTCTGGAGTTATCTCTTCCAAGAATAAGAAAATGTAAAAAGAAAGAAAGACAAAGAGAAGAAAAGGAATAAAATTACTTGTCCTAGATGTTACACTGTCTTCCTTTGGGAGAAGTGTTCTTCCTTCTCGAGGGAGCATGCCAGTACAATAATTAAACATCTCTCACGAGTTGTTAAAACAGTGGTTGGTAATCCAGCCCATCTCCTTATTGAAAAAGCATGCAGAGTTCTTAAGAATAAGAGTAATTTGGCCCCTTGTTAAAATCATAGGTCAGCTCTCCTCCCAGCACACTTGTCCTCTGAGAGTGGTTATTCCCCTTGTAAGGACTCCAGAAAGCTTTACTGACATGGTAAATTCACACTACTTCAGATGATGGTATCTCTTGATGCATTATTGTCTCTTGCAAGTCCCATATATCCTGTCATAAAGACCCAAAGCTAGGAAAATGGAATACATCTGAGAAAATGATGATAACACAGAAAACTTGCTCATAATGGGATTTGCTATGACTATGAAACAACTTTTTAAAGAGTTACAATAACCTAGGTGTTGAAAGAATGCAAAAATAGATGACCCTTGAAAACAGAACCATCTTTCTTCAAGCAGTGTATGCTGGACTGCCTGGTCTATTCCCCTAGCGGTTCCAAGAATTTCATGAAAAGTCACTGACAACTACTAGCGGATTTGCCATACGCTAGGTGTTACAGGTATTTCATACAAATAAAAGTGTGCCTACAGACAGCCTTATAAATAAAGTAAAACAGAGATGGAACTATTTGTTCAAGATCCCTAGTCAGTGGTAACACACGAATTACAATGCAGTTCTGTCTTGACTACAAGTCTCTTCAACGACTTTTTTCCAGCTGCTAGCCTAATTTGGCTGTAAGAAATCAGCTTTAAAGGAAAGAAGATCCTAAACTTTGGAAGAAACCGATGAATCAATACTTAACGCAAAACTTGGACAATACAACATGAAATACGATGCCTGCAATAGTACGTTGTTTTGTAGGCTGTCTGAAAATGTTACGTATGTTATGCAGGCTTCAAGGTAAGGTAGAAATCGAAAAAACTTAGTATGCTTAAACACTCAGGGCAGCAAAAGCTGCCCAATATAGTAGAATACCAATCCAAAACCTTTCTGCATAAGACATAGTTAGCAATTGTTCACGTCCAACCCAACAGAAACGACAATCCATAGGGGTTAACAAGTAATGGGAAGCTCTTAACCTTGGGAAAGGCAGAGATATGTGTAAACTTACTATTTCTGAGAACCACCAAGGCATATGGTGCCACGAGTAGAATTCTACCTCCAATAAAGAGTATCCTCAAATCATTCAGGTAGGCTTTTTTCGCCTAGTGCTAGATTTATTTACAAGACAATGGAGATGACCTCTCCATTGTTTTTATGAGTTGTGAATTATATCTATAATTATAATTGTCTAAATACACTGAGAAAACCAGAAGGAAAAAAAAATACAGTTTTTCATCTACACAATTTAAAACAGGGTGAATCTGTGAAAAATGGTTCGTTGTGTCTCTAATATATTCTGCCATGTCATATAAACGTCTTCTATCTTTCCTGCAGACTTTCATTGCCTATTTGATCTTACTGTTAGGAACTTAATCCTGAATGTGACATCATCTGCAAAGCCAAATGGACAATTTTTTGTCTTTATCTTTTCTAACTAACACATTTTCTGTCACTGAAAAATAGTGAGATTTCAGGTGTTTCAGAAAGTTACTTGTGAAATTCTAAAAGAACCATTGCTCTCCAGTGTGATAAAGTGGTTTCAGAGATAAAATATAATTCAGGGAACATTCTTTATTGAAATCAGCTTTTAAATTTAAGGACTACAAAATCTCTATCTTTTCTCCTGTGGATCATCGAGCAAAGTGTTTACTATTTATACTCTAGTATCTGTGAGCAAGAAGATATCGTTTCTGAACTCAGTGTTTCTGAAGAGGATACCCACCTATAAATGTGTATCTTCCTGCTACTGATTTTTCCGTTCCTCAAAGAATGAGAATTTTACTTGAGGCAATTTATTCAGGGTGCTGAATTCTCCATTGCTTGAAATCTTTATAGCAGATCTAAACATACTCTTCAAAATACACATTCTACCTCAAACAAAAATTACAGATTTTGATACAGAAACTGCAGAGTGAGATTCTTTCTCCTATACCATACAGGGAATCAAATTATGTGACTCAGATTGTCCCTTCTGGTCTCAAAAATTGACTCTTTATAACCTACCAAATGCTAAACACAGACTAGTTTTGTTACTTGTCCTCATAGGATTGCAAATGCTTCTCCCAAAAGTATTGAATGCTAAAATACTGGCACCTCTTTAAATTTATTTAGGGTGTTTGTGTTTGAGGATAAATTGTGGCGTAACAAGATTACTCTTACACTGTGGAAAAAATAAGCATTTATTGATTCAGCCCTTGACATCCTGTGAAACACATCAATGAAGATGAAAGGAAGTAAGCACTTTGTTCCATTGACTTAAAGATCACTTTGAAATTCCACCGGCAATAACCCAATAAATTACGTACTATAGTAAAAGATTTTTTTTCCTTATACGAGCATTAAAATTTCAATTTAGTACAAGATGGAGAAATGTGAAAGGAAATAATTTTGGCTTTCTATACTCTGAATATAGATTGTCCTGGAAGAACACAAATGTATTATGTAAAACTAATATGTTCTTTACTTTAAGATTATTGATCTATATAGTTAATAACATCTTATTTCTACATCACTATAAATCACTGACTTTTTAAACTCTGCTTAAGAAAAAGAAAAGCTTTTCATCTGATTGTATCATTGGTGATTCTGGACTTGAAAAATATAGAAGGAATTGAACCATATTGACAAACATTTTTTTAAAAAAAGTGTGTAGCATCTATTAGTTCTTGGTACTTTACACAAAAATCATGAGCCATTTGCTTCTTTTACCATGTAGGAGTCATTGAGGCATCTTATTATTGGTTGAAAAATATCCATGTACAGAAACTCAGGCTAATCCTCTTCCTTAGACTCATACAGTGCTACCAGTGGGGTTCACTTAAATTAAAAGATTATATTAAAATATTATCTTGAACTATTTTAATTTTCATTATCATTCCTAAATGTGTCAAATCTCTGCCACAATACTATTCCACCATGTTATATAGGCAGTAGAAACTGAAAGTAGGTAAAGAAAAGGAGGACTTGATTCCTCGAAACACAGTAAAACTAAAATTTTTCTCAAATAAAATCTGTGGTTTTAAGCATGTAACATCTTTGAATGTCACACACATTTTTGTCACTGCCTTGGAAAGATTTTACTTTGGCACAAAAGCACTGGAAGTTTGCTTGACATGCTATTTCATGTTCTTTCCATCTGGTAATAAGATTTGTCGTGTTGATATTTTTTCCTTACTTCCCACAAAAAGCTGTTTACACTGCTTGAATTCATTGTAGAAAACACTGAATAATATCCCACTTTGCAATGCACCTCCACAGTTAGAGATACTTGAGCAAAACTTGTCTTTTATCTTTTGCTAAAACGAGTATTTTCCAGGACTAAGAATCATTGTTTCAGATCAACCCTAACCGGAACATACTGATTTACAAGCCAGATGCAAACTGGACTTTTGCATGGCCACTGAATTTCAGCAAGCAAAAGGCCAAGCGAAGTAGCAACACAAGACCTTTTAAAAAAGAAATGTAACTCCTAAATTATAAAATGTAAAAAAAATTTAAAAAAAAATCAAACCACTTTCAAAATAATCTTTAAAAATATTTCTTAAATATACATTTTAATGAAACTTTATTTTTAATTTCTGCATTGATCTTTGTTACTGTAGGTATCATTATCCAGCAGCTTGTTAAAGTATAATTTACTTTCTCCTTTAACAATATCTGCCAGCATGAACAGGAACAATATTTGGACTTACTTTGCTTTATGAAAATTATCTAAGACATTTTTCTGAATATAGCTTTGCTTTGTTCATTCCCACAGATAAAAGAAAAGCCTCTAAGTGAGAGCAGGAAGCTACAAGCAGCTGCCAGAAAATAAAAAGATTCCAGCATTTATTAATACTCTCTCTTTCCAGTGCTTGGTGCCTACCCAGCTGAACACACATTTTCGAACTCCCGCATTTTTAAAAGGTAGGATCAAATAGAGTGATGAGAGCAAACCTGTAACCTGCATACAGTTACAGCTTAGTTTTAAATAAGCAACTTTCAGTTTTCACAGACTTTATATTACTTCAGTATTAGTTCAGTGTCTCTAAGGCATTCTTCATCAAAAGTATTTGCTCATTCCTTCTTATTCACTAGGTGTTCAGTCATCATGTGCTTAACTTCTATCACTACAGAAAATTAAACCAAATTATGAAATATGCAACTCTGATATAAGCACATGTATATTTAAATCAATGTGCCTCTGCTGATGATTTAATCTTCCTAGTACATGTCTGCTTAATGACAGCATCAAAAGATTGGTTACTGGCTGCAACAGCCAAGCAGATAGTGTTAAAGGGCTGTCATCATTATCCGGAGGCCAGTTCCTTAAATCCCTTTTTTGGAGACTAAAAACTTGTCATTTCAGACTGCTGATGTCCTCAAAGGGCAGATCAATTCTCATAAAGGCACTGGGGATGCTTCTGCATGTGGCTGTGAGAAAAGGTTCTGTTTATGTATCTCGCTTGTAAAGCAAATATGCAGTGACGCATTCCTTTTATCACTTTCAACACTCCTTGCGATTTGTCCAGTAAAGCCCTCTGATGGAGGGGAAACATACCACAGTGTCACCTCCAGTACATGAGTGTGCACACGGCTGTTTCCTCAGGGAACAAGATCACCATCTCTCTCTCTTCTCTCCCATATGCCATTCTAAAATCAAAACAGGTAGCTGAGAAAAAACTATCCTCGACAGCTGCTTTTTCAGCACTGAAAGCTTTAGGCCAGTCTCCTGAATGAAAGGATTCCATGGGCCTGAATTTTCAAGCGTATGATTAATTTTTACAACGATACACATATGAAATGGCCAACTGAGATGGCTGGCTTCCTCTTACTGTCTTTGAAATGCAGTGACCATGGCAGATAATTTTTAAAAAGTATTAATTGATAGTTAATGGCACTTATTCATGGCCTTCAGTTTGGCTGAGCCTTCTGGGACAAATTAGAGGTTTTAAAATTCTTGTTCACTTAGTTGCAGGGCATTCAAGTCACACAGTTTCAACAGTTTATATAAACACAAGGAGACTTCATACAGTTACTCATTTAGTATTTACAAAAACATCCAGAAAGTTTTTGGTTGGTTCCCCCTGTCTTCCAACTAACGTTAATTTCTCCTTCAAGGCCAGACTGACGAATATTTGTTATGCATTGAAGGGTTCCAAGGAGTTCTCTTATCCTTCTTCCTAGGTTCAAATTTCTTAAAATGCAGAAATGGTCTTCAAATGTGACAGAGGTGAAAACTGCCACAATTAGCCATGTCCAGAAGTGCCTGCCTCTGGCACCTTCACTGCAGAGCAGGGACGTTGCTTCTGTCAGAGCGATGCCTTCTAGTACTCTTGGGCAAACTGAGAGGGGCACCAACGGAGCCCACGCACGTACCCTCCTAGGTCAGGAACCCTTTGGGCTACACTGCAGCACTCCACAAGGCACACTTTCACCTCTTATCCTGCATATGGTGCACATATTCTATACCGAATACATGACTAAGTAGAATGGAAATGCAAGAAATCTGTAGGTGGGAAGCTTTCAAAACAGGAAACAGGTGTCAAAGTTGCATTATTTTAACATTTAAAATCTTCTCATTTTCTTATGATATAATCACTTTTAACAAACTCCAACTATGAAACACTAAAACAGGATTTTAAACTGAAAATTCATTTTTTTTTCGCATGCTTTGTCAGTTTTCTAATAACCTGATCCATTAAATTCCTTGCAGAATTAATTAAGATACAGAATTTAAGCCTGATTAATAAATACCAACTTTATTAATTAAATCCTTGGTTTTAATTGTGAAATAGGAAACAAATTAAAATTAAAACATGCAGAGCAGGAAACACAATCTCCTTCAATGTTCCAACCCATTCGTTTGTTGCATTAATTTTGAAGTAATTTTACATTACTTTTGCTCTTACGGATACCCCCAAACTTGAAGAAATTAGTGTATTCATACTCCTAAGCCATAGCACAGGGGCCCTGCTGATTTATTTACTTATTCATTTATAAATTAACCCTGTTGCTCATGCTTTTATCTTTTTATTCCCTTATCCAACTATAGATTCCTTCCTCCAGGGACAAAAAGTATAAATTCTAGATACAGAGCTAAGTGTAAATGCCTCACAAAAGTCTTAAAAAATATACTTAAATACAGCTTAAAGAATACCTATAATTTCCCCTACTCCAAGAAAAAAATACTCAATACAAATAATTCAATTTGTATTCAATACATGTAGTTGAACAATTGTATATTACTGGACAAGAACCGAATTATTAGTAAAAAAATGCATCCTTCATATTAAAAATAGCCTTATTCATTGTTGAGGCTACACACAGAATTCTCCAAACAATTCTCATGCACGGGTTTTGTGTGTGTGAGTGATATATTTATTCCTAGCGGGCACTCATTTATTCTGGATACAGACAGGGCATGGGAGATAGCTTTCACTGCTGTGCCTGTGGAATTTCCTCCTTAGACCATCATCAGCCTTGCAGTCTCGGATACTGTGATTTGGGAATGCAAACCAGGCAACAGGGCTAAGTACAACCTAAGCAGGCACGTCTGCAAGACTAGATGTTAGGGACTCTTGGCACTAAGCTACCAGCCTCGGCACTAGGGAATTGTAATCTCACAACATTTGAGCAATTGGCGACATCATGTGAGCGCTCCAGAGCTGATTTTTTACCTCATCTTGGTGCTGCAGTACTGGTGCGGGAGTACACATGATGGAATATGTGGTTGAAGGCTGGGCACAGTGCAGGAATACAGCCATGCTCCCACTAAGGACATGGCTGTGCGTGACCCAATTATTTTCCCTTCAGCATGCCCCAGATTTCACTTGCAGCTTGTGGACAGAGTGACCACGAGACAAGTTTGTCTTAACCTACTGTGTAGCTGAAACAACAGAGATCATATAAATCCAAGACTCCAGTGAACAGCTAAGAGTGACGGTGACGACTGCACCTCTGCTTTTCCATCTCCAGGAACCACAGGCTGACTAACCAATGCACTCCTGGGTGCCTCCAAGCCAGCCCCTCTAGCAAAGCAGAACGGTTTGCCCCCAGTAAAAACGCAGATGTGCCACTAAATGCCAAATCTATCACAGAGAATAGAACTTTTCCATAAGTTGTATAAAACATATGCAGACAACTAAAATCTACTGGAAATAAATTCCCAGTATCATTATTTAACTCTCCTGGGGTACTCTTCTGAGGAAAACCAAGAATAAACTAACTTCTTTTAAGTCACCTCTCAATTTACTGTCATCTGATTTCCCGTCATTTCTCACAAGCATTCAGACATGTGAGAATGTCTTGTTTCTCTTCCAGGGAAACAGAATATTGTTTTCCCTGAAGTTTCAGCAACAGTTTTCTCTCCTACATTAGCTAAAATTGGTGTTCTTAGTTAACTGCAACCTCATTTGCTTCAACAAAAACCATGCCATCCCTTTCATTACCAGTTTTAGCCTAAAATAAAGACGGTATGTTCTCATTTTTACTATGCAATTTCCAGGGGTTAACACACACACGCAAAAAGACTTTGTAATGATACACAAAAATCACAATTACATTTTGGTTTGCAGCATTTCTGCTATCCCCATGTAAAATTTTATCTTTGTAGCAGGGATTTCACTGAGCAGAATTTAACATATACTATACTGAAACTGAACACTACCAAACTACTATCAAATGCATAATCAGCTTAATGCCTAATAGGACCCCAATGTGCTCTATATCCCTTTCGCACAAGAGACAAATTCAATCACAATTAATAGGTTTTAACTAGTTCTGAATTCTATAACTTAGTAATTATGAAATTGCAGCTTTCCTCTTTCTTTTCAACCAATACAACAGTTAGTAATTATTCCAAAGGCTATTCTGTATGCTTCAAAAAACAGATAAGGAAGCACCAGGTTGCCATTTGTATTTGTTAAAAAGAAAAGTATCTCCTGATTATCCTTTTGATGAATTCAACCATCAGAGAAATTAGCATGAAAGGTTAACTCATGCAAAGAGAAATGCATAAATAAACAATAAATTATACAACAAATAAGACATAATTTGTATTTATCATGAGCCTGATTCTGGATGCTCTTATTCATCATGGCATCCCTATTCATATCAAATAGTTAATAGAAACACAGGAATTGTCATATAAGATCAGATCCAGGATACACTTGCTATTCCATCTCTGAAAATGGTACTATCACATAGCAATGTTAGATGAAAACAGCAACAAGCAGTGGAATAGGCCTTTAAAATAAAATAAAAAAAAAAAAAAAGGAAAAAAAGAAAAAAAAAAAACCACACCAAAAAAAACCCCAAACCTGGGTTTTATTCTGATCTCTAAAGAGACTGGGGTTTATCCCAGCACATAAGATGTACTGTCACTTCTAAAATGTGTCTTTCTTATGAAAACTCTAGACGTTCCTTCCAGTCACAGAAATACAGATCTTTTTTGAACTGTTAGCCTGATCCAAAGTCCACTGTAGTCAGTGAAAGGACTTCCAACTTATGTTTGGAGTGAGCAGCCAGTCTGTGTCACAAGGCATGACAGACTTCCACTCTTCTGATGGTCTAGATCACAAGCCTGCAGCCCACCACAGCTTTTTTCCAGATCCTTCCTTAGGTTTTCTTCCTGTAAAACCAAAACCATTCCTACGCAGGGAAAAGAACTAGTGTGCACTCAAATCATGCCAGATATCTGGCTGGGAGAGAGCAAGAACACACACCTGGTCCCGAACAAACCTGGGAGTACTTCCAAGCTGTCAGTTTAGATGCAATTACACTAATTTAGCAATCTCTAGATTACAGTGTGGAGACGTGTTGGGGCTAAGCTTCAGTTACATTTTTAGGTAGCCATAACAAAGCAGTATGTGTTCTGGTTCAATATTCACAGGGACATTAGGTACCTACTATGTGACTAGGTACCATGTCTCACCTTGTTAGTTTGAGAAATGATTCTATCCATTTGCCTGTTGCAACAGAGATGGTTTTGAAATTCTGGGGACTGTTATACCTATACCTTCCTTATCAAGATGTACCATCAGTTATCTTTTGATCCCATCCTCATTAGTAAGTAGGATACAGCTACAAAATGTGCTGATAGTTTATCTAGGTACCAATGGGTTACTGAAATATGATGGTCTTCAATTACTGACCAGTATCTAAATGTACCTGAAGGAAGCTGGAGGAAAAGCCTAACCAGAAAAAGAACAGAAGCTTAAGTGTGGAATGGAGCTGTCCCAAAACTCAGTAAAATCGATGTTTTCCATGGCCAGGAAAATAAGAAGAGGACCTTGGTGGCTACCTTTATAAATGTTGGAGGAGAGCTGATTTCCAGATTCCAGGAGTGTTATATCAATGTCAAGAGCCAGATTGATATTAATGCCTCTAGCTTGTACAATTACGTAGCACAGGAAGCATTGCTGGATGGACTGGTTTAGCTTGGGTATTATCTACTAGGCTACACCAAGAATTCTTCACTCAGTCTACCCAGTTAACTGTTGCATACATGCTGAACCCCTACAGATTTTATCTTCCTAAACTCTTGTTCTCAGTAATTAATTGCACCTTGGTCTAGTGCCAGTTGTCAAGCCTTTAGAGGATACCCAATCTATCTATTTGTTAACTAGATATTTCTAACATCCTTCACTCTGGTACCAAATTCCATGAAAATTTACTTTTGCCTAAATGATTTAATTGTTCATAAATTTTATTCATAATTAAGAAGGAACATTAAAAAAACCAAACAAACTATCTATGAGCTAATCTTTATTTCTGAGCATTACATATACATATATTTGAAGGTACTGTTTTCAATTTTGAAAGAAGCTTGTGATGTTTCACTGCAGCTACAGTTGGCTTCCTCAGAGGACTAAACTCAGAAATGTATTATTCTGACAGCAGGAGCAAACAAACTGACGAGTCCTCTGTTGTCATGGCAACACAACACTGAAACTAATTCAGATCTTTGGTAATGACAACAAAATATTCTCTTCAGAAAATGTAGTTGTGAAGCATTATTTCATTCCACAATTTTTTCCTTTTCTTTTTTTTTTTTTTTTTTGGCTTGTCTTTTTTTTTTTTTTGTGTGTGTAGTTTTTTTTTGTTTGTTTGTTTTGACAAATCATATTAAACAATCCTGTTTCAAAGAAGCCTGGTTTCTTTGGATCAATGTTGATACAACCTCTTTTTTCACTCTTCCCTTTCATGGCTTGCCTGTATTCCCACCTTGATGTTTACCATTGCTCCTGAAAACTGCTATTACAGACGGGTCTCAGTGTGCAAGGTAATTAACACCCTCAGCTTCTATTCAGAGGCAGTCAGTGCTGTAGTGGATATCATTTCTGGAAACATACAGAAGCACTAGGGATTATGAGTCACTTTTCCTTTGGTATATATCCATGTCAGAAAGAAAACCAGGTAAGGATATTTCAGAAATCTTCATGTAACAGCACAGAGCTGCTGAACAGACAGACAAGGTCAGAGCTCCAGCTAGAAATCATGAAGTCCATAATTGCAGTGAAACTGTGCAGCAGAAAGATAGAGCCTAAACTATATCTATATAAACAGTTATATTTGATACACTGTTGTGGATGAGTGGAATGCACCTCACTCAAAAGAGAGAAGTAACAATACGTTTTATTGAGGTAAAATAATAATTCGACAGGGTTCAATAAAACTTTGTTAAATTACATTGAATTAACAGTGGTTTACTAAGGTTCAGTAAGTTTGGCAGCAAAGTTCCCTTTATTGATTACTGCGTGGAAGAAACATACAAAGGAAAATTGGGTTAGAATTGAGTTAGAATCTCACACACACAGACCGGAGGCGCAAAAGGGTAAGGAAGACCCTACCATTGAGTCACAAGGTTTGGAGAGAACTGCCTTGTTTTCCAAACTCCTTATGGGCCCTAGGTGCAGTTAGGTCCAATCTTAGTCTCAGACTTGGAAATAGGTCTGTGTCTAATGGAATTTTCGATATAAAGTTTATAATAATTAATATTGAGTAGCTACAAGGATTAGTAATATTTCATTAGGATTAATTCAGCATGCTATTTGTCATTTACTGAGGACCTGTTGCAAGTTAGGGTTCTCTGTGTCTTGAGAAGGAGGTATATCTTAGTCTTGGGCAAGAGTTCTCAAGCCTTCAGAGGCATTCCTGCTCAGGAGAGTCACCTAGCATGCAGTTCAGCTGCAATTCAGGGAGAGCTCAAATTGGGCTCATCCTGATGGCAGTATTTATGGAGTGAAGTAGTCGGCTGCTAGTCAACAGTATAGACAAGATAAATGTCTTCATTTTAGCTCTGGTATCTTGTTCTATACTTTGGTTATCTTGCATTTTTGCACTTTGAAACCACCTTTGGAGATATTTTTTCAAGGCACCTTCACTCCCTTGTACATGCGCCAGGAGCTTTTCAGTTTGCAGGTTCACCACAGAGCATGAGTCCTGTCAGCCTGAACCACAGTATGGCTTGGGGTGAAGTGCATCCGTCACAGATATGCTCATCAAAAATAATTAGGAGTTTAAAAAAAAACAAAAACAAAAAACAAAACACCAAACCCAGAAAAGCTCTTACAACATTGTGGGCAAGCAACAAGAAAACATTTTACAAAACCACAGTGGAATATAAGACTATTGCCATCTTAACCAACAACTTACAGATCCTTCCTGATTGCAATTGATAAGTTCTGCCAATAATTTTATAGAAAACAGACTTGTTTCACACTGCCCAAAACCCACTTTACGCTGTTTCAGCCCTGTCATTTTCCTGGCCCGGGAAGCAGAGAGGCAGAGGCAGTCCCAACTTCAAAGAACTTAGTGGTGTGAACACTGGACAGAAGGAGAAGAAAAACAAGATGCAGAAGGGCAGAGCAATTTATCCAAACTCAAACAGCAGGTAAATGGGATAAGTTGAAATAGATGCTAAAACACCTAAGGGAAGAGATCAAGAAAAGTTTCAGCTCTCACTCTTTTCTGTGATTCAAGACATCCTGCAAACAGAAAAAACAACCAAACCAAAACAGTCATTCTGCCCATTTCAGAGCTAATCATGGATGCGTAATAAACCTTTCTAGTGTTTGGAAGTATTTCCAAAATACCCCTAAAATAGAATACAGAAAGCATTAACAGCCTTATAATTATTTACAGGCATGTAATTGGGAAATTATTTGGCTACGTAAGCAGGAAAGTGATTTTGTTTGGTTCTACGCCCATGATATGGGTAGGCTATTCCACTTCAGCCATTCCATACCAAAAGCTTTGACACATTACGGTCTGATATGCTGATCTCTCTCATTTTCATTAATGCTTCCACTGGAAATAAAACTCCAGGACTGACACTGCATTCTTTTAATCAGGAAGATGCTGAGTTTTTCTGTGAATAGTTTATATCTAGTGTTCTGTGGATCTGTCAATCACAGCATCACAAATCAGACTACTGACAATTTTTTTCCTCATGCACACGCCATTTTAGGAACGACTTCAGTAGGAGTTTTGGCAATTTAAGAACTGCAATTTGGAGACCAAGTCATGCTGGGAGTACTGACATCTAGTTTAAGAAATGAGTTCTCTAACTACTACTCTGGCTTCACTTCATGTTGGAGGCGATTTTTCTGATGTAATTTTTTTCTTTGGTGCTTTTAGGAATGCACTTTCATATAGCTAACTTTCCATCATTTGTATTTGTCCTGTGTTCCAGTGTTATTAAATGAGATTCAGTTCAGAACTAAGGTTAGAAACAACAAACAGTGAAAGGCAGGCAGCAATAAGAAAGGGTGGAAAAAGCCCATTCCCTGGAGCTCAAATCTCTCTCCTTCAAAGGCAAAACCATATCCTTTTAAAAATGTATTTTATATAGGAAGCTATTGCATTCTGAAAACTGGATGCAATATGCTATTTATACTTAATTAGCTCTGTGTTTGATCCTTTCATTTTCCAGGTCCTTTTTCTCCCTATATATGTGCGAGTATAATTCTGCTTTTCTTAATGGTTTTAGATCCCTGATTTTGACGTACAACAAATACCTGCTTGATCTATCATCGTTCCATCATGCTTTTGACTCTGACTGAATTACATTAAAATAGTGAAAATTGGGTTCCTGTCAGACTTCCTGTCACACCTTAGTTTGTAAGTGAAAAGAAACTCCCACAAAAAGGACAAGAAAGAAAGAATGTAGAATTTAAATCAACCTTTAAATAAATACTATAAAAATGTGTAAAACTTCTTTCAGTAATACAGAAGGTCCAAACTTACACTGTAGAGAAAATAAGTTGAGTCTACAAATCAGTCTCTAAATTTGTCCTTGTATTCCTTGCAGTTGTTTGCTCTCCTAGCTATCACCACTTAGATATATTGCAGGATTTGCAATTATTTACACCAATGCAACTGGGAATCCAGTAGAAAAATGCAGGCGCTGGACAATTTCAAAACCAAGACCTTATAAGAATTGAGCAGAAGGACTGAAGAAAAGAAAGTTCCCAGCTTCCTCTGAAAAATACTCTTCTGGAAATCCTACTCAGTTTTTGTTTTCTTACACTCCATTTTACTTGCATTTAATTCAAAAAAATGAAGCCTGGCGGTGAAAAATGGCAAGGAAAATTTCTATACTTGTCAAAGAGTGAATATATTTGTGTATACATAAAAATACCAAAACTATTCAGAGTTACCATGACTATTTATATAAACAGATATTTTTCACTTCTTTAAACATACGTAAGTACTTTTTAAACGGCTTTGAAAGCTATAACCTGTGAAAATTAAGGTTAGCAGCTTCTAACTGGGAGAAATAAAACAGTATTTTCCACTGGAGGACAGAGATGACTGTGTAATTTCAACCTCTGAAGGACCTGTTGTTACTTAGTGTCAGAGATAGAATGCTGGAGCAGATGAACTACCAATTTAATCTTTCCGTGTTCATTTTTTTGTCTAATTTGGTTTGACAATGTTCAGACCTTATTTTCATATGTGGATAGAACTGGGTGAGGTTTCTGTGGGAATATATTGATGCTGGCTCATTTTTGTAATTTTTCTTTTTTATATATATACTTAAAATTGTTTCCGCACTGCCGGGAGTTTGGCCATTTCTGAATGATCAGCGGGGAACAGTTCTATAACCTTCTTTTACAGTATGTTAGTAAAAGACAGGCAGCATGCAACAAACTACAAAATCACATCACTAAAGATACCGTATGAGAGGTGGTGTTCTATGAAAACATGGATGTGGTCAGCTTCAGCTCAGTTCAGTCAGAGGCAAAGAACGACACTGAACAATAGTCCACACAAAGTCAGAGAAAACAGGATGGGAAACCACAGGGGAGGCACCATGCTGGAATCAGCCCAGGCGAAGAGAGGCAAACAGTAGAGTCATGATGAACGAGACACTGGAAATTGCACAGGGAATAAGGGACAAACAGACCACTGGTGGCAGATATGGAAACTCCACCTGTGGCAATGAGAGACATACAGGTGAGGTAGAAAATACCTTAACAATAAAGGGCAGAAAAGAACACAAGAAAGGTTTTGAGAAGGAACTAAGAAAGATCTAAGCTGAGAGGGGCACAAAATCTTTATGAAACCTTCTCAACCTTCATTTCTTTCAACTCACATATGCTTGTTTTCTGAAATTATGGGCTTGTTTTAAATAAAATCACGTATTAGCGATGCAAAGCAACTCTGGGCTACTGAAAAACGTTATTCTCATAACCCTTGCTAATGAATACCTAAACCAGGATCCACTCCTAAACATTACACTGAGAAGCCTGGTGTCAGAATTGCAGATAAGCTGTATCCCCTTACAATATCCTTTAATAAACAGTAAAATGCAAATTGTTTACTAGTTTAAGGCACAGAAATTACTTTTTAAAACCTTCCATTGAATTTAGACTAAAGCTTTAGCATCTAAGATCACCAAGAGCACATGATCACCTAGTACTGTAATATAGCCGGAATTCCTAAAGTAGAAAAACAGCGGCTGCTGATGGAATTAGCTTTCTACCCAAGCAGAAACGCTATTTATACTCGTGGCTGCATTTCTGTAGTAAGCTGTTAATTCAATGTTGTTAAGCAACAGTAGGATACTTTTACAGAATTTCTCTAAAGTAGCCAAGGCTTGATTGGAGTGGAATGGAGGCACCGAAATGGGACAGCTTACCTCCCTGTGGAGAATTATTATGTAAACGCAGCTCTTTAAACTTGGTTCCTGATGACCTTAGGCTGATCTAAAAAATTAATCAAGAAGCATAGACTATCTTTTGATTGGAAGGTGAAAAGAGACAACTGGAAAAGGGAGGGTCACTAGGGAATAGGCAGTCCTAAATTAAAATGGCAGATGGAAGAAACCATTTGAATTCCAAACTGCACTTTGATTCTACTAAGCAAAATTACATTAAGATTCTAAGATATTAACTTAACTATCATTCTCAGATATGCAATCAACACAATTTTGCTAAAAATGGTGCCAAAAATGGCATAAAAGAGACAAACCAGAATGAAGAATTGTTGTAGAAAAATGTTTAGAATACCAGGAAGAATAGGATAATGTGGATTTAAAGGGAGTGGGGAAGGGGAAACCTCATACCCTAACTTGTACTACTTTCATGACTGATGGTTGCTAACAGTTGATGCGCATATGGACTTTGAACACGGCTTCTACATGTATTCAAAGAAAGTGATCTCTGTAGAAGCAATCTGCTAGTAACTGAGCATTTTGACCTTCATGAAAGGTAGCAATACTTTGAG
Source organism: Rhynochetos jubatus (assembly GCA_027574665.1). Classification (NCBI taxonomy): domain Eukaryota; kingdom Metazoa; phylum Chordata; class Aves; order Eurypygiformes; family Rhynochetidae; genus Rhynochetos; species Rhynochetos jubatus. Next base: position 12,647,190 of record CM050655.1, read on the forward strand.
AGTTAATGGGATATGTCACAGAGCCTTCAAACCCTCAGGTAATGCAATTCTTTCTTTTCAGCACTTTTAAAGACTCTTCAGCAGGAGGAGAAATATCTTGTTAGCTTGGACTCAAGTTCTGAAACACACTCCCCATTAACATCAACTTCTTCCCCCTGGAACAGCCAACTGAGACTATTCGGAAGTCAAGAACACCTCTTTGAAAACATTATATGCAGGAATTTGCACATTCAAGTCATGGTAGAACTACAGTAACAACAAACATATTTAAACTCTTTCTGTGACAGTGCGTGTTTTCTTAGCTGGCTTCCTCATACTGCTTTTTCCCTTAACCATTCAATAAAACTACTCTGTAATATCTTTCTAGGACTTTCTTTTTTGTTTATGCATCTAAGATTTCTCCCTCTGCTTTCCAGGAAAGTTTGCTGCCTCTTCCTAGGACTTTTCCCAATGATTTCTAGTAATGCTCCTGGTGCTTTCTGGTAATTTCTTACTAGTCGTTTTCAGAAATATCCCCTGTGTTTTCTAAGAACTCCTCTACTACTTTCTACAATTTTTTTCTCAGCACTTTCATCAGGGAATCCTCCCAACACTTTCCAGAAATTTTTCTTTGGCTCACTAAGAATTTTCTAGGTCCTTTCTTGAATCCTGAGAGTTTGGTTTCTATAGTTTCTATAAATTTTACATGCTTCCTAGGAAATTTCCAGCTGTTTTCTACGAATCTTACATGTGCTTCCTAGGAGTCGCTGCAGATGCCTCCTAAGAATTTTCTTATGCTTTTCACTAATACTCCCAGTACTCTCAAGGAAATTCCCCTATGACATTCCCTAAGATTTTCCCTTTTACTTTCTAGGAATTACAAGTGTTCTTTCTAGGAATCCTCTTAATGCTTTCTAGGAATTTTCACACTACTTTGTAACCCTTATCTGTACTTCATAGGACTGTCCCCACGGCTTCCCAGGGATCTCCCCAATGCTTTCTAGAGATCCTCCTGATATTTTCTAGGAATTTCCCCCTGTTGCTTTCTTGGATTTTCCATTTCTGCTTTTAAGAATTTTCCAGCATTTTTCCAGGAATGACATAATATTTATCTACAAATTTTGTATCACTTCCTAAGAATCCCCAGATCTAGATATTTTGTAGAATTACCCAGAGCTTTCTTGGAATAATATTTAAGTGCTTTCTCAGAATTCCTGGATCAGGAGCCTTTCTAGGATACAGAATCTTTCTTAAAATCTTCTGGAGCTTTCTAGGAATTCTTGGATCATCAGTGTTTGTATGAATTTCCCAATATTTCCTAGGTGACACACAGAATTCCTTATAAAACTCATATTCCATATATCTATACTATATACACATATCTACACTATATGCATGCATCTCTAACATCGATATGATAGGCATACTATACATGTATTATATACCATACATACATAAACACACACACAGAGGATAATTGATACTCAAATACATCCTGACAAACAGAAGGGGAATCATCCCTGGGCCAGAAATATTGCTGAAGAAATCCAAGAAAGACTTGTCCATCTGTAGTATCAGGTATCTGAGCAGGAGAAATTCTCATTGAAAAATGCAACAGATCCCTTCTGTGTATTCAAACCAAACAGCACACCAACACAGTTATTAAACCACTGTCTCTTACCTTTCACTGAGAAGACGTAATTTCAGTTACTGGAGGTATTGGCTATGAGGCATTACAGGCTGTCCAACTCAGACAACAGAAGTAACCAAATGGCACCCAATGGTTAATAGAGAGATTCTCTAGCTTAAAAGAACATTAAATGTTTTTCCTGTGCTGCCCTGTCCCTTCCAACAATAGGCATGTGTTGCAAATCCACAGTAGCCCTACAGCTATATCTTAAATTTACTCTATTCAGCTGTCTAAAGACAGATCCTAAGAATTAAGAATCACCTTCTATGTCTTGCGCCAAGCAAAGCAGGGAATCTGACATAATGTTTTCCAGGTATCTGGGAAAATATTAGGCATGGTAATATGCTTCACAGTATTCATTGTACTTGTGAATAGGACAGTATGATAGACAGACCTTTGCTCTGCAGGTACTTCTCCCACTCACCTCACCTTTTCATTTTCCTTTTGCACTTTCTGTAGGAAAAAATCCCTTAGGAGCCCCCCATTTTACTAAAATCTCCACCCTTAGTGTTTCAGAGATATTTAGAACTTCATACAACACACTTGCACTGTGAGTAAGGTATGCTGTAAAAGAAGAGTACCACTCTGCAGCAACAAAGCAGATACAGTTGCTATTCTGGAGACAGAAAGGCTTGTTAGGCAGTAGAAGGACAGTACGTAAATTCTGGAGCTGGGGTTGAGACCTCCGTGAAGAGTGCGTTTATATACTCTGGTAAACTAGTATTAAAAATTAGCTTTGAACTTACTTTTTTAATTGTATTTTTTGTAACTGTTAAAGAAAAAGAAGGGAAATGGCAAATCTAACGTGAGTCGAAGTTTAGCAAATTAATTTTAACATCAGAGATGTAGATTTACCAGAAAAGCAAACGTTTACAGATTCTAACCAGGAGTTACAATTGATGAGAACAGTGGCAGTATCTTGCAGCTGGTTTTCTTATTCTAGAGACTAATAGAAAAGACCTTAATGCAAGTGTTAAGAATTGGTTTGATTCTGGCTGTTGGAACTTGTGTTAGGCATCTATATGCATTGTAGCCTCCTGAATCCTAAAAAGCAGAAAAATTAGACCTCAGTTTCATTCATCCTTAAGCCAGGTAATGCAGCTTCAAAGCACGCATCCACATTTCTACATAAACTCGACGTGGCCGGGGATCTCTAAATGCCCAAATATTTCTGTGTGAAGTTGACTGTATGTAAAAGAGAGATTTTCATACTCAAACTGTCAGTCAGATGCACTGATAGATACTCGCAAACATGAAACCAAACTTGAATATATTGTTGAGGCAACTAGGCAAGGTAATTACATACCAAATTCAATTCTTACATACACCTTGTTGTCTCTTGATCTTTAGATACTTATCCCACTGCATCTTGACATAAATCTTACACATACTAGCTTCTATTCTATGATCAGCCATTTAACTCACTAGAAGTCGACTTCTTCAGTGCCCTTAGGATAGTTCACAACAAAGAGTGGTCATCCAGTGCTGGAAATCCTACACAGATAACTCGTCCCCTAAGATATATAACTTAGAAATACCTGTTTGAACAACATCAGGGTTTTTGTCAGTGTTTTGGGTTTAGTTTGTTTTTTTTTACAAGAGTTACATCTGCATAGGATAAGGATTACTGAAAGAGGTGCTTAGCAGAAAGAGTGGGAATAGTCTCTCACAAAGAAAACCACAATTCAATCCCTGAAAAAAGAAGAGAATAATGGAATAACATAACATTTTATGGACAATGCACGAGAATTTTGATAGCATTGTATATGTACTATCCCTGCTGGAAATGCACATAAAATTGCATGATACCACTGAAGACGTGACAGCAACAGAGGGACAAAGATATAGTTTAAGAACCATGTCAGTGCAGAAAGCACACTATTATGGAAGGCAGAAACAGTTTTCAGGTCTTCCTTGTGCTAAAATCTACTCTTAGTCATGCCAGCTGGATGAAGTTACTCAAGCAACATACACAGTTCTGTTTATAAACTCTCCTTACTCATGTAAAAAAGTATGCATTAACTCAAACAAACTAAGACTACCATTTTTAGTGGAATTTGTGCTACTCCAAGAAAATGGAAAAATCTTCTTTTATCTTCTCTCTTACATCCTCTGATTATAGAAAAGTATTTCTTTAAAATGAACTTACATTTTCCACCTTTGGAAGGTAATAGAAGTCTTTTTTCTTCCTAAAACCCCTATTATATAACAGCTACAGATGTGCTAAGACAGAACTATCCACCTTGTTTTCTGTTATAAATACTGACATAAAACAAGCAAGGGAAGATAGAGAAACAAGCAGTTTTAACAGTTTACAGGTTCGTTTACTCCACAGATATTTCTGCTTTGGACAGAATGATGTTTCTTTAGTACAAGAAATCAAACTGCTTAATCAGTAGCTTGAAGATAAGAATTAAAAAAAAAAGTTACAAAATAAAACCAAAGCAAAGCAAAAAAGCAAAGCCTGCTGAAGTCAAGGAGAAAACTCAATATGACATGGGGCTTGGACTAAGACCACAATGTCCAAATCACTTAAGTTTGGTACTACTCAGTTGCAGTTGAAGAGGGCAGAATTTAGCCTAGCTGTCAATCACTTGGGAAAAAGACAAGACTGGAATACTGTTGCCCTATTCTATAATCCCCAAACACATAGTTTTCTTGAAATAATTAATCTGAAATACCAAAAATAGGAGGTACAGGTCTTGATGATCTTAAAGGTCTTTTCTAACCTAAATGTTTCTATGAAAAGCATGTCAATGCTCATGCATGGTGGCAGGTCAAGCTGATTTTCTAGGAAGCCTAGAGCTACACTCTATCACCTGAGTGTGTGCGCACTGACAGGAATGGTGGTGAGCCACTGCCACAGCTAAAGCTCACCCACTCTTTCACTGTCGGGGTCTTAGTAACCACAATATATTTTCCTTTGATTTTAGTACATACAATTTGATCCTATCAATTTATATCCTGAAACTAGCTGCAAATATACTTTTTTAGTGTATTAGTTACAACTCTTAACATTCTTCTAACAGTTCCCTTTTTCTTTCATATAGAAGTATTAACTGTCTTTATATGTCTTCATATCCAGAACCTCAATCCTCCACCCATACCAGTTCAGTGTCAGGAGATTAAACTCTTCTCAGAGCAGCCTGTAAGGGCAGCACCCACCACCTGTTCTTTCAATTGTCAAATAAGCATATTGCTATTTCTTTCAGGATGCACCTCAGGCTTGAAAAAATCTCTCTCTAACCAGGCCTATAGTTAGCCCATGGCTTTCACTCAAACACTTCTTCAAATTTCTCTCTTTCCATAATAGCTCTAAAACTCTTGATAACAAATAGGCTGCTAGAGGCATTAAGACCACAGACTTTCATGACAAGATCAACAGATGTGCTTTTCCGTAGCCCCCGAACATGTTTACGTCCCTCTGATCTCCACCTTTTTTTATACTCTGGGGCACAGATCATTGTTCTTTTGGACTGTGCATCACCTAATTTAAGTCTGAAATTCTCAGGTTGCAGCTGCGGAGGAAATAGCCGCTTTATTTCAGATATCACCAGCTGGATGGTTTTGACGAACCCAAGTTATTTGTGCAGTTTCAGAACATCGACAAAATTATAAAATAAACCATCACATTAGTATCACAGAAATTTACTACGTTGTCAGAATTTTTTTATTATACACCCACGCTCCCATTTTGTATTTGGGACTAGATTGACAGGTTGCTTTCCAAACCAACTAGTCCTGTGCTGTCATTTACAACCTGGAAACTTTTGGCCTCTATGTCATAAATCATAGGCTGTCTAAATAAATGTCAGAAGGATTAATATATATTGATACCAATAAAAACCCCCATGCTGTTTTATTGATGGAAAACACCTTTAGACGCTTTGCAAATTAATTCTTTCAAATTTCTTCTAAACTCATAGCTGGTTTGCTTTGTGTTTTCACTGACAAAAGAAATGCAGAGAATTATATAACGTACTGAAAGCTGTGACTTTCTCAGTCTCAAGAGGTGACAAAAGTAAGCCTTCTGTAAGTTAATGAATAGCTGCACACTATTGAAACTGTGCTTATGTAAAAGAGGAAAGAAATCAAGGCCTTTTGCCCATTGACTCTTACTGACAAGAGATCAGAGTACACAAGGGGAAAATCTACTTCAAAATTAAAAAGCAGAATAAACCTTTACTGTTACAGAATAAAATGGTTTCATGTCTTCAGGGTTTAGTGGACTATTTTCTTCTTAAGCCAGTTTGCTAATATGACGTTTGTTTTCAGTGTCCTGCAAGAAATATCACTGTTCTGAGACACAGAGCTCTGTTTGAAGGGATGGAAATGTTGGGGGCAATGTTGCAATTGGTAAATCGCTAGTGAAAAATGTATAATGGTTCCTGAGACTTTCAAATGGTGAGGTATGTAACTGCAATGAATATTAAAAAATTAACATCTAAGCATACGGCAACTCTTCTAATGTATAGAACCAGGGGATCCCACGCAAGGAAACAAATTACAGGAAATGAGGGATATTATTCTCCAGTTATTCTTAATAATAATTTAAAATAATATAATATCATAATATAATTCCATATTTGAAAGAATTCTTAATAACTGGAGAATAATATAATAATATAATATAATTTCATATTCTTCTTAATTGCCAGCTTATGAGAGAGTCACAAATGTTCTCCTGTGGCTTTGTTTTTTCTTCAGGTTTTTCCTTCCATTCGATCAGGTGCTTCCATAACAGAAATTGCTTTTTACTCAACTGAAGGAACCTTTTGTAGAAAGTGCTTTTCAAATCAATCTGGGTCTGAACTGAACACAGGCTTATTACCAAAATTATGAAAAAAATCCCTCAGTTAGACATTTCTAAGATTTTTTTTTTAAAGGACATGTTTATTATTCAGAGAAACATACATTTTGCCAAATTTTTACCAGCATTTTATTAAAAGTTTGTGAGTAATTCTAGACATACCTATTTTCTACATTGCATTCTATTTATTTATTCTATTTATTTTCTACATTGTTCCTATCTGCAGGATCAGTATGAGTCTCACACTCTATTCCAAGAGCTGAAGAGTGATAAAACCTTTCCACTTCATATGACAATTTTTTTAAAAAACGTGTTTCTTTCTCATTCATTAATGTGTCTGTCATGTTTTAGCTGAAAACACTTTTTAATTCGAGAGCTTGTATACAAGAGCCCCAGTAACAACTACTGGGTTGATTAATGCTGTATGCACATATCTAGAATTGTCATGATGAATCTCAATGTACTTGAACATTAATTGAACAATGTATTGCTAAAGTAATTTCTTCTTGCATTTCTTTGTTGGTCAAGTGGAACTAAATTGCATATTCTGAGTTACTGCACTTGAAAATGGTTGTTAAATCCAAAGGGATGGAAAGGAGTTTGGAGTTAACATATTAAGCACATTTGCTCTGGACATGATTTTAATTTACATTGCATTGCATTAATAGTTTCTTTTATGTTCTATTTCTCCACTGTCTTGGGTGTGAGATCTGAGTATAGAAGAGTGATTGTTGTGCTCTCAATTGTTTTGCTACAAAAAGTCAACTTTCCTGTTCTCTACTGATCTGAACTGAAAATATCATTCTTATTTTAATGGCATTTTACACACACAATCACTAAAATTAAGTCAATAAAGAATTTCACAGCATTCAGAAGACAATATTAACAGGTTGAAAGTTTCATCATCTGCTGTCTACATAACTGACAGCAAAATCTGTTTTCCGTAGTATGAACTGTCCTTTAAACTTTCTTCCCAGATTAAAGGGCATGTAAATACACTTACAGACAAATTCAGGCCCCTTTCTCATGGTCTCAGTATCAAGAAAGGGTCTTAGTTTAAAAGAAAATCATGTCAATGCTTTTTGGCAAGCACAGATCATCCCATTACACTGAGATGCTCAGAAGTTCCAAACGTGAATGAAGCACCTCTGCAAAAGGCATAATGGAATTGATTCACCTGCGAGGTCTTTCCTGTGAAGCTTGACCATGATTGCCAGCAAACCTTGAGACATTTTTCTGTCCACAGGATTCACTAATTCCCAGGTAATTGCTTCAGGTTTACTAATCAGCTAATTAACAAAAAACCCACACAAACACACACACACACACACACACACACACACGGCACATCGGCATTCAAAGGCTTAAAAAAATTTGTTAAAAAAAATCAAAAATCTTCAACTCAGATGTCATATTTCATCTTAGCATATGGATTTAAGAGTTGGAAACCCACCAACATTATAGACAGACTTTAAATACTTTCAAAAGGCAAATGTTCACAGAAATACTAGATTTCTGTGATTAGCAGCATAGCAAATGCCAACAAATGCCAAGATTTGTCAAACTGATTGATGATTTTTTTTTTTTAATCCCTAATCTCACTCAGAAAAGGACCTATATTAAGAATTAAGTCAAAGCACCTGTTACACCAGATCTGGCCCAAGGGTGGGACACACACACTGAGAGGATGTCTCCATCAAAACAGTACATAGAAAAATTAGAGGAAAAACCCCAAGAAATCTACTGAAGTGGAGGACCTTCCTATAGGAATAGAAAATAAATGACAATAGCAGAGCCTGGGCTATGTCCTAAGTCACATTTTATAATCTATATATCAAAATGGAAAGCAAAGTCTATAATTCCAGTGAAATATGTCTGACAGCTCTTCTTCAGAAAAAAAAATCCATTAAAATTTCAACATGACTACGAATAATAATAAGTATTTTCAAGTTTCCTTGTTAAAAACCAAGTATCTGTAATAAAACCAAAGTATTTCCTTTGTGGGTCAATAAGGCATTTCTAGTAAACAAAGGTGGTGTTTGCCAACATATTTTCATTCAGCCTGTGCATGGAAATAGTTGCATGTCTCATTCTCAAGTGTACAGTGAAGGCCTTCCCCTCATATAAACTGGAAAACACTGACTGGTCTGCTAGTTCGCATGCACAGACATTCTGAACGGTGAAGTTTTCACCATCACTTCTACATCATTCTTTATTCCATACTTGTTATCTTAACATGCATCTCAGCTCAATAGAGCGCATCCCCTAACGAGGGAAAAAAAAAATCCTCAACTACACACACACAAAAAAGCCCCATCACTGATTCTAAACCTTGGAATAATCTTGCATATTTTCACCTTGTCCATCTTCACAAAAGAGAGGAAAGCAGAGAAACAGTGAAGTTATTCTCACACTGTTCAGTTCATAACCCTTTCCACAGCATCTACGCCATTCAGTGATCACTGCCTCATTAAATTAGGCCCTCTATTTGCCTCTAATTCATTTCTAAAAGCATCGAAACAAAATGATCATTTATTGATCACATTTGTCCCTGCTTTCCTCTGCGAAAGACATCATTGTTAGCTTTCCAAGACCTCTGGCTTTTACATGCCATACTGACTTTGATACAATCATTTTGTTTGTTTTCATTATTATCACGGCTTAGGGATAAACTTGATAACACTGCATTACATGTCTTATCATTTGTATTCAACAAACAATTTATTTTAATGTTGCCTGCTGATATAAAATTTATGAATTGATAATGCTGCTCAATTTGCTTTCATTACTGAAAGTTCTTCATATACCTAAACCCATTCACTTTATCTTTCCATTGCACAGAAGCCATACGCTCAAACTCTTCCTTGTCATGTATGACTGAACAGCTCAGTCACATGGACTTGTTAATTCTCTGCTAAAAAATCTTGAAGATCTTCTAACCCAGTGAACTGAAAAGAAATATTGCAAGCTATCTCCATTAATAATTCTCAGAATGTTTAAGTTTTTGGAGAAAAAAAAAAAAAGGAAGAGACAAAGGTACACCAACACTCACCCACTTGTTTACAAGGATGTCTGTGGAGATTCAAAATGGAAAAAATAGCACACCGATGCCCAGAGGATAGAGGGAACAATTTTTTTTAATACCTGTGAAAGATTCCCCCCCACTCAATATGTATGAGTTCATTTTAAAATATTTAATCTTCTCCAAGTATTTCTCATGAGGAAAAAACAAACCAGCTTCATATTCAAGTTATCAGAAAGCATTATTACTAAAACTAAAATTTAGCCAATCAGTTTTGTAAAATTAAATGTCCAAATACCTGTATTTGTCCTGAATGTCATTTTTACATGGTGAATTAATTTGATATACGAGTGAGAAGAATGTCAGGCTTAGTAATGGAAGGTGTTAAACAGGTTGGCAGAGGTGAAAGAGATTGAAGAGACATGCTTAACATCACTGTGTTTCATAAAGCGATGTCAGATGTAGGAGCACTGTACAACACCAGCAATAGGTGTAGTAGTAGTAGTGACTACTGACATTACCAGTCACTACTAGTGAAGCCACACTAGTGAATACTTAATAAAAGCCACCCTGCTACACTCACTATGGACAGTCATTTGTTCAGAAGTATCAATATACTCTGCCTGCAGAGGTATTTTTAGTTGGATGGCATATCTAGATGTCTATTATCTGTACAACTCATAGACAGAGAGATATATTAAAATTTATTCTCAGCTAAGCTTCTTGGTGCCACTTTAATGGCAGGACAAATGTATTCCTTGAATACCATACAAACTGGATTCTTTTCGGCAGTGAATCTGCAGGGAAAGCGATCAATTTTAGAAGAGGATTTTTGAGGCTATGCTGTTGGACAGATAAAAATCTTTTCTCATTACCCCAGCTCTTCTGCTGTCTTATAAGCAATGTTCAAAGAGTCTTGTAGGAACAGAAGTTGCCTTTTAGTGATAATTTCAGTTCCTACCCAGCTATATTTAATTCTCAGATAAATGGATTTGAGGTTGAGGTGGTGATGTTTGGTTGTTTAATTCCAAATGAAATTTTAAACATGGCGAGGAAAACAGGAAAGTGGGCAGAATGTCAAATCAAGGGGGAGCAGAATGACAACCACGACAACTAACTTGTAAATTTAGTGGAGTCTTTCATTGTCCATAACCTGTTACAGATTTAGCACTTCCTTGGTGAGTGATTCATTTGCAGTATTTCACTACTCCTGTTGGCTGGTGACTTGTCTAAGGCTATGGTTTGACAATAGAGCAAGTCTGACTTTCAGAATCCTAGCACCAGATTGAAAATGATACAGTCAGAGAACAGTAAGCACCCATCTGCTGTAAACTCCTTCTATCGCTTTAGAGGGAGTTGTTTTGAGAGCTTGTGGGGATTTTTGTTTCTACTGTGACGCACACGGGTTGTTGTCAGGCCCAGTTCTGTTAGTCAACACCACTCTGATCTGATGTGGGTTAGGTGGTCTTCAGTAAAAGTACAGGCTGCTTGAGTTTTCTAAGAGTGCCCTGGGTGTTCCCACAGAAAATAGATCATGTGCTTGGAGTTATCTGGGTCATACTCATACTATTTTGAGACCTGAAAGTACACTGAAGCAGCACTGAGTCTCAGAGCCTGAAGTGCATGGTGCTGTGCCTATTTCCTGCTCTCTTTAACTACAGATTTCGGACCGGCAAGCAATGATGTGTATTCCCAACACAAATATTTGCATCACTCTACACGTATTTCTAGCATAAATTTCCTAGTTCACAGACCACTACAATTCTTATGAATATGCAGTTACCCAAATCCTCTGGAGGAACAATATGTAAAGACACAAAAAGCAAACTGGGTATGTTTCTCTCCTTCCAAGACACAGTAGTTTGGCTTCCACCTTTATTTATGCTATTATACATGGATGGTTGGGGTTTTTTTACTTTTGAAATTTCCCTATTTTCCCGTATATTTAGGAAGGAATACAGGTGTTTTGAGTAAGACAAGGCTAAAAAGTAAGCTATGGTTAGAGAAGAGTTTCTGAGCAAAAAAAGGGAAAAAAAAGAGATTGAAGAGCAGGCTCAAGAAACAAACAGGTAAGGATAAAATAAAGCGCAGCTACAAGAAAAAGGACGAAGTAGTGCAAAGAACAGCCAGAGGGAAGGAAAGTAGAGCTGATAAAAGGCAAGTGGCAGCAAGGAAGAATGAAGGTGACAAGAAAAATAGGCGTAGGAATTAAAAACATCTGAAAACATTAAAAACCCTTAAAACTCATCATTTACCGAAAGATCTTTCCAGGTAGTGTTCTCAGATCAGTGTCAATTTCCCTCCTTCACTATGTTTGGTGGTTTCCGTATAATCGTGTTACCAGCAACAGGAAATATTTTTATTTTTAATTTAGAATCTAAGTTCTTTCACACTTCTGTTACTGTTCAGATGGCCATTATTCCAAGCTAGCATGACAGAAAGAATTCACTGATAATTTAAATTTTCTATCTTGAATTTTCAGGTCTGAAGAGAGCTACGTACAAGGCCTATTGAATGTTCTATTAGGCTTTTTATACATTACATAGCACTTTTCTAATTTACCTGCTCTCCCTAAATAAAGAATTTTCTCAAGTCTTTGGTCCATCACCTATATTTAGACTCTTTTAGATTATTAGATTAACCCCATGTTACTTATTATATACACAATGGGTTTTATTTTTATGTAAAGTCTAAAAAAATTTTAGACCCATTTGTACTTGAAAAATCATTTAGTTAAGGATGAAACCTCAGATCATTTTAGTCTGGTCTACTTCAGCATGGTTTTGTATGGCTACAAGCATTCTTGAAATCAGTCAAATTACTTTTATTTTTAATCAGGTTAACAATGTACAGAGAATATAGAGACTGGTGCACATAGCTTATTTTCCTGATTCCTACAGTGACTAGAAATAAACTAGTTTGCTAATACCTGGACTTCTTCCTGTATTGTGTCGATTTCAGTTATTTTAACCATCATTTTGATTTTCAAAGTTTACTTTTGAATGAATATTTTTTAAAAAGGAAGTTTCGTCTTGTGAACTAAACTTAATTAATCAAATAAATCCTTTCTAGTTCACTTTAAAAAGATGAACACAATTAATATTCTCTTATGGCAGCAACTACCCACCTGACTTCCCCTAGAAATGTCACAGTAGATGACTTGGAGTCACCCTTCTGAGGATGGCTTTACAATGATTAATACCAGTTATTTTATATGTACTGTTCCACTTATGGGCAGAGCAGTATCTGTTATGAAGGTGTATATTTCTTAGCTGATCAAGTACAAAGGTACGCAACACCAATCAAAAGAACCAAAACACTTTCCGAATTATTGAGCAGGGTTTACATTCATGCACTCTGTTGTGATGTGTTCTCTTCACCACCACCCTAAAAATACACACTGCTTATTTGAAAACATTCTGCTAAAACAGCCAATGTGGATCTTCTTTCAGCTGTCAGCTGACACTTGCGATTTCCAGCCAAGATGAGAAAAAGCAACCAGTTTTGAGGCAAGCACTGTGATTTACAGCCATTTTAACTTAGTAAGATTTTGTTCTACTGCACCAGCCACCACTCTTTGGACACTCAAAGCATAATCTCCCTAGTCACAGAAATTAACTTCTGCAGATTATAATGGCATCTATTCCTTAAATTATTTTGACTTTCAGTGCAAGTAATCTCCCAATACAACCTAAGTTCCAAAGCACCACATTTATACCCCATGAGAATTTTTTGCTGACCTTCTTTAACAGAGGAAAACTGCTCTGTTTTTCCAGTCTCTTGGGCATTTATTCTTTCACCAAAAAAAAAAAAAGAAGGAAGACTATGGGAGAAAATCGCAAGCCTAAATGATACTAGTTGAAATCAAAGTGAAATTTCAATCTTTTTGGTCACGCAGTGCTGCTGCTGGAGGGCAAGTGCCATCATATGAAGGGTTGTTCTTCATTATTGTCATATACCAGGAATCTATTAGAAAGTCTTGTTTTACATTTTGTTAATCATAGGAACTTATAAAAAAACCCAAACAAACCAAACCAAAACAAACAAACAAAAAAAAAAACAACCCCACCAACCAAAACACCGAACTTCAAAATATCACCACTTCCCTGTAGCCAAATTACAGCTGTTATAAAATTTAACAAAGGAGATTACTTAACAAAGGAAAAGAGCCTGCTGCTTTTCTGTCACACACAGCATAACCGACAGAATACTAGAGCCTGACCCGAAGCAGAGGTCTCTGAAGTTCATCAATAATAACACTTGGCGTAGCTCAAACTGTAAGTCATAGATAAGTTGGGTCTCCCGATGGTACAGCTGCACTTCCTGAACAGACTAAGTATGTAACCTTCAATGACAAAACTACTATGGATGCAAAGGATACAGCAACCTTGTCAGCACAACAGTAGTTACTGCTTGATAGGAACTGTCATTACTTTTAGTGTCTAAGGCAACTGCAGTACATTAAAATACTTTGTGGATTTATGAAAAAGTTGGTCTAAAAAGAGTGAAAAAGAAGCAATGGCGTGGATTCACTGTAATAATTTGGAGAACAAGGTTTTCATGTGTAGCATCTTAAGAGCTAAGAGTTTACCATATTTTTTTTTCAGCCAGGCCTAATTATGGTCACAATTTAATGAAGAATTCAAGCTCTTATTTGTTTGTTTGGGAGGTTGTTTGTCTGTTTGGGTTGGGTGGTTGGTTGTTCTTTTGGGGGTCATCATACTCACATTGTAGAGTCATTCCCTGTCAAGGACTTCAATGAAAGAACAGGGAAATGGGATGGAGGAAAAGTAGCGTACCTCCTTTCTGCATCTGTGCACGTCACACATTTGCAACTGAGATGAAAAGATATGGAAAGGGATTGTAGACAGACATGGCCAGTGAAACAGTGTAACAAAGATAATTTACCCTTCCTAGTCAGAATAATAATCAGTTTTTCAGATGCCTCATTGCATTACAAATTAATTATCTACAGCTGATTTGCTCTTATTTTAATGAACAAAAAAAATAGTTAATTCTACATATTTTATTGTTCTGTATTACCATTAACACCTACATACAGCATGGTAAATGACAGAACATTACCTCCATTAGTGTTCAAGATTTATTCTCAAACAGACCAACATTAAAAAAAATAATTATCCAATAATCAAAATTATTCAGCAGCATGGTTCATGATTGTTTCTCATTCATGAGCATTTGGTTGATATTTGAAATATGAGCTAGTATCACTAAATCTATGGTTACATGGTATGCTTTGATTTTCTTTTGAGGCAAGATCAAGTTACTTCATCTAGGATTTATTTGCAGAAATATTTGGCATTTTCCTTTAAGCTGTAATGAACTTCCTGGATTTTTCTAACAATTAAGTCATTAGGTATATGTTTTCCAGGCCCCCAAACATATGTTAAATGTATTTATTCCTACTGAGCTGACATTTTAGCTGGATGTGTATGGAATCACCCCACTGAACATTCTGGTAAATATTCATCTCTGCTAAACATAAGTGGTAGCCTGGATGTCTCTAGCTGTTTTCAGAGAAATAAAAGAAACAAAAAAGTCCCATAAATATCAACAAGACACAAATTTAAATAAACAAAACACTGAGAAATTCTAACTATGAAAGTGTCTGAATGTTAGTATTTATTTTAGATGCTGAAGGTCTCTGCTCTCCAATGGTACTTCACAGAGTTTAAAAGAGGTTGGTTTAAATTTGTAACAGCAAGTAAATGTGTGAAATCTAATACTTTATTCAAATAATGAAACCTAAGAATCAGTCTTCAATTTAATGCTAAAAATAAAAGAAAATAAATACTGGAGGTTGTTTAGATCTGCCTGACTTTACCATATAGGCTGTGTTTCCTTCCTTATGGAATACCCCTGGCTTAGAATCATGGGCTTTATAATAGCACTTTAAATTAAACTTAATTCCACCTTCATATCCTCTGCACTAAAAAGAATGTTCTAGGGTTAGAAGCCATTATGAAATTTAAATCAGTTTGAATTACTGATCACGTTTCAGACCTATTTTAAATAACTTCTACAACATACACGTTGAAGTCTCTAGTGAGGGCACTATTAGATCTGTGGAACAGCACTATGAAATAGTAATATTATTATTAATAAACTAATAATAAATGCTGTAATTAAAATATAGAAGAATTATGCTTTCACCTCTCTATTAAAATTCTTCTTCATATTCTGTCCATTTATGGTACATCACAACGATTCAGCAGTAGCGTTGAAGTTACCTGTCCATATAGGCAATAAAGTGTCAGGCTAAATAGTTCTCCTTAACCACCAAGAGTAAAGGACACGACAAAATGCCCTTCTTTGACAGAATAATTGCAAATTTATGACATGTCACATTTTGTTGACAAATGAAAGCTACTTGAGAGGATTCCTTCTGATAATTACATGGTGTAATCAAATGATCCTGGCAGTGATTATAACAACTCTGACAAACTATTTTTTGTGTATAAGTCTCATCTGCATCTTAAATGCAGTCGGTTATAAGCCCTCTGGTTTGCTGCGGGCTTTGCCCTGACAGCGCACATATGCATAGCCTGTTATCCTATTAGCACCATAAAATCAAAGTTTCGAATGCCTGGACTGTGATGGAAAGTGCATCTCTCTTACAAAGACAGTTTGAGGTCAAACACAACAGTGGTTCAGAGACAAGAGCATGTAGAGATGAAAAATCTAATCATGGCTGGCAAACTCTATCTTTCTCCTTCCCAAGTCAAAACAACACACTCCTTTCTCAGTATTAAACCTTATTCTACCTATTTTCAGGAAATAAATGATTGTTAGGAATTTTATTTTAGGCTGCTGTTTTACTTTGAAGTATGGATGAAGTGAGATTCAAAATCATCACCCTTGTGCAAAAAATGCAACTTGCTAACAGAACATACACGAGACAGCCTCTTCTCAGAAAGCCCCAGAAGGTGATGTACCCAATGCTGTAGTGACTGTTCTGTCTTTCCATTGTCATTTCCAAGAATTCACAAACCACCTACACTACACAAATTCCTCAGAAATTTGAAAGATTTTTAAGAAATTAACTTCATAGGGACACATACTATTTTTCAAGCAAACTGCTGATCCCTGATACATGTTAGGCAGTCAGAGGTAGTATGGAACAATTAATAAAAAACTACCCAAACCCATACACCAGCTCTGTATATAAACCTAATCAAACTGAGTAGATAATAGGATAATTTTCCATCCTTTGCTACATATGCAAAATAGATTGTCAGGCAAACACACACCATATTTTATTGCATCAACATTATGCATTATGAGTTCAGAAAAGCTAAATTTCATCCTTCTCTAGTTCCCCCTAAAAGCGTGATATTCCAACTCATTAAGGAAGCAAAGGAAGGATGAAGCAGCCGTATATTGCCACAGGTTAGCACTATCAACTGATGCAAAGAAAAAAAACATCCAGAAAGTTACAGTGTACTTGATGGAACAACAGCTGGTAAAATATTATACAGCAATTCTCATGAGATTTACTGCAAACTAGTAAACCACAGAAGGGCAAAGGGCTGAAAACGAAATTAAACCAGGCCATACATCAACAGTGATTTTCTCTTCAGCAGCTTTGAACTCTGCAATGGATTATGCAGTGACTTCACAGCATTATGCTGTAAACATTTGTAGAACAGGAAGCTGCTAGCTCTGCAGATCTAAATTGAAGCCTTTTTAACCATATAGGAAAACTTTGGGAACATTAACTGTATTGTTTATTACAAGAAGAAAAAGGAATAAATACTGAAAGGAAACAAAATTTGCACAGAACTCGCTATAAAAGAATGTCCTTCATAAATGTTTTATGCAGATATCCAGTGTCTTTCAAAAAAACGACACCATTTCCTCAGTGATTCCCTCAGTGAAAGGTTGAGAGTTACAGTGTTACCCTTATTTAATGGAAGATATAGAAAATTAGAAGTTCATTTTTCATAAGGATTAATCTCTCTTGTTATTTAAAGTTGTTTGGTTTAGAACCGTCTTCCTACAGTCACAGTAACAAAAATGTCACATCTCCAGGGAATCGACATTCCCAGTAATGAAACATCACTCCAGAAGAGAACATCTTCATACTTGCAATATTTACAGTGAAATCCACAACACTTCAATATTTTATGTTCACTTTCAAAACTTCTGTTTTGCTCACATGAAAAATCAGGCTTGCAGAATTCCATCAGCTGAAAGCACCAGAGGTACACACTCAGCTGAAGTCAAAACACTAGTGACTTTCATTTTAACAGTCAGGACAGAAAGGTGACATACACATCCCAAAGTGGAGATGGAAAGCACACCAGACACACAACTGAAAATGAATTTAAGTGTCAGTTCATGCAACTGATATCCCCTCATCAGCATCGTGCAGATGTCCATAGTTCCACATGTGCCATTTATAGCTAGAATGTATTCTGTTATGGTTTGAGTAGTACAAAATCTCTAAGTTCATATGGAAAAAGTAGTTCAGGATCTAAACAATCCATTCACATTCACTGTGATACAGGAAACAGTTTAAAAAAAAAAAAATTCTAGGCAGCATCTGCAGTCCTCATTTTGCCCTACTGTCTTTTTTCCTTATCCCTTTTAATTTATTTTAATGTCATACAACATTTTAAGACACAAGATGGGATCATTCCAAAATATTTGTTATCTTATTAACCCATTTAATGGATTAATGCATTTGTTCTTGCTGTATCAAGTTTATATTCAACAAAATAACACAGTTAATCACATATTATATTGCACACCAATATGATTACACAAAACACTCCTGGAAGATGCTATGAGAGACCATAACGAGGTCATCTATGGGGAATACTCTTCTATATGTACTCCTTTATGTTACACATGCAATACTAGATTGGCTAAAGAGAATGATTACTTATTTCCACGTATATTCTCTTCATACAGCCAGACTGGAAAAGACATGGAAAGAGACATTCCCGTCATGGTACCAGCAATACTTTATAAATCCTCAAGCATTAAGATGCTATCTCACAGCGGAACAAAACAGCCAAAAGAAAGAAACTACTTGGACACAACTGTAAGAAACGCATTATTGTAAATAACTGAATTCTTAAACAGAAACCCCACGTAATTGCTGCTTATAAGTTATTGAACTCGTCCTTTTAAAAACTGGATATTTGTAAAGAACTGTAATAAATTTCACTCTAAAGCCCGATTTACCTTTAATTTAGTTGCTACAGAAACCTTGGGACTCAATAATCGGATGCTGTGCTATAAAAAAATAGGGAATCCACAGATGCTCACTGAGGCATCCAAATTCCTTAGGTAGCTTTGAAAATGTTGGCTTAAAACCACAGTTACTTGCTGTATCAGAAGACTTCTTGAAAGTTAAAGTCAAAATGGTTTTTAGTAGGATATTTCAAGATCAGGGTGAATAACCTGAATAACCAGGGTAACCTGGTCTCATTTGATAGTTGGCCTGTCTTTGAGCGAGAATTTAGATTCGAGCCCTTCTCAGGACCCTTCCAACTTATCCTGTGTTTTATTCTGTGAATTATTCTGTGATTTGTACAAATCGTTCCTCAATACATCTGTTGAAGGATGTGTGGACAGACAACAACTACATGAGGCTGAGTACATTACTACAGAGACAAACTAGGTTACAATCCAGATTGTATCCAAGGTAAATCAGCTCTCTCGAAAAGACACAGCCTGCTGCTGCTAAGAATGAATTTGCGACCTCAGAGACCTACACTGAGTTTAACAACAGATCACTGTTTAATCTGACAGACAAGTACGCAGACTTTTGCCTACACTGTCAACTTTCAGATTTTAAAAGAGGCATTAAGCCCCTGGCATATATCCATGTATGAGGGCCAAGACTTTAAAAGGAGTCTACTGCCCTGCAATTGCAAAAGAATGCAGACCTACCTTCAACAAGCCAGTGAACACAGGAAAATGAAGAAAAATAAAAATGCATGGCTTAGCTTCATAAGTGACAGCAGCCTTCAGTCTGACCTTTCACCAAGCTATTACATGAACCAGTACAAGGTGTCTAGATTTGTTTTTAAAGATGTTTTAAGACAATCAGGACTGTTTCTTAAACCAAAACTATTTTGAAAAGCCCAGTTGAGAGAAGATACGATATCACATGGCCTTGAGCTGTGCTTTCATGAACTATGGATATAGCTGGAGCAACAACAGAGTACAAGAGTAAATGGAGATACGGTATCAAATGTCTTACCAGATTTCTCAGTAGAAAATGAAAGGTGGATAGCAGGGATATTATTAATAGAAAATAGGCACAAACAATAAATCTTTCAAGCAACTGAGAAAATATTCCAAGATGGTTTGTCAATTTAGATCCTAGAAGTTATGCAGAAAACCGTGTTTTTAAGATTTTAAAAAGTCCTGCTAGGACACAAAAGGTTCACACTGTACCTTTTGTATACAATCAGAGCTCCAGTCTATCTTAAACTGCTTCCAGTGCCTACAGAACAGTGCATCCGATGGCAAAACTATGAACTAAGTGAGCTATCTCAGTGTTACTACTTTTGTGGACCTTGTCCTTAGAAACAGTAGACATGGAGTGGCAACTCAAGCTCTGCTTCACTTTCATAATGAACTTCAACCTCCAGCAAGCCACAACCATACCAATTCCCCTCCTACCTTACGACCTTTTTTCCCTTGAGGTAGTAATTAATTCTATGTGTAATGGAGGCTCTTTTCCAACATATGCCAAGACCTTAATACAAGCAATTGGCGAGATCTTCAGTATGACTTCATTGACTGTTAATCATTCACAACAGATGAGAATCTGTCTGCAAAAAGTATTTTACTAATTAACTTATGAAGAGTTAGCTGCTTGCAGTATTTAATATAATTCTTGAATGTTCCTAGGTGTGCATCTGAATTTCAATGAAACTTGTACCAATAGATGGATATTGACATTCTCATGAATACCAAATCAGTTCATTAGCACTTGCCCTGCAATAGTGCGTACCTTCTGAATTTATAATTGAGTGGCCTTCAAATGAAACTGCTGGCCACATACCTTTGGCTCCAACTACTTTTCATTACACTTCAAACTTTTTCACATAAAAAATGGAAAAGATGGAATGAACTTAAAAAATTGGAGGGGAAAGAAGAATTAGTGGAGAGAGAAGAGAGGCAAGACTGTCATATACCACAGATCTGCTTACTGCAGTGGGATTTTGACCGAATTAAGAGTACAGTACATCTGAGAACACGATTCAAGTCTGTGAAGGGTCTATCAAGAAAGACGAATGTTTTGCACTTTGCCACATAAAGCCATTAGCTTAGTAATTAAAAGAGAACTTCAGTCTTTCAAAAATGTTTTACTCGTGCAGCACTAACTTCGTAGGCTTTAGCAATATACATTAAACTCCTCCCTGCTTACTATCTGATACCACCCCCGCTCACAGCATTCTTTAGTCAGGTTTGGCAGCTGGTGCACATCAATTTCCTACACACACAGTTCCCCTTAGCGTAAAATGGGTCATAGCCAGATCATCTTCAATATTGCTGTTAACGTTTACGCTGCTTGCAAAATGGCAGTGAGGAAAAATGAAAGCTAAGATGGAGGCCAGAGGAGAAATACAGAACCATAGCAACAAAGGGCTGCTGTTCTCAACTAAATACGAATGTATCTGAAAGCATACGTTAGCAATTTGAAGAGACCAAAGACAGCTGGGAGAGTGAAGGACAAAGACAGGAGCCTACAGTACTTAATCAGATCTTGAATGTGAACTTAAGCAGTGAGAGTAAAAAGGATTGTAGAGATAGAGGAGAAGAATATTCTTTATTCTGTTCAGATAAATGCCACCTTATTTAAAAGAAGAAGTAGGTGGTATGTAAGAGTAAGAAAGGATCAAATAAAGCTGAGCTTCCTAATGATGGTTGAATTTTCTGACGTCAAATAAAGAAAAATCCTGGGATGAAAATTCTTAGTTATGCCATTAACTAAGAGCTGTTATATGGGTAATACCCAGAGTCCAGTAAGGTGAAATTGTTTTTGTCAGAGACTGATCATGTCTTTTCCCTCATCCAAAGTTTCAGTATATTTCAGTCCCATTGATACCAACTAGACTAGAACATCATGTAGTGATGTTTTAAATAAATTGAATTGAACTGTCATGTAGAGACAGGGCAAGGGGTGACAGTTTTAAAATGAAAGCAGGGAGATTTAGATTAGATAGCAGAAATAAATTCTTCCCAGAGAGGGTGGTGAGGCACTGGAACAGAGAAGCTGTGGATGCCCCATCCCCCTTGAAGTGTCCAAGGCCAGGCTGGATGAGGCTTTGAGCAACCTGGGCTAGTGGAAGGTGTCCCTGCCCATGGCAGGGGGCTGGAACTAGATGAGCTTTAAGGTCCCTTCCAACCCAAACCACTCTATGATTGTATGATCATTCTACAAATTTAAAACCAAAACAGAATAGCAATACAAATACCAAAACAAAAATATGCAAATCTATAGGATTTTAAGTGTGAACATTTATACTTTTTCTCTCTCCTCCTCATTTTCATCATAATCAAATTTGTGTATGCAAGACCAAGTAGTTTCAATGCAAAGTTGACTTTTACTTTCTCTCGGTGGAGGCTATTTTAACACTTGCAAGCATCAAAAGGGATTGCTTTCTTCCAGCAAGACGTAGGAAATACCCTGTTTAGTAATGGGATGCAGAACCCAGATTACCATTGAAATCTGTGTTTTCAAAAGGTAAAATCCTTTCATACTACTCAGGCAGTTTAAACAATCCTCAAATGCACAGAAAGCTCATGGGAAGGAGAAATTCCTGGCCACAGGCTCTCATTGTAATGGGGAATGCTGAGATATGAATATCTTCTGAGTCCTCCTTTCATCTTTGCTTAGGATCCACTAAATGTTTAGTGCTAATGTGAGAAATCAGGGTGGTTCAGGAAAGTGCTAATTATTCCCAAGTTCAGCACTTGGGAACGGAGAACCATAGTCCTATCTTGTACATTCACTCAAGTCTAGTGAGGAGAAACATTCTTATACAGGGCAAAATCTGCCTCATGTATTGGCAGCATATAAACAAACACCCATCTGAATTCAGAGAGCCATTTGCTTAGAACAGCTGCTGGTTGAGGGCAAAAGTATTTGAAAAAAAGGATAATATTTCCATGCTGTAAGATACACCACTTTTAAGAGGATGGTTCTAACAGCCTGGATGCTAGCAGATTTGCATATGATTCATACACTTCAAACAGTCCTGCATAAACAGACACATTTATTAAAGAATAGCTGCATAATGTTTCCATTCACAAGGTTTTTTTATTTGCTTTTGGGGTTTTTTTCCTTTGAGGGAGAAAATTTCTCAGTTAAGAATGATTTTATTCTTTCATGTGCAATACCACCAAACTAATTTCCTCCGTTTTGGACCCTCAATATGCAGTCTAATTCAGCAGCATCATTGAAGTAGCCCCATTTTAAATGCTTCTTACTTGTGTTGAATTTTATAAGACCAAAGGGACTTCTTTCTGTTTAAACTTGTGTTCTTGGAGCCCTGGTTCATTTTACTTTCACTTTTAATACTGCTGATGCTGTCAAAATACAATCCTCATGCCAAAAGCTGAATTCCTATAAAGACACACAGTGTAGCTCTATGACACAGGGAGGGCAAAACACAAAAGTTAGAAAAGAAGAAAGAAAAAAAATATAAAATGTATTTTAAAGATATTTCCTAGTAAAAATGGCTAAAGAATTGGAATTGGACCTTTTTTCTTTTCTTTTTTAAATAAATGAGACAAAATGGTTCTGCCAAACTTCACTATGTCAAGGCTTTGTCAATTGCAACAGTTCTAGCAGAAGTTTTATTCCATTTAAATATGGACTTTAGTGCTTCTGCTTTATGGCAAGAAACACAGATTACTGTGTTAGGAGTACTGAACAAGTGGGTCATTGTACTTGCACTACACCTGGACCAGATACAGAGTAGATGTCTGGACTGCATCTATCCCTGAAGCCAGAAGGACCCTGAGCTCTGGTTTAAAACTACATGCAAAGTTAGCCAGCATTAGACTGGCTTTAGCTTTCCTGCTAACACATTTGAAGTTGTGTATATGTTTAATTTCTGCAGTGGTGTACACCAGAATCCAGAGCACTTCACAGCACCGAGGCATAAGCCTCCTGCAGAAAAGTTGGATTTCACTCCATGAATTGCCACCTATTCAATTATCTTGGGTTTGAGGAGAAGGTGCAGAGACAGTGGACGAAGGGAGTAGCCATTTTCAGTTATGTCTTAGACAGTTATCTAAGAGCAGATAACTGCTCTTATCTAAGAGCAGCCAAAGAGAGTTGCTTATTAGAGGAACATGTGCATGGACCTTTTTATTTAACTTTTGGTGCCCACTGTGTTGGTACTTGTATCTAAGCTGGTCATCACAGGCTCCCTTACACTGAGTGTGATCCAGATAATAAAGAGGTGCCAAGGGTTCAATCCTAACCCATCTAAAAATAGACATTAACTTGCAATCACATGAACTGCGTCACTGACTACATGGGCCGCCTAGGGCACCTTTCTCAGATGTGCATACATCTTTCTTGTGATATGCACTCCTATTTATTCAGAGGAATCCCACCCAAACGGTATCTGAGCAATTTATAACCTTCATGGATTCACCTTTTTGTCATCTACTTTAATGCCAATCAGTTCATTCACTCCTCTTGTAGTGTCTGCAGACTAGCTGCAATGGCTAAGGCAAACAAGAAATCAGCTCTCTCCAGTGGAAAGCCGTGCTCTTTTTATGCTAACCTTCCCTTCCTCATACTATCTTTTTTAATCTCTTGCATACATCTAGATCACAGACTCTTTTGAAAAGCAACAATTTTTGTACTGCATGGAGTTCTAAAATACAAGAAATAGTATAGAGTGTTCAATTGAACAGTCTGTCCAAATCTTTCTTAAGGAACTGTCTTGGTTTAACCATATTGAGCAATGAAGCACCAAGGAGCTGCTCACTCACCTGTCCCCAACCCCCAGTGCAGGAGAGTCAGAGAACAACACAAGGAAGCTCGTAAAGCTAAGAACTATATAATAATGTAATATAAATTAAAATTATAGCGATACTGCTAATACTAACAATTCTAGTAAATAATTAAAATAATAGAAAACAGAACATATAATAGAATTGCTCACCACCTGCCTACAAACACACTATCAGGTCCTGAGTAGCGAGAGTCCAAGCCCAAGAACCTGCAAAGTCAGAGCCCCAGAGTGACACCACCACCAGGAAAAAGCCAGTTGACCCACTAACAACTGCTCCAAGAGCTAGCAAAGAAACTAACCACCCAGCTATCAAGCAAGACCATGTCTTAACGACACCCCCACCAGGCCACTTCCCCCCTTCAGAACTGTGAATGTGTACTGAGCATGAAGTACCATGGAATGAAATATTCCTTTCCTTGGCAAGCCTGGGCCAGCCATCTGCACTGTGGAGAAAATTAACTCTTTTCTGCCTGAAACCAGCACAGAAACTAATACAATTACATGGGGAAAAAAAATCCATTGACAAATGCAAATAGACATGAACTAGGTGAATGGATGGTGTTTTTTAAAAAAGCCTTTTTCATACTGGCTTTATTAAAGAGATATAAAAAGAAAAAGCATGCAAGAAAATCAAACCAACATATGACAGTGTAGCTAACACACAAGTGCTTCACAAGACCAAAAATTTGCAAGGTAAAGCTTTCTATAGTCTCCCAAGCAGCCAAAATACCTTCAAATGGCTTTCAGACTCAAGAAAGAAAATCTGGACTTCCAACAGTCCAGCAAGAGACAGAGCTGATTCACTGTCAGACACTCTGCAGATACCGAAAATTAGCCACTTAGAAGAGTCCCAAATGCGCTGCTCAGCAGCAAGCATGAGGATTTTGTATCTGACAGTCCAATGAAACCAGTCATTCAGTAAGAAAAAGAGCTTTAATGACCTTTACAAAATGTCCCAAGCTATTTATACATTTTCCCTGTTTCCCGCTTTCACTTAAGGTGCATGCTTCCACTGCTGCAGGCTGACACTTCATAATCTCTCTCTCCACAGATTCACACAGATTCACAGAGTGCTGGGGTTGGAAGGGACCTCTAGAGAACATCTAGTCCAACCCCCTGCCAGAACAGGATCACCCAGAGCAGATCACACAGGAACAAGTCCAGGCGGCTTCGGAAAGTCTCCAGTGAAGGAGACTCCCCCACCTCTCTGGGCAGCCTGTCCCAGTGCTCTCTCACCCTCACAGTGAAGAAGGGTTTCCTCACGTTCAGTTTGAACCTTCTGTTTTCCAGTTGATGGCCACTGCCCCTTGTCCTGTCACTGGACACCACTGAGAAGAGCCTGGCCCCATCCTCCTGACACTCACCCTTCAACATACCTGCCTTTCTCTAAGGCCACCAGTAAAGAATGTGGTGAGGCACTGGCACAGGTTGCCCAGAGAAGCTGTGGATGCCCCATCCCTGGAAGTGTTCAAGGCCAGGCTGGGTGAGGCTTTGAGCGATCTGGTCTAGCGGAGGGTGTCCCTGCCCACGGCAGGGGGGTTGGAACTAGATGATCTCCAGAGGTCCCTTCCAATCTAAACCATTCTATGATTGTATGATTCTAAACTTCATACTTTTGCTACCTTCTGTGAAAGGTATTTAATTTTTTATCATCCTTCATGATGAATAATGGGTATTTATTATCTTGAAAAGTTCTAGTATGCATTCAAACTTGCAGCTTAAGCTCATCAATAATAGTAATTCACACTTATACAGCACATTTCATCTGAAGAACATAAAGCACTTCATAATTGCCAAATTAAGTTTTACAGCATCTCCCAAAGGTAAAAAGTATTTCATTCACAGAGGGCCTGGTCTCGATTGCAAAATGTTACCATGTCTGCATGCTGTTTATTGTGGGCAACCATGAGAACCAGCATAAACTTTAACGGCAAACTGTACATATATATTTATATGAAGATCCATTCGTTGTGTTCAGCACCGCACTGGAGAAAGACTTCTGCATGTTAGGGTATCATTGTGCTAAACGTAACAGATCAGTCTGCCTTGACAGCAATACTGCAAATGGAGAGTAAATGTCGGGTTTGTTAATGCCTTTTTTTTTTCAGTCTCAGTTAGGAGGCTACCAGTAGCTCGTTTAGATCTGCTGTCTTTATCATTAATGATTATTTTAAGGTTTTCGGAATTAGTGAGAAAACTGAATCAGAATTAATTTCCACATGTATGCGACAGCACCAATTTTTCCTGTCTGTTCTCAGGGCTGTAAGTAAAATGTGCATCCAATCTTTGGGGTAGATGACACTTGAATCAACAGTTTCTTAGAGCACATTCTCTTTTTTTTGTAAGTGGAGAAGTACAAGGGGGGATGGGGAGAAGCAGGAAAATTCCACGTAAGAGTTATGTCTACACTAGAAAATTTCTAGAGCCAGGAACTGCCACCATTCACCTACAGAACAAGAGAAAAGAACAACACTGAGGGACACCCAAGGAAAGGGGAGAGTTTCAGTGTAATAATCATGGCTCCAAGAAGGAATAAAAAGGAAAGAAAGCATTCAGTTGAACTCTGATAAAAGCAGCCCCAACAGATCCCCCCCCAGTCTCTCATGTTCCATGCTGGGTTGCGTCATTGCTGAAGTCATGGAGTAGGTCTGCAGCTAGACACCTGTGTACAGAGTATGGGGTACTTCCCAGTTTCCTTTGCTCTACCAAGGCTTCACCTTCTGGACAGACCTGGCCCGGCACAGGGCATGGAAGGGAGGGGGAGTACAGTAAATGATGGAAGCTCCCTGTGGGGTTCTATAAAGCAAGACTCTAGATCACATCCCCAGAATCTGTACCTGGAGAAAATTAAAAGAAAGGGAAATTATTTAATTGGAAATGGATAGCCTGCCTTTCCAGAAGTGATTGCAAGAGCTGTTCACTTCCATTTGACCATAATATTGTCCATAATCTTAATTTTACCCTCTACACAATATTTTTGACACTACATTTTTTTGTACAGCACAGATGTCTCCTACACAAAGGAGCCACAGGCAAGCACCACAGCAGTTAGAGTAAACATTTAAGATTTGGTAATAGTCTTTATAATTAAATTTTCTTCTTCCTCTCTGCAGTACCTCATTTAAGTAAATTACTAAAATGTTCTTTGCATCTATTTTTCCTGGACAATTGTTGATTTAAGTAGGTAAACACCTACTTGTGCTACACACAATTAAACTCTTTCCTACCCATCTGTGAAATAGCTAGAGTTTTCTGTGGATTTTCATGTCACAAAATCTATGGCAGCCATAGCAACCTAAAACCAAAGATATAATTGCAAGATCTAGAAACATCACAAAGGGTCAGACACACAGAAGTGTTCCTAATGATGGCTAATACAAATAATTTCCAAGTTGGCATTCACATATGTTAGGCTAGGATTACTTTTAAATCACTGAATCCTGATATTTTATGCAGTCTGAGTGTCAGAGCTTTGGAGTGTCATGTTTCACTTGAAACGTCATTTCACACTAGAAAAGGGATATTTTTCATAGTTATGCATAAAAGATGTCTCTTTTCCATGGTAATTTATGAAGGAGATTAAACCTGTGTTAACTTTGCTGTGTAATCACTTGATAGTGCTTTCCCACACTACTGTGGTAATGAAACACAAGATGTTCCAAAATGAGAGTGGGTTTTACACTATTACCAACCATACAAGATTATTATTACTTGTTGCCTTAATAGGCAGTTCTTGTAATATCAAATTTAGCAGACATGATGCACAGATCTGCTATCTTATTTAGATCACTGATTTAGTTTGTTGACAAATGGCAACTCTCTCTCTCAAGGGTTCTTTTCTAGCTCACCACGCCCTTGGAAAGGAGTATCAGCAACCCTGTTTCCACTAGTGAGCTCGAACGTAAATCTAACGTAATAGCTGTCAGAGTGGCAAAGGAGTGGGACGTTGACAGGGCTGTACCCTGAGAATATTATACCCAAAGTATATCCTAAAAATATATACTATAAACTATTCAAATAAATACAAAAGAGCTAGAGAGTGAACACATGCTGCTCACAGTGGGATACTTCATAAAGAATATATAAAAACTATTTGGCTGTTATTATTTAGCAGCACATAACAGTACACCTAGAGTGGGTGCCTGTTATTAATACTCTGATCACTCTGTAATTTTGCCAATTTGCGCCTGAGCATAACTGAAGAACAATCCTAAAAAATCCATTCAGTCTAAAAAAACTGACATACAAGACATTAAAAGTAACTGCGGTGGTATAAAGATGAGGCATTAAGTTGGTAAAATAGAGCTGTGATTACAGAACGAGCCCTCTGTCGATGTGGTAAATCTGTGAAAAGAAGCAGTATTTTGCAGTTCAGTGACCATCCAGTGTAACATCTGTACTGCCTCCAGTCTTATCAAGACAGACACGAAGATGCCACAACAGAAACACGAGGCAAGTGGGTGAAAGATGACAGCCATAGAGCCTCTGCTTTCTGCAGCAGGCACATAGTCATGCCTGCTCTATGACAGCAGAACTGTTGTTAAGTGAAGGAACCACAACCTTGGAAGAGAACTGAGAAGCTGACTAAAACAAGGATATCAGTATAATTAAGCCTAAAGGGACACTTGCTTTGTTACGTCTTCAGTCTGCCCTCAGAGAATATTATGTTGCACATTTGCAACAGAAAACTTGGAACAAGAGAAAGGAAACCAGTTTTATTTGCAGAGTATCTTGTATTGCATGCAGTCTCTTGGTTAAAAATTCATAAATCCTTAGCTCTCAAAATTCTCAAGCAGTCCTACTTTCAACACACTTTATATTCAGTTGGCCTTATTCTTAAAAACAACCAGTAAAATTCCACTCTACAACCTATCCTGCGCTAAGGGGTTTTGCAAGCAAAACAGCTCCCTGAATCCTGGGTTACCATCATTTACAATTCAAAATGAGAAGTTTCTGCCAAAATTAGCTAGCTGTTAATTATATTTCAACAAATGGGACTCCAGAGGATGTGGAGAAAGAAAGGAAAAGTGTGAAGATAATTATTTACGTTCTTAATTATTTATGCAATGTCAGAGCAAGCATTAAAAAAAAAAAAGGAGAAAAAAAAAACCCAAAACAAAAAACAACATACTAGAGAAGCAAAAGATTGGCCTATGCCCTGAGGTTCTTACAGTCTCCAAAACTTAAGTGCAATCCAGTGCAGCTTATCACGGCATCCCTGCAGGGAAAACTGAAGCTGAAACTCAATGAACAGCCAGGAGATAATTATTGTTATCGTTAGTAAGAAAATCTAAATTCACAAAAAATTTTGTGGAGGAACCAATAATTTTCATGGACTTTAATCAATCTTGACTCAGCATTTATTTTTGAATTTGCTTTGTTTTGTAACACACTGACACATTTCAATTTGATAGTTTTTAAATTAAGCCTTTAGACGTTTCAGTTTGAAACAACAGGCTTCATTTACAAACTGACCTGAATTACCAAACAAATCACCCCAAAACATTTTTCTTCGGAGGGAAAAGACTGTTTCCACCTGACCTTAACAGACAGGAGGCAGGGGAGAACAACAGAAAATACACAAACACACAACCATGCTGTTCTAGTTCCTTTTCCCTCATTCTCCACTTTAGCCATTCATTATTCATCCACATCTACTAATTATTCCATGAGAACTTAGCAGCTAAAGTGTTCGTTACTGCTATGAAGATTACTATGGTACTGTTTCTGGTTTACTTGTAGAGAACTGATTTAATGTTTTACTGCCCTTTGAATTGCAACAGCACTGGAATAGCATAATATTCATATGCTTTGGTAATTCAGTGGCTTCAAGTTGTCTGATCAAGTGCTCCCTGAGAGTCTAAAGAAGATGATAAAGTTTTAGAAATTTTAATACATAGACTTTAAACAGCTTTATATCTCACAACTAAGTTAAAGCTAACATTGCTCCTTCCACAGGTTAAAAAAAGTTACGTAACCATAGTCCACCATACTGAAATAGGGCTCGTTGCTATGTTTTTCTGTTATCCAAATAGCAGGAAATAAGAATCTGTTTAATGAAGTGTAATGAAGTCTAAATATTAAGAACCACGGATAACTTTTCTATGTAGCTATTTTTCACATATGCAGGTCATATTGATGCAACACATCCAAAACCCACTGGTGGTAAGCTGTGCTTATTTACTCTAGTTATTGTTTAACAATCTTTTTTCACATGGAAAAGCAGGACTATCAGTAAATGTTTGCAGACAAAACACTGGAAAGGTACAAACATTTCTATCAATTACATTAGCCTTTTCCTAATTGCAAGTTGCATCCAATAACCATTATGGCTCTGGGGTTCCCCTGTACAGCAACATGCTTTGTCCTACACATGGGATTGTTTTAGAGCAGTGCAGAGAGAAAGAAAGGGAGAAAGCTACCGCGGCTGCCTGCTAACAATATGCATCAGGCAGCCTATTCCCAAATACTAGAAATCACACACCTATTACAGCATGCTCTTCACACTGCCTCACCGCTCATCCACACAGACTTTGTTGAAGGGAATCACAGGGACTAAGTAGCCAAAAACGTAGGAGACACATGGTATCATCCAATATTCCCTATAGAGAGATTCTGTACAGTCTCTGATGTTTGCTGAGTGGCTGCTTTCACAACTCTCCCAGCCCATCCAAACTCTCTTCGGTGTTCTTTGTCTGTTTGTCAGTTAATTGCTTTGAATTTAACCCCTACTTTTACCTTTTTAGTGTTAGTGCTGTCTCGTGTCCCTAATACCCAGTCAATCACAGATTACGATATGGCAGACTCCATTACTTCTGTGAGAATTCATGACCTCCGCAAGCAACAATATTACAACTGACAAATGCAACAGTAAGTAAATCTATCTACATGCTGATGTATGGACATTGTCCTGGAAATCCACAGCTTTTCACAGAATGAATCCAGATCTCTAGAGCCGGGAGATATTCTGGATACAGAATACTCAGAATCTGCATCTCATGCGTGCTCCTTCACATCTGCCTATCTTTATAATTCTTGAAGAGTCAATAAATAGCGCCTCACCCTGCAGATTGCTAACTGCTGCCAAAAACATTGCTATTCAGTTCTTCAGCCAGTTGCAGCACTTAGCAGCACACATAACATCTCCTTTAAACAATGCCAATTAGTATTAGTGATTCACTTTAGTGCTAAAACATAAGAGATTAAATATCTTATTATTTTCATTCTACCTAGTGCAAATGTAAAACTACTATCTGATTGTTATATCATAATGTAATCTCAACCCTTTCCAAGATTCTCATTAGTCCATAAATTATCAAAATCTGTTTTCATATTCCAGAATTGAGTTCTGCATTTTCTATTCATACATACATAACATTTACACATACACTTTCTTTTATTTTTATATATATATTTATGCGTATTTTATTTATATGTATACACCCACACTGCTTTTTGTAATGCTACTGGCACGTTGTTCTCTCCTTAAGAGAAGGGCTAAATAAGGTAAAGTTGATGTGAAATTCTATAGACAGATGCAAGACAGGTTGGCCTGCTTGGAGACAGCTGAAATGTGTAGAATCAAGGTTAGAAGAAGATACATTAAAGATCTCAGCACCAAGCTAAGGTGGCTACATGACTTCAAGTCAAATCAAGATGCTGTCTGCCATACAAGACAGGCTTACTTCCACTCCACCATTTAATCATTTGCCTCCTATATGTTCAGAATTCTCTGCTATTTCTGTACTTGTTATTTGCAGAATAATCTCTGTAATAACACAAAGATTATAAATTCCTGGTCTATCATTTCCTACTGGATTAGGGCAAGTATCTGATATTCAAAATTTGAGCTATACTGGCTACCTTTAAATGTATTCCAGGGCAATATGGCAGACTGAATTCCTCTGTTTGGAAGCTGCATACATTTTTTTTTTCTCCTTATCAATTAGCATTTTTGTTGTGCTTCCCTGAGCCAACCTTGAACAGTCGGAAGTTTATGACCTAGCAAATTTCTTCAGTTGTATTTCTCACATGTGCCAATAGAAGGCAGAGAAATATGATTTGCTCTCTAAAGGAAATCTCCTGAGTAATATAAAATACATTGTACCCACTGCACCAAACTGCAAAGGGCAGTAAATCATCTAAAAATTTAAAATTTTTAAAGAATTTTTTAAAGGATAATTTACAATCCAATAGGTGGCTACAACAGTAGCCATCTCAACAGTATCATAATATAAAATAGCACTGAAAATGTTCAACATCCATGTAAAGAGGTGGATGACAAGATTTTTAGAATTTGGTGAAAATTCAAAACACTTCTTTAGAAATGTATATTTTTCAATTGTATACACAATATAGAGAACATGTTCAAGTCCTTGAGTTAGCTGGTATCTAATGTTGCAGGAAATTAAAAAAGGTATGGTTGTTGAACTGAGTGCATTTGCCTGGACAATTTCATCTAGAGGAGTTTATGTCATCTTACACAAATCTTTGTGCTGAAAATTCTGTACCTATATTATACACAGGCAGCATTCTCAGGTGGCCCAGTGACATATGGGAGATGCATTCATTGATGGTTTCCTTGTCTGTAATAATATGTGATGTATGCCCACTAATATGCTGCAAAACTATCAGAGAGCTGGAGTACTGACACAGTTAAAAACAAAAAGTGTTTGGACCCAGGTCCTTCAGGAAACACCTATCTCTTTAAAACGCTGGACCAAACCACATGGTGAGTTTCAGAGATGTTTGCTGTTATGCTGAGTAACAGTTCATATAAATAGTTTAGCAGCCTTGTATAAGACAGTGTGGGAAATGCTCACTGGGAACTTGACTAAAGTCAAAGGAGAAATGATCCTAAAGTTTTCAAGACCAATGTCACCAAGCAGAGCTATTAGTAGCATTCACTTTCTCTTAATAGGCACAAACCAGGGCAAGGAAATACAGTTTAACTCTGCAAGAACTTCACAGAATAAGTCATCATAAACAACTGTATTTGTCTTACAAAAAGTAACCTAAAAAATATGAGTACAAAATATGAGTTTGGTACACCAGCTGTTCAGAAGAGAGTAAAAAATGCACTGCTATGTACTTTGAAAAATCAGCTTTACTGACATAGAGATTTTGAGCAAGAGCAGCTAGTCAGCTAGGCTTTTATTTGTGAAGCTTATGCCAGGATTACACAAAAGATGAGCCTTAGTCCTACTAAGTTTTACTTCTGAGGTACCGTGCTTTATTATAAGCAAGGTGAATTTGGGTTACACGAAGAAACTTAGATTTCTGTCTCTGCAGTGGCAGTAAATCCAGTAAAGGCTGATGTAGGCATACACTCCCACAATAAGCGTATTACAGAATTTGATTATTTTTTTTCGGAGCAACATGGAAATAAGGAATGTTTCTTTCCAAGATCCAAAGGCCCCTGTTGAAAGAATGGTATTACTACACAAGGCTGTAACAAAAAACAGTCCAACAAATACAAAATAGTGCTCCTCTGGCAAGGAGCACATGTCAGGAGATGTTCTTTACTGCTTCAAACCTGAAAGAAATCCAAAATTTGGAATAGAACTTTTTAGAAAAGCAAATATGAATGACTGTACCTAGACAGGAAGATGCTTCTCTTTGAATAATCTGTCCTGAAAATCTGCATTCAAACAATTT
This sequence comes from Rhynochetos jubatus, assembly GCA_027574665.1. Lineage (NCBI taxonomy): Eukaryota > Metazoa > Chordata > Aves > Eurypygiformes > Rhynochetidae > Rhynochetos > Rhynochetos jubatus. Next base: position 12,681,371 of record CM050655.1, read on the forward strand.
CTTAGAGATTTCAGTACATGATGCATCCATAAAATGTTAAACAGACAGGTCCATTGCAGACTATGCGTAACTTAAACTGTAGAGATGAGCACACTTGCTCAAGTACCTATTACAAAGGAACATTACAGGTATGTTTCATGAGAGCCATCCTCACAGAAAACATTTTTTAAAAAACAGCATTGCTTATCATGGATTTATTTATTTTTGCAGTTATTGAGTCTCCACCTTAAAATTTCAAAATTCTCTCTGAAATCATCAAGCCTAAAAATTTTTTAATGGAAAGTAAGGTTCTTAAGAGATCCCATTCCTCTGGGACCCAAAGACTTTAGAAAAATAGCCCATAATTGTGAGTTTCATAATAAAAGAATTGTCAAACCCCATGATATAAGTAAGAGAAATATTAAGGAAAGGCCCACAGGGAAATGAGATGCCAAAAATGTAATAGAGAAAACAAGGGCAAAAACATCATCAGGGAAAGAATCTTACGTAACTTATGGCAGTCTGACCTTAATTGCATTATTTAAAGAGAGAATAAAGCTTATTGGTTTTACACCTCAACCCATAAAAGCACTTAAATATACAGAGGCTTTCTAGCACACTTGAGTAGCCCCAGTGAAATGATGTCTCTCTGAATTCTGGTTATCAGCCCTGTTAATTTTTAGATATTATTACGTACTAAAATCTAGCTCACTTCATTAAAACTTACAAAACTCTACAAGTATTCCTTTTCAAGCGCTAAGGAAGTGAACAGTCTGGCCAAACATACATTTGTCTGGAAGATTTACATCCCACTTTGTACCCAGGGAGTACAAAACTGTGTGATAGTCCTGGGTAATGGCATTGCATGAACGGAATAACAGCAGCTTCTGAATCCAGCACTAATAGTCACAGAACTAAAACACATCCGCCTCTGCAGCTGAGTATTCCACACTGTGCCCTTCCTGCACCTGCCACACACACAGGCTGGTTCTGTCTTTCCTATCCTTATTCCTAATATAAGGTACTGTCCATACATTCTTTCCTCATTCCTGAATTATGAAATATACATTCCACATCATGGTTTCCTTGCTGTCTAATGCATTTCATGTGTTTCCACAGGGTATTAACCAGCTGCATTCAGTACACACATGAATTCACTTCAACAGCTTATTACTGTATTAATTAATTTTTATTTTGTCCTTGCCCTAGTCCCAAACCAGTACTTCTGTTTGCAATGGCTAACCTGTCTTTGCACCTTACTTCATTTGTACAAGGTTTCTTATCATCTGCTCAAACACACTGAGCTGTTCCCTGCACCTTACTTCTGCCATACGGGCTCAGTGCAATCCTAACACAGCATCAAGAGGGCAGGAGAAAAAGTGTCACACAACCTCAACCAGGACACAAGCAGGTTTTCAATCATTCTGTTATTAAGACCTGGTTAAAAAAAGGTACAAGAACCATGCACTTAGAAGCTCCTCAGTCCAGAGGGAAATTACACCTTTTGAAATATCCATGTAAGTCATCATATCCATCATCTACAAGGGAGTTTCCTGATTCCATAGAAAAGATAGAGGCTTCAGCCCTTGAGTTAGTACTGACCTCTCTCCAGAGGTCTCTAATTCAGAATCTGCACGTTATTACTTACTCACATCTACTCACGTCTAAGCAAACATTACTACATTTTTCACATACTTGTAATTATAGTCTTGTCCAATGCCTTGCTTTTATTTTTTTAGGCCTCTCTCTCTGGTCACACAAAGGTTCTTTTTGATCTCATTCTTCTAATTCTGCTACTGCAGCAGCACAGCACTAGGTTTTGAAAAATCAGTAATATCTCTGCTACTTTAGTGAATTTTAAGTCGCTGCAGGGTGATTTTTCTGTGGTGCATGCCATGGTTAATTGCCGTAATTCTCTTTCTTATATTATTTATACCCTCACATTACAGTGCCGTAGTTCTAGTTACACTTAAATTAGATCACTATGGGTCATTGGTACACCTGCTAAACTGGAAGTTTAGGTCAAAGATTAGAAACTAAACGGGACTCTTAGATCTTGCTGGCAGTTATAAAATTTGAACATAGAATCTGTCATCTTAAGAGAAAGTAATTTCCAACACTAACATAATTTTTTCCTTTTTGCTCTTGTAAAAATAAAAGGAGGCATTTTCCCCACTTTAATACTATTGATTGTTTTCTTTATAGCCTCCTCTGGCTGGTCATTTCTAATTCATTTCCTCCAGTGAAGGCTGCAGATGTTCTCTTCATTCGCTATAATTAAGCTCTCATTAACCCACACACATTTACGCCACGTGTTGCACTCTCCTTCCATGAAGATATAAATGACTCTCTGCCCATTAGGCAGTGACAATAAAGCTCTAGATAACATACTATATAATATGCTGCCGGCATTTCAGCTGCAACTTCAGAACTTCTGCTCTCACTGACAGTGCCAAACACTACCTGCTCCATGGGAAGACCACCCCCAGCCCAACCCCTGCACAATGGGAGCAGTATTTTAACGCTCTTTGATTTGCTTATCCATAACAGGAATTTAAAAAAAGGGGAGGTGGAGGAAGAGAGAAAATGACAAGCCTATAGATAATATGACTGGATTTTTAGATTCCTTTAAGTTCTCTGTCCATAAATGACAGGACTAAAAGAACATGGTGGGAAGGAAGTGGGGGAAAACAAAAAATATTGTAAGCAATCTAAGTGTGGAAAGACTAGAACTTGTAAAAAACCTCCAGAGCTGCTTCTCTAAAGGAAATGGTTGTATTAAAAAAAAACCAACAACAACACACCAAAACCATTATTCATTCTATGAAAACTAAGGAGATGAAATTCATCTGTTCAGGTTTTAAGTTTTCCATGTACACAGTAATAGATGAGGTGCAGTCTCCTCTCTGTACTTTATCCAAGACCAAGTATCAAGCCTGTGCTGCATAAAATGCCTTCCTGGTCAGTTTAGATAAGGTTTTTAATCATCCCAGCTCTGCAGGTAATAACAATGGTCTGCCTTCCAATGGTCAGTCACTGGAAACTGAAGCATCTACTTGTTATGTTGGTCTAAGTATGAATTCAATTACTTTCAATTTGATGAACTTTGCTAAAGGCACTTTTGCAAATCAAGAATGTACCACAAGGCTCTAATCTCCTTTGGTTTATGCGCTCCTTCTCTATGTATGTACATGCTGGGCCTTGAATCCATTCATAACAACTTGCATACAGACTTCTCCAGCTTCACAGAGAGATACCAGTGACAGCACGACATTGTATTTTTGCTGTCATATCAGATAATCCTGACTTTCTAAAATGTCTTGGAAATACAAAATGTATTGAGATATAAAATACCATAAAAGACAATGAACCAAAATAAAACTGAGCAAAAATTTGTAATGTGAAAATGATCAGCACAAAAAAATAAGCACTGTGATATGCAAGCTTCAAGCCTGTGTCACAGCTCTTCACAGCTTTCGGTTTTGGGAAAGTCTCCTCTGTGAATTTTCAGTATCAACTTTTCAGTTTCTATTTTATTTATAGGGCTGGTAAAAGGACAGAGAGGTTCATCAAAACAAAGCAGCTCAAACAAATCAAGGCGCACATGTGTCTTTTTGCTGGAGAAGATAGAGAAGGAAACACTAGACCAGAAAAATCAGGAGATTCTCAGGGCCTGCTGTTATCATTGCCTAAAACCCGTGCTTCCTTCTGTTATGCCCGGATTGAAAACCTAACACACCCATTCCAACATTGCCACCCGCTAAGTCATTGCAACTACATTTTAAAGGAGCTTGTTATCATCTTAAAGAAATAACAAGGATTACATTTTCTCAACTTCAAAGGATTTAGGAAATGTTTTGCTACAGCCAGATTGGGTTTTGTTGCAGCCAGACTGGATTACAGTATTTCTTTGTTTGCAGATTTGCCAGCACCATTTTTACAGACCTTGCAATAGGACCAAAATGCAACAAGAAAGAAATCTCCACTTGGGGGAACAGAATGTCTGCTATAGCTGCATCTTATCAGCATTTTTTCTCACTGTAATTTGAAAATTGCTTTCATACTCTTCATTCAAGATTCTGATGTGCCTGTGACTGACACATTAGAATGAATGTCCTAAATTATATAGTTCTTACTGTTTCCTAGACCAAATAAGTACTGGATACTGGGAACACACAAAATGCCAGAAAAAAAGCAGTTGCTTAATTTTTTCTAATGTTACAGAATTTCTTTCTTAAGTATCACACAAGCTTAGCCCATCTCTATATATTTCAGAAGTGCTACAATAATTCATAATCCAAATTAAAATCCAGTTCAAGTTGTTGGGAACTGCTGAAAACTAATAAAGTATTAAAAACTAATAAATTACTCTAGCAATGCATTGGAAAATATAGAAGAAAAAATACTAATTTACTGGATTTACTGGAGTTGCCCTCACTTGAGGCAATTTGAATTTTGCAGGTAATTTGAATCTCATAGTCCGGACTTGGAGTAAATTTCTAGCTTAAGTCTATTGCTTGGGACAATATTCAATATTATTTTACATCTTAGAATTTGGTGTTATATTTCTCTGCAATGTTGCTTATGCCTCTGCAGAAAGCTTGTATCACATTCCCATACGGACAGACTTGCATTTTACACATACTTTACATGTACATAAGTGATTGTAGAAGATGCAGAGGGAAGAAGAATTTGGTGCCCTGGGTCTTATTTTCGTCTTACGGCTTGTTGACTCCAGAGCTATACGAAATTCACACAGAAACAAAGTCACATTTGCAAAGGATTATGTAAAATCTCATGAACACAACTGGAAGAATTGGGTGTCTTCCTTTTACAGCTATGAGTTTACATGTGTTTGAGAAATGGGACTCCATATCTATTAACAGGAGTACAAGCTTCCAGTGGTTTCCTCAGCATTTGCCCAGATAGTCACCTGTGTTGCCTTTTTTTTTTTTTTTTTTTTATATCATTTGAATATACCTGTGTATTCATTGCCAAATTGACAGTGTAAGAAATTAAAGGCTGAAGTTCTAGCTCTTCATTGCGGGTGAAGAACACACCACAGTGTGTATACAACAAGACGCTGCCTTGTCTTCCTTCTCCTTGCAACATGTGGGATTAATCTCCTGGTATAAATAAATCTTGGCAGAAGCCCAGGCCTGCCTGCCACATGCTGAGCTGCCAAAGTTCTAGGAAGCTGGCTGATAGCAGAAGCAGGTTGATCAAAGAAATTATTTCATTAAAATGGTGAATCTTCTCTACTGCTCGGTTCTCCTGAGTCTCTGTGTTATGCTGTATATGAATTTCTATTGACAACTTTGCGGTTCCTATCACATCCAGATTCCTGCCTGTCTCCCATTGTCATCCAAACCTACAATTGTGCTAGTTTCCTCACAAGCTGTCACAAACTAGCAAGTTACCTCAGCAAGAAAACTGGATCACAAAATTGAGGGGAGGGTGGGGGTAACCTCCACTTTCTACTTCCTTCCTGCAGCACAGATGTGGTATTAGAACCTTTGTCATTTCACGCACACCTTGAGGATTGCTTTCTGTTCAGCCACAATCCTCTTGATGGCTCACAGTGCCTGCAGCCTGACCCTAACTCCAGTTCATCTGCAGCGAGCTTGCTGGCGCATTCACAAACTGCTATAAGTGTGGGACACTAGCAGTATTGTCTACTCAACCAGCTTGAGATACTCACCTCTCTAAACTCGAGCCCAGATACCGAAGAAGCTCTAAGCACAACTTTTGTGATGCTATCATAAGCTTACTCAAAGCAGACCTTTCCAGTTTGCCCAAAAACAATGAAAGAAGTAAAAGTCTGAACTTCAAAATATACCAACAGAAATTGGACTCGCTGTACTAGGTTGCTAGAAACATTCCCCCTGTGAGTGCCAATATTTTGTAATTTACAGGCCATTTCCGACAAAGCAGCTACAATTCTGTCATGGACTATAATTCAATGCTGGGTGGCAATGACAAATGTAATCTAAAGTGCTAATGTAAATGCTCATCACTGGGGCCAGTTTAAAGAAAGCAAAAGGAAGTGCTTCTGGCAGACACGGCTCACAGCAGGGCTGGAAAGCCAGAACTTCACAATGTAACTGACTTCACGGTGGACAGAAGATTCTAGGTGCCTCCTGTGCAAAGGCACACATATTCTGGATCCCGTCATCTGCTCTTTATCAGCCGATGAAGACAATTCCTGAGGCATGTGCCTACCAACCACTTATTTCATACGGTTCACCTGATTTTTTTTTTTTTTTGTCTTTAACAAATACAGAACACAAACATATCTGAAATAACAGAAAGGGTCACACAAGTATTGTATGTTACCATGCCTTGAGACTATGTTAATTACAGTTTTTCCCCCCATTTTCACTCTGAGCATTTTACACATCTATAAAAAGTATTCACAACAGATATGCAAATATGATGCTTTGCATGATTTATATTAAAATCTTATCTGTGTATCAATAAAAACACAAGTAATTAGAAACACAGCTCAAGGTCGCCATTTAGGGTGTATTATTCCACTAAAATTCCTTCTATTTGTCATTTCTAGTTCATTTCATGGTATCATCTCTTTAACTAAGAAACTACCAAGTAACATTTGCTTTTAAAATAGGGGTGCTTCCAGGCCAGGCTGAAAGCTACCTAGGCAACATCTATGGAGTAACTATCACTAATGTAAAGTGTTTTGTTTCCAACTCAAACTACACAAAAAGATTAATCCAGACCTGGAACTGACTTAAAAAGAAACTATTCCACAAAGGAAAATGCACCTTACTTCTTTTTCTAAAAACATTTTCTCTTGACCTGTCTTCCACCTAAGTTAGCACTTCCAGAAATAACATTTCCATGGTAACTCTTCTTTTGCTTCATTTTTAGAGATGCTGAGGAACCTCAGCTGCCACTGATATCAAACAAATCTGTGTATGCGTCACACCCCTGAAATCCCTGTCGCATACATTTTCCAGTACAGGTGGTCATTTTTTGTTTGTTCTTTTTCTTTAAATTCAATGCATATCTGTCACAGAAAAGTATTTGGGCTGCATAATTAAAAGTATATGCATGCCTGATGGTTTACAGAGCTAGTAAGTAGAATAGAAACATGCTCAACTCTCAGTGAGAAGATGAAGATAGTTAGACACATAGAAGCTTTGGAAAATGCTGCTAGAGATGTATTTACATCTTTCAGGACTAAATACGTGTAGAAATATGACCGCATATTTCAGAACAGGGACAGATCCTAAAGTAAAAGATCAGCACAGCTATACGTTTATGGTGGTAAGCTAACACACTTTTTAATACTATGTCCTAGTATTTAACTATATAAAGCATAAATTACCACACAGCCTGGGACTGAAGAGTGACACCAGTGGCTATAATAGACAGGAATTGACAGGAATTGCATTACAGCATTTCACTCACAATGTAACATCCCAAGAGGTCCTTAACCTTATTCACACTTATTCAAGATATTTTATTCTTGAAAAGTGGTTATGGAGTGTAGCAACAGTATTACTTGGTTGTCATGACACAAAAGAATGCATTTTGTAAACGGCAGATTAAGTACGTATTCATATGTGGATTAAAACTGTAGGTGATTTGCATGGCAGTTCCCGTAGATATAAGAAAGCACAAAACTTGGGGAATTCGCTTATCTCTTAGGTAGTTGGCAGAGTGTAGATTAGTTTCATTTCTTTGAAAATCCATAGAAAAATGGGGAATGAGAACTTGTTCTTATAATGTATTCAAATTCCTATGGAACTTTTGGGCAAGACTTCTGTTATTTCCAGTTATCAAAAAATGAACTGAAAGTCTTTTTCCAAAAATCAGGACAAAACCCCATGATTTACTGAATGTTCTGTAATATTCATTACAAAAATCACCCTTCTTTTCCCATATTTAAAAAAAAAGAAAGTAAAAGAGGGCTGATTATCATCAAAAGACAATAGCTGCTGCCAATCATGTTCCAGACTGTATTCCACAAATTCCTCAAATATCACAGAAGGACTGAGTCCACACAGAAATTAAGTCTTCTTTCAGAAAAAATTCAGGGTGAGACTCTCATCACTGAACAGGTTTTCTTGAAGGTTTTATTTATGAATTTAAAGTGAAGGTTTTTGTATGTGTTTCCTTTTCTTATTGGGGGGGGGGGGGGGGGGGCAGGAAGGGGTAGGGGGGTGTTGGTTTGGGATTGTTTTGGTTGGGTTTATTTGTGGCTTTTTTGGTTTGGTTTGGTTTTGGTGGTGGGTTTTTTTTAATGAAGGATGAGTTATTGGAAAACGGAATGTCAACATCTAGAAAACATTGTATTTCATTTTGTAGGCTAGCACAGCTCTTTTCCTGAATAAAACAGATTAAAAATTAAGTAAATTTTGCATTATCTTTACCTAGGTTAATTCAGCCTATCATCATGCCCTGTGTTTAACAGTACCTGTAGATCTTTTACAAGTATCAAACAGGGGAGGGGAAAAAAAAAACCAAACAAAAAACAACACAACAAAAAACCCAAACCAAACACAACTGCATCCAAAGTGGTATTTTTCAGGCCCTGAAAACCTACTTGCAGGTTTTATCTGTAAAATTAAGACATCATTTGACTGCTCTGCCAATACTGTAATTTTTATTATAATTTTATATTGAAATGCATGCATATTTCCATCTACAGGACTATTACAGCATCACAGAGTACCATTATTCAGTAATAAACCACATTCTTTAACCATCTTGATACATAATAGGGGTAAGTATCCTTCTTGTGTCAGTTCTGGAACTTTCTCCCTAGATGACATACATCACTGATATGCAGAGATACTTTTAACGTGCTTATTTCCCTTTTCTATTGTTTTATGAATATCTTTGACTGGAAAAATATATTAGGAAACAATTCAAGAAAATTAATAATCTAAATGAGTGACTGAATACTGAAAAAAGGTCTAATGGATATCTTTTTAAATTTTTAAGCATCTTTTCATAGAATACTTTTTATTTCTGCTTTGTTTTCTTTTTTTTTTTTTTCCTAGTGAAACAATAATAATTCAATTTTGGATACTTAAACAAAATTTTAAGAATACTTATTTTGGTGCAATACTCATCGTCCACCTGGGAATCTCAAACAATATTCTATAGGTCTAATTAAACTGCCTGTATAATAACATGTGGGGCACCGAGTTTTATTCCTCATTTACAGTTAAGTTCATTTCAGAATATATTCCTGTTCCAGCATTTAAAAAAAAAAAAAAATCTGTTTTGAATTTCTTTAGGTAGTTTTCCCCAGTAGTTTCAGAGGCATTTACTCTAAAATAAGTTGACATGCAAGCAATTGTATGAAATCACATTACTCTTAGACCACTGTGGACTTCCCCCGCACACACACACACACACACACACACACACACACACACACACCCCAAGCAACCTCTGAAAGAAGTGTGACTTGCATGGCAATCTAATGCCATTTCTGGTATTTTCCATGGTGTGGAATGAGTGATTCACCACAGGTTAAAGACTCTGTGCAGTTTCCCTCCCTGCTGTTTCATCCTCAGTTTTTTCCTCCCTCACTGTATCTCTGCTTGAACCAGTGTGATTCATTCTCTCGCCCAGACCTCTTTCTCTCCTCCTGCTCACTCCCCCACCCCTTTTGCCTTTCATCTCCATCCCAAACATCATCTGCTACTTGGGTCTGTATCCAGAAAGCAGAGCTATGACTGTCACAAGAGCAGGCAGAGGTGGGCTGGAATCATAACAGACAGTAGAGGGTATCTAAAGTGTAACAAACAACAAATAGGATACAGTCAAATAATTGATTTCAGGTGTGCCTAATCTAGTTATCAATTTCTTCACCCTGCTAGCCTCTGCATGCCAGACTGCTGCCCACTCACCTCTGCTCATCAGATTTTTCCCTACTATAATTTTATAATGTAATACAGATGATACTTTAAAAAATTAGAAAAAGAGTGAGCATTTAAGGGTTTTTAAACTATAAATTTCACAGAACTGGGATGGTGAGCAATCAGAAAAATAAGCTCAGAAAACTAGAAAATAGGGGATTGAGGCAGCAGACTGACACAACAGCTTGTGGGAAGCTCAAGGTACAGATTTCTTTATCTGGATTGTCGTCAGCCAGATAGGGAGGATATTTTATTGGACTGGGCCATTAGTGCACAGCATTTTATATTGGTGGGTATGACTATAGGCATTCTTTGTTAAAAAGAAGTTTGGGTAGCAGTCATAATTCAGAGTGCCAGATACCAGAAATCAGAGCAGTGACGCTGAACAATACAATGCAGAATACAAGCACGTATGCCCTTCAAAGTGCCCCTGGAAATCCTCTTTTTATTATCCCGCTACTTTAAAGATACCTTTAGAAAACGGACCGTAAATTTTTGAGAAAGGCCGAGGAAGGCTATTCTACTCCATGTACAGGAAGTTAGTTCTGTCACTTCTTCCACAGAAGACCTGCTCTAAAATAATGCCTCTTTCTTTCTTCATCTGATATGGAACAAACACAAAACTCTGAGATAATGAAAAACACAATGAGGGATCCATGACAGAAGAGAACTCTTGCAGCAAAACAATGCCGTTGTCAAAGTTTATAGAAACAAGAATATACATGTTCTGCTAGATGCTTTAAAAGTCTCTTTCTGAACACACCATTCCCTAGGGGTGAGAATTACATTTGCAAGTTTATCCTGAAAGATGTTAGATGTAAATTATATTCCTCTGTATTTATTGTACTATTTGACTGCAATGTTGAACAGCCTGGCGCTGCAACTTCAACCGCTTATCACACTCACACCAAAGCACAGAACTGCAGCAATTTGATGAATTCCCATAGGGTATTCAATGTAGTTTGCCTTACTAAAGGAAAGAAAACCCACAGTTATTGTCTACCTTGCACTGTAAATATTTGCTATAATTGATATGTTCCTGTGTGCATCTTGGCTTCATTAACAGAAGCAGCTTGACTTGCCACTTTTTAGGTAGAAGAAAGCTTAATAATTGTAGCAAAAATCTCCATTTTCATTTCACAATAAAATAATAAGAATGTGAAATAGCAGATCAAAGCAAAGCTTCCTAAGTACACAATACACTTCTGTAGATCAAATGATGCTGTGCTACTGATGTGATACAGCAGTCCATAGAAGCACCGTAAAGCCTATGAAGGAACTGACAAATTCAATTGTAATTTCAAATAAGCACGTCACCTCTGTTACCATAGAAGTTTCCTTGAACTTTCAGGCAATCCTTGAAACAATAACGTCACAATATATTGTTTCACAATTGCAAATCACAAAACCAATTCACTTCACAATAACTGTTGTTAGAACTTTTCTCATTCTCCATGTTTGTAGTTAGTTCTACTATGCCCATAATATCCTCGTAACATTCATGCAACAATAGGACACTTGTCACACCAAACGTAAATTTTAGCTACAAGAAAACTGGGTACTCGGGATGTGTTTGTCTTCAGTCCCACCCTATGTAGAGAATACACGGACCTTCAGGAAGGCTGTTTTAATTTAGTAACCAGATGTAGTAATGAGAAACAAGTAGATCAGGAAAGGGTCCATGTGAAAGAGGCAATCACTAACAGAGGAACAGCCTGCAATTTGATCATCTCTGCCACTAACTGCTATTGAATATCACACTCTGCGCTCGCACAGAGGCAACATGCTAGCCTAAACAGCTTTTATTAATAGGCTGTTAACCTGAACAGTGCAGACGTATCCAAAGATGTGCCCTCACAGTTTTCCTGTGCCTGTGTTGAAGGGGATAACAAACCCCATGTTATGTAACAACATAAAATATGTTGATGTTGAGAATAACGAGCTGACCTACCCACACAGGATTGGTCATACTGTGCTAACAGAGACTCAAAAAGCCAGGAGGGTGGAGAGGAGGGGGCGGGGCATGGTGGTGGTGATGTACTTGGGGACATACATAAAATCAGCTAACACAGTGCTATTTTCATACTGAATTAATGACACTACATTTGCTGATAGAATTCCAGCTTAGCACGCTTCTCGCAAAGGAGAAGAAGTAGATTTTGTTTGAAGTGAGAAACAAGAATCCTTTCCTTTCTGTTGAGTCTTCCAGGAAGCCTACTAATTATTGCAAGGTTTTTTAATACTAAGCTCTTGCGTTGTAACTGAAACCTGCAAACTCACTCAAACAGGACATGAGAAATCAGAGGATTAAGAATTTCACTCTTAATTCCTAGGTGGTAACAATCTGTCTAAGAAAAGTGCTCACATAGCTCCCATTACCAGATTATCCCCACACACACCTTCCAGCCCTTAATGAATGTCACCTCCAAATGCCTTTGTAATACCAGGAAGAGCCTATTAGTCTCATCCTGCTGTGCCTGCAGAGTGAGAGGCAGTTAGGCACCTAGCTCTGGAGGTTTCACTGATACCGGAGAACTGTTGCTTTAGCTGGGCTGGGAGACGTTCTCATGGAGAATCTGGATGTTGTGGCAGTGAGTCTTTTTGATGGTCTACGTTCTTCAGCTCCCTCCTTCTATAGCAGAGTTCCACTAATACCGGAATACCAGTGGAAACTCTGTGAGTGTTTCATATCCACATGACTGTAACTACAAGGGAGATGGCAACCCTCTCCCCCATTTTTTTTAGTCACATTGTTTAACCTCCTTTCTTCCACCTACTCTGTTTCATCACGCTAATGTAACTGCTCAGCTCAGCAGAACTTTGATCATAGAGCTAGATGCTGTACAAAATTCTAATTATGCAAATCTCACTCATGTTGACAGCGTGTTGAATTTTTCATTGTTCCATTGTTCTCCCTTTTGGAAGTCATTTATTCTGGACCAAATCAGTAGAGTAGTGCTTTACGCCCACTTTGAAATTTGAAAAACAAGTAAGAATTTGGCCAATTCACTTAAGTATTGTAGAGATCTATAACATTTAAATCCACAGGTTTATTCATATGTACAGAGCTTGGTTTTGCCTTTTATTTTTGTATTCACACCTACATATGTATAGTACAGCAGATCATATGTGCCCTATACTCTAAGACCGTCTGTGTTTTTTCTGTATTTCCTCACTGCTTCAGCCTGAATTCTGTTTCCATCTGTTCCTATGGCTGTCAGCCTGCAGACATTCTAATTTTGTGATCACCTGTTCTCATGTAATCCTCATTTCTTCTTCCTTTCTCAGAAAAATCTATATGATTCTGACATCTGTTCCCCACCATTATTTTTTATGAACTCTTAGGCAAAAACCCATTCAGAGATGTTGTCAATGTCAACCTACTCTGTCAAAATATTACACTTGGTGTGCCTGACAGCCTGCACTGTGCTGACCTCCCCTGTGTCGATGACCTTGAACAGTATCTTTCTGTTTCCCAGCTCTTGTACACACTGATTTTAGCTTTTCTTAATAAAATCATTAATACAATCCAATAACCATTACGGAGCTGACCACCCTGCAGAGGAGACAGGAACTAATGCAGTCCTTATTTAGTGAGAAATTCAGCTGAAACTCACTACGTCGACTCAGGTCTACAAGTAATGAAACCAAAATTCTCCTGCCTTTTCATCTGAGACTGAAATGTCTCTTCCCAAGATCACAGCATGTGTGACTGAATTCAGAAGGGGCACCTGGACACTTCAAACTCCAATACTGTGTCTTAGACCCTGGCCCAACTTTTCAAAACTTACTACTTTGCTCTATTAGGATTTAATCTGTAAATTTTCACTCCCGAAAGGAAAAAAAGCTACTTCATTTTTCATGAAAACAACTTGAAAGTGAGAGCATTCACAATCTTCCAGGAAGATATTTACCTTGTACAAAATAAATAAAAAGTCAATTAAATGCCCACAAAGCAGATAACCTCACATACTGGAGAAAAACAAGATTTCGCAACATACGTTATTACTGTAAAAATATTCCTAAAATACTGTTTCTCAAAGTTCCAAACGTACAGAGGCACAGAAGTCTTCACATTCTTCTGTATTTCAAAGCCCAGGGATAAAACGGTGCATAAACTGTAAGCACTTTGTTTGCAGCTGTCAGGCTAATGAACAGTGAACTGCAGAACATTTCTCTAACTGGAAGTCTAATTGACTCATAGTAAGTGGTACTAAATGATCCCATGGCGCTTGAGCACTGTTGAGACATATAGATTTTCACATTAATTTTATCTGTATTCCTTGTAGCAGCTGTCCACACTGTTGCCATCTTCAGAAGATATCTTATTTATTTTACAAAAAAACACTGTTCAATGACTGCTAGGATAAAATAAACACCAATTTTTATAATCTCTATTATATATGCAAAGATTTGTCATAGAATGCTTCTTTTACCTTATGTCTTAACACAACCAACAGCAAGTGTGCTATTCTTGGAAAACTGGTAGATTGCTTTGTATTATTAAAAAGATGTTTCCATTTTTGGAGCGCACGGCTAGCTGCACTGTGATTTTTCGAAAAGCGTCGGCAAATCAAGCTTTCTCACACACTTTCAATGACACTTCCTTTCAGAAATTTGAACCAAAATTTTTGTTAAAATTATTATATCAATGTGATTTTCACTGTCAGTAAAGGGCAAATTCCATTCCTTTATTATTACTCTACATATTGTATATAGACATTACTATGAAATTTATAATTTGAGATTGCTATGCTGAAAACATTGTCACATATTTAAAAAAGAACGATATTGATGTTTCTTCCTCTGACATGTGCAGGTTACAATTGCCTCACAGTAGGTGTCATAACTTCCTTTGTGTCTTTATCAACCTTGATTGCAGAGTTTGTGGTAGATTGTTAATAAGCAGTGAAACTAAAACTCAAGACCCTAATGCTTTGTCATTCTTCTCAGGGAATCACCTTCTCCCTGAATTTGCTGGCATGTAACTGTAGAGAGGTAACGCTTTCATCGCTCCTCAAGATATTCTGCAGGAGTTTGGGTATTCCTCCTTTTACTGACACGTTCCAAAAGCAGAATCTGGTAACACGTCCTTGTGGGGATACAGAAAAATCATCATAGAAAGAATAGGGACACGATACTGTAGGTAGATCATGTTACGATACTGAATACTCTTAAACACAAGAGTATGAGTCCCACCTCCTCTAATACCGGAAGTTCAGCACCGTTTTCCCAGCTCTTTTAACCTTCCTCTTAAGAACGTGGGGATCCCTTTCAGAAAAAAAGAACGCACAGATTTAAAGAAAAGGGGAAAAAAAAAAAAAAAAAGATAAAAAGGGGGAAAAGGGGACAAAAAAGGAAAATTTTTTAAAAGCTTTGTTTAAAAAAGAGATTCTTTTGTTGTAGGAAACAATTGCTGAATTTCCGATCATGAGCTCTCAGCAGGAAGCTTGTTTTATTCCTAATTGCTATACGGTATTGACAAGGCCAGATTTACTACAATTGTCAATTGTCTGTTTCAACAGAGCAAAAATTCTCTCTACCTTCTAAGATGGACTTAAAATGGGGAAATAAATATCAGCTGTGGTGCATCACCGACTGTGATTTGTAGTTTAACCATCACATTAAATATTTTAATTAAAGCTTGAAAAACAAAGTGCAGTCTCTGTAATGCAGTAATCACCTTCAAGTTGTCTGCTTTTTTAACTCCAGCCTTCTTCACTCAGGGGAAATAGAGTTATCCCATATACATGATGGGTTTACTAAAATCATTTCCTGAACCTACAGGAAAGTCTTAATTACCAAACCTCAATTTTAACTATTGCTAAAAGATAATCAATTTCATCTTATAAACAAAATAGGTTAATTTAACTCATTGAGTGTGTCTGAATATTAATGCAGCCTTATTTACATATTTTTCCTGATTAGCAGGCATGTAAAAAGCTTAAATAGCATTTGAATGAGTGGGGGAAAATCCCAAATTAAGGAAACTAAAAAACTTGAAAAGGATGGCTAACACAGGGAAGATGAAAGTTCAGTACTCCGTGGGTAAAGGTCTTGAGCACCGCTGCACGTCTTTGCTCTGAGTCTGCAAATAAATTTATCAAAATACCATCCCGCATTTATGTAAAAAGATAACCTCTGCTGGCTGTAGCAGCAATGATAATCTCATCAGTCAAAACCCTAATATCTCAGTCTTAAGCTAGCATCAAAAAGACATACATGGATACCACTTGCCCATACGGAATACACCATAAATATAAGCAATGCATGGTAGTATTACTTTGTAACCAACTCACCATCCCAAGACCTCTCGTTTACGTGTAAACATATTTCATTTCTCTCTGAAAACTGGAGTGTAGGTGTCTGACCTGATGGTTCAGGTTTCTGTGCAGTCACAGAAATCAGCATCACAACATAGCTCAGACATTTCAGTCACAATGTAACCCTGTTCAGAAACTGTAAAACTGTAATCTTACTTCAAATTTAGGGGTGGAGCAATCCTTCTCATGTTAATAAATAGGTGAGTATGTCCCTGCTATTACATGTGTCTCGTTCACACCATTACTTAAAGACAGGTTTTTGAGCTTCCCTCAAAATTAGCAATTTTGTGGTCAAACAAGTTTTGCATTATACAACACAAAAACTGCAAGTTATTAATACTGGTATGTATATTTGCATATATATTTACATATACAAACTCAAAAGACAAAAGCTCTCAGCTGTTCTGATAAATACACTAAAAACAAATATTGAGACATTCCTCTTACTCAAAATCTTTGTTGGCCTTCTGTTACAAATTTGGCTCTTGAGAGGCTGAGCATGATGAATGCTTTTTCAAGTCTGAGAATATCCATAAAAATTATGCGTTCCACAGGCATTTCCTGTTTAACTATTTTGCTTAATCAATAAATGGAGTAGGACAGCCCAACTGGGTACAGCTTTAGTATTTCTCTTGAGTTACATTTCTTCCAGATGTAATGTTTTTCCCCCTCCCTTACTTTCCTCCAGTTGTAGAACTCAATTTTCAACTTCCAATGATTTCATCACAGAAAACAACACAGCCTTGACAATAAGGTTTTATTAACCTTTGTGGTTCTAAAGCCTACATCTGAGATGAAATTCAACGGCGTTAACTGTCAAAGGTTAAAAAAGTGATTGCTGCTTCTAATGAGTATCTGAAAGATACTCAGTTGTATTTTCCTTTAATACATTTAATACTGAAGGAAAATACAGGCTTGCTATAACTGGAAGTAGTAGTCTACAGTGCAGTCATTTTTTCATTTTCTCAGAAACTAGACCTTTATTTAAAGGGAAAAATTTCATAGTTAAATAGTTTTGTCTTGCCTTCTCTTTCCTATTCAATTTATGTAAATTTTCCTACTAGTTTACAGATCTAAAGCTAAATTGCAGACTTGCACTTTATTATGGAGGAGAGGTATGACATTTCAGCAGGGGTTTCTCCCTGCCTTATCACTGAACCACACTGAACTTCCACGGAAAGCATAGCACAGCTACTTGTTTTAAAACACAACAATTGAAAGGGTCAGTGCCTCAGAGAGGTAATGATCTATATATCATAAAACAGCTTGACCTGTTGCCTACTTATTCTGCTGAAAATTCTCCAGTGAACCCACTGACAAAGCCTAGCCAAGGGTTGCAAGATGTGCTTCTTTCAACATGGAATCACAGCCTGGAATCCTCCTCGGAAGGTAAATTTCTGCCTCCTTTTTTAGAAAACACAGGCAGAAGATGAGGTTCAGGGATGCAACATTAAGGAGGTCAGGAGGGTTAACAAAGCCGGGACAGTGGTTAGGGAGCTCTTTCTAGAACGAAAATCTTGAGTCACAGCCTCTGATTATTTCAACTGAATTGTTGTATGAAAAGTGACCATTAAAAAAAGGGGGCATAATTACAGGCTGTAGCGGAGCTTAAACCTACTGTTTTGTTCTGTTACATGATAAAACTCATGGTAATTCACAAAACAGTTCAAAAATTTCACTGGCTTTAGGTTGTGTATGCTAATCTTCCTATCGCTGGTAAGATACGCGTGCAACATTTTGGCACTTTAATCTCCAAATTGCTGTTGCCCCGGAGCAGAATAGAGGCAATCTCTGCAGACAGAGAAAACGTGCTGCTGTTTGCACACGAGATGCGATCTGTCTGCCACACATCAGAGAATGCAAGGGGAGAAGGAGAGCCTTGTTTCCAATCAAGCCATCATCAGAGTTCCCACTGACGGCTGCAGTACCAATCTGCAGCTCAGCTAAGAATACCAAAAAAATTCTTAGCCAGTGATACAAGTAAGACTTCATTACACAAGTCCTGAAGTGCACATCGATGATACTTTGATTTGAGAAATTCAGTTACCTTCATCACAGGTTACAACCTGTAACTTTTATGTTTGGGTTCTCTTCCATTACAAGACTTAAAAGTTATGTAAAAGCAAACATACTTCCATCGGTATTTGCTTCTACTGAGAATGAAAAATAAATAAAGGTTCTTACGCTTATTAACTTTGTTTCCTTTTTAAAATATCACCTTCTACTTCAGTGATACAGTACATAAATGAAGCATGAAATTAAATGAAATATCCTTGCCTTCCCAGTGGGGCACTGGTCAAGCTCACTTGCAGCATGCCAGGTTAAGATACCGAACTGCCAGAAACAGCCAAGCAGGCTACCTAGTAGTGGGATGAACTGTAAACAAGGCTCAGAGGAGACAACCAAGGACACTCCTCTCCCTGGTTTGCTGTTTGTACCAGGGCCAATTACAAGAGCAGGGCCTACAGGTAAGACCTGCTAGATGTTCCTTCTAAATCTTCTGAAAGAAAAGAAGGACCACATGAGAACACTGGTGTGTAAACCCTTTGCCACAGTGAACAGATGTTGTCACTCTTCTAATATGATGTTGACATTTCCTCTCTTTGGTGCTAGGAGCTAGGGAGAAGCTATGCTTTATCCTGCTTCTTTAGTGATAAGAGCAAGGAAATAGGGATGCTTAGCACAAGAAAGGGAAGTGTTTTGTGAAGAGACTATATAGTAATGTGTGATTTCCTAGGGTAGGAACTGCTAGACAATTTACAGACTAGAACATCAGAAGTGTGAAGGACTAGGAAAAAAAGGAGGAATGGTATTCATTGAGATGCCTACATTCTATGTAAATTAAATAGTAAGGGAAAATTTTAATTATTATATTTATATAATATTTAATCATGATTTTTTTATATCCAAGGAGAAGATAACTTTTTCTTTAAAACTCCTTAAATCTTTCAAGGGGCTATACCACGCCTCCATAAACTAGCTGTGATTACAAGCAAAGCTACTTATAGAAATCATTCAGTCTGTGTTTCTCTTAATATATATAAAAAACCATTTTGTTCATCTAAACAAAACCACATTAAAACACTAAAAGCGTTATAAAAAAACACATTAGAAGTGAAAGCATAAAAGTTTCTGTGAGGTGGGGAAGATTTCGTTAGTCTCATTTTTTTATCAAGGACAGATTTTGAAGAACAGTGAACATGAGTACACAACCGAAAAGGTCATTTGTCTCTGTGGTCAAATCTATCTATACAATTAGTTCTGGCTTTCTTGCAAAGTCCGTGATGTTCCCCACTCGTTCCCATTCCTAGCTCAACAGTATGGTCCATCCTTTCAGTCACCAGGCATCTGTAGGAATCTGTGAATCCGTTTTCCTGGTAAAGGATTAGTAACTGCCCTAACTCCCTTTGGAATATATACCTAAGGTTCTGAATTCCTTCACTCAGTACTTTTAACATATGCACACCATAGTGAGGAGAAGTATTCATTTAATTAATTAATATTAACTTAATTATTATTAAGTTAATAATAAACTGCTATATGCTGTTTCATTGGACAAATTGCACTACACCACAACAACAGAAACTTAAACCTCATAATCCATTCCTTAGATACCCCTACCAATTTACAGATGTTTGTGTCCATGTGTATGCATATATTTACATGTGTTTATAAATCAAAGATAACATGCTATTATAAGTAAAAAGAAATTTATTCAGTGATGTTGCTGGCATCTCTGGACAGCTCTAGCTCTTTTGGTATGTGGTGAAAGTTGTTTGGGTTAAACAATGTCCATGAAACACACAAACTAACTCAGCTGCTCAACACAACAGGAATAAGTGGATGGGAGATGTCAAGGCACTTGAACAGAGATGTCCCTAGACACTCTGACCTGTTCAGTGGAACAGCAAGTGCACAAGAGTGCCGTTAGTCCCAGGGAGAACAATACAGTCAGTCAGGTCTGTAGCGACTCCTACCTACAAGGTTTCAAACTAGGAGTTACAGATGTAGTTAGGCTGGGTAATTACAATGATCTTGCCAGCATTACAAACTATAAATAGATGAATCACTCAGCATTCTGCTTGAGTTGCCTGCTTTTTCTCTCAATTCCTTCTAATCTTTTTCTTTAATCCAGTTGTCCAAGGCTCACACATAGATGTATCTTTACACCATTCAGTTTACAGTGTACACTTATCTTTCTATCCAATGTCAATCTCATGCTAATGTTTTTTCTTTAGTTTTGATTTGTCAGCTTGCATTCCTGTTTAGGTTTTTTTGTCATGTAAGCACATGAACAAAGAACTTCTCTCTGAATCTACTTTTCCTTTAAGCCACCCAGAGACTACAAACTTTTGCAAAATAAAACAAAAGTTGAAGGTTGCTTACTTGAATCAAATGTTCCCTTCCTACAAGGCCTACATGGATGGAGTCTCTCTAAATGTAGTGCAAAGCTGATCTTCAGTAATCTGTACCACTGCAAGAATTATTTCATTGTTTCTGCTGTTAGGATTTAAAATCTCCCTCGCTGTTCCAATGTGTGACTAAAAGTAAAGCCATGCTTCAATGTTTTCTTATACCAGCATTGTAGTGCTTTCACAAATAAAAACTCCTTGAAGGGAGAGAAAGTATTTTCTAAACTTCTAAACAAATACATACTCAGCAATGACCTAAATTAAAAAAGACCCAACCAAACAAACAAAACCACCAAAAAACACACCACTTGTGGGAAGACTCTGAATATCTATATAGACCAAATGTGACAGAGTTACCTTGACATCTAAAAAATGGTCAGAGATGGTACATTTCCATTAAGCAGCATACTCTAGTCTTTGCCATCTCTAGTAAAATAAGCAGTTGCTTAGGGTAAGGCTGACAAGACAATCTGGTATCATTGCTCCTTGCTCCTGGAAGCCCCAGGTTTGCTACTGCTTCTTCCAACACTAAAGCAGGTACTAGATATATGAAGCAACTTCTACTACTGGTAATACTGTGTGTAAAGTGTATGTGTGTGTCAAATAATAAAGCTTTCCAATGCCTTTATGAAAATGCCAGCTTTTAAATTTTTCTAAATCAAAATGTCTTTAAAAAGAAGAAAATATCTTCAGAGCCTTACACTAATGTTTTCATCATCCTCTGTTTCTCACATAACTCCACTTGCCTCATGTTAATAATGTGATGCATACACAACCGTAGGTCAGTCCGTAATGTGTTCAAGCAGAGCAAAGTAGAAAAATTCCCCCAAAGAAGCAATCAAGAAATAGCATTTCTACAGAGAGACAAGCTGTGGGACAGTCAACCTGGTCTTGATCATAAAAGCCAGTTAAACAAGGGTGTATTGAAATGCAAATTTATCAATTCCACAAGTGTTTCTGTGAATACCTGTTGAAGAAATTTTCTTCAAAAGCTATTAAAAAATAAATTGTTTTTGCATCAAACCACACATAAAAACACAATGGGCTCTGTTAAATAAAGATGAGGGAGAAGAATAACCTTGTTAAAGGCACGACTGTATGAAACAAGGTTGTGTATTTCCCACTGTTTGACTGTAATTATGACTTGTACAAAACCAGCATGTTCCTTGTGAATTAATACGATGACTGCTGAATGCTTTTATACTTAAAGCACTTTCCATTTTGGTTTTAACCCTTGTTCCTTCCATTGGAATGTTTTGGAGGGTTTTATTTAATATATAGCAACCTCTTCCCAGTGAGCACATGACAGCAAGAAGGAAATAACCAGGTACGGACATGAGCATTACATGCACTCTGACATATTCCAGTGGTAAGGTCTCACTACGACTTTGTGGTCAACAGACAACAGTGAACAGTGTAACCTTGCAGGTACTTGTAAACACATCCAAGACATATTTGGAACGTCATTTAAATCCAGTTTGCATAACCATTTCTACAGAGAGAAATAACCAAATAGAAACAACCTGCCTGAACACACTCAGCGAATTCCCACTCAGGCACAACCTCACTTTTTTATTCATAGGAATGTCACGGAAATAACCAGAATTACAATTTAGATCAGGTCAGAACAGAAGCAGCTTATTACTGTAGCTATAGGAGGGAACACTGAGCACCAGAGTGACAGACTGCTGAAATGGGACAGTTACAGAATTTATATACCTCTGGTTATATAACTCCTTCACCAAAACTCAGTCAGACAAGCTGAATATGGTCAATAACAACAGCAGCTGAAAGACTTCAGCTGAAGAGACTCTAGACAGCACATCCTTTTACAGAGTCCACTCCTTTTACGAACAGGCAACTCCTTTGTTAATTATATCCCACCGACTGGCAAGACCATTAGCTTCAAGAAAAGATTCTTATCTGGCCAGCCCTGCAAAGGCATAGAGGATGTTAACTATTTTGCTTCCACAGGAGGGTATGCTTTTTGGTGTTTTAATTTGCTTAAATCCAGATTTTTAAAATCCTGACCTACAGCTTTGATGCCACAATGATTTCTGTCCCATACAGCTCTGCAGAACAAAAGAAAACTGCAGTTGCTAGGGCTCTGGAGAGGAGAGTTGGATAAACCCAGACCCAATGCCCCGCTTGGATTTACACTCGCTCTATGCCAGCACTGTCTGTTAGACATGGAATAAGGATGTGATTGCCTGAACCACAGAAAACGGACACATAAGAGAAACCGCAAACACTGAAGAATCATGAATCAAATTCGTGCTTGCCTTCCTCAGAATAGCAACTGGCATCTGACAAACACACAGCATTTCAGTCACTGTTTGAACATCTGGGGAACACATTGCCATGTTTTGCTCTGCAAATGCAGCAACTTCAGCTTCCATTTCAATAAACTGTGCTTCTCACAGGAACTCAAGATTCCAGGAGATGGAAACCACCAGATTTTACAGGCTTCCACAAATAATAGGCATAATAGGCACCTTAAAAGAACTACATAAACTCTGTGCTAAGTTGTACTGTATATCTCACTCATTTATTGGTACAGTGACTAAATCCAATGGAGGTAAAAAAAAAAAAGAGATAAACTTAAGGAAAAACAATTTATATCAAGTTTTATCATGTTTTTCCCACTAACATGAAAACTCAGGAGCAAAAATAATCTTGTGAGATAAACAAAACATGGCTTATTCTTTTTTACAGAGGTTTAATTTTTAAGCTATGTAAAATTTCAGTTTTGAAGTGTTTCTCTCTTGAAATGTGCTGATATGCAATATGAAAGTGTTAATTTTAAAAAATCAACTTTGAAAAATGCATCACTTTTTTTTTTTTTTTAATTCTTGGATATTTTTCAAAAGAAACTATTAACAAATTCTGATTTTGAGACAGTGTCAGTCAACTGTGAAATCTTTTCGGTTCACCTAATCTAGATACTTCCCTTTAAAGCTTAACTCATTCCTATGCAGAAAATGTGGTAATAGGTGTGAGTTTGTTAGTGTAGCAAATACTAATAACCCCACTGTATATTTTGTCTACTAGTTCTTTGCTCTATGACCTGCTTTATGCTTGTTTAAATAGTTTTGCAGCATAAAGTTTGATACTATTTCCTATTTCACCTCATATCAGAAAAATATGCACAGCTTTACATTTTTAGAGGGGATATTGAAAATATTTTAAAGCACTTTGAAGAACATTTCCAGGGTATTTGATTATCTAAGTAAAAAATGAAGGTCCAAATGAGCTTTGCTAACATACACACTCCAAATCTATCATCAGAGGCTTCCAGTTTGGCACAGTAATCTTACTGTGTCCTTGGAGGCTTGGAAGAGGAGACATGGGGAGGGAAGGAAGGTAACCATAAAATCCAATATGTTTGCAGAAAGACTCTTCAGAGAGAGTTAACTTATTGTTCTCCTCACTGATTTTAAGTAATGTAGTGTTGCTGAAAGGGGCCAGCTGAAGACACAGTAGACAAGTAGAGAGCAGCTTGGGTGCAGCAAGCCTCTGACTAGCTCACACCACTTCTCTGCAGGCACTCCAGGGCTATAGGGGGGCTCAGGGAACTCATCTGTGCCTGCAGGAAGGAAGGGAACCTTCCAGCTTGACATTTCTCTTGGCTTTTGCTACCTGGCTCTTACCTTGTTTCACTGCTTCTGTAGGATACTTTTTTGAGGGAGAGGGTCTTCATTATTACACTTTTTTCCTAGGTACTGGGATCCTGAGAGTGATGGAGGCCTATAGATACTTCTGAAAAACAATTATTGCCCTGGCATGAAGTGTCATTCAGTCTCAGAAAATTAAATTTACCCTGCATGTTTCAAATAGATCCTAGCTCTTTTTAACAACCAACAAATAGATAAATAAACCTTGAGGTTAGAAAAACTTCCCAGTATCAGTTTACAAAGATTTACAGTAGAAATTAAGGATTTTGAATCCTCGACCTCCAGTTTAGTTTTTGCATTATACTGTTAAATTCCAGATGTTTATTGCTGTCTATATCAAAATGATATCACACTCCTTTTTCTGATACAAATTAGATTTAAGTCAAAGCTTTTCTCTTCAAACCTTTCTGAAAAGCGTGAGGATGTATTGATTCCCATAAGACAGCTCATCAGTTTTTAACCTTTTCAATACTGTTACTTAGAGAAATACCAACCAGAAAGAACTGTCTAAATAACTTTAAAATGTAGATGGTGTATCAAAATAGGCAACGCAAGATATTAGTTCCTTTCAGTTTAAGAAATAGTTATAAATATCCTTGACTCTTGAAATTTCTGTTTTCAAAAAACATGACAGAAATCCAGCTAACCTCTCTAAGCAGCTATCTTATGCTAGTGGCTTCACAGCCATCTGTTTCTAGTGTCAACAATGCATCAGAGTTGAAATTCAGACTCCATCCTGAACTGGGAGCTGATGTTGTTG
The DNA here is from genome assembly GCA_027574665.1 of Rhynochetos jubatus. NCBI lineage: Eukaryota > Metazoa > Chordata > Aves > Eurypygiformes > Rhynochetidae > Rhynochetos > Rhynochetos jubatus. The sequence goes on from CM050655.1 coordinate 12,706,418, forward strand.
AATAAACACCATCGTCCAAAATACATCCCACATCTCCAAAGCAATAAAAGCAGGGATGAGACGAGTGGTGAGCTCTGCAAATGGGCCATTCCTCCAGCTGAGATGATTCAAGGTTTTGTATTGAATACATTGCTCTCATCTGACACTATTTTTAGACTGGCCTTGGACTTCAATGGCTACAAAATGTAAATCACCTCTATATGTTCTGTCTACAGTTTAGCAAACAGCCATGGTTATAGTAAGATCAGGAAGTACAGAAAAAGAGTGGAGAAAAAAAGTGAATCAGAGAATGTTAACACATGGTCATGTGTTAATATAAAATAACGGTGCTTGTTTCTTGATAAAAGAAGGGAAAGTTCACAAACAAGAAGAAAGGAGTTGTTTCATTTCAGTAGTTACAAGGGCTGAAAGTGACACATTTACAGAACTCCCGATACAAATTAAGTACTGTTTCAAAGAGTATAATCAAGAACCACTCTGCATAATACAGCACTGGAGAGGAGCATAATTAGAAAAGTACAGGGGGCAAAATGGCAGTTTCACTGAAGAAGTGAGATTTAAAACCACATATTCATTCAAGCTCTACGTGAAGACTAAAGTCTTCAGAATTCTTAAAGCAATGAAAAAAAGCCTGTGTGCACATGGAATTGTACAGCGTTACCTGCTGTACACCATGCAATAGCACCATAAGCTTATCTTTCACACAGTTCATTCCTTTTATTCTAGTTATGGGGAAGGAAGATGAGAAAGTGAAGCAGATCTCAAGCCTTGAATACAGAAAACATTATCATCACAGCTTTCTGTGCTAACATGAGCCTTGACTGCATTAGAACACATTAAGGATTTATCAACAACATGGATTGATGAAGTAAAAAAAAAGTCCAAAACAAAACAGATGGATGGAAAAATATAATTAAAAGTATAATAGCATAAAAGTTATCACCAAGGTTCTTCATCCTTGATATACTAATAAATGTTATTTGTTTCCTAAAGAGCTCTTGAAATGTCTACTTGGTCCGCAAATTAAACTATAAATTTGTGTGTCCTAAGATTGTCAAATCAAAAAAACATGCACAAAGCAAGAGAGTAAACTTTGTTTAGGTTGCTTCTTTAGACAAATGATAAATCAAATACAAAGATTGAAAGGGGCATTATTGTTTACAAAGTAAAAGCAAAATTTAGGGAATGCCTAATGAGTGCAACAGCAAGAGGGTGTCAGGGTTTCTTTGTGAGTGAGAGATGAAGGAATCAATGTTTATTTTTCCATAATACTTCTATCTCTGCCCCCTCCTGTCCCAAAGAACTTTCGAAGATACTTTCTCTGTGCATTTAGCTATTTTCTCCATATCTCCCTCACTTGGGAGTTCTTTCTGTTCATGCCATCTGCCTCTCCTTCAGTTATCTCAGTTCTTGTTTTCCTGAAGGTCAGCCCAATCCTACTTATTCACTAGACTGAAAATGATAGAATTGATCTATCCCACAGCAAAAATTTATGTATTTGTTTTCTAATGAATTGGTAGATTCAGCAAACAGTAAGGCTCACATTGCAAAGTGTAACCCTATTTTCATTGTGAAACTGATACGATACAAAACGCCAAAGGACTTCCGCCTGAGAACTTGAGACATACACAATGCAATATTGGATTGCGGGTGCATACACACTACTGAAAACTATGTAACGTCCTTTTGGCCCACTCAATGCTTAAATAATGCTTTTCTTAGTTATCTATGTCCTATGTGAATTATTATTTACAGTATTTAGTCTTCTCCATAATTTGTGAGGAGATCATTTTGATTCAGTTTAGATCATGGAAACCTTCGTATCTTCCTACATCAGCAGCAATTGCAGTATGAGAGTTGCAGTAGTGTTTCAAGCCTACGTCTTTTGCAGATGTATTGTCTACATTGGTTTTAATATCTACCATAATTCTTGCTGCAATTGTGTGTATACGCTGTGAACTCCAGTGAACTTATTTGTTAAAGACGAGTTATTTTGCATGGACTAAGACTTCATAACGAGCCCAGTGTTGGGCAGTGATTCATAGAGACCACTTGCACTGAATTTTCTGGAAGTCGATGAGGGCCTTTGGTCCAGTCAGATTTGCTCTATATAACAGTCTAAGGCAAAGTAATAAAGATCATTCTTTTCTTTCTGGAATATTTTGTAATTTATACTAAAATAAAGGTCAGAACCCAAACCCAACAGCTCTCCTGTACGTGCATAAGAGCTGACAATAGAAAAAGGCAAGGGAAAATCTGTAAAATCCATTTCACAGATTAAGAAAGAGGTACAAAGCTATTGGTGGCTTTACCTAAAGTCAAACAAGAAATACATGGCAATATTAGTGACTGAAAAATACCACGGAAGCCTCCAGAAGCCAGAATGTTATGATTCTTGCTAAAATTTGCGATTCTTCTTTGGTATCATAATCAATTCTCTATCAATGATATACACAGTGTTGCAAAATGTCAACAACTAAGGAAAAGGAAAAAGTACTTACCTTGTTGTAGCAAGGCTCATTATTCCCTCTTCTGACAGGACTGGAGAGAGCCGGTTTCTTCAGTCCCAAGGTACTTCAACTGCTTCTGCAATAGAAATGTATTTCTCTTATTTTCTGCCTCTTTGGCTATAGACAGGAGAAAAGTTCACTGTTCTGGATTGTAAAGACCATGACTTTGTTTTGCTCTCCACATGAATTCAGAGCCTATGTCTTTGTAGGCACAATTTTTCAGTCTTCGACTGAAACACTGTAAATGACCCTCGTGAAGCCCATGAGAGGAGCTGTAATATTTTCCAGCTATAACCTTGTCGCAAGTGTTGAATGTACTCAGCCCTGTGCTAAACATGAGAAGTTCGTTCACTCCTACAGACTACTGACACTGCAAATAATACCTAAGTTCTCCTCTATGCAATGCACTAAAGGCCTCGAGATAAAATAAATAAAATACAGGTATGGAGTCTCTGTTCACCTTTATATATCTTCTAATGTGTCCACTGCAGGTAAGCTAGGAAGAAAGCAATGCTCTCATGAGTTCCACTTGCTCTTTCATATTCACCATTTAACTATGACCAACAAACTCGTAAAACACAAAAAGGTGCAAAGTTAACTTGACCAAGCATTCAAATATCCTGTTATCTGCCTTTGTTAAGCAGAAGGTGGTTTAAGAGGGATCCTACTAAGAGGTGAAAAAGGACTTTGATATCACCATAATACATATGTCTGAACACACAGCTAGGATTCAATTTTGAAGCTTTTACAAAATATCACTACAAAGCACAGTAAAAATACAATACAACAGCAAATGTCCTTTCCAGTGGAATATACAATGCTAATTAATTCATATAAGCCAAAGAATGAAGCATAATTCATCTTATCAACAGCTTATTATGTAAACATAATGCAAGACTCAAAGTGCCCTAATGCACTGTAAAATATACATGAAAATAAAGGCCAAATCGGGAAGTACGTTACATCAGAGTTAGTATAATGTTTAGTATAGAAGCCCTATATATGTGTCTGTTATCAAGGACACACAAAAACACTTACAAATGTCCTTGATTTTTCAATATGCGTCTGTTCTATTAAGGGCAGAAAGATGAACTGAGCCAACAGACAGAAAACATGTCCATAACAAAGCTACAAGAGGGAAAAAATTTCCAAAGCACTGACATTTGTGTTTTAAGATCTGAATCAATGTTTTCAACATCAATGTTTCCATCTGCCCACCGCTGAAAACTAAACAAAAGCTTTCAAAACACTTACTGTAAATATTCCCATGGTCCACCTTTGACAAGTGGCCCAGATAACACTACTTGTAAAAATAGGAGTGCAAGTGTAAACAGTATGAGTGGATCAAATGATACAAAACTATCTGGGAGGTCATTGGCACCAAACTTGTGTTAAAGTAAAAAAGAACCATCAGATGGATTAAATAAGAACCCAGAAATGACAGAGACTTCTGAAGCACAGAAGTCAGCCTGAAAAGAGTTATAGAAGAATGAACATTTGTAAGACAGAGAAGACCTCAGGCTGACACAAAGGTAGACAAAACTTGGCTTAACATCACTACACATTGTCCCACAACCAGCACATCCTCTGGCAAGGCCTGATGGAGCATCTTCATCGTCAGACATGATGAGCAGCCACACTCCAGCCACAAGAGTAAGGTCTCGGGGTGCACCAAGTAAGGACCCACACCTGGAGTGAGTGTACATCATTTGAGGAGGGTGGGGAGGTTGGAGTGGGTCTGAGCCCATCACAGTGGGTTAGAAGTATTAAAACTTTTTGGATTAGTTACATAGGGGTGTTTAGAAATTTGTGTGCATTTGTTTACATTTTGCAAGTGTCTAGTTCTGTGGCTTATCTGACATTGATCCTGAATATATAGTTCACTGGTTATCTGTTATTTACATGTGGTTAATTATTCAATAAAGTGTTTGATCGTGATTTGATTTAAACTATGTGATCTGAGCAGTGGTTCTCTGTGCAGCATAGTTTCACATATCTCAAATTTTTACTTTTTTAGTCGCTAACACTTCAGCCGGACAAAGTTTATATACATGAACTCCTAACAGTCAAAAAAACCAAAAAATTATTCAGCTTGGAAATTTTCAGCTGGTGGTAGTGGCATTTTTTGTGTGCACGATACCCCACACTTCACAGGAATACTTGGAAACCTAAGAACCAGCAATCCTTATATTCCATCTGTTGCAGACAATCATATAACTAATTTACTTTTTACAGTTCCATAAAAATTATGTAGCTATTGCTCAAAATGCTTCCAGGGAAAGTTAAATATCATTAGTGACCTTATTTGCAGTTGGTGATTCAGAGAAGTGGAGAATAGTCCAGGTTCAGGCAAGTGGGGCCTAGTTCTGCAAGCAAGTTATTTAAGCTTTGAGAAAAATCTATCCCTGTTTAATTTTAGGGACTTCTGTGAACTAATTTAACTTTCTTGATTTCAGTTTCTCCACCACTAAGAACGACACAGTAATACTTGATTACTTACAGCATAAAAGTCAGTACTCTAGCTGCATCTTTAACCCAAAACTGCCCATCACTTTGCTGGCTCCCACATCTGGTAACTGGGATGATTAATTAGTTCACAGAACTTGTTAGAACTAGTCAGGAGAGAAGAGTGATGGGAATAATTTGCTAAATCCTAGCTTTTGAGTATATCCAGGGCTCTGATTCATGACCAGGGATGACTTGCACTGAGGTGGCAATCATGCAATCCTGCCTCAGCTGACTATAGGGAAAGCTCAGGTACTTGTGTGGTAGCTACTGAATAACCACAAATTACAGCCTGATGTATTACAGAAAACCAAAGTGCAGTTTGGGTTTACCTCAATACACTGCACTCTGAAACTGTCATATTTCAGCTTTTGCTTGCTGTTGATCTAACCAAACAACTCAGTGCATTCTGACTTTGGGACAGAGAGTGAATGGTGGGGCAGAACTGCTACATCCATCTGTTATTATGTGGTTTGCTCTTGTGATAACAATTTAAATGCCTGAAAATTCCAAACATTTCTAGAGCTGTAAATATTCCAAAATTTCTACACAATACACAAAGTTCAAAATATTTAAATGAAATACTACATGAGGAAAAAAATACAATAAAAAGGTTACTAAAAGTATGACATTTTAAAAGTCAGCTATAATTTGGATTTTCCCAGTGTAAAGCGTTACCAAAACAAGATATTTCTCTGCAACACCGGTCCTCCACAACATTTCATAGGTGGTTATTTTATGACTATAAAGTATATAATAAAAAAATAAAAATAAAAATAGTCTTTATTTCCAGTTTTCTTCAGATTATTTATTCATTCATTTAAACAAAGCAGAGGGAGAGGCTTGGAAACATAAATACAGATGTGCTAATTATTCACAATCACAGCTATTAGTAGAGTCTGGTTTATTTTTATACCTTTTTAGCAGAAGAGTTTTCAGGAGGTGGTGTTTCCAAGATGAGTATAATATTACTAGAACAGGTATTATGAAGCTAAGATAGTTTAGAAGTGCACTGCACAGCTAAAACCAGTAAAGTGTAGAATAGATCCGTTCAGCAGCACCTGCAAATCGCCATCCACAAGCATTTATTCTCATATCTCTGCAATGCGGTGCTTCTCAGGAGAAAACTGTGATTCCCTCAGTTTGAGAGATACATTGACACTATATCAACAGGCTTAAATAACATGCAATATTTGTAGCCAAACTCGCCCAAGCAAGTTTTGAAAACAAATGCTGGGATTTCCTTTTCTCCAGCTCTAGCACATCCTCGTGTGATCTTTGACAGAACAATTTTCAAAGAGAGTTCTAAATTCTATGAGTTGATACTTCCAGGTTTGACCAAGACAGCAGAAGAGAGAGAGCAATGTTGATCAGAACTGAATTTGCAGTATTCCCTGATGGAAACAAAATGGGTTGTTCTAAATTTATTTTTTTTTTGACAGCCGAAGTGACAGAAACTCTGTGGAGGTTTACAGCACCATTTTGCAGATCCCGCTGGTTTGACTACTTAGTATTCAGGCAGAAGGTAGTTTTAGATCCAAAATATCTAATATGTAAAAGCAGCACAGTGAGTTTGAAGCACCACTGGTCCTAATTCTAATCCATTCTACGTATTATAATTTATGCCATATCTCAGAAGTATCAGCTACAGGTGCTGCTTTACAAGCAAAATGCAGTGCATATTATGCATCTGGAAGCTCAATCTTTTCCAAACTCTAGTATTTTTGCAGAAAGAAATTTAGAATTTGGTGAAAAAATGTGCCATATTAAAACATCATAAAGTAATGTAAAATAAGTTTGAACGACAAGAACTTTCACTGAACTGCTTATGATTATCTTTGCAAAGCATCACACTGGTTTCCTAAAGATAGTATCAAAGCTACTCAGTAAGTGCAGACTTTTAAACAGTATGTAAATAACAGAAAGGGGTAAGTCTATTTGCATTTCAGCATCCAGCACTTTGGCAAAGAATGTTTCAGAGAAGAAACAATAGATTCTACTCTGGTCACTCCATATTCCCAACTATTGTCTCCACTATAAAAAGGACAGTATTTGATTTAAACCTAATCTGTTATGACCTGTAACTGATTCCCTTACTGGCAGACAAAGAAAATCAAAATGGAATCTTTCTTCCTTCCTTTTATATACACAATAACTATGATGCTGAGCGTCACCCTAAACAGAGGATAGATCGCTACCTAATAACAGTATCATAGTTACTCTAAGACACCCTGGGCTGCATCAAAAGCAGCATGGCCAGCAGGTCAAGGTAGGTGGTTCTCCCCCTCTACTCTGATCTCATGAGACTCCACCTGGATTCATCTAAATCACAAATCTTATTTGGCTAAAGTATACTCTTCAGAAGGCACCCCTCACTGAAATGAAGAATGGGAAGTTTCAGGTCAGTTCAGTTTCTATAGCAATACCTAAAGGTTTGCAGAGGGTTTGGATACAGGCATAGTGTACTCTCGGACTGCAGAAGATCATAGTGTGTCCCACAGGACAATTCATCCTCAAAAAAAGAGTAGATAACACTGTGCCTAAAATGAAAAGAATCTATATACCCCCTAAAAACATATATGTCCTCTGATCCCAGCTGACTGCGTCCAGCTCTGGGGCCCCCCACATAAGGGTATTGACCAGTTGGAGTTAGTCCAGAGGAGACCACAGAGATGATCAGATGGCTGGAGCACCTCTGCTATGGGCACAGACCGAGAGAGTAGGTCTAGTGGAGGGTGTCCCTGCCCACGGCAGGGGGGTTGGAACTACATGATCTTTAAGGTCCCTTCCAACCCAAACCAGCCTGTGATTCTATTGTATATATTTTTAGACACCTTAATTTAGTGTCTTAGTGTTCCCTTCTGCAAATTCCAGTTAAATAGGATTTTTACAAGGTTATTAAAGGTAGTGCAATGTTTCCACAGGTTGCAAAGGACAGCTATAAGCACATGAGAGATACTGTTAAGGACTCAAGGTGGTATTCGTCCCACGACATTGCATTTCGCAGATGATCTATGACTACAGGGATCCTTTGCCCCTACTTATAGCTTATTCCAACTTTCCTCCATTCTTCCTACTCTGCAAATGAAGCACTACAGAGTGATGCTTCATCATCCTGACACTTTGCACCAGCACACTGCATTGTCAGCCGCAGCTACCCAAGTTTGAAATATGCTTCTGCTGCCTTGGGACTCTATCAATACATACCAAGGTAAAAGGAAAGATTTTGTCACACATGGGTAATATATTGATACTTTGAACATAAATTCCATTCGTAAAAACCATGTATTCACTTTCACACTTTTTCCAAAAGATTACCAAACACCACAGTCTTTCTTAATTTTTGCTCTCTTCACGACCTGGAGATCATTATTGCTTATAAATAAAACCCACAGTACCCTGAGAATTTCCACTGTGCATCACTCTCATCGCAGCTATAAATATTCAGGCGGAAATTACTTTAATTGCTTTCCTCCTCCACAAAACATTTCCTTCTCACAAAACATGTTTCTTACATAGATTTTGTCTGATTTAAAAAATAATCTGGTTTAGACTGGGACAATAAACAATAATTTTTTTCATCACAGAGGGAATTTAAGAAGTGTGAAGCTTGTGGGGTTTTCTACATATCGTTCATAGTTAATTTGAGATAAAAGACTTTTCTCACCAACACCTTTGCCACTGAAAACCATATATCACATTCCAGATGTGGGAAGGAAGGCCTAAACTGAGGTAAGAAAGTCATTGCTTCCTTATCAGACACAACATTAACAGGTAGTGGTAATTCCTTATTCGCCCTCCAATGCCGTACACAAAACTATTCAAAGCAACAAAGGTGATGTAAGGACTAGGGGGAATGATTTATGAGGAGCAGTCAAGGCCAGGTTTATTCTGCTTAGCAAAGAGGAGACCGAAGGCTGATCTCGTTGCTCTCTACAACTTCCTCGTGAGGAGGAGAGGAGAGAGAGGTGATGATCCCTTCTCCCTGGCATCCAGTGACAGGAATGCCAGGGAATGCCTTATAGCTGCATCAGGGCAAGTTCAGACTGAATATTAGAAAGAAGTTCTTCACTGAGATGATGGTCAAGTGCTGGAACAAGCTCCCCAGCGAAGCGGTCATGGCCCCAAGCCTGCTGGTGTCCAAGAAGCTTTTGGACAACAGTCTTAGAGATATAGCTTAACTTTTAGGTTGCCCTAAAAGGAGTCAGGAGTTGGACTCAATGATCCTTGTGGGTACCCACCTCAGGATATTAAATTAACAAATAATTTAAAGTAGTTATAGTCCATTCATGACACTCATTCTTCTGAACTACTAGGATGCCTCATAAACGGGTCTGTGCTTGGCCTTGGCTGCTGCTGCTGAAAACATGAAAGAGGGTGGCTATGGTAGTGAGTCTTAGTGTCAGCAGCTGTTCTTTGAGAAGTAAGCACAAGTTATTTCCCACAAGTAAGCATGTTTCTGGTCTAGGATAGCCTTGTGACTAGCTAGTTACCTAAAAATTACAAACTTCAATATGAAGAATGCCCCTTCTTAAATGGTGTGATAAATCAGAATCAAAGTAAGTGCTTTCTTCTGCACATTACACTGAACAAAGAAAAGTATTATTTTCCTTTATGCCATTTGCAGCCTTCTCTTACTTAAAACTAAATTATCCCAGCAATGTGTCTTCTCCTTTACTGCAAGGAAATCTGATTCCTTAAAAGGAAATTAAGAGAATTACACCTTTTCACTCTATGTTTATACCCTGCTTTTTCTTTCAGTACAGAGCATATAATTTTTCTTTTCCATTTGGTTAAAAAAGCCTCTGAAGGATGAGAGTTAGTTAGAAAGAGCAGTTAACTTTGGTGTATTCATGCATCCATATCCACACTTTAGGATACTCTGATGAAACAAAACCTGATATGAAATTCCAGTATCACTGAAACAGTGAAATCTTAGTTTCCTCTTTCCAAGAAAGTTTCACCTTCTGTCTCCACTTAGGCCTGGTTGTCTCGCCTCTGCTCCTCATTCAAGACTGACACTGTCTGCTGGAGCTGCAGGCTCTCAGCTCCCTGTTGTAACTCCATATTCTCACACGTAGGTCAGGACCCTCTTCTGCCTTGAGCAGGCCCAGAAGATATCAAGTAAGAAGCAATCTCCCGTCCCTCTTCCCAGACTTCTACACTTCTACAAACACATTTCAGTATCATACTTGAGCATTGACTCAAATATGAACAAATAAACACTACTCATCACATACTCTGACATGCAAGACCGGAGGAAATTTTGTGCACTTTGAAAAGATATGAATCTGACAATTTATTTTAATATGTTCTAAAAAGAAATACTTCCATCTGCTAATAATATAACCCAAGACAGACATAACCCATTATAAAAGGAGTAGACAGATTTGAAGCAAAACGCACATAGAAGAAGAAAGGGCACAAATATTTTGCTCTTCTTTCTTACTAATGCTAAGATAGCAAGGCAAGGGGTGTTCTGTGCTAATGACGTCATTTTAAACGAATGAGCCTCCATTATTGCATTTAAATGTATATATAAACAACATTTCAGTATCATACTTGAGTATGTAAGCTCATATAATGTAACCTACTACTTCCTTAGACATAATTGTCTATACCTATGCATTAAGAGAGTTATTGAATTATAATGGGCAGTTAAAAATATGTCACACAGTTATTTCCATAAAGCAGTGAAAATAATGCAGTTGTTTTATTAAAAGATTCAAATGAGCCACATAGTCAGGCATGACTTAAACTGCTTCTACTTAACACGGCCATCAACGGAAAAAAAGTGCAGAGGTTCTTCTTGATTTCACTTAGCTTTGGATCTGAACCAAGATGACTATATTATCCCTTATGTCAATAAAAACAGACAACAAAACATGTTTCAATTGTTTTATGAAGGACAAAAACTGTCAACAAAATAGTTATTACATTAGTGAAATATTTAAATCTCAAGCAATGAACTGCAGTAGTGTTACTGCAAATACTTTTCTTCACTGTTTTGTGGTATCTCAGAAAAATGACAAGATAGGAAGCAATATGAAAAAGACAAAGATGGAAATTTTGATTTGAAAAGGTGAGTATAATGTTTGAGATATTCATCACTAAATATGATTCACACCTAATTAAAAGCAGTTTTGATCAATTATCTATGTTTTCTCACCTTTCTGTACAGCTATAGTAACAATCTCTTTAAACATTAACACGTTTCATTATTTGCAACTTTGCAGAATATTCGTGTAATATATCCTTGAAGTTTTACCAAAAGATCCTTATCTGTAAAGCACAAACCTAAGTCAGACTCATTAAAATGTTTGAAGTTTTCCAATAACAAGCCCACTTATTGTGGGCTTTGTTCACATAAGCTAAATCTTATCTACATGAAATAAAGACATTTCCAGCAAAGATGGGAAAAAAATGGCAAGGTTTTTTGAGAGGCAAATTCTGGTTTTCCTTTGTCCTGTTCTTCAAAAACCTCAGAGATTACAAGGTTTTAGCCCATTAACCTGAGATGATGCAACTCCTGGCATGTTCTTCTATAAGATGAAAGTTACACTAAACTTAGTGTAAATGTGGGTAATAATTGAGGTTAGTGGTTCGTTTGTGGCCCTGGAGACTGATTTTACTTTTCTATTGTGGTTTTTTCCTGATTAGGCTTCCTTATCTTTCTTTAGCATTCTGGTGCTGGCATCATTTTTGAAGTCGCTAGAATTCTTGTCCCACTGTGACCCAAGTAATGTGCATTATTTCTCAACTTAAATGAATTCATTCAAAGATATAAGGGGAGCTTCTGATAGAGTTCATTAAGCTTCTGATAATCTTGTGGGAGCAATGCATTACTTATCACTGACTGGGATCTTGACTTCTCTGCGCACTCTCTATGGGAGCTGAAACAACAGTGAAATGTGCTGTGTTTTCCTCTCTAATTAGATTGCAATTTACATTTTATTACTTGATTTTCTTCACCAAACTTATTAAAAAAAAATCAATGTGATGGGGTTTATTATTAATCTTGTAGTAATAAAGTATTCTTCCTGTTGGCTATAGAGGTATTTTTCAGCGTCATTGTAATATCCTTCACCAGTCTGTTGGGTTGCCTTCGTGCTACAGTATACAGCTTACACAGAAGTGGCTTTTCCCTTTTTTTGTAGGAGAATCTTAAAGTCTCAAAGATTAAATTGGTAATAGTCAGTGAAGTAATTCTATTTATGACTTCTCTGACTTTCACTTTGTCCAAAGAATGTAATTGTAGCTGAGAAACAAAGATCATGCTTTAAATAATAGCTTATCACTGAAGAACTTCATTTAAGCAACACAGATAAAGCATCCAGATTCCCACATCAATGAATACCATTTATAATTACTATGAATATTCTACGAAATTTAGAGATGCTGTAAGCTCTGCACTAATGTTTTAGGATCTGTTGGAAATGTTCCTTTGAGGATGTGAAAGCAGTTTGTTGCATACAGCTTTTTGCTCTTTGAAATCACCTCTTGCTGATGGTGCTGAACATCCCAATTGTCACCAGCACTTTGAAGTCTGAGGCAGTCACCTGAAAGTGAAACAGCTACACACAGAACCAATCATCTTACAAACTAACTTGGAGAACATGACATCTTGTATGTCTATTCCACCCTCTTGTAATCTCCTTTTCTGCTACCAAGTGTTGTCTTCTCATCTAGCATTCCATTTGCTCCCATAGCCTGTAGCTGAGACCTTTCCTTTCAGCTCTGGAGAAAGCCTGAGTAATGTGTAATGTGACTAAATTGCACATATACACCAGGCAGGGAAAAGAACAAATGTAATTCTAGGTCAACATTTCTGGGGAGATTCCAGCCAAAGACAGCAATCATTTCTTTGATACTGCTCTTCCCTAAGAACTCACCTGAATTAATGCTCCAATGGGTGATTAAATTAGTTTGTTACTTCCTTCTACAAAATACATCCTCTACTCAGCACAGAGTATTACAAAAATTCAGAACATCACAGCTTGTTCTCCCAAAACTCAACATTTTTCCAAACTCAAATAGATAAATGAAAGGCTATATATAGCAGCAGAATCTAAGTCCCTCTCATCATAGCCCTGTGGAGCAGAGTTTCAAAAGGGGCGTACAGATGTATGAAAAAAATCTGTGTATGTGTCTCATACCACAGCCTAAAAACTAGGCAAGCTATGGCACTGCAACACTATAGGACATTCGATGTGTTTTTAATAGGGCCTTAAAATAAAGCTTGTATCCTAGATATAGGCAAGAAAGAGAGTAAAGTCGCATATCCATTCTTATTCTAATTAAGCATTCTTTGTTAATTAGCACTGAAATTAAATAGCATCTTCGAATCATCAAACAATTAAGTGGTACGTTTTGTGAGTGCTGTCAAAAAGAATCACTTTGATGGGAAAGGCAGAAAGAAAAATCTGGTTTCATTAGGTTGTTTTTACTGTTTACTGCCAAAAATAAAACATGGGTTTGGCTAGGAAAACCTTTCAGTGTTATTTTTACTCTGTATAAATGACAAAGCTGTAAAATTTCTAAAACAAAAATGTTCACAAAACAGATTTCTATAGGCAAAAATGGCATTAAATTTGATAGCTACACAGAGCTCTGAATATGTCATCTTAAAACATTCATTCCTACTTTTAAAATCAGTATCCATGTAGAAGTGGACATGTTTTAGAATAGCCAAAAAATTAAGCTCTTTTATTGCTTACAAGTTTCACTGAACTGATGTGAATATCAGGGAAAAGAAGGTTGGTATTGGCATTTGTTGAACAATAGCAAAGTCCTTCCATTTATAAGTTTTGCATAAAGAAAAATTTTGTCTATACATTCAACCTTTTGTCACCCTTATGAACTCTATGTCTTTTTGACCCTCGCTAGGAAGTGAATAGCAGTGTGGTAAAATTTGGCCTCAAGGGGCCTCAAGGATACAACTGAAGTCAAACAGCTACCGCAGGTTTTACCGAGACGGCGATTTGTTCATTGTTTAAAGCTTGCAACACAGGAATTCACAAACAGATACTGCTAGAACTTGCTCACCATCTCTCCATTTTGGTGAGCAAGATCTGCTCCTTTGGTGATTTGGCTGCTGTGTGTTTCACTAATGTATTCAGTGACATAATTCATCTGCAAACGAGACACCCTTGGCAATTATACTTCTCAAAAAAAAAAAAAAATTTCTAGCCAACTTTTTGACAGTATTTGGGAATGGAAAGAATAAATTCTTGAAAAAGGGAGAGAGGTTTTTGGGGGAGGGGCTTTGGTTTATTTTTCTCCTTGTCAGCTCATTTAATTTTGGCTTGCTAGCTTAATACTCTCCCTCCATATTATACTCCTTCAGTAGCAATTTTTTGAGTGTTTATCTAATTAACTGCCACACTGCTTATAGCTGTATAGGCAAAACTTTACTGTGATTAAATCCAAATTATTTCCACACAAATACTGCCAGAGTGGAATTTGCTTGGGGGAAAGCAAATCTTTTGCATTCCCTCAGCTGTTCAAATAGAAAATTCATAACCACGCCCTGAGAAAGGGTTTTAAAAAGGCAGACTGAAATGCAAAGGATTAAACTCACAGGTTTCTTTATGGCTTAATTTGAATATTAGATGATATATAGCAGGTAAATTTTGGTTAATTTGGCAATAGACAACAAACCAACAAAGGTTTCAAACTATCCCTCTGTAACATCTCATCCACACATGCACACCTGTCTCAAATTGCAGAACGGTCAGAAGGCAGGAAAACACACAAGTTCACAGCTTCAGCAGCATTAGGGGCCCCAGTTCCTTCTCTCCTGAGGCAGGGATCACACAACCCCCAGGATGGTGCCACAACACCTTTCTGCCTTGGTAGTGTGGAAGGGGAGTTCAGAGACCAGGCATGGGTTGCTTTTGGTTTTGCATTTATACCACATCTTGCACAGATTTTTCCATCTTCTAAGGAAAGAATTCATCTGGATTACTGGCTACCACAATTTCACAGCAGATATTTTAACCGCCAGAACCTGCCATCAGCTAAACAGAGTCCTTTCCTGAAACCAGGATCAGGAGGCAGATTATGGTGTACAGCCTGGGTTCAGTCTGGAAGACAATCACCAGAGTGTACTTGAAAGTTTTCAGAAGCAAAATCTTGTAAAGGCTTGGTTCTTCAAAAGGACTGACTCAAAGGTATTCCCCTGTAATCTGTGCTTTGTAAGAAGCAGTTATGTCACCACCTTTCCAAGTGTCTGAAAAGGTAAGTGGGGAAGAATTTACTTTGCAACAAGGGTTATTACAATGCAGTCTGAGTCTGGCATTCTTAAGACAAGTAAGTGTCAGAGGACTTGTAAATAAAAGTAGACCAGCTGCACTTCCTAAATAAATTAATAATGTAAAAACAATTCTTGCTCTTCACAGATACTACAAAGTGTAACACACAATACTTTGTTTTGCTTTTAGCTTCCATGGATGTTTTATGTTTACAATGGCACTTTTCTCTGGGAACTGACCATTCTGACAACTGATGACAATATCTATAATGCGCTTTATAATTATTGTGCTACAATGGTAAAAAAAAAAAATTAAAAAATCAATTAAACTACTAATATCTAATGTCCTATAATCAGTGCTACATTAATTGCAGTTCCTCACTCCAAGCATAGCTTTACCTGTGTATCCAAGCTTTTTTCTTAGGATCTACAGTCAAGACACCAGTATTCCAGCTTCTAAATAACACACGTGAGAGTGGTACTGTTCATAACACTGATAGGGATAATCATGTTAGCTAGCAGCTGCTACCCTTAATCTGTTATTGATGCGTTTTGTAAAAGGGCTTGTTTGAAATTGTTTGGCTGATTTGAAAACAAGATTCTGAGAGGAAACATTTTCGACAGCCTGCCAGAGCAATTGGTAAAACGTGGATAAGCATAAACTAGAGTTACAAACTTCTTTCCTTCTTGTGAAGCTTTATTAGTGTAGATGCAACTGAAGGGAATATAAGAAGGTATTTCTCTGAAAGTATAATGGAGGTCCATACGTGCCACTCTTTCCTTATTTAAGGAAGTATGTTGATTATTATGCAAAAAATGTTATTTCTACCTAGAAGCATTTTTATGCCAGGTTCAAACATAATGAAAAAAGGAAAAAAAAAAGTAGATTTTTTACATGAATATATAAATACTGTATTATTAGCTTTCCTTACTGCAACTGTTTTTCACTCTGAAATCCAAATTCTACATCAATTATTTAAGTCAGAAACAGGATTTGATTGAAACAAATCTATAATTTTATTGACTGCCCATTCTACTAATTCTTCACAAGTTAGGAGGAAAAAGAAAAGGACAGGCAATGAAACCATAGAATGCAATAGAGTTTCAAGTTTTGTGATATCTTTCATGGGCCAAACACATGGCAAATTTTGAGCAGTATTACTTAGAGTACAAGTATCTGAAAGTGGATGAGAAATGACACATATGAATCTAATCTGTCCCAAGAAGAGACAATGAGAAAAAACAGACATGGTAACAGTGTAATAATATAACTCTGAAACATTTAAAATGTTAATTCTGTACTACTTTTGAAAGATGATAATTCTTTTCTACAGTCATATCCTATTCATGGTCATTTTGTCTATGGAAGCCCACCTTCTGGTGATGCTCTCTGAAACCAGGAAGCCATGCAAGGCTTCATAGATTTCCTTCAACCCATTCCCCAGGTGTCTGCGGAGAGGTATTTCCTTCTGCTCTGATCTGAGGAAACAGACAAATACAGTGTTGATAATACGGATGGACTATGGCTGTAGAAGCACGAATATTTAAATTCTGTTTCTTTCACTGAGTGTCCTGAAAAATTCTAAAATTCTTTTAGCCTGTTTGACTCCTGAGTATTGAGTAAGGGCTCATAAATCTACTAAAGTCACAATAGTAACACTAGTGTTGAGTCAAAGACCAACACATTATTAGCTAATCCACTAACACTTCTGTCAATCAGTTCTCAGATCCAGCCAACAAACAATCAAGCATTTCTCTGAATGCTCAGTAAGATTTTATCTTAAGTAGGGTACTTAGATGTTCATTATAAATTAAATCTTGCTCCTCTTGATCACCCATAAGTAAGAAAAACTTGACCCTACCTAAGGATTTGAAGTACCTCTCCCTCCTCCATGCCTCCATGTTTAAGCATGAAAAATTAATACAAAAAAAATAGTAATGCTTTTGTATTGCTGCGCAGTTTCCCACTACTGGAGCATAAGTGAGATAGCACAATTCAATAAGATTTTATCTGATTCCTCCAATGGTGAAAATAATGGTTTCAAAATAGGAAAGGTATTTCCAAGTAAACCGTGGCACAGAAAAAAGCAGACTACCTGCTGGTCTCTCAGCATGTGATGCAGTCATTGATTCCTCCTTTTCAAGTAAAAATATTTTAAATCATGTGTGCCCAGGATTTTATCTGGTTAAATGAAATTAGTTTTTACCAATGATAATTCATTTTTAATTATAATGTATGAATGAAAGATTGAAGTGTGAGATGAAAGTGCTGAAGCTGAGGGAAGAATGGGAATTCCTTTTTCTCTCCAGTTTCAGAGATCTCAAGTTATGCCTTTGAACATTTCACAGGCAATTCATTTCTGAAATGCCTAGTACTTTAAATCACATGGAGGCTACACTTGTTATTTTTTTACCTTAGTTTTTGTCACAGCATATGATTCTTATGTCATGCTCCTCTGTATGTTGCTATTGCTTTTAGACAAAGTGCCTAAATACATGTCAGATAGAAAACCACTGTCGAACCGGTAAGTTACAGTTACAGTCATACACACAGCATTAGTTCTTACTTGGCATGGGGTCCTTAGCAGAAGCGTAAGCAATGATAAACCTGAAATCAGCTTTGGGATATCTAATCATCTCATATGAAACATTTGCTTTTTTGTTATCATGGTCATTTATTTTACACTGTATGAGCCTTTAGTCCTAATGCTATAGTACTTGCCTTTTAAGATGTGGAAAAATGTGCCAACTAAAAGGAAGATTAGAAAATTTAACAGAATATTTTGGGATACTAGAGAACTTCATTTAGAATATTGTCAATAGCCTCGTTGTCAGAAGCTGGAAGTCCTTTAGTGTGGTCCCAATATTTCAGAAGATTCTTACAAAGGATATAATTTACTATGGGCAAACATTGAAGATACATGCATATAATTATGTGTGTGTACGTATGTGTGTATATTTACACTATGAACATAAATTAGCAACACAAGACCTCCAAACCTATTGAGAACAATAGAAATCTCTCTCCCTCATGAGACTGAAATGGTTTCTATTCACTCATAATAGTCTGACAGAAGGTAGAAAGCCACTTGTCAGCTTATAAATGGAGTTGGTTATTAGTCAAGCAGTTTCAAAGCAATTCAAAGGCATTAATTTCATTCTCCCCAGCCCTACACCCCAATGCTCTCATACCAGCACTCCACGATCAGAGCCACTCACACCCACCTCGAAAACTTATCTACTTCACACCCCCCTCCTCCACATCAAATCAAGTAACAGCATGCTCCACTACCCTAGTAACCCAGATGCACCATACAGCAAGCACCACTCCAGTAAAATCACAGGAGCAAAAGCTCCACAGTGTGCTG
The DNA here is from genome assembly GCA_027574665.1 of Rhynochetos jubatus. Taxonomy (NCBI): domain Eukaryota; kingdom Metazoa; phylum Chordata; class Aves; order Eurypygiformes; family Rhynochetidae; genus Rhynochetos; species Rhynochetos jubatus. The sequence continues at coordinate 12,725,053 of CM050655.1, forward strand.
TGAAGAAAAGCAGTCTGTAAACCCCTAAGATTATGTGTTAATGAGTGTGATGCTTAATATTCAGTGGGAAATAACAACAGACATAAACTACTCATAGAACTGGTTATTTAGGAGACAATACACAGATGATACAATTAGATTAATTCAACTCCCAAGTAAGGATATCTTGGCAGGTAACCTGAAATTAACCCCTCGTTGTTTGCCAGAAGTCAGTTCAGAGCAGCAAAAATGACTAGTGGTGGTGTTTGGGTGGGTTTTTTTTTGCTAAATTAATTCACAAAGGGATATTTTTAGGATACTTGAGGTGAGATAGAAAGTAAGCTTAAAATCTGAATAAATAAATAAAATTTGGTGAAAAAAGGCTGAATAAATAGGAACAACATATCAACAACAATTTTATAATTCTAAAAAAAAAAGGTTGAGAAGAACACCTTTCTCAAAACCAGTACTGACAGGTTAAAGAAAATGTTCTGTTTCCACTGTTCCTTCCCCACACAAGAAGCACCCATACCCACACTCAAACATTAAAACACAAGTAACCAAACCTAGGCCATACACCTCTGACATTCCCTGTCTGACAAACATCCACAGTCATGACACACAGCACTGGATTTTTTACAAACTTTAATGAGAACTTTTGCAGATTCCCCCTGAGTCCAGTTGTCTACTCCCTTGCTTACACACCCAAGTGCACCACCTTTCTTTTCTTCCTCAACAAAATGGTTTCTTTTCAAGTAAAATTATTTTCATAGCTCTCTGAAGCTATGATGGAACAGACTGAACTGCTCTTTCATTTCCTACAAATCTTGCATGTGGGCTCAGCAGTGTGAGAGAAAACTGGAAAACAAACAGTGACCGTAAAGGCCTGACTCCTTGTTTCTGAAGGATATACTGCAGAGTCCTAATGCAACATGACTTTCTATACTGCTTCCTCTGCTTGACATGTCAGAAAGAAGTGCCAGGTTTTGTCCATTCACTCCCTGCCTTCCCGCATAACGGCGTGTCATACCTCTTATTCAGGTCCTGCAACGCTAGGTTTGTTTTCCTTGAAAGACCTCATCTTTGAACCACGTCATTCAATCATGTCAATTAAAAAATGGTAAAGTTAGGTTTCAAGGTGATGAAGAAATCTTTAAAACACTGAAGACCTTAAACATATGAAAGAAATAAAAAGAAATCTGTATCATTTGTTAAAAAAGAAATTTGTATGTTTGGGCCTACTGTGATTTTTCTAAAGGAATAGCAGCAGCTCTTCAGATACACCATAAATACTGCTAGCTGTCATAGGGAAATAAGGAGGTGACTTCTTTCTCCTCAGTCCCTTAACAAAGGCACATTATATAGGCTACACACTCTGGCTCCAGGAGAGTTAATATTGCACTTTCTATTCTTGAAACTGAAAAACACACCTGAGTGAGGTTCTTTCAGGCTTTTTCTTTCCATATTGTGAAATGTTTGCTTTTGGTAATGTTACAGGGTAGTAATCATTGTTCACAGCTATCCCGTATAAATAAATATTTTCTTCTAATTATACAACATGAATTAAATACAGGTGTTCATGATCTTTTAGAGGTACTTAGCACTCTCGTGCAAATATACAGTCTTTGTCTTTCTCAAAGACTAAGAAAATCCCTAGATGAGACTTTTTAATGTTGTATAGGTGGGTATTTATTATTCGTGAAAGGTTATATATCTGCAGTGGAACTATACATCTTATTTACTTATATACCTGAAGAGTTTGCTATTACTGAAACTACAGTGATTCCATAAAAAACAGTGGTCTGATCTTCTGTTACTTAAGTATCTCAAGCTCCTTCACACCAGTAAAGTGAAGATCCAGACAGCATCTAGACAGGTGAAAACACATCACTAACTTGAAGTTTTACCAACTGTCATGACATTCTTATGTCCCTTCATCTTAAGCTGTTTTTTACCTTTTTGTTTTCAGTCTAGCTTTCACTCCTGAACTTTTTCATATCCTTAAGTAAAAGTACTTATCACAAAGAGAGATCTTTTAGGCTGCCTTCATTCGGTGATGATGCTTGAACATTTCTGAACACTAAATAATGGTCAAGTCCCAAATCTTTGCAATATCTAGCCCCATGGCTCTATTTGCAAATGGCACTGCTATTAGTCTGAGTAGGATTGGAGGTTGTGACATACAGCTTTTTAGAAGTGATATCACCTTGTTTTCCACAAAAATTATAATTAACATGAGTCATCAACCCACTTAGAGGCTGGTCTTGCTGAACTTCCATTCCTATCAAGTACACTCAGCAAAGAATGAGCCTTCAAAGTATGTTCCTTCTTGTTGCAATAAAAAGGGCAGAAATGTTTGGAAAGAGGCACTAAAGTCTGACAATATTGGGCATTATGTACTGCATTACAAAGCAAAGAAAAGCTGGCATGTGGTCAATTTATCATGCATTTGAGTTTTGGTCACTTAGATAAATTGTAAATGGCATAGGGCAGGATGTTTAGGTGCACTGAATTATAGTGAGACATTCTAATGCTCATCTGATCAGTTAAAGGAGTTATTTTGACCCTTAAGCAACTGGAATATGCGATAAGAATCATGCTGTGCCAATCTTCATGAATTTAAGAGACAGTGACAGAAAACCTAAACAGTGGCTAGCAAGTAGAAGCCAGGCTTTAATAATGTCACTCATTCTAGACTAAGAAAGACTGCATCGTTTCTCTGCTTCTCCTATATTGAATATCCCATAATACTGGATCAATGACAACAAATCAAACAAGAAATTTGGAGAAACAGGCTTCCCACACATACCCAAGGTAAGTTTTTCTTACCCATGTAATTGATGTTATTATTAGATAAGTAAAAAACACAACAAAAAATGGAAATAGTTAATATGTCAAGCAGACAATTTGACTGGATCCTGTCACAGTGATACTAATGAAGGGGCTTAATAGTTGTGTATTTCTTACAAATTACTTCAGCTGTCACTCAGCACTGTCTGTTATGAAAACATATTCTGCTTTTCACACCTGTGCCAGTAGATTAGCCCTAGAACACCTCTGTGTAATCCTTTAAAACTCTACACCTCAATTTATACTCCAATAAAGCTACACTTTTGTCACATAAATAAATAAGTCAAGAAATCACAAATTTGAGATAAATCCATGACTCCTGCAAAATATCTCTCCACTCAGTCTAAGGAGAAGCTGCAGTTGATTACCAGAGACATGTCATCTAGAATAGTAGAATTTATGAAGGTGTCTGTTTTCCAAACCAGAATTCTTACGAAGCAAGAATATTGCATGCAATAAACTTTACATCACTTTGGAGGAAATATGATTTTTTTGGTCATATTCTTTACCTTTTCAGTGGAAAAAAAAATGTTAAAAGTGATAACTTACATTTTGTAGTGTTAGCCATTGCTATAATTCATATGAATGCAATTTATCTATATGAACTTTGTTCCCTAGAAATGCACAGCATAGCTGGTTTTGTCAATACATGCTCTTCAAGAATCTTAAATAAGAGAGATTCAAAGCATTTTAATATGAAACTGGTCAAATATTAGTCCTCTTCTGGACGCAAAAATCGTTGAAGCCCCATATAGCCATGTTCTCCGACTCTGAACTGTTCAGACCAAGCCTAGGCTTAGAACTCCTCACATGTACAAAGTTCTTATTTCTCCACTATAAGTAGTTTTCTTATGTGTCAGCAAGTTACACAAGGGTAGATGGCTCTCTTCACATATGGACCGACAGAAATATAGATACAGCATAGGATCATTAGATACTTAGCAAAAAACTGAAGAACAATTTTTCCAATTTTTTAATACACTTTGCTCAACTAAGTTTATTGGGGTTTTTCCTGAATGTGAGCCCATAGCTTGTCATTATTCATTATACCTGACACTTACGGCACCAGTCTTTTACTTAGTAAGTTAGCGCAGAGAAGAAATATGAAAGATCATGTGGACTGTGAGGTTGCTAGTCTAGAAATCAAAAATTGGCGGAGCATGTTAGACCTTCATCCAGCAGTCTGTGTCTGCCCTAAAAAGAGCATAATAGATGTTGGAGAGTAAAATACTTATTCGGCACAACTTATTAATTACACAGTGGTGCAAACAAATAACTCTTTCAATGCTCTTTCCAGCTACTCAATAGCATGTGGCTTAAATTCTGTTACTAGGTAGAAAAGTCTTACATAAAAAATGTAAGTTGTTAAAAGTCCATAATTACTTATTTGCAAACCAGAAAATAATGGACCCAAACAAGACTCTACATTCAATTATGCTAGTTCTTCTAGGCTACAAAATAGACTCTTTCTTCTCTTCCTTGAAGTTGTTGGGGTTTTTATTAGCATTAACGGCACGAAAGACAATGATTTCAATTCACAATTAGTTTTAAAAATTAAGATAAATTCAGAGAAAAGGATAAAAGTGTAAAGTAACTTACACTGCTGGATGTTATTTTTTCTCATAACGACATAAGTGTAAATTGCTTGGCTTTTTTTAGGTTCAAGTTAGATCTTTTTTTTTTAGGTCATTTTTCTAGAGGATGGATTATTTTGTTGAGTGTCACCTGACCAATTATGAATAGCATAAAATCATATTTTAGGTCTTAACCACTAGGCCCCTCTTTTTAGATAATGAGTTTATTTTTCTGTCAGATGAATCTAAACCCTGTTGCTGGACTTAAGCACATCAATATAAATGGCTATAGCCTAGTATTGAAACATTTATCCTTCTCTCCCATTAGTTTTAAGGTAAAAGACTCAGATAATAGTTTTGAGTAGAAAGTCTGGGCTAATACAGTTTGGGTAGGTTTAAAAGCAGGTCTCATAAACCAGTTTTCCAATGGTGTTTATTCTTGTCATTGTTGCTGACTCTTGTCATGCAAACATTAGTCTTGTAAGATATGTCAGTCTTTGTTACAGCCTTGATTTATTTGATATAAGAGAAAGCAAATTGTCACTGCATTAAAAGTTAATGGACACTTAAAAAAAAAAACAACAATCTCCAGTTTGCTACACAATTTTCTAAAATTTGGGCCAATGAAGACCTAAATCATCCTAGACTCTACCGCATTACCATAACTATATATAATTATATTCTCCATTAACCTTGTGTGCCCTCAAGACAGGAGACCAGTGATCTCTATAAATGTTTGGGTATATATCAAACAACATGACAAATGCACAAAAAATGTAAAAAAAAGAAAAAATTATCTCTGGTTCTTCCTATTCCATAGTATTTACTTCTTGCTGCTGAGAATCTTACATCTGTAATACAAAAATACCATAAAAAAATGAAGTGATTCAAGTCAAGTTAGCTGACAAGACTGTGCCAGAAACAGGAAAACAATGTCAAGGTCCTTATTCCCAGTTAACTGAATATACTTCTAGATTACCACACATTCAGTGTGTGAGGCCACCTTACAAAACATCTAGATAAGCACATCTTATCCTGAGAAAATAACATTACAGATAAGTTGTATGAGGAATGGACAAGTTCAAAGTTACATTTCTCAACAGAATTGATTCTTATGTGTTGTGCTTACTGCTCACTCTAAATATTTGTGTAAATCATTAAAAGTGCACTTTATAAATTACTTCAGTAATGTCAAATTGGAAGCCAACCATCCAAAGGGAATAATATGTACAACAGAAAGGTACATAGCCTCCAGGACTGAGCATACCCTTTCTGCATCTGGCTGTACACGAAGTGTAACACCTCTGATTTAAGTTTGTATTAGTGTCCTTGTTAGGTCTTCATGTCAAAATATTGATGTTATTTTAAAATACCATTATGCTGAGGGTGTCCCTGAAGGTGCATGATGCACAAAATTAAAAGGTCGATAATGACTTACAGCAACGCAATTGGCCTGATTCTCCAGGGCTGTTAATCTTCTATGTCTGCTTAAATTTGTGCAAAGAGAATACAGAATATTACAATGGGTGTCAGTGAGTCAAGAACACTCACATTGGTATGGACCATGAAGTCTTTGCCCAAGTGAGCTACAGTCTTCCTAACTAACCAAAGTGAAAGGGATCAAAGAATGAGGCCTATTGCCTCTGATGAAGCAATTACAGAGTGATCACTATCTTATTTTGCTTTCCATAAATTTTCTATTCCACTATTTAGCCTTGGAAAGTGTTAAACTGACCACCTTTCTTACTGCCATGTATAACTTGGACTCACACACCCAGGAAGCCCCAAAGGATATAACGCCACTAATTCTGGAAGATCAAAGACTCCCTCCATAATGGAAAAGCAAACACAAAAGTAATTTTACTGGCTGTCATTCTTGTTGGATTATTTTACACATTGAAGCCCTGCATTATTTTGTTTAGACTGACAAGGCAACTTGTGATTAGATAGTAAATTTACTATTTGAATAGCATGAGCATCAGAATAGCAGAAAATGCCACTGACTGCAGTTTCAAATTCCAATAAAGTCTGGCATGCTCCACTGCCTATGAGCATCTTTGAAATAAAGCACTCTAGTTAAGCTTTCACCTTGCATGCTGGTCTAAAATTCATAGAAAGAACAGGCAAGAAATCATCATAAGAAGCCCTAGCTATTGTTCAAATTGTTACTGCTTTACTCTTTGTGAGACAATCTATTTAGATGCTTTTCAGTATTCCCTTTTTCACTCTGCTTCCCTCTCCTGACCCCCACTCTTCAAAAGTGTTGTGTACTATACAGCCTAGGAAACACAGTACAGGGCGAAAATTTGTTCAGGTAAGAGGTTCAGTGTCTTCCAGGTGAAACAAACATGGTAGAAAGCAATTGCAGCATTCAAAACACCCAATTGCAGCAATTATAAAACAGTAAGACTCTCTAGATACAATATAGGTGATTTATTATGCACTGTTGGTAGTCACTGGAGAAGACAGTCATGTAAACAGAATTATTTTCTTGTGTTAAAATGCTAAGTAAGCACGCATTCTTGATCTTCACATTTTCATATGTGGTGGTATGGCAGGGTCTGATGACTCCACACTGTCTTTAGACTTAGTCTGAAGTATGTCCTTCATTGACCTCTGTTTTAGTCCCAGAAATCTTGCTTTGCTTTCCATGGACAAACAAGCCAGAAAGTCAGTAATAATTCCTTCCAAATCTCAATCCACTCGTATTTTAACTTTACTGAATTACAGTGTAGACTGAAACGAAAAAAGCTATTCAAAGTCACTGCTCATTAAGGTCAGGTGGAAAAATATAATTGAAAAAATGATATTTTAAGAAGTTAACTATGAAATTAACAGATGGAAACTGTAGATGCCCCATGATAAGCACCTACAATTATGCAATGAATAAATTATACAGCCGAATACAGAAAACCCTGACATATCTTCTTGCATACACCCCTCTTTTTCCAATGTGACTATACTATATATCCCTCTGTTCTGGGTTATTAACCGATACAAGGACAGCAAAATATAATCTCAAAGCTAGAAATCTACATTTTAGAGTTATTTTACTTTCATTCAGGCTTCAGTTTGCTGACATCTAATTTCATTAAGTCATTCTCCACTGAACAGCCTTTTCCTACAGAGTGCTTTATTTCAAAACCACTCACACATTGTAATGAATGCCATCTCTCAGTCTTTCCTGGTGGTCAACTAATCACGCTGACCTCTTTTGTGTCTCTCTATAAATAATAATCTCCAATTCATATACACAGGGGGTTTGTTTCTTTTTTGCACCGTCAGAAGACTTTCTACATTCTTTTGAAGAACATGAGTACTGGAACTTCACATAGAATTTCAGTATCAATCTTACCTGTGGCAAAAAGAGATGAAAGTCCTTCCTTTTCACCAATCTCCATGGTAAACAGCCAAGGACTCCCTTAAACCTCTTTCCTTAGCTTTGTCTTGAAAGTTCATTTTGTCTATCCACCCTGACATCTACGTTTCCTCACGTTTTCAGAGAAAATAGAAAGACTCATAGAATAATCCAGTGTACTTTACCCAATCACTGATCAAAAGGGCAGAAATTGAGAGCTCTTAATACCCTCCAAGTAATTTCTATTTAGCACCATAAAATACTCATGGCAGACATGTCTTGTAAATTCAACATGTTAATAAGCCAGGGAAGAAAGACAGGAAGAGGAAGGGATGAATGAAGGAAATGCTCTGTCATGAGGCTGCCAAAAGAAAGTTTTCCTACTTAAGTCTCTGCTTAGGCAATATTTCTCATAGACTCTGGCCAAAGCAGAAATTAGCGGGTTTCTACAAAGAGAACAGAGAACTGAATTGCACTGGGCAGAAAAGCTGTGCCAGTAAAAAGAACTCACGTGGGCGAAAAAAACAGCTTGGATATCTTATTTCCCTGTAGAACAAGGAAAAAAAGGAGTATCATATTGTAACCACAACAATATTACTCACTACCTCTTTCTAACACAACGTAGTATAACTTGGAGAGACCAAGGGTAAGAGTGAGTCTTGAATATTTGCAGTGATAGTGGTTTATTTAATTAAGAGACACCACCAGCATTTCTTAGGTTGATAGAGCCTGTTGAAATCATCCATGAAATTATAAGAGATGAAGAAACAGCTGTCTTTTTGTATGTATTTCTCATGTTCTCTGATCTTTTGACAAAATTGAAAGAGCAAGAAGGTTTCAGTATTCCTGCCTTCAAAAGGTCACATGGGTCCCTCAAATCTATCACCTCTTTCTTAGTATCTTCTAAATAAAGCAGCATAGGTTAGCTCCATTTCATAACCTGTCACATGTTGTTGTCAAAGTTTCAAGAATTTAACCCTTAATTTGGACGCAGGGTGGAATTATTTAATGTTTAAGTAGGCCTCAACAGTTAAGTACTGTGAACTAGGAGATCCAGCAGGGAAATATACTTTATGCATAGTGCTGTGGAGTTGCTGTTAAAGGTTAAAATGTCTGAAGTTTGAGAGCAACCTGAGAATTATTCTTCTTTATTCTCTCTTTTTCTAAGAGTACTTATTCTAACAACACCTCTTTCTGAAATTTCCTAGCCAGTCATATTAATTCTACTGCTGCAGCTAATTGTCCAGATCTGCTACATGTCCACTTCTTCAGTACCACAGACAGCCCTTGATGTATGTAGTATGTCTGAGGGTCATTTTCACACCATCTATTTTCAATCAAATGGTTTTGCAGCTGCTGTACTAAGATCAACAGAGCATTCCTCCCTGAGCTGCTGAATATGTAAATAAATAGTGTCATGTTTGAACGTGTCAAGTTTTTAGCCCCTCCAACTTCTTTAGATAGTTGATGGTACAATAAAAAGGGCTTGGAGTGGACTCAACCTTTGATGTTTAACAAGTTATGTGGTCATGAAAACATAAATAGTAATGATTCTAATACTCATCTTATTTACACACGAGGGATGATCAAACAGGATAAGCCTTTTATTATTCTGACACGACTAAACAACTTCATTGTTCTGGCAGACTCAGATTTGTGACTCAACAATGGAGAAAAAGGTTTTCCATATTTTCACCTGGTATTTCTTTTCATTTTTTATTCTCCAAACAGCCTAAATGTCTGTTTATTTTATCATCAGATAGGGAAGAATACAGAAATTGTCTACACTTAAGCACTTATGGATCTTCAAGTGCCTTTTTCAGCAGTCAAAGGAGAGGCAGTTTTTATGGAACTTCTTCCTCTGTGCTAGCAGGGCTACAGATAACTCTGTCAGGCATCACCCCTTTCTCCATTCTTTGAATACAGTTGGAAATTGCACATCAGCAAGTACAGGCTGGACATGGGAGAAAAATATTTTCATAGGATGAAGGCACAGCACCAGAACAGGTGTCTAGAGGGGTTGAAGAATCTCCAGCTTTAGAGGCTTTTTGAGACAGCTACACAAACCCTCAAGTAGCCTGACCTACTCTTGGCCAAAATCCTATTTAGAGCAGAAACATGGACTTCATCATCACTAAAGGTCCCTCCCAGCCAAAATTTCTATGATTCTGTGTAATTGCAGGCAAATCACAGGTGTAACAGACATGCATTTTGGCACATTCCCAAACCTTGACTCAGATAGCTGTAGTGAAGCTGTAGGTTATAACCCATACTTATTATATTTAACTTATCGGTTTGTACCTCAGTTTCTCTGTGTGTGTCAACTGGGATTAATATATTGCCCACGAGCAGCTGTCAGGATGACACAGAGAGTGTGAAGTGCTTTATGTTGAAACTTTTTTCTACAAGGAATTTGAAATCTCAACCCACATATGTCACAGCACTATTATCATCTTTACGTTTTAATTGCTTGGGGAAAATATATCCTATGAACAAAAGGATTTGAAGGCAGCAAACACCCTCTCCTCACTGACCATCAGTAGTACAGGAAAATGCAATTTCTTTTCTGAGGTTGGCAAACATCTCAGCATACCCACACAACCGGCCAAATTCCTGAGGCACATACTAATATGTCCTAATGTTTTTTTTTTTTTCATTAAAGACAAAATAAGTCACCTTCACCCCAAAAATAAAACCAAAGCACAAAACAACAAAAATTGGACAATATAATTTGTTTTGAATTATCCCCTATTCATACTTGTTACAGTCTGTTTGCTAAATTTACAGGCAGCAATATAAAAAAGACAAAAGAGGGGTAATCTGCTCAGGACTGCTCAAAAGCAGAGAGCAAATATGTCCCTAAACTCTGAAGGAGCATAAGCAGAGCAGCTACTCTGCTGGAAGCCTACTGAAGGGGAATTGCAATAAATCAAGCACTATGCTTATAAGGAGGTTATCTTGCAGTTGCAAGGTCAGCATGGGACAAATAACAGCACAGGATGTCCAAAATGTACAGTTTCAGATATTTTCATACCATGTCCAGCAAACTGGGCTTATCATAGAACAGATGTAGTTTGCTACAAGTGACAGACAATTAGAAGAGGCTTGCTGCAATGACAGTCTTTGCTAGTAAAATATAGTAGGCCAACTACTACATTCTTCACATACCTATAGCATCACTACTGTTTGCAACAAGCAACTCTTGTGTCCTTGCAACAATACATTGTAAGCTTGTCTGGGCAGGGAACATGTGTTTATCTACATGCTGATAAAAACACCCTGAATGACCTCCACTCAGCAGCCAGGCTAATGTTTTTATAAAACTAAGAACAAAATAATTTGTATGCATCCAGATGGCAATGTCATGTAAGCAATTCTCCAGAGCAGAGACTAAACTCCACAGGCTACAAGATACACAGCTGCACATTATGAGAGTGCTGATGTTATTCTATGCTGTGTTAGGAAACAATTTTGTCTAGGGGCTTCACATGTCCTTTGAGCAACACAGGTTTGGAGACAGATCGTTGAAACATATCATGCTTCATACCTCTCAGCACCATCTCTGCAGTTTGATAATTTCTTACTGGTCTTAAGAGAGGATAAGTTCTGATATTCTAGTGGAAGGTGTCCCTGTCCATGGCAGTGGGGTTGGAACTAGATGACCTTTAAGATCCCTTCCAACCATCAACCATTCTATGATCCTATGATTCTATTCCACTAGCATCCCCTAGTTGCTGAAGCAATCACCCATGATTAGTCATATCAGATGTTGTTGAACCATCGTATATTAAATGCGTATATCTTTTGAATCTCCAGGTAGATGGAATACCTGCCTGAAAAACGCTGTTAGTGTCTCAGAAGTGAGGAGTGAAGAAACATACTTAATTTTTCATGAAGTGGAAAACCTAGGCAGTAACTGATAGGTCAACAAAGGTTTCTGAACAAAATATCGAGATCCTTGCTAAAAGCAGTCAGTATTATTCCAGCTCTCCATAATACATTTTTAATGTATCATGAACACACCCACGTTTTCAGGCAGCTAAGGACAGACCACAATCAGAATTGCATGTACCATGCCTTTTAGTCACTTTTCACTTCTCGCATGCCCATACAAAGCCAAGCAAAACCGAGGACACAGTACGCAGTGTGCTCTTGCTTCACATTATTGAGTATAGGAATACAGCTGACATTTGCAGAAAAAAAAGGTGTCAAAAATAATGAGTAAGACATCACAATATATGCACAGGAGTAACTTAGACACAGCTGCATTGTATTGTGTCATGGGCACAGTTTACCCCAGTGGATGTGATCTACATAAAAACCAGCAGAGACAACCCCTGGGTGGAAATGCTGAACACAAACACTTTTAATTGTCTTGTGGAACCTATATTTTCCTTGTGAAGTGTTATGCACATAAATGAGGATGTATGAAGGATGTTATTATTTACCTGCTAAGAATACTAACATTCCAGTTGTAAACATTTTCAAGTGACTTTGTTCTTTGTTTTTCCTCTTGAGTCTTAATGTAGAATATCTCCTTCAAATTACACTGAGGAACTGTTTGCAGGGGTAATTATTCTTAGTTGCTATTCCTGATTCCTCTTATTCATCATTTGTCGTTGGCCCTGCTCTTTTCAAGTAAAAAAAGTACACAGATCTGAATTACCTTGCACTTCTTTTAAACAGAAGCAGCTAATTCAGACAGTAGCCACACATGAATGAATCAGGAATAGTTAGGTCCTTTAAACCCAAAGCTTGCCGTAATACAAATCAGCTTCAGCAGATTAGACCTTCATTATGTTCAGTTTTACATCAATGACAACCCTAAGATCGCATAGCTTGAGAACCAGCAGGGGCGAAATGTGAGCATTCAACCATTGGAAACTGGTTTGACAGGTGCAGGGAAATTAAAAAATGTAACTACTGTAACCACAATGTTCCTAGCTTAAAATTACTTCATACATTAGTAATCTTGCAGAATGACTCTGAAAGTGTCGGCAACAGGCTGCTTGGGAGGCAACCACTTACAAGGCTGGGGCCAACATTCGTAAAGATCATGTAAGGTCCCCCGTGCAGGATGTATGTTGTATCTGGAGCACAGGGTGAGAGATTCAGAGGACGTTAGCCACCTTAAACTCTATCCATAACTCTGCTGTGCCATTATGTATTCTAGCAATATGCACGCAATTTCTTTCAACTAAGGAATAAAATTAGTCATTAAAAATATAATACAAATAGGTTCTACTCAGAATCAGAATGGTTTTTATTCTAGTAGCAGAAAAAAAAAAATGAACTTCCAGCATGAACAATGTGAGAAACCTTGCTCCTGTACAGTGTTTTTGCTGCCCTCGGCACTTAAAGTGGTACAACAACACCCTGTCATGACTTGCAGTTTGAGACACATGCAGAATCCATCACCGTGATGGTAAAATAAAATAATTAAAATTAAAAAAAAAAAAAAAAAAAAAAAAAAGGCGGGGGGAGGGAGCTATCTGGTGAGGAGCCAGCTCTGCTGCCGACAGAAGCTCAATATTGCCACCTGCTGAGAAAAAGCTCAAGGCGTTTGTGCCTCCGAAGCCAGCGGCTCGGTGAGACACTCCGTCTGGTTTTACACCGCCTGCATTGCTCGTGGTCGGATCTTCTCACAGTCCTGCTTTGCATAACACACCGCAGTAAGGCTCCCTTCCCCTGGCCGGGCTTCATCCGCTTTTAGAGGTGGACAAACACAAACGAGGAGAGCATCTGCCTGGCAGCTAGCTGCCTAGGAATCAGTCTCAGCTGAGGTGCACACGAGCTGTGGATTTAGAAGGTGGCATATTATCCATCTGTCTCTTCCTCACGTTACAATGGCAGCTTTAAAAGATCTATCTTAAAATCATTCTTTATTTATTCTCAGTATGGCCCTCTTTCTCAGCTTAAGCAGGCTTTCATCGTCCTGTATCAGTAAATGCTAACAGCTCAAGTAATAGGTGCTCTTTTCCTTTGTTACCGCTAAGAAACAAGTTATTCAGAAAGACACAACCACAGCGTGCATGAAGGAAAGGAAAGCAGACAAAACACACCATTTCTACTGTCAAGCTCAAAAATAAAGAGACACTACAGATCTCCTTGTGTAAGTGAATGCTTGTGTTTTCACATCAAAAGATCTCAATCTATGTCAACACTTCTCATCTTCTACACCAGTTAACACTGCCTTCCTGTTAAACCTCGAAACAAAATCCTTACAGTCAAGGTCATGCACTGGCAGAGGGCAAATACTGAGCTGAAGATCTAAATCCTTTTTGGGGCTGGACTTAGTTTGCCATAGTGCCATGGCCACTCAGAAACAGGGAAGGATGTTTTCAAGCTGGTGCTTGAAAGGAGGTCCAAGCATGAGAAATCCCGCATACCTCCAGAGGCCATGGACTGTTGTTTGTAGGACGTAGCTTCTGGTCCCTATATGCACATACTTAGCATTACCCTTGACATACACTGCCCCGGAACAGAGGGGTAATTCAGGAGCCTGAAGCACATAAATTTTGCTCTTTCTTCCCTGCAACATCTTCTGATGGTACAGAGTAAAACAAGAGGTGAAAAATAACGAACTACACATCTTCTTTCCAAGTAATAGAAACATAGAGAAGAAGGACAAGGCTACAGACAGGACGATCTGTTTCACAGTTTGTAAACTGTGCTTCCTAGCGTGGAAATGAGGCCGACATGAATAACCTGTTAGCAAGTCTAATACAGGAAATACTCTGAAGAGAAAAAACAAGTGCAGCTCTAACAGCAGTACACAGCCTCTAGAGGTACAGCAGGGAAGGACATCTTCCCACACATACTAAAATGAAACTGGTAAACTCAGTCAACTGCCAAGAATCATCATGTAATACAAATCATCAGAAAGCACCCAGTTTCCACTGCACTGAACCCAGTAAATCAGATCTCAGGATTCTCCTTGAGGTCTTTGTAGGTATTTGGAAAAAAAAAAAAAAAAGAGAAAAAGAGAAAGTTCTCAGCAACTAGAGCCCAAGTTGCTAGGTTTACTTTGTCACTCACATTTCATTACAGAAGGTATTAATTGGGCTCCATGCTAAAAATCTCCCATCATTTTAAATAATCAAATTACTAAATTAAGTAGCCACAGTTGCTTTGATTTGGTTTTATCTCAATTTCCTATTGTTGCCCATGATCTCTGATTAAATGAAAACAGAACATTACATCAAGCTTTCTACTAAAGGCATTTCTGTGGGGGTTTTTTTTGCTTTCAAATACGGTGTTCCAAAAATCACATCACTAAAACTGCTTCGTCTCCTCCCCCACCATAGTACTTTTAAACTGACAGCTTACAACTGACAGTTGCATCCAAAGGAGAAAAAGGCCCTGTTATGCCATGGGTATCCTGATTCTTTCACCACACGCAAGCAAATGCAATGCTGTTTTGGAGAAAGATGAATCTATTTGTCAGGTGCATGCACTTAATCTTCCCAGACATGTTTCAATCTGTACTAATTCTATCTGGATGACTCTTCTGTCAAAATATAATTTCCCTTTTAGTTTCATATGATGAGGAAATTTTCTTATAATTATCACCAGGATGACAGTGTCAGCTGACTTCAGTTTTGCTCATGCAAACGTGAATGTGCAAGTAAATATGGAATATATGCCCTGAAGTGACCAGCTGGGCAGGTAACCACTAATTTCTGTGGACTAATTCCTATAAGATGTTATCTTAAATAATAAACAAATGTATCTATTCAGTTCCACACCAGAGGAACAAACTAGTGATTTCTATACCCTATAAATTGTGTGGTGAAGAGGTAAAGGTAGAATCCAGAAAGCTACAGTTCCCTGAGATTTAATACAGCATATAAGTGGACTGGTATACATTAAAGTTACCTGATATATGTCCTTGCCTAGAAAAATTAAGATCAAATTTTGGCTTATGCTTCAAGTCCGTGTTATTTTTCTTCAGACTGTTTAAGCTGCTTCTTTAAGTCAGCTGCATACCCAAGACAGTGGAATTGTGGCCTCATCAGTTTACCTAAACTTGCCTTTCTTTTCACTTTATAAGATTTTCAGAGTTGCATAGTATTATTCAGCCCGAAACGGAGGAGAGGAAAAAGGAAATCATATTCAAAACAATGAGGACAGACAGAATAATCTTGAACAGATAATCATACAAAATAATTCCTCAATCATATCTTTTATTCATGATTTTGTTTTTCCTTTTACTTCTAAAGGGGACAATATGAATTGGTTTGAGATCAACTTCATTTAAACTTCAGGCCTCACTGACTGCCAAAACAATGGCAGAGTGAATGTTTTAAGCCCTTGTTTTTGGAACAATTTTTCTGCGGATAGGAATTTATGTGAAATTTTGCAAATAAAAGCTTCACTTATTTTTCAAGGTAACTTTTTCTGTCTCTGGATGGTGCTGGCAGAAGGAATAAAAAGGTTAGTTTTATGGAATTTTAGCTCTCTGTGTTGGTGAAGCATGTGAGCAGTCTGATGAACAGACATGAGAGTGTCTGTTCTTATAAACATCTTTAACTTATTTAGATTTCCAAGAAAATACAACAACAAAAAAAAACCCACCCCACACACAACCAACTACAATCAAGGGATGCCAGGGCTATTTATATAACAACATTTCCATGAAATGCAGATGGATGCAGAACAGCAGTAACAATCATACAAACAGCCAGAAGGAGCATGCATAGCTGGGCATCCAGTCAGCTTCTTTGTCCTTTCACAGCCTGTGCTGCTACCTGTCCATATTATTCCCACTCTACAAACACAACCAAGCCATCGATCCTGATTAATTTGCCAGAGGAATCTAACCTTTGATTACAACTCAAAGCCTGAGCTTATTAAATTAGATTCCAGTTAGATTTCATCACCTCAGGTCTCATGAATTTCAGCTGAATATGGGGAAATACACACCTTTCGACAAAATTCTTTGTCTACTTTTTGGAAATCTACCACTAGCACCTACCGGGGGATGGCTAAGCCTGCCTTCATACTCTTGACCCAATGCAATTATGAGGTGGTGTTCCCAAATGATTATTTTGCCCTGTGGTCCTTTATTATTATGCCAATTCAGGCCAAGATTATATAAATCACGGTTATAAGAGCTAACCCACTTTCAAACAGAGTCTTTTTAAATATCCACCTATAACACTTTCCTCTGATCTGTTTCTGATCAAATAGTAATTTCATGGACAACCACAAAACACTAATATTTAAATAATAATGGATGAAGGGACAAAAACTATCAAAGGCTCTGGAAAAGAACAGCAAGTCAAGCTCTTTTTTGTATATATGTGAAGCCAGATACTCTTTTCAAAAAAAATCCAGATCCAACCCAAAAGTCTTTACAGGAGGAAAACTCATTACATTTCTATTTCATGTTCTATTCTCCAGGCTTCAGTAAGAAGTGGCTTTACTCTAAATTTTATCAATAATTTCACAGCCATATTTGTTCCATCACAATGAATGCTGCAAAACTCCCTCATATGAAAGCAACCTGAATAATATTAGACTAGAATATATGTTTTAAAACCATGCTGGATAAGAGAAATCAATACTTATTGGAAGAAGCCAGAATGTTCTCAGAACTCATTAAGAAGGTTGTGTCTCCCTCACACACTGTGTGCTAGGAAAGAGGTGTGAACAATAGTAGTTAAGAGTAGTATTAGATGTGGAGATTGAATGAGCCAGGATAAGAGCACTATGATATGTAGACATGAAGATTCAGTGCTTCTCCTTACCCACTGACACTATGGGGGCGGAACAGCAATAAAACACTTCTTAGTTCCTATGTCTTTCTAGATCAGGGTCTCCTGAGGAACCTGATCAGTACTATGCACCCACTAGGAATTGCACATACATTCAACCCCACCGCACACCCCAGCCAACATCAACACTGCTTCCGCTATTTCCACAGCTATATAATCTGTTTTTTGACAGACCTGTAATCTGCAAACAGGAGTCATTGCTCAAGCCTTTTGTAGTACAACTGCTTTGGCATTGCACAAAGGAGACATTTACCTTAACAGTATTATGCTATGCCACACCAAGCCAGAAAATTATGGAACTCTTGCAAGTACTAGAGAGGAACTTGTAACAGTATAAGATCACAACTACAAATAGTAATGCCTATGAAGGCAGGTATGCAATGAGGATTAGCCTTCACGTAACTAGATGTGAGAGAAAGATTCAATGTATCACGGACATCTCATACAATACAAGGTTTCATCTTGCAAGCTATTGCTGACTGCATCGGGTACTTCTCCTTTGCTTTGAGTTTCCCCTGGTCTTGATCTCATCATAGGTATTTGTCAGTTTCCCAAACTTCTGTGGGAAGATTTTTTTTCTTAAGTCTTCAATCAAACTACCATGAAGTTTTAGGTTGTTTCCCCGTATTGGTAACAGTCGTATGTTAATTGTTTGCTGTATCTTTTTTCCAAGAGTGTAACTTTGTTCAAGTTGATCTGCTAAAATAAACATCATTGTCTAACTGCTACTCAGACTGTTTTTCTGTGGGCCTGCAAGGTGTCCGCTGAAGTACAACAGTGTTTACCTAAAATGCACAAGATTTGTCCTGATTTGCTTCCAGTTCTGTTGACCCCATTTTGCTGGGTGTCAACAGAAATTCTTGATGGTAATAGCAGTAGACGAGAGATTACAAGAATTCTCTACGGAAGGGCTCAGGTCAGCATGAAATCTGACACACGGGACCCTCAGAGAATTGATTAAAAGTCTTGACCCTTAACTGTGGGTATTAGAGCCAGGCAAAATAGAGAAAAATATCTTGATTACTGCACTCAAGTTCTAGTCCCAGCAGCTATCTTTCTATATGGCAACTGTGCCACTGTTGTATGAACTTTGTAACAGTTGCTTGCAAGCATGTGGTCCAAGAATACGGGAATGCAAATACCCAGGTTCCGCTAACACTACTTCAAGTATCAACAGTTGCATGGCACTAGGGATTTCCTAGGAAGTTGCCACTCAGAATGACTTTAGTATGTAAGACAAATATGCTGAGCTCCTTAAGGTATCCTTCTAAGTAACATAGTTTCACTCCAGTGCTTTAATGTCAGCTACGCCAGCATAATTTGCCTATTTTCAGTATTTTCATGGTGTACCTTTACAATTTCCCAACTCATTAAACAAAAGCTTAACCAAAGGGCTCTTGAATACTACTGGTCTATAGGTATCATTCTGAATGATTACTCATTTGGCTCATACTGAATGAAGGTTTAGCAAGGTGTAAGGAAAAAATCTAGTCTAGTTAGACTAATCTAAAGCATGGAACTGCTGGTTTTATATTACTACTGAGACTGTTGTACATACATAATTTCCTTTCTGTGTTAACTATTAACACCATTCTTCAGGCTGAATATTCTCCCCTGGTTAATTTTATTAATAAAAGAGACACCTGGTTAATTTTGAGGCTTAGATAATGTACCTTCCTCTTCTAGAATAATAGGGATTTCAGACTAAGAACAAACAGAATGCATAATTCCACTTGCCTGTCTCCAATATGTGTCACAGTTGTCACTGCAGACTATATGTATCTACATAGATGTGCAGGCATGTGTGTGTATAAATCTAGAACTAAAAAAAGAAAGTGAGGGTGGTACATTCTTAACTCTAAATGGTGGTAACAGAAAATCTTGGTGTTCCATCAAAACACTGGGGATTAGAGAACTCATTTATTTAGTTAAATGTAGTCAATATGGTCCTCTGTCATAATGCTATTCATTTTTAAGCTACTATTCATACTTTAAAACAATTCAAAACTACAGCAAGGGAAAATGTTACTTTGCAGTCATGGAAAATTTGCATATAATTTGCTACAAGATGGGAAGTTTGATATAACATTTTTTGGAACCTTTTTTCCCCCTTCATCCCACATACTTAGAAAAGCCAAAACCAATTTTTAATTAAAGAAACCAAACAGGTTTTTGTTGGAAGCATCATATAACCTTAAAGAAGACATGGGACTAATATCCACTCAGGGACAGTTAGAGCCATAGTTATGAAAAAAAATGAGTGAAGAAGTGAAGAAGTTCTTAAGAGTAACAACATAGAACAACAGCAGGAAGAATTTGTGAAGTCCTTTTAGAGTGACAGGCCATCAAATCAGCCTCTAAATTCACTGACAGCAAATCACTGAAATTAATGGAAGGACTTGTGAGACTTTCCTTGATTCAGACATAGATAGTGCAGAAAAAACAGCACCAGACCTTTTCAGCTCTCATTCTCCATGTTGTCATGAGGAAGAAATAAATCATGTTCTAAAACTGCAGTCATGGTATTTCTAGCAGAAGCTATAAAGAATGTACATAACAAGGCTTTCTGTCCCACCTCTCCAAATGAAGAAGATCCTTTAGTGAACATGTGAAAATTAATCATCATATTGATCTACCATCCCTAAAGTCATGTTATGTGTTTCAGAGAACAGTAGCTTTTGACTTGACCTAAAAATTGAGCATATGTGGCTTGTAACTTTCAATGTTACTAAAACAAAAAATATATAAAAAAAGAAGTTTTGTCTTCAGTACAACTATGGTGTTGCATCAATTCAGGCAAATCTTAGAAGAACACATTCAGTTTTACAAGAAATTTTAATTTCAAGGCCTAATGAACATGATGAAGTCTCAGGCAATAAAACCCATCACAGCTTGAATGTGTCGTCCTTCTCTTTCAACATACAAAAAGATGTTTGCTCCTCAGCTATCAGAAACATGAACCCCCATGGGCTAGAAGAACCAGTTATTGTAGCTGTAGCCATTTATTCTATTAAAGAAATTCTGAAATGTTGGAAAGACTTTTCTCAAAGCTAGCAGTGTGATGAAAGACCACATAGTGGGAGAGTGGAATCAATTTTGGAATGTTGGAGTAGAAAAACATAAGCTTGGGAAAAAGTATGATATGCACAAAACATTCTCTGCTTAACATGAAAAGCAGAAAAGGAGACTTTGATGTAGAAATCAGTATTTACAATTAAAGTAGGAGGCTATTATTATCTTGCATTCCTTTCTTAATTCAATCCTTTTGACTGAGTATTCTGAAAGAAAAATAACAACACATAATATCTGAACTACCAGTGAAAGGTGTGATTATCCACTTTTAAGTTTGCTTTAATTGCTGCTTAATGTTCATTAATCATTTTCACATTAAAAGGCTTTTTTCTCACCTATAATGCAAAAGCTTAATTCCCAGATAAACTGTAGCTTCCAAAAAGGAAACCTGGCACACCAGTTTTGTTTATCTTACTGTCCATGCTCCTGTTGTTACAAGTCCAGGGGAGAAATCCTCAGCTGGTGTACACTGATACAACTCAACTGATTCTACAGAAGCTGGACAACTTGCACTGAATGTTGGACACTTCATTATGAGAATTTGCAAAACTCTGTTCCGTTGTGAGTCTCCAACTGAGTTCTCAGATTGGAATAGTGCACTGGCTACTTCTAGAAGCCTTGCTCCATGCTGTGTATCGATCAGCTAATTAGTCATTCCGATTACTTCAGAATAAAGCCTGCTTTTAGACTCTTTTGTCTAACCTTGCAGCAGTCAGCCTCCAATAAAGATTCTCACTGAAAGTAAGGCAGCACTCAGAAATATTTCTAAAAAAAAAAAAAAGTAAATGAATACTTTGAGAAAGGTCTGCTCCAGTCACTTGCAACTGATAGGTTTCACCTGCAATAATCAAGCCATAGGTCTCTTGCCAGAGCTTCTTAAGGGCATACTTTCTCACCACGCTGACATAATGATAGGAACTAGGATTATTTATATTTTCAGTACATGTGAAAATATCTCCTCTATTCCACTGGTCTTTGAGTTGACCTGTGTTAGCACATGAAAACATCAGGAATAGTGCTTTGAAATGGTAAACCTGGCTGAATGGCGTCAATCTACTGTAGTGCATCCTTGAGGTCTTATGCAAGACCTCTATTTGTAATTGTCCTCGCATGGAATTCAAAGATATGCTTTATGTATTGACATCACAGTTTTCCCCTGACCACCCCTAAGGACTTAGATATACTCTGAATCATTTTCACCAAGTAATTACAGCAGGCTAAAATATACTGAACATTTTCTTATGCTTTTGCTTTCACTTTATTTGCTTGCACATACCCAGTGACAACGGCTGGGCTGTAACAACGCAGGCATTCTTGTTTCAATTCTTAAATAAATACTAGCAAATAACTACCCATGCAACAATGGTGATGCTTTGTTAATTTAAAATAAAAATTAGCGAGCATAGTTAGCTTTTCAACTTTCTTAACTCATGCTTTATTATTTTTATGTCATTTTCCACCATCTCATTAAATTGGGGTCTTCCTGTAACAAGTATTTCACTAAAAATATCATAATTCACCCACTAGATTGTGACCTACAATGAAATTATTGCTATTTAGACACTCTTGCACACACACACCCTTCCCCATCCCCCAGTTATGGAATAGGCAAATGGTTGGTTGCTGGGGGCAGGGTTGTGGGGTGTGTTTGCAGATCCTAATTAATTTATACAAACTCTAAAAACTGTTTTAGTTTTGCTTCATAGTAAAAATGCTTCTGTTACTATAATTAGACAATACAGGCTGGGACTTTGGCTTTCCTGTGGGACCTTTTGGCTTCCAGTATTTTCTGTATGATGTTTGTGCTGGTTTTAGTCAGGACAGAGCTAATTTTCCTCACAGTAGCTGGTATGAGGCCATGGTTTTGGATTTGCCCTGAGAAAGTACCAATAAGGTGTCTTTTTAGCTGGTGCTGGGGAGTGTTTGCACCAATTCAAGGACATTTTCAGCTTCTGATACTGCAGCTGTGTTCCCAACTTTCTCACTACAGGCAGTGGGGGGGGGGGGACACACACAGTTCAGGCAGCCAACCCAAACTCACCGAAGGAGTATTTCATTCCACAACACTTCACGCTCAGTATAACAGCCAGGAGTGGGCCTGGGCACCTAAGGCTCTTGCTTGCTCTTTTGTTAGCTCCTTTGCTAATTCTTTTGCTAGTTCCTTAGCTCCTTTGCTGACTCCTTAGTTTGCTCGTTCATTAGTGAATTGGTGGGCCAGTTGGCTTTCCCTGTCATGCTGTCGCTCTCAGGGCTCGCTCAGACTCTGCTGCAATCGGTCTCGCTCTCTAGCTCACAGGCTCTGACTCTCGTTACTCGGGACCTGGCTGGGTATTGATCGGTGGGGTGGTGAGCATCTGTATAATATGTTCTATTTTCTATTATTTTAATTACTTATTATCATTAGTATTGTTAATATTATTAGTATCACTATAATATTAATTCATATTCAACTATTAAATAGTCCTCATCTCAATTAGAACTAGATGATCTTTCAGGTTCCTTCCAACCAAATCGTTCTATAATTATATGATTCAGTTCATGAGCTTCCTTGTCTTTTCCTCCAATTCTCCTCCACCACTGGGTGAGAGCAAGTAGGTGTGCAAGCGGCTACGTGGCACTTCATTGCTGGTCGAGGTTAAAGCACAACAATGCTTTTATCCTGAGAAGGAGCCCTGGCTATCTGGTAGTCATAGCCATAGCTCACATTCCTCAGAGACACTTGTATTCATTTCCTTCATAAGTTTAGCATGTGGAAATGAAGAAAATAATTATCCAGTATTCTGTACCTTGCAGGTTTATTTACATCTATGTATGATGTGGAATCTTAGCAAGTGAGCACAAGTAAATTTCCATCTCTAACAACATATACTTTATGTATATTTTTAAAATACTGATATTGTGAGATAATTTTTGAAAAAGCTCTATTGTTCTGTGGGCTCTATACTGCTTTTTCTGAATTCAGTTCTTTCATATAAAGATTTCTGGGAGTGCCTAAATACATGCAATGTATGCAACGCCTTTCTAGCTATTAACAGCTAGGGGAGAAATGCAATGGGCCTGCAAGGTGAGTACTATTACAGCTGGAAGGAGCCCCCCCCCCCCCCAAGAAGCACAGCTGTATACACTGGTGCCTCAAGACCAGAAATGGATCCTGAATTTTAGGGAGAAGTATGACTGAAACTGCAAAAGCAGAAGGGGAAAATAATACCTATTTTTAAAAAGTAAAGGTGTACCTGAGAATCACAGATTGCACAGCCATATCTGATGCCTGGGAAGACCTTAGAAAAGTTGCTAAGCATTCTGAGAACAGTCAAGGTAAATAAAATAACCCACTGCATGATGTACAATCTTATCAAAAACATCTTACCAGAGCAACTGAATTTCCTTCCAGCTAGCTCAATGAATAAGGTTAAGCAATAGTTGTGCCACACCTCAGCTTTAGTGAGATATTTGGTACTGTGGTATTATAATACATTGAAAAGATTTGCAGAATAGCAAGGAAAATAATAATCTCAAAAATGAATGGTTTATGACTCATTATCAGACTAAGAGACTTGAAGTGACATCTTTCAGAGGTCTGTCCTCGGATTTTATTTTTTTAAAAGCTATTTAAAACATAATATCTGTAAATTATTTGAGTAATGAAATAAACACCCAAAATTCACACATGGCATCGTACTGGGAAATTTATAAGCATTTTAGATGAGATGATCAGAATTTGAAGTGACCCTGGTAAGTAAGTCAGTAAAATAAATTCAGTTAGGACCAGTGCAAAGCACAACCCATAGAAAGGGGAAATAAAAAGCATAAATACAAAGAAGGGAAACAAACAGATTAGATTACCTCAGGAAAGAGTCTGTTAAGATTAAACCTGAATAAACATCAACCATACAGGGCACTTATTCTGCACTGTACTAACAGCAATACTGTAAATTTGAAAAGGGGCAAATTGATCTGCTTTCCGTCGTCCTGGTGAGAGCTCAGCTAAAACACTGACTGTAGTTTCGCCAGTCTGCTTAAGGCAAACAAAAGCAAATGAGTGCTGAAGAGAACACTAAGAGTAATAACAGGTTTAAAAATGTGACCTAAAAGGAAAAGCTGTGGGAATTCAATAGGGTTAGTCTACAGAAGAGAAATCCTACAGGTAACATGACAACAGTTCTCAACTGTGAAGGTTGGTAAAGAATGCTGTAGTGATAAGTTGTTCTCCAGTCTCACTGGAAGAAGGAAAAAGAGAAACAAACTTCAGTTGCAACAGAAATTTTAAAAAGATATTGGAAGAATTTTCTGATTCAGAGTGTTTCTATGTTTATCATTAGAGTGGACAGGAAAGTTCTGACACTGCTTAGACAATGAAGGACAAAATATCTTGTCCTTCATCCTGTCTCACTGAAAGAGGATGATCTGTTAGATTTCTAAGATTTGTATGATTCTTTCACCAAAAGACACAAAACTAAATACTGAAAAATACTGTACAATACTAGCATTTGGAGTTTGGCAGCCAACATGTCAAGCAGTTGTTTCTCTGTCTTAACATAATTGAAATCCCAGATGTTCCCTGAAGTGCTTAGTTTGTATTGATCATCACCTGTTCTGCATACAGACTACATTCTTTTGCACATTTAAACTGTGAACACTGTACACATTCACACAGCTTTACGGTGAGAATGATAGGTAATAGTAATCTTTGATTGGTTAATGGATGCACCACTTTCTAACAGAAATTTTGCTTTTTAAGCTTATTTAAGTCATTGAAAGAGTTTGAGTAACAGCTAATGCACTTCCTGCTATTCAAAGCAAATAGTTCATATCTCTCGGTACTTTGTAGGTGAAGCTTGTAAAAAAGATAGAAAGTATTCACAGTAGACATGTTCTTTTTTAAACCCTGATTCACAATGTCCATTGCTATAGTCTGAAACCCATAGAATCTAGTGCTGATCCTCTTTTTTCCCTATTTAATTTCTTGCATTATAAGAAAAAAAATCCACTGTTTTTAATGTTGATTTTCCATGGAAATGTCAATACTGTATAATTTCTCTCTAATGATATTGGGGGGAACAGTACAATTTTCTTAATTAGTAAATGTGATTAATAACACTATGCTATTCAAGACATTATGCCTGTAATTTAGCCTTGGCAGTGCTGTGGTGTAACAAACATGTTCCCAAAATTTAGGACTGCCTGGCAATCTTACTGTCTCTGCAAGTATTCGCTAAAGACATGCAAATAAGCATATAAACATATATACCTGCCTTCTGCTGATCACATGATGAATCACTTTGATCACCCTGCATTGCCAATCACCCTCCAGTCACTCCCTTGAGTGACTTGATGAGCCCAGCTTTTCTCAGTTAGGAATCTCTTGCTCAATTTGTGGGACATACCAAAAACAAACAAAAAAAACCCCAAAACCCTACACAAACAAATTATTTCTGATGTCCATCCAGTGTTGGCAGCACAGTCGAAAGGCTACAACGTATATTAGGAAGATGAGTTGATTACACTGTTCCACTTTCTCTCAATACTGAAGTGAAGAAAAGGAAGAACAGAGAAAAAGCTTTTATTCAAGACAGTAAAAGCCTGCTAATTATTAAAGCAGCAACCTGATGCAGGAGACTAAAATCTAAGTTCTAGTTTTAAGCCAGCTCTCAATGGTCTTCATATTGTTGACTATGTTCAATAGTCATCACAACTGTAAAATGCTGGGTAATCTCTCTTTCACGCTTTTAATGTAATTTTCAAATACTGAAAATAATTTCAGATGTCACAAGAAAAATCATATTTAGTCTATCATATTCTTAATGAAAAAAGAAATAGGTTTCCTAATAACACTTACCTGGAGACCTTGAATGCTTACACAGTGGAAAGGACAAGTCTTTGCAGTGATAATGTAGAAGAAAAGGAGCAGTAGCAACAAATCCTGAAAAAGGGGCAAGAACTTTAGCCTGACTCCTAGATGAATTACTGCCTAGGAACTTGCTAACAGGGATTGATTTTCTTTCCACTTCCTTTCGGTCTGTGAAGCTTTTTACCTTGCGCTGAAGTCTCCCACGCATTCCCATCAAAAGGGAGAGAGGATGGGGAGAGGTCCCAAATTTGCATTAGCCAGTGGAGACACCAACGGACTGGTGGGGCAAAATGTCACCTCACTACCAGGGCTCTAGCCATTGTTATCCTCCAATTGTTCCACATCCCCTTGAGGGTGAGTCAGACAAAAGGGCTGATGTATTTCTTAGCGTTCCTCTCCTTTGTAGGCAAACACATTTCTGTTCCTGCACAGCCTCTTCTCTACACATCATTGGATCAGGAGCAGCATTTACTGTTTTGGCAACATATCTTCTCAAAAAGATGGTGATGGGCCAGATAGAAGCTAGACTCTTGATTAGGCTGGCTTACAGCATTGCACCTGCGTATTATATTTACTATGTAAAACGTATCTATCAAAATGGAGACCATCAGTTGAACATGCTTGTTGATAACTGTATTCCGGACCCTTAATTTACCTTAGAAGCTCTAATCAAGAACTGTTGAGAAGCATTTTATCAAATAACAAGGAAAGAAAGATTGTTCAAAAATGACTAATGATTTTGGATGCCTCAATTTTTTGCCTGAGTTCCTTTGAAAAGACTTGTTCTGCAAAGCACTAGCAAATATAAAACCTTACAAAATGTCTCTAACAAACAAAGCAAGACAATGCAAAACCACTTGTAACATTTGAAAAGTTGGGCTGCAGTATGTTCACAACCAAGGCTGTGCTTGAAATACACGCTGAGATACAAATATATGAACTGCAGCGTGCTTTCTGCCAAGATGATCAGCCCTGTCTGTTATATTTCTTGGAAGAGCATATAATCATCCCCGTTCACCAATCACTACTGTTTCTACAAAACAAGTTATTTTTTGCCTTGCTCTTTGGCATTAATTTCAAAATGCAGAACACCATATGCAAACCAAATACTATGAAAGTATTGCTTTTCCAAAAGTGTGCTGTGTACTTGTC
The DNA here is from genome assembly GCA_027574665.1 of Rhynochetos jubatus. NCBI lineage: Eukaryota > Metazoa > Chordata > Aves > Eurypygiformes > Rhynochetidae > Rhynochetos > Rhynochetos jubatus. The sequence goes on from CM050655.1 coordinate 12,752,665, forward strand.
TCTCAAGTAGACGGGTGATGAGAAAGTGAATTCAATGACTTCTCAGTACGTGGGCCTTTCGCAGTGACAGTGACACGCTAGCTAAGGTGGATTTTATGCCTGATCCAATTTTAGTGTGATCTGAAACATTTTAAGTTGGCTGTGCCTGCCAAACACTGAGAAGGGTTTAATTGTGAATGTCCAGACAAAACCAGAATGCAACCTACTTGACTCTATACCTGTCAAAACTACTCTTATTATATATTTATGATGAGTTATGCACCTTTGTGAAATCTTGGCAGAATACTGTAGCACGGGGTTCCTTATCTTACAAGAAGCCTCTATTCCAATATATATATTTTACAAAACTAAGCCAGCTACAAGGGATTGCTACAGTCACCCAAAGATCTCCTATTATACCAACAACAAATGGGAAAAAAGTTGATCTGGCAGCCTGGTTCAATGAAATACTGTTTTAAAAGATGTGGCATCTAGCCAAAGTACTTGGATTGTATGAGTCAGACTAATCCCAATTCAGGAGGCTTGTCCTAGTGACTAAACCTCTTGATCATTGGTATAAATACTACCATACACAAAAATTTTTTTTACAAGGAGGATAAGCTTGCAAGAAACAGGGCAACAGAGAGTTGAGAATAATTATCACTGTTGAGTTATGCAACTTGAATAAAATCAAGTAGCACATTGATGGACTTTAAGAAAAGGAAGAGAAAGTAAAATGGAACAACTCCAGCAAGATCTCTTTCCCCTTTCTTCCTTCTTCAGCTTTGGCCCATCAGGAGTTTCCTGATTCCAACATTATGAGTGATAGATGATCATCAAGTTGAGCACCAAAAATGATGAGGTAGGCTTAACGATTTGCACAGTGTCAGAGCTGAGTTAATACATACTCACTCGGTTCAGGGTTTATTAGTTTGACTCAGCACTATGCTCACGGACTTCAGATCTCTGAACACAGGAGGAAGACATTCACATCTGCTTGCAGAAGGAATATGCAAAGCAAAAGAGTTCACTCATATATGTGTGAATAAGATTATTTAGACCATATTCTCATTTTCATATGCTGCATACTAGGCTCAAAAGGAAAGAAGTTAGATAAACAGAACTTCTGAGGAAGTCGTTTTTCCAAAACCTTTCTCTTTACATCAGTTTTAACGAGGTTTTAATGCCCATTCTCTTCCTTGGGCAGTGCATACCTTTTCACTAACTCAATGTACTGTTTGTGTAGCATTAGAAAAACCCTCTCAGCAAAGCAAACATCTGGTACCTAACATTTGGTATTGAAGTATTTAGCGTTTCGCTTGAAGTTGTTCTGTTGTTAACTTACTGCTGTGGTGGACCTTCACAGCAATGCAGCCCATCATGTATCAGATACCCCTTCCAATTCTGTCTCCAGCCCACATCCAACTGCCTTGTTCTACAGGTTGTGTAAACACAATTTTCATGGCAAGACACCATTACATTTGTTCCAGTATATCAACATCCCCTGCACAGCCACTTGAGAGCTTCAAAACTGTACCCAAGATCTCTGTTGGCTGCGTGCTGGTCTTCTGAACAGCACTGAATTTTTCTCTGTTAGGACAAGAGGAGTGGACAATGTCAAAGGAAGAAAATAATCTAAATCCCCATGTAGGGGACAAATTGAAGCTGAGGATTACATTCCTCAGTCATAATATCCAAGACAAACTATGGAAATGGGTTGACATGCATTTACTTGCTTTTACCTCAAAGGAGCTGTTGTGAAGATCACAAAACCACAGAGTCCCATTTGTAAGTCTGTAAAGCTCTGCTTTCTACATCCTGAAGTGAGTCTAGATTATCCCATGGAGCTTGCATGCTCTCTATCCCTTCTGGACAGAGTTACTCAAGTAAGTTCAGACCTAGATGTTCCCAACTCTGCTCAAGTGTTAAATGAGGCATACCACTGCAGTAGCCTAATCTGTAGTCCCAGCAGAAAGTGCTTTGAGATTCAACCATGCAATCCACTAACTGTCAACATTGCTGACTGCTCAGTTATGGACCACAGTTGGCAGTTTAGAAGGAAAAAGAAGCTGGAGAAACAATCATAAAACACTTTCAGGAAACACAAGTTTGACAAAGAAAAGCTATGTGGGCAGTCCAGGCTTCAGTGAAGTCAACCAGAGCTATACAAACATTTGCCAGGAGCACGTGAGTAGTATGTTATAAAAAAGAACGTGTATTATTTAAAAAAGAAAGAAAGGTAGCTACTATTTATGAATCTGATTTTAAAATTATTTGATACTTGAGAACGACTTTGACACACATTTGTGGCACTGTTTTACTCAGCTGGATCATTTGTGGAAGTCAAATCTAACCAATTTTGATTCAAAAATATAAGAGCGTTTTCCTTTCAAAAATATCTTGATTTGAAGACCGAGTAGTGCACGTTGCTCAAAGAATGTTTACCTGTAAGCAACGACATGTAAGGTGTAGCATTTGCATTTTACAAGACCATTTTCACTGTTATTCTTTTTGCAAAATATTTACAGATTCACTTATCTCCTGGTAAAATTTTTTACGAGTTATATTTCATGAGCGCCCCTAATACTTCACATGTGATTGGCTGGCTAGCAGTTTGCAACCAGATACCTAGACCTGCCCTTGTGAGTCACTGACTCAAGGACAGCTCCGTTCAGGCTGATGATTTATAGAAGTTAATGTAAGATGAGCTGTCTGACATTAATGGGATTCCCCATAAATAGCTACTTCATCTCCAGTCAGAAAGCTCTGCAGGTAAGTCAAAAGCATAGTCAAATTCATCCTCCCAGTCTTAAAATCTAAAGAACCAAGTCAGACTGTCCATGATGTGGTGCTGAAAGCCCAGCACTGCAGTTAAATAAGCTTGCACTCTTCAATCCAACACCAATGCCTATCACTCTGCTCACACTTCTTGTCTTGAACATCACCACATTTTCTCTGAAGGTATAAAATTTTCATAGTAATTTTTCCTCTGACTTGTTTTCTTTCTGCTTCTCATATGGGTCTAACTCCTTCGCCAATGAAGCCAATGGGAATTTTACAGGTGACCTATGTTGAAGAAATACTGGCTTTAGGCCTATTGAGTTACAATTTCCACACAAGTAACACTAGAGAGGTGGTTTTTTCACTTCACAAAAGATAGAGAGCTTTTAAGGAATATGTGTAAATGTATAATGTAACTAGCACAGAGACCAAAACCCTCAACAAAATTAAATTAGTGACATTCAAGTTAGTATTAAGAGCAAAGCCATTTCATAAACAACAACAGACTCTTATTCAGAAAATGAATGGTATCTGAACACATACGGAACGATTACATATCTAGTACAACAATGAAAGATGGGCAATTAAAACCATCTTCAAATGGTTTCATTTAAAACATTAAAATCAAAGTCCCTTGTCCAGCAGAAGTTTCTGAAACCTCTACTCAGGTTCCTTAGGCATGCAAAAAACCCAAAGATCTCTCTTGCTTTAAACTGTATTTTGCTTGGTGCTGGTGGGGTTGATACAAGACAAAAGGTTTGTGAGGATATGGAGTTGAAAGTATTACAAATGGATTTTTACTGAATACCATTTGATTGATAATAAGGGATTTGCTCACTATTTACCACTGACATTTTGAGAAGTTGTTCTGTAATCCAAAATGATCTCCTACTGTACAGCATTCATTTCTAAGGTAGGATCCAGAGGGAAAAAAAGTAGGCGTTCAGCACAACATGACATTTTGATGTATTCTGAAGAGTTATTAAAGGACTTATCATCCAAAGCAGCAGGATAGATTAAAAACTACATGAGGACATTTTCATTAGAGATTGGCTGGTCTCAAAAAGTTCAGATGTTTTTATATGAAGCACAAGAGTTCAGAAACTCATCTGAAATTGTTTCATGGAATTCAATCCTTTGGGATTCATCAGATTTATTCCTAGAAAGGTCTGCTTTAGAGACTTCCCATTCTTTATATATCTTCTTGTATCAGGCATTTAACAAGTCAGAAAATGAAGATAAAAGCACACTTGCATGGATTTCCAGTAGTTTTGCATGAGGCAGGCACCAACAGAGCATTCTTTCAGCACTCAGTTCAAAACTAGTAAGTATCAGGAACTTAGGGGAGACTAGAAGTGGAGGCACAGAGCTTTGCTGAACTTCAGGAAAGTTCTGGTATTGTTACTTATAAAGCCAGAATGAACTCAGTTTGCTGGAAGTTTTTTTCCTTTGTTTAACTAAATTGTTTATCTGAGGTTTTCTTCTCTACTTTTTCTACAATAACTGTTCTGGCACAGTGGCTAAAGGAACGCTTCAAGCACACTTTAATGGTTCACTCAAGTGACAACAACCCACCCGCAAACACTAGACTGTTAAAAAAAAATCAGGAGAGAATCAAGCAGGGGAGGATATCTATATCTCTGTAAAGAAGCAGAAGATGCTGTACCTGGAAAACGGAGCAACAAGAAGAATCAAGTAGAAACACTGAACCAGTTCATACACTGAGTTGTGCTACAATTAGCTGGTTTATTGTCCCAGAAAACATAATCGATTTGATCCTTTTATAGCCTTATTATTACTACTGATGAGGAAGTCTCATAATGTGTGTCTACATAGATTGACAAGAACTGTCAGAACTTCTGTGCCTCAACATGAGCTCCAAATTTTTTATTTTGCATCTATATTGAATAATGCTTTTTTCCAATATAATGAACATACATTATACATATGGTTATGTAGAATATCTGAGACTTCTCAGTTTAACCAATTCTGTTGTGGTGTCAAAATGTGAATTTTGGAGCCTAGCTCTGGACATGCAACTTTTTTTTTTTTTTTTAAACACAGTATAATGTAATAATATGCTTACTCCCCTCAGGAAGTAAAAGAATATAAGAAAAACAATAATCAAGATGTTGATTTCACACCACAAACTCACTGCCTCAAAGGAAAGATCTCCATCAAGGAAGTTAATAACACTGTCTACTAGCCTTCCTGAGACCGGACATCACTCAGATGCTAATATAAATCCATTGGGTAGACAGATATCTATTGCAATATTTCTTCATTTTCCTGCTGTCAATAGTGACAAACTGTTATTCTTTGGTTAGAAATGAGCTGGTTTGTTGTTGGGTTTTTTCCTTATATAGCTCCCAACACCCCAGACGCCTTCTCGGTCATATCTGTAGCTCTTACAGAACTCAAAGCAACAGAGTTTTATCAGACATGCAACAACAGCAGTCACTGTAAAATACCAAGCTTAAAGAAACTCCAGCTGTCTAGGCTAAAATGAAGCCTTCAACAAATCCTCTAGTATCCCGCTGTGCTGGTTTTAGTGCTAAACCACAGCACATGCCAAATAGATTCAAAACCAAACAAACAAACATGAAACAACAAAAACACCTCTATACCTCCACTGCATACATATTAAAAACTGTAGTACTGCAAAAATGAAACATGGGCAAGAATTCCCAGCTGGCTTCTGTAAAATACTTTTCAGCCTCTTTCAGTAGCGCTTCTGCTCATATTCACACACATGATGAATTGCAGCATCTCTGCTGTAATTTAAGATTTGTTTTATTTTGATTTTAAAGCAAAAACTACTGAAAGATTAGATTCAGGAATGACAATCTGAAAGAAACGTGTAACAATACAAGAACAGCTCTGAGAATTTATTGGTTGTAACAATAAATTAGTCAACTATGGTCCTTCTCCAAAGGGAGGGAAGTGTAGGAGAGGGGAGGAAAGGAAAAACAAAGGATCCCAGATGCTGAAAAATTAAAGAAAATTGAGCAAAATCCACACAAGTCGAGGGGAAGCCATCCTAAAATTTTAGTACAACATGACTACCAAAGACCGCTAACACCTCCAATAATTCTATGATTCTACAATTCTTCCACCCTGAGTTAAAAGCAGCTTCCCTTCTTTCAGGTCATGAAGTGGCTCGTCAACCCAGTGTTGTGCTGTGCAGAATGAAGAATCTCCTGCCCTCATCATTTACCTGCTGCTTCTAATCAACTGAAGTTACAATATCACATGTTTATATTTTATTTTCTCTGTTGGACTCCTTGGTTTGTTGAAAATTAAATTACCATGGAAAATACCCACACAATATCAAAAAGGCATAAACATTTCATCTGAACTACTTAAGAAAACAGTAACTTCATTTAGACATTCTCTAGCTTGTTTTTCTGTAGTGAAATGATGCTTATTGACATTACTTTAGAACAAGGAATCAAAACAAAATAATTCCATTGTGAAAAACAGGTAACGCTGTATTCTTGGTAGTTATTTAGAACATTCATTATTATGCACAAACTTTATTACATTATTGAGCATTATTTCAGTATGTATTAAATGATCCCAGTTATTGCAAGTTTATAGACTGTACCAAAGTACAACAAAGCTACTTTCTACCACAACAATTCTATTTTAGACATTTCTAAGTCATCCAACAATTTTCCCTCTTCTGTACCTGAAATTGTGTTTAGTGCTGTGTGGAGAAAGGTGTTAGTGATAGAATTTAAATTTACAATTTCAGAGACAGATACACTGTATTTCACTGAATAGAAACAATATCCTTCCTGCATTCCAGCACTGTTATCTTGGCAATTCTGGGAAGCTAAGCTAAACACCAAAAAACTGCATCTTACCTGCCAGTCTGCCTCCATCAGGCTAGTATCACTGGAGAAGAGGGTTCCTTCCCGTTGTCTTTGGAGGCAGTATGGCAGATTCCCTCCTTATGGTCTTCCCATTTCTATTGTCCAGCCACAAGCAGCACAACTATGTAAGCCCTCTTCAGCAGATGAACAGTCTTTAAACCAGGGTAGTTCCGTGTTCCCCCAAACACATATTTCCTGCCAGTTTCATCTTGTCTGTAAATTACCTGCAATGTTCAGCCTGAGAGGAATCAACTCACAGAAGAAGCTTCTATCAGGCCTGTGTTTTGGGGTCCTGGTTGGGATAGGACTCGGCAAATAGGAAGCTTTTGGCAGACAAAAACTGCTATAAAGTTTTCTGCAGTAAAGCTGTGCCCCGACAGCTCCATCCCGTGTCCTTCTCCACAGCAGCTGTAGCTGCCAACTCCTCCAGCCACCCCATCCCCACACAGGGACAAGACTGGGCTAGGGGACAGTGCCACCACCCAGCTGCCTCCCTGAGAGAGCAGGGCCAGGGAAGGAGGGGAAAAGAGAGAGCAGTCTGCCAAAGCAGGTGGCCATCAGCTCAGTTAACGTTATCCGACGCCAAAGAAACGTTGTATGGTTGATGTTTATCTCGATTCTTCTCACATTTTTTGTTTATTCTTAGAATGACTCAAAAATGAGACCTTTGAAGCCTGAAGTCCAACACAGTCCTTTCGGAAAGGCTGAAGCGAAGGGGCGTTTTGCGAGGAGTCGGGGCGGCTGTTGCGGAGTTGCCGGCCTGAGCGGGGATGGGGGCTTCCCGCGCTTTCCAGCTGAGGGAGCCGGCGGCCGCGCGCGGGCGGGGCGGGGCCGGGCCCCGCGGGGGCGGGGGCCGGGGCCGCGCAGGTGCGGCCGTCAGCCGCAAACAGCCCAGCTCCCAGAACCAAATTGTTCTACAGAATGCGGGGGAGACCGCGAGCTAGTGAAAGACTCGATCTGCGGGCAGGTTTCACTTTACGGAACTCTCCAGAACAACCGACTGTCCCACCCGGTCACGCCAAGGCCGCAGGCTGATGCTGCTCTCCTGGTTTAGGCGCTAAGCGCCTTCAGCCCATGAGCCCGTGTACAGCGCTGTGATGGCCTGTGGCCCGCTTGTCACCAGTGCCACCCGGCTGTGCCAGGTGAGCCCCGTGACAGCCGACGGGCAGCCTCAGCTCCAGCCGGGCATGGAATCGCGTGCAACGCGCAGCCCAAGCCTTGAGCTACAGTGTCAGGAAAGGGTTTGTATTTCTTCCTATTAAAGCTTGAGTGGAAGTAATTTTCTTTTGTCATATGCTTTTAGCCATCTACAGTAGCAAAAAATAATGCGAAATACCACATAATGAGTTCATACGGCTTAGAGGGCCACAAAGAAATCACTTCTACAAGGGCATAAAATAGTTCAATTGCTTTGCCATCCAGATGGCTCCGTGACAATGCAAGAGCTGTCGGAGCTTCTCGAGATCCTTACGTTTCTTAATCTGTGATAGACAGAGACTGTCAGGATTGAAGCACGAACAGCCCAGTACTCGCTGCGTGCTGAGTTCACGGGCCAGACACCCGTACGTCACAGGCTGTACTGAGCTGGGTGCAGTGGCTGATGTTATCCCTGTAGTGCTGTGCGATTAGTCTCATAACACAGGCTCCTCCTCAGCTCATGACCTTGCTGTATTTCCCTGTGCACGGTTAATTACTGCATTACCTTGCAGATTATTAAACCACTTCAGATCCTCCCTGACTCCCCAGCTAGTATTGTAGGAGCTCATGTGTTCCCTGCTACATCTCTGTGGCATCTACCTTCACCATCAACCATCAGCTTCAAACCCCACGTTTTTCCATTGTCTCTCATAGCACACTGCTAACGTTAAACTAAGTTCATTAATGCATTTACTCTTTATTGCAGCTGATCGCAAGGATGCCACCATTGTGCAGAAACAAAGTTATCAGAGAAAAAAATATCTGAAAAACCGTTATTCTTCCAGACTTTGAAAACTTCACTTGATATTGAAACAGGTAAAGCAACATTAATTCAGTCTCAAGTAGAGCATTCTGTTCCATTAAAATTTCATTGATTTGCTGCTGATACAAAATGAACCACCAAAGACATTGATAAAAAACCTTTATAAAGGGATATGGCAAGTGATCATCAATTACTGAAGTGTAACTTGAAATGAATTTTAGCACCATGGGCAGGTGCAGACACAGTATTACAAACAGAATATTAGCCAGCAGGCAGGTTTCTCCTTGGTTGTTGTGAATTTGGTTCATTATTAATAGGTCTGGGGGAGGAGGAAAAAAAAGACCTCGTGCCTCTTAATTCATCTGCCGACCACGGCCCAAAGTAAAAGCATCCAAGCCTTTTCAAGTCACCTTGACTGTCTCCTTGCCAGACAGCAGAATATTTTTAGTCCATTGGATTTCGAATAACTTCCGAGAACAGATGGGTTAGCACTTCATGGCTGTGTGTGCGGTGCTGTAGAACAGAATGAGTAAAAAATGACCCAGCTGTGAAATCCTTATTCCCCACTTACTTCTCTTGACTTCAACAAACCGTCTAAATGTCTACTCACCAACAGTTAAAAGATGTCTGCAACAATTTCACAAAACCTCCCTCTTCTCCTTTGCAAACTGACTCTTATCTAGGGTGGGGAAGGGGAAGTGGTTTGTTCCTATCATGGAAATACTTCAAGGTTTCAAAAGTTTTCACACTCTTTCCTGACTTCACCTCTCCTCAAATAACCAGTGATCTTTGACAGAGGAGCTGATAGCCACACTGACCCGGAACTCTGGAAGAAGTCGATATTGCTAGTCCAGCTTAAGGGGAGCAACTGGAGTCCAAGCTATTCATTTTTGCTAAACAACAATGGCTATTCTGTGGGGTGATTCGCATTTGCACACAACTGGTTCACTGCAAATGTTTCCATGTGGTATTTGAATGTGTAGTTAGAACTTTGTATTTCTTCATCCGAGACCTTCATCCAGGAGATTTCTGTTGCGACTAGTCACAAGGACAACTCAGATAATTAGATACTTTTCCCTGCAAAAGTTCATAAATAGTCTTAGTCTTCCCCATAACCAGAGGGTTGATAGAATTAGCCTTTTCCAGAGAAACTGGAATAGCATACTTAATTTCCATTATTTATTATTCCATTTAAATTTCCATTATTTATTATTCCATTTAAATTAATTGGTTTTCAGTGCTCACACTTAGTAATGTATAAATGAAAATGATACTGTAAGGATCCAAGCATGTAACCCAAAACATACAAAATTGTCAGCAATATACAGCAGTTCTTTTTTCTGAACTCACCCACCTTGCTAGCTTGATTTTTTTCCTGAAGAAAACATTAGCTGGGGTCTTATTTAGGCCTCATAAATTTATATTTTAGTTGTCGAATCAGATATTTAACAGGCTTGACATTTTGAAAAACTGTTCCCTGGGTATTTCCATTCTACCTTAAAAGGAAAGAAGCATTAATAGAGAGAATAGATACCTAATGAAATGTCAAAAACATTGAATATCTGTATTGACTTTGGAGGTTAATGCAGCACATTTTCTTTTAGGGCTGAATAAAAAATAGATTTGTGTGTGTGTGTTGAATTTGTGCATACTTTTCATATTTTCTGCAATTAAAAATGTCTCTAGATACTTTAGATCTTTTTTATTCTAACAAACTGAAACAATTTCATGAAGCTTTGCATTTTGAAAACAGACCGTTCCTCCATTAAAAAGTGTCAATGGAAGATTTTAGAGTAGCTCCATTTCTTTCGGGGGGAAAGTGAAAAGTGATTCTGACAGGCAGTTCTTATAAATAATTCTCATATTTATCAACTAAGGATTGCCACATGAACTCCAGTGGATGCTGTGGGGGCTCAGCATTGGAATTGGATGAACATGGAACAGTTTGCTCACCTGCACAGCTCTTTACTGGTTTGTTATTAAAAAATGTAGATAGGTTCCAATGGAGCACATAGCAGGCTGAAATTCAAAATTGATGAACTGGGGTGCTGTGAGTACAGCACACAAAAGGTAACACAATACCATCTAGCAGTCCAACCAGAACTGTATGCATTTAGACATCGCTCCTGGAAATTTATTTTTTTTCTGGGATTCCCTAAGAAAAAGAAAGTGTTAATGGTAAAAATTATAATGAAACATATACCTTAATACACCTTCCATGAAGTTCAATTTGAATGACTTACTAAAAATGTATTTCTCATTAGCATCACACTATCAGAAGCAAGATGAGTTTCAGAACCAAGAACAAATACAAGTGCAACAGGCTGTCTTACTAATTGTAAAGCAGTGTTCAGTGTACAGCTCTCTGAAATGATTTGCTGTAATATTTAAGTCCATTATTAAACTTAAACTCCTAGATAAGAAGACATTTTCTTGTTGACAATATTGACAACACTTCCTACAGGAGAGGAGTGTAACCGGGGATAGCTTTATTCCTTGCTGACTTTTTAAGTGCTATACAAATTACACTGAGAAGTTCGTTATGCTTTATGAAGTAAGCAGTGTTTAGCTTCTACATTCTCATATCATGTTAGTGATGTATAATACATTTTAAAATTCTCTGCCCCAAATATCATGCAATAATGCACATTAACTCTTGTTTTAGACAGGGATTTCTGATTTTCCTTTCAGGCAATCCATGTTCTATGAATTTGTGGAATAGGAAGCGCAATAAGATCAGCTGTGCCTCACATACATTGACCGTTGATGACAACTGTATAATTAAAAGAATTATTTTCTGCCAAACAAGAATTTGAAGTCACTCCTAGCTCTACACGCCTATACACAAAACATCTTTACCATGTTCTTGATCTACAGCAGCCTGTACCATTCCTGGGACACTGTAACGTTACTCATTCAACCCCATTTGGGCCCCTTTCACACTCAGATGAACACCTTCCTGCTGCTGTTCTGTAAGGGAAAAGTGGTGACGATAGGTCTCAGCCCTGATCCTCTGAATGCTAAGCAGGAAAAACACTGGATCTCAGGAAATACTTAATTCAAGTCTTTGCCTGCTGCTATATGTAAAATTATATGGAAAAAGACAGTCCTACCTCCTCTATTTTCTCTCCATTTCTCGTGAGCGTATGACCTTCTCCCACATACAGTTCTCATTAAAACTGAGAAGAGAGGCAAAATGGCAGCTAAACTTTAAAGGAGACATTAACATGCTAAGTGTTTTCTTTGCACATAGCTCAAACAAACACAATTAGGACCAAACTGAATGTCCAATCTCTTTTTAAGTGTTTTCTATAAGAAAAATTACTTATTGATGCTTAATAAAGATGCCATGAAATGATGCTGCCGTCATTTAAAACCACTAGAAGAAATTCCAAGAGGGAAGAAACCAAACGCATTGAAGGCTCCATCCTAGTAGAAAATTTGCATTAGCTACAGGTCATAATGTAAATATACAAGCTACAGGACTAATCACTAGCAGTAAACAAATATTTGAAGAGAAGGTTTCACACAGCACTTGTATGGCAAGACATGAACTATAAAAATCAATTACCCATCATTATCCTCAGACAGTATGTATCCAGAAGATTCATCTCAGGAAACACAAAACAAACATCTGGTCAAATGCAAACACCTCATTCTGCAATTGATAGCCCAGCCAGGGACACATTTTTACTTCACAGAGGTCACTAACCCTACCCTCTTAGGATGGGAAAAAGGAATCTTAAAGCAAAGGCATAATAAAACAGAAAAGAAACTCAGTCCACGAAAATCACTGAAAAATAAACTCCAACCTGTAACTTCAGCACACAAATTTTTCATACAAAGGAATAGAAAAATTTCTCCCACTGTGAACTACCACATTTCACCTGAGACCAGGTTTGTGCTGTGGCACTATGTAAAGAGAAGAATTTAGAGTGCAGTGACATGTGGTGTAACTCCATATTCAGGTCTGTGGGGACTTGGGGGAAGAATGAGCAGAAATGGATCCCTAGTTCGTAAAAACCAGAATTGTTTTACTGCAGTCAGTGTATTAATCTTGGCTCAGAAATAGGTTTTATTCATTTGCTTCAAAGTCACTGAAATCTAGTGGAAACTCTCACTCTGAATCTGGTCTTTGAAAACTGAGTAAGTCTAACAGTAACTAAAATTTTTGGATATCTCTTTCTTGAGGCAGAAGCCATCTTCTTCTGCTCAGCACAATAGAGATTTAGTACTTAATAGTTGCCCTGCATTATTATTTTATAATACTAATTTGTAAGTACTCACAGTACATAATTATTTCATTACAGTAATTATAAGAGGTAATAGACTGGCATCTACATTCTTTGAGTAGCCTTGAAAATCTCACCCATGATTGCTGTCAATTTCTTTGCTTGCTTTTTGTTCTCTTTTAGAGAAGAGAGCAGTATTAAATTGGAGATGTCTATGTACAATAACAGATTGTAACAAAATTAGAAAGCATTAATGCATCTGTGGATCCAGTAAGAAGGAGGAATAAATCCTCAAGAGCTGCCTTTTCAAAGATATGGGCGAACAAGCCTGGGACCTTGCACGCCATATTTTACTGGTGTGAAACAGATATGAAGAAAAGTACAATTAATTTAAAATTTCAAACGGTTTCCTTCTTGCTGTAGCAGTTGTCCTTACGAAACAGAATTACCGTAATAGGTGTCTCAGTGTATTCCCGGTGGTCTCACTGACAAGAAATATTGACAGGAAATCTTATAACGAAAATCCATAACATGCAGCTCTTCCGACTCAACAATAGCTACCACTGGAAAAGCAGATCAGAAAGCAAGACTTGAAGGTCATTGTGTAATAGAATAGCCATTCCAGACAATGAAACTGCAGCACTAAAAAGATTTTGTATACGGTGATGAACAGCTTCAGACAGCACTGAATGTAGAGGCAGACAGCGTGAAGCAGATGCAGCATTCAAGGCTGCAGTATGGACCAGCCCCACTCTCAGACTGAGAGTGTAAAATCTAGCTCAGAGCGGAAATCTTGGAGATTTGCAGAGCAAAAGTGAGGTAGCAGTGCCCAGTCTTCCTCCTGCAGCAGTGAAAATGCAAAATGCTTTCAAAACATGGGATAGGCACATTTTCTTATTTTCTTAATTTTCCATATTTACTGTTTCACTGCTTTCCCTTCTATTCTTCCTACTAACTGGTTACATTTTCGTAATCCATTTATTTTCTGGAAGACAACAAGAATCATTTGTTAGCTTAGAAAACATCATGCTTGTACTTCACCCACAGCCCTCAAGTGTATTGGCAGGAGCTGCACATCTCAGCCAATGAAAGCTTCTGTTCTTCTTAGTTTCTGCTTGCTGTGATCTCCTTTCGTTTCCTTCAAAATTTATCTTCAGTTAAGTTGCACTGTATTTTACTGATACTGCTTCTGGTTACATATTGTTGAGTTTGTCTTTCTGGGTAACTCTGTGAATTGGCTGGCTATTTTTCATTATTTCTGTGGGACTAGGGAAAAAAAAAATATCCTCTACTTGAGAATTCTGACATTTATTAGCACAATAAAACTCTCAGATGAAATTGCAGTTTTCCAAGTAATTTCATTTGCAAGGGAACTTACAAGGGATTTATTTTTAAAATAGGTAAAACCTAGAATGAGAAACGGATGGAATTCAGACAGAAGTATTTAGAAAATTAAAAGTAGGAAATGTGCTTTGAAGTGAAAATAGTGCTGCTGTTGTGACGTAGATTACATCAAGAGGACACGTAAGCTAAACAGCTAATATTTCCAAGCCTTCTTTATTGGCTAAGCAAAATGCAAGCAGTTGGTGGGAAGTGCGTCACTAGAAATAAATAGCTGTATTATTATCAGTCTCTGAACATGAATTCCTTATGGAACAAGTTCCTCAACATTCTATCTATAAACATTGCCCAAATTGTGTACAATGGGTTGAGTAATCTTCCAAAAACTTTGAAAATCATGTCTTTTTTTTTTTTTTCCACAGTTCACAGAGGCAAAACACCAGTCTGCAAAGCTGCCTAGGTGTCTAAGTATCACCTTAACTACTCAGTACCACCTTTAGACTCTCAGTCCTACACAGCCAGCTGCTGCCCTCTGGATCATAGAGGCAGGTATATAGATACCTACATTTTTTAACTTTGAAAGGTCCCTTTTCCATTCTCCTTTAAAGTAGGGACCCAGTTGTTCTGTGATGGGACATGTGCAGGTGTGAAAAACCTGAGGCTGAGGTGGTTCTTGAGATGCCTATGCAGGGGGAGCAAGTGCAGAGCACATTTCTCAGGGGAAGCAGCTGGTGGATACTGGGGCTCTTTGGATAGGGTAGACAGCACCCAGTGAATGTTCGAAGGGAAAAAAGAAGGAGTGATTATTTGACAGTGTCCATCTTTGAAGCACAGTGAGTGCTGAGCTCCACATTCTGGTAGCTGAATTCAATGTCTCTATTTAGGAAAATATTCCTAAAGTTAGGAATCTCCAGCATGTATCTTGCGCATCAGGAAGCAGAAAACATGACAAGGCCAGTGAGAGTTGGTTTTGTTGCTGCAATTCAAACTGCCTTCATTAGAGTAACTAGTTTGGAATAAACTGACCACTTTCTGTACAGGACTAAAAATTCTTTCCAAGGATATTGGACTGCATGAAATCGCAAATAAAGTGTGACTGACCTTATTCCGCCTCTGCTGTGAACTTTGTAAGCCTGAATTCAAAGCACAGTGGAAAGTTTCCAGCTACACCTAACCATTTAAGCAATCCCAAACTGCAAAAGGACGTTTTAAGACCGCTTCACTTTTTATCGCTTTATCTTAAAGCGCACCACTGAGTAATGAGGTTGTCAGCAGAAACTGTCAAACCTTGCTTCGGAAAAAAGAATCTGTCCCCCAACATTGGTACTTCACACAATACACTATGAATAGTTCCCACCCACACTTCTCGCAGCATTTTGTGTTTTCAGTCTCAGACATTAAGAAAATTAAGACAGGAACTTAGTGTTCAGTGCAATTGGCCACAACCCCTTGAAAAATTTCTGGGAATAGTCCTGCTTTGTAACTTGCCATTAATTTCTCACCTCTAAAATGTTAGCAATATGAATAATGATGATAATTCAGATGCAAACCAGAAATATTTTGGGCCTTCTAATGAGGATACTTTTTGGCCACAAAACCAGTGGCTTTGGAAGCTTGTTAACTACTTTTCAGTGTTTACGCTTGTAGCTAGCTATTACTACAGCTATCCAGAATGCATTCCTGTTAGTCCTGGAGCAATCAGTTATTCAAATAAAGGGCTGTAGTCTGGTGGATTCTTCTGCTGTCCACACGGCTCCAGTAGTAGCTCCCCACCTGAGGATGTGATGATTTCTTCCTAGAAAGATAAAACCAATTAAAATATCACGCATAGATGTCTAAGCCTTTTCCTGTCTTCTAAGAAACTGGTAACCAATTATGAATAAATGCTTGATAAAGTAAGCACAAACCAGCAAAGGGACCCTATCATCTTTTCATTTTTTCATGCCTTGCTTATCTTGTACTAACCAGTACTAACTTGTGCTAGTCTCAAATAGTGAAATCGAACAGTCTGTGTACAGAAAAAGGCTGTAATGTGTACTACCTGTAAGTTGCTATGCTACTTAAGAAAAACAGCTTACAGATGGCAATAAAGGATGTTTTAAAGGGTTAATTTAAGAGACATATGCCAGTCCTACTATGCTACTTCCATAGTCTTTGGGAAGAAAGATGCTTCCGCTGGCAGACTGAGCAAGAGCTCAATGTTGAGGGCTCATACACAGCAGTAACAGCTTTCTGACAGATTACAGAGTGGTGAAAGATATTAACCTTGCTAGGGAAAGACAGTCTTTACAAATAGCACCTATTCTCATTAATTAAATACTCACATGTCAAGGCTGTCATTCCAGTAATTGATAACCAAGATGAATACAAAAAAAAAACTTACTGGAAAAGTAGAGAACATTGTCCTAGGGACCTTATTCCTAGAGTCATGATAGTTCATTTTTATTTTTGTACAGATTTTAGATTTATAGATGGACCAAAATGAGCCAGAACCCAGAATTACACTGACTAAAATAGCAATCTTTCATCTAAAAGTTTAGATCTAAGTTATGGATCTATAGGTAGGCCTAACAATCTCAAAACTTATTTTGTTTCTGTTGAAAATGAATGGAAATTTGGTGTCCAATTTCCTCAGAACACACTCAGGCTCCCATCTGTGGTTCCATCCCAATCACTACATCAGGCTGAAAATAAATTCAGAAAGTTACAATTCAAATTAAATGCTTTTGACAAGGTAATGAGAAAGTAAATACACAGATTGAGCAATTGCCTTGGATATGTTATTGCTGCTTTCCACACGGTGTTTAAATGCACAGAGTACTAAGAGAAAGGCGCACTCACCCCCTCTTCTGTAAGAAGTCTGTTCTACCAGCTAACGGTTATCACCTCCTTGTCAGATGAGTTGCTTTAGTGACCTCTTCTTAATTTTTTTAAGTCAAAATGAAGCAGCTTTAGGTGAACAAGTATAAGCAACTAAAAAAGTAGTTATGCCTGTTATGCCAGCCCTGCTCTTTGTGATTCAAAGTGAAAAGGACCCTCAAAGATAAGTCTGTGCAACTTCTGGGGTGGGGAAGTATACTCTTGCCAGAAATAGTCCTGAGGAAGTAGCAACTTTTTCCAAACGATGTAGCAATACCAGCAAGAGAAAGTGTGCCACCACAAAACCATTTACATAAAGATTGTGTAGTTGGTTTCCAGAAGGCTTTGGGACACTTGACAACGTACTTCACCAGAAAGGGCAGGCAGAAAAGCTCCAGAGAAAACCATGAGAAAATGAGGATGAGGTGCCTCCCGAACCGATTGCCAGAGCGAGCAGTTGTAATATAGCTATTAAGCCTGACAGTTAAGAGAATTGTGTGGTGACATTAAAGGTGAACCAGTTCCTCTGATAGGTTTACTACAGGGGGAGCTGTTAAGTATTATCAGGGGACACCTAAGAAAACTTCCCTTTTTTTAAACGTCAGGAACTAAAAGCCATTCTGCTTTTGACAAGTGCCCTGTTGCTCTCTGTAAATAGGGGTGTTTCTAGTACAGTGAAGGCACAGGATGAGCTGTGATGAAAATATAGGAACACGGAGCACAGGGGATACTACTTCAGACAGAGCACCTACACCCAATGTCTGATAATCTGCATTTGGGGTGTTGCATGCGTGCTTTTCATTCCCCGACACGGCTCTGGTTGGACTCTTTCCAGTTGTACTGGGTCTGGCTGGGATGGAGTTACCTTTCTTCACAGCCATATGTGTGGTGCTGTGTTTTGACCTTGCGGCTAAACCAGTGCTGACAACACACTAATGTTCTGGCCAGTGCTGACCAGCGCTTGCACGGCATCAAGCCTTTCTCCTCTCCTCATTCAGTCCCTGCTGTCAGTGAGTAGGCTGTGGTTAAGCACAAAGTTAGGAGAGAACACAGCCCAGAGCTGGGTGACCCAAACTGGTCAAAAGGATATTCCACACCAGATAATGTCATGCTCGGCAATAAAACTAGGATAGAGGAAGGGTGTGGAGGGTTTTGGTTTCCCAGGTGGCCATTGAAAGAGACCTTCAAACTAGGGGAGGAGGTATTTTTTTGTCAAACATGACACCTACTGTCCTCCCATAGTAAGGGGACACTAAGGCACACCTCATTTACCTTTTATTTGATCTTAAAATAAAGCCACCTCTGTGCGCATACATGCCAGTAGCTAAGATGGGAGAGAGAAGGAGGCCAACCAAAATCTTACTTTCAGAAGAAATTAAACATTTTCAGTGAACCTGAATGAGTTTGGGGTTTTCTGCCCTTGATATTTTTGTTTGTTTGGGGATTTAAAAATCCTATTTAGGCAGTGAATATCTATGTTTTTATGAAGGATGTCATATTTTACTCTCTGTTCCTTCATGTAACGTAAATTCTGAGAAACTCAACTTTTTATTATTAAGCCAATAAAATCCAAAATAATTGACATCTGTACTGGTAATAACAGTTGACATGTACGGATTACAGCTGGAAGAAATAGAGCACAGGTTTGACTGAAGGGGTTGCAAACTAGCTGAAATAAGAGATTTAAAAGAGAAGGGCAATTAGAAGAAAAATTATCTCTGCTTAGTGTCTATGAGACTGCATACTGAAAAAATAAAAGCTGCAAAGAAAAGGAGGAGCAAAAAATTAATAGAATTAGTTTGAGACAAGAATGACAAAGGATAAAAAAGGAAAGGGAACTTGAAAAGAGACGATGAAGAGAAATTGTAAGGGTGGCTAAGAAAAAAGCATAATTAAAGCTGATGAAGATGGGAACAGATGCAAGATGATGACAACGACCTACGCTATCAGAAACAGTGCTACTGTTTAGTCACCAGAAACACAAGTCAGAGGCAAAGTAATTCAAACCCATCTAAAGTCAAAGACAAGTAGTAAATTGCTCTTGTAAGATTGTTTTGGATAACAAGGAATGATCCTTAGCACATCCCTAAAAGAGAACCCCTCATGTTCTTTACTGCAGAGTCCCACTGTTTTGCTTTTGCATGGTACAGCCCTCACATCAAAGGCCGAAAAATGCTGGAATTTCATTGAAAGACCTTTCTATGGCCTTTCCAATCCAATTTTGCACAGCAAAGAGGCTCAAAAAGTGTTAGCTCTGTCAGCCCTTATTAGTCCATTTTTAGCCCAGGAGAGCATGCATTGCGTAAGAATCTGCTTAGAAGCAGACACAAATACGTGCTGAAGCATTTGAAAGAAGGGGAAAAGCCTTCTGATTCACTGCAACAAAAGACACAAACTATAAATATTACAGCTAGTCTTACTGTAGAATATATACTTATATTCTTTTCCCCACTATGGTTACTTCTCCTTTCCAGCGTGGTTTCAAATTACATGGTTCCTCTTTAAATTATTCATGCATTCCACTCAGCTATTGATCTCTACCCAGCAAGGGTTACCTTGTGAAAATCAATGAGATCTGTCAGCGTTGCATGTCGGTTCGGATCTACCCCCAAGAAGCTGTAGAAATCCCCCGAAGCATCAACCAGGAAGTGTTTGAACCCACTTTGCTGGCGATAAGACAACGCATAGCCCCAGATTTTCTCACTGATTCGCACCAAGAATGTTCCTTCAGACTTATTCATCAACAACTCCTCTGCCTCCTGCCGGCTGATAATACCTGGCAAGAAAAAAAGGCTGTGGTTATGCAGATAACACGTCTGTCAGAGGAAATTAAGTGCAACAAATACAGACATTAGAATGGCACAACTTCTCAAGATTGAAAGGTTTCTATGAGTTAGAGCTATGGAGACAATGTTTATGCTATTTTCTTCTAAAGGATAGCTAAGAGTTCTGTTGGAGCCTGGTGGGATAAGCTTTTTAATGATATGAATTAAGAATTGCTTTTTCCCATCCTTAATGCTTTTTCAAAGGGAGTGCATTAACACAACCGGCCTATCAGACCAGCGAATTCTGCACAAGTGACCGTGCAGCAGACTAGCATGGACTGGCACTGCAATTTGAATTTGCAAGACATTCCTGGTATTTGCAATTGTATTGCAGTACTTCTGACTGTTGCCTTACAGCCAGTTTATAGGTCCTAAACAAGGAACATAAAAAGCAAGGACCATGAGAAAAAGCATTTGTCTACTTCTGTACATCCATTCACACAGATCCAGAGATGCATATAGATATAGTGTGGCACGATGAAATCAAATCCTGCAGCTAACAGAGCTGAGTATGTTACTTACTCACAGGGAACATTGTCACAGAGGAAAACAAGAAACAAAGGCCATAGTCCTTTCCTTCTGGGACCTTTCAGGCTTAATATCAGCATAACAGTCTCTTCTAGTTAAAAACTGTAGCCATGAAAAACAGAGTACCAACACACACACACAAAAAGAATATTGCATTTGTTGACCAGAAGAGAGCTAGTCTTTACAATTCATAATGAACAACAATGAGTTAAGCACCTTGCTCTAGGACAAGAAAAGACAAAATTAGTTGGGGCTTCTTGTAGTACATAACTCCTTGCAGTACATAACTCTCAACCTGTGATCATTTTCTCTATGAGCCAACTTACCCCTCTGGACAAACTCCATCAGGGAACAAACTGTCTCCCCACATCCTGGTCACCAAGCAGTTGTTTTATAGGTGAATTCATTCTTTTGCTGTATGACAAACTTATTTGTCAGGGCAAGAGAGGGATCACAAATTCAAATGTTCAGGGTAAGCAAGGGATAAAGTTTAACAAGACTAGGGCTTTCAAGAACTTTCCCATTTTATTATTCTGTGTTAGAAAGCAGAATCTTCATCTTTTTTCTTTCTGATCCTAGCACACAACACTGATGTTGGTGGTACTTCTGCTTGCAAACAGGGAATAACAGATAAACCCTGTTCTGACCAC
This sequence comes from Rhynochetos jubatus, assembly GCA_027574665.1. NCBI lineage: Eukaryota > Metazoa > Chordata > Aves > Eurypygiformes > Rhynochetidae > Rhynochetos > Rhynochetos jubatus. Next base: position 12,773,698 of record CM050655.1, read on the forward strand.
ACTCCACATAAAAGGTGTGATCAGAGTTGCACCCAGCACTGAACCAGATCTTACTGTCCACCCAGAGAGCCCGGTTCCAATTTGTCTGGTAGGCCTAGAGGACAATAAGCCCATGTCTCATAATTATCTGTGAAATACCAGATGCTCGCTTTAATGAGGAACAGATGTTAAATTAGGCCATCCTGAATGTGAACATGGCACAAATGTCAATAGATAATATATGTCCATGTTCCAAAATTACTCTCTGTGAAGTTAAAACTTTCTTGTCATGGTAGAATCCTACACACCCTAGTGAGAGTTCCATGGAGTCCAAGTACTGAAAAGCCACATTGTTGTAGTGTAATAATAACCACAGCCCAGGGATTACCAACTCGTACAAAGGAGGGCCTACCTGAAAGACCAAAGTTTGGGATGCTCTGTTGCCATGGTTTAACCCCAGTCAGTAACTAAGCACCACAGAGCCACCTGCTCTTCCAAATTGGAAGGGCAGGAGTGAGAAAGCTTGTGGGTTGAGACAAGAACAGTGCAATGACCGAAACAATAATAATAATGATAGTAGTAGTAAAAATAGTAATAATAGTAATGATAATAAATTGTAACATAAAGGAAAACAACAAAGAGAGAAGCAAAACCTAAGGAAAAAAAAAAGAGATGTAACCACTCACCACCCACTGACCAACACCCAGCCAGTCCCTGAGCAGCGATAACTGTCCGCCCAGCCAACTCCCCCTAGTTTATATACTGAGCATGATGATATACGGGTGGGTATGGAATAGCCCTTTGACCAGTCTGGGTCAGCCGTCCTGGCTACGCTCCCTCCCAGCTTCCTGTGCACCTCCTCACTGGCAGAGCATCGAAAATGGAAAAGTTCTTGACTTAGTATAAGCACTGCTTAGCAACAACCAAAACATCACTGTGTTATCACATTATTCTCATGCTGAATTCAAAACACAGCACTAGCCCAGCTACTAGGAGGAAAATTAACTCTATTCCAGCAGAAACAAGGATATCTAATTAAGCCCACATGGAAAATTAGGCCTCTGGGAGACAGAGGAAGGGACTGAGGAGACCTGAGTCCTAAAAGCAAGCACACTGTGATATTAGGAAAGACAGAAAATCATCTCATTCTTTCACTTTTTGTTTACTTTGTGACAATGAATTCCTTTTGCAGTTTTACTTGGTACAATGATGAACACAAAAGGGCTCAATCTCAGTGGGGCTCAGAGGTCCCTACTGAATTATTCTCAGTACTAAGAAGAAACATGCACATATATACTCTGCTGAACGGCATGCGGTTTTCTTTTCTGGGAGATATTACATGTCTGTTCACCAGACATACAAAACAGGCAGTAAACATGCAAACATATGCATTTGTTTAGAAACAGCATGCAACTGCTGAGCCAACAATGCCAATTTGCAAAATTAAAACCAGTTTTATTGGAAGAATTCCAAGATTAATTGTTCAAAATTCTTGAACTCTGTTCAAATGAAAAGGTAGTACTTATAAGAATCTGTATGATATAGCATATTATGTGAAGTTGTATCACTAGATCCCAATACCAGGAGCCATATGCCAAGAATTACCCAAAAAATGATTCTGAAATCACACTATTTGTTAAGGTAAACATCCAGTCTTCTCTCAAATTGCCATCATTTAAATATACAATGAAAGATTTCATTAGCAATTTTGTTGCCTACTTCCTTTACAAATCACCGCTGGAAATACACGTAGATGAGCCACACAAACAAGCTCAGAGCATTCAGTGATACAGGAAAGGATAAACAGTTCCATCACCAGCAAATACTACACTAATTTCAATAATTTTTATACTGTAATTCTAGACTGAAACTGGGAACTTTTGGGATAGGAACTGGGTGCTGTTCGAACTACCTCTTCTCTAAGCAGTGTCAGAACTGTTACGCAGCCCTGCTAGGAAATGAGGTAGCCTAGACAATTTAGCACCTATAAAAATAAAGGGTTTGTGAAAAAGAGAGTTGTAAAAAGAGAAAGGTTTTATGATATAGCGAACATCATTCTTAGGATATTCCTAGGGTTTGAATGACCATCACTATCAGGAATATAATAGGAAATAAATTTAGCATTGATAAGTTTAACGCTAAACAGTCTGTTCACCTGCTCTCAACTCCCACAAGAAGAACTAAACCACTGCAGGCTTCCACACGATGTTATCTTCTTTGCCAGACCTTATTTTTGTTCTGGGCACTTTATATCACTGAGTAGGTGAGAAATGCTACATCGCTCACGGCCAAGTTCTTTTTTGTTTTAATTCTCTTTTCGGCAAAAGATGGTGTAATAAATTATCAGCCAGCTGCTTTCTTCCCTTTTTCTTGACTGATTCTGGTAGCAGCTCATGAGAAACCATCTCTCCCCACCACCTCCTCCCTCTCCCTGCCTCCCAGTTATTTTATTTTTCACTGATTGAATTCTTCAGAGGGTGGTGATTGCAGCAATGAAAGTCTCCCTCCACCCTTTAAAAAATGTTATACTGTTCTCAAGACAACTAGAAAAAGTGGCACCGCTCACTCCTGAGACGGATGTGGAGAAATAAACAACAGCTGTGAAACCCCTACATGAACATTTAAAATTGTATGAACTGAAGTCAAGAAACTTTGGTTTCCCAAGGCTCTGGTAAGAGGTTTAGAATCACCAGTGCTCTTATTTGTGCTAGTTAGGACATTAATTGGAAATATTATCTGGAAAAGAAACCACTGATGCTTTGAAGGCTCATTTTCCCCTCTAATTCTTGCTAATCTCTTTAAAAAAAAGAGAAAAGAGGCAACAGCTTCACTTGGTGTAAAGCAACACTGTGTCAAAAGTAGTAATCCTTTCACGCAAGCACAACTTTGCAAATCAGTCACTTAAATAAATCCCTCACAATTAACCAAGCGATCATCAGTATCATCATTTCGACTCCTCGTGAAGCCAGCTACACAATAGTGTATTTGGACAGCAGTCAGCTACCCCACTGCAATTCCCATCTTCTACCTGGCATGCCAAATAATTTCTCTGAGAATACAGAAACTGCTGTTGTCTATAATAAACTGCAAAAGAGCAGCAAGGTTTTGACTGGGAGAGGATCAAAGGTGTAACTAACTCCTCCTGAAAGCATGGAAACGCTATCAGCTGGGTTGAGTTTTAGCCCTCTGCCCCTCCAGAGCCACGGCATCCACCTATCACATTACATGCATCTACATGTCCACTTTAAGCATTCCAGTTTTGCCATGCTTATTAAATTTTTGGATTCTTAGCAAGAGAATAACATTTTGGAAGACAGTTATTTCAAATTATAGGACATTCATCATCAACTGACATGTTCCTAATTAACAGCTTCATTTTTAAATACAGTGCCTGTAATGACAATTTGTAGATGATAGGCAAGTCTTAACTTTCTGTTGTAATTATATTCTTTTTACTGCCACCAATCTTCTAAAAAGGAAGACTATCTCAACACTGAGAGTATATTAAGGTCATGTGGGAACTGCAGAGTCCATTATGAATGTAGTGGGCACAGCTAAGAAATCTTCATGTTGTCTTCCAAGCTTACAGCAGCCTCAATGGTAGAAAACACTAGTCTGAAATATTATGCAATGTCACTTCAGCTTCCCACTCTTCTCTCAGCATTATCCTACATACATCCTTGAGTGAAACTCAGGAGATGAAATACATAAATATTTGCTAAGAGAATGCCACAACAAGCATGAATCCAAACTAGAAGAGCTGGTAAACTTTGCCAACAAATCAAGACTATATACTAGAATTCTAAAATATTTTATTATACAGATGAAGTTACCTGGGGGGCACTGTTGTGATCTACCAGTGGTCTAATGTCCCATATGTAATAACAGTGTCAATATATAAACATAATTTGGCCTTTAATGATCAAGATATTTTTAATATCCATATGTGCATCTATATATTCCAAGAGGTCAACTAAGATTAGAGGGACAGCAGGTACAAACACAGTCCAGAAGCATTCATTTAGCCTTCTGCAATAGAATCTATTTGCTTAGCTGACGTTTTCTCTTTTCATATTTTTTCATTAGCTTGATCTCAAACACTCTAGTGCATGAGGTTTTACTCACCGAGCAAAAGCGTCACAAATATGGGCTTGAATAAATATTAATGAGAGCATTCATGCCCGAAGTGCTTTCATAACCATTATGAAAAGCCTTCTATTTCAAGCAAAGTTGATTTGTTGAACAATTATGAATATTCACAGGTAATCAATGAAGAGGAGAGAGACTCATCCTGTTTATACAACTTAAGACATCTAACCAGGGAAGTGTGATTTAGGTCACCAATCAAAATTAGGAGCAGGATCCAAAACACAGAGAAGCCAATATCAGCATCTCTTGTTTTCAATGGGATTAGATCAAAGCCCATATGAATACAAATATTCCTGGCAATCATTAAATGAATCATTCACATGCTAAAGGTCATACAGACAAATTACACCTAGAGCAAGTGTAAACAAAAAATAAATGAATAAACACAAGGAATTATGAGGAATTAGCAGATAAATCCCAAATCATGTAAAGGACTGTATTTGTCCAATTATACAGGCATAGCTAAACAGTAATTTGAAAGATAGTGATGAAATAGCACAAGGGTTAGAAGGATCAGTTTGCTAAGCACCAGCCAATCTCTCCCATTTTTTCAAACTGAAAAACTGAGCTAGACAGACATATTACTATTACTATAACATTTGGAATAAAATGTTTCCCAAAGGGAAGTAAACACGCGAATTTTCCAAAAACGTCCAAATTAATTTCCTCTTTTGAGAGTCAAAAGTTGAATTACATCTTACCTTGCAAAAAAACTGAAACAGATTTCATAACAAACCCTGTAAAAGCCTGAAAATAAGTTTGTGTAGAGCAGATTTTAGGATATTGGGTATTTTCAATCAAAACATCAAAGTTGCAGATTAAGGAGAGGAAAATGTCATAGGTTTTTCTACCTACATCATTAAAAATCATGTAGTTGAAAGTATAGACCCAACCTACTTGGGACCAACTTATGAATGAAAGCAATCAGTTTTGAAAGCAACAATTAGAGAAGTAAAGAGAAATTCAGAAGGCATTAACCCACCTGCAGCCAGTATGGGTTAGGAAGAGCTGACAGCCTGCGTTAGCATGCCAGCATTGACATAAGCCACCGTCCGCAAGTGCAAGAAGAGCTTGTAAGAAGACAAGTCTATGAACCTAATGGAGGGGGTCATTGATTCTGGAGCCCTCAACAAAGGAAGATATATACGAGGAACAAACTAAGGTGAAAACTGAAGCAGAGGACTAAGGTTTAGAATAAATCTGACCTTTTTTAGATCCCATTATAAGGAAGTACAGTAAAGGCTTGAAACAAACGTTCAAATGCATGACACTAGCAACCAGCTCTGGTCTAGGAGAAGGTGCAAACTCCAGCTCCTTCAAACCACTCAGAAAGATCAAAAGCATGAAAGGAGGGAAGATGAAGTTATTGCTTCCCTACAGTGCCAGAATTAGATCAGCTATAGTTTATGGTCTCAAGGAAAACCAGCCTCTACATGACTCAAAGCAATAGGTTCCCCAGGTTGAACTTTTCAATTCTCTCCCACAGGTGCAAGTCTATGTATGGACTCTTAAGCTGAACATAATTATGGTAGTTCATTGGAAAGGACACAATCAATCTACAAAACTCTAATGTCTAGAATGAATTCTTTATGTTACCTTTCAGACTACTGATGTCACGTACAATTTAAAGAACATTTATCAGTTATGAAGGTTTATGGACTGATCTGCAACTCAAACAGCCAAAGGATAACATACCTATCTAGGTCATACTTCACCATAGCTCTGGCATTTACAGGAGGAGTAGCACGCACAACTAAACACAGGCACAGATATTTGTAGCAATAGGATCTTACAGTGTGCCACTATTAAAAAGGTTTCATCCTCTCCTCCTTTTCGTCACAATTACTTCTTTGGACAGTGCATAAAAACAAATAGTGAAAGAAGAGATCAATAGTAATGTGTGAGAAAACCTATGACTGAGATAACAAAAGCTCTGCCTCTGCTATTTCAGAATAAAAGCAATCAAGACTGAAAAGCAAGCAAGGGAGTAAATCAAAGACGGCTGGTAATAGAAACAAAGCTGTTGAAGCTATTCACCATCTGCTGTTAATGCAGGCTAAACTCACATGGGACTACATCTTCAAAAGAGTTCTGTTGCCATTTAGGCATCAAAATAAATGGCCATTTTAAAAAAAAAAAAAAAACCACAAAAAACACAACACCCACAAAACGAAAAAATAACAGCACAATGACTCTTTTCATAACCTGGTCACAAGTATCATGGCAAGAGCCCAAGAGCCATGGGGTACTGGGTTCCTATGAAATGCTTTTCCTGGGACTTACAGGCCTCTGTGCTGAATAAAGAGAAAAAAAAATACAATAGGTCACCAAAAGCAAAACCTAAAATCTGACTAAATAAACTAAAGCCTTCCTGTCAGCACAGAATTGCCATGGGAGGCAAAGCTAGGATGTATGTAGAAATCAACAGGTAAAATGCTGTACTGGGTTGCGTGTAGTGGGGAGGTTACTGGGGTGGCTTCTGTGAGAAGCTGCTAGAAGCCTCCCCAGTGTCTGACAGAGCCAATACCACCTGGCTCCAAGATGGACCTACTGCTGGCCAAGGCTGAGCCAATCGGCAGCAGTCATAACGCCTCTGGGATAACATGTTTAAGAAGGGAAAAAAAACCCGAAGATTCTCCCCCTCCACTCTGTACACAGGAGAAATTCAACAAAGAAAAGTATCATATGTAAAAATTATATAAGATTCTTTTGTGGATTTTTTTTCCTGTTGTGCTTGTTTGGTTTTTTGTTTGGGGGTGGTGGTTTGGGGTTTTTTTTTGTTTGTTTGTTTTTTAATAACATGGATTCATATCTCTGTTCTGTCAGGATAATGCAGTTCTTAGAATAAAGAAAACTCAGACCTCAGAAGCTTTATTAATTCCTTAAGGCTGAGATGTCTTAAAGCAATTTAAAAACTACTAAAATTATGAAAGAGACGGGTGCCTTACTCTCCTGAGAATCTTTGAAAATCCTGTCTAAACAAGTAATGCAGTTAACACGGGTATTTCCCTTCAGGTTTACAAAAATTCAGATGTGCTATGTCCATTGTTGCCAGCGTGGCTCACTGTTAATTCCCTGTGTACTTTGCAGAAAATATACCCTTTAATTGTCTCCTTTAAAGTTCATCCTATATGCAAAGTATCAAATAAGGTAAAACCCCTTTATACTCACTGTCAAAATATTTACACCACGTTCACAAACAAGCACTGCAGCACATAAATGAAAGGCTTCTGCATTACTTGCCTGCATATACCACTGGTATAATAGAGCTATAAATTTTTCAGTTAATGCCTCCTCAAAGCATAGTGTTAGTTTCTTTCTTTCCTTCTTTTCAGATCAGCCTATAGAATGCATGAGCTAGGAGGAAAACAAAGACTTTAAACTCTCTGTTCTTTGTACATTATTAATTGTTACCTACCAGAGGAGAAAAGGCAGCACAAAAGATCTTTAACCTTTTATTTCATATATATTTTCATTTTTTTCTTGATGGGCTCTTCTGAGCCAAAATCCTTACATTAAACCTCTGCTATTACCCTTTAATTTTTGTGAGTTTTCTCTTCTCATCTGAACAGCTTCTGAAAAGAAGCACATTTTTATAAATGGAACAACTAACCACGCCATTTTCAGTGGCTTCTCAAACTATGTTCTCGGTGTGTGGTTTACCATGTATGACCAGTCTGACAGAAATTCAGGGGCAAGAATATTTAAATTTTTATTGTTTTCACTGACTAAAGTTGGAAGTCTCTATATCTGAGTAAAGTCATTGGGCGATAAACAACAGGGACGTTCCAAGCACATAAAACACATAAATAGTACAAATATTCTTAACAATGACGGGGTTTTCTTTGCTGAAAGGGTGACTGGAAAATACAAAACTTTTGTCATTTTGGTTGTTTATTTTGGTTCTGGTTGTTTGCAGTCTCTCAATAAGATACAAATATGCTTGGAGAAAATATCAGCACACTACTCCAAATAGGGAACTTTCTTGCAAATATCCTGTAGGATGCATTCACCTCCTTACACTACAGATGGGATCGGATTATTTTTATTACGTGTGAAGAAGATAGCCAACTGTACAGACTATCAATAACCTTTTGTGAAAGGTGTGTGTCGTGACATATTAAGACCTCCTTGTAACTTTTGAAACATTACAATTTGCTTAGTTTGGTGTAGTAGTCAGTTATTTAGTCTTGATCTTCCAAGCAACAGAGGAAAAAGAAAGGGAAATTCTAGCTTGTGGGCATCATTTGCAAGCGCTTCTTAACCACATCACTTATTTACATTATTCGCATTGTTACTTCTCTCATAAATCCTCAAATTTTGCTGAATTTGAAAATGAGAGAGAAAATCTTGTGGTATGCAAATGAGATCTAAATCAAGGAAAAAGATGAGAAAGCTATTCTGTGAGAGGAGAGGATGAGAGAGAAAACGCCCTCCTGGGATCTATTTATGTTCTCATAACTCCAGCCATCCTAAGTCCTTGTTCCTCCTAAATACTTCTGAGGGCAGCACTGACATGAAAAAACATGGAAAACTGAACTTTTACCAAACCAAGTGCACGAAACCAAATAAAGCGCACAGTGAGATTTTTGTTGCTTTAGATTTCTGTAAAAAGGTAAGTAGAACTAGTTAAAAAGGTAGTCTCTTTGTAACCCCTTCCTGGCTTTGTACAGCCCATTCTGAGGCAACCCTGCCAGATCACACTCCAGGGGGAAAGCCTGGGCCAAAGACACGGCTAGTGCATGGAGTAGCACTACTACTCAACAGCCCCGGCTGGGATGACACGCCTGCAGAGACGTGGTTTCAAAAAGCCATCACACAAATCAAGGGGACCGAACACTCCAGAAAGTATTTCTGCCTATGTTCAGAGCAATACGTCAAACACAGCACTGAAGTTAGGCTTCAGTTCCCAGCTCTTTTTTTAAGTGTGAAAACAATTAACCTAAAACATTTGTGCGGTATTGTTAACAGTGGGTTATCATCTCAGTAAAAACAGTATCTTTCCCTCATTGTGCTTTGCATGAAGACGTCAGAAAACACCTCCAGAGTAATTAAGTTGCATAGTAGAAATTTTGTCATTTAACTGTTTTCATCCTTCTTCAGATGGTTCCTCACACAGTTTTGGCATAAACTGGATTTTTATCAGTTTATCGCTTCTCACCTCACCCAAGCATACACGTACATTTAATCACCAAGATTTTCTTTGAAAATCAGTGCCAGAAGAAATATTTGTACTTGCAAAACAACGGGTGTTTAATCTCAACAAGAAAGCCAAGTCAAGCACAATTCTTCTCCCTAGAAGGATCAGCTATGCAATCCTTTAAAGCAGCATACGTATTTTACACTAGCTTGGAAATAAGCGTTACTGACTGGAGTGTGGAAGACTTTACAAAAGACATAATTCCATAAGCACTATTAAACCAAATATACAATATATTTATTTTAGCACAAGGTTCTGCTTCTGGAACACATATTGTAATATATGATATTTCTTATGGAGTAAGAGGCTTCTTTCTGTCATTTTGACATAAGAAAAACACCGTCTGGTATGCCCAATAATATATGGATCCACTTACAGTCTTACAGTATTGATATGTAAATCATTTTTGATGCTTCCGAATTGTGAATACATGGATACTTGGGCAAACAATCATTTACGTTTGCAAATGCAGACTGGATCCTTTGTGTAACCAGTCCCTCTTCTAAAAACACTGCCACGTGTAAGGATGTATAGAACAGAGAGCAATAATGCACGTTCATTGAAAAAGACCACTGTGGTCACCCCACCATTTTCATGATCTATCATGAATATACCACTCCTAGAGGAGAACACAGGATTTAATTCAGTGCCCACGCACGACATTATACTGAATAAATGATAGAATAAATCAACATAAACTCTGGCAGAACAGTTAGGGCCTGATTTGCTTTGCCTTGTATGTTGTGCAGTCATTTATTCTGGGGCAGTTTTGTGACCCATTATACCCGTTTTTCCATCGTGTAATTCAGCACAGAAAATACAGAGAAATTAAAAAAAACAGGCCATTGTCCACACAAACCGCGCTGAGACAGTCAGCTCAAAAAGCTTTCTAATAGTAGTAATAAATGACTGAAAATTGCAATACGCCATCATTTCATATCAAAACTAATGAGTAAGACACCAACATTAAGTCCTAGTGCAGTTTTCCTGTGCCACTAATGCCACAGCTGTAAATACCTGTGAAACACAGCCACTGGATTTACTAAACGAAGGAAAGGAACTAATTACTTAGCTAATAGGAAGCTACTGGCAAATTTCATCAAGCCAAGACTGAAGTAGCAAAACGAACAAGATGACCCTTAAATCATGAGTTAATTGCACCGGAGGCTGCATGACGCAGAGACTGACTATAAAAAGCCAAACAAAAGCAAAGCCAGCCCTATCTATATCACCACATTTTATGGGTACTCTGGCCTTTATCAGAGCATCGCCAACAACCACGCACAAAACCCAGAAGGAAAAAACAGCACATTCAGTGAGGAGCTAAATTATAAAATGCCACAATTTTTAATCGTTAAAACTCAGAGAAAATCAGCAGTGCCATTTTCTCAAACTCTTCCCTACAAAAAGAAGGGGGAAAAAAAAAAAAAGAGTCACTGTCAGGAATTCTTTCCTTCCCCACATTACCATAAAACTCATCAATATGTCTCATGTAAAAGCAGATCATTTCTTCATTACCAAAACAAAGCACATTTAAGAATATCTTCAATATGCGCTTAAGTTTTTCACAGTTTTGGTAAATTAAGGTAAAGCCCAACCCTTCAAATTTGGACTAATAAACTAAACTGTCTTCATTAGAGCAACAGTGCAATAAAGCCACCAAAATATACATTACAGCTTCAAGCAAATACGAAACACTTTCTAACCCTATTTAGAACTAAACTTAAAAAATACGGGAGCCATACTGAATGAAAGCACATTTTAAGAACACCCGAAGAACAATGATCATGCTAGTGGTATAAAAAGGAAGACAACTGGATTGGCTTTAGACTAGCAGATGCCACTGATACTTCTAGGGATCCAAATAGTTTCCTACATGATGCATCTCTGCAGAAGAAATAATGTTGAATAAAAACTTAAATTACTTTCCATACAGGCAATTAATTTGCAGTTCTACCTGAACCAAACAAGTTTCACAATTACTACTGTAAAACAGAGAAGTAAGATTTTGACAGGAGAAAGGACTACTAGATACTCAGAATCTGCTTGTAGGTAAACTGAAAGCCAAATCTCTGCACACACCTCCACAGTTAGCAAGTTCTAGGCAAAAGTCAAGTTTTTGTGAACAAACGTCTGTTCACGCAACAGCGTAACACAAAATGCATGGCTGTGGGAAAGGCTTTGTAATTCTACTGGTTAACCACAGAGAGGTGGTATCTAGGTTGATCACGGTTTGGAGCATTAGGAATGTTCAGAGCCGCCTTCAGGAGTCTTCCTGGTAAACTGCTAGTTTAAATGGCTTTATTTTATGCTACTATTGATTTGTCCTTCAGTACACTGGGAATGCATTCTGAATACGACGTCATTAATTCAGTGGTCTCACTGTAAGAGCATTTGCCCAGTGAATGGACACTGAAATGTCTAGAAGTTAATTGAGCTACATGGTAGTAAACAAAACATCACATTACAGCCTCTGACAAACTGCTAATTTGCTAGAGTTGCTAATGTTTTCCACTGGCCTTTTTGTATTGATACTGATTTGTATTGATATACCTCTCATTTTAATTTTAATTTGCTTTTTATCCGAATATATGGAAGTTGGATTTTGATTCTTCAATCACGATTCTACAAGACTCATTAAACCTCTAGTTTGACCTGCAGCTCCATAAGCAACAAGAGTTGAATTTTGATCCTGGGATCCATCCTACATCAGCCTTAGGAAGGCAGCCCAAGGCTCATTCAGGTGGGTAGGGATCAGATCATGCTCACTAGGGTACAGTAAACTCCAGCTTCTCTCTCCTCATGGTACGTTTCCTTGTGTCCTATAAAATAGCTGAGGGCTGCCATATGGTCCTGGCGTGAAACTATTAACTTCAGGAAGAAACTATCACTGTCATGAATACACTGAGTACGTATCAGCTGAGAATGGCAATTACACAGCACAATTGGCTCTGCAATCACCACACCAATTTGTGAGTATAAGGTATAAAAACTTTTCAGGAGGCTTTAACGATAACGTTCTTGATTGTGAAGTAGAAGAAAAGCAATTGAATGCACTCTCAATTTGTTTCTAAATAACAAAACCACTCTTGGTTATTAATAAAAATACATCCCACACTCAATAATAAGTGACCAACCCTTCTCCCTTTTCTAATGAAATCAATAGATCCAAAAAGCAGGAAAACCTGACATGTATACAAACACATGCACGTGCCCATGACGGTCCTCAAAAGCACATGTACCTTACAGCTTACCTAGAACACTATGATCTCAGAGGTGTTGAAGAAGCTGTCAAGATGCATTTGCCGTAAACCTAAGTGACAACTGCAGTAGTAAATCACAGTGCCGCTAGAGCACACTCAACAGGAGAAAAATAAAAGCCACAGTTAACATGGAGCCCTGGAATTCAAAGTTTACAGCTGGCGTTACAACAGATAACTAAGAGAAAAATATACTGTATTCTTCACGTTCCATTCTTTTTAGATAGGTGAAGGAAAATGTTTTTGCCTCAAATACATTCCAGTTGTGTAAGGCTTAAGAATGCTTACATGTTTAGGTACGTCAGCAGTCAAATCTGAAATCTGTTTACATTTGTGAGAATCCTCCAGATGACATCAGTGAGCTTAGGAAAAAATCTTTCTACATGTTTTTGAATCAAGTAATCAATAGAACTTTTATCGCTGAAAGAGATACAAATTTAAATCATGCTGTATCTGGAGTGTTTTCCCATATTCCAATTAAACTAGCAGTTCCAGATATGTTTCTACAAAGCAGTTTCATTCTGGTATTTTCTGTAAGTACTGAAGGGACTATACTTCTTTATCCAGCTCAAAGAAAAATAAGTCTAGGGATAATATTGATAACTAATTTTTCTTCTCACACACTTGGCTAAATTTGGGAACTTTAAGCTAACTTTGTTAATTACAGCACTTTCTAGCTGCTTGCAACATTCTTGCATATTGATTTAATGTACTGTTCCTCAGGGGAAAAAGTTACCTTTAATCACTCAATAAAGTGAACCAGACACTGAAGCACTGTTGAAAGTCAAATGAGAACAACACTGGGATAGTAAAAACTTCATGCTTAATGAGCGGCAGTATAATAACCACGTACAGCTCTCACAGAGATCCAGTTCTGGACATCCTCTGGGGTTTGACCCAGTTCTCAGTTAAGCCACTAAGATCCAGCCACTAAATAGCCTCATTTCCTACCAGCACTGGAATTAAGGTGAGCTAGCAGCAGCTGGGCTCAAACTCACAGCAGGATAATCTGAATTAGGTGTTTGAAGCCACTACTTAGTAAGTGGAAATGGCTTCAATCACAGAATCATTTATGTTGGAAAAGACCTTTAAGACCATCAAGTCCAACCGCTAACCTAACTCTGCTAATTCCACCACTAAACCGTGTCCCTGAGCACCTCACCCACATGTCTCTTAAAATCCCTCCAGGGACACTGACTCCACCGCTTCCCTGGGCAGCCTGTTCCAGTGCCTGACAGCCCTTTCGGTGAAGAAATTTTTCCTAATATAGAATCTAAACCTTCCCTGGAGCAACTTGAGGCCGTTTCCTCTTGTCCTGTCACTTGGGAGAAGAGACCAACCCCCACCTGTCTGCAACCCTCTTTCAGGTAGTTGTAGAGAGCAATAAGGTCTCCCCTGAGCCTCCTTTTCTCCAGGCTAAACACCCCCAGTTCCCTCAGCCGCTCCTCACAGGACTTGTGCTGTAGACAGTGGAGGGACCAACTTCATCTGAAGTTCTGAAAATTTAAATAGAAGTAAGTGGATTTTTTTTTACTTAATTTCTAATAGAGAGTCTGGAATTAAGTCTTTCATTTATGCTAATTTTCATCAGTGGAACGATTCCAGTTTACATGATGAGAGGATTTGGACACAGAGAGCAAGGGTACAGAATCATTTGTTGCTACCACTGTCCGAGCTCTCAAAGCTTCTGTCCCCACCCTGTAACAGAGTAGCATGGATCAGTGAGAAAACAGGAGAGGGAGCTCTGTCCCATGACTAATGAACTATTACTTTCTTCGGTGGACTGAAATATCTGTAAGTGTTTGCAGCTCACTTCAAGAACAAAAGATTCCTTGGATCAAGCATACTGGCATGAATTTACAATAGCCACATGCACTCATGAAAGATCCATGCTGTGTTTAATTGTGAGAAGCAGTGGTAACAGCAGTGGCAGAATGTTCCATGAAATTACATATAATTTAGATCTGAGACCTCCCTGTCATGGATTAAGAACTATCGTGCATTACATTACAGATGTTAATCTTGGCAAGAGAGAGGTAGGGCATGATCCAGCCCGAGCCAATGTTAATCAGCGTGCTAATCTGTACAGCTGGAGTTTCACCTCTTAAAAAGATTCATGGCTTTGTGATCTGACAGTCCCATTCACTGAAAGGCCAGGAGAAGAAGGAAGAACTGACCTTTTGGAAATGCAAGCAGGAAGAAAGTGAGCTGTCATTCCCTTAACTTTTGCAGGGGAAAGGCACATCTATGTTTCCCGCACTCCACCTCATCCTGCCTCCATGCCAGCGACACACGGTGAAGCTGCACATACAGGTTAGTTGCCTACAGAGTGGCAGAAATCTCTTCCCTTTGTTCTCATATTACCTCCTACTGTTCATCTCCCGTGGCGAAAGCAGTTTAAGTGTCACGTTCTGCTCCTAACTGGGTGAACCGGAGTTAAGCTGAACCAGCAACATAATTTTGCTCAGTCGCATGCTTTACCCCCTGCATGGCTACACATGATACCTGCTGACACCCTGCTTGAGAGAGTTGTGTTTGCTTAGCAGGAAAACAGCTTTATTTCAAAGGAGTTGTCGAACTAAAAACTTGTAATCTTTTGCCTCGAGGCTGGATCAACAGGACAGGGGTTTCACTACTCTGCGTAGCAAGACAGAAAGCCCCGTAAGAAGGCCGTCTGCTGGGAACCGAGTAAAATTTCCTGACCTTGGGTCTGCAAGTATTTGCTGTGCTTTAAGCAGAAAATACTGCCGATAAAATACTAAACAGAACTTAGCTCAGCATAAGCTGAAGAAAGCATATGGAAGCCTGTAAAATAGAAAGCATGTTCTTGCAAGTGCCCAGGCAAAGGACCCAGAGCTGGAGACATGGCTGATAAACAGATATGGACTAACATTAAGCAGGATATCAGCAATTCATCCAAGACTAACAAGGTTCTACCCAGGCCACCCATGGTATGCTAGAGAGGGTGATCAGGAAACATCCAGATACGGCATTTAAAGATACGCAGTATGAGCTGAACATCTTGTGCTGGTAGCGACGGACATATAAGTGCGCCTTGTGCATGCATAAACTAACTCACCAATTAACAGAGACACAGTCGACACTGAAAGGAGAAAGTATGATCCAGCATGTGAGGAACAGACTACAGTGTATGTAAAAGGGACCACTCGCTCAGATTCAGGCTGCTGGGCAGATGAACAAGGCATTCGGCATCAGCTTTCATATATATGATTTCATCCAAATAACTCATGCTCTTATATCATTTGGTTTTTAGAAATGATTCTTCATTTCCAACCACTAACAGCAGAGCTTTCCATTCAGGAACACCTCTCCGTTTTGTTTTATGTAATCGGATAAAGAAAGCCTGACTGAAGGAGCTGCAGTGATAGGGACATGTACCCACACACAGTCCACTTCAGTAAGGAGGCAGAACACAGATCTGAAATGTAAACAGGTAAATACATTAAGCTACCATGACAGCTGCCTACATGAAATCATAATCGCTCACTATGTCATTCTCTAATAGCAGTAAGTGGAGAAGAAAATCTTGAAATGTTTCAAATAAAGGGGGCAAGAAGTCTTCAGAATGTAAAGCAATTTGATTTTCAATAGCAAAATATTTTTTCATTAAGAGATTAGCAAATTCACCTGGAAGAAAACTCTATAAAAAGGCTGGTGCTTATTCTTCACAAATATGAAGAATTGTCTGGTGGAAACTTGAAATACCTTTTTTTAAAATCCTCTACTAGCAGTGCCCTGTACATTCAATGCATCTGTCCTGTTTGCATCCGTGCAACCATTAACACTTCATCTAACTTGCTTCCCCTTTGTGGCCGCATGCTCTTCATTATCTCTCCCTTCTACTGTCTGCAACACCTGTCAGAAAAATTGCTGCCTTCTATCTTTAGAACACGCCTAATCTTTAGAATGTAGCTTCCAGTTAAAAAGCAGTCAAGAAGGACAATGTAGTGTAGAAGAGTAAGAAAGCTCATTTCGCATTAGCAATTAACCTATTTACATTAATTATTCAATTGCCTCATTCTACAATTTCCCTGCTGTTCTTTTGTGCTTCCTTTCTCCTTGCAGCATGTTACAGCTCACATTACTTCACTTTGATACTTTGCTCCCTTCCAAGGGGAGTCCTGAGTCTAAAACATTTATTTTGTTTGCTAATAACCTGTCTGTGTCGACACTTCGCAACTGTAATGGCACTAGAAAAACAATTCCAAAGCCTTCAAAAGAACTGACAGACTGAAACAATCATTATGACCTAAGCGGAATGACTTGGTATACAAAGGACTATCCTGTTTCTCAGAAAACAGCAAAACGCCTCCCATTTCTTAAGGAAGAAGCTGAGAACTGACTTAGAGCCGATGAAGTATTTGGGTTTTGTGGTATGTTATGAGTCTGATTTGAGACACCATAATCAAGTATCAGAATCCACCTTGGGATCTAAACCCTTCAAATACTCTACTATCTTTGAAAAATACTATCAGAACATCCAGTAGGAGTTTGTTAGGAATATGTTCTGGAAATACAAATACTAGTGTTCCATCTCACAGCAAGCAAAGGGTGATCGTGGCTCTAATAACGAAATCCACCCGTATAGACAATACATACACACCTGCGAGGAGAAGCTGGTTTGCGTACAGTGCTCCAATAAACATGTATGTGTAGGTTATACATACTACTGCTTTATAATTATTTCAAAGTAAAGCAAAATTACAGTATTATTGCTATTTAAAGGCTGTGGTTCAAAGCCAGAGTGAGGCTATCATCAGTCCGTCAAACGCTAGACACAGCTTTTCCAGCCTGACTTACCAATCTATAGAACACAACAGAGATCTCTCATTCGTCCTGCGTAAGCACTGTGATAGGAAAGTCGTACAACTCGGAGTCTGAATTCAGCAGTGATGAGAAGCAAGAAGTAAGCAGCCTTGGACACTAATGTGCTCTGTTTAACCACAGAACAGGGTCAACAGGGCTGACAGTAGTGCATGCCCCCCTCACCGCCCCCTCAGGCCTAACAGTCTGGCTCAGCCCATTTCCTAATGTAGGGTTCTGTGATGAGAGCAAAACTTGGTGTTCAAACTTGTTCCACATCTGTTCTTCCTGCCAAGATTCCCAGCAAATGTAACCCTCATTCCTAACAAGGTTTTTGGAGAAATCCACCCAGATTAGGAAAGATGATTAATCCTAAATTACTGTGGCATTACTTGCTTTGCACAAAATAAGCCTCAGCCTGTGCCGCGCTGGGTGTACCCGTGCAGCAGGCACAAGCCACAGAGCCCACAGGCACTCCAGCTGCTGCCCACAGCTGTGTCAGCCCGCTCCCTCGGAGAGCAGGCTGCCAGAGTAGAAAACAGACTTCCCTCTTGATAAAGGGAGGAAGACATAGTCTCTTCTAAATCTATCGACTTGACGGCTTCTTTTTTAAATCTTTCCCAGACAACCGCTCAAAGGAAGTCCTTATATTCTGTAACTTTTTTAACCTCACACTTCTCCACTTACTTGCATAAATTACAGACCCAGAGCTGTCCTGCAACGTGGTGCACATGTGTGCAAGGTAACGGACACACTGTCATTAAAACCAGCTAAAATGAAAGGTGTCATCATGTGAGTCAGGAATTCTCTGCTTCCATTCCAGATGCTTCCCCATCGCAGGAAGTTTTAAATACCAACCTTTGCATATAGCTATTTTTCGGATGTGTCTTTCAAGGCCTGCGGATGACAGTGGCAGCACTGTCAATGGATTCAAGAGATGTTTAACAAGATCTTGTACCTTTGTCTTAAAGTACCCCATCAACTGCAATTCTAAAAGGGAGAAAAAAATAATCCCAGATTTTGAAAAAATCCAATAGATGTTTTTTCAAACCAAACCACTGCCATTGGTGTGTCCCCTAGAAAATATTACAGTGCAAGCTATATTTATAAGATAGATTCCCCACAGTACAGCTATACCAATATGCCCAGTGTTGCTGCTGCTGTTCAAGGGCTCCAAGCTAGGAGACTTCCAAACCATTAAGTCTTGAATCCTTTACTGAGACCATCTGATTTGCAGAACCATTGTCACTATTTAGGTCTGCTAGATTTTCCTCTTGAAAATAGGTTTCTTCCTGGAAACAATATTAGCCATCTGAAATAAAATCTTGACCTATAAACATTTGCAACATGATCCTGTTAAAGTGAAAACTGTTTTCCCTGACTCCCCTGACCTCAGGGATTACTCAGCTTCTGCTTCTCTCAGCATTTTTCAATCCATCCTTCAACTTGCTCTGATCAGCTTCTTCACAGCTTGCCGCTACCTGAGCTGGTAGCTGCACTGCCACGCTGACTTCCCTTGGTAAAACAGATCTCCACAACAGGAACCATGCTGCTGCAATTACATTTTAAAGTTACCATCTTTAGGGTAACTACCTTGTGTTTCCAGGTCTGTGACAGCAGCCTCTGAACTTTCCTTGCAACCTGAAGGGAAGTAGGATGTGAGAGTGCTACAGCAGGTGCGCAGCCACCATGCGTACGGCCACGAATATATTCCTCATTTTGTCATACCGTGTTATACTCACTGAACATCTCAGAGAACCCTTTTATACCGTGGATAAATACCATCAACCATCACGAAACACTGGTCTCTACTAAAGCTGGGAAAAGAGAGATCAGCCCCCCCTGGAAAGAGCAACGCTCCCCTGTGTTCTGAATGCAAAATAACCAACTGCAGAACAGAGCACGTGAGAGCGAGAAGTCCAGCATCTGAAGTGAGAAACAACAAAAAAAAGTAAAATATCAAAAGTAACAGCTGACAAACTGGCAGGAATGGGGAAAAAATGCTGAAACAGATTTCAAGCGAAAGAGAAAGGTTGAAGGTCCATTGAAAGATAGAGCGAACAAATGGAAATGTTACCTGTTTCAGTCACCACCATCCGTTTGTTAAATACTTGTGTAGTACAGTAAAAATGGAATTTTCTACTAAATAAGAACAACGAGCCACGTATTTTGCAAAGCAGGGAACTGACTACTAACTTGCATGCCCTGTTAACAACCGTACCACTGAAGGGGAATCACGGACTGGTAAAATGTTGCCCGCTATGCCCTTGAGGAGAAGCTGGAGAATGAGAAAAGGGAACATCCTGGTGCCAAAAGCTGGATGGCTGCCACAATGCGTAAAGTCAACAGTAACGAGGGTAAAGGTGGCAGGGGGAGATTGAGACCACTGACTCAATAAATGCCCCCTCCCCAGTTAAGACCACCCCTCACTGAGCACGCGCCTTGATTTAAAAGGACACCTTAAACAGAAGTGGAGAGCACAATTAACCAATGAGCTTGGCTGTGATGAGTTACTGACCAATTCATGTAAAAAATGTAGATGTTTGCTAAATATGATGTAACTTTGTATTGAGCTGGACTAGCTTTGTGGAACACCACCCAGACCCCATATCTACATAAATGTGCAATACTAAAATACCTCTGCTCTCTGTGCACATTGGCATGCTGCACACAGGGTGAATGATCCCACTTTTGGGCCAACACTGACGGGAGGAAGAGGCCTGTAGTTCTGCTGCCACACGCAATGCTATTCCCGGTGTCCTATGCCTGCAGGAAACTGAAAAGCACAATATGCTAATGTCGCCAATGGCAAAACTCTTCAACATATGGGGAAGGCTGGCAACTTTCCCTTGACTTGGCATGGGGCGCTCAGAGGTTCGAAAAGAAAATTCCAGTTCAAAGCTCAATTTGGCCAAAACGACGAGTGTGTCTCCCTTTGTAGCCCATTGGAGAGACACACCTCCCATCCTAAACACCAAATTACTTCCCAGCTTTCAAAGCGTAGCAGCAACTGAGATCGTGGCCAAGAATGTTCTGAATTCAGGTTCACAGAAAAGTTTCATACATCTTGATACAGGATGTCCTTGTAACCCACCTGCCCATATTCATCACCTAGCAGGTAAGAAATCAGATAAGTTTATTAACTTCCTTGTTATGAAAATGATAGAAATTGCCCTCAACTAAAATTAGACCAATTTCTTAGTCCTCATAGTCAAAAAATTGAAGGCATTAATTCTTTTGACTGAAACCTAAGGCAACTATTAAATAATACAAAACAAACAGCTGGGTTTTGTACAAAAGATACAGACAGCCATTATCTTATATCCCAAGACAGTCTCAGCGACACCTTAATCGCTTCCCCAGATTCTCCTTTATTTTAGCAGTTTGAGAACTGAGCATCATGGCACTGGGGCCACTAGGTGAAGCACAAGCTACCTAAAAATAACATTCACTGCTTCCCAACCCAAATGAAGTAAAGAGAAACTAATTTGATGGCTGTTGGAGGGAATAAAGATGGTTTTAAGTTATAAATATAATTTTTAAATAGACAATTAAAATATCAACTTTTTTTCTTTACAAACTTAAAAAATCATTCTATGTTGAAGGAGTAAATGATCTAGTTTTTGGCAGCAATCTACTACTCAAACATAGAAAAAGTAATAGAATTTACGTCCAAAATTCAGCTGAATATTACAGTTTGTATCTTTAACATGTTCATTTTTTTAAAATCAAGAAAACAGTAAAGCTTATTCAAAATGACCCAAAACCAGCTGCTAGTGGAGTTCAGATAACTGATGATAATTTCAAGAGACAAATAGAGATGGATGAAGTTGAAGCTGATACTCGTTTACGAAGCAACTTTTTGTGAATAAGAAAGGAAATGCTCAGACGTGAAAAAGACTTCTTTGCTACGGATTTTATCGCTCCAAATGAAACATTTTTGTTGTGATTCTTCAAATGAAGACAAAAGGAAAACCTGAGGTACATTACATACGCCATATGTTACCCTGTCTCACACACCAAGAAAAAGTCCAGGACAGTGTATATTTTAAAACAGAATCCAGATCGGTTTGGTGACTTAATGTGGCAAGTATGCCAAATATATGAGGGTAAAGACACTTCTGCATTATTATTTGGACTTTGCTATTTTAGCCAAACAGGTCTGTTTCAAACCTTCATTTCTGTATAATAAGAAAATATTCTATGTCCATTGTACTATTTAAAGACAGTGAATTGGCTAATGTTTAACTTGGCTAAAAAGCTGAACAACCTGACAGTCAAAGCACACAAGGAAAGGTCTATTGACCTCGGCAAAAACATGTAATTCTGTAACAAACTAACATCCACTTTGTCAGTACTGCTGTAATAGATCTCTTAGTGCTCCGCATTCAAAAAGCCCTTAACGTGAGGCAGAATATTATACTCCTATTTTATGGTCCAAAACTGGGATATAAGAAAATACAGAGGTTGTTCAAGGATGTGAAGGACCTGATTATAGCTGTTTAGAGAGATGCTCGAGGTTTTAAGAACCTGTCATCATAACACTAGACAACATTAAAAACCAGGCAGCAGTTCTTTCCACAGAAACATCCTCCCACCCAATTGACGATTACATTACCGCCCTATGGGCTCAAGTGGTTTGCCGTAATTCTGGGCTTTGCAGAACGCCTTTCATTTGTACTGCCAGTTTCTTACAGGAGTCACATATATTCTGCTGGGCACACAAAAACGCACCCTGGTTCCCTGAATACGATACAAAACAACACACAGAACATACTAAGTGAGCCTAAAGAATAGATGAATTCCTCAGTTCTTGCAGTGACTGACAGGCTAATCCAAAAGCCACTGGAGTGAGTAGAAAGACTGCACAAGCATTAGCTCAATCGAGACACTTGACGTAAGGTGTGAATTATGTTCATAACTACTCATGTCGATCTATACGGATGTGAACTTCCCACAAGCAGAGAAAACATTTACCATTGGACCATCACGATTGAAAATACTTTTGAAAAAAGTCCACAGATGAAATTTTAATCAGTTTGTCTCTCAGAAAGAAACCACATCAAATGTCTTTTGTAAGAAAAGAAAAAAACCTGTCTGCATCATTGTTCATAAGAAAGGTGAGTATGTAGCATTTACAAGCTATTCACGACTGACTTCAGTGTCTTTGACTAATTGAGCCAGTGAAAATAACAGCTTGCTGATGGCTTTCAACACATAAGGATTTGCATATCATAAAAAGAAACCTGAGATATATGAAACACTAAACTTGTTCAGAAATCTTCCTTGCCCTGTTCAGTTTAGAATGCCTGCTCATCTTCATGCTGTGCTTAGAGAATCACCAAAATAGGATCAAGGTCAACTTTGTGCTTTGAACAAAGAAATATCAGACTCGCCAAAAGCAGCAATGAAAAAATATTGAGATGTAGCTTTAAAATCTTCCCAGTCCTTCAATTATGTCAACTATTAAGCCAGAATTTTTTTTCATGTTTAAGTACAACAAATATAAAGATCACTGCTAATACCTATGAAAATAAGATGTCTTACCTGTGAATTTGATATAGCAAATGCTATAGAGAGCAAAAGCCTCAGGAATACTAGGAACTCCAGCAGATATGACAGCAAATTATGGATCTGGACTGGAATTGGTTTTCCCTATTTCATGAAAACTGCCTAAAATCATACACTCACAAGTCTTTTTGAGAAAAACCAAGATCTAGCAATGATTACTGTTTGCAAAAGACAGCAAGAAAGAAAAAATACTACCCTGCTTTAGAAAGTAGAACAGCGATTAAACAGAAATGAGTTCAAGTCCTTATCGCAAACCAGGGAGAGCAAAAACTTTGATGTCAGTCATCCACACACCATATCACTATGGTATTTGCCAGTTCATTCTGGAGTCCTCCTCACCCTATCTTGCTCTTACTCCTCCTGCTTGGATTGCTATTTTTATAACTAGATAGATAGATAGATATCACACACAGAGCAAGTGTAATTTGACCAAAATATTCCTAAAAAAAAAACTTCAATGAAATGAGTCACAAATTAGTCTACTTAATCAGGGAAAACAGGAAAATGGTATGCTAATAATAGGACCGATGCAAAAATCTTAACAGGCACTAGGCTTCACAGTGTCAGTAGACAGCCCTTTTTGTGATGAAAGCTGGCAAGTTTTATTTCCTGAGCACACGCTTACAGCTCTATTATGTAAGAAATGAAGGATCAGTGTATTACCATGAAACCACTGAGCAATCCTGTTGGTGTTCCTCTCAAAGCCAGCGCGTCGAGGGATCTGCTCTTCTTTGAACCAGCGGATGATGACATCTCGGGAAAAGGGTCTAGAAGGACGCTCCCAGATGTTACTGCATTGAAAGGCAAGCAATTACAGAAAATCATATCTCCTACAGAGAATTAGCAGCGTATGACAGCAAGAGACTACATGAACAGCAACCTCTTTTTAATATATGTACAAAGCATACAGCTCACTCAGCAATTTTAACCTTTTTAAAATTTGTTAAAATGCTTTCGAGTTTTCATGGAAACCAGAACATTTTGATTTTACGTTGGCAATGGAACCTTAAATATTTTCTTAAGCACAGGACTTACATTGAAAAACAATTTACCACAAAAGATGAAATGGCCATTTCAGTCAGCTTTCCTTTTTCACCTCATTTTTATTAAAATTTACATATTGACAAGCAAAGTTTATTTTTTTGGCTTAAAGCATACTCCTTTTCACTGGCAAGAAATTCCAAATCAGAATCAGCTATAAGAGGTTGTGTGTGCAAACCACTGAGCATTACAGAGGGAACGTTTTGTTTAAACTCTTATGTTCCCTTTGCGTTCTCTACTTGCCAGCCTCCCTTACTGCTTCTACTACTTTCTATGCATTCTAAATTATTTCAGCTACCAGGAGGCAAATCAGGTAAAAGATGTGGAAAATCCATCCAGCTACTCCAAATAAGGACTGATGAAGGTGTATCGAATGAAAGTACGACTGCACTCCAATTAAGTGTACAATCTCATTGACCCTGATAACAGTAGTAACAAGGGAGGTTTTACACTGGGTTTCTGAATAGTTTCAGATCCCATGGGTTTCTGGGTGCTCAGACTGTTAGCACAAATTACCAAATCCTCACTATTGTTCTTCAGGTCAATAGGAGGAAGGCTAGTGAGGATATGTCTACTTGTACTGTAATTTCACTTTCATTTGCTGAGGCATGGACTGCACAGTGCCCAGTGCAGCAGCTGGCTACGTACTTGGAGCTTTCCTATCCCACCTGCACAGAGCTGCCAGTTAATGCTGTGCATTTCCAGACAACGTAACGAAGAACTATTACTAAGATTAGAATGCCAGCTCAGTTGTCACCAAACACTGGTAAACTAATTTGCGAGATAATCAAGAGCCCTCAAACCCAGTCAAGGTTTAGAGTAGAGCAAAGAACATATCAAAGCAGAACACATTTCCAAACAATGAGGAACTGATTATCTGTGGTAGACTGACTGGTAAAGAAATACAAGGTAATGGGATTCTCTCCTTTCTGAGCCTGGATATTGGGTTTTGGGATTATATTTTATATTTTTTTTAGCATTTATTGCTACCATCTTTCCAGTGCTCACATTGCCTTTATCACCACACGAAGCCAAATGAAGCAATAAGAAATAACCAGGAAGAGAGTAGAGTGACTAGTCAACTTTTTAGCACCCATTTGCCGGTTTGGATTCGTTTCCTCTTCTGCAAGTCATGGAACTCCCTACACAGTCAGAAGAAAGTTTAAATAAACACCAAAGACACTTGGTTTTCCCTGAAAAAAAAATAAAATAAAACTTAAACACCCTGAAATTTAGGAGTATGCCAGCTCTCTCTCTAATGTTTCAGAGAGCCATTAAGAAGCAGGCAGTTTTGTGCGGGAGGCTTAAGACTCGCATAAGAATTTGTCCATTTGACTTCCCCGGATCACAGCCTGTTGAAGGACTCATCTCTCTCCTTGCGAACGCTAAGAAATCTGTCTGAAAAATAAATGGCATTTAGTTTACATTATGTATTCAAAGTATTTTCATTTTTCTTTAAACATTCTTTTTCTGGTCATAGTGAAAGAGCAAGACTGAGAATTTCCAGCAGCTGAAGAAGAGCTTGCTGAAACGGTGGGGATCGGAGAGGGAGAAATTCAACCGAAATATTTCAAAGTCACTCTTGTACAAACCCACCTGGATGCTGCAGACAGAGACAGCAAAGGACTTGCACTGTTGTTGTTCAGTTTTATCTCCTGATCGTTATTCAAGCTTGTCCCCTGGAACAAATTACTCAGGCCAGCCACTCTTCCCTTCTGGATGGCACGCAAGGATTGTCGTCGGTATTCATCTCGGGCCCTGCGTGCCTTGTGGCTCCTTTCCTCATCTGCAGCTTTGGAGCGACGCACTGGGTGGAACAAAAGGGAAGGGTGGGGAGGAGAGACTTCAGAAATACGAACAGCAGTTTATCCCTTTCCTTAGGCAATGACTTACTATCTTTATTCCTTATATGACCTGATTTTAAGAATGTACAAGTTACAAAGCACTGTCAAGGAGATGGCAAACCAGATGGCTTCCGTGATGCTTCAAATACAGGCCCACCTCTAGATGAAGAATGCCAAACCTGAGCTATCAGTGACCTGATCATGGGCAATAACTGAGCCTCTACACACTGTGATTGCATCTGACACTTGCTTTGGCTGTAAATAAGAGAAATTCTGCTTCAGGACATCTTTTCCCCTGGCAGTGCGCCAAGTTTTATGTTTCAAGACAGAATGTTAACTGCTGCTTAAAACTAAGCCTGTGTTTAAGAGAATTCTTTGCAACAATGCACATAACTAGAATTGCAGGAGTTACTCCCAAAATTCATAATTGTAAAAGCTACCACGTAGGTCACGCTTTTTGCTGTTAATGTTGCCTTCCTTCTGACAGGCATATGCTACCTTTGTTACAGCACTCAATGGCACAGAAGGCTCCACCTTGAAAACTGCAATCTAAAAATGGTTTCAGTAGCAACGGAGAAATTCATAGCCATTGGAAAGGGCGTGCTGATGCTATGGATGGGGTTGCCTCACACTTGAGCCTCTGAAATCGCATATAAAAACCAGAATCTGTACCAGAAGATTTAATGCACACCTATCAACGGCCCTGACCAGGGAGTTGTGTATATCCATAACCTGAAATGAGACTGCTACTCTGGCCATTGCAGGGCTGGCAGCTTTCACAAAAGCTTCTTCATTTTAAAACTAACATACTAACACTCCTGTCTTCAAAATGGTAAGGCTTAAATGCACCAAGAATTGCACTGCAAATATTCATCATCTATCAGCTCCTTTCTGGTGCCTCTAGCCCCATTTTGATGATTTTTTTGAGACACAAATAACTTCAGGCAGGCAAATTATTCCAGTGCAAAACAAACCTTTAACGTTCAGTGAAGCAAATATTAAAGAAGCAAGCTACTGCCTCCAGGAGCAATTATCAATCCTGCCATGACTATCCTGGCTTAGATCATACCCAATTCATAAAGTGCACACTCTATTTCTTACCCTGTTGCAATTGTACCTGTGACTAGGAATGCATGATATAATACCAGACAGCTGCGTTTCATTAGGCTGCTTGCATGCCTCTGGTTTACACTCCTGATTTAAGGCAAGCAGAAGTATAAATGGATTTGTCCAAATTATGGAAAGGTTTAATGGAATCAAGAAATAAAAACAGTCAAAGCAAAGTGAAATGAAATAAAAACCTCTGGGCAAATGAAGGGAAAAAACCTTTAAGCTTAATGTTATATAATATTATCATAGGTATAAAGATATACAGCACTAAAAGCTCATCAAGACAGCACAGTAAGAGTCACAGATGCTTTACATGTATACAAAAAGCAGGATTTCAGTTCCACTTAACTGCATACCCAACTGTACAGAACAGACAACATGAGTAACAGGTTTCACTGTCTTACAGGTTATTATACTTAAGGGTAGATAAATGTCATCTAAATACGCTCCTTCAAAGGCTTGAGTATATTAGTTACCAAATTTCTGCGATTTATCCTTTTTAAAGCGACTCAGTAGCGGCTGCTTTAAATGTGGACTTTGTGTTTGCAACAACACAAGAGACAGCAAGGAAGACGCGTGCAACGCAGCCTGGTAAGACGTTCCGAAACCAGTCACTGCACGCCACAGTCACAGCGTACAGATCGCGGGCAGACTGCCTGGAGCTTTCTGGGATTCTTTTCTACTTACGTACAGGGTGCCTGGTAATGAAAAAGACAATGCATCTTCACGTCCCACTTTCCTCATTAATAGACAGTCTTTCCAACAGACATTCTACTGTATTTTTGCTAGCTAGTAAATCTATACCACCAGAAGCTAGTGACACCGACTACATTTTCCAAAACTAGCAAATTTTATTATTTCTTATCACCAAACAGTGGCAAGAGAGTCACTCGAAGTCTGAAGGTAAATCTGGACATTTTCTAATAACAGAATTTAGTGAATATTCATACTTCTCTATTTGAACTATCACTAGAAATAAGAACGTTATGTCTGGCTCAAGACTAGCACAGACATTCTAAGATCAAAAAAGCCACACCTTCTGCATTACCTGTTGTATTTCAGGACACATCGTAGCCTTTCTCACAATAAGAAAGCAGGAGTAGTCAGGACTTCTAATACTATCTTAAGTAGGAACAGGTTAGTTTTCTTGAGTGGCTGTCCTTTTACAGTAAATGTACTTCGGGCGTGACCCCTGTGCAAAGCATTAAATTCAAGTCAATATTTTCAGTAGGGAGATTAGTTAACTGAATGATGTCTTCCCTCTTTAAAAATCTCTGAATTATCACCGTAGGTCGACATATCTAGCATCAAGAATTACTACAAATAATAATTTACATTTTCTTCATCTTCCTTTTATATTACAGAATGTCAGGACTGACAAGAGTGGGAAATGAGGAATGTGACTGATTTCTCAAGCTCACAGAAATCTACAGTTTAGTCAGGTTCAGTAAATTCACCTCCACTACCAGTTTTCAGGTGCTGGTGATAGCAACACCAGGTAAATCCTCCTTCAGCACTCTTAAAATCAAGCACACTTCTGCCCTGATGGCACTGTAACTTGTGTGGAAGTGTCTGAGCTGTTTAGGTAGGTTAGGTGCCGGTATGATTGCAGCTGCAGTAGATCAAGCAAAAACAGGTTACCAAACCCTCCTGGAAAACTGAGAAAAATACCCAGACCAAGACCTGTGCTGTCATGGTTATACGGTTAACATGACTAGGAATAACCAGTTTGAAGTCAGCTTGGACATTTCCACAGGACCTGCAGTCCGAACACACTCTAACAGCAAAGAAGGAACCACAAAGCTTGCGTATGCAATAGTTCTTATGGTTCTATTGGTTTCAATTTGCGTTTGTCTTGTTTTCCTTGAAGAGTTTATGAGAATCTGTTATTCCTCTATGGCAACCTGAGTTGTCTTTTGAGTGAAAATGCAAGATTGCCTTCTGTATTTTCACTTAAGATTGGGAAATGCCTGTTGGCAGTCCTGGCAAAGTTCTAAAACCAAATCTGTTGATACAGATGAGGATTAACTCATGGTGTGCTGCAGCTGAGCTTAATCACGTAATTCGTGAAAGAGTAGGAACTCTGCATTTTGTATAATCTATTTTGTGCTTTTAGAAGAGCAGTGAGTTACAGTCAGAGCTATGTGACAGCAGGAAAAAAAAACAACCCATGTGCTATGAATATGCATCCTCATTTTTAAATTACTTTGTTTCAGCTTTACCCTTGTTAATAATTCTTCGAAGCTTATTTATGAGCAAGTCAAAATGACTACTTAATAAAAAAAATTCAATCTTCAAATTTTCTAAGTGCACATACAAATCAGATGGTGTTTTTCCCTTTCCTAATTGGAAAATAACTTCTCACAAATACCCTGCAATATGGCTCCAGTTCAGCAATCTTCTTCTCTGAAAGCATGTGAATAATCCCATCCCTATTCAACAACGCACTCTGAGACCTATTGAAGTTCAGTGAGCACGTACTTAAGGTTGAGCACTTGCTTACTTAATGCCTAGCTGAACTGGGGACTACTCACTTCAAAATTCAGCATTTTATCAAACGCTCCTGCCAGTAAACTCACTTGAATTTCTGTGGAAGTACCAAATGGACATAATTTTCTTTAAAATTCAGACAAAAATAAATTCATGGACATAGTCTGTAGAAGAACATAAAATAAAGCAACATAAAAGGAGCTATAATGAGTCAGCCTGGTATCCTGCTTCCAACAGAGACCAAAAGTGGATGCTTAGGGAAAGGTATAAGAATAGATCAAGTCACTCTACTCTATTTACATTTTTACTGGAATAATTTTTGTCTGGAGATGAGTAAAGCTGGTCAGACACTATCTGAGCACTCCATTGCTTGATGCAGTTGGCAGGGTTTGTATGCGTACTAATAGAAAGCCTTTTGCAATATTCAGTCAGACGAATATTTATGATACAGTTTTTCCTATTATGTTTTGTAGGTGCCTTTTCTGCTCACACAGAGGTCACACTTAGAGACTGTGATGTAGGATACTGTTTACTGAATACTCTAGAAACCTACAAAACAGAACAGTCCATAGAAAGGTCCATAACTTATCAGAATGCATATACTCCTCTGTGCAAGTTTAGCCTTACTTTTCACTTCTCAGTTTCAAAGAGTAAGAGCTTTGAACAACGGACACTCCGAATCAGTCTTTTCCACTATTCATCTCCTCGTTCGCCAGACAAAATACTTGCTCCATATATTAACACACCACTGCCCTCTAAAATACCCCAACATATATCTGTCAGATGAAATTGAAGTGCATAATTGCTCTTACAACATCATTTTTTGCCTTTTTGTACTCATTTCCCAAGTTATTCCACATTTGTCATTTGGTATATTAAAAACCACTTAAAACATGTATTTCAATTGGCACAGCGGTTCTATGGGCTTTTATTGTTATTTGGCACAATCAGGCAAAGAGCAGAAGCAAACTGAACCAACCAACAGGAACTAATATTAGCAACACTTTGCTCACTGCCTGGGCAACAAACAGCTGAGGGATAATGTGATGAGATGAATCCTCATCACATTCAAAATTCCATCTACTAAATAAATTAGTAGTGTCATCAATATCATTGCTACATTTGCTCTCCACAATAGCTGCTCTAGCACTGCTGTCGCTCTTCAGTACTGACCCCCAGCACAGTTGAATATGAAGGGCTGACTTCAAGGAGGTAAGACACAAAGGAGCCTGGCCTTGCTCCTAATGGGCAATGTGGTTTCCACTGCAGGTGTGTAGAGACAAAAGATGTTAGTATTACATCTGCTTGTAATTCTCTTATGCATTCATGCATGTATTTATTGCTCAGAAAAGATCACGAGTGGATAGCTTTGCCTAACTGGCCTAAATTACCTCTCAGTGTCCCTAAGGAATATTTGAAGACAAAATGAAAGGATTACCATAAAAAAAGGAATGAAAAAAAAATTTGAAACTGAAATTAAAAAATGAAAATCAGGTGAACCTGAGGTATTAGTACATTCCATAGCAATTTCAGGCATTCCCACTTCCAAATATTTGTTATTGCCCGTCTGTCTGGTTCTGGCTTCTGCACCAAAGTTAAGGAAACGGAAGATGTTATCATTCCTCAGGAAGCTCAACGCAGTCTGATGGCACGGTCTAAACCAGCCAGGAACTGGTTTCAGATAAGGCACTAAACACTGCATCTTCATATCTTAAGCTGTCACACCCATTTGCTAATGGAACACAGTTCTAAGCCCTCAAACCAACTGGGATAAATTGAGACGCTGAGATAAGCATAAGAGGATAAACAAGGATGTGATACACTCTAGTCATTAGTCTGCAGTTAGTTTAATGCTAAATCAATTACTGATAACAGCATAAACTCTGGCAGCGCAGAATTTATAGTAGGCTGCAAAACCCAACCGTGGTGCCGCCAGCTAGAAGGTGCTGAGCTTTTGTTTTGCCACAGCAGCACTATTACTGGCGACCAGGCTAGATAGCTTGTGATTGCGTGAGCTGCAGTTGGCCATCCTTTGGACCACGAGCAGACAGGTCCATAGGTATCGAGGCAGACAGGCTGAAGGTGACAGGATTCCTTCAGAGCACACAGAATACTGTAGCTTATATCCATCAGCATATGAGGCAGTAGAAAGTCTTTTGACAGACCAAGAATGCCGTTACAGAAACCATGGTCAAAACCCTTTATAGCTTGTTCCTTTCCTCCCTGCCTTCTCCCATAATTCCTCTCTTGCATTTCTGATATCTGTCCCTGTACAACCAGCATTCCTGGAGAAAACCGAGACAACAATTTAAAACCTCAGTTACCTCTTTAATGCAACAGTAAGAAAACGATACCTGATTTTAGAATGATTATACTATTTTGTTTTATTGGCAATTTCAGCATAAAGCTAGGCTGCATTATCATTTTTTTTAAATAACATGGCTGCAATGTGTTTTCTTAGGTTATCTACCATCAAAGAAGTGCTGAAGTACCTAACGCCATCCTCTGCGCTAGGCTGCCAGCCGACGCTAATTGATGCTGCCTCATTTTCTACAAAACTAAAGGGCTATTTTTTCCTCAACTCATGGTACTCTTAAACACCCAAAATACAGAAAGCTACAATTTTCCTTTCCAAGTAAACATGTACACCTGGATTTAGATAATTCACCAGGAAATAATTACCTTCTCTTTAGTAACAGTGTAATATACAGAGGTTTTATTGCTCAAAACTGAGCGTAGGCTGCTATGAGCCTGGCCAACTGCACCAGGGTATCTCACACAGATACAACTCATGTTGTACAGAATGATTCACTATCACATCAATCCCAGGTAATAGGACTTGAGTAACTAGTCCTCAGGAACTCCTGAACTGATGACTAAAACCATAAAATGAACTAATTACATGTTTTGAAACATTTCTTTTACTTCTGTCAGGAAATAAGTAACACTACAGCACTATTTTTTCCGACTTCAAGAGGTATTTCACCCAACACGTACTATCAGCTCCCTAAAATGCCATTTTAGTATTAGTAGATTAACCCTTGTGTTATATATAATTAACATGATAACCTCACATGAGCTAAAACTTTCCAATCCTTACACTTCCTTTTCTGCAGAGTGATCAAATCAGTACAGATGTGGTGAATAAAAAATATTCTTCCCCCAACAAAAATGCACCGTTCTTATGACAAACAAATGTCCTACTTCTAAAGCCAAATATACAATAGACTCCAGATGGAGTAGACATATATTTTATTCACAATAACCTATAAAGTCTTATTTATTCATAATGTAGACCTTTACTTACCTACATTAGGCACGTATACCTGTATATAGTAGGATATTTGTTCTGTTCCTTACAGTTTTTTGTAAAAAACACTAATGTATTTTTAAATTAATCACAATGATATTAATAAAGGATATGTCACCTCAATGGAGGTGAGATCATCATCCTAAGGGCTTTTTTCAGGACAACAACTTAAGCATTATTTACTGTAATCTTTTGAAATGAAGTGAGTTTCAGTGCTGATATCATAGCTTGATTCCAGGACCATATGGAAGTAATTAAAATACAGATGAAGACAGATTTTTACCTCTTCAGAGATAGCTGAGGACAAGCTGTCAAAATAACTGTGTCCAGAATTATTATTACTAAGCCAAAATTGTTAATTACATGAGACAAAAATTAATGATCTCAGTCACCACACATGAAAAATTTTCAATAAGGCAATGATCTGGATTCTTAGGCAAAAAGAAATGTGGAAGAAACCCGTGGTAACTTCAGTTTCTAAGGTCAAGCTGGTAATTTCCTGCAAAAAATAGAGCACTTTGCATTGCTCCAGGTAGAAGAGATCGTCAGCAACATCTTTTTCCATTCTAAAAGTCTCTATTTAGTTCTAGAAATAATTAATCCTGTGAAGGTAATGTTACTCACACTGTTCTTCCCACTCCTGGTCATCGTCGCTGTGTTGACTATGCTGCTGAGCTTGCTTGAGGCTCAGATACAACTCTTTTGCTCGGATTTCTTCCTGCTGCCTTATTTGTTCTTCACCCTTTTGTCTTTCCTCTTCTTCTCTTTTCTAGGAAAAATTAAATAAAACAGAGGTGCCAAAAGTTAGGACACCGCTTCATTGGCTTCCTCCCACAGCTGCGTTACCTTGGACAAACCACCCTCCCCTCTAACTTCGGGTTTCTCACCTATCACAACAGGCTCACAGAAATTTCCTGCCTCTTAGGAATTTCTGAGGAAGGTATGTTTTGAGATGTACAGGTATAACAGGAATAAGGAACACGGAAGTATCTAAGCCCTGAAATCTAGACGGAAAGTATGTTTTATCGTGTGGCACCAATGCCTGAGCTATCCCACAGTCCACAAGCAGTGCTCATTTTGAGTCCACGTGGACTCCCACTGGAGGTATCGCTGTCACTCCAGCAGTATACAGATCATCTGCAGAATCTGTAGAATTCAGTGACTGATTTACTGGTGTTCTGAGTTTAGCAACCGCCACCAGGTGCCATCACAAACACAAGAGAAAAACGTTTTCCGAGTATCACGATTGTTACATTGTGCAAGAAAAGCTAGCTCCTTCAGCACACACCAGTCATAGAGGAAAAGTTCCCTTCCAAGACAACCTTAAAGAGATGGAAATCTGATAAAGATTGCCTCTGCAGGTGGCCTTCCACGTGGTGTCAATAGCACAGGGGCTTGATCGGTGCAGAAATAGGAATCCATGTCTGTTTTGCAACAAATTTTCCCAATTTCCTCAGGGAGTGACGAAGCAGATTTAATTCATTTGTCAATTGAACCCCCCAAAAAACCCAAAACTGAACGCCATGAAGTGCTGTTCATATTATTGAAATAATCTGAATTATGAGTAAGAACAGGTTTATATTTCATTATAATGGAACCAGCGCTATACCCTTCTGGGTAACAAACCTAGGAACAAGAATTTTGTTATAAGTCACTGAGTAAAATCGCCCTGAATTACTAACCTAGTTAGCGAACCTAAACTATACGGGGAGCCCAAAGAAGATTGTGAGCTGTTCCAAAGCGTTAATCCTATCAAATTTCTAGGGGGAAGCAACAGACATCCGGTTGAATGAAATGTGGTGAAGCTCTGCTTTTTACCCTTGGGAGTTTTGAGGAGATCTTTGTGACCCTCTCAAATAGCTTTTGTTTATTAAGGGTCGGAAGTAGAATTTCGTAAGATCTTTGCTTTCCCTAACTTTTGCTGGGGTTTTGTTTCATTGAAATGGAACCAGGGAAATAGTTAAGCGAAGGGGGAAAAACAAACAAACCCCCATGATTACTTTAATCAGGAGAACAATTTTCTCTAGTGCACCAACACGTTCTATCGATCAGCCGAGCTGATATTTTTGAGCAAATGTTTAGTTACAGCATTTGTACCAGTTCTTTCTTTTTTTTTTTTAAGACACGGTATGATGTAAAGTCTGAAAATTATGCTCAGATGGGATTGCTCCTGCTCTCATAGAGGGATCAAACATACTTAGCTTCCTTTTTATTATGTGGTACTTGTGCACTGTGAACTTTGTGGACGGGCATGTTTTCTAAGTTGGGAAACAAACCTTCACCGCAGCAGGATTCACAGCATGACCAAAACAATCCATGGTCTATTTTAACGCGTACTACAAATAGGGGTAGAAAAAATTTAAAAATACGGCTAAAACCTGATTCCTGTTATTCTCTTAACTCAGTCTATGGGTTCAGGAGATGCAAAAGTGAGCTTCCATGGTCTTGCTCATAATCATGCAAAAAGTACCTTGCATGCCTAACTTGGTTACGTGTAGGTTCTTCCTGTTCAGTAGTTCAAGATGTTACTTGCATGAAAACTCACACTGTGTATAAATGTTTGTTATGATTCAGCCTCTTTTTAGACTGAAAGGGCTTGAACTATCGAAAAGCTACAGTAATATAGTAAAATTATATATTAATTGATTGACACTGCATGGTTATTTTCCTCTCATCTTCCCCCTGCCCCCAGTTCTCCCTAGCTCTGCAAGAGTTATCTGTTGTTAACCAGAAATCTGGAATTAAAGGAAGACAGATCTAACTTCTTTTCCAGCAGACACCTTTCCAAGGCAAGCAATTTTGCTGTTTGCAATCTCTGGAAGCTCAGTGAGGGCCAGAAGCAGCAACAGGAGTCAGGGCTGTTTGGTTGTTCTGGTCATGGATCAGAACAGCATGTTCAAGGAAGAATGACATGTTATATTTGCGCGAATACGGAAATAACAGTGTAAATCCAAGTGTGAATAAGCAAGGACAGGTGTCTTGAGCTTCACTGGGATGGTTTGCTTAGGAATAGTCTGCCAGCTGACATTGCTGTAAATGTTTTTGTCCACTGACAATTCAAAAAGACCAAAAAGTAGTAAGCAATTTAGCAGTGACAAGCAACACCACGTTCAGAGTGAGGAAACAGAACCAATGCAAAATTCCACCACTTTTCCACGTCCCTACGTAACATCAATCAACATTTCTCCATTTAGCATGGCTGAGCTGCACCAGTTTACACTAGCAGAGGATCTGTCTTCTTGATAACACAACAAATCAAAAGACCTGAAATATTGGGCATTAACAGTGAGGTACCTGTTTAGAGAATAATAGTTCCATAATACACATGATGAACAATAAATTAGGCTGCTGTTATTGTTTCTGAAAGACAAAAGCCTAGTACTGTTCTTCAGTCAATTTTTTATATTTTAATGCTAGTGTCCTTGATTATTTCTAACATCATTCTCATTGTTACCTCCTGAGACCTAAAATGTGGACAGTTCATTATTTCTGAAAAGTCAGTGCTTTTAGGTATCAGTGATTTCAAAGTCCAGCAGCTTCTTCAGACTAAAAAAACCCTACAAATTAAAGTATCTTTTTGCATACCCCATAGAACTGGGGATTCTATATTTCAGGTGCTAGTAAATGGCTTTCTCCTCTTCTTGGAAAGGGTATACAATATGCTATTGTTTATTCTTATGAATAGAATGTTTATTCACTTAGCTTCACTATCTAAAAAATCTAATATGTCTATGCTATCTTCTCAGGAAGATGGACAGATGCAAGGGTAATCCTGGGTTATCAAAGTGTTTTCTATTCAATATATCAAACCCCAAGGTAAACTTAATATAGCGGGGGGAATAAATCAATCTCTCAGCAGTTTCCCTGAATCACACAAGAGTTTTGTCACAATTTTGGTTTTGTTTTTAATGTAGCTATTGTTGAAGCATTTGTAGTAAAAGATTAAAGTGTCTGGGGGAAAAAAAATAAAACAACCATAAACAAATCAGAATTTAGTTAGAGTTTGAGTTCTTAGCGGAAAGCAGTAATGCCTGCTAGGAATATTTTACCCTTTTTTAGTGAGAAGGAGATTTAAGTCAAAGAAGAAATAACAACAACAACAACTCAACCACCTCAGTGCTGGCCCTTGTTTTTGAACTCACAAAACTCTATCATTTTCCTTTTTAAAGGAAGCAAAATTTTAAATTCTGTTTATTCACATTAGCACATGGATGCATTAGTACAAGTATATTGTGCACCTCCTTAAAGGTGCATGAGGAGAAACAACCTTTGTTAGTATGACACAGTAAAGAAAAAAATCATCCTTTTGTCAAGTATGAGTGGACAGTATATGTTTGTATTTAAAATAAACAACAATAGAGCTTTGCACATTGACACCACTGGAAGAATACAGCACCCAGTTTGTCTGCTTCCCACATTGAACCCAATCTTGAGCATCAGAGCTAAGAGTGAAGAGCTATAATAATTATCGACAAACATCGCCTTCTGCCTGACAGTTGTTAGAGGGTATATTGTGTGCTGTGACCCTTTCAGCTCTTCCAGAATAATTAGGAAGGTGACATGTCAGTACACTACGTAGTTGCAAATTGACAAGAAATACTAACCTGCTGCAACAAATCACACTGGCAATTCAGCAGCCAGCCGTAATCCTCTCCAGCTTTAACTCCCCTGAGAGTCTGAACATGCTAAATGATCTTACCTAGCCTCTGGTAGTTGAGCATTTACCACAAACTTGTTACTTGCTACTGTAAATGTGTGCCTCTCGATGTTTGATAGCTCTACTACAGCCAGCTCTAAATAATATTGAATATTAGCCATGGTTAGCGTCTAATGTTTCAGTCCAATGCAGATGAGAGGAGACTAGACCAGCATCTGTTTTTTGCTGCAGAAAGATTTTTAAAAATGCACTGAGGAAAAGCCAAAATACATCAATTTATGTTTTTAGAATGGAAAACTGAGCTTCTGGTTGCCATGGCTCTGGGGTGTCTCTGGGGAGTCTTACAGTTTGCAGGGCAGCTGAATGACTGCCACCCTGCTCAGGGCAAAACCAAGATGTATTTGTTACAACACTCCTCTCCAAAGCCAAGGGTGCCTGGGATTCCCTCACTGCGTCAGGCTGGCAGGAAGTGTCTTTGGCAGCCCTGGGAGCTGCAGCTAATCTGCTGCTTTACAGCTGCTGTGAATCTCCTGAGACCCCTCAGCAATCACCCCTGAGTCAGGGCAGGCTGCCTGCCACAGAGCTGAGAGCACAGCTCATCTTCAAATTGGAGCCCTTAGGAACCATAGAATTGTTTAGGTTGGAAAAGACCTTTAAGATCATCAAGTCATCATTAATCTCACACTGCCAAGTCCATCACGAAATCATGTCCCTAAGCACCTCGTCCACACACCTTTTAAATCCCTCCAGGGATGGTGACTCAACCACTTCCCTGGGCAGCCCCTTCCAATGCCTGACAGCCCTGTGGCGAAAACATTTTTCCTAATATCCAATCTAAACCTCCCCTGGAGCAACTCGAGGCCATTTCCTCTTGTCCTATTGCTTGTCACTTGGGAGAAGAGACCAATACCCACCTCTCTGCAGCCTCTTCTCAGGTTCCCCTGAGCCTCCTCTTCTCCAGGCTAAACCACCGCAGCTCCCTCAGCCTGTCTGTACTCCTTTGCCCTTGAGGATTGCCTCCCAAGGCACTCTGTCTATCTGCCTCCAGAAGTCCAAGGTAGCAGTTCTGCTGAACCCTCTTCTTACTCCTCCAAGAACTGAAAACCATTGTTTCACAATCGTTGTGCCCAAGACAGCCTCCAACCATCACATCCCCCACTAGTCCTCTGTTCACAGACAGCAGGTCCGGTGGGTGCCTCCCCTAGTCGACTCCCTCACCAGCTGTGTCAGGAAGTTACCTTCCACACACTCCAAGAACCTCCTAGACAGTTTCCTCTCTGCTGTGTTTTATTTCCAGCAGACATCTGGTAAGTTGAAGTCACCCATGACAACAAGGACTAGTGATTGTGTCTTCTCACAGCTGCTTATAGAATATTTTGTCTGCCTCTTCATCCTGACTGGAGGGTCTGTAATGGGCTCTCTGCTCTGAAGAAGGGAATCTGGATGCCCCAGGGTCCCCAGCTCCAGGCTGACACAGCAGGCTGAATTCAGGGATCAGCGTTCTCCGCACTCCCACCTCCCAGTTTCCAACAGAGCTGTAAGTATCAGCAGAAATACACCCAGCTCCTTCCCAACCTTTTTCTGAGAAATTCTCTCCCTTGCCTCAGTAAAGAAAGTGTTTGCAGAGAGATGCCACTAAGGCCACTGAGATGATGAAGGGCCTGGAGCACCTTCCATCTGAGGAAAGGCTGAGAGAGCTGGGGCTGTTCAGCTTGGAGAAGAGGAGGCTGAGGGGGGACCTCATCAGTGCTTATCAATATCTAAAGGGTGGGTGACAGGAGAATGGGGCCAGGCTCTTCTCAGTGGTGTCCAGTGACAGAACGAGGGGCAATGGTCAGAAGCTGGAAAACAGAAGGTTCAACCTGAACCTGAGGAAACCCTTCTTCCCTGTGAGGGTGACAGAGCACTGGGACAGGCTGCCCAGAAAGGTGGGGGAGTCTCCTTCCCCGGAGACTTTCCAAAGCCACCTGGACTTGTTCCTGTGTGATCTGCTCTAGGGGATCCTGCTCCGGCAGGGGGGTTGGACTAGGTGATCTCTAGAGGTCCCTTCCAACTCCTAACACTCTGTCAATCTGTGACATTATTTTCTTCTCTACTACCAGTGTCTCAAAAGGAACACGGGGTTTGCATCACTTCACTGTGCGTGTATCTGCAGAGAGACAAACGGACCAAACACAATCACGCTTCATGCAGAAGCAGTTATGCTTCTGTCACTGGATGTGCCCCAGGACATGCTATTCGCACATGGCTCATACAGGGAGGTAACAAAACACTCTGGTTCACAAAGACCCTCTTCCAGATGTGACAGAAAACAGAGCTAAGGACTATTCCTGACTGGGAGAGATCTAAGATGTATTGCACGTGCTGGAGCAGACTGCCCGAGTAACTTGCCATAGATCCAGCAACAATCTACTTAGTCTCTGCATCTTAGGGACTCTTCACAGCTTGAATTCCTAATATGTAAACTATCCCCATTAGTGGCTCAGGTTTTCCCATTTACCCATGGAAAATATCAGAGCTTTGCTAGTTTTTACTAGCGATCCAGCAGCACAAACATTACTGATGTCACTGGGGAAAAGATTCTTCTTTAAAATTAATATCACAAATCCCCACAAGTAGGATAGAAAAGCCTGAAGACCTCATTCCCAGCAGAAACCAACAGCTGCCTCACTTCCTACACTATTAAAGAGACAACTGCATAGCAAAAAAGTTTCTGATCTGTGGTCACACAAAAGAAAACAGAGCAAAACAAAGTATTACTGAATTACTGTAATTGTGATTGAATGGACCCAACTGAGGCCTTTTCAGAATGAACTGGGTGCCCATCCCCAACAAGAAGCTGTTGTCCTGTTCCTGGATTCTGAATACGCTGCCCTTGGGAAAGAGTTCTGTGTTTTCTTGGCACAGCAAAGCACAGAGCTGGACTTACAGCTTATTTGCACTTAAAGATAACAGGCCCGCTGAAGTGCTTGCTGTTTACTTGGAGACAAGAGATTTTTGGAATCAGGACAGAATGCTCACTGCTATACAAAAGAAGCCCACAGTAGTGTAAGTGGTGATGGTGACATTTTACTGTATTCCTAAACTCTATAACCAGGCAGAAATTGTCTGAAGAATCAGGTCCACAGCACTTTTGGGCACAGTAAACACTCAGACATGCGTTGAAAGCTCGTCCAAGTCAACAGAACTGAACTGTGTTCTTTCTACAAAGCATAGGCTGTCCTCACTAGTGATTTCCTGAGCTGATGCACTAACTGCTCTGTTCTTCTCTGAAGGTTGATTCTAAACCTGCCTTCTTTGATAAGAATGGAAACAGTCAGGACATAGAAACTGTTGGATCCACACCTTAAGAAAGATCACTCTCCACAATCCCAACTCGAACAAAAGGTCATCAAGGTTTTCAACAGAAAAAAACCCAAAATTATAGTGCACTGTTACACTGTTGGCTATCGAGAGAAGAAGCACTATTTCTCCTTAAGTGACGCTCTCATTAAGACTCCTACTAAATAATTTGTGATGCATGAAGAAAAACAATGCCTGTAGAAGAACATATGCAGCTTTCAGTTAACACACATTTCATCTCCCAAGGAATTTTTAAGAAGCAATCCAGCTTTACTGTCAACTGTGCTTATGTTATTAAATCTTGCAGGTATCTGATGTTGTCATACCGATAATACTTTACTATTAACATTTCTCTTGCTTTACACAGACCACATGAAACGCAAGCTGAGAGAGTGTATCTCTGCTATTTCTAAATGTAGCTGAAGGATACCACCCACCCCTGGCTGGCTGACACTCGTACCTTTAATTTGCCCTAGCTCTGCACATTGTGCAAGACTCTTAATGACAGCAACTGATAACAGCAGGAAATTATGCCTATGATCTCATAGCCTTTGTGAATTAGCAAAAAGATTAATGATAGTAATTGACTCTCTTATTTGTCCTTTGCAATCAGTGCATAGAAGAATAGTTGTCCTTAAACTACAGAAACAGAGCAGTCAACATTTATATTCTAGCATCATAAATTAAAGGCACTTCTGCTTAAGAAACACCAAGGAAAGCAATCCTTTTCTAATAGTGTTGGAAAAGGAAACAGGGATCATCATTCACTTTGATATGCGAGATATCATTTATCTAGTGCAGACAGCCCTGAAGTCCCATGACAGGTCAAGAGGAATAAAAGCGCTTTAAGAACGAGTGTTTGTGATACAATATGGTTAGAAATTAAACACATCAGCAGAAACCACAGGGTTTCAATCTCCCAAATCAAAATGCTTCAACAGGATGAAGCATTAGCAGAGACTGAACTCTTCATACCCCAGTTTGGAGACTGCTTTAAACACGGTCTCGTCACCATCACAGGATGATTACCAATGCATTACATATTTTAAACCTGTTAAAAGTGGGCTTGCTAACTGACCTGCATTTCATTCCACACCCTGAATCATTCTTGAAAGGTACATTTCTTCATGACTTCAATGACTGCAGTCATACATGAGCAGATCCATTAACTCACCTTTTTCCCAACACCTTAGTTGTACTCACTTTCTGTAGTCAGAGGCAGATGCCAGAAAGATAACTCTCCTACTTTCCTGTCTAGGTCCCTTCCACTCATTCAGGCTGTAAATATTTCATGTGCTTCCACTGCACAAGAGTAGTTATAAAGAGAGTAAGATGGGAAGGAGAAAGAAAGCCAAGTGAACTTCAAAAGGGTAGTGGACACAGGTAACAAGTTAACAAGTCCCTGTAATAGCTTGTGAGATTCACTTGTCTTTGAAATGCCCTCACCGTTTTTAAGGAGTTCTACAGCACTATGGACAAGATCTGCCCTTTCAAGACCAAGTAATAGATAAGCTGCTTTTCTGAGTAACAAAGGTTTGGCGTTAAAGTACCAGGGATCAATCCTGCACTTGGATCTGTGCTGGTGGAACCCTACGTTAGTCCAAGTCCCTCCTAACACATCGCAAATTATAGACCTAGTTGAAGACACAGGGCTGGAATTGTAATTAGACTAGTTTGTTGTATTAATACGGCAAATGCTGGGAGCATACTCGATAATGGGCCGTTTAATAAATAACCACTGCATAATATCTTCTCTCCAAACTCAGTTCTGAAGCCAAGGAGTTCATGTCTGTTGGGTTCTGTCTTAAAAATTTTGCTCCGTTTATTTGAATTTTTGCAAATATCGTCTCCAAAAGCTTGATTTAAAAGAAACTAAAGGGGGAAAAATAACAGTTTCTGTTTCTTTGGTACAATAAAGATGTTGGGAACTTTATGAATAGGGCTGAAGAACTCCTGCCCAAAGGTTAGTAACTGAAATTCAAAGTAGAAACTGAACCAAATTCTCATCCCACTTACAGCAGTGCAATTCTTGCTCCTAGCAAGCACACAGTTGGATGGAGGATGCCCTCTCACTTCCCGAGAAATAGTGGGA
The DNA here is from genome assembly GCA_027574665.1 of Rhynochetos jubatus. NCBI lineage: Eukaryota > Metazoa > Chordata > Aves > Eurypygiformes > Rhynochetidae > Rhynochetos > Rhynochetos jubatus. Next base: position 12,816,567 of record CM050655.1, read on the forward strand.
AGCGAGATCACTGTGACATTACCTTCCCATCAGTATGAAAACGAGCAGAATTTGGTGCCATTCCTTTTAAATTGTATCAACAACTGAAAGACTAGTTTTCCTTAACGGAAAACTATGACCGCTGACTACCAGAAGTCACAAGTTGCTCACTCTGCTTTCTAAAACGTCTCTTTGAAACAACAGAGTAACAGTGAGCCTGTGGACATTTACCCCATTAGGTGCACCATAAATCAACCACAGAGATATAAGCGAACAGGCCTGTATCAGTCTTTGTCCAAGAGGGCTTTGCTTTCCAGAAAGCAGAGGAAAGAGCATTTAATTAGTTGCTCTGCTCATTATTCATGCATTAATAAAGGCACTTGAAAGGTATAGTTTCATTACTCATTGACATCAAATTTCAAAGGCCCTGTTCTCTCCTATGAGTTCAAATTAATTGCGCGAAGGTAAATCAGCAACTTTGTGCAGAGGAGGCTAGAGCAACTGCCCTTGCTTTATGCTATGCAACCACCCTCCAACCCCAGTCCCAGAGGTTACGGAACAACACGTAACTTGCTGACTCTCGTTTGTAATCAAACCGCATCCATTTAACATTGGGATTTTCAGCACTGCTCCTGCCACTGAGGGACAAGGGGGGAGAGTCCGCCTGCACTTTCCATACCTTTAATCACCACCCCAGGAAGGGAAAAATGACAGAGCCAGCTGTTAGCAGGGGAGAGGCATGCAAACGGAAGCTACTGGATGCAGATCTCTGAGGAGTCCTATCTTGCTACAGGCTTTTTCCATGGAAACTGAGCCTCGCCAATCTTGTGCGGTCCCAGAGTGCACATCCTAGACTCAGAGGACTGTGATAATCGCTCTGCACGCTAAACCAATTCCACTCTCTTTTCTCATTTTTAAACAGGTTTTTATGTTTATGAAGTAATATGAGATGGGTAGACAGAGGCCTTCTTTTCCTGTTTAGTTTTCAAATTGTTATTTTCAACAAGAGAATGTGAAAAAAATATTATTTCAAACACACATTCAAACACTCTAACTGTGCTCATAGAACATCCATGATGAAGTCAATTTAAAAAAATGGCAATTGAACTTCTCCCAGGCAAAGCCAACTGGACTTTTTCTGTATGTTGAGTAGAAGAATCCACCCCTCAGTATCTTGAAGAAAGTAGTGACAGAATTTTCAAGTTAAACATATGAACAACTCATCCGAAATACACAAGCAAACTAAGTTAAAATGAGACATTTCACAATCATACATTTTTTCCCCCAGTATGATTCACTCAGCAGAGCTGACTGAACAATTCTGGTAATGTGTGAGCTGAATAACCAGTTTGATTGTCCTGACACTTTTGAACGAGATATGTAATTTTTTTGCATCGCTCACCCAGCTGTTCTGGTGCACACCATGTAGCTATTTGTATATCCCAAGATGAAAAATTACAACTCTGGGTTTTAAAGCTTATTAATAAACATACGCTGAAGGTGACAAAACTTTTAATCTAATAAAACCACTGTTTAAAAAGCAAAATTATTCTATGCAAACCTTCAGTTCCTCCTGAATTCTTTCCTCCTCCAATTTGGCAGCTTTACGATCTTCTATTTCTATTTTCCATTTTTCTGCCACTATTTTGGCTTTTTCTTGAGCCATAGCATCCCGGAATTTCTTTGTAATTTCAGCCTCCTTTTGTCTCCTTCAGAAAAGAATTTAAAAATAAAAATAATTTAAGACACTGAATTTTTTTTTTTTTTTTTTTTTTTTTTTGACAATCAGTACTTGCTCACTGGTTGTAACAAATAATTACCATGAGACTTCATGGAAAGAATTAAAATGTAGTTAACAAAAGACCTGCCACAAATCAGATTTGAGGAAACTATCCAGAAAACAGACATTTTCAATTTTTGATGAATGACTAATTAAAATAGCACCTTCTAAATTAGAGAAGTACTTCTTGGACGTCTGAGTCATACTCTATATTTTCCTTCCTTGGCTGAAAAAAACCGGATTTTTCTGTCAGTCTAGAAAAGGATGATTGGGAATTTATTGTCTCTCAAATATCAATGCAAACAACTGCCAAATTCTTACACCAGATTGTTTATTAGTGCTGACAGCGTGAAAGGAACACAGAGCCCAGGTTGAAGCTTTTAATCTGTACTTATATATGCAATCACTCTAAGAAAGAAGAGCCTTGTATGAAAAGGAATAATATAGACTAATCTGATATTTAAGCTGTCACTTTTCAGTGCTGCACTACAAAAGGAAGTGCAGGAGGCAGGCGGCCTACTTCCCAACACTATCAAGCATCAAAACACTTCTGAATCTTCCCAAAGCTGGAAGAGGCCCTGCAGAAAACACCAGCATGGCACTTGTGTAATCAGTTTCTGAACTGTTGGGATAAGAATTAATACAAGCAATATGCAAATAAAACCCATTTCAGAAAGGATTTTATGTACCAAATCCCCATTGTGAGCATAGATGTGTGATACAACAAACATTTCTAATTCAATCATCTCAAAACCAGATTGTTTCATTTTTATTTATTTACAGGATGGTCAATGGTTTAGCAAAATTCCTCAAAAGAAAAACGTTTGCTTCAGGTTTTTTTGTTAAAGAGAGGTTTTGATATTCAGTATTCAATTAAAAAAAAAATTACATTTTTCACATGCTGAAAGATTGCAAAAACAAGTGAAAGCAAATGTTCACAAAACCCAGTTTTACCCACCACTACCTGCCACCTTTCTACAAGGCCATGTCTCCCATTATGCCAACAGGACCCTTCATTCAGACTCTTAAATCCTCACCACAGCTCTTCAGCCTCCTTCTGTGCTTGTTGCCTGGCTCGCTCTGCTATTAGCTCCTCTGATATCTGCTCATACGGCTTGTCACCTGGGGCTTCTCCCATGACCCAGACCCACACCTCGCCATCCTTCCCACGTAGCCACTGCACGTGTTTGCCAATACCTGCAACAGCCACCGAGAAGAAAGAAAGAATGTAAGTACTGGTTCAAATTCTTAAGTAAATACAGATGAAAAGGTGGAAAATCGGCAATTTAGAAAAATTAAGCTTGCAATTCAGAATAAGACATTACTAAGAGGTTGGATTAAATTTCAGATTTCATCAATCTGCCATGGTGGGGAAAAAAAGGGTTTGTACACACCAGATCACACACTTTTTAAAGACTCACTGTCCCATAAAAATAAGGAATTATGAACTCAGACATGCATTTCCCAGAGTTTAGGTATTACGATCCCTTTTCAGTTGTTGTATTTCCTTGCTTTACTCAGCAAGGGATGAAGATGGAGTGACAACAACCACCAGTGACATTATGTGACTAGCAATGCTTCAGCACACAGAAACTTCAGAATCCCTACGAAAAAATCCAGGAATTTCCTGCTCCTGCCGTGTGAAGGCAGAGTTTCAGAAAGCCTGCATGCTCAGAGCACATCGCTCTCGCTGCAAAAGCTTTTCTGTTCAGGTAGGCAGTTGAAAGGGATTCAGTTTCTGCTTCAGCTTTCATGAAAGACACCATGCAAAAATCTACAGCTACTGTGTTGACAGAGTGATTTTGAAAAGACCAAAAAAAGCCTGTGTGGTCTTCACAAAAAAGCCTACGTCTGATGAACCTTCGTGTCCAAGGATCAACTACAGCATTCCCGCTGACTACAGAGGGCACTAGATTAGATCTTATCTGAACACATTTTCATGCACTACCTGATTGGTGTGGTTTGGTCTTTTCCTTCTGCTTTTACATGCATAACTCTCAGGTATTTTATGCATTTTAGAGGTTCATAGTAAGAGCCTGATAGAAACATCGGTTATGCATCCTTTTTCATCTTTTATTTCTTGCAGATTTGTTGAAATTGTTCTTCACAAAGGAAGATTACACCACAACGGCCATTGTGAAGACAGACAATGGATTTATTTTAAAGAATGAAGACTAAAAGACCACAGATGCTCAGCCGTTCATCTCGCTGCCTGTATACTACAGTCCGCTAGATTTCCCTCTTACCCAAATACTGAGGTCAGTAAAGTGTGTGTGGCCACATAGTTTCTTAAAGGTATCCTGTCTCACTTGAAAACAGGAGGAAATGGACAGTTTGCCATTTTACTAGGTAGTTTTTCTCTGATGTTCCCATAAAAGTTAAAAGAAACCTGGTCCTATTTGAAGGCCAGCCTTTGCTTCCAGCCTTTCTACGTCTTCCTCTACTAACATGAGCTTAGCTACTCTCACATTCAACTACCTGTTGTTCTAAAACTGGGCAGTATCCATTTAACCAGATTAAGTTTCCCGATGCACAATCAATAAAGTGTTCTTGACATGCCAGACTGAAGAGAGAAAACTGCAGGAGGCAGTGAAGCGGGGCTGTTGACAGCCGGCAGTGCCAGTGTCAACCCACACTTGTAAGCGTTGACAATAGGAACTGAAGGCAACTAACGTATCAGATCTCTCAATGAAAGCTAATATTCTATATCGAATTTGAAAATGTGATTTATATGAATTCCCGGCATTGGCCTAATGGTACTGACTTCAAGGGGGGTGGGAATTTGAGCTAATAATGTTTTCCTGCAGTAACTCTCAAAAGCATTTGCTCTTTCACAGTCTATCTGATTACGTCTCAGGTTATAAATGTGGAAGTATTTTATTCTGGTTCTTATTCTGTACGTTTCTGTGCTCCTGTCAGCACAACCTTTCTGTTGTATTCTTTGGGTACAGCAGTTGAACACCATCTGCAAGAACTGTCTGCCCACGTCAGATTCGTCCACAAGGTTTCACCTACTACTTCACTACATGGTGAAGTATCTCGAGAGGTACGGAACGGTTTCGCAGGAGTACTGATCCCACACAACCAATGGCAGCTTTTGTTTTAAAAGCGGCCCATGTTCTCTTTCCTGGAAGGAATCTGGATAGCCTAGTTGTTCCCCTTTCGTAAGTACCTTAATAAAAGATTGCAAACAACGTGCCTCGTTAATTTAGTTGTATCGTAACTGGTAGATACCACATACTTCCACTGTTCTGAGACAACTTCACTACTGCTCATTCATGAGCTTACCAGAAGAAAGAAGAATTAAAAAAAACCTTTTCAAGTTAGCAGACAAATTTTATCTTTGCTTCCTTCCAGGTTCTCAGTGTCCAAGAGTTATTAATACGTTTCTGAGAGGCACAACTTAACCATTACTGCCCAAGCCCATAGGACAAAGAGTTGATTTGTAGATATGTCTTGAGAAATTGTTCTCTTTCTTCCTTTTAAAACACTGGATCTCTCCTCTAAAGCTATAGACAGTGGACATACAAAGTCTTCTGAAAGTATCAGTATAACGTATGGTTGGTTCAACACCAAGTGCTGTACAGTACACCACTGTATACACATCCATAGTTCAAGCGGAAGGATAATAGCAGTATCAAACAATCGGGCAACTTTAAGGTTCAGCATTAAACAGACAGACCTCCACACGTACCATTTTAAAACAACTCAATTTGATCACAGATGCTTTTATTCAGGTTTTTCTTCGGAACCAGAGAAGGGTTTTTTCACATCCAACCCTCCTTTCTATTTTCCTTCAAGAAAGGACTCCCATGCAAATGTTGCCTTAAACCTACGCTCCCATAAAGTTGGAGATGGGCCTTACTGTACAGTCTGGTCATAAAAGATGGTAGTTTCTCTGCACAGAAAAGCATTCAAAAATGAGTGTGCAGGGAAAGAAAGAAGGAGCTCAGGAAGGAAACCCGGCACTGTGAAAACAGAATTCCTGCCGTACAAAATGTCTTTACAGCCTGCAGAATCACATTCACAGTGGTCGGTGTCAGCTCTCCTAGGCTAACAACACTGGGCTTTTAAACGGTAGAACCAATTGCAAGACCTGGGGTGTAAGTACAGATGATTGCTTTCCTTAATATTTTTAGGAAATTAGTGTTGTCTGCTTTGCAAGCAGATAATTACCACCATTAGGCTGATTATAATAAAATAATTCCTGCTTTAAGGTGCCTCTCAAGTATTACATTTTTCTGCAAAATAAGGTATTTTATTAACACACTACTTCCAAATGAAACAGAAATTAAAAATAAAAAGACATAAAAAAGGAAAAAATGAACTGAATCTAAAAGGAAGAGTCAGGTCCTGATTAAACAAATGTGAAATCTAGGTGAGAAAGAGGCTAGGGAACCTCCTGTTTCCTGTTCAGAAGCAAGGTTCTGAGCCCAGTCACAAGGCCTAATGCAGAGTCAGGAAATAAAAATTCAGTCTCTTGAGTCCAGTGTTGTCCCTTGACCACAAAAGTACTGTTCTTTTTCTGGAGAGACTGTGGCAGGCTGCAAATAATTATCATTAGTAGCGGACATCAAAATTAGTCTGGACTGAACAGTAGAAAGTGTTTTAGAAACAAACACTGCCTTACCAGGAAAATATACTGAATAATTTGCCAAGTCTTTTCCATCTCGACTCTTCAGACCAATGAGCTATCAGCTGCAGTGTTCTACCACATTTTGTCTAAGACAACCCTGTAGCACCATGAGAAGGCAACATTAATTCTTGCAGTTCTTTTCACCTGTAGTTCCTCCATGAATTAGTATCTCCCATGGAGTTCCCCTAAACCTAGATCTATGCTGCTTTGAGACCAGTAAACTGGGTTTTGCATACTGCTCCTTGAACAAATTCAAAATCAGGTATCCCAGCTTTGCAGCACAATGGAACCACAGTGACAACTGTCTTAGAGACCTACAGCCTGCACCAACAGCAACACAGATTTGCATATATAAACACACACAACCAAAAATAATACCAAATCATGTTTTCTATTTGCTTGTTTTTATGCAGTCAATTCTACAACAGCAATAAAAGTAAAGATAGATACTAGATAGATACTTACTATATTTACTAGATAGTAAAGATATAGATTATATATCAGGAAGAAGTTCTTCCCAGAGAGGGTGGGGAGGCACTGGGACAGGCTGCCCAGAGAAGCTGTGGATGCCCCATCCCTGGGAGTGTCCAAGGCCAGGCTGGGTGAGGCTTGGAGCAACCTGGTCTAGTGGAGGGTGTCCCTGCCCATGGCAGGGGGGGTGGAACTGGATGATCTTTAAGGTCCCTTCCAACCCAAACTATGCAGTGATTCTATAATTCTAAAAACCAAAGCCTTGGAGAGCAGTACTACACTTGAGGCTCTCACCTATAAGAATTACTACTTTCTACCAGGAGCACCACTAATCTCATGCACACACGGGACTAGAGTGCAACCGTGAGTTGTGCTGCGCTGCACCACAGGCTACTCTTGGCCTTTGTGCTACCCTTGGGAAGCCCCTGGTGTAGGCAGGGAATCGTTACTGCCACGGCTGAGTGCTGCCAGACAACATGAACACCGCCAGCACCTTGGGAGGGAGAAAACAACCCCTGCAGGTGCATGGGAGGGGGAATTCTGGCTGCACGCAATGCGCAGACTAAATCAGGCTTCAACCCCCAGCAGCTCAGACTTTCACATTGTGACTGAGGCTTAAAACAAAGGGGGTTATGCAAAGCAGAACTGGGCCTTTCATTGCCTCTGTTCATCAGGACAGAGGAGCAGAACCACAGATTGGGTTTGGGGTATTTCAGTTGGTTTTTGTGTTGGGTGGGTGTGGTTTCTCTGGGATTTTTTGGTTTTGGATATTTTTTGTTTCACTTTGTTTTTCATGGCAGTTTTGAGTTATATCTAGCTTAATTTGCACACATGCTTCTAATTAAAAATGCTTTTAAATTAACAGTAATCAGAGCAAACAGAATACTACTGCAGCGTGCTTCCTTCCTCCAAACTTGTTTGTAATTGCTTTAACAGTTACAGCACCCCCAGTAATTCCCATTTGCGATCCACCTGCAGTGTTTACAAGGGAACTACTCCGAGGACCATTAGAGGCTGGATTTGGTGTCAAGTCTCCCAGCCATGCCGCCACTTAGCCACAGTCTGACTGCTTAGTCCAGAAAACAACAGAGTGCCCAGTGACCCCGGCTGCCTTTCTACCACAGGGAATACCACAGGCTGTGTCAAGTGTAAATTCAGAAAAGTAGGAGATCACTGATTTCCCATGAACACTCTAGTTTCTCTGAGGTTGGACTTCCCACCATAGTTCTCCTGCTTGGAAGCTACAGATCTCTGCAATAGCAATTGACCCTCCTTCTTCACTCGCTGGAAAGCTTTGTAGTCATACATCCTTCGACTCTCTCTTTAGAAAATATTCCTCCTCTTTTCTCCCTCTGCACTAGAAAAAGGCGTCTGAAACATATTCTGCATTTGAACTAGGCTCCGTGAGCATTCGCTGCTGACATCAAGCTGACCAGCCTGACATACTGTTGTCCTTCAGGGCTACACTGTAGCTTGTGGAGTTTGGTGTGCTTGTAGCGTTGGGTTTTTTTGTTCTTTTGGAGTTTAGATACTGGTATACTTTGGGCTAAGCACAATGTCCTTTACATGAGGTTTTACTCTTGGCTTTCCAAGCAATTATTTTTATGGCTTCTTTAAAGCAGAAGCTTGAATTTTGATGGTCTGCAGGGTAGATGAGGTTCCATTCGGTGTTTTATTAGCTGTGGGACATGTTAGAAGCACGTTGATTAGGATGAAAACGAGAAGGTGAGCTTTAGGCTGTTCTCATTTCCTTGAGCTTATCCAGAACAAGAGGCTTTTTTGGTTTGGTATTGTTTCTTTGTTTAATATACACACACAAACACACATCATTTCATTTCTTTCTAAGGAGAAAGCCTAGGAAATCACTGTGAATGTTTCTGAGACTGTTCAAAGGACAGAATGCACTTCTCCAAACATTAACCACTGTAAATCCATTGAAATACATATAGAATTAGTAGGTGGTAATGATGAAAGACATGAAAAGAACATAATCCCACAATAAACTGAAGTCCTGCTACAAATAATTCTGTGGTCTGACCCTGCTAATAGTCACAGGACCATGAACCTCTCTCTTGCAAGAATACATTCAAAACACCCAGTCACTCCAATTCTGAAAATAACAAGAAAATGGGGAAAAATTCTAAACTTCTCAAGCAGCCGCTCCAACACTTCGGTTTACACACCCTCCAATTCAACACCGTTTAAAGGAAGATTTGCAGAGAAAGAAATTCAGCTGATTTACATTAATATATCAATAAGGGTTGCAGGATCTCAGCATTGCTGCAAAATCAACCTTCACAGCTCTCCAGCTGCTTGCTGATCATATAACAAACTCAATCTTCTGTTTATGGAATTACAGCCTGTTACCATGGAAATAATTATGCTGCAATATACCCCTGCAGGATCAAATAAAGGAAGAGTGACTGCAAGAGAGCAAACATTAAGGGAGGAAACAGCTACCCAAATAAGACTACAGTAATTAACAAATGTAGCAAAGATAATGGTACTCAAAGGTAGGTGGGTTTGCATTCTCACATGGTACGTATATATGCAGTATGTGTAGATACAGGTTTGTCTATTGTAAACCGAAGAAGAACAAAAAAGAAACACAGAAATAAAGCAGCATTTATGAGGTCTCTATCTAGTTTGTCCCAGATATTTCTTGGCTCCCTGGCCAAGACACCCTGTTACACATTATTTTGTGATTTGCCCACTTCCAACTGAGAGATAACATTCAGAGCTCATTCTTGCACTGTTCCAACTCTGTGTAGAATCCAGAGGCATTCTATCTGTCCATTCAAATGACCCTTTCACTGTAAATAGCATAAAGATGCACACATCAGACCAAAGTCAAAGGTTTTAAAGTCATTCACAGTATCATTCACTTGATTTTTCCTTCATTAAAAAATACAGTCAAAAACATTGCACTATAATTGCTGATCCCTTATCCCACCTGCCTCTTGTAAAGAGTAAAAGCTATATACAGGGCTTAGTTTCTCACACAAAGCTATCATGAAGCATCCAGGTTTTCCTACTGCCGGAGAATAAACAAGAACAAGTCTGTATGGCCACTTCAGGGTCTGCTGGAAACTCTAAGCAGAAGGATAAGGGCTCTCTGTCACAGGATGAACAGACAGCTATGGATCACTTACTGCACCAGACTCCGGTACTTAATGCGGCGTGGCAGGTTTGCACCTTTTATCAGGCACACAAGACTGCAAAAGCAGGGAAAGCAATACTGCTACAGCAAGCTTTTCTAGCACCACAGCACACGAGTGGACTTAAGGGCTAATGAACCCCCATCAATGTCTGACTAAAGTCCCCTGCTGACTCGAATACATCGTTTTCACATATCTTCCAGGTCCTGCTATCAAAACTTGGTGTCTCAGTCCCTGAATGTTTTAGCCATTTATGCTAAAAACTGGCAAAATCGGCAAAGAAATATTGAATTAGCTTGGGCAAATCCCATTCTACCCTTGGATGCAGTACTGCTCTCTTTCCATATCAAGTATTCATGAGCTTGCACGACAGTCCCAACCTCCTGTCGTTACCAGAGCACTAGCACGCACAAGAAAGCCCACCTAACACCACTGTGTCCGGGCAGGCTGGGGAACACGATGCCGCTGAGGAACACAGGAATGCTCTCCGTGCCAGTGGCTCAGTTAACCCGGCAGCCTCTCTCGGAAAGCGGCTGATGCCAGATGCTTCAGACAACAGGAGCCCTTGAGGATTGCACGTGTGCAAGAGAATCCTCCAGTGTAACAAGGCCCAGGTAGCCAGAAATATTCTGCTTTTACTTTCCTGCAAAGCAGAGAAGTCAGCTGCAGGGTAAGATAAGAGACTAAAAAGTACAGACTTACGGCTAATCCTAGGAGGGCAGAGAAGTCCCTCTGGATTTGTTCCATCTGGTACATATGTAGGTCATATAGAGGTTGGGGGTCTCTCTCTAGCTCCAGGTTTGGAGAAGGGAACAGAGAGTTCAGAAGCTGCTGTATAACTGTACCTCAGGACACAGCCACACTGAGCATGAGCTCTGAGCAGCTGAGTGCTCGCCCCAGGGTACAGAGTACTAACAAAATTGCTGTATCACAAGCTGCTATGCATGTGGTGAATGTTACATTAAAACTTTTCCAATGACTTCAAATTAGTTAGCTCAGACCCCCAGTAAAAATTATTCTAACGTTCCTGTTTATGTTTTTGTTGTTTATTCAGTTGCATCTGAATTGGAAACAAAAGACAGGGCTCGGCAGAGTTTCAGACCACAAACAGCCAGAAATTTCAGGTATACTCAAGTCTGACGTCTCTGGGTAGGCCCATACCCAATGATACAGAGACTATGAGCACCGCCAGGAGCACATCTCTGTAGGAGGCAACGTCTTAGCTAAGCATTACCAGGGAGCGTAGAGGCCTTTGTATAAGTGAGGGATACATCTCTGAGTTAAAATAACAGAAAAAAATGTCACTGCATGTATACCCACTCACACTTCATAGACCCCGAAACACACGCCCACACGCTGGCCTTCACACACGACACTGATGTATCCTCCAACCATACACTTGGGACATTTTAAATACTTGCTTCCAAATAGTTCCATCTATTCTCTAATGATTTTCTAACACAAATGCCTTTTAGATAAAGAAATTATTTTCTAGCCATCCTGTGATAAGCCAAGCCTACCTAATTTTCTCCCAGCTTCTCTTGTTAGGGACAGGTAAATAAGAGTGTTTACAAATAGCTCCTGCCCGAACATCATGAGCTGCAGTTCACGATGAATAAACGTCAGGATAAGCAGCAGCAGACCAGCACTGTCTTCCCTCCCGCACGGCTGTCCTTCAGCTACCTAATGCTCAACAGTTTTTGAGATCTCATTTTGGGTATGCTGACAGCTCTGCATCAGAGTCAAAATCCAGATTGGCAGGGTCCTTCGCTTACTCTCAGCTACAGTGGTTAAAGGGCTCCTGCCTAATCAAATAAATACGTTACTTTGCAAATTGCAAAGCTGCCTGTCAATCAACTCGTAGCAAATCCCAAAGGGATCTTGAAATTTTGAGGAGACTTCCCTTAGTGATTTTAGCACAATAAGAAAAGTCAACTTGTTTTATGACAATGAAAATATGTTCCTGAAAGATATGCCCAGAAGCAATTTGTATATGAACTGGAGATGGACCTCCAAGAATTCAACTCACTTGTGAAGCTATTTCAGCACAAGCCAGCAGTCCTGATTTAATTAAAGCTATGAAATACTTCTTTTTTACCTTGAATAAGTTCACTAAATGCTGCAGTTTTGAGAGGACCCAAATAATGCTCAAATTCTACTAATGTTTTTAGACAAGCTACAAACGTAGGGTAGGTACAAACAGCAAAAACATGAGAAGAGCATATTCAATACCTTCTAAAGGAAATATTTCCCTCTGAAGTGATGTTTACATATTGCTCCCTTTTAGACATCAATCTGTGTTTTTAAAAAGGGAAGGAATTTTAAACTGTTGACTAGTCTGAAAACATTTCATTAGCCCCTGAAGAGAAATAGTTTCTTTAACATTGACTCATTCTGATGCCAATTTCAGTTTTAACCTTTCCTCAAGACACATGAAACCAAACAATCCAAATGGAAAAGCAGGCACAATTTAGCATTTACTGAAGGTGGCTAATACTATTCTCTTTAGAAATGAAGAATAAGACTAACTACACAAAGACTGTTATACTATTTGGCTTGCAAAACGCTCCCACTAACTTACATCTTATTTCACGGTTTGGACTTGGTTTTGTTTTCTAAGAAGCAAATTTCACAGTACTGAATAGAACATTTATCTGTGTTCAGTGGCACTTCTAAAAAACCACTGTAGAGTTTGGGCCTTTGCTAGCTAGTTTCCACACAACTGAGAAATGATCACACTGAGGAGTATTCCCTAAACCCGCTGACAATTTTAACACTAGCACAAGGCCAATCTCAGCTGCACGTGCAATTTTTTTTCTCCCCAACTCCGCACGTGCGCAAGGTTTAGATGTGCTGTGTTACAGAAACCACAAGAACCCTTCCTCCTCAAGTCACTGTAGCATTTCAAAATCGGATTCACAATCACTGCTCTGTTTCCAAAAACCTTTTGCTGTGCTGCTGGGCTCGCAGGCACCACTGCAGGTGAGCTCTTGAATTGATGAGGCATTTTACCACTTGGGGTACAGGACTCCGCATCAAGCTCAGGCACTTTTTGGAGCATTTTTAATTAGAGAAACATCCATTACTATTAATTCCTTTTGTTCTATCCCACCTTATCAGATCCCAAAGAGGTGGGGCAAAGTTTTCATATGTAGCTACTCAAACTATGAGGAAAACAGAAGGATTTGAAAGCTGTCTTATAAAGATAATTCTGATTAAAAATTAGTAAAACATTATTTTATACAGTTGTTATGTTGTATTCACAAAGACACATTTTTCTGTCAACTAGAAAAGTTCAGAAACAGCACAACAGAGAGATTAAAATCTCACACCTGTTTTCTACTATAGGTCAGGCTACAAATATCTCTGTAAAGCCAGAGTATCTCTTGGCTTCAACAACAACAACAACAACAAAAAAACAACAAACAAACGAAAAAACCCCACAGAAACACAAAACCTGTGTCATGCAGAAAAGAGTCAAAACAAAACCTCGGAGATGAAACTGCTCAAATCCCGCAGTTCCAAAGGAATAAAGAATATGTAATTGCAGGAGCTCTAGATTTCCTGGTAGTCACTAATTTTAAACAGGAATAAAAATGTTCCATATCCTACACTGCGTAGCAGGGGGACAATGGTTAGAAATTCGCTTACACATCAACAGAAACTGAAAACTAGGCAGCCTCAAGGTCCAAAAAATATTGATGCCAAATGTCTTTTAGGAAAAAACAAAACCACCTCACAGATGTTAAGATAAGAGTGGATTATTAGTCATCTGCTCTGACCCTTTGAGTCTTACAGGCAAAGGCAAAAATTCTGCACACTAATTCCTATCTCACACCCATCATTTCTGCTTGACTTTTTCAATTCTTTTCTTTTTAAAGAAGGTAGCTGTCCCATGAGACCATTTCCCACCATCTCACGGAACTCTACAGCAGAAATCAGTCACAAGTATCTGTACAGTTAATGACTGGCATGCCTGAAAGATGGAAGTTATCTTTTGTAACTCTGGCCCACATCAGTTCCTGGAAGTGAAAACACATTTTCAGCAGAACCAAATACCTGACTTGCAAATCTAACTTCAAAAGTTCTCTCTACAAAAAAATCAGTAAGTTGAGTTCTTTAGTACAGTTCTGAAGGAAGTAAAAAGTTTCTAACAGCAGGCAAAAGTCAAACCTAAGCAATACCTTAAATTGGCAATTTAGGAAGGTAAAATGGAAATGGGCTGTTACGAAATTTAACCCTGTGTGTATCTGTGAACACTTTTGTCAGAACAAAAATAATCTATAGGTTACTCTGCTGCTCTCCTTTCTCTTATTCTTTATAAATCAGAAAATTAATTACCCAGAAAATGGTCTCCTGTAGTAGGAAACTGAACAGGTTTAAAGTATAATTTATATATGGAAATTTAGGTGTCAACACTGTGACAAATCATCACAAATACTTTTGCGGTTAGATTTTTCTGTATCTGCCTTCCTCAAAGAAGGAGCATAATACAGATTATCTGAACGATAGAATGTTGGTTTGGTATGTGGAGCTGAACAGCTGAACTGCATTTTTAATTTTTTCTCAGCTACAAATCAATCAAAATGACCAAGGTTTCTGTCCTGTATGAGAGACGCTGTTCTGATGCCAACCTTCTTAGGAAAGCACCATTCAGAGTAAGAAAACTAACATGAAGAAAATAGAAATTAAACACAATGAGGTTTTCCAACATCTACCTTGCCACCTGTGAGAGGATATTTCAAACTTCTGTAATGGCTGATCAGTGTGTTCTGAACATTCCCCCTCTATTTTGAAGCTACCACTGTATCTTACTCTAATTTCATAAAGGCCTTTGCTTCAAATGACTCTTGGAAACTGGTTCTGGTTTGAACACATTTCTTCAATAACAGTCTTTGAATGGTTAACGATCATGCAGGCACTTTTCTAAGCGTTTTAAGGTCTGACAATTGAATCCAATAATCTATCAGTATTAGGTTGGGATGGGGAAAAGAGTTGGAAGCCACTTGTTGCGAGAGAAGAGCAAGGAAATTTCTGTTTATTCCAAACCACTCAGTCTCAAGACCAGACACTTGCAAATGACATTCTTTTTTGATGTTTTATTCCCTAATTTTGCTTATTTTCTTTTTAAGTCAACACACACATTTAGCAGCAGCCTGGGGAAGGTGTTCCATAGTTTAACTATATATTGCATGAAAACACTGTTTTGGTTTGGTTTTACATGCTCACCCCACTGGTATCCTATTCCCTAGACATAATCTTTTGGAGAATGTTTACTAGTACCACTGGAAATTTAGACTCATATGTTATGGCTGTTCTGCCATCACCTTAGTCACAAACAGCCCTTCATAATAAGCTCAAATTAATAAATTCATCTCCTACTCCAGCCGCTTGGAGATAGTTACTGCCAAGTCAAGAAACCTCAGCAGTACCGGCAAGACTGCCCTTGGCCTGGCCAAGGGGGTGATAGCAGATGAATAAAAAAGCCTTGGGGGTGGAAACTTGGTCAAAGTACATCTGTTACCACTGGGAGAACAGAAGCAGTGACTCCTGACTGAAAGAGGCACTTCAAAACCATTCCCTGTGCTCCCACACTAACCCGTTCCCCTGGAGAAAGAGCCAGCCTTGAGAGACACAGAGCAGGAACATGGTGCTTTGGCTGCCCCAGACAGCAAAATGGGGACAGCTGGCACCCTTCCCTGCAATCTCTTCCAGATGCATGCTGCACCATAGCCACTTCTATGCCCACCAGCCCCGGCTTTTAAGTATAGGAGGTCACAAATCTTACTCTGTTTGCGCCTCGCTGTGTTTCTCAGCACGGTCTCCTCCATTCGTGCTTTTTCTTCCCTCTCCTTCCAGCGCCTCAGCTGCTCTTCTCTCATTTTGTAGAACAAGATCTGCTTTTGCTCTTCATTCAGCTCTGCCAGGAGCTCAGGGTCAACGTACATATCGCGCAAAATTTGCTGCAGCATGACTCAAAAAAAATAAAGGAGAAGATAAACCTGCTTCTTATTATACTTGCTACAGCAACGAGACCCCACCAACAGCACTCCAGAAAGCAACCTGCAGCAAAGGAGCTCTCCCCCTCCTGCCCGCCCAGGAGAGGTTTGATTCTTGCTCTGGCTCTCTTCGTGCAGGCATATTCTGCTCGTCTCCTACAGGGATGGAGTTCTCTGCTTATCTCATCCTCCAAAGGTAGGGACAGGTGTCAAGTAAAGGGAAGGGGGAGGAACAGACATGGATAAGGAGAAAAAAAAGTCCAGGAGAAAAAAAAAAAAAGGTGACTTCAATGTTCCTGACTGCAAACCAGTAAAAATAAGAGATTCTTGACTGAACCCATCAGCTTTGCTCCCTTGAGCAGAAGGAAATTCAACACAGGGAAAGTCTCAGACTTTCAGCTCAAGCAGTTCCCAGCAGCAACGTGCTCCCAAGGGTGTAAGTGTGGCCCAGGGGTTTAAAGTGATGTCATGGTTAAAGGTATCACCTACACCACCAATATCTATGTCACTTTGGGAACTGATCTCTTCTGATAAAAGAGGAGAAACGAGTTTGCGTATTATTTCCCAGTCTAGCCTGTTAACTAGTCTCAACAGGGTAGGACATATTAGAGGCCCTATTTACCTGGTGTTGACAAATATTGTCATGCAGCAAACTGATTAAATGCCTTTACAATTAAAAGCAGATGCAACAAAAGCCACAAGAATCTTGGTATCACTTTATAAATAGTAAAGTAATATTAATTAAACAAGAGCAAGTTGTTGGCAGTTCACGCGGACAATGCAAGTCCTACTGTTAATACATTTGACACCTTGCCACTGGACAAAGTTACAATGTTGCTCTTCAAGAAAATTGTGGCTTTTCACATTTAACAGAGTTTTACCAAAATCTGTAAAATATTATTTTCAGCACCAGAGCCAAGAGACACTTAATTATGTTAAAAAAAAAACCCAAAACCAAAAAACCACACACCACACACAAAAAAACCAACACCACCCCCAAAAAGACCCCCGAAAAAGCCCGTGTGGAGTCCAGAACCAGCTTTCGGTGGGCAGGAGCCCAGCTCCTCCAGGGAGCGGTGGCACTTTTTGGGCCGGAGGCCATCTTCTCAGGAGAACCAAGACGTGGCTGCTCAGGGTCATAAAACACAGAGCTCATTTGCAGGCTGAGCCCCATCCCACTGCATGACGTTTATGCAAGAATGAAGAGCAAAAGCAGATCTGTATTTCCCCACACAAAAAGCTATCTGTCAAACTCTGACTGCCATGATCCTCACATTCAAAACCTTACACTGTTAATGCATCTATTCATGTAACATTCTTTTGAGGTAAGCAAAATACTGTCATCTTCATTTAGGCAGAAAATACATCTGCTCTAAAGTGAAATTCAGGAGAAGACACTGTGTCACCTAAAAGCACAAATCCAAAGATTACACTTCAATGATGCCTTCGCTGAAAAAGAATTTCAGACCCCATCATGTTTGGGCTTTACAGAGTTCAGTTCACATGCATGCTACTCTGCAATTCAAGATCTCTTATGTACAGATTTTGTCTCCTAAAATCAAATGCTTTAATTTTGTTTTTATTTTTTAAGCAATACAGTTTGGCAAGAAAAAACCTAAGGTAAGAAAGACTTTGCTACTGCTTCTTCTATTTTACGTGGTCAGGTATAGAAGGGGGAGAGCCTGGGGGGTTTGGCCTTTGTTTCTCTGTTTTTATTCAATTACATTAGAGCTGCTGCTCCACATTTTGGCACTAATTGAAAAAGACTCGCCGTTGCAAAGGCTTCAGGGCAAGCAGTTTTGCTGTTCTACCAATTTGTCATCTTTCTTATTTT
Organism: Rhynochetos jubatus; assembly: GCA_027574665.1. Taxonomy (NCBI): domain Eukaryota; kingdom Metazoa; phylum Chordata; class Aves; order Eurypygiformes; family Rhynochetidae; genus Rhynochetos; species Rhynochetos jubatus. The sequence continues at coordinate 12,834,424 of CM050655.1, forward strand.
ATTTTACTTGACTTCACAGAACGGAAATCAAATCCTGATCAGAAGCTATCTTAGTGGAAAGAACAAACTCTTCATCAAGGATTATGTGCATTTAAGCATGATTAGAACCACCGTTTCTGAACTGCATTTAGCTTCAGAAGTAGCTCGGGACAGAGATACAAGAGAGCATATAAACAAATTCTCAGGCAACTACTGGTAATGTTCATCATCATGAGGAAGACGGACTGCAGGAAAATTCTTCCCATCATTCTTTTTCCAGCCCAGTTTATTTCCAAGCCTCTCCACTTGCTTTCCTGTCCACTGTGAAGAAGCTGCTTGAGAAGCCCATTTCCCCAGCTGCCGGTCCAAACCTAAGAGCCTTCCTGACTAGCTGTGACCCTTTATCCAGAATTAAAGAATATCGGTGTAAAACCCTTCGGTTTCTATACTGCTTGTCTTCCTGTGGAAGGCACAATTTTAAAGGTTAAAGCCCTCCTCCGATATGGCCTTTGGTGATCTGTAAAAGTAGTCTGTTTTCACAGCCCACTCCTGTACCACACAAGACCCAGGGAGCTGCACAGCTTTGCTTCCACCTTAACCTCTCCAAGAGAAAACTAGACACCCGATTCCTCTATGAATGACCTCAGGTAAAAATTAACACATTCTGATACAAAAGCTAGATGTCTGACAATCAAAAATACAAAGGAAACACCGTAATTACAGTCAAAACATGAGAGGTCACAGATTTTCCTGCATAACCGAGAACAGAATTTCCAATTCTAAACCTAGCCTGTCAGAGGGAGAGGAAGTGTCTGTCCACTAGAAAACAGTTTTCCTCTTCAATGAAGACATGGCCCTGTTAAAGAGATAAAAGGGCTGCTGCTCCCTTGGCTACCTCAGTGAACCTGTTGTCTGTATATGAAACGTTCCCAGTGGCATCCTATTCAAACCCAAGAGTGAAGTTGAATCCAGTAGACACTGATTCTTATTATAGTTCACCTTTCCATAAATATTCCAAATCAATAGTCTGAATTATCACAAAGAAATTAATCATGAACTATCCTGATCTCTCAGAAAACTTCAAACACCTATGAGGTCCAACACTCAAAAGTCAATCTTGAAGGAACACCAAACCTACTTCAAAAAGTCTTGCTGCTTCTAGGATTAACTCATATTTTGTAACGAATGACACAAAATAAAACCTTCTACTGTGAAACAAAATTTCTCTTTCTTCCCTTCCTTTTCCAGACCAGATTAAGATATGGATGAATTAATGACTCCGAAGCGCAGGGAAATTTGAAGTAAGGGTGCCTGGCTCCTGATTGTGGCCTATCGTCGCCTTCCCAGCCTTGGGGAAGTATTTTCACTAGTTTAGAAGGACAATGACCTCTCCATTGCTCTTCCATCTTTGATACCCCTAGTTCAACAGTCCAAACTAAGCTGAAGTCATTACAGGACACTACACCTCAGCAGTCTATACACAAAATAAAAGAGTACTGTTAACGCAGTTCTCTGCTGGCAGTCATCACCTTAACATAAAGGCCACACAACCTGACATTCTAATTAGTAGCAGCCCCTGAGAGGAGCTCAGAGCTGTTTAAGACTGAAGTCTGGCATTTCCTTTAATCTTTACCAGTATCTTCCGGAAGTAGACACACTCTGCCCCATCTCTGATATAACATCTTCTGGCTAAGCACTCCTCAGCACTGCCACCAGAATTCATCTGCTGGGGAAGGGGGAGGGAGGGAGAGGAAACGACACAGAAAAACATTTTCATTACATTTTTAATAAAAGGGGAAGTGCTTAACCAGCCAAGGCTTACAAATCTCCTCATCTATTTTCTTCCGAGCATCTGCATCCATTCCCTGAACTGAATAGCTCACTGGCACTGCTGATGAATGCTGAGCCAGCAGAACAGCACTCTCATTTGGATTTTATGACACAGCCATATAACCTACTTTAGCCATGTCATTTACATAAAAATATTCTGCTATAACCTACATACTACAGGGAAAGAGAGGGGGGTAATGTACCTCTCTCCATAAAGAAAGGGACAATAAACAGAAAACGTGGCTATCATATATTTTCCAGACTCTGAACTCCATAGACTTAACCAATTTTTTGTGGTTTGTGTCTTTATATTTTTCATTTTTTAAGAGGAAGCAGTGTACAGTATCTGAATTTTTCAAGTCCTGCTGTGTCAGCATCAAAAGCAGAACAGTGAAATCTGGAATTGAATGGTGCGGGAGGGAGCTGAAAAGATGGAAGGGGAAAGGTAAAATTAACATTTGCTTGAGGCTTTCTAAATCCTACAAATCAGTCACTCGAGAAGCAAATAGATTAGGCCACTTACCAGAACAAGCCAGTCTCTAGTTTGGTTTGCACATTACTGACAATTAAAACCCAAAAAAATCCCAACCAAAACAATTGCGAACCATCCCCTCCCCACCTCCTCTATCTCACAGTTCCTCCATTTCCATAGACAAGTCTGTGGCTCCCTCTAAGGGCCAAAGTGGGCTCCTGGACAGCACAATATGCAGCTGGATCAGAATCATCATTTCCCTGAAGCTGCTATTCCATTACAAAGCATCACATAGAGGAAGAACGAGGGTATCATTTCTCCAGACATTCCTTTTCCATACAGCACTAGTATCGCTAGATCAGACTATTAAGTGATTTGGGGCATGGACTGACTTGGCGTGTTTGTCATCCTCTCTGCACTGGTTCAAGACTGATACTCCTACAAGGCACTGCCGTAATGAAAAACAAATTAAGAAAAAACTGGAAGTCTGTACAGCAAAATAGGGATGAAATAGATAGATTAAAACCTCATTTTAAGGAAATTAAATGCAGCACAAGAGATACAAACCAATTAATGAGAAAAGATGCCTTATCATACTGTCAGTCACCTAGCTGTAAGTGAAGTGATGCTAACTTGGGATTTTAACCGTGCAGTGATGATTTACAGTGGCAGGAGTCTCATCAGATAGCTGGAGTTTTTTGGTTTTCTTTGGGTTTTCTTTGCATTGGGTTCTTTTTCTTCCCCCACCCCACTGCCAAAGTTCAAATCTGTTACCCCTCAGTTCCCTGCAGACATTAGACAATCCCAAATACAAACAGCACTGACAATAGCAAAAGAAAAGGGAACTAACACAGAGAAAGTAGTATTTCAAGTCCAGGGCTGCAGACAATAGAGCGATCTGTCATTACTCCACTCGCTCAAGGTTAATTCTGTACTCTGCAACACTATTTGCCCTTCAGAAGTAGCCACATCAGTGATTATTTTTGCCCGGTGGCGTGGCAATCCTACCCAGCAAGATTACTTTAGGTCTGTCCCTTTGTGTTCTGTGTACAGCTGTTGTACACACGATTACACTGGAGCCTGCAATGCTTCCATGGTTCAGCACAATTTATCAGAGATTTGGGAGGCTGGGTAGAAAGGGCAGCACTCCAATTTTTCTTCAAGTTGATAGTAGATATTTGAAATTCTGACCCACATTACAAAGGTCTGAGGTTAATGCAAGTTTGTCAAGTTTGAGTTAAGACTTATTTTAATACCTCTAAAGTAATAGTTATGGATGCAACCCAAACTAGGACATTACATACTTGATGTTTATTGCTATTAATACACTCACAATAGTAAGATACATCAAAGAGCTAGCAAGTCCAATCATAATTTTTCTAATGGAGAATGAAATATCCACCATTAAAATAATTCAGAGTGAAAGCTGGTAAAGTAAGCCAAACAGAACAGAAGTCAAGCTTCCTTGAGAGGGTTCATCCAAGAAAACACAGCACACAGACTTGCAAGCAACAACTAGCGTCCCATAAGCCAAGCACCATAGAGAGATACGTCGCAGGGCAGGGGCAGAAAAAGAAGGCAAAACATTCACACACACTGCAGTTAACTAAACCAGAGCTCTCTGTACTCCATCATCCCTTCCCTTGGACTATGCTAATTGAACTGGTGTATCTCTTATTTACAAAACAGTAACCTAGCTCTTTGGGTCAGACCCTCAGCTACAAAGGTGGTGTACCTGGTTGGCAGGCAGCAGGCTCGACTTAGGAAGCAATTACAGCTCACTAAATGTCTGTAGGGATCTGGCTTTAACACAGATTAAAAGGCCCACTGGCAACAGTCTCCAAGGAATTTCTTCATTCAAAAAGATATGCAGAATGTGCGGCCCTCTGCTCTCCTATTCATACTTCCTTGCTCATGTCAGATCCTGACGTTATACCTCACTGTATTAAACGCAGCATGTGCTTACACTGCACGCTGCAGCTCAGCTTTGTGCTGTTTAAGTACAAAATGCACCAGTCCATCTGTTTCTCAGCAGAAGTCTCCATAGCTGACAGAGGCCATCCACGACTCTTCAAAGCAGAACTTTCAACTTCCAAGTGATAGACTTTTCTCAAGATTCTACACACCTTCCCTCTTTTTGGTTTACCTCTACCTGATCTTTATAATGAACTGTTAACCTAGGACTAAACTCTAAGAACAGAGAGCTACCTGGTATAGTCTGCTCTTCTTCCTCTGCCCCTCAGCACCCACCTGTCCAAGACCCAGCTATCTGCACAACGACAGGACACATATCTTCAAGCAAGAATTCAATATTCTCCTTTACATGAATTATTCGCTTTGTGTATCTGCAAAGCCCACGAGACCTTTGGATTCCATGACCTAATTGCTACATGAAATTATTCCAGCGTTTGGTACATTTTCAATGAAATTCATTACAGTAAGCGACCCAAGAGATACCACGCTCTAAATAACGTGAGTTTTCTTCTCTCAGAAATGTATTAACTTATGAAGATGCTCAGTAAGTTCACGTTTTTCCATCTAACCATAAGTGCATCACAACGTATCATGTGAGAGCTAATTTTCTTTAATATACTCCCTGGTACCATTTGGCTGCATTATGTATAATATCAGCTTCACATCATATTAGACACTGTATTATGGCAGCTAAATTGATTACTTGTGTAATTGAAGGCCACCAAGAGGAGAGTTTTTAATCATTTCAATGACTCATCAGCTTTATATACAAAATGTCTTGCTTTAGTGGCATCGTGCAAGTGATTTTCTTCCAGGGCATAGCATTTTCCCAATTAAGCCACTTCTTGTCATCTTTGTTGACAATAAAATCCTACAGATTTTTAAAAGGCAGAGCATATTGTGCATGCAGTCTATATAGGACTACTGTTGACTATCTGACTGCTGTTTGCAATGCCTGACCAACAATCCAGCAGACAAAGCTAGTTGCCATTCTGTGTTGCATCAACAAACTTTTGATTATTTCTATTTTGGGTTTGGTTTCTGGTGGGGTTTTTGTAGGTTTGTTTTGGGTTTTTTTTTTATTTTTTTAATATTTCACTCACCATAAGAACCCAGACTTCTCTTTGTTTTCAAGGGTCAGGTAGAAAAATCCACAAATACTTTTGGCATCATAGTTTTCTTTAAAACCCTTGAATTTTCAACTTCGCTTGCTGCCCACCTCCTAGGGTGGCAAAACCTCTGCTGCAAAAAACCCCTAACTTTCTGCTGCAGATCACATTCAGCACCTTCCATGTCTTGACACTGAGGTACTGCTCCAAAGGTTTAAAAAACTACCTAAAGTATTTGGAAAATCATTCCCTTTTATTTCACAGACTTTTTAAGACATTCTCCACTCCTGTCACATAACATGGGACAAAGAACAGCTCAGGACATTGTTGAGACTTACTTCATTTTCTTTTTTCTCTAATCATCTTCACAGTCTCAAACCACAAAACCTGGATTAAGCCCGCTGAGTCACTTTCACAATACAAGCCTTAGCAGCTTTGGCATTCACGTCTGTGCTCCTTTCACCTGACAGAAAATATTCTCTTCAAAGCTATTTGCAAAATCATGACAGATCCAAGTTTCACAATAGGGATGTGCCCCTATCTATCCCTTATGGCAGACTTATGAAGTAAAAAGAGCTCTATTTCTTCTCATTCTCTCTGCTTTTGTCATACTCTCAGTCATGACAGTCACCTTCTCATTCTTTTCCAACTGTGTCATGCAGTGCAGTTCTTCACACTTTTGTTTATTTTCTGCTTCTTTCTAAGCTTCTGCATTTTAGATTCCTACTGCTGCTCCTGGTGCTAAGCCTCTACACACTGTCAGTAGCTACCTCCTGAGAAACAGGACCAGCTCAAGTAAATTCATCCCTGCTCCTCTCACTGCAGCAGAGCACTGTACTGTCCCTGTGGTATCCCACCTTCCTCTTCTCCCAGCAGGAAGATGGAGCCACTCTACATTCCCCATGACCTAAATGTGCAGAGGTAATACACTTAATTATATTAAATACATTATACAATAGTCACAAAATTACTGAAGTACTCAGCTGACTGAGAAATTTCTTCCTACAGAAACTCTTGCTTTGGAAAAACAGCCACCGTATCCCACAAGCTAGTTCCTGCAAAGAGGCACCTACCATATGCTGGCCAAATTTTCTAGCCATTCTTGAGTAACAATTGATTCAAGCAGGTTATGGCTATTGCTCCAGGTCTTTCCTTCTTTTTACTGTCATTTTAAGCCACCTATATGCCCTCAAGAAGACATTCTGAGATATAAAAAAAAAAAACCACCAAACTCCAGTTGCCAAACAGTATCATTTCAATATGCTAATCCTAGAATTCTTCAAGTACTTCTTATCTTACCATTGTGTGACAGCCAGGCAGGAGACACTCTACAACTACTGGTCGATGGTTTTCTCCTCTCTCACTGCTACCTGTATGGATCATCAGTTCAGGTCTCTGTCCTCAGAAATCAGGAGCACAGCTCAGATAGCTGCTGCGCTTCAGTTACCAAAACATGCTCTACTCATGGGCACGGGCGTGCTTGTAGTGGTCAGTGTCTCCAGTGGAAAGTCGCTCACAGGTGACTGCAGCTGCCCATACGTCCATTTCCATTACAGCTAGAACAATGAGAGCTCCCTGAAGTTTGTTAGCACATCACTGGTTCAGCTCCTGTGATATTTTCAGGATTCGGGTGTCTCATGCCAAGGCTTACTTAACATATTTCACACTAGTAGCTGCCATCCTAATAGCTCCTGTCTTCTCTTCCACAGCCCTCTTGCCCCAGCTGCACACCCAAGTAGCTCAAGAGTCTCCTCCATCCACACGGCCATGAACTACAGAAGCCTTAACTGTTATGCTCCAAACCACAAAGAAATTCACTCTTTTTTTTCCTTATTTAGCCTTTTTTGAGCCCTCTTCTTACAATTCCAATGTGCAGGCCAGGCTGGCACGCAACCTATGACCACTGCCCATGGTCCAGCTCTCCCTGCTAGCCACAAGGCTGGCCCCTTCATAAGAGCAGGGTAAGCCCAGTTTCTGAGTGTGTTGCTACTTCCCAACTAAATCTGCTAGGTAGAAGAGGTCATTTATTTCTCACAGGAACAAATAAGTAGATCAGATCAGTTTATGGAAGTAAAGGTGAGGCATCAGCAAATTTAGACGTTCCTAAATTCTCATAGTTAGCATAACCAACAGCCATCTGGCTCAGTCTGAACTATGGCGGGAGACCTGGTCCCTCCGATTTGACAGGCGAAATGTAATTTATTTACCTGAGGAAGCATTTTTTACATTAATGCTGTTGGGAGTTTCAACTGAGTCATCCAGTAGGTTACATGTTAGGAATACAAGCTGCTCCTTAGACTAAATTATACTGATAATCACTAGTCTCAGTGAGATCAGTCACACACAAGCATGAAGCTGAAGGCCGAGGTTAGTGCGAAGGTTTCAATTTTTCTCTACTGGCACTATAAACAGTTCTTTGTAAACTAAATTAACCATCAATTCTGAGTGCTGGAGTGCTCCAGCAAGCCCTGTGAAGCCACTCCATTTTCTCCTATGGGATTCAGAAAGGTCATAGGTCTGTTATATCCAACCTTAAGAATAAATGCTACATGGATAACTGGGTGAAGTTTTAAAGGCCTGTGATGATCAAGAGCTAATTGTCCTTTCTAGCTTACTTACTCTATATTTATTATATTTACTCTACCTATAAACTCACCCAAGAGTGAGACAGACTGCTCCCAAGTGGAGTTGTCACCAAATAGCACAAAGGAGGTAGCACTTAAGCATAACTGCCAGAAGGCACTGGAATAATCTACTACTTGTGCTGATAACTTTATTTAGTCTTCACTTTGATCATATAAAGTAATAATCCTTATAACTATTGTAGAAATGAAAACAAAGCAGTTTTCTATCCCTCTGTAAAATTTATTGGATTTGCTTGCAGATTTGTCACCAGCAGAGTCCTTCCTTTGTTGGCCCAGCTGTTAATGAAAATATAGACCAAAGCAAGCACTTAGCTTTACTCTGTATAGTCAACTCTAGAAAAATCAATGGAATTAGTTAGAGTGTGTAATATTAAAAAGCTTTGCAGGTCACTGAAGAAGTGGAATCAGACACTGCATCTGCCATGAAAAAAAGTCCAGGAAGTACAAGGGAGTATTATGTGATATGTAGGGGAATAGGGAAACACAGGTCAAATTTCTTATCCCCGATACAGCTCTTTGGAAGCCACAGGGGCCATACAACAAGCTTATGTAGTTTCCAAAGGATTTCCCATTCCACAGGTTGCATTCCTCCATACAGTCCACACAGCAGCTCACAAAAACAAACAAACTTATCAGCTGAAGGGCAAGCTGGAAAGCATTGGCAGGATGCTACAGAACAGGCAGCTTATTTAGAAAAAAGACATATATATCCAGGTCCCTTTTGGGCTCAGGAAAAGTAGGTGGAGCACTCTAACAACCCTGAGGTTTCTCTAGGCTACACACAAATTTGAATTGCACCAACTTCGCTCCAGGCCCTTCCTGCCGACCCCAAGGCTATACAAAAAGTTCAGCTCAGCTAAACTGAAGACTAGGTCATTGAGACTGTCAGTTATTGCATTTTCTTCCTTTCTGTTTCAGCCTCTTTTCATACGATTCTACAGAAAGATTCAGAGACAATGTTTCTTTAGCTATTATTGTTCCATTACAAAAATGCTGCATTAAAATTTTTTATTTTCTGGAAATAAAATCCATCATAGAGCAAGATGGACAATATTTGCATTCTCTAGGAGTGCTACTACAGACATTCATTATGTAGAACAGGGACTAAATAGCCTGTAGACCAGTAGTCAATAAAGGAACACAAAAACCACAAGCTGCGGGAAGATGCAGGTGGTTGCTATAGGAAGTCATTTTAAAGCCAAAGCTGCATTTAAAAAGAAAGAGAGCGAAAGGAAGAGCTGACAGTGTTATGAACTAAAAAAAATAAAGGAAACAGACTATACCCTGGGTTAACTAAGCAAAATCCCAGATTTTAACCACAAAAAATAATATTGTAATCTGAAATTCTTCTACTAGAGTGATCCCTTTATGGCTTCAGGGCAGCAGGCACTGGACAGGTGGAAATTCTGAAACTACACCTGTGATCCAGACCTCCGTGATGTTTGCCTCCCAGGAATTCATCAACTTCTACGCCTACTATGGCCTATTCTCCATTATAAACAAGTCCTCTTCTTTCACTTCAACAGTGGGTTGAATACAAAGGCAGTTCTCTGTTACTGATATATCATTGTATTTTGCAGCTGTTGTATTTCAACAAAATAGCTCGTACCGTTAATAACTGATCTTCTTGTGAGCAAAGACACTTCATGGTTAAACGTCTGATAAGCAAAATCATACCTAAGGATACGTTTCTCTGTTTACTCACTCCTTTATCATACATGTATTGTAAAAAATTCTATATGCAACTCCACTCTAAAATAAAAACCCTAATCTTATAACTTTTCATGTCTAATGATATACTGTCATCGCTGAAGTGGAAAGAGGTGAAGAAAATCCAAAACAGTCTCAGAATACAAGCAGTTCTGAGCATCATGAATACTTGCACATATCCTCCCTTTGCCTCTTCTCTTTTTAAGTTCACGTGTATCAGCAACAAATCTTTTTTGTGGATTTAGAATGCTTTTTACAAGCTCTTCTATTCCCTACAAAGCCAGAGGTTCAGGGAGTTCCAATTTATTCCACATTTTCTTTAAAAAAATATACATGAATGCAAATTTTTTCATTTCCAAGCAAAGGTTAGAATACCATAAGCATAACGCACCAGCCCTTTTCTCTGAACAAAGGAGCGACAGGATTGCTTTGCTGCTCTTCAGACATGTCTTTAGGAACAGGTAACTCCTCTCAACAGATTCAGAAGAGTATTTCAGGAAAAGACTCAGGAAGGTATCACAAGGAACAAGCATGGTTGGGTTGTCTGTCTCTTCCAGAGTTCCTCCAAAGGTCAGCTGGAACGATCCTCCACTACAATACCCCTAAGGACAGACTCTGGTCACTTTTTACACAGCTGAGCTGTAGGACCTATCTGCTTCATTCCCTTTATGTTAGAATATTCACTGCCTCATGAGGCAGAGCGCTGGGAATAGAACACCTCAAGTCAGAATTCGTTCAGGTGGTTTTGAATCTGTCTCCTGAGCCTTCTGCTCGTGCAACTGAAGGAGAATCAGTTAAAAAAAAAAAAAAAACCACCACCACACACCCACAAAACACCAAACAGCTATTAATGAAAATTAAAGGAAGAAAACCCTCAAATACTCAGAGGTCGTAAGAAAAGAACTGGCATCAAAAATTTATCTCAGCAGTGAAGAAGTAGTTCTGATCTCCATTGTAAAAAGAAAAGGAACAGCAGGATTTATAAAACAATAGGTAATTAAAAAGTGATATAGGAGATACGGAATATTTCACTAATATTACTTATTACAATGTTTGAATTCTGGAATCACATGAGTTCCCTGAGCCTGACAGAGAGAAAGTACACACAACTGAAACTAATGCTCAAGGAAAAGGTTGAAAAGCAGGCAATAAAGGTGATAATTGTAGGAAGCAGGATCTAGCTTTCCTTTTGTGCTGTACATGCTGTCACACATGAATGGAAATAATTAGAGATTATCAGAATGGTTTTGACTAAATAATGTTCTGTGAAAGCCTAAATATTTCACAGACATGTCAATAAACATTTCATTAAGAAAGGGTGTCTGGGATTAGGTGTAAGTATGTAACATTCTCACTGCACCAGCCCTAACATTGAAGTCTGATATACCTGGATGAATTCTCCTTTAAAACCTACTCTCAGCAGACTGCAGGCAGAACAGAGGTGTACGTTTGCCGGTTCCCAAACCAGCATTACCAGTCCAGCTAGATATTTATGCACTGTATTCTAATTGAAATCCCAAAGTTTCAATTCCTAGAGCTGACATCTTAGCACAGCTCTGGTTTTGTGGAAACATAAAAATGAAGCTGAAATCTTCCCAATGTAGAAGAAAATGAAATGTCAAAACTTCAAAAAACTTTTCTGAAACCAAGTTGATGTTGCATAGCCAGCTGCTATTGCAACACATGTTACAAGGCAAATTATCTTTTTACTGAACCAGATGGGAAGAATGAAAAATCTATAGCTAATCTAAAATCTGCCTGATACATGTAACACCTAGAACATTTTGCAAATGCATAGTGGCAGAACAGTGCTCATAAACAAGGGATTTGCTCAGTTACTCTCCAGATAATTGCTGATACTCCTTTAACCATTCCTTAGTCAGTGAAAAGGAATTAGAAAGTTGATTAATTTTCTCTCAGAAACTTTCATGACCAATGACATGAGGGGAAAAGGTTTTATAAGTGAGTTATATGGATGGACATGACATCTCCCAACCTCAAAGCAGGTAGGGAACCTGAAAAGTTAATATCCCTCCCCCTCTTTTTTTTTTTTTCTTTTTTATATGAATAAACTTTCACAGTGAACCAATGACAACTCAGGATTTCACCTATGCTATACGTGACAGCCAAAGAATCAAGGAATAGAAATCTGACCTGTATTCATGATAATAAAGGACTCTTAGGTAAAGGTCACACTAGTGAGTAATCGTATTTGTCCTTTGGTCTCACAGATCCAGTGTTTGCCTCACCGAGCAAAGCTCAGGAGCGTGCACATTAGGATTGTTTAAGTTTTGCTACTTTAATGCAGTTCAGATTTCTAATTCACTACAAAGTCAGTTTATTCACTGCCTAATTAGGAAGGCCTCAATATTCCAGAGAGAGAAGAAAGCATTGTTTTAAATCTTAAAGGGTTAAAAGAAACACATCCTTTCCCCCAGCAGGTCAGAACCAGCTCCCATATCTACAACTCTGCTTTCAAGCGGCTGGCGGCCTCCACTGGCAGCCCCTGTACTAAACCACCAGACTGCAAACAAACGTGTACAGCAGCAAGAAACAGCATCACACTGAAAGCTTGCGTGGGACCGCTACAACAGAAGCGCAAGTCTGCCAATCAGAAATGAAACTTAAGAGTGTGAACAACCTTTCTGGACTGAAACCACAGCAACCATTTTGTCCCAACACCACTCCTGAAATAATAATAATAAATCCAAATGCGTGGAACAGAGCTACTCTTTAGCACACAGTAATTTGGCCATCGCCCCGAGACTAACAGTGCTTAGGACTTAGAACTAATCTGAATTTCTTCAATGACACTGCTAACGCACCAAACAAGGCTAGGAACAGCGTTCTGACAACTCTGAGAAACGCTGGTATGTGGGCCTCATCAAAGTGACTCACACAGAACGAGAAACCAGAGCATTACATCGTTACCACCAACATGAATCTTCACATGCAAGCTTCCCGACTTAAGTTAAATTCACTCAGGATCACAAACTATCACATCTATTCCTGTTAGTCATTTCCTTGCCTTCCAGAAGCATCTCTTAAAAATGAGGATTGATATGACTGGTGGTATTCAACTGCCTTTTCTTAAACAGGGAAATTTCCTTCTGGTCCCCAATATCACAGAATTCAATTCCTTCAGGTCTCTGCTCATCACAGAAGAACTCCAGATAAGCTGCTTTGAAATGCGAGTCAAGGAAAAGGGATGATAATGGTGGTGGGTTTTTCTCAGTTGAAGATAGTCAGGCTAACTGACAGGCATCTGCTGCTTTTCCATTTTTATTCTGTACTAAAAAGCATAAAACCCTGTTGGTGTATGTATATTTCTATTGCACCAGCACCACACAAAACAGGAAGCAAAAAGTGGTACATAAAAATTGCAGCAAGGGAAAACAGACAAAACTATTAAAAAAAATGAATAGGCTTGAAGGATCTAGATACTTAACAAATGCACAAAAAAGGACCAGCCCCCATCCCTGAAGTACTCCAGAGTGCACTCAAGTAGTGAAGATGCAACAGAAACACTGACTAGAGTAGTAAATCCAGCTTTTCATACTTAACACATTATTCTAAAGAGATCATCCTTTTCTACATCTTTCTTTCCATCATTTTGGTCAGCACAGGTTTCCTTGTAGAGTTCCCTGATTATTCAATGTCAAAATGTGAACCCTGAAAGGATTAGAAAAGAGATGTTGCCTAGATGTATTCTCTAAGGTTCTCAGTCAGTTTGTAGTAGGTATAAACACCAACTTTTCCAAGTAAATATGATTACATACCTGCTTAAAACCGCATAGCACTAAACCCTGGTCCCTGGGTGATGCTTTGTGCAAAAACTGGAGTCATACCATGCAAGATGAATCCATATTACCACAGATTTATTGCCTCTACATTGTCAGATGATGGGAAAGAACCTATTCCAGAGAAAGATAAAATACACATTGTGGACATGTGACAAAATAAAAATGCCAACACCAAAAAAATGCCAAACAACTTGAAAATAATCACAGAAAACCTTTAATGACCCAAACTTTCAAGACCTTATTTCTGAAGTGAGTGGGACACATAATTACACATACAGAAGGAAAAGCAATCACCCATTTTTTTGGCAGCCAAGGAAGCAAAAAAAAAAAAAAGTCCAAAGGTGCCATGACCAATTGAACTTGTTTACACCAAACCACAGCTCCAACTTAATGCAATCCAGTTTCAAGCAATTAATTTAAAATCTTTACTAGGAACATCTCCATTATGAGCACAAGAGTTTTATTTAATTAGGAATACCAACCTAAGTCAGTCTGAAAGTGAAATAAGAGTATTCAGATGGCCCTGCCTCAGTTTCATAACGCCATGACTTTTTAATGGGTAGACAAGCCTCTGGTGGCCCAATTCTTCTCATTATATTGAAGGTGTATTGGTAAAAAATGCTTGAAAAGAAGTAGCAGTGAGAGCAATGATTCACAGGCTCTTTCATTACCAAGCCCTTTTTTGCCATCAGGAAATATTGTACTTCATTTGAGAATATGACCATTAGGTACATCCCAATACAACCCTGATCTAACTGCCAGAATTCCAACCACGGCCACTAAATATGCACTAACAGGGTCTCTTGCATATGCATTACAACCAGAGTGCTCTGGATACATAACGGCAATTTGTTCTGGATTTGGGGATACCTATAGCCCACTCTGGGCTGGAGTTACAAGAAAACTGCAAAACATCAAGAAATCCAAGACAGACACTATGCTCAGGTCACGTCCAACGTGCACAGGAGCATGTAGAGCAAGTCCAGAGCACTGTTCACGTCTGTGCTTCTTTCCAGGAAATCTTGGACAGAACTCTGGTAACTGTGATTATTTGTTATTATGGATAAGAACAAATAATCATTTTCATAATAAATAAGAATATGAAAATAATCATTTCCATAATAAAATAATCTCTAAGCACAGGAATGGTATTTGCTAATATGGATTCCCCAAAGTACTTCAGAGTACTCTAAATCGCAGAGTAATATATCTTTCATGTCCTCTACACAGCTAGGGCAGCACTGCAGCACACTGGGAGAACTGTAGCCACATCTCTCATAGCACTGTGATGGTGCACACTACTGCCTGTGTGATGATACACTCCCCCAAAAAGTATGGGACTTGCTGGGGATCTTAACAGAATGGCGTAGATCAGCTTATTTCCAGTTCTTTCCCCAAAAACGTTTGCTGAAGGACAACCACAGGCACTAGTTCTACTCTCCAGTATGTTCACCCTCTGCTCTAACTCCTCCGCTTTCCCTTCTGTTCTGTTAGGTTTAATTGCATCACAGTTATAGAAATTTCATGCTGAGCGAGTAAGACGATGATGGTTCCCTTTCTAAAAACCTTTCGATTTTCCCCAAAATAACTGCATCTACTAGATCTGTGAATTAGAATAAAATATCCTTTCACTATCATTGAAAGTCAGAGAAGAAAAATGATGCCATATATGGAAGCACTGTATATTCCACTGTGTAGAGAGTCCTTCCCAATAAGTCTCTTTGGGTATTTTACTGCTCAGATCAACTGAGGTATCCACTGTCTACTTTTTTTCTGAGAAAGGCCAGTTTACTTGAAGCTGTGATCAAATAAATCACATTTCCACCTTGTAAAAAAAATTAAAGCAGTAAATTAACCTTCAGGTTAGAGATACATCACAATGCAGAATATTAGATGAACCTAACATAAAGCAATCCATCAACTAAGAAAGAAAGAAACACTCTGCAATCTATTTTAGATAATTTCTTTCACTGCAAGAAATTTTCTCATTGGCCTCTGCAGAGAAAACAGTTTCTCCATGTCTGTCAGTCCTGAGACAAGACTAGAAGAGGAGGCACAAACATGCCGGAGGTCCCTCAGGCAGAGTCCCTGATGGCCAAGCTTTACTTCAGCAGCTGTACAGGCATGCAGGCACACACCGTCCCTCTCAGCAGTGCTCGTAGCTAACGCTGCACAGGAGTGGAGCTCGGGCCTCCCTCACCCAAGGAACACACTGGGGCCTCTCACCGCCCCTGCCACGACTCTCCAGCAGCTTACTGGTATCTTCTGACTTTTCAGTTTGGTTGTAAACTTCCCCAGAGCAAAAACAGCTCGCTGTACATTTGTACAGCACCTACTGCAATCAGCACCTGATGTTGTTAAGAACCTGCTGCAGTGTCTCTTACAACAGGTTTGCGGGATTACATTCAAACAGAAAGAGCATTTTAACTCAACAGCATTGTTCTATAAATTTGGATTTCCATACCATCTTATTTTGCCATAATGTTTGTAACTGATTAGTTTGCATATAAAAATCACACTTCATTTGGCACAGGATTTCCACACCTGGCTGCTTGTCAGTGCTTTGTGCAATATGAACCTCTGTTTTCCCATTAGCATTCACTGCAGCAAGATGATGAATGACACTGAGGATGAGCTGATCCGATGTGATTTCTTACTTGTCTTCACCCATCTACTGCATACCTCATTTTGTTTCCTTTGTTGCCTTCAGTCTTTTACAAAGGAAAGCTGTTAATTTTCTTCTGTTATTACCATTTTCTATATATCCAGGAGCCTGATCTAGTGCTCCTTTGAAAAAATATTCCCATTGTCTTCAAAAGACACATGAAATAGCCCCTATGGAGGCTGAATGCTTCTGGCATATCCAATACTGCAGTAACACCACCTACTCATTCCCTCTGTCCTTCGTATTTTGTCTCTTTTTAGGGCTTCACAGTTTACCAGGTCTGCCCATAAAAGCTAACACTTACCCCTCTTGTTTGCGTTTCAGAAACGTCACCACCTCTGCCCACGCTGACAGCATGTGCAACCCTGCTTGAGGGGTGGTCCGCACTCCAACCTCAGCAGCAGTACTGATCCATGACCCACCTTGGCCCCTTTTAAACACTCCAGCATACACACCGTATTTCACCAGTGTCTGCAGAACTCACTTTTCTGAATGTGACAAAGCAAACAACTGGTACACAGAAAAGATATTTTCCCCATCACAAGATGTAACGTAGCAATCTTTATCTTAGGACTTTTATTTCCCAATCTGTTTGAAACTTTGCAAAACATGCCATTACAATTGAAAAAAAAAAAATACCCAGAAAGCATTCAATTCAGCTCACTCTCCCTCTCCATAAACCCAGCCAGAGGGACCAGCTTTTTAATTATCCTGCAACAGAGTCAGTGCAACATCCCAACCCCTTAACAGGATCCTCAGGCTCCAAACTCATTATCAGATCACTTTTTATCTTTAGGAGTCAGTGATTTAAACTCCCTTCGGTGTTACAATCACCACAGCGATTACAGCTCCACGGTGCTGCAAACACAGAACCCAACAGACTTGGAGCCCGTCGCTACTACCGCAAATGCCACGACACACAGCCAGCGCCGGGCAGCACCACACTGGGAAGCTCAACCTGCTGGCTGGAACAATCTTTAAATAGCATTAACCGGCAGACAGCGTTTCCTCTAACTCACACAGCAGCAACGCTCAGGGGTCTGTAACGCACCCCAAAGAGAACACAGCAGGCACTTCATAAGCCACCCTATACATGGCTCTTATTTGTTAGAGGTTCGACCCTCCAATAAAGTGGGCTGAAAATGACAACAGAAAAAAAAAAGCACATATTTGGAACTATTGTTTGGAAACCAGCATTTTTTAAAATAACAATTAACAAAAAATTGGAGAACATTTAAAAAAACCCAACACCCCATTCTACTTGATCGAGCATAGTAAGCCAGAGATGCCAGCTTCAGGCTCTAACGTTATCTTCATGGCATAGGAAAGAATACTCCCATACGTTTCAGCGACAGAACTCGAAAGGTGAGTCTGAATCAGAACAAGATGAGTTTGGAAGAGAGTTTCGCACGTGTCTAGCACCCACCAGGTAAGAGTCAGGCACTGATATAATTTGGCTAGACTTTTGAAATAGCTTCTAGGAGCCCAATGCTTTTTAAACCTTGCTGGTGTACCAATGAGAGATCTGGTCTCTTGGAAATCTGTCCCTTATTAGATTCAATAATCACTCTCTTGAATTCAAGAGAGGGAAATTCAATATAAATTATTTTGAAGATTTGAAAGGTTCTTTCCCAGCATGATAATTACTGTGTTTCCATTTCTGCTAATGACATCTAAGAACTGGAAACACAAGCAGCGGTGGAGGATTAAGTAATTACAGAGTATTAGATGCATTTGAGGAGCAGGGTCACAGAAAAAGACAGAAGGAGAAGAGAGAGAGTGAGCGTGTTGTGGGCTGCTCATCAGCCTGAAAGCTATAAAATATCCCCCCTTATTCACAGCTTGCTAGCTGTAAAGGACAAAGGCCCGCAGTACAGATCAGCTATTCTTTATTGTTCCCATTCTGGAGAGCTACAGCTTTTATGGGTAAGTAAAGCTCTCGTTAACTATAGATAGATACAATCTCTAATATGCGATTAATTTTCTGTCTCATGTAGGAATTGCAAACGTATGTGATAGAAATAGAAAACTAATTTAGGATCATTTAAATATAGAAGTGTAGTTCTGTGATAAATGCAGTACTATAGGTGACCTGAAATTCTTGTGTGTCCTATTTCAAACAATACCCAACACTTACAGTCACATGAAAATTAAGGTTTAGAGAACACTAGCAGATTATGAGAATAGCAATGAAAAATGAACTTAAAGCATTGGAAAATTATGAGTCCTTATGAATTTAAGTGTTTTGAAGGGACAGTACAATGTACATCAAAGCAAAGCCGCTCACACATGCCTCTGAATACTTATTCCACTTTGTCAAGTGCTACCGAAAAGATGAACTGCATTCAAGTGGGCCGGCCTTTGAATTTGTTTCTTTATGACTCAGCTCTTAGCCTAAGTAAAGCTGGAGTGTAAGCCCTTAGCTACGATGCTTCCATGTGAAAGGAAGGACATTCATACTGGATTTAAAATACACACTTGAGATTTTAATGTCCATTATTCCCCAGATCATTCAAAGATATCAGGTAACTGGATCAAAGGGTTCAGCCTTCCACCTTCCTTCACATGGTGGTAACTTACTCCATAATTAGATCTCATGACATCAGTGGAACTAATCTTAGCATTACTCAACATGTTTAAAGGTGAAATAATCTGTCTCTAAGTGGAGTACGACAACTGAGCAGCCATTTAGAGTAATTGCTTTCCTAGTCATGTAATTACCCAAGTGAAGTTAAACATCTCAGTGGGTTTGGGACACTGATTAAAAAAGCAGGTCAAAACAGCCACAGAGATAGACACAAAACATGGTGGACTAAACCAGTATCACACAGGTGTCTTGGTATTGCTTCTGGCTAAACTAGCTCTATTCGTACAGGATCACTGCTGTAGGACTGGCTTTCTGTTGCAATTCAGGTAGAGATACCTGAACTTGGTGGACTGTTTCTTCTCCTTTTGCGACACTGCTTATGTGTACCTGTCCTATTTTCCAAATGTTCTGTTCAGAAGGCTTATTATAAGATATTTGCTGATTGGGGCTCAAAGTTTTTATTTCTAGTTTTGTCGGTGCCCTTTAGAGCATTGGTCACACAGCACTGTTTCTGCTCCCCGCGTCTGAAACTTTGGACAGGGGTATAATACCTGACAAACACTTTTAAGTACAGATTTGTTGCACTTCACTTTTGAAAATAAACATTCATTCATGTAAAAAACATGTAACAATTTGGGCAATTTTCTGATGTAAACTGTGTTATCTTCCTTACAAGGCAAAACATTAAAGCCAGCCTGGACAGTATTACAAATTCCTTGTGTGTGCGGTTCTCAGCATTCCCCAGAATCTTGCCATTGGTTTCAACAGCGTTATACCCTTAATACATCAATACCATAGGGAGATCCCACAGCTGCTGCTTTTAATTCAAGCTTCTTTTTTCTTATAGATTTTTAAAGCATTGTGTCAGATGCACTTAAACAAATTGGAGTCAAAGCTTGTTGCTTTCCAGTACCTGATGGAAATTCAGCCACTCCTGTTCTGTAGAATTAGAATGTAGACTGCACCAAAGTCAATAAAGCTATCCTGACCTGTATGGGCTGAAGGAAGACAGGATCTCAAACAGCAAAGTCTTTCAGCCTCATTTCAGCTCAATGTTGTTTGTGAAACAAAGCTCTTGCACTTGAGGAAAGACAGTTGTTGAAGGCACACACCCAGCAGCACTTCACTATTTGCATTTCCATCTTTCCTTCTTGGTTTCTAAACACTTTTTTGCATCACAAGGTCACCAGCAATCTGAAAAAGACACCTATCTCTTTGCTCTGTGGCAATCCAAATAGCTTTCAAAATCCATTCAACTAAAACCATTGTTTCCGTGCATTGGGTTCCTCCTATCAGCTTCATTAAAAAAAGCTAAATTCAGTAAATAAAAATGTAGTGCCACTTGGAAAGAGCTGATTTATCTTTTCACTATTCTAATATCAAAATTCAAAGTTTGGTGAGGTTTTTTCCTAATGAAAAACAGATTTAAAATAAAGTCTATACAGAAAAAGTACTTCATTCAGGACTCAGTCCAGCATAAGTATAGCGACAGTATAAATAGGTATATACACTGGCACGGGAACTTTGCTAGGGTCCTTCGTAGACTGGAGTATAAAATTACTGTCCTGTTTAGTCTAAAAATACTAGACTTTAAAAGCTGCTCAGCTTTACTGCAAGATCTCTAGAAACTCCTTCAAAGACACCAATTCCAGAATGAAAAACCAAATATTTGTCAATTTAAGACAAATTAGCCCATGTTACAAATTACAGAATATTTTACTTCTAAGACAGTAAGAAATACCAGAAATAAGTATTTGGAATCAACACCATTCAGCCCACTTGTTGAAGCATCTAGCACCCCCAAGACCAAAGGAAAGCGTTCTGTCATATTGGTGCCAGGAAAGTAGAACCATAGGAAGAAATCTAGTCACAAAGTACTTGGACCAAAATGCACAAGCTCACCACAGCAAAACAATCTTATGACTGGCTCACAAACAGTTCCTCACCCCTTTTATAAAATGTTTCCTTTTTTTCCTTTATCCAAATGCCCTCCCATGCACCCTGATATACGTTTTGATACTAAACCACGGATAACTTCTAATGACTGTAAGCGCTTCTTCCAGGCAAACAGATGCGAGCATCTGCAAAAACTTTCAAGCCTGACAGTTTTAGGTACTTCAGAAAAGCTTGTGTAGCATTATGTAAACATAAGTCTGTGCATGAAAACCTTATTGCAATATTCAGCCCAGGAAAAGATACCCGGGATAGCAGTTATTCATGTTATCCTGCACAGGCTGGAACGACTGCAGACATGAACCCTGCCTAAAATGCTTTAGAACTGAATGTGTGCTAACTGCTTTAGTGAATTTATTTCATCAACGCAACCAGGGTTTTCTCAAGATGTCAGTCTGTGTAAGCCTGCTCCCTTTCAGACAGTGCTGTTCGGTATATTCACCCCCTTACATTGGCAGCAGAGACCAGCTACGGCGAGGTCCCACAAGCAGGTCCTCCGCAGAACTCGGGCCACATTCTCCCACTTCAGTGCCCAGGCAACACCAACCCATTTGTGCAGCGGAGCTCAACCCTATTCCTACAGCACAGGTAACACTAGGTCAACATATTCAGGTTGAAACAAACAGAACATTACCCAAACTGAATTTTCAAAAGGGTAAGGACATCTGTGCCCATCTACACACCTTCAAAACCTTCATAGGTATCGATAAAGGGATGTACCAATAACCAGATTGTGCTGAGCAACACAGGTTTTGGAGCAGAGCTCTAAAATACAGAGCTCTCAATTACAGCAACGTGTCACTTGTTTTAAGCATCGACAGATCCTGTGAGGCCATAACTTTTAAAATGTGTGTCAGACCTCAGAATGATTCTTTATTCAGTATATCTTACACTGCATAAAAGCAGCCAAACACACACCTTCACTAACAAGGAAAAAAATATTCCTAGCACACCCATTATGCAATCAACTTTGAGGCTATCTTCCAAGGATCTTTTTCACATCTCTATGAAGTTATAAAATGGCTGAAATACATGTCAGGATTGACATTATAACACTGAGCACCACAAAAGCTTCAGACAGTGCCGTCAGAAGATATTGCCGGAATTTGCACAAGTTCCTACTACAGTCTGCTTTATTCTGGAAACCTCGGAGATTCATAAGGAACCTCACTAACTGCACCATAGACCCTGTGACACTCTTATCTTCAGCAGCAGTGCACAGACCAGAGCCACCTCTCTCAATGGCTCTTTCCAGATCGTGGGTGGAGAGATATAAGAAATTAGCAAGGAGAAGACAAGTAGAGGTGGAGGACTAGTTGCAAGCAAAAGCTCTGTCCTTACAATAATTACAGAAACACACATTTCTGGCACTGTATCAGAGAAGCAAAGGAGAAAGGAATGTTCCTTCAAGTCTGACAACATAGCTTTTTACTACAGCCTCCTAAATCTACGTGATACACCTACCTCAAACAGCATTTGTCACACACAAGTGGAACAGACAAATGCTCAGGTCTACGAGTTCCCTTACACAGACAACAATCATTAACTAAACACTAGGAGATCAGGAGTTTTAGTCTGGACAGTGGGACCTTTGTGCTGTGCCTATTTAGGTGGAGTCCAGGCACAAAATGCCAATAATAGCATTTGCCTCCTCTACTTGTCACCTCTCCAGGTAGCTCCCACACTAATGGGCTCCCTGGTAGGTCCTCCCTGCTCCATCAGCCATGCCACATGGCTGGGTTTCCCAGTGCAGCCAGCCCTATTCTCTAGACTCTCCCTGGTGATGCTCTCTTCACTGTAGAGACAGACACAATCTGGCTTCAATCCTTCCCACTGCATGCTCCAGAAATATCCATACACGAACCAAAACCCCTACAGCCAACCAGATGGCTTTGCACCAAGTCATTGTTGCAACAAGTGGAAAGCCAGGCTACCTGCACTGCCACGGCCAGGGACAGAACTTCTCTGCTTCACAACAGAGGCGGCAGACAGCTGGAGATCAGGGATGGCACATGTCCCTAGCTACCCAGCCCACCATTCTGAGGTCTGCCCCCAACACCTGTCAACATCTTATGACAATGCATGCTGGGGTCTGCACACCACCGGCTTTGCCACTGCCTGTACTCTCCAACATCCAACCACACTCCCAGCAGACTGTTCAGCAAAGAGAGCTGAGGCCTGGGCTGATGTTTTGATATCAGCACAAAGGCTTCATTTTTCACAGCGTTTTTTTTACTTGGCTGAAAAAACCCTTGTAGGATTTGTCAGCCAAAGGAAATTAGTGTTTTCTCTGCTATGGAGTCTAATTGGGTTTTCCTCCAATGACAGCTCTTCAAGCTAAAATTAGGGAGCCAGGGAAATTGGAGTGAATGCTATTTGGCTGAGACTATGGCCTACTTCCCATACACACAAAATGACCACAGGGAAGGGTTCCTTTAACTCATCTTGTGCTGCAAAACTACAGCACGTGAGCAAATACCAAGTCCATCGTATAAAAGAAAACCTACGTAAGATGTATATTAACTGTGTGATCAAAAGTACCTTTAGAGACCAACATCACTCATAACAATCGCAGAAAAGTAGATCTCCAGAGAACAAGCAAGACAGAGGGATTTCATTCATTCATTTCCGTAGATGAAGTCAGTCAATTTATCCTCAGCTGTCACAATGTGTCCGATTACTTATCCTCTCACATTGTGGTAGTCAGCACATAGCTTTGCCAGCTCTGACAACTTATGCCTATGTTTCACAATTCTTGGTGAAATTAACACCTCCTGGAACTAAACAACTATGGAAAAAGCTGAACTCTGATTTAAACCAGCAAGTTTCCTGACCTCTTGTTTACAAAGAAAAACCCAAAAATAGGACACAAATCCTTATTCATGCAGAAAGAAAGTAATTTTTAAGTGCACTACTCATTCCTTTTCAACATAGTTACATTTGTTGCTATTCCTGCAAGTCTGACTTCTAAACCTGAAGGCTGGTGTTCCCCTTACCTTGCGTAAGGAATTAGAGCATTGGGGAGCTCAGGCTCAGCATCAGCCTGTGAAGCTGGTGTATGTCAAACCAGCTATTCTGTAAGCAGTGTCATAGTTAAATTATCAGGCATGAAAAAGGCACATACGTGTACACTAGTTTACAACAAAATTTTTGATTCCTTTACACTAAAGTGAATATTATTCCTATTCTCCATCCCACAAAATAGGAGTAAGTTTAGCAGAATACAATTAAGCAGCTTTTCATGCTATGGGTTATCTCTTCAGCACATATGTTCTCCCTGACTGCACTCAGCTGGCTTTCTTCCAACTTATCTCACTGAGCTGTTTTAGGTTATCCTAGAATAATCATATTTTTCCTCTTATCTGTTTTCAGTCAGGGTTCTGCAGCAATTTTTCCTGTTGACTCCACAGGGCACAGCATCAGTCACAGGTCAGAAGGATCTGCTTTCTACCTCTAGTTTTCCCCACACTATTTCCTATATTCCCTCCTTGGTGGAATTCCATTATCCACAAATAAATTTGCCAAAAATTAAGTTTGTTCCCCCCCCAGCCCATCAATCTCCATTTCACAATCAGTTGCCAATTTTCTCACCAGTGACAATATAGCAGTTGGTGTTACCACGAGGAACATTAGTATCACCTTTTACCAGGGTGATATTCCTCTGAGCCTGAACTTGTCTACTAGCTTTCTGCAAACTTCATCTTGGTCACTTAGATGAGTCTCTTACTGTTAACAAAGAAAAAAAGCCTTTGTTCATACACTTCCAGCTTTGTACTTCAGCCACTGCACTGTCGGACTCTAAGCTTCAACCATGGGATTCCTACCCAAATAATGCAACATTTCTACATATCCTTTAACTGCTTACATTTGCCAGTTCTTCATTCATTTATGTTTTTCTCAGTTTCAAACTATGTGCAGGTTCTCAAAGCGTATGTGCTATGGATGTAAACCCCTTCCTGCATCAGCAAGCCCTCTTCTTTGTAAATCTGTCAGCCAAATAATGAAGTTGTCTTTCACCGCTCAGGGCACTCATATTGTTAGCAGAACCCTTGCTCAGAAGTTAACCACTCTGTCCACCCATCTGTTCTCTGATACCCACTCAGAATATGCCTGGAAACAAGCCTGGCATCAAACACCAAAGGAGAATTAGGCTTTCTGGACAAACTGCAGGCCAAACAGCAGATGAATGGTAGGAAACCCTGCAGAAGTAAAGGCTGAGCAGTGATGATCAACAGCTGGGAGACTGAGGAACAGTTCGAGGCCAGCTGATGCACATACTGTAGACATACCAACACCACAGTAAACTCCCTTTAATGCTTTCTGCTCCCCATCCCCTTGCAATGCTCTTCTGTCTAATGGTTGGTGTTCAGGCATTAAAAATTCAACACTCGGCACCCACCTATGGCAACCAGATGTTGACTCATTTGTGTTCTCTATCTATTTTCTTTTTCTACTTCACTGCTAGGAGGTTCCTATTATTCTTTACCTTAATTTTTTGACCAAGGTACTGAAAAAATTAATGCCACACATAACGCCACATCAAAGAAAGAGTATTTGTGGCTGTCTTAGTTGATCTATAACAATTAAGAGATTTTTAGAAATGGATTCTATAACATTTTCTTAAATCCTTTTGACTAATAGAGAACATTAACGTAAGTACTAGCCAGTGAGGCTTAAATTCCTGTTTTAATTATCCTTTCAACCTGCAACTCAGGCTAAAATGTAAAAATCTCCTTAAAAACCCACTGCATTATCGTATTCTTTGAATAGCAAAGTGTTCAAAAGGTGCATCCCACAGGATCATAAGCACTGGACAATGCTTTAAAGACTTCAGGGTGGGTCAACACAATCCAGAAAGGCTGCAAAAGCCATGGGCAAAGGCTAGTTTTTGTGGACAACACACTGAGCTTTCCTCTATTTTCTGGTTCTTGGCAAGAGGTATTTTTAAAACATGCTTAGAAAATGTAATTATTTGGCCATTAACATTGAGAATATTTACTAATAGTCTAGACCAGGAGAAAAGAATGTAGGGGAAAATATGGCCCTTTTCAGATTTTGAGTTTGGGCAGGAGGAGGTACTTCAATTACCAGATACCTGGCTCCAGCCTCCTAGGACAACCTGTACTAGCCATTCACTCCTACTCCTTCCATCCTTGTAGAGGACTGCCAAGGGACGCATGGGAAAGACACAAAGTACACGTGATCTTCAACTACAGGACTGCCCAGGCTGAATTACCTTCACGTAGTGTCGGATGCCATTCCAAACTACATCTTAGCTTTCAACCCTATGTTGCCCTACACACTGGATCCAGCCTTAAGCTCAGTTCAACTTAGTTAAACCAAGGATGTTCCAGTGAACATCCACCAAAACAACTGCAATTTAAAATGCTGTCTCAAGGTTTCCAAAATTTTTCAAAATATTTTTTTCTCCCTTTTCTAATTTTAGTAAAGCAAATGTGACCACAAAGCAGAAATCATTTTTTGTCCACAAGCATTTTCTGTCAAGTAACTTCTGTGCAGAAAAGGTTATAAAAAAAACCTCAGTAAGAAGAATCCTTAAAATTTACTTCTATCATGAATTTTTTACAGGTACAGAATAGACATGAGTAATCTAAAACACTTTATAGAGAAACAAGAGTAAAAAAAGTCAGGTGACTTGTTCATAATTATATCCCTGTCAACCTTAGAATATTGGTTTTAAATTCTCCCCAGCTTCTTTTTAATCTAATGATTTCTCTCCCACATCTCATCACCCTCGAGTGCAGTGACAAAGACACAAAACACATCTTTTAACATGGCCGTAAGTGGCTTTTCATGGAGACATAGATAATAGCTTATCTGATTTATAGGACAATTTTCTTGCCATGGGTTTTAAAAGTCTGAAGAGACGGAGGACCTTTTCCTCCAATACTTTACTTCATGCACCAAGGTAATACAGTTCTATTGGAAAGAATGTAAGTCAGCCCAGACTCAAGACAGTTGCATGCCTTTCGAGAGATGAAATGTAACAATTCACCACTGGAGAAATTAAATAAACCTTTCTTCAAAGTGAATTGCACCTTTCTCCTCCCTTTCCTGGTCAAAATGAGCCAGCCACCAAAGTCAGAAGAAGCAGCTTTTGCTTCCCTCAGTTATAGCAAAACCCCTATAAGCAGATTGCTACCACATCCATCTCAAATTTACACCTTTTTCATGTTGCATTATGAAGGAAATATCACATTCCTAGATGAGGAGACCTGGAGTCTTACTTCTACTACTAATTCTTATACACAGCATGCAGGCACATTTGTTATCATCAGGTTATGTGGGAGATGCCATAGACCAGGCATTATTTTTGTTATTTCAGGGAAAAGCATTAAAATATACTGTGAGAAAAGGGAGGCTTACAGCTATGTGATTTTGCAGACAACCACACAAATAGTTCAGGTCAACTATTTTTAATTATTATTAAGTTGCTAGACAGACTCAACAGCTATTTTCCAATATTATGACTTAAAGTTTTAGTTTTCCTCAGGACTCTTCTTATGCTCTCCAGCTACTCTTGACCTGCAGAACTCTAGCAGTTTATCAACATGGACTCTTATCCTTCAACTGTTACACAGGATTGTTGCCTGCCCTGGTGATAGAGTATATTTTCAGAAAACCAGAGCCAAGAGAAGACCAGATGATGATTTCCACAAAACAAAAACAAAACAAAAGCATTATTTTCTCTCTATATGCAAAATTACTTTGTGGAATTCATCACCAGTCTAAGTTCCGGGAAGTAAATTAAAAACTAGTTCCAAAGAAACTCTTTCCTGAATTTAAGTGCAATTAAACAAGATGAAACTCCCAGCAAAGAAAATCCCGAAGGAGTTGATTACTAAAAGTCGGGCAAGTGTACTAGGGAAGGGCTATGTACTGTATTTTACTGTTCTTTAATCATTACCAGAGACATTAGACTGAGCGAAATGGACCTCTATTGTAAACAATTACCACATCTTTATGTTCTGGAAAAACACATTAACTTGTTTTCCATCTTTAAATAATAATAATAAAAGTCCACAGAAGAATCTTCTGAAGTATGCTGAAGTTAAGTGGCAGAAGAAGTGCAGTATGTAAAATTACTGAAGGAAGAGGCAGCAGTAAAGCAGACACACAGAGCGAGGCATTCAACTGGAGTAAGTTGTTTCAAACCCCCAGACAAATTAAACTATACTGACTTCACACTGGCTCAGGATCCAAACAGTAATAAATGATACCAAATGTAGCATTGGGTATTGTAGATAGGGTCTATTTTTCCTCTAGAAAAAAACACAGAAAATAGTTCCTACACATGTGAAAGGCTATACAGTGTGGGAACAAAAAAATCAGATGAGGCATTGTCTTGGGGGGGTGGGGGTGGGGGGTGGAACAGGACAGGACACAACACCACACAGGGGACAGGACATGACATAATCAGTCACTGAAAAAAAAAAAATAGAGATGTGTGGGATTCCTTCTTTCTCACTCCCCAAGGACTTTATATGTCAAAACTAGCGCTGGGAACTGACACAGCAGTGGTGCCAGGGATCCAAACAGCTCACATCTCCTCGCTCTTTCCCCATTGGAGAGGCCAGATGAAACCTCCGTGGTGGAGAGTGTTTTCTGCATTATTGTTTCTGCTCTCATTAGGATGATCAAAACCCAACTCCCACAGCAGGTCTTTTTCCTATGTCTCTACTCAGTAGCGTACGCACAGATTTATGTGTGAATTAATAATCTAGCCCTTCAGCTCAGGCAAAAAGCCTTTTGTACTTCAATCTCCAGAATGCTAAACTCAGACCCTGCAGGTAACCAGTGAGGAAGTAAAATTGGAGCTTTCCAGACCAGAACTTGGAGTCCATTTCTCCTCCCTCTACAGTAACTTACTAAAGCTGACCAACAATGTTCTGAAAAAAATGCTGATTCAGGGGAACGAAAAATATTCCCTGAGAACATGCTTATTCTGCTAAAACCCTTCTCAGAAGCCAGGCGAGCAGGCACTCCCTGCTGCCCAACCAGCTGGCTAGCCTGGCTGGCTTCTTTCCAGCTTGCCTACCAGCCAGCCGGGCAGCAGGCCAGCGCACCAGGCAGCCCCCGGCTGTGGAAGAAGCACATGTGCAAAAACAGCCTGAAACAAATCGTTTTGTTTTGCCTGAAGTTCCAGCATGTCCACATTCTGTTCCAGCATGGGATGAAACAAAATGTCAACAACCCACAATTTTCCACAAAACAGAAATACCCTTTTCTGGCCAATTTTAGTCACAATCTGTATGTGTGTGTTATTGTGGCCTCTCCACAAAAATAACTGTCTTAACAGTGTCTGCTTCACTTCCATTTCAGAAGTGTGGACTGAAAGACAAGTATCGAGAAATCAGGCTTATGTTGCTTAAAATAATCAAGTTTGTATAAATAACATACCACATGATGTAATTCTGAGTATGTGAGAAAAGGGTTCAGTATTTTAAGACTGTTACAGTTAAATGCTGCCTTCTGCAAGACTTCTATAAAAACAGCTCTTTAGTCAGCTACTTGGTCGATTCTGCTGCTTGTAGTATCAATTCCACAACACTACAGATTGTAACCAGGATGTTTTACAAGGACTTTGTTGCCATGCATATGGTGTTCTGCTGATCTATTCCCTAGAGAAATAACAAAGTGAACAAACTGCCTGGATTTCTACTTTCCACCATACCAACCTCGTAAGTGACCGGTAATAGAGACTGTTCCCTGCTATTCGTTAAAAAACCTCCTCCAACTTCAGAGAGCTGGTTGCCTTTTCATCTTTCCATATAACACACCTGTATTAGAAATACGGTTGCAAATAACACTATTATCCCCTAATTAGAGGATTTGGGGATAAGGATGAAGTCTGAGTTCAGTACATAATTCATTTTCACAGGCTCCTAATTTATTTCACTTTGTTCTATCAACAGTTATAGCCTTCAGCCCACTCCCACTGGACCGAGTTTAAGATCAAAGTTGATTCAACTGTCATGTTACTCATATAATTTTTTTTTAATAAGAAAATTGTATTCTACATTTACTCATTCATACAAATTTATTTATTTGGCCAATTGTGGCAGGAGAACAGGGCAGAAATGGCAACCAGTGATTAATGTTAATTTTTTTATAACAGGCCAAAGGAAACAATTTTTGTTGTAAATCTATTCTAGAAGTTTTCACCCTGGTTTTCATTAATTAAAAATACAACAAAGTCATCTGTTTTTCCTAAAAACAGAAACCTCCTATCAATTTTATGTTGCCCTTAGCACATGATTTTGAAGAGGCCATGGAAAGACAAACACACAGGTACTTTCAAATACAAAGCCTTTCCTAGAAACATCAATACATACAGCCTCAGTTTCTTACTTAGAATAAAAAAAATTGAAATTTCCCCAAATATGTATATTTTTATATAGATATATATATAAATATATATATATGGCAAATCCAACTATTTTTCTAAAGATGGCATCATTTAGATCACAGGAAAAAAAAAAAAATCTGTTCTTAAACAACTGCTTTGAATTTTTTAAGCAACAGGATTTTTCTTTTAAAATGACAGTAACAGCCTTTACTTATGTTCTACTTCCCCTCCCTTTACTTCATCCTCTCTTCAAAACAGCTCAAGACACTTCCGATTCCTCCAAAGTAAATTCCTATATGCACTAAATTCATGCATTCTCATTTTAAAAAAAGTCACATTGACTAATGGACATATTAAGGAAAGAGAAAATAGTGAATCCATCAAACAATAAAAATAAATTATGAATTACCAATCATTGGCTGAATAATTTTTAGACCAAGACCCATGACATCTTTTTTCAATGAAATAGTTTGTGAAATAGAAATGCCATTTTACTACAGTTTTGGCAACAGTTTACATAATATTCTACTCTAAGTTAACTGCTTCAACCATCTGTTTTCCAGCATTGTTTCTTACATTCATTTCAACCACTTTAGGTCTTTTTTTTTTTTCCAGGAAGTAGACAGAAGAGCCTTCAGACTGAAAAGGTAGAAGATTGCTTTAGAGGAAGTCAATAAAATGGTAGCCAGTTGTCCAAACTGGATGTTATTCCCCAGAGTTTATAAAGAGTTAAAAAATGAATATCAAATCATGAGCTGTAAAATGCAGAATGCCATTTAAATCAACTACAGGATTAATAGGGTGGAAAGCAGTAAGACTGGCATTAGTTTACAAAAACAGTTGCAAGGAATGCAGGAAATTGCAGTACAGAAATCTGATCTCTGCACAGGTAAATTGTAGGATTATAGTAAAGCACAGAATTACTAAGTACAGATATGATAAAAAAAGGAGAGTCTACATGACTTCTTGGAGGCAAGTAATGCTCAACCTCTCCCTCTTTAAACATTTTTAAGGGGCTGGCAAGAAGGTGAATAAAGGACATACTGTTAACAATGCATTTCGATTTCTACAAGCCTTTCAATAAGGTGTATCATCTAAGCTATCTTGGGATATGAGAGAAGGTTATCTGATGAAGCTGAAGGGCAGAATAAAGACTGCTTTCACAACAGAGAGCCATAATTATTAGAGGTTACCTTTGCTGGAACATGTGTCATACAGTATGTTCATAAAAAATGTAGAAATGGCAGAATAGTTTCATAAGAGTTTTTGCATTATTTGGAGTACTCGAAATTAAACTCAACTGTAGAGAGGTGCAGAAAAACCTTAGCACCATGTACAACTTGGGATAAAGAGGTACATCAAGTTGAGTGTTAATGCAGAACAACATACATGGGGGAAAGATGGCCTAACTAGGAGTATGGTAGGGTCTAAATTAACTCCTTCCGCCCAGAAAAGATCGAGTCATCTTGAAGAGCTGCACAAAGCACATTCTCAGATAGACAAAGGACTAAAAGAGTAGAACACAAAACATGACAATCTCTGTCTCAATTCCAGTCCATCTGTAACTTGAAAACACTTTCAAATTCTAGCTCCTCATCTAAAAAAGGGAATAAAAGTGAACTGGAAGAAGATTGAGGCAAGTTATAAAAGCTTCTGTAGAGGAATATTAGATGAATTGGCAGAAGAATTACAGAGGAGGGATGTAATGAAAAAATCCATCTAATCATGACAAGCATGGGAAAGACAAATAGTGACGGATCGTTTCTTTCTCTTACTACAGAAACGCAAAGGCCAATAGCTTTGAGCTTTTTGATAAATATTTTAAAACAAAGGGAAGTATCTTCCTCTTACAACAGTGATACTGTTGATTTTAATGTCACAGTGTGCTGTGGAGATAAAAAGTATGAATTATTTAAAATAGGTAATTAAACAAATTCATGGAATAAAAGTCCATCAAAATGTATTTAATATGTAGATGTAAATACTAGGTATGTTTCTAAAGTCCAATGTTGCCAGAAACCATGGGAGAAGTATGTCATGATATCCATTCATTCCTGTATTATTTCAGTGCCTGCTGCTGGCCCCTATCAGAGTAGGTATACAGCTAGCTTAAACCTAAGTATTATGTTTGTGATAAAGAGGTATTTAGAAACTACAGGCTTGATTTGGATTCTCTAATGATTCCTCTCTCCTCCCTACCTCAAACTCTGCCACAGTTATATGATAATTTCTTTTTCCAGATAGAATTTATCCCTGCATATTTATGCCCGCACAAGAGCTATGTGCTGTCTGAGAACTGGCCCAAACCTTTTCCCCCATGCTCTTCGGTTAAATTAGTTATTTAAAGAGCACATTTAGATCTGGACCCTTCAGGAGATGATCCTAAGGTCAGCCATTGTCACTGAAAAGAAATACCAGAAAGAACTCGACATATTTTCCATACTGGCTCACCAGAGTTGTCAATCCCATTCTGTTTAGAAACCCTGAGTCAACACCTGGAATACCTTGGGCACTGTGGAGATGACGCAGAAGCTGAAGATCAGATGCTTGAAAGTCTGAATGGGATTCTCCTGGCTCTTACTGAAGATAGCTAAGTATCACTCCAGATCACAATTTAACCATTTGCACAATCCGAAGGCATTCACTGGAGGTTTTCTCCACTTCTTTTGTAATACCGATTATACATGATAATCCGTATTACAAGAAATGATTGCTGCTGGAACCATAGCTAACCTCAGCTGGTTCTGTTTTCCTTTCTCTTTGTATACTCTCAAATCTACCTCTAACCAGATAAAGCTACTAGTTACTAACACACCTGAAGCTGCAGTGAAATTCCAAATTTAATATTCTATTTACTACAAACTCCTAGGATTAAATTGGGGTGAACCTATCAAGTCAGGAATTTAAAAAGTAGTTCCTAGTTTCCTTATAAGAAATTCTTTAAGGTCTCTGCACATTTTCCTGAAATTACATGAACTGCATTTGTTCGAATCTCCCAGTAGATATCAATTTATTATGTTAAGGACGATTAGCCATATTTTTGATGAAAAAAGGCTCAGGCAATTGATTGTCTAATAAGGGAATTGCTAGTCTAATAAATGATGTTGTGCCTGCCTACATAATTAATTGCCAGGCCGTACCTCAGGAATAGAATCTTAATCCCTAACTTCCCATGCCTTATGCAAGCATCCTTTTATAGTCAGAGAAGATGAAACTGCTTCCCTCTTTGCTTTGCCACCTGTGCTTCAATTCAGCATGAAGCAGAATAATCAGCTGGAACTGCACTTGCTGCAATTCAAGCAATGACTGTTCCCATATATTTAGACTGACACAGCCTTTGAGGGCCTTGTTAAATCAGAACCTTGGATCCCATAGCTATGCACTCAGAACTCTAGGAAACAAAGCAACATGTAAATAAAACAGTTGCAGACCTACTGCAGGTATTAACACTCTTATCATTACAGAGCAGAGCTCCTTCAGCCTACTCCGAGAGAGTGGCATCTTTCTAACTCTGGCAAACATCCTGAAGGGCAATCCACCATGTGCAGTGAAAGCAGCCCAGGTGCTTTCAGAGATAGTCAAGAATGGTATGTTGTACTAAAGTGTTACTATGAGGCATTTAACAGCACATTAGCTGTATGTTTCTACTCTTGAGTTTTGTTTCATGGCTACCAGCTGTTGTTGGGCTTGCAATTGTTTTATTTCAACATGGCAGAAACCCACAAATCCCTCTCCTCTACCCACACAGAGGAAATGAAGAAACCATGTATTGAAGCAGATTTGGTTTTAACTTTGATACCTTTTCTGGAGAGCACAGACCAAGAAATGTTGCTCCACGCTGGGAGGGCTATCGGCCGTATTTGTTATGATAATCGTAAGTATCAACTTTAGAAGATCCTATTTTCCCTAGCGGCAAGGCATTATTTTGTAAAGCACTGCAACCTGTAATTCATAATGTATTTTATGAAACCTGAGTACACAATGCACTTGAACCTCCAGTTAGACATACAATTCGCACAGCTCGCAGACACCAGGCTGAACATATCCCAGACACCTTCTAAAGCCTGGGTTTCCCCCCTATACTTCTGACTTCAGGGTGACACAGCTTTGTCAGAACTGCTCTGCAACTACAAGAGTAGCAGAGCCACATACATATCTTAAGCACTTCTGCAGAACTGCCTTGGGCCCAAGTCCCGAATGACTTTACCTTCTTCCAAAGCTATTAACAGTGTCTATAAAGCAAAGCACTTGTTTAAAAAACACCACCTTACATATTTTTACAGTGGCTTAATTCCTCAACTCAAAGTAGAACCAGGAGGTTCAGCAACACTGTCCTGAACGTGCAGTTCCTAAATACGCATTAGCCTGAACCCACAGCAGGAAAGCTGAACAAATTCCAAGTGTGACAAAGAACCAGGCTAACTTGCTGCAAAGCATCTCAGTTTGACCCTTTTTACTGATTTAATTGGTACCTATATAATCACCTTTAACTTCTACGCTATTACCAGGTGATCTTCAGGAAGAGCTGGTGAAGGTAGGAGTAATCACATCACTAGTCCGAATATTAACCGATTATGCAGAGAATGAACCACTTGTTCACGTTGACCTGCTGGCCTTATGCAATCTTGCAGACCTTGGTAAGTACATGTTTTCATATCTTGTAGCAAAACATCATCTTCACACTGTCACAGTCTTTCCATGTATGTGCAGAACACCCCACAGGTTTGTGGGGTCTTTGTGTTTTGTTTCTGGGGGTTTTGTGGGAGTTTGGTTTTATTGGGTTATTTGGAGGAGTTGGGGTTTTTTGGCTATGGGGTTTTTTGTTTGCTTTGGGTTTTGATTTTTAAACACTACTGATAAGTAATCAGGGACTGGCCCCAGTAGCTGTATTGGAGATACTCCAGAAGTAATTACTCCTCAGGTTGCCCAGAGAAGTGTCCAAGGCCAGGCTGGATGAGGCTCTGAGCAACCTGGTCTAGTGGAAGGTGTCCCTGCCCATGGCAGGGGGGTTGGAACTAGATGAGCTTTAAGGTCCCTTCCAACCCAAACCATTCTATGATTCCTGGATTACCAGCAATTGCTGGTATTATACTGAAACAATTAAGGTTTAATAGACAGCTTTTGACCAAGAAAAAAAAGATATAGAAGGCATAACTTCATATAGCAGATTGACAGTTTCAACCACTTCAGACAGGGTACATTATATACTCATTTGTAAAGAACGTATTCCTATTAATTTTATGTACCTTAGTGAAACAGCTTCCCTTTTCATTTACACAATTTTCAAACCAAAGGCATCTCCACTGATTTAAAATACATCTGCTCTACTTCACACAAGTTGCAAGTAGTGATGGAAGGAAAAGACCAGGTAGAAAAATATTACTACACTTCGTATATGGTCCAACTACAATTTCATCTACTGCTTCCTGCATTTGGGGGGAGAGGCAGGGAAAGGGGTATGGTATCACACTATCACATCATCCTTACTGAGGTCTGTCCTTTCTAGATCTCTTACGTTACTTAATACCATATTCCTTTCAAACGTCTTCTACGTCAGACAGCAGCAAGCTTAAAAAAAAAAATTGATCTTTGTTAACATACATCTGGTATATGTTTAGGATCCCAGCAAGACTAGAACCATCTAATCAAGGCAGGAAACAAACTGGCATGTGTCAATTTGACACATTAAAAAATCATACCACAGATGCATTTATAAGAGTCAATGGAATTAAGCCAGTATTAATTTGGCAGCTATTATAAGGTCAGAGCTACAGGAATTACACAAAAACAGTGTTAAAGAAAGTGTGTGGGGAAGGGATGGAGTAGAGTTTTGCTGTCTCAGTGCTGTCAGAGGAACAGAAGCATCTCTAACAGAAAAAGCACTCAAAAACAAAGGAGTGTCTAATTGCCTCAGATTATAGAGATATATGCTTTTAACAATTAATTAGATAAAGAAACATTCAAAAACCCAACTTTACCATATACACAGATACAGCCAGGGAAGCTCTAAGCAAGACAAAGGTTGCTGAACAGCTGGTGAGACAACTGAAAAGAGCAGAAAACCATGAGAGGCTGGAAATTGTCTTTGAGGTCCTGCACGCACTTGCCCAAAACGGTAAGGCTCCTTTCAGCTTGGGGGAATGAGGGGAGACAGGGTGCCGGTACTTAGCTTAAGCTCTGGGTTCTGAGTTTGCCACAGAATCCTCTTAATGGAGCCAGCAATCCCTTCAGTGGAAATAAGCCTCAAGAGCATACGAACACCTGCCCCAAGCGAGACTTGGAAGCTTAACAGGGATCCATAAGATAGTAGACTCAAACTCATACTCTGCATGGTGTGTAACAAGAAAGCAGACTAGACGGACTTTTCATTCAAAAATGACAACAAAGTATCAGACGTCTAAGTGGTGGTGTAACAAGCACCAATAAGAATCCCCTAAAACAACTAGATACATGATATAGAATTTAAAGAAATGAAAACTCATGACTGGCAATAAAAGAAATGCCAAAGATCAATGCAGAAGATATGCTCACTCTGCCTTGGTGTCACCAGGATGCCTGCCACAAACGAAACCCAAACAGTGACTGCACCTGAAAAAAAGACTAGCTGAAGTTCAAGGATTTAGCTTCCTAGTTTGAAACACTCCAACAAAGACCCAAAAAGCTTTCAGTGTGCTTTTACTGTGATCTCTACAGATGCTCTGAAAGTGCAGTTGGTGGAGGCAGGCGTGCAAGAGGTGCTGTCCGAGATCCTGCTGAGGCTCCAGGGCAGTTCACAAGCTGAAGACACATGCATTGTGAAGGCTGCATCAGATCTCATTGTCTCTCTACTTCTTGGAGGTAAAAAAGGGAATACTAACCGTCCAAATACATGAAAAAACAACATCAAAAAGTTCCCTTAGCCGAGAGTTAGCATCCACCCTGTTGCTTTCACTTCCCTAACAGGGACATATCTGCAACCTGGTTTGTAACCTTTACAGGAATTCTTCTCAGACATCATACGTTTTCACTTTTTAGAGGAGCATAGTGCCCACATTGCCATGCTTCCCTTCAAGCATATGTGTCACCTCAAGGCATCTAATACCACTGTGACTGCTCCTACGCAAGCACAAGAACTTCAGGCAATTGTAGCTGTACCTGTGGTTGCCAGTTCACACCCTGCTTCTAACACTTTCCTTTCAAAGCTGCCCTAAGAGCCAGTTTTAATTTTAAAGCTAATCATCAGATTAAGTTCACATGGTATTGAATTAATCATGTTTCCTCATTCACTATCCAAATCTGTGTACATACTTTGAACATTTGGATTAACAAATGAAAGGTAAGAACTTTCTTGTAATGCAGGTTCTGCATCTATCTATTTGGAACAGACTACACACGTCGTTGACCCAGATTTTCACTAAGTCTTTAAGCTGATTTCAGGAACAACATAAAAAGGCTAAAGACCTAACAGCAACTTAGTTTAGATGGCCCCACTATGTTGTATTTTGGGCAACACAGAATAAAGACTCAAACATCAAGAACTGGACACTTACACTGCATCCCACCACCCCCAATCCCAACGCAACCAACAATTTAAAGGTTTTAAATTATTAACTGTAACAACAATCTATAACACATCACTGATTGGAATCTCCCCAGAGACCGACAGAATACTTTACTTCAGGGCTAATTATAAACAGACATAAGATGTTCTTTTTATCATGCCACTGTTAAGTACGTGCAGAAGTTTTCTGCTAAGGGATGTGCCATCATCTCCCAGAATGTTGGTACTTGCATCACATCCAGCTACAGAGACAGGAGCAATGGCATTTACTAATTTTACAATAAATGGCAAGGTTGGCTGTTCTCTACCCTTCAAAGTTGGAAAGCCACTGTTTGAGACTGGAGAGAAAAGCAATACTAATACATTTCTTTGTTCCCTGGCTCTGAAACAGTAACATTTTTGCTTTTCTGCAGACTTGCATACCTTTAAGTTACAGACAGTAATGACACTAAAGTAGTTTGAGGGACACAACTGTGAAAAATGGTGTGGTCAGGTATGCAAGCTTTCACTTACCCCCCCCAAGTCACACATTAGTAGAGGGGAGACTCTGGAACTGTTTCCTGGGAAATACATTTGCTAAGAATTTATTAAAAACAAAAACCTACATAGTTATTGATGCTTTAGGTTTTAAGTCACTTTTAGGAAGGGAAGGTTACCCAGACAACACTGGGGCTGAGAACGGGTGTGTGTATGGAAATAAATCTCAAAATAAGCCATTTTATCTTGCACACTTCCCTATGATAGAAAGCAATGAGCCTTAATACCATGCAGAGAGAAAAACAGAGACACTCTTACAGAATCCTGGAAGGCATGCTGTGTAAAATCAGCTAGCAGAAGACACCTCACCATGTTTTCTGTGCTTTCTCACTGACAGCTACTGTACTGGGTTCAAAGTCAATTTAAAAAAAGGAGCTTTTTCAACACTGCTCAGCTTTCTGCGTTAATACATGCTTAATTATCATAAATGATTCCCACACACCTGTCTGAATGTTTAGCTAGTCAGCGTCTCATCTGGGTTTGGTGGGGTTTTTTTTAAACAAGTTATCACACACATACACCTCTACACCTCCTCCCCCATCCCTTCTAGACTCACTTTCTTCCTTGTCTTATACCTTGCTCTGAATCAGCCATTGTGCATCACGTCTCTACAAAGGCCACAGAAATGCCCTCGATGCCTTTAAACTGGCTATCTTCAATTTATTCCGCTGAATGGCTTGCTTTGTCACTCACTCTTCTCCTTCCATCTCCCCCACAACCCCATTAGATGTTTCATGTGGAAAAAGTGAATAATCCCTTTCAGACTCCAGTATATGCCACTGATGTATGCACAGCCTTTAATCTAAGGGGAAAAAATCCCCAACGGAAATCTGATCTCAGCATCAAATGACTTCTGAGGCAGTGAAAACATGACAGACAGCTTTTGCAGCTATGAAAGTAGCTGTTCCTATCAGACTAAGTATGAGCCATTAAATTGAAGGTTCTGCTGCTATCCAAGCAAAAATCCATAGAAAAAAGAGCCAATTTGGAGCTCTATGACAATCAAAGCAAGGCAACTAATGGCTTCTGCCTATTCACACTTTACTACAAGAAGGGGAAAAAAAAATTGCTCTGCCATTCTTCGGTTTGAAAGGTGGGGGGAGGAGAGGAATTAGGTTCAATTAAGGTTAGTCTGTATGACGATGAAAGTCATTTTGCCTGTAGAATTTTGTCAGACCAGAAGATACGGTCTGTTCCTAGAGAATCAGGCAGTTTTCTTCATATACTCTAATCTCCAAAGATTAGGGCCAGGCAAAAGAACATATGAAATACAAAAAGCAAAAACATCAGCTTTAGAGAATGTATGCATAAATTCCTGTCAAAACATTTTTGCGTGAGTAGAACTGAAACTATTTCTCAGACTGACAGTTATCTTATGAAAATATCCACTTACATTTTATAAGCATTTGACAAGTTCCTATTTAACCTAATACAGGGGAATAATATTCTACCAACTGAAATGCTAAGAGATTAAAGGAATAGTAGGCATTGGTTCAAAAGACAACAGGGAGGAGTTTCTGCTACTTTGGGGTGGAAATATCCAAACCAGCAAAGGTGTTAAAATTACTAGACATTTATAAGTGGTAAAACTAGAAATCTGTACATCTTAGCCATACAGTTAGTCCCATGAGAAGCACCTACAGCTACTTTTGGCTAGATTCTGTAATGGTAGGAAGTCTGTACAGTTCCACAGATAATGGTTTACCTGGGTGATGATGGGGTTTTCCTACAGAGCATTCAGACTGTTTTACCACATTTTATCAAACAGCATCCACACTGTAACAGCACAGCAACAAGGAAGTGTTGCCTAGTGTCAGGAATATGCTTCTCTTAAGGTATAATAAACTGCATAAAATAAAAACCAGAAAAATATTTGCCAAATGGCATCTTCAAAACACTGTCAGGAAGGGTACAGAACATGATACACAGCGTTGCCTTTTGCTTCTTTAGGAGAACACTTTCATTTCCTACCACGGTGAGCTAAGTAGCATCTGGTAACAAAAGGGCTTCCACTTCTGCAGAGCAAGTTCTCAAAGCGAGAGGGAGACCCATAGACACTGACAAAACACTGCAGAGTATGTACTGGGCAAAATGGTAGTCATTTGCAATGTATAAACTGCTTTTTAACCAGTGTTAAACGGATCATAACGCTCCACACCAACTCATATTTTCCTAGTTTCATATGAGCACAACACAACTAGACTTCTCAGAAAACAGGTTGCACAAAACAGGTAAGAATAACCTAGGTCTGATTCTCCCGATGATTAGTTGATGACAAATTATTAAACTAAACACAAGGAGTAACAACAACACACGACTAGTAATCAGACACTACTGCTGGGTAAGGTCCCTGGTCTCGTAACAGTCTCGAGTATTAAAGCTATCCCATGGAGAAATTGAAAGTACTACCAGTATTCCACCACATATATAATAGAAAATAAAGCAGGATTGAGGAAGAAATTGACTGGAGAACATAAGTTTTTGAATTTGACAGTGACTGTCCCTAGAAAGCTCTCTCTAGCTCAACTTTACTACAGGGTGTCTCAGCATCAGTTCACTGGTGGCTGATGCCCACTTACCTCTAGAGCTGAAGGTTGTAAAAAACCATGCAAAAGCTACAGTCCCAATCTCGTCAAGACATGAAAACAATCAAGGCAGACTACCTGCATTCTCCCTTTGTGTGACTAATTTATATCACTGTTTTCTCTCTCACCTCCTTGGCTTTGCCTCTTTTTTCAGATGGCAACTGCGAACGAATGGTACAGCTGGGAGTCATACAGCAGCTTCTGGATCTTCTGGAGAAACACGTAGAGAGTGGGGACATCTCTGTCCAACATGCTGCACTCAGTGCACTTCGAAACCTTGCCATACCAGGTACAGTTTGAAGACAATTGCCTTAATTCCCTGTAAAGATGAATTCTTTAATGGAGATCTGTGCAGCTCTGTCCAAGTCACCAGTTCTACTCCCTTGTATCTGGAGGGGCAATTGACCTGTTTTCCTCCCCGCAGAGACATATATATTTGAACAATTCATCAGGACTTCTCATCTACATAAAGGGTCTCTATATAATAA
Source organism: Rhynochetos jubatus (assembly GCA_027574665.1). Lineage (NCBI taxonomy): Eukaryota > Metazoa > Chordata > Aves > Eurypygiformes > Rhynochetidae > Rhynochetos > Rhynochetos jubatus. The sequence goes on from CM050655.1 coordinate 12,875,671, forward strand.
AGTGTGATGTACTTGCCAGCTGCTGAAGTGGTTTCATATGAGCAGCATACAGCAGTTCAACACAAAAATGCAGAACAGGGTTTATAGCTTAAAGCATCAAGTACGGGGTGGACCTATGACATCACGGCTGGTAGGGATTTCATAAATCTGTTCCTCTTCTACAAAGCCAATATTCATTGCAAATTTGGCCTTTGTAACACACAAACTACAGTATTTAAAAGACATGTAAGAGATGGGGACAGACTTTTTAGTAGGGCCTGTTGTGATAGGACAAAGGGGTACTGGTTTTAAGCTAAAAGAGTGTAGATTTGGATTAGATATAAGGAAGAAGTGTTTTACAATGATATATTAGGTTTGTGTGGCAGGAGGGTTTGGCAGTCGGGGGTGGCTCCTGTGAGAAGCTGCTAGAAGCTTCCCCCGCTCCAAGTCAGACCTGTTGCTGGCTGTGGTTGAGCCCGTCAGCGACAGTGGCAGTATTTGTGTGATAATGACAGATGAGGGTGGTGTAACACTGGCACAGGTTACCCAAAGAGATGGCAGATGCTCCAGCCCTGGAGGTATTCAAGGTCAGGTTGGATGGGGCTCTGAGCAACCTGATCTAGTTGAAGATCACTGATCATTGCAGCTTGGACCAGATGAGCTTTAAAGGTCCCCTCCAGCCCAAACCATTCTATGATTCTACTCTTGTGATCTTTCGTTAATACTCATCAGAAAATGGTCCTGCTTCTCATCTCAAATTTACTGCTTCCATGCCAAAGTGTAATTCAGGCCAGAAGTGTTTTGCTACAGCCTTAACAGTACAGCCACCTGCAGTGTGGTCCTTACACTGCTACACAGTACCTTCAGAGAAGAACATGACACCAGCACTATTTTGTGAAAATAATAGAACTTGAAATTGTCTGCCAAATTTATTATGTAACGCTAGCCAGCATACTTTGTTTAAATTTTATACATAGTCATTGCTTTGAACAAGTTGGAGCCTCAGAATATACGAGCTGCAACTTCACCTCCACAACTTCTTTTTAAAGCCTAATACACCCTCATTTCTTCTTGCAGATAGCTCTCTTCAGAGCTTCACCTATTTCTTTCAACGTATTTTTGATATGCTCTCAAGTAATTTATTTAGTTTGGCTTATAGTATTATCACACTCTTTGGATCATAATAGTCAGCCATGTCTGGCTGTTCAGTATTTTAATAAACATATTCCACACCATAAGCCCCTCACTGTTCCTATGTTTATTTTCTTTTCTGTGAAGAGGTTTTTACCACCATTCACATCAGCAGACAGGGGCCCATGCAGACTGCTTTTATGATGCTAATAGAGTACAAAGTGTTTCAAACAGGCATACCAGCTACCTTACATCAGTTACAACCTAACACCGAACTATTAGAAGATTAACATAAAATCATGAAAAATCAGAGCCATCCAGCCAAAATTAGAAATTTAGTAAGCATAATGCAACTATCTATATTAGAATGAAAAGATGAATTTATTTTCTATAAGCCTAAGGATATTCCATGCTTAGTTCTCAGTGACTTGACTCCTACAACATGTACAAGCAGTACAAGCAGCAGTGATACCAATTAATCTCATCTGAAAGATAGCAATTTTGATCTAGTTTCCCTTGACAACAAGCAGAGATGATCACATTCTAATCCACAACAGAACCCGTTTCTCAACAAATATCAAGGCCCACTTTTCACAATGCCAAGCCCAGGCGTTCCTTGGGAGTTCCTTAACAAAGCAATCAACACAGCTGATCTTGTAAAGATTAAAGGATCTAAAATTCCCAAAAACGTTGCAGTTGCAACCTACAACTTCACCCCTATATCACTGTCTTCTGCATGCAGTACCAGTAGATCTTAATGTTCTTTGCAGCTGTACTTTACAAGGCTCAACTCTAAGTTATAGAACACCAGTGTGTCAATACAGTCTATTTTAGTTATCTGCTCTGTTCAAGACTATTACAGACCATCTGAGATCTTTCCAAGTGTGTGAGCAATGCACAGCACTTAAAATGCTATTCCTGCACTGTGCTTTTCCTCATGAATTTGTAAAAATATCAGAATATGGAAACTGTAAGACATTCCTTCACAATAATAAATTACTTCAACATACACAAATTATCGCTCAACAGTATGGTCTGCTACCTGGGAAAGAAAAAAATAGACTGAACACAAATCCAAATAATTTATAAAATAACGATTAATTAAATATGGGCCAACACTTGCAAATGGGCACAGGGAAAGGCTCCAATTCAAGCAGTGATCATAAAAGAAAACAGGTGCTTATAAAAACAAATTGAAAACAGTCATTATGCTGTAGTGAATGGAATCAGTCTGTGCCACGGAAAACCAAGGACATTGAGAGCAAGTTTCTTAACAGCGTCTGCTTCTCAACCTGCCCAATAGAAGGGGGAAGGGATAGAACAGTTCTCTCTAGTTTCACCATCCTGTCATCCCCCTGCCCCTCAAAAAAAGGCATGCAGAGGATGGGAAGAAAATCGCTGTGGATGAAACAGCTGCTGGTAGCACAGTCAGGCAGCATTAGGACTTTTTCCAGACAAGCTCCTGATTATTACCAGGGATTACTGCACTAATGACTGGAACAAAGACGAGAATTAGGAGAGAAAAGCACAGCAACAAAGACAGGAACAACAAGGGATCAGTGAGCACAAATACAAAGAGAAAATTCATTCTCAAGAAATATGGCTATGTAAATCACTTCTGCACCCAGTTCGGTTATGATGTGCAAGCAGAAGAAAGGCTTGCTCATGTGAGTGGGCTAATGGATTGATAATCTATTACAACTAGCAAAAAGAGAAACAGAATACTGTGTTTCTATTTTTATGATAAGGGTTGAGATCAAAAGTAACCAAAACATTTTAACAGCAATTTCTAGGAAGTCTTCAAGTCAAAAGTGAAGCTTTAACAGTCAGGTAGTCGTCCTCACTTCATTTCTGAGCACTCTAGCAAGTTGGACTTTCTGCTAAGAGCATAACCGAGCATAAAATTCAGAAGAACAGTTACATCATATCTGTATTTTCAGATGCTTGTGTAGTTACTCAGCATCATACAAAACAAACCCTCTTTTTTTATCTGTTTTCTAGTTGTCAACAAGGTCCAAATACTGGAGGAAGGTGTGGCAGAGAGGATCCAGACACTTCTAAGGTCAGAGATGCCTCCTGTGCAGTTTAAACTTCTTGGAACACTACGGATGTTAGCAGATGGTCAAGGTAAGGAACTGCTAATGCTTACTGATGTCAACTATACACCCCCCTACTCCCCCCTCCCTGCAAGGCAACAGATGTGCAAGGAGACTACAGGCCAAGTGTCCTGCTAACCTAATTCCACTCCATCTGGAGGGGTTCCAACAGAGATGATTGGCAGAGGCTGTGAGCCTTCCTACTGCCCCAGTCAGCCTCAGAGGCAGAGGAGAAGCAAACCAAACAGAAGAGGCTCCAGTAGCCAGTGACAAAGAGCAAAGGCTTAATAGGAAGATGTTTTCCACCACAGATACACTGGCAAAGCACACGAATAATGCAAAAGAGTCAGGCTAAGGATTTACAGTGCCAAATCACAAGAAAGCAAAGCAATAGAATGGGAAAAGATCAAAGGGAGCTGGGATGGAGAGAGGCAGGAGAAACAAGTTTCCACCAGTCACAAAGTCTCTCTATATGCATCTTGCCAGGTTTATCTTGCTGATGTGGTTCAAATGTTGAGTTTACTTTGCATGTTGAAATACGGGATTAATTGCACTTCATTCAGTTTTACAGCAGTGGGTAAGCAAAGGCAACAACACTTGCTCTGAGCATTCAGTTGCATTCTGAGAAACACATACAATGTCAGAATTACATTAAGACCTACTACAATATCTTAATTTATCCTTAGACTCCTCCACCTTCTTATCAGAGTGTTACACAAGAACAAGTGTTGAGATTTGTTCTTTTAAAGTGTGTTGTACTTCTCTCATACCACCAGAGCAGCTGCTCGAGAACACTAATCAGTATAGATCGCCTTGATGTGCAGGAACAAAAATAAATAGCTCAAAAACAGAATCAGAAAAGTTACGACCATTTTGCCACGGAGTTGACAGCTAGTACGGTACAGTTACAAATTCATTAGTTATATGGAAGTGGAAAACACCCTCACTCTCCTACATTCCATGCTGCACTCATTTACACCACTTAGATATGGCAGGTACTTGCACCCTTTTTCAAATGGATATGCACAATATGAACTTAGATCTAACACTCATATTAATTTGCACTGATTCCAGACGAGTAAAAAAAGCTGCTTTTACTTGTATTTCACCATGGTAGGAAATGGACATTGCAAGACATACAGCAAATTAGCCTCTTCTTCCTCTCAGGCTTTGAAGGAAGTCGCTAAAAGGTCATTTCTCCAAAGTTACACTTGAATTGTGACAGGGAGACCATTTAGCTTTTAAAACTGAGACATCATAAAAACACAGACCTACATTATCAAACGCTATTTTTTTTTATTTTTTTTACTCAACACTATTTACCAGGCCTAGTATGAAGTTGGCATCCGGCACAAAATGGTGTAACTTCTAAAACTGAATCAATTCAGATATCAAACTGCAGAGTAGAAAAAGAGATGTAGATTATTTAATGTTTACCCATTCACGTCTATTAGCACACAATTCTCCCACCTTTAATTACTTTCTGTTCTGTTTACCCATGAGCTAACATTGCCCTTAATTAACTCAGCCTGAAACACTTATGAATACACATCTACTAAGAAGTCCACACTAAATTGGTTAATTGCATTATCTAGTATAAATTCATTACTCTGACAACCACTGGGCATGCTGAGGCCTACAGACTAGGAGGTAGGTTTCTTTCTAACCCTAGAGCATTGCAGTGAGATGTGTCAGCTTCATTACACCAAAAAGATGTTAACTCCTAGTTTTTCCACTGTTCTGCTTCAGAGGAGCAGAATAATTTGTGCACTTCAAGAGCCAAAGGTCTTTCAGCTCAACTGAAAGTTCAATCATACACACAACTTATTCAAATTTGGCATTTTGTATGTTAAAAGGTCCTCCTGTTCCTGTTAAGACTAATTGGGGTTTATCTCAAAAACCTCTGCTGCTGGTAGCCATCCGGAAGTCCCTGTCTAACTGGGTCAAGACACCTCCTTTGAACAAACCTCTTAGACTGGTTCCGTTCACCACCCTCTTACCTCTTTCAGCACGAAACTGGATTACCATGATCTCCTCAGACTAACATGTAACATCTGACCTAGAAACAAAAGCCTTTCTGTTACAGGAGGCAATATGCAGGTGGTTGTGCAACAAATAACATCTCAAAACAAACATGTTCAACTAGGCTAGAAGTTCCCAGATTCCTTGTAGGATTTTGACATCTGTATTGTTACTTAGTGTACTGGACAAATAAAAAAAGGAAGTGCCCATTCTCTCATCTCCCTACCCAAGGAGTACAGGCTGATTTACAGTTTTTACAAAATATCCAGATTACTTGTGGTTTATTGGCAGTGACTTTCTGGTGCACACTCTACTTGACCATTTCCAGAATATCTCCAAATAAATGCATCACATAGAAAGGGACAGGTGAAGAAACAGGAGCAGGGCGATGCCTCTATCAGCCAAATCTATCCCAGATAGATTCTATTCCAGATGTTAGCATTGGTTCTTCCTCAAGTCTTCAGCAAAGCTCCAAGTGATAAACTTCCCAGTATCTTAAAACAATGCAGACTTTTCCCCGCATTTTTCCCTTTCTGAATGTGCTTCCAAATGAGCAGGGATCTCCCTGGTTCCCTTCTTTCAGGCCTGGAACTATTTTAAAAGACTGGGAAAGCAGAAAAAATTGGGGAAGAGCTCAGACCCTTTATAGGCCTTCTTAGAGAATGTACCCTTCCCATGAAAGTCTTTACCACATCTTTCCTTCTTCACAGCACACAACACATGTCTCTCTGCTCTGGTCCTCCAGCATCAAGGCATGGGGGAGGGGCATGGGACAGGACTAAGATAACCAAGATGAAGTCAAGAAGAAAAACCCTTGATTACAAATAACTACAGAAGGCTGCCAATTTTGAATTAGATCTTATAACCACAGTATATTTTTGCTAATAGAACAACTGTACACCAGAAGTGAGCGTCTGTCCCGGGACTACTTCTGCTTTTCAGCTACTACATATGGTGTCCAGTTGTACATGCTGTGCATTTATATCCTCGGTTCACGAGTACTGAACAGAATCAACTACCTGAAGTTACTGAAGCAATATTTTACCAGGATGTTCCCAGAGCTGAACCCCTGCTTAACACAATTGGTTAAAATATTTAGCAGTCTTCAGTGTCCTTCTGTCTGCATTCTTCCTTTGCTGTGAAAAATCACTTTCAACCAGTCAGTCACTTTTGATCCACAGCACTTTAAAGATGCATTATTAAACTGCAAAAGGACTCATGTGGAAGCATGTGTTCAACTGATGGAATATATAGAGAGCACAAGTAAAGTTCCTTTTGCTGCTGAACTCCTCAGAGTTTTGGGAGTAGTCTGCCTTAGACACAACAAGCCTTAAACCACAGGGTATCATTAAGTGTTCTACTTCTTAGGAAAAGTTATCTACTGAGGGTTTTTTCCAAATGTCAACCACAGATTAATACCTCTAGTAAGTCTTGAGGTAGGGTTCCTGAAACACAGGGGAAGGCAAATTAAAAGGCTCCTCCAAACTTCAGGGGAAGTTTTAATGATGCCTAATACGTAGTTCAACACATATTCTTAAGACTAGAGACATGCAATTACAGATGTGCTGCAACTCTGTACTAAGATTTGGCTTCCCGCACGCTACCAATAGTAATTATCACCATTACTGAGAGCACTGAAACAGCAGGAACAGGCTGAAGAACCCATGATCACATTTGTGGAAGGTTCAAGGAGCAAGTGCAAGAAACCAAACAGGAAAGAGCCAGTCCTCAGGAAGATTTCAGTATAGCAACAGAATACTTGCTTTCAAAGATATGAAGCTGCTCATTTTAAGCCCTGCTTCAGCAGCCTCTTAAAACAGAGAAGTCTATCGCAACAGCTTACTTAGTTCCGTACCCCCAGGTGCGGTCCTAACACAACTGGCATTCCTCAGGTAAAGATTTCCAAGACCCCTTAAAAGCCCAATGCTTTTATGTGCTCCTAACAGATACTGAGCTCAGGTCTGTGCTCATGCTACTTGTACATTCACATTTCTGTGACAGAAAGACTAAGAAATCTGATTTTGAATGTCTCCTAATGATGCTTTTCTCTTCAGCTGATGCAGCTGAAATCCTGGGCCAAGACCCCATGCTGCTGAACAGGCTTGTGCAGTGGTGCAATGCTAACGACCACACTGGCGTCCATGGAGAAGCAAATCGCCTGCTAGCATCGATCTTGCGGCACAACAGATCCCAAGTACGAGAACTACTGGTCTGACACGTTTTCACGTTTTCCTTTCCCAATATTTTTAAAGCTTGGCAATATAGCTAAGGGTTAAGTGTTAAAGAGCACATACAGCCTTATCATCAAAACCAAGAAAGTTCACAGTAAACCCCCCCCCCACCCCCCAGTGTGCCGCGGTATCAGTAAGCAGGAGGTGAGTAGGAAAGCACTGCTCTTCATAGGCATAGATTCAAGCAACATGGTTACTCACTGTCACTTATCAACTTGTACCCCGCTTGAGGAAAGCTTGACCAAAGCTTTCCTACTTCCATAAATATTAGTTTCAAATTAAAACGGTGAAGATAACTCAGACCTGTTCTGAATGTCAGCCCTCCAGGAGCTCTGAAGAAACCACTTATCTGCCTAGTGATGAATGAATCTGGTGTGATCTGTATCTGTTGGCATATTAGAACAGGCTTCTGTTTCTTGTAAATTATACTGTTATACACAGGCATCCCAACTGTGCTTTACTTTGAGGTAGTGATAAAAAAGAGATACTATGTGCACAGGCTTCCATAAAGTGAAACTAATCTTTGCTGGTTTGAAGGTTAGAAATCAAAAATTGGAATAAGGTCAAACTAAAACTCTATGAGAGAAAATATATCTATTTTTATCTTATAGATATATAGATACCCTGTTTTAAGTATCAATATTCCAAGTAAATCAGACCAGCCCTAAGCAGACATGATTAGTACCAAAAAAAAAAAAAGTTACCTCTAGTTTTCAAATATCATCAGTTTGTATTGGAGCAGGCAAATCAATCATTTCCATCTAGTCAGAAGCTGAAGAGTGCAGTCTCATTTCTTGTTTCATCCTACTTCATTCCCAAGTCAGATTTCTATCTGTGGCATTTTACCTTTCTTTTAACAGGAAGTGGTCAAAGCCATCCAGGAGGCACAAGGAGTGAAGCATCTGGTTTCCATGACAAGCAGCGAACATGTTGCCACGCAGAATGAGGCTCTGAATGCCTTGGCAATAGCATCTGCTATCGATTTAGGTATTTTTTCCTAAAAGCATTTATATGTGTCAGATCCCCAATTACTAAGAAACATTGCCATGCTGTTAATTCTACATAACATGTAAGAAAACCCATGTTTCATGTCCAGATTTAGCCCTTCAGCATGAAATAAAAGAAGCCAGCCACCTAGGAGATCAGAAAAGCAACAGGCTTCAGGAATTGCCTGAAAGTTTTTTTGTTTCAGGTAGAGTCAAACGACCATGCTGTGTAGACAGGCAGAGTCTGCTGACTAACACAGTATGGTGCTAGAAGCCTACCCAAAAACACCAGAAGGAAATAAAGGTGACTTAAAGACTAAAAGAAAAAGAGAGGAAAGTCTAAACGAAGACAAAATTAAGGACAAATTATGGACTTGAATGGTCAATGAAGACTATAAATGGAGGAAATAATCTTCAGAATGCAGACATTTAAATGCAAGAAAGAACAAAGCAGAAGCACAGACCTTGTAGAAACTGCAAATGAAACAACTGAGAAAGATAAAAGGTTCTCATTACTTTTACAGAGTTGTTTTTCAGAAATATTGACTATAAATCTTTTTTCAGATTTTTCCTGTATGACTGATCACATCTGAAAATTGGTCTCAGTTTAATAAAGAGAGTAACCACAGACATCTACATACATCGAAAGATAAACTGAAAACAAACGGTCCACTTCAAATTTGGAATTTCCTATACCAACAAGCAAGACAGTAAAGAGCCCATGTTACTGCTAGGCCCACCATTAAGGCTCTTGAACTCAGTTCAGCAACTAATGCGAATCAAAATTTCTAGCGCTGATCATTGCAGATTTTAACCTATTAGGAGGTTATTTAATACAATCTGTAGCACACAGGTTCTGTCTTCCAGAGTGAGGCCAGTGAAGAAACACTGTACAGAAAAGAGTAGAGAACATCTCCATTACAGAAAACAGATGCCCAAGACACCCCTGTATAGTCGAGCTGAAGTGAAGCCAGTCAAGAATTCTGTTTTTAAAAAGCAAGCATGTTCACCTTTTAGCTTCTTTTCAGGTAACAGCCCGGTTATTTGTTTACTTATGTTTCAGAAACCCTTGAGGAATCTTTTAAGGAATCACAGCTAGTTCAAAGCTTACACAAACTTCTACAAGATGACAATACAAGTCCCGAGGTGAAATATAATTCAATGGGCCTTTTGTGCAGTCTTCTTAATTCAGGTAACTTCTTTTTAAATTGTCTGTGATGAAAGGATGGGTATTTGTAATGAAAACACAAGCATTTTCTGTTACTGAAATGAGCTGCTAGTGATGTTGCAGTCACTGAGTAGCAAAGGATATTAAAGAGGTTCATTCTTTATTGATCACCAAAAATCCCAGTCAAGTAGCTTTTCTTTTTATAAAGTTGATTAAACCATCAGTTGAATAAAAAGAAGAAAGGCTTTATTCCAGTGAGTCAGTGGCATAATCAAGTCCTGAAATAGCAAAATTAGAGCCTTGGAACAAAGGCATCTTTGTCCAAACTCACCAGGCACAAATGTCTGGCAGTCCCAGGCCCTCTGTGTACCACTGCATTTTTGTGTTCAAAGAAATAAAGAGTCTGTATCATCTTCCACAGGCAGGCATACATTTGTTCTGCTTATGCTGTAAGCAAACCAGAAGCTGAGATAATACAGCGATTTTAGCAACACTGCCTTTGCACAGGAGCTTTTAGTAAAACACACGAAGGATATAGTTTCACTTTCTCTCACACCATGGTTTGGGAAGACTTAAAGTATTTGAGCAAGATCAGTCTCCTCCTGAATGTGTGGCACTAACTGAAAACAACCACCTTGAAACCAGGAGCCCAAAGATCTTGTGCCAGTTTTTCACATTATAATACATGAATCATGTAAATAATGACTGCTTAGGCAAGGCTCTGCCACAGGGGAGCTGTCTTCAAATCCTGGAGCCACTCTATATAGGCAAACAAGCTGGATTTTTTTCCCCTACAGCCACACAGATAACGGAATAGGGATACAGACTTGCACCCTTCAGTGCTACTACGAAATACTGACACAACTGATGTGATATACAAGACTTTTCCAGAGGTGTATATACTTAGCCCTTTATAGACTAACACTAAGACTTCAGTCTTATTAATCATAGATTCACAGAATGGTTTGGGTTGGAAGGGACCTTAAAGACCATCTAATTCCAACCCCCCTGCCATGGGCAGGGACATCCTCCACCACATCAGGTTGCTCAAAGCCTCATCCAGCCTGGCCTTGAAAGTCTAGCAAGAGGTACAGAGGCAAAAAAATGCTAGAACTTGTCCTGTGCTACATTTTCCAAGTGCCTTTCTTTTGTTCAATCAGCTCTTGGATGTCAAACAGGAAAAAAAAAAAATATTCACAGATTCACAGTGTTCGGGGTTGGAAGGGACCTCTAGAGATCATCTAGTCCAACCATCCTGCCACCTAGGATCACCTAGACTAGATCACACAGGAACAAGTCCAGGTGGCTTTATAAACTCTCCAGGGAAGGAGACTCCCCCACCTCTCTGGGCAGCCTGTCCCAGTGCTCTGTCACCCTCACAGGGAAGAAGGGTTTCCTCAGGTTCAGGCTGAACCTTCTGTTTTCCAGTTCATGGCCATTGTTCCTCGTCCTGTCACTGGACACCACTGAGAAGAGCCTGGCCCCATCCTCCTGACACCCACCCTTTAGATATTGATAAGCATTGATAAGGTCCCCCCTCAGCCTCCTCTTCTCCAAGCTGAACAGCCCCAGCTCTCTCAGCCTTCCCTCATATGGCAGGTGCTCCAGGCCCTTCATCATCTCAGTGGCCCTGCGCTGGGCCCTCTCCAGTAGATCCTTGTCCTTCCTGAGCTGAGGAGCCCAGAACTGGACACAGCACTCCAGGGGAGGCCTCACCAGCTCAGAATAGTGGGGGAGGATAACTTCCCTCGACCTGCTGGCCATGTTCTTCTTAATGCACCCCAGAATGCCATTGGTCTTCTTGGCCATGAGAGCACAGTTTTCAATACTTTCAATGGCTGAAAAGGCATCTATTGAGAGAAATTTATTTAAAGCAAGGCAGCTCATTTTAAATAGCTAGTACTCCAAACTTTCAGCTTACAGTAATTGTTTGGAGCCACTATAGCATGGCATGTCACTAAAAGTCAGCATTTCATCTCCCAATTAGGTGATCTGAGACAAGAAATAGAAGAGGACAAGATTAAAGAAACCCTCGAACAACTCTGCAGTCACAGCAATGCAAATGTGGTCAAGGAAGCTGTCACTACACTACAGGTTTTGAGAGGAAAGACCCCCCACTAGCCTCCCTCCCCTTAGCAACCCTGCGCAGCTGCTGAGGCAAACGCAATAAAGTACCAGCTTTACCAATCCTACCTTGCATTTGTCATGCTGCCACATAATCAACACCACTAAAGCCCAGGTATAGCTCCTGTTTTTCAAGCTCTAAGTACCAAGAGAAATACTTATTTGCTCATCTATTTGGCCTTGGATCCTTGCACCACTGCTGCTCTTCACTGAGCTACTCACACACAGCACTAGGAATAAGGCCAGTCAAGAAAGTGGTCTTAGAAAAGATCCCATGAGAAGTATCAGGCAATAACCACTTCTATAATGCATTTTTAAACTGTTTGGTTTTATCAAATCAGGATACCACTTGCAACTTTTTTTTTTTATATCAATGGGACTTTAAATTCATTACAAAACATCTCAAGCTTGTGTCATGCAACCTAAACCAATGGAGTTTTAGATTAGATGAGCACTGTAGCTTAAACAATGCAGATGGCTAATTGCCATCAATTCCACCTCTGCACATTGTGAATCACCCTGTGAGCCCAGCTGTTAACAGAACATATTAAAACCACCACAAAACTGTATCTTTAACTCCCCCTTCAAATTCCAGTTTTAAAGCTCATCTCAGTTTTTACCTGCTAGTGTGACAAGCTACATTCCTAAGTATCTGAGGTCACGGTCTTGTCCTAACTTCAGAGTTGCAGCTATTGTAACCTGGAATGAGATTCAGTAAAGGCAAAGTTTACAGGAAACTGCAGTCAATATCCATACGGTGCTTGAAGATAAAAATTAAAGATAGTCAGAAACTGCAAGCGGGCATGCATGAAGATTTGGAGGCAGCTGGCATTTCATTAAGTTATCTTGAGTAACAGAACCTGGGTTTGACTTCAGACAATTAAAAATTGTAGTAAAACAAACGTGTCTGAACATTTCTACAGAAACCTTTCATATTTCAAAATGGTCACTTGATAAAAAAAGGTAAGAGCAGGATCTATTGCATAACTTGTTCTTAGGGGAACTTTTTGAAGCACTTGCAAGTACGTTGCAGAGTCACACTGCCAAGACCTAGGACATCAAATTCAAACCCCTGTAGAGGTGGATAGTTAAGAGCTAGGGAAAAATAATTTTTACTGCTGGCTAAAAAAAAGTCATTGAGGAAAAACAGATAAATACTAACCTTTAAAATATTTGTCATAGAGCAGGCAATATTTAGAAGTCAACAAGACCTTCTGTTCTCAAACAATTCAAATATAACTGGCTTCTGTCTGCAAAGAGATATTACAACAATGTTCCTGCAAAAGCTTTCCGACTTGCAAAACTTATTAACACTGTTTAGGTCACTACATGTGCCATCAAATATCACTTTCAGGAGTACTCAAAAAAGGGATTTTCATAAAACCACCCTGGGAAAGTCACTTGGCAAGTAACAAACAAGCAGGTTTTGACCATACAGTAGGAGAAAAGAAAAACAAGACCCGAAGTATGTGTAGTGTCCTCTAGCTTAAAGCACACAGTGATCTGGGCATCCTACACATTTCCAGTATCAAAATGAGAAATAGCTTCAGACAATCTGAACTTCAAAGTAAGACCTGAGGTTGTGCCTAAACCAGGCCTTAGTGAGATATATCAAGATCTACTTTAATTCCATATATATACACACACCAGGTAACAGAAATTATCCAGCCTTAACATTCTAGAATATCCAATTCCAGATATCACATTATTCTAATAGTCATTATCTATTGATTAAATGTTTCTCTGACCTTATTAAAACTAAAATCATGTTTTAATACGTTAAAGAAATGTTAAAGTGACCAAAGAAGCAGACACAAACTTATTTCTGCAAGCCTCATCTTCAAACCTGGCAGCTACTTCCCTTCTGCACTCTTTAACAGTGGTTACAGGAGCATTGCTCAGACATGACAAACCACAGGCTGTGCAAAGCACAGGAGCAGTAACTGTGGATAATGGCAATCAAAGCACAAACAGCAGTTTTAACCTTTTAGGTGTCCAGAGTTTTAATAATTTCTGTACACCATTCTGCAGTTGCTCTTGCTCGTGGTTTTCCATTAACAATGGAGGGAAAAGCACCAATGTTATCTATTATTCAGCAGCCCTAACTGGGGAAAAAAAAAAACCCAACAGGAATTAGTCTCAGTAAAACATACACACAAACACCAGCAGACCTTTACCATTTCTGTAGTTATTCACAAACTGCAGTCTCAATAGCAAGTCTTAATCTTAAAGAGGGAAATGTCAGTGACTAGAAGCAACGAATCTTAGAAATCAAACTCCAGGAGTACAAAACATTACATTTTATTTAATCAAATTTAAGGCTTGAGGGAAAAAAAATATATACCAGAAGTCACTCAGAAAAGCCATCTTGGAAGAAGAGACAGAACTTCCCCTTCCTGTGGCTAAAGAAAGTTCAAGCTGCATGATAACCCACAGGCAATAAGGGAAAGAAAATGAAAGGATGAAATGGGGAAACAAAAAACAAGGCAATCCCACATATAAGCCAATCGCCACATCAACCTCAATGGACTGACAGTACAAGTCTATCCATATGACACTGTACAAGGCTCATCAGAAAAAGAGCCCTTGGGAAGAAATACTCAGGTTTTCAGGAGGTGACTGAAGCTCCTTTGGTCACTGCACTCTTTTCAGTGCTTATATTCATCCTCCTCTTCGCGTACAGGGAAACTGTGTCCAAACACAGGTATATTAATAGAAACAAAAGGGCAGTTGCACTGTCAAACATACTGACAAATAAATACCTTGCTTTGCAGAAATTGTGCTCGTTTCTGAGAAATAAAAGCCATCACACTGAAAAGTTTCCTTCTCAGTCGAGTTATTCAAGTCTGACCTCATATTTGACATGTTCATTAAAAACCTTGTTTCCATTGTAGTGTTTGGGGAGTTGTTCCAAAGGCAACCACTGAAATCTCAACATCAACAATTTATCACACCTTTGAGATCACTGAATTGCTTCTCCTTCAAGGCTTTAGCGGCAGGCTCACTCCCAACTGCTTTTGCTGACAAGACTTCTTTAAACTATAACCTAAGTCTTTAGTCATGAAGTAACTGCACATCCACAGAGAAGGTCCAAAATATAACAAAGTAGGAAGTGGTAAGAAAGTATTCCCGTTCCAAGTCTGAAATTACATAGCCATGTGTCACACCAATAGGGGTGCACTTCTAATGTCTGGAGGTAAAGCAGCCTAGAGCCCCAGGGTTTTAAAAGTGATACTGAAAAAGCACATGTAAGTTTATCCACAGTGAAAACAAATCACTCCATGAATTTAAAGATCCTCAAATATGTTGAACTTGCTATCTTGAATTCAGTTCCAATAACTGAAGCATTGACGCAAAGCTGGTGTTAACATGGCCAAAGCCAGTAAGAACAAACCATGGAAAGACAATACTTGAATTATAAATTCTGTTTTACATATAAACAGTACTTCAAAAAGAAACCAAGCATTCATTTGTCTTCAGGCAACTTGGCAAGATTTGCAGACACTGAATCCTGAACCGCAACACTGGCTCTTGTTGGCAGCCAATTTCAGTGCACGAACTCCACAGCTATCTTGGACGCCATGATGATTTTCACCAACTTCTGAAATTACTTCCCAGCATCAGGAGCTTTGTGTGTCCAAAGCGGCAAAGGGAACTGTACACCCTAGATGCAATTTTCAATGCAATGTTTTACAAATACAGTTACAAACAGAAAGCATCCTTCTCCAGTTTTACATACATCAGATTATCACACATAACCTTGACAGAGTAAGGTGGTTGATGAGGTGGTGTAAAATCTCAAGCACCAGATTTTAAAGCAAAGGTTGCTAGACACTGCTGCTTGTAATGTAGCAGTAACAGCAGCAAGTTTTTGGCTGTTCCTAATGGAACAGATCCAACAAATGAATAATACAGACCTCAAATTCAAGGCTCTACAGAAGAAATGTCTTGCTCTCCTCCTCACTGATCTACCGCTATTGGTTCCTTGTATATCAATGCCAAAAAAAAAATCTCAATGCACTTTTAGCCATCTCACTTTCAGGTTTTTCAGATAAGTAACAGCAGACTGTTCTCTGCTACTGTAAGGAAATCAGCCATCCTCAGACAAGCTTCCTTTTCCTGTTGTGTCTCAACCACTGTCTAGAAAAAGAACTATGAAAGCTGAACATGAGAAGTACAGCATTGTCTGTGAAGTGCTACACAGATTAAAAGCTAGAAGGATGTCTGGACAATCAATACAGACTCAAAGATTCTTACTGTTGATCAGCTTTTGTCAGCGAAATGTTGGTTAATACATGCGTAATAGAAAAAGGACATTAGATTTTTTTTTTAAAGTTTGGCTTCCTAAGAAAGCCACATACTCTGGAAATACAAGTATTAAATCCTTCAAGCAGACTACATGTAGTAAAATATCGTTATAAAAACATATAGTTTTCTAAAATTTACACTACGGTAGGCACAGTAAATAAACCTGCTCTCCCTGAAAAAGTGGCAGAAGCAGTAGACAATGTTAGTTATACAGCCCACGGTAAAACTGACAGCTACTTCCAAGAAGTTTTCAGTCACATACTTCTATCTTAAAGCTAAAAATAATATGCCACAGTCTTTTAGAGATGACTGGAACTCTTAATGAACTGAAGATTCACCAACTGAACCCCCAAAGAAGGGAAAATGAGCATTTAGTTTTCTTCTGATAAGAATAAAAAAAATGACGCCAGCAGGAGTACTTCAGATTGATGCACAAAATAACTGTGAAGAAATCATCCTGGTTCACCATACTGTGACTGCTGTTTGAACTATCTATCAGAATACAAGCAGAACTGATGATTCAATAGCTTTACAGAAGATTTAAAAATTCAACAACTATAATGTTTCACTAAATGTGTATTTCCTCATTACAAAAAAAAATATTTCAGTAGGGATCAATACTGAATTTAAATGTTTTTCATCAGTCCTGATATTAGCAGTTAGGGCTTGTGAAGATCAGCATAGCAGTTGTGAAAGAAACTAGAGGGAAGGCAAAAACCATCAACAGCTAGCATAGCATGCTTGCTACCTACTAAAAAAAGATCTATTTTGAAACTTCTGCACACAGCACTTTTAAAAGATATTACCGATCAATAAAAAGCTCAGCATTGTTAGAGGTTTTTTTTCTATAAATAAAGAGTATTTACATGGTTTTCAGACAGGAAACAGCATCAGGGATTCACACCCCCTTGCCCGAGATGGAGATTTCTAACATATAATGCTACAATAGCCAGTTTTTTCCCCTCTTGAGAAAAGGCTTGCATTTTCAAAACAGTATGGGTTACTCAAGCTCCGATGCTGAGCACAAATTCCTGCTCCTGAGACATCTATGTTATCTCCAGTCAAACAGAAATCTCTCTACTTCTGCACAACTGAAAAATCAATAAAAGAAATAGACAAATTGTGAGGGTTTTTTCCAAATTTCCAATACCATGGTGATTATGGTTGCTGGATATCTTCCCAAAAAATGACTGCATGAGTCTACTGTAGAGATTAAAATGATTTCAAGATTCTGAAGAAATCAGCATGCCTTCTGAAAAGATTGTATTTTGAGATTGATGGCAGTTGGGAGTGAAAACAAAACAACCTTCACAGTAATCCTTCAAGGAAAGGGTTTACAGCAGTTTCATGTCTTCTTGCTACCATCTTTCAAATCTGTCCCGCCAATGTCTTGGGAAATTTCATTTCTTCCTCAAAGATCAATGCTGGTGCACTGAGTTGTCTTGTTAGAAAAAAGGTAGACAGGTGTGTGTTTAGAGGATGGGTTTTTTGTATCAGCTTCTAATAAAAAGCATGAGCAGGGTAAAATCCACATAAGGCTTTGAATAACAGGAGTCTTTCACGGTCTGTGCATTTCTTCCACTTCAGTGCCCAACCAGTAAAATATACTTTTTTGCAACATGTGTCTGCTTTCATATTCAGAAGGCATTACCTGCCTTTACAGCTTCAATATCAGAAATCAGTGTCCTGGCTAGGAAAATCCCAAAAATCTAAAAAGAGAAGAAAACAAACAAATTGTGAGATGAAACGCTTGTAACATACTAGTCTGCAAGACATTTCTAAAAATTAGAGCCTAATACCCCCAGTCATTATTGCAGAATGTGAACCTACTTGTGTGTTCCTGTGATGCTGGACTGATGCCAGCACTACTCTTGTGAATAAAGATATGGATTCATAAACTGTTTGCAGGTTCAGATATCATTTCATAGCTGGGATCATCTGTCAAAGCATGGCTATTACTATGAAGTAATAAAGGCAGCAGAACCTTGCAGGAAATAAGACCCATGAGAAAAAGATGCTTTCATGTAACACTTCAGAGGTATTCAAAACAATAAGCTTCCAGACACCTCAGAGCTAGGAGAAATGCACTTAGTCAAGTTCACTTGAGTCTTGTAACACTCACCTATTGCTAAAGTTACAAATCAGGCATTTTCGTTCTTTCCACAACTTCAGATAATCCAGACAATTTTCTGAGTTTGGTTGTTTTTTTTTTTTTTAATGTATACAGAATGTACAATTACCCAGACTAAAATGGAATTCTTGCCACAAACAGTAGTGAGAAAAGTCCCAGATTATCCTGAGACATTTTGACTTGAAATTTTAACATTTACTCATGTTATTGGGGAAATCTGCCTTTACAAATTAAAGAGAAATTTGTAACTCAACCCATTCTGTCATACATTCTTAGAAAAACGGCAAAAGACTGGGGTGAAGTTTTGGAAAAGCTGAAAGGTTTCAGATGAAGACAGGTTATGTCTAACTCTCAGTCCCACCATGCACTAGTTTAATTCACAAGACAATTTAAAAGCAAGTGACTGAAAGTGGTTTTGCAAAGCCTCAGGACATGAATGAAAACAACATCATCAAGTTACTGTCAGCCAACACACTGCCAAAAGATCAGACTTCCTGTCTTGAACACCTTCCTAACTGAAGGTGTTGTTCTCAGGACAGCACCTCTCAAAGCCACAGAAGCACTATCTTTAGATGAAGACAGAATACCAAATACCCACACAGCAGAGGACAGCATGGCTGTGGCTGGGAAGAAATATTTTGCCAGCACACTCTGCTCAGCTGTTTTCACTTAAATGGAAAACACATTCTGTAGTAGATACTGAAGTGAAGCAGTATTAAAACAAAGAAATTTAGGCAAGTGCAAAAAATTGCCACAATGAAAGCTGACTCCACCTTGAAACAAGTAATACAGTATGTTTTACTATTGATTCTTTTTCTTTCATGTACTGAGCACCAGCAAGGTACTGGAAGAAGTCACAGCAACTCCTTCATGTGGTTCTGCTAATACCATGTTCGCAACCTGCTCAGCCATTCTCCTGCTCTTCCATTTTTAACTTCTGAGCAGCATGCTGACTGCATACAGCAGTCACAGCCAGCTGATTGGGAAGCTTAGCGTGAAGGACAGAACTGTATGTTAGTCGTTTCACATTTGTGACACAAGTTCAGGTCTACTGGAGTAGATGACCAGATGATCTCCCTTCCCTCACAGCATTTTGAAGTGTAAGAAATATTACCGTATCACATAGTAATGATGGATTAGCATATTGCTATGTTAAAATATATACACCAAAATCATCATATACTGTACATATTTAATTGTATTGTGTTTCATAATGACCTTCATTGCTTTGAGGAACCTAATTTCAACAGAAAAACATTAATTGACATAAGATATTCTCACTCTAAGTCCTCATCCCTATAATATTTTGTTTTGGTCATATTACATTCATACATAAAAACAACACAGAGTGTCAAAATATGTACTGTACTTCTCTCCAAAACTAGTTATATCTTCAGCAGGTCTGTGTCTGCAAACTTGAAACTTTTTTCAAAACAGCATGAACAAAACCAACTAACCTGGAGCAGTGAGATAGCTATGAAGACACCTGCAACAATGTAGATATTCCGGGGTAACCAAGCTTCAAGAGCAAGAATACATCCTTTGACAAAAATCTGATCCTCCCATTGACTCTTGATCTGAATGTAGAGAGGAAGAATAAGAACAGTACTTTCCTGCTCAAGTTCATTGTAAGAACAATCACATGATACCACTCAGCTAATGAACTGTCACTTATGCAGTAATGTTTTTAACCAGACTCCAGAAATACGTATATGCCCAGGTTACATTAGGGAACGTTGGACACCGATGTTACTATCTTCCTGCAAATCCTGTTATTAGAATAAGCAGATAATAGAGTTCAGAGCAAGACTATTAGAGCTAATAATTGAAATGCACATCCTACTCCTTTTTGAAACGCACCTTTCCTTTTACCTGTTCTGTCACTTGTTTTCTCCACCCTCCCACAGTACGAATTTATTTCAAACAAAGGACAACCTCTACCACATTCTACTTTTAGTATGATGCAAAGTCAATTAGTTCCCAGAATTTTAAACTGACATATCTATCAACAATTCTAGTTTTTATAGTTTTGCCTGTGCAAGCACAGAACATGAGCAACAGCAAGATCCCAGCACCTTACCTTCTTCCTGACATCATAGCCACACTGTGTATTCACAACTTTTTGCTGCAAAGCAAAAAAGACTTAAAATAAATCAATTGAATTCTACTAAATTCTGTTCACAGGAAGTTTTTCTGTCTTTTAGATTCAGACAAAAAAAAAAATCAGAACATGTTTCATGTTAGCTACTTCCCATAATGTCATGAAGTACAACCTCATGAAGTGCAAGGTCCTGCACATGGTTTGGGGCAATCCCAAGCGCAAGCATGGACTGGGTGGAAAATGGACTGAGAGCAGCCCTGAGGAGGAAGGATTTAGGGGTGTTAGTTGATAAGAAGCTCAACATGACTTGTCCATGTGTGCCTGCAGCCCAGAAAGCCAACCATATCCTCAGCTGCATCAACAGAAGCTCTCGCAAGATCCCACCTGCAGTACTGCATCCAGTTCTGGGGCCCCCAGCATAAGGGCAATGACCAGTTGGAGTGAGTCCAGAGGAGGCCGCAAACATGCTCAGGGGGCTGGAGCACCTCTCCTATGAAGAAAGGCTGAGAGAACTGGGCTCGTTCAGCCTTGAGAAGAGAAGGCTCCGGGGAGACCTTATAGCACCTTCCAGTATGTGAAGGGGGCTACAAGACAGCTGAAGGGGGACTTTTTGACAAGGGCATGTGGTGACAGAACATGAGGCAATGGCTTTAAACTGAGAGGGGACAGATTTAGATTACATATCAGAAAGAAATGCTTCCCAAAGAGGGTGGTGAGGCACTGGAACAGGTTGCCCAGAGAAGCTGTGGGTGCCCCATCCCTGGAAGTGTCCAAGGCCAGGCTGGATGAGGCTTTGAGCAACCTGGTCTAGTGGAGGGTGTCCCTGCCCGTGGCAGGGAGGTTAGAACTAGATAGTCTTTAAGGTCCCTTCCAACCCAAACCAATCTATGATTCTATGACAACACCTGAACACTGGGGTACCAGGCTGATTTATTTACACCTGCAGTGGAGAAATATGCCTCAACTCATTTCAAGAGCTGTACAACTGCCATCCCAAACAGTTAAAATCAGTAACAGCTGAGAGCTATTTGAGCCCCTTCAGTTGACAGTTCAAAGTCACACACATAACGCAGATCCAAGATGTCTAGTCTTGAAGACAAAATATTCCAGTTGCAGATCCAAAGTAGGAAGACCACAAACACCTTCCAGACCACAACCCCACCCAATCCAACAACAGTATTTACCTCTAAAGATGCAAAGACATTCCTTAGAATCACAGAATGGTTTAGGTTGGAAGGGACCTGTCCTTTCAAGACATTTTTTGTTTTCTCTGTGTGCAATTTATGAAAACGTATGTATTAAACAATTATGCTATAGTTTACACAATGCTTTGTGAGTTATATTGAAATACTAGTATTAGAATCTTATATGACAGATTTAAACATAGTTAAGTCTCCTTAAATACAGCACTAGCAACAGAAAAAGTTACAGTGAAATAGCACTGCTCCAAATTGAAGTAGAAAATAAGTACTGGGAAATCTGAACATGGAATATTTCCCTGACAAGGTCTTTCCTTGGCTGATTTACAAGACAATCAAAAGCTTCAGTATAACCTAGTGATGGCTATCTGCTCCACACAAGGGTTGCTGGACTGACTGAGCTTTAACTATTTCCACTAATACTATCAAGCACATTAGTTCCTATCTTCACATTTTGGCTTCCTCTGAAAGGGTCAGATTCCTAAAGTTTAGTAAACAGATCTAACCAATAAGCACCTAAATCTTGCCAAAACCAGACTATTTAATCAAACACTTCAAACTGAGTTCATGCATGAGCACTTTACTAGCTGCTGATAAACAAACGGTGTTATTCCTACTTGTCTGGCAAAGCTGTGATATAACGTTAATTCTACCAGGCCAAAATGCATTGCTTAGTGCTCTCAGGTCCTTACAAGCCAGATAACACAGGGCAGGAATTCAAAAGAAGCAGTGCATTGGGAATTTAAAAAAAAAAAAAAAAAAATTCAACCACCAATACTTCCAGACTCAAACCATACAAAAATAGCTTGAATTTCTGATGACGATATAGTCTCAGCTTTATAACAGGTTGCCACATTTTGACTCTAAAAAGGATGGAACAGAAACATGACAAGCATTTGGTCTGCACAGGAGCAATTTTTGCTTATTTGGAAGATACTTTAAAACCCTAGTCACACACCATATTCGGGAAGCGCTTCCTTTCATAACTGTCCAACAACATCAGAGCAATACAAAGCCAGGAAGCAACTTACAGCAGGATCTGGTATACAACAGGAAAAAGGAACGCCACACTTCTCGCGACTTTTGCTTTCGCTGCTGCAGTTGAAGTATATGTTGAAGTCCCAGTCATCCGGACCTTGAGCACCACAGCAATGGTTCTGCAACAGATAAACAAACATGCAGCATTTGGGAGTGTTTTAGACAATTGAACAAACTCTCTGGAATGATATTCCTTCATCATCTTCGCCTTGTCTGAGGCTGTGCAGAATCAATGGCAACATCAGCGTAACAAATGAGTAATCAATACTGGGGCTCTATGAAATCAAAGCAATACATTTGGCATACAGCTCCGGGAAAAAGGTGTCAGCACAACAAGGAAAATCATAAAAACTATCACTTTAGGTGTAATTTCTAGATGCAATCAGCATACATCTGTACACGATGCAACAAAAATGCTTTGTAGCCCATTATTTCCAAGTCAACAAAGACCAGAAAACCTATGAACAACTGTTTCTTTAAATTTGAGAAGCCATCCTTCATGGATCACAAACTTTTCTTCTTGTTTACAGTAAAAATTGAATCAAAATATTTAGGAATATACTTCCTTTCTTTTAAAGAAGAAGGTTTTCATATCCAACTGAAGTAACTGGTACAGCCTCACTAGATCAAAGGTCAGTCAGCTCTGGAAGTATTTCACATAAGTTTCTTGACCCTAAACAGTGTAATGTAATTACCATAATCGCAGGTTGGGGAAATCCCAACATTTCAAGGAATGTTCAGTTCCTGGAACTAATGAAAACTAGGTTATTGTTAAGTTATGCTTTGTAGTTTACTGGCCTAGATATTTAAAGGTGCAGATCTTGCTCTATAATTTGAGTATTTTAAACGTTACACCATTCCACAGATTCTCCTGGTAACTTATGAAGTTTGACCCTCTTGGGATAATCCTAGCATCTCTCCTCTGCCCACCTCCCATCTTCACAAAACTTACACTAACCTAAACGTCTGCCAGACCACCAAAACTTGAAGTCAATAAATGGATTCAGAAGTTATCAAGTTGTGACACACATGGATGTGAACAGAGAGCAGAATTGTTTACACATAGCTTTCACAGAAATATGACTGAAAAAGAGCTGAACAGAATGGTCAGAATAGAAAAAAACCCATGAGAAAATGTTTTTAAGTCACTAGTAAGCTTACCGTGAAGAAAGCAAGAGGTTCATTTTTGTCTTCCTAGTCCCTCCTCCCTCACACCTTTGCAAAAAGGTATACAACCACTGAACATGCTAATCTACCTCAGTAAGGTAGAGACTATGAGGTGACTTACAGGCCTGAGAGTAATATAATTAGCCAGAGGAAGGGGCTGCCTACAAAAAGCTCTCTGGGTCCCAAGGAACACACTGAGAACAGAGCAGGTCAGCCTAAGGAGAACAGCTCCTTAGAAGATGGGCTTCAGTGAGGCATTTCAACACACCACTACACCTTGTTGTTCAACCCTTGCAGAACTACACTTGCTAATCCCCATTGCATACTTCCCCTCCTCACTCAGTACTTTCAGGTATAGATTAACTGCAGGCCAATTCAGAGGTTTTCTAGTCTTCTTCAGGTTTTTAGCCTGTTAATCTGGCTAGTGAACTCCTTTTGGTAAGCTCAGCCTTTTGTTTTCACTGAAAAGAATTTAACTGGAGTTCAACTGTAAATCAGCTTAGCATATTAGCCTGGCTGACTGCACTGAAACTAGATAAATACAAAGAGCAACAAAGTGGACAACACCAAGACAACTACTGGTGTTGGTCATGGCCAGGAAGAGCCCTACCTTACAAAAAGGTGCCCATTGCACTGAAACCTGGAGCAAAACAGCTCTGATATCGATCCAGGCAACTTAGTCTGAAGATGCTTCCATATCAACACATGCGTGAATGGACAGGACAGGTAAGCTGCTGGTAATATACAGCTGACCAAACTGGCAGCCACTCTAAAACATGCTTTGCTATCAAACCAAACTGTCAGCACAGATTTCCAAAACGTGATCTACTAGAAGACACAAGACAGACAAAACCAACCTCCTTTCATAAAGGGAAAAACATGTAACGGAAACCACCATTTATCTTTGTGAAATATTGATGTATGTACTCTGTTTTTCTCTGCATGTATTTCCTTAACCACACACAAATAAATAACAACCAGAAGTGTCACCCTCACTGGTTATTTCCTGGGCATGATTACAAAAGCAGCTGAAATGAAAGCCACCAGGCCCTTACTAGCACAGGCCTGGTCATCTCCTGGCATACATCACTGTCTTCTGGTAACTGACTATTTTAGGACCACAGAAGCTTAAAATAGTTTCAACCTTCCTTGACAACTGCCTGATTAGAGACTAGCCTTTCCCGGTAAACAAAATTCCTCTTTTGCCTCAAGATGAGGTGCATCTCAGAAGATAAAAGGCCCTTTGCTACAACCCTGTACAAGACTGCACTGCCTCCTAACATAAGAGTGCAGACTACCAGTTTCATTGCACAATTTTTTCAGCACAGGTATTAGGCTGCTTATTTCCCACTTAATCTGGTGCCACACTGATCAGAGCAGGGGAGTAAGTCAAGAAGGTGAAAAGGCAGAGCTTCTATATGCACAGCTACAACCACATTGTATCTCAGAATATCTTGCCTCCCTGATGCTTTCCATGCAGAAAGAGTAAAACAGCACATCTGTAACACGGCAATATTAGTTACAGAATATGATGACTCTGTAACAAGGAGGAAAGCTTCCGACGCTACATATTCTCCGACAACACATGAAAGAAGTGACAGGATATGAACTTACAATTTTCTGTAGGGAATCAATGAGGTTCTGGAGATCAATATCGTCTCGGTAGGATTTAATGTTATTCTCAAAGAATTCCTTGACCCTGTCCCTCACCCAGTCCTGGAACAGGAAAGCCAGAACTGACGCTGCCAGCTCCAGCAGGAATATAAACACAATTGCTCCACAGAACTGTAAAAAAAAAAAATTCAAGCCCCAAATTAGAAAATATCCTTTCATTTTAAACACATCCCTACTCCAACCTCACCAGAAACAGATGCAGAGGTTAGAATTCTCACTCTGAACAGATACGACGAGAACACAGCCTGTTAAATTGAGAATACAATGTAAAGAAACACCCAAGAAGTAGTCATCTTTTTGTTTTGGTCACCTGATCTCCACAGGAATACGAGCACCATACCACAGTCACTATGCACAGCAGTGCACATACTAAATGAGAATCTGCAAAACAAGGCTGAAGTAGTCTTGATGGCTTGTTTCTGGATTTATAATTTTTTTGTCCAGCTTAACTGTTCAGATCTAAAGCAAAGAAGTAGCCTCAGTATAAGAGCAACCCTTTAAGAGATTTCACATCAGTTACTGAAGTGTCCAACTCTTGCCCAACCAAACATTTAGAAGAAATTTTTAAGTTTAAGGGATTTTGTTCTCCCTAAGTCACTGTACCATCTCCTCTGAATAATTCCTAACTGACTAAACATGTTGTAAAACATCATATTTTGTGATATTACATACACAGTCTTAGATTCTGGTATACATACTGTAACATATACATTTTAACAAACCAAATTCTATAAGTGAATATCTGGGTTTGCCACCTGTTCTTCCCCCACCATTCCCAGCTTTCACACGCATAATAATTCACTCACATAGTGTTACTTACAAACTTCAGAAGGCAGATGTTTTCTCTCAGTGCTCCTACACATCCAGCAAATCCCAAAGTAAACATCACTATCCCCACCAATAAGACAAGCACCACTGGGTCCAGACCATGAAGACCAGTCACCTTCGTCAGATCAGACAATACACCCTGAAAGAGAAAAACAGGACAAAAGAAAAAGGTAACCACTATAAGCATGTTTTCCGTGATTTCCACGTTATTCCAAATGAATTGGCTGCACACCCTTGAGCTTGCCAACAGCAAGCCACGCAGAAAAGCCTTGCCGTAAAATGGTTATTGACAATACCAATTTTCTTCACCCTAGCAGAGGAAGTATTAATGCAAAGTTAGAGCTATTAATTCTTTCAGTATGTAAACCCAGTGCAGTCAACTTCTCAGATGACAGGTTTATTGGCCAAACAAACTTCCACCAGAGGGCGCCAAAAGCTCAACACTATGACTTAACAGTAATTGCATTTCAAGGCAAAGAATTAATACTTCATAATAACTTGAAATGCATCAATCAGAAGGGCACACCAATTTCAAAGCATTTAAAATTAAGCATCAGGATTGGAAAAATTATTTTCTTAGGTAGCAGAAAGGGAGAGACATTCTAACTACAGAGCAGATTAAAATGTCACCCTTAAAATGTCATAAAGGAGAGCAACAAAATCTTGTTTCAGTTTTCAAGGGATGCAGATTTTTCCTCTCAACATTTTAGTTATACCCCTTCCAGTGCTAAACAGTCTTAGGAATGCTCTTTCAAAAGCTTGCAAAAATACAGAAGTATAGTCTGAGGATTCCCCTTTTACCCCAGATAAAATTCTTACACCAAAAGTAGTTATCTATTCCCTATCAAATACTAGCAGTTTGCCTAATTTAACAGCAGTATTTTCTTTTTTTTTTTAAAAAACTATCCAGAGACACTTATCTTGACAATAATCTTACCTATTAAGACTCTCTGTCTAGATCTTAGGACAGAATTTCTAAGTCTGTGTAAACATAATGCTAGCAGAGTGAAGCCCTTACCATTGCAAGGGAAGGTTTTAAAGAAATTAAGTTCACATAGCAGCTACCATTAAAATTCCATCAAAACATATAACACAAGCTTCTCATGTCATGTGCAAGGACAAGACGCAACATGCACATGACAGAAGGGACAAACAGCTGAAACTCAAGGTTAACAGGAACAATCTGTAGGGACATCCAGGCAACCTTGCAATAGCCTGAGTATTCATCATACACTCATCAGCAACGCATGAAATATTTTAATAAGGAAATACTTTCCCTTTCAAACAGAGAAATAATAAAATGTCACAGTACAATGTCCCATAATTATATGTTTACTATCTTTTTTCCTTTACAAATATATTCTCAAGCTAACTACGTTTAATGTGAGAGAAAGATATCAGAGATGCTCAAAGTAATACATCTAAACAGTCTAATTCTGTCAAGGGAATGTAAATTCTCATCTTGTTACTCTGGTATCTGCGCTAGAGTTAAGTGCAAAGAATATACATCCTAAAAGAATACAAAGTGATATGGATTTTTCCAAGGTATTTAAATGTTTACTTTAAAAAAAGTCTCCAAAATACAGCACGAGAAAAAAATGTGGATATGGAGACACTTTATCAGTCGATGAAAAGACACTGATTAACAGTACTATAGCAATACACAGGACTCCATCTTCTTTGATAATGTATTCCATAACAGATCTTGTTAGAGCTGTTAACTTGGCAACAGCAAGACAATACAGGGTGTTTAGTTTTTTTTAAACCAAAACTGGGTGAAGGGATGAACAGGAAAAAAAAACCTAATTGAATTGTAGAGTTCGGAATTGCCAGTTGAAATAGCCCAGCATTCAAAGTCTTGGGAAGCAGAGACTTTTCTAGTGTCACCAGTGACACATTCCCATTCTTACAAACTGTGAGACCTCACAGCTAACAATCAAGGTTGGTCTACAGGGTTAATTATGAGCATCCCACCTAATCAAACCTTGGCTCAGACTCCACAATCAAGGAAGACATGCCAAGATTAGCTACTTAGCTACACTAGTTCAGTGTCTTTGTAGAACCAACGCACTATGAAACCAAAGACTGTTTGACCAGGACGTTGAAACTTTTCACAACTATTTCCAGCCATCTCCTTCCCATACAGCAAGGCAAGTTTTTTCAGACAATCTCGCTTGTGCAAGCCACGTCTTTTGGAAGAAAACTTCCTCTGATCAAAGCATGTTATGAAGAAAAGCTGGCAGGAACAGTGCTCTATTATTCACCCTCGGATGTTGCTGGTTCACAACAGATTCTTCATGCTCACAGTTGATGTTTACAACATTCTTTTTTGAAAAGAAGGTGGGGGTGGGGGGGTGTGCCTAACAAAAGATGTTAAGTGGAAAATCTTGACAGAAGCAAGGAAACCAGAAAATTAATTCAGGGGCTACCTTATGCCACATACTCGTCTATCTAATGATGCTTCTGCCTGTGCCATCTGCAGGATACTAAAACCTCTTTGAAGCACAGGCTGCCCTTTACAACAACAACTAGACTTCCTACAGGCATGCAGAAATGAAGTCTGATACCTGAAGTCAGAACCAAAAAAAAACCCAAGAATAAACCTCAGTCTTTAAGTCTTCCTTTCAGTGACTTAGAACAGTGAATTAAGAGTTCAAATGTACATGCTTAGTTTGTTTTCCAATTTCTTTTTGTGTCTGTAAGCATGAAGCCACCATGTCAACTGAAGTGTTGGCAATGGAGGGCAAACATGGATTGCCTTTGAAAAAGAAAAAACCTACCTCTTAATACAGCCCATTAACAAATGTCAAACCAGTTACTGTTTTGAGATACACCAGTATGGAACCTACAAAATACACCTGACAAGGCCAGAGTTGACTTCTTACAATGAAGTTGTGTAAACTGGATGTTGATTGTCACAATAACATACTGCCGCTGATTATAACACAAGTTACACGCACATAATTTTAGATGGTTTACATACCTCTGTGTACAAACAAAAATATCAGCAGCTTAAAGAATAAGTACCCTTCAACACAGAAAAAGTTAAGGTTGGAAAAGGCCTGTCTCACACAGGGCAGCCCAAAACTGGACATGGTACTCCAGATGCAGTCTTGTGTGCTGAATATTCTTGGAAGAAGCTCCTCCCTATACACCGGTGCTAATAAAGCCTAGTATGCTGTTAGCCTTGACATGAGGGGACAACTGATATTCAACTTACTGACAACAGGAGCTCACGGTTTTTTCCTCACAAAGCTGCTTTCTAGGTAGCCAACCCCCAGCCTATACTGATGCATGGGGTTACTCCATCTCAGACACAGGATTTTGCATTTCCCTTTTTTTAATAAACTCTCATAAGGTTCCTGCCAACCCATTTCTCCATGCTCCAGAAGTCCCTCTAAATAACAGTCTTGAAGTACATTGACTGCTCCCTGTTCATTTGTTATTAGCCATGAACTTGCTGGAATGAAGCTGGGATGCCAAGCCTCTAGCTTCCCAGATCTTCCTTTGTGTCCTTCTTAAAATGGTTTTACCAATAAGAACTGTTTCACTAATAAGACAGCTCAGTGTTATTCACCTTGCTTCTATTAACAGTTTAATAGAGTTCATTTTCTCTTAGTGTGTTTTGCAGTATCTCTTAGGTGACATTAACACCCCTCTGGCAAAAAACTGCTGAGGAATCAAACTGAAGTGTAAGTCCTGGTAGAAAAAGAGAAAGACAAGAGAAAACAGAGAAGTTAAAGGGATCCAGTGTACTTAGTGTTGCATTAAGACACAGGATGTTAAAAACTCTTCCACCATCTGCAGTTTAGCTTAGGGTTCACCACTGCAGCACAGCTTCTGCAACTTTTTTCTCTTACTTCCCACCTATTGTCGACCAAGATGTTTACCTGTAAACACACAGATGCATACAGGCACTATGGCAGAGGAATGGCACTACTATGAAAGACTGCCCACACTGTACAGAACAACAGGCATGAAAAATAATGTACGGATTTCATGAGCCATTCAGAAGTTCAAAACCCCAGGAAACACTTAGAAGCACTTATTCGCAAGTTAGGACAGAGCACAGAAGGAGTTCAAGCAAAATTTAAGAAATAAAGACAAGAGTCAGACATCACTAAAAGGCAAAGACAGTATACCATAAAGTCCATTTGGCAAATGGTTGTAGTTGAGCTAGTCATTTCTGACCGCACAGATCCTATGTGCTTCTTTACAGAACAGAATACAACGCCTGAACATGAGAGAATACAAACGCAAGACAAATTGCACACCCTCCCTGAAGGGTTGAAAAGAAAATCCCTTTATAACAACAGAATAGGAACTAAATGCTTCTGTGGGTGAAGATAGGCTGCTTACGATATAGCAATGATATCACTAATCTAATTCTAAGAATATGTGCACGCACATAGAAAGTAGGAGAAGGAGAATAAATACCTCAGCATTAAGACCATCATAAAACTCACTTCCAAAAAGTAGAGGAATCCCACAACCTCTCTGTAAGTGGGTACCTGCCTCTTATAAGCGCTCTGATTAAGGAAATGTTACACAGCAACCGTAAGTAAAGCGTTCCTATGCAGCAGCACAACTGAACAGGGAGGGCACCTGCCCTCCACTGCTAATGAAGATGCAGATCAGTAAATCTGCTAGTAATTGTCACATTTTCCTACTGCTTGCAGTCATATTAAAGCCACGCTTTTACATTCATAGCAAGTGGGTGAACCGTTCATTTCCATACCTATACCATCTCTTGTAACAGAACTCTGTAGGCACACCCACACACAGACCTCCTCCAACTGAGTAAAATATTCAGTTGAAAGAAAACTCTACCAAAAATAAGAGTGCTGTTCAGCTAGATCCTGTTCCCCAATTTTGTCCTTCCACACAGAGGCAATCACTTAACTAACTCCATGAGGAGTAAAGTAGAAGACAACAGACAGCCAGAAGATTGGAATGCTTCAGAAAGATTGTCTCAAAGACACATATTTGTGGTCTGGGTTTGTGGGGTTTTTCTTTAAATATAGGAAGAGTTCTTTCACATTTCTGCAAAATGTTTCTTGTTTTTAATAAAAAGAGGTGGGTAGATAAGTCTATTTTAGAAAACATGCTTTCAGACGAGAAGCCATTCATAAAGACCATTCGCCAAGATTAAATTATTTCTAGCAACCTGCTCTTACACGTTTACAAAAAGGTCTAAACATCAAGGACCACAGCTTAACACCTGATCAGAGACAAGAACAAAACTCCAACTAAACTCCGTTTAGATCATTTGAACATGGGTCTGAGCTCAGACGCTACATTTAAGCTTTGCTGCATCTCAAGGAAGTAGTTTCACTGGGGTTCGGGGCAGGAGAGAGCAGCCACCAAACAAAGTAAGACTAGTCATTTCTACCCTTACCTTTTCACTCCACGCCCACAGACCAGCCGCAAGGAAAGCCACCCCAGCTAGCTAAAGAAAAAAAAAGAAAAAATTCATTAGGTATACTAATCAACACATTCTCAAGCACTTAGCCAGTGCCACTGTTGCTCAAGTAAAACAAATATTGTTGTCATCTCAGACAATAGTAAGGGGACATTCCTCCCCCTGAGTCAATCGATTGCAAACAGGATTTAAAATGCTTTTGTTCCATAGCATTCTTGCATTTTGTCAACTACTTTTTAAAAGCATTTTAAATTCATTATGCATGATTACTCAAGAAGCACACAGTACTACATTAACAATTCCACGACGTAGTGTGCAAGTGGGAGTTAACCTTGTCCCAATGACTTACTCTAAACCTTTTACCTGCACAATAATGAAGATTTCAGACTATTTAATGCATTTTGAGGTTATTCCCTATTTAGTCCTTTGCTAGTACCAGCCCCAGACAGCAGCAGTGCTTGACTCTTCATAACTTCTCAGTGTCAAGGCTCATTATATTAGCCTCATCTCTAATTAGACAGTTTGCCTTCAAATCCTTACCTTGTTTAAGATTTTTGGAATTCAACTGAAGTAATGGTCCATTGACCTACTTTCAGTAAGCAACAAATCTAACTGACAACATATAAACCCTACACCAATTCATATGTTTGTGTAATACATATTTCTGAATTATATTCATCAAAATGAAGCAAGAGTTCCTTGTTTTAGTATTTTATTACCCTTTTCCCTTTCAGGTAGTCTTAATTATCCAATTTCAATAGTCAAACTAAAATGACCTCTCTAAAAACTGAGGGCAGCTCCCCATCACTACTTAAAATGGCATTCTACCCCACCACATCCACATAACCTTAAAAGACACTGACGTGCTGGAGCATGTCCAGAGAAGGGCAACAGAGCTGGGGAAGGGTCTGGAGCATAACTACTGTGAGAAGCAACTGAGGGAGCTGGGTGTGTTCAGCCTGGAGAAGGCGAGGCTGAGAGGAGACTTTATTACTCTCTACAACTACCTGAAAGGAAGCTGGGGGCAGGGGGGCAGGGAGGTGGTGTTGGTCTCTTCTCCCAAGTGACAGGACAAGAGGAAACAGCCTCAAGTTGCTCCAGGGAAGGTTTAGATTGGATATTAGGAAAAACGTCTTCACCAAAAGGGTTGTCAGGCACTGGAACGGCCTGCCCAGGGAAGTGGTGAAGGCACCATCCCTGGAGGGATTTAGAAGACACGTAGATGTGGTGCACAGGGACAGAGCTTCGTGGTGGACTTGGCAGTGTTACATAACAGTTGGACTTTACGAACTTAAAAGTCTTTTCCAGCCTAAGCAATCCTATGATTCTGTATAAAGGACTGTGCTTGCTTCTCCCTTACCCCCTGCCCCCTCCCCCCAAGCCTTACACACAAGTAAACCCCAACAACAAAAAAACCAACCTTCTTGAAAAAGGTGTCCTTTCCTCTAGGAAAAGCAGCACCTCCCATGAACTAAACGGGCATTACAGGCAACTTCCCACAGCACAGGCATGAAGCAGAAATGGGACGCCCTTACAGTCACACAAGAAAATACAAGCATAGCCCTTAGGGACTGCTGGGTTCGCTGCCTGCTGACACTAAACTGCACTCAGGGCCGTGAAACTGTTCTGGGTTTACTCTGCTGGGGAGAGTGGGGAAAGGAAGGCCAGAGAGGTGCAAGTATCATTCTGTAAAAATTACTCAAATGATGTTAGACACCTCTGTCTAGACATGAAGTATGTCGTATTTTAGGGCTTTAGCACACAAATTAACCAACCAAATCCACTACTTAGATACGGAAAGAGTTACAACTGTGTAAATCAGTGCTAAATATGTTAGATTTCCGGATGTTGCTTAATAAGCAACGGCACAATGACTACTCATCTCAGACTCTGAATAGGATAAGTACATTTAAAATGATGATTTGGATCAAAGCACAACTTCAAAAATACTATTAAAAACCACATGGATATAAACAGAATATTGACACAGATTACTGTTAAATCTTAACCCAGTGAATTTTAGATGAAGAAGCAAAATACACAGAAGCAAATCAATATTCAAATTGGTATGTCATTAAGTTACACAGTGCATGCAATTGATGGATGCTTCAACCCTTTCTCATTCCAAAAGCTCCAGCAATGCTGGGAGACAGGTGAAGACTGCTGGTATAATCTGGAGTACTCAGAGTGAATTACACAGTTGGATCTTTGGGATTTTTTTTCTGAAGAAATGAGGGGGGAAAACAAAATTGGAAAGACACCCATCTCACTCTGTATACAAACTAGTGTCAGCATAACACTAATACTGTGCTATGGAACATAAAAATAGGGTGTCTTCTTCAGACTGGCTGCCTTTCATTATCATTACCATCTTAATTAAGTTGTACTAGATTCTTGATTAAATAGATTTTTCACTAGCATGCTTCATTTTCATCTCCAAACCCAAACATTGCTCTCATGTTTTCATATTGTTTCGCAAAACAGCATTATTTTTGCAGTTATTTCTATTTCTAAACTATCTGCAAGTAAAACAGATTATCAGCAGAAAAACAAACCTAGAATCAACATGTATAAATCTAAAACTTAATTCAGCTAAGACACAAGCAATACCTAATTCCCATTAGAAGCAGGCAAACCATGCACATTAGGTTTCTTTAGCAAAAACCAGTGTAGTATGATTTACTTGCAGAAGAAACAAAGCCACTAGCCACTACATTTAAAGGTGCCATTACCAGGACAACTAATTTGCAAGGAAGTAAGATGGTAGTTATTTAAGCAAATGAGATTTCTGTGCTTTAAATCCCACGTGCAAGACACCTCACAGTATCTCACTAAAAACTATTGGAAAACACACCATGGAGATAACGCCCCTCAGAGGTTAGCATGATTAAGCATACCCAATACAGAAAAGTAGCACCAGCAAAATACCCACTTGTTACCACTCTTGCACACAGGCATTCAAGTGACCGCTGTGAGCCAGAACGGGGAACCGATCCAGCCCAAATCGAAAGAAAACTTCTAACCTTCATCATCCGCTCACTGAACTGGCCACATGAACAAGAGAAGAGGCAGCTGAGAAGTAGCAACGGTAAAAGTGTTCTAAGGGTGATATTGAGCAAGCCAGCTACTTTGACAGAGGGATTTTGAAATTGCTTTTCAACAGAATCTGGATGATGTCTGAGGAAGAACAAACTGGACAGCCCAACTCACTTTTATGCTGTAGTCATTTAAGACATATACTGCATGAAAGGTTAGATGGAAACATACACAAAACAGCTCAACTGTACCCCTTTGAACAGGAAACTGAAACTAGTAACCAGCATTTGCTCATTTCCTGCTTTAGAACTAAAAAATCCACACATTTGACACACTGCATCGAGCTGTAAGCTCTGCTCCCAAGACGTACAAGACTGACACCAACTCACAGACACTATGCACAAGACCACTTAACAGAATCATTATCCGTTCCCAGCTACACTTGGAATTCTGTTGACTGTGCTATTCAAATCACCCTACTAACTGAGAAAACACCTCTAAATTGTTTCTCAAATCTAGTTTACAGCTAAACATAGTTCTTGCAAGTCAAGCCTTGCGCACACAAGGATTTTGGGTCAGCCTGCCTCAGAGTCTGATTAGAAGCAACGGGAATGCATTCCTATCGCACTAGTTTTTGTAAGCACAAAATGTCAGTCTTACTGAGAACACTTTCTCCAGCCCCTGGACAATGGTGTTTTACACTGTAGCTCCACCCATGCTGGAGCAATCAGCAGCCTACAGACCTTCCTGCCTACCCTTGTTTCTTCCCACACTTTTCCTCTCAGGATCAGAAAACCACCCGGTGGTGGATTCTTTCCTCTTCCTGGCACAGGTCTCGCTGTTTCAGATGTTCCTGAAAAACAACACACAGCAAAAGCCAAGAATATTTTATGCTACCCTAGGTCTTTCTCTTACTTTTCAAAAATGAGGCCAGAATTCTTTTCCAGAGCTTGAATATTTGCCCTTCATCATTGTGTTTAGCATAAAAATGCCACATGTCCTATAGCAGGAGTGAAAAGTTCTATTTTTTTCTCCAAAAACCCTTACGTGCCACACACAGAGCTACAGAGCATTAGAAGATAAATCAAGATGACAGCAGCTAAAGGCTATTTTACCCTCTCCTCTCAATTCATCTGCAAGACAGTGAGCTCACATTCAACCTAAAAGGCTTTGGCAGAGCACACATGCAATCCTTCTCTGAAATAGCCATATCCTGGCTGAGATGCAATTACTTTGACTACCCCCAAAAGTCCTTCAACTGGAGACAAAGCAAGAAGCACCAGACACAGGTGGTTGAGGCACCTCCTTTTATTCCCCAAGACTTTCCCAAGAGCAGGCAGGAAGGCACAGAGCAGTGCTGCACCCCAAGACAGGGCACCCCTGCACTCCCCCTGCCTCCTCCCTCCACTGGGGCTTTCACAGAAGGACTCACTCAAATGCAAAATGACCCAGAATAAAAAGGGGCCAGAACCAAGCACCTGACCTTGTACTACTACACCCTTAATTTCATTATCACCAATTAAGCTATTTGGGGAAAAAAAGCCCAAGCTTTAAAAAAAATCAAAAGGAGGTCCAGCCTTGCTGTAATAGGGTAATTGCACTTAAACTTCTGAGCACTCCCTGCAGGGTTAATAGTGGATTTAATGAGTAGTGATGAGGCAGTATTACAAGTGTACTTGGAGAAGTTAAATCTTATTAGCATGATTAAAAAGTAAGATGAAAATAAAACAAACCCACGTTAAAATAATGCATAGGAAGGCAGAGCCTTCCCATGACCCTCATTCCCTTTCTTACAAGGGAAAGCCAAGCAGAAAGAACAGAGAAGTGATTTTGCAAGCCAGTCGTACACAACTAACTCAAAGCCAGCAGAACTGAATTTCTGCTGCCAAGTTGCCCATCTGAAAAAAATAAATCTTCCAAAGAGTGAGGGTTTACAGATTTCTAAAGGCTGATTAAACTGTGATCTTGCCATCGTTAAGTCATAAAATATGTCCCGAGTTCAATATTCTGTTCCACCCCAATTTGAACTGACTTTGAAATGTGACAAACTGAAGAAAAGTAACCACCCACTAAAACGTTTCAATATTCTGTAAACTAGCCCCTAAGTCACCATATGGTTTAACTTTATACTGTCACTGATACTATCTTTTAGTGCTACAATGGGGAAGTCCAGATGCATCCTCAGTAAGCATGACAGAAGAACAAATGCAATCCTATTTGTATGCAAATTACCTACCTAGTGAACAAACTGTGTCATCGGCTGAGACACAGGTGAGCTACCACCATACCTCCAGTAACAGCCTAACTGGGCAAACGGCTGTCTGCACGCCTAAATACCATCCCTTGCACCCATTATATAGGGGTCACTTGCTGACACAAACACAAAGCAAGTTCCCACATGCACCTGTCCTGCAAGCCAAGAAAAGTAAAGCGTCCTTAAACGCTGCTTTCTTGAGTCATGGTTACATTTCCCTTCTGATCTTCTAGTCCTTCAGTTCTTTTAGGGTACGTAGAAAATTTACTTTGTTCTACACACTATGGATTTGCCCAATTAAAGAGATTGTTAGATAAGTCATCCCAGGCAGCCAGATGTTACAGGCCCCTGAATCACGGTCAGCTGATTCATGCATTGCCTACAGGAGTGTCTACTCTCCCACTCAGCACTTACATAGCTTGTTCTACAACTAGAAGTGCCATACTCTTATCACAAGAGCTGTATTTACACGTAATTTACTATGTCTGCCTGATAACTTCCCAGCAGAAGCCTCAGACCATTAATTGAGCAAGCAACCAATACTACTAGTACCTGTTCAGAAAACCAATTCCTCCAGCCAACAGATCAGTTGAAAAACACAAGCTGAATTTCAAACTCTCCTTAATTTTTCTGCATCTGTTGTTTAAAAGTGATTCTTCAAGGAAAAGGCATTGGATCTTCTTTATTAATATTAAGAGAACACAGTAAAAAGGGAAATTTGAAAAGAGTGAGGTGTGATGACACTGCAGGGAATAAAAAAGAAAATAGAAAGAGATAAACTAAGTCCTGTGAAAAAGCAGAAGCAAATTCTTGATAGTCTTCCAGTAAAGACAAATAAAATTACTTTTTCAAAGGTTGTTTACCCCAACACACTAGCACCCCATGAGACACTCACTGGAAAGAAAGCAGAGGTCTAGAACAATCCCAATATATTCGTGAACAAAAGAATCTGCCAATTTCTCACACATCCCCCACACTATCTGCTGAAGAGCATCCACCCAGTTAGAGAACAGTTTCTCTGAAAAACAGAGCCGCTTGACAAATACTACTTCCTATTGCACCACACTCCACTACAGGTACACAGAAGATTTACTACATAGAATAAGAAAAATAACTACACATCTGGTGGCCTTTGAGCACATACTTTGTGATACATGAGGCTATAATGAGAATCCTTAATTGCTAAGGGGAAAAAAAAATACCACTAATGAACATATGTCTTACAGCAATATTGTGACCAATTCACTCCTACTGGAAAAAAAGTTTCTACACAAGCCACACACATTTTCTGCCCTGCTACCCACACAAGGATGAACCCGCCTCTGGCTTAATGCTACAATATCATGTTGAAACACTGCACTAGTAAACAAGAGATAGGAACAGTAGCAAGAAGTTCTGTGGTTTTCAACAATACTCAGACATTGCAATCTCAGTATTACCTTGTCATCTAAATTTTTATTATGCTGAAGACAACATAACATTGACGAGTAAGCAGCTCACAAGACTCGCAGCTCTTTTGGTCAAGCAGCTATTTCCTACCTATGGGTCTTGCTTTCTGCAGAAAATTAGGCCAGACAAACTCCAGAAGTTCCATCAAACCTAGACTTCATGATTCTAATTTGCAGTTTTGGCTATCATACAGTAGCTGTTCAAAAAGCTTACTTTCTACCTTAAATACTGCCAAAGCAGCCAAAAAGCACAGAAACGCCAACCTAGTTTACCAGAAGTTTATGTGTGTTAATTGAGCAAAATACCAAGTCATTATTGATGAGTACGAACATGATTCCCCAGCCGGCAACTTATGTTCAGACACTGAACCCCTTCCCTTTTTTCCCCCCCCCCACTGAAGTCAGATACAGATCTGGGTAATAATTTTGTGTATCTTAATTTTTAAGTAGTAAAACGTTGACATGGTTTAAGGAATCACAGTAAATTAATAAAATTTATATAGTCTTCTCTATCATGTTTACTGATCCCAGACAAGTCAGGATCAGGAAAATCAATTTTCACTCTTAACAAGTTACTTCAAACACATACCATACCAGCTCTGGGGCCCTCAACATATGGAAACAGACCTGTTGGAGTGAGTCCAGAGGAGGGCATGAAGATGCTCAGAGGGCTGCAACACCTCTCCTACAAGGACAGGCTGGGAGAGTTGGGCTTGTTCAGCCTAAAGAGAAAGCTCCAGGGAGACCTTATAGCACCTTCCAATACATGAAGGGAGCCTACAAGAAAGCTGGAGGGGGACTTTTGACAAGGGCCTGTAAGGGACAGGACAAGGGGTAACAGGTTTAAATTTAAAGCAGGGAGAATTAGATATCAGGAAGAAGTTCTTCACTGAGGGGGTGGGAGGCACTGGGACAGGTTGCCCAGAGAAGCTGTGGGTGCCCCATCCCTGGAAGTGTCCAAGGCCAGGCTGGATGAGGCTTTGAGCAACCTGGTCTAGTGAAGGGTGCCCCTGCCCATGGCAGCAGGGTTAGAACTAGGTCATCTTTGAGGTCCCTTCCAACCCAAACCATTCTATGATTCTGCCTAGTGTATTTACAGCTACAGGACACACCCCAACAGAGATCAAAGATGACCTAAAAGGAGATATTAGAAGAGACCTCTCTTCAGAGGGAAGCAACATAATATACCACTTAAGTGCACTTAAAGGCAGCTTTAACTTTTGGCCAAACACAACCAGCATTTAATGGTCTCCATCATTCAAAAGACAGAGGTCTTTTCAGCAACATTAGAGACTGAACTATTCTCTTTTGACAAATCCTTGGAGCAGATCTTTCCTTTCTCCATTAAAAAAAAAAAACAACAAAAACAAAAAACCCCCAGTAAAAACAGCTTTATCTGCTTCCCTCCTTTATCTTCACTCAAAGTACGACGGGAGGAAGGGGTTAGGAAGGAAAAGATTGTGAGGAATCAGTATCCATATCACTTCCAATAAACATTTTCTCACATGGGACAGGCTTCTTCAATTCCAAAACACCAAGGACATAGCATACATCAGCTTCCTGCTTTCAGGTAAATATTGCAGCCAGCTCTCCTGAATAAATACGTAAGAAGCCAATAAAACTGAGGTATGCCTAAACTATTTCAGTCTCTACATTTTGTACTCACCCAGAAGATAATGTTATAGCTGAAGAGCAGGTATTTGTACCAACAGCTGACTTCCACATTAGAATATCGGTAATAGTGCATCTTCTATAGCACAGCGTCTGCACAGAAGGAAAGAATGAGAAGAATTAGGCAGTCGAAAGATTTTAACAAAGGATTCTTTTCCCGATCTTTTGCTCTGTTGAGAAAGGGATTATAGTAACCTGCACCACAGGCATTCAAGAGGTATGTTCAAAGTCAGACCAAAAACTTCTACTAAACTAAGAAAACTCCCTCTAGTATTTGCTGCTAAATAATCCTATCTTCTTTAAGCACCCTTTTGTGGGAGCATGGAGGGACACCCAAAAAGGAAACTAGCTATACAGTTAGCCTAGGAAGATCTGCATCAGCATGTTGATGATGTTCATCCGCTTTCACACTCTTTCAAAACCATTTTGCTTACACGGCTGCTTGGACTTAGGCAAAAGCCTAAACACACCCTTTGGATTGCACATCCAACAACCCAGCTAGCAAGATGTTAGAAGCAGTTACCTGGAAAACCCCAGTGTCTACAGCTTGCTAAATACAGACACCTTTTACATACTTAATGTTTCTTTACCAAATCAGTACTTCTTCAGAGGTCTTAAGAAGATAAGCGCCACCGTTACACTGCTGATCAACTCCGCGGAGTTCTCTGTTTTCTTGCTTCCTTACATGCACTAGAGATAAGGTTCACCCTCAACTGTTGTCAAGTATTTCTGAGAACTACAGCTTTTCAGAGTATCATAACTGAACCACCTCTGCAGAAATGCAATGGGGAAAAACCCACAGAGGATAAGCTTCTAAATCAAGAACTAGAGCTGGGAAGACAGATCACTCACACAGCCCTCGCATTCCAGCAAGCTGACTGCACGAGTGCTGCCTATGACAGACAAGCAGCAGCTCCCATTTCCATCCTGCATTCGCTTGAAAGGAACCACCTTTGTTAGCCAAAGGAAAATTGTACTTTATTGCAGTACAGGCAGTGACTGGAAAGGACTTTCCTAGATGTGACCCTGTCACATACATAAGCTGAGTTTTGCAATATACATTCCTAAGTAGTAGACAGTTTTGTTTCCTCACGCCCTGGATCAGCTGTAGTTACTGACCTTTTCAACCCATTCAGCTTCACAGACAACATTTAAAAATCTTACTATTATGGGACACAGTAAAGAAAACTTGTTTGAACACCACTCCCCTGACATGTTTTTCTAAGCCTGCAGCTGAGAGAACACAAGAGAGGGAATGAACACTTGGTCTTCCCAACTTACTCATTTCAGTCTCTAGCTCCAAACAGCAATTTATATCTCAACAAACCAATAGTCATATACTTGTACAAGTCCAGTAAGTCCAATGTGTTTGAGGAAGAGAGGGGACACTGGGAGACAACAGCAAAAGCCCACTAATCTGAACACAGTCCAAAACTCTCTTTGCATCAGCGGTACCCTGGCTGCCAGTACAAGCACATTTTCTGGATGCAGGCAAGCCAAGGCCTCCATCACTGTCCTGTCTGCCTTTGAAAGTAAGGATCCGAGCAAGACAGGAGTGGCAACTGTAAAATGCACATACTGCTACTAAGAAACATTGCTTTTGCTGCTGCCACCACTACAAAAGAGGAGGCAGCAGGTGGCATTTAGCTACCATGTCATTAAACTCCATAAAAATGGCCTTCTAGTAGACAAAGAGGCTTAAAACACAACCTGAGGCAGAGAGGCAAGCATACCATTTCAGGACCTAAAATACAAACATAGTGAGAAGTCTTCCTTTTTGTAGGTTGACCTCCCTGGCATTGAGACTTAACATCCAACTGTTCAAGTCCCAGCTTCAGTGAAGCTACTCCTAGGAACAAGAGTGTCAAAAGCACCCTTACTGATTAGCACCATTCCCCACCTACCTCATTGTTTTGACCACCAGCTTCCAAGACATTTCTCCCCACTTCCCCATACAACTGGCAAGATGCCCCAGTCAATACCACAGCATTTTCACAGAAAGAAAAAGCAAAATGTTTGGGTTTTTTTTAAACACCACACTTATTTTTTGTTTAACGCTTTGAAGTGACAGGGAGCTTCATGCTAGCAGTACTGGTCCCTTGTCGCAAGAAGCTGCCCTATAGCAACACGTGGCTGCCCAGACAGATTTTTCCTTCTGAAATGCCTGCCTATATTAAAGGGCAGATTTGACTTACTCTTTCCTTATCCTCATCAGGAGTTTTTTGGTTCTTCTTGACAGACCACCACACACCATATCGAGCAGCATAACCACTACTCGTGTAGGAGTGACATTCTGATATATCTGAAGTACAGGTGTGTCTGACTTTTTCTCCTAATCCTACAAATAAACAAACCAAGCAATCCACTCAAGGCAGGCAGCCACCTTCCCAAGTTTATACTGAAAACAGTCATGTTTCCTAACACAGGAGGCATCTGTTACCAGTCCAAAAATCTGCTACATCAGTATTTTGTTTAATTTACATCACAGGTTACATAGCTATGGTTATGCAATCTTACAAACCACTTGGAAGATTAAAGTAGTATGTGAGCTGCACAGACTAGTAACTTTCTCTACTGTGTGTTAGAGAAAGCAAGTCACATGGTGTCAGCTGACAGTTATCACCCACTCATGACAACAGGAATTTCTGAAAACTACAGAGCACTGGTGCTGTGGTAGAATATATAATTTTGTCTTTGTGTTTACAGTTTTAGTGAGGGGAGAGAATTGTAGTCATTCATCATGAGGCTACTGCCATTTCCAAAGCCTTTCTACACCCACAGATTCCACTCCCTTCAAAATGCTACAGCAGTGATATTCATAGTCTATAGATTTTAACTTTCAAAACAGAAGCTGTGATATATTAAACAATCTAATTTGGATATGCAAGGAAATCCTCACAGACAAGATGTTAAATCTAGCGCAACTGTAACACTAATGCACATCTCTAGACCTAGGTCCACAAATTCTTTTGACCCTCAGGAAATGTTAACTTTCCAAGGCAGTCCTAAGTCACACTGAAGTTCCAGGTTCAGCCAAGTACTGCCACCATACGTAGTCCTGATCCCCTTTCCTGCCCCCTCCGAAAACCCACAACCATTAATCATCCTACTCAGTGGAGCAAACAGTCATACAGCAAATCTTCAGATCCCTCCTGCGATCTCATACCACGTGTTAAGAAGAAAACAGTTTTAAGCCCTCCAATCTACTTCCCAAGAGCCATACAAATGCCAGTGTGGGTGCAGTCAGGAGGTGGCAGGAGAAAGATGGGAGGCCAGAAGCTGAGCCAGCTTTTCAGAGTGCTCATGGAAATGCAGCACCCCTGCAATGCCAGCCTGCACCAGTACCACAGGCTACACCACACTTGCATCTAACACACTGAAATGGATGAAGCTGGGGGAAGGGGACACAACTGAGGCAAGAAGAAAAAAAAATAGTTCATTTTTGTAAACTGTTGACTGCTCCCCGCCCCCTCCCCCTGCCATCATTCATCAATACAAAGCATCAAGTTTATATGAAGCAAAATAGCAGAGTCAAAAGAAGAATGCACTGAGGAGCAAGAGGAATTTTTAAAATACAGCACGATACACACTTTGGCCTATCATTGGTTTTGTTTTCCATTACTCCATCACCACCAAATCTGTATCAAAAAGTATCGGTTCATTCATTCAAGACATGGTGCCATTAAAAATAATTGTCATTTTCTTGTGCTCCATCAATAGGGGTTTTTTGTGAAGATGAAAGACAGACTTATCTCTGACCAGGAATAGTTCAGAGATTTTCTAAGGGCCTTCTGAAAACAGAGCTAATAAGGGGTGCCTACGGACTGTTCTTTCCACATCCCAGAGAGGAAGCGAACACCAAGGGAGCCTTCGTGTTCAGTGCAATATCTGGGTGCTGGGCACCAAACCTTCACGTGAAAGGATTGAGCTGATGGAACACAAAGGCAAGAAAAACTGAGGGGAGTTTGAGCTCTTACAGGCTAATCTGTTCCTGGAAACAGAGATAGTAACCACACCAATGATTCAGAAAATCCCTGCAAGCATGTCTCATCTTTACTTTTGCAATTTTGTCTCTAAGGAACTCTGACAGGCCTCACAAAGAAAATACAAGCGTCTCTTAAGGAATACAAGTATAGTGTGTTTATTTCTGCTGCAGTCCAGAAGAGCAGAGAAATATTTGTTCGTTCTTACAGGAAACCTGAGGATTATTCAATAAAAGGGTATTTTTTTAACCTGAAAGACTCAAGATGCAAGACAGAGATTGCTAATAAGCTATCCCTGCTTTACTAGAAAAAAAAAAAAAGCAGCTAACAGATCTCTGAATTCAATGGAAAATATGAGCAAAGCCAGACAGATTTCTTAAGATGTCATCTTTTGGGGGTCTCATTTTTGTAGTGTGCTGAAGACTCATGTGAGTTAACACTTAGTCGGATTACACCAGGATAAATGAAACCAACAGTAGACACCATCACCACAGTTCCATGGATTGCTTATTAACATCTTGCTGAAGTTTGGAAAAAAAGTCATCCCTATAAAAATGTTATTTAACAAAGCTATTGACTAGTTTCACTTGAATAGGAGCTTGCCTGCGCTGTAACTCACTTAGTATTTGCAACAAACCATGTTCTCCTACTTCGCCGAGAGTTCAGGTATTGTGAAACACATAGAAGTGTGTCAGTCAGGAGTTTATTCACTCCAGGGAGCAAAGCCTGTTAGAACAAGTAGCCAGAACCATCTTGGCTGATCAAAGCTCCACACATCTGCTCTCTACTACCTCTCATGAGAGCAGATACATACCCACTCCCTAGAACATCAACAGTAGCAGGGCAAAACTCAAGTTCTCAATTTAAAGCAAGCATGTAATTTCACTTTTTTCCTTCCAACAGAAGGTTTTGGAACCCTTACAAAGTAAATACTTAATTTGAGGAGCCAGAACTTCCAGTTCAGGGAATGATTTTACTTCTAGTTAGTGATCGGGGAATA
The DNA here is from genome assembly GCA_027574665.1 of Rhynochetos jubatus. Classification (NCBI taxonomy): domain Eukaryota; kingdom Metazoa; phylum Chordata; class Aves; order Eurypygiformes; family Rhynochetidae; genus Rhynochetos; species Rhynochetos jubatus. The sequence goes on from CM050655.1 coordinate 12,920,668, forward strand.
ATTTTGTTTCTATTTAATGATCCAACAGTAACAGTACCTATTCCAGACATGTCCGCTCCCTCCCGTACCTCCACACAGACCAAAATGTTTCAAGAACAAAATGGGTTCTCCATTTGCGATACCACTTCATGTCACAAAAATAAGTCACAACTTAGAAAAGACAGAAAGACACCAACTTTCTCTGCTGACAAATGCACTCCTTCTTCAGGAAGATTCTAAACTTTTAGCGATATTGTGGCTTTCCTTCATTTCCAGGAATGCCACTTGTTCAAGTCTCCATTTATATTTCAGCCAATATTCAAGGTACTCCTTCATTTTCTTTTTTTTTTTTTTGGAAGAGAAAAAAAACGGAGAGTCACCATAGTAATATACATCAAAGAAATTATAAGCATATAAAATCCGTTTGGATTTGCTTGGTTGTTATCTTTTCCTTGCTTTGGGTTTAACACACAGCCTGCCCATATTCATGCCATATTTCTTAGCCTTTACACTATGATATAAATACATATTATGTATAGTAGGTATACAGACCAGATCAAGGTATCTTTAAGTTAAAAAAGAATTCCAGCATTGACATCCGTTCTCCAGCAATGAGCATGCTAAGAAATGAATGTGTGTCTCTCTATAATACTAGTTACATTCATCACTTGTTCTGGTTAAACAATGCTGTCTCCATGTCATGGAGACAAGATGTGGAGCTGAATCCCTAAAAAACACTAATTTTTCTCCCCTCCCACCCCAGTAACAGGACCCATGCTTCCTAACACCAGAGGAACACTCATTCCAAATGAGGCACCCTCCCAGCACCAGGGGATGCTTGCTACTTATTAGGGAGATGGGGTGTAAATGCGTGTCAGGTTTGGGGCAATGCTTTCAAAGCTTGCTTTCTTCTGCTTTCTCTGCCTTGTGTGCCAACTGCATTTGCAACACACACAGGAGAACCTTATTTTACTTGCTAGGCAGAGCTACTACCAGCTCATAGGCCATGTAGACAGCTCAACCACCATATAATCATTTTCCCTACCAACTGACTCTGGTAAAGAAATGCACTTGCGTGACTTGTAAAAACCAACTAGAAGCTAAATCTCTAAACATAACACCGGAAAACATTAGAAATGTGACAAAATAGCATCCCCCAAATGCCTCATGATCCTAACCACTGCCAGCTCTTCAGCAGACCAGGTGTCTCAGCCCAAAGACACCGAAATAAGCTAATGCTTCAGGAGACACAGCAGGCAGGTTCGCAGAGCGCCCTGCACGCACTACCACAACAAAAGGAAAAAGAAAAAGCACGCAGACCCAGGCTGCTCCAGGCCGCCAAGCCCATGCTTGAACAGCTCCAGCCCTTCCCCCAAGAGCCAGTGTTCAGACGGGTCGTGAGAAACCCTCCACTGTCTCACTGGAAGACTCTGCATGCGCCCCGGGGGAAGAAGGAAAAACAGGCTTTCCACCTCTCAGGAGAACGCCAAGAACAACACAGTGTCACCAAGAGATCAGGGCAGCAAAGGCTATGAAGCGACACCATCAGAGCTTCTTCCAGTGCAGCTGTTGGTCTCTGCAGTAGTTAACAGCAGATGCACCAGCAGAATTAAAAGGTGCAGAGGTTCAACAAAAACACTTCCTAATCTGTGCTTTTAATGAAAAGAAAAAACCAAATACCTCCAGAGGAAAAAGAAAGGGGAGAACAGAGGAAACTGCCATCCGAACAGGCTGACAGCATGACTGGTTACACCAGCAGCACAGCTCGGAAAGAAAAAAAAAAAGCCACAGAGCTGAACACCACCATCCCTTCTCACTTGAATCAGCCAGACAAGGTCTTTCAGTTGAACTCCCTTCTGCAAAGCAGAACCAGACCACTGCTATGACCACTTCCATCAAAATACCCTTCGTAACCTCAGCCTACACTTTGCAAAGAAAGCCACCTTGTTATCTTGCGAGAGTCACCTCACTCGTTGCCTATCCACTAGTTCCAAGTCAATCTACTTCTCAGATGAATCTCCTCCTCCACAGGCTTGCCACGCAAACTCAAAGGAACCGAATAGTCACGGCAGGGTAGAAAGCTCTGCTGTTTCGTATCCTTTATTCTGCATAGCTATACCACTGCATTCGTATTTCACACAGCATTACGTACTTCCCTGAGCACCATTTAACAACAAATTGTTGAGGGCAAAGAAATGTGCAGCAAGAGAACCTGCTCCATATCCTGGCAGTCAGAAGCCTGCTGTCCTTGTGAGACCAACACCTCAGGTGTCTTCCTTCAGATGCCAAGTTACTTGAGGCTATTCCCTTTGTTTCCTATTCCAGGAGTTTCCAGACGGTTTACGTGTTTCAGCACTGCTTTTATACCCCAAAACCGGAGTAGACAGCTCTTGCCAAGCAGAACAAATCATGCTGTTCTTCAAATACTAAAATTCGCAGCATTCAGCTGCCTCTGAATCCTGTGCTTCATATCACTTCCTGGAGCTGTGACTGCAGCAACTGGAAGCTGCCTTGTTACCTGCAATCCATCCATTATTTAGCAAAAACATCTTTCCAGAGAAACTCAAGTATCAATTATTTAGTCTTTGAGCAGGAAACAAAAACCTTTAAAACAGGAAAAAGTAGTTTTTGAAGTGGCTGTTGGGCCACATGAACAAATTTGGTTTCGTACACTAGCAACTTGTTTGAAACAACCCATAAAGAAAGCCAAAAGCTCATATGCACACGCAAGCTCAGAAAGTGCCAGAGCCTGTTATCGCCCAAGGAAGATCCCCAGCTACACTGGAAGCTTCAGCACAGGTCTGCACACAGATGACCTTTATCAATTTGTTATAAACGCCTGCTCTCTAGACTGGGAGCGTAAAACAGAAAAGCTCCTTGTGATGCCAGGATAACATTCAACAGCGCCTACTGCAAAGGCCAAGAGGAAGCAAAGCCCTACATCCATTACACCCTTGCCTTTCACATTCTGCTTCAGATTAAGGATGAAGACAGCCCTAAGACTTTCAGCTTTTGCACAGACTTCTAAAAACAAAGATATAAAACAACTCTCAAAAAATACACGTAAGCAGGCGCTCTGGGTAAGAACAGAAATTCATTCACTTACACATACCATGTATGAGCTTTACACTACAAGAGAGGGGATAAAACACACTTGCTTTGCTCCCAGAAAGGAAGAGAGACAGGAAACACTGAAGCAAATAAAGTGCTGGTCCCCCCTCCCAAACAGGGGCCGAGGCACACTGAACCAGAAAGGAAAAATAAACTTACTTTTAAATCCTGCTAAGAGTCCTGGGTTTGGATACAGTTCCTCTTGGGGTCAGCATAGTTTATTTTCAGTCGCTAAAAGTTTTCTGCACAAGTGATAACAGCATTCAAGTGTGAATAATTGGCCAGAAGGATACTTCTCTCTCAAAGGTTCTTCTCTCAGCTTTACCAATCTGACATAAATATTAAAATTTAAGGTTAGCAAAAGCCTGCCCACTCAAGTCAGTGGTTTTAACTTAAACCACTCACAGCAAGCCCTTATCCTGTCAATATCTGAGGATCACCAACTTCTGCAAGTTAAATCCTTTGCTGTAATCCTCACCTGTGACATGCCTAAAATAGAAGAATTTACCCAACAATGATTTTTCAGCTCACCGATCATAGCGAAAACAGGTTTTGCTCAGTCATCCAAAATAAAGAGAAGTTGGTTTACAATGCAAAAAATTCAAATACAACTAGTGTTCAACTACTTAGGTAAACAAATTGTGATTGTTTTCAAAGTGAAGCCATCTGAACCTAGATGATTCAGGTGTGTCTTTTTTTATTTCTACATTAAATCAGATCTCAGCCTTTTTGGGGGGGGACATAAAATATTAAACTTTGAAACTCACATGTATCTCACCCTGATGAGCTTTAGATCATCGCCAACATTGTTCTAAAGCTTTCCTTCCTCAGATGCTTTTGGCTAAGCATGAGCCAAAGGGTCAAGGAGAAGGATCCCGCTCCTGCCCAGGATGTGCACAGAAGCTATCAACACTACAGCTGTCCAAGACCAACAGATTTTAAGACTGTACGATACTAGAAAGGATGACCCATCACTGCCCTTTGGATGTAAAATCAGAAGCCACCTGGAAAAGGACCATTTCTTAATTCCCCCTTAGCAACAGCCTGCAACATTTACTCTGAAGCAAGGAAAACTCTTGTTTGAGGGTTTTATTTACTCTACCTTAGGTACTTCAGCAAAAGTGCTTAAAAGAACACGAGAACCATGGCACATTCATGGATTTTTTGAATTGCAGCCTGCTAGCCTTGGAAACACAGCACAGATGCAAAGTACAAAAATCCACTCTACAAAAAACAAAAGGTTTGAAGGTTTGGCCCAGAAAGCCACAGTGCAAAGCAGGTGGCACAAAAAGCCCACAGAATCAACAGTCTTGATTCATATGCGACTGAGGCATAAGTGTCTTTGTCTGGTATCTGAAACCCACATATTTTATCATACCCCACCCAAGTGGAACTTGTTTTTTTAAAGCAGAAAATAACAAAGGGAGGATCTGTAGGAACAGTTTTGACAAAAGCGAACTCCACTTCCCCACACGCACCTCAATGGGTTCTCTAACACAATGATATTAGAACAAGAGTTGAATTTATTCACGCTCAGCAGTGCTCAAACTGTGCCACACCTAACACTTGATGGGAAACTTGATAGAAGACTATGCCAATTAATTGTAGCAGTTTGTCAGTAGAAAAAATGACCCCCCTCCCTCTTTTTTTCCAAACATCCATTTACAGGTAATGGCCAACTGGTAGCCACACATCAAAGCCTCATCAGCTAAATATAACTACACTTTACGAAAATCAGATCAGACTCAAGACAAAGTGATCTATAAGGGATCAAAAAGCATACGCCTCAGTTATTCAGCAGAACTTAACCTACAACTTAAACATCTCCATCCAGATTACCTACACATTTGCATCTGAGCCAAATTCATCACACACCATGTCAATTTTCTTGCTACATCTAAAAGCAAAAGTTTAAATCTTCAATACCAAAGAAAGCGTCCCAATTAAGCAGCATTTCAGAGCTCTGAGCAAGGGCTTTTCATGATCCTTTCATTAAGTACTACAAAGCCTAAATCTAGCATAAGGTAGCCCAGAACGTACCCCATTTCAGTCAGGTATGTTACCGATGTGAAGGCTCTTGCACAGACATTGCTCCTAGCACAGTGCTCACAACAGAATTATTTTAGCTTTCTTTTCATCATCCACCAACCCATCCTGCAAGGGGGACAGGGAGGAGAAGAAAGAGGCTTTAAACAGGAAAACAGTGCAAGACTATTCTACAATGCCCTAAATGTCAGGCAAAACCTGTGCCCAGAGACAAGAATAAACTCAAGCAAGGTTTCTAATGATTTGGTCATCTTACTTGAGGACTGGAGATAATGCTTTGACACAAAGGAAGCTAACTGGATCAACTTACACTAAGTAAAAATCACACAGAGCACACACCAGACAGTGAAGAACAACTTTCAATGATTTTGATTTAGTTCTAGACCTCACTTTAAGCAAGGCTTTGTCCGTCTATGAGTGACATCAGTAAAAATAAAGCAAAATGCCAACTACATAACTTCCTTGAACATTGTTTTTTAACAGTATTATAAATGCATTTCCAAATTTTGGGGAAGCCATCTCACTGCTGCTTCAGTAACACTAATTTTCAACATGAAAATTTTCTAAGGACAGGCAACATAACTATGTTCTTTCCTCCCACCCCTCAAGAACAGAGCTGAAAGGACATACATCACACCTCCCAGTGTCATTAGCCAGAGGATAAAGAACACCACTTCAACAACACAGGCACCCTGCATTTGTGTTGTTTTGGGTTTCAGTTATTTATTTTTATAAAGAAAAAAAACCAACAACACACCCAAAAGGTGCAAAGTAATATCCAACCCCCAGCTCATTTCTACTTTACACCAAGTGACTAGACCTAAATTCTCTCCCTCCTGACCCCTTCCCTCACCACACAATGCCTCTGTCAAGCAGCCAGCGGTAGCTTCTCACCCAAACATTTAAAGTTTCACACATTTATTGTAAGTATAAAGTGGCTCAGGAAGTTATAAGAGCATGTGAGTACTGATGTCTACATCACTGATGGAGATAGCCAGAAATACCATCACCCCACTGAGCATTGATGAACAAGATATACCCTGTACCTCCGTTCTCTAGGAGCTGATGTCCTTCCATTTTCTCCAGAGCTCTAGGTCACAAGCTTTATGTGCTTATGGGAGGGGTGGAAACACCACACACAAAACAAACCACCACAGTGCTGGAAGAATCTTATCCTGACAGTTGTCTTAAAACGTTCTCCACCGCCACCTTTGAAGATTTACTAAGGAAGTGAAAGTCCAACACAACATGCATCGTGTTACCTTTACACAGTGCCTCCCCCCCCCCATCACAGAAAAACCGCTCAAAACGAAACCACTAAGTCTATGTTGAGTACGTGAGATATAAAGTCAGACATATGCTTAACAGCCTTATGCAGATGCTCTGCAAGGGCAAAATTGTGGTTTGCTATGCAGAAAAAAAAAAAAAAAGGCCAGTGTTGAAGTTAAGTGAGTACAACACCATGGGTCCTGCATAACACCAAGCCTTTTCAGGCTTAGCTTAAACCCTCGCCCTAGAAACACGCAAGGGCCATTCCCTTTCTTAAATAAGAAGTTCGCAAGGGAAAAGAAATCCACTTTCCTCACATTCACCATACATAAAGCATTTTATCTGAACTCTCCTCACAGGGTCTGGGTGCAGCAGCTTCTCAGCAGCACTCTGTAGGGGCCACAGAATACCACACTCACCTGAAACTGCAAAGACAACTGCAAGGTAGACCGTAAGTGACCTAAAAGGGAACTGGTGGTGTGTTTAATTATCCAAACAACGTCTAGGGACCCCACAGGAAGCCGAAACAGGCCCGGCGGTTGGGCGCGGCGTCACCTGAGGGGACGGCCGGGCCTGTTTCGGCGGGAAGCTGAAAGGGTGTCAGAGCGGTCCCTCGCCAACACTGATTACAACTAATTAAAGTTAAATCGGTGGAAAAACCAAAGTTACAGACCTCGCCCCTCGCACACACGAAGCAGTTGCTTCTGCTACATCAACGCCTGGATTGAGGGCAGGGGCTTGGCAGCAGCCGGTGTAACAGCAGAATAAGGAGCAGGTAAAGACCGGGCAGCTGCAGCACCTCGAAAGGTCCTTTTCTTATTATTTTTCAGTTATTTTTCTCCTTTGTGGCACCTCACTCAACGAAACAACTTCGCGTGAACTCCCAGAGGAAGCCTCGCCCGGCCTCTCCGGCTTCCTTCAGTGGCCAGGGACAACGCTGTAGAGACAACGCTGAAACGCCCCGCGTTTTCAGGAAACTCAGGGAGTCTGAGGGTTGCTGCCCCGGGGGAGGGCAGCGCTTGCTCCCCGCCCAGTTCAATGGCTGCCAGCTCCCACGGGATATCGCAGGCGAGAGCCGAGCTCCGAGGGAGGTGGCTCAAAATGCCGGTGCTTAGAGACGAGGTGGGGGAGAACGGGGCATACCGTACGGCGGGGACGCGGCACGACCCCCGAGACAGAGAGCGGAGGGGGATGTCCGGCCCGCGGTGGGGCGGGCAGGGACTCACCGGGAGCAGCTGCTCGCTAACTTTCGCCAAGTTGGGCGGACGGCGAGGCGGCGGACGGCGTACTCGGGGATCCCTCGGCTGCCTCGGCTAGTCCATGGACACGGCGCTCTCGTACCTTCCCCGGCGTCGGCACGGCCGGCTGATGGAGCCAGGGGTGCCTCTACCGCCGAGCCACCCCGCTGCTCCTATACTCCCACCGGGGACGGAGGCAGCGCGGAAATACCGGCTACCCGCACGCAGGCGTGCTGCACACAAAGAGGGCGTCCGGGAGGCCCGGTTTTCCCTCCAGATCGCCCGGTTCCCGCGGGTCTTCGGGCAGCTTCGTCCGCCGTGACCCCCGCAGGCGTCCCCCGAGCTGGTGGGGGAGCCCCCGGTACCACGGGAAGGAACCCCGAGGCCGGGCGGAGGCTGCGAGCGCTAGCGGCCCCTGCCCCAGCAGCAGGAATGGCCGCCCTTCACGGTCCCGCCGCCCCTTCCCCGCGGGTGACCTCCCGCGGCCTCCCTCGGCGGCTCGGCCGGAGGAGTCCAGTACCCGCTCAGTAACGATCTCGGCTTTATTTCAGACTAGTTTTCTGGCCGAGATGGCCAACCCCCGCCCTGCGGAAGAGGCTCGGAGAGCTGCCCCGCCCCCGGGCCGGGCCGGGCCGAGGCAGCTCGGCCGTAGCCCGCGCGGCCGCACCGGCCCCTCAGAGGCGTTTCTCCCCCTCCGGGGGCTCTCGGGGCGAGAACTAGCGTGGCAGGGGCAGCGCTTTCAGGGTTTCAGGGTAACACCGAGATTTGCCTGAGAAACCAGAGGAGAAGGAAAAAATATAAAACAACCCCGAAGAGTATTTTTAGTATTAAGGCGTCCCAGGGCTTTTTAATCTCCCTTTCGAGGTGCTGGGAAGGTAAGGGGAAGCAGGGGCTGAGTCGTGGTTTTTAAAACCATGTGGTGAGCAAGTGAGGAAGCAGTCACCTCCTGGCAGCTGGGGAAATGCCCTCCCCTTCCCTGTCTAGCTTACTTCCTACCTTCCCTGCACCACTCCCAATCCCTTCTTTTCTGTGCCTTATGATCCCCCGACACAGGGGAACACTTGGTTCATCTTTATTCCCCTCCTCATATATACTGCAAAACTCTTTTCTTCAGTGCCTCGCTATGAAAATACGTTAGTGTGCACGTAAGCAAGGCTAAGGAAGGTAGTTCCACGCCAGAGGCTTTACTACAGGCCTTCTGATAATTCCCTACACTTCCTACATCTGCTCCAGGGCTTGGGTTTTGGGGACTTCCTTATTGTCCCTAGATCAGGAAACAGCACTGCTCCCACTGAGTGCTTGGCTGAAGGGTGAAAGGAACCTGTGAACAATTAAACAGGGTGAGCTTAGTGCTTCTCTTGGGCGGTAATTCTCCATTAGGTCAAGGCCAACAACCAAAACCACATTACGATTCATATGGCATAAATCCACAGTTCGCGTCGCCCACACGCACCTGAAGTCAGAGGAAGCACATGAGACACCACCAGTTTGTCACCCACCTGCTGGTCACATTATCAAGGTTCCTTCTCATCTCCTATGTGCAGTTTTCCAAAGAAATCTTAAAAAAAAGGGTGGGGGTGGGCGTTTGCCCCTTCAAAACTCAAATGCAGCACCTTGCCTTAGACATGGGTATTTGCTGGCTTAAGCCAATGGTAGGAAAGGCTGAATATTTCGAGGACCATAGCTAGGCTCAGCTGTCGCCCTGTCCCTCCAGACACCATTTCAGGACTCCAGTCTGGGTCTGGAGAAAGGCAACCCTAATTCTGCAGAGAGACCTAAAGATCGTTGCACAACAGCAGCTTCCTTATAGTCTCCTCTGTTTGCAGGATTCCCCGAGCTTGCTCGAGGCTTCTTCGAAACCAAAGTAAAATCAAACTGACTGGTAAAGTTGAAAGAAGATGCTAGAAGCAGAATCACATGAAATTTAGGGAGGATCTAAGTAAGGAAGGGGAGCTAGGAAAGGTTATTGGATTGTGAGGTGGTAAAAAGAACTAAAAGAGCTCATTTCTTCATCTCAGAAGTACATCGGTTATCTTGCAGAGCACTGAGTCACATCTCCAGGGAAGTTCACAGCCAAGGCAGAAAGCTCCAGTGTGTTGCTTCTGTAAGAGGTGGGAAGAAGGAGGGTGATTCAGCAGGGGAAATGGGAAATTTCAGAGATTCTCAGCAGCTTTAGGATGTAAGGATTGTGGAATTAGGCTGGGTATTCATCAGTACAATAAGGTTCTCCTGCAATTTGAAATAGTCTTGTAAAATGGTTAGCGTTAGCAGTTTGCGCAGTAGTTGAATTGACTGTGTTCGCTGTTAGCACACAGAAAGTTCAAAACAGCAGTCTGTGTCCCATTTAATTGCCTTTGACACTATCTCTGTTCTGTGTGCTTCAACGTGTTGCCAAGAAAATTGGGGTAACAATGTCACCCATCACAGAAACATTAACCAAGTGCAAGGGCAAATTGGAAGACTTTTAAAAGACAGTCACTTCAGCAGTAAAAGGGTGTAATAGGACTGCAGGAATGAAAATGGAAAATCTGATTTGTTAGCAGACTTGTGCAGGCTGATGTTCATGTATGGTTTGTCAATGCTGTTTCCTCTGGCCACTACAAAACATTTCCGGAAATTAATGAATGATCCATTATGAGAAGCGGCTGGTGGAAAATGGCATGACCAGAGCTATTCACCAGTTCCACTGTATCTGCTCAGCACTATCATTATCATCAAACACAAATTTTCAGTGGAAAAAATTTCTATTTATGCAGAGAGGCTTCTGAAAATCAGAGTTAAAGTTGTAATTATCATGTGGTTTTGAAAATTATGAGAGAAAAGGGTGTGCAGGGAAAAAAAGTCCACAGAAGCTACAGAGAGACTTTAAACACCTTCAAATACTAAGAAATTAGTAGCTGAACCTACAAGGGAAAGTAAAAATATTTTAGGGAAAACCTTTGTAACATTTCTTATATTTCTTAACATTTCAGTAACACAGAAGCATGGCCAGCAAGTCAAGGGAGGCGATTCTCCCCCTCTGCTCTGCCCTCGTGTGATCCCACCTGCAGGTCTGCATCCAGCTCTGGAGCCCCCAACATCAGAAGGATATCGACCGGTTGGAGCAAGTCCAGAGGAGGCCACGAAGATGCTCCGAGGGATGGAATACCTCTGGCTATGGGGACAGGATGAGAGTTGGGCTTGTTCAGCCTGGGTAAGAGAAGGCTCTGGGGAGACCTTATAGCATCTTCCAGTATGTGAAGGGGGTACAAGAAAGCTGCAGGGGGATGTTTTGACAAGGGCATGTGGTGACAGAACATGAGGCAATGGCTTTAAACTGAGAGGGGACAGATTTAGTTTAGGTATCAGGAAGAAATTCTTCCCAGAGAGGGTGGTGAGGCACTGGAACAAGCTGCCCAGAGAAGCTGTGGATGCCCCATCCCTGGAAGTGTCCAAGGCCAGGCTGGGTGAGGCTTTGAGCAACCTGGTCTAGTGGAGGGTGTCCCTGCCCAGGGCAGGGGGGTTGGAACTGGATGATCTTTGAGGTTCCTTCCAATCCAAACCATTCTACGATTTTCGAGATCAATTAGCAAAAGAATAAATTAGGATGGAACTGTTGAGGTATCAAATAAAATTAGAGTGGATTTGAGTGAATCATTTTCATGTCATCCTGTCTTCACAGTATTTTTCCCTTCTCCCCAGCTCCCTCTGCCGTTACCAAGTTGCTATTCCACATGCCTCCTCTGGCTCCACTAAATCAACCTCTGGCAGCAGTCTGTGGGATAAGGAAAGCCACTCACACACTGGTAGTATCTCAAATTAATACTACTAAAACATAAGATGTTAGTAAGGATTACAGTGAATCTATTAATAACTTATTCCCTCCACACTAATTTAGAAATATCTACATATCACAGACTGTATCACTCCACACAGTATATCCTTCAAGTTTCTTATTTTAAAAAGGAAAATGTCTTTTCTAAAGGAGATGTCTTTTCTAACGGCTTTCTTCCAGCCCAATCGCAATCTACAGTGGTCTGTTCCTGGCATCTTTGTTATGCAAATCTTTCACTGCACAAAAAAATCTGCAGTTTATTGCTGACCTCCATTTTGGCCAGGGTAGCAGTGACATCCAGCGGTTCAGAGAGAAAAAGAAATCTGCTCATTCTTTTCTTTCTACCAAAGGGCATCACAGGAAACCCATCAGAAAATGGCAGGGATCCCTTGGCATTCCCTTCTCTTTGTGGGTATTTGCAAATGGCACCGACTGCAGGCAGCTTGACAGCCGTGGGAATGGATAACCCACCCAGGGAAACAACAATGCAGAACAGGAAATAAACAGAAAACACCCTCTGAGGCAGACAGTCTCTCCAATGGCTTTAAAAGGACACCGCAGATAGGAAATGTAATCCGTGTTTTTAAAAGTTCACGTAAAAAGAACCTTCCTGTATTACACCTATGCCATTGACTACACCTACCCCACTGACTTTTTATTACCCTTGTATTTGTACTGAAAAAGGAAAAATGAACACTCTTAGAAACAAGGGAAAGCTGACTGAAGATAAATTACTACAGGGGAGTTTTGTTTCTCAAGCCCTGTATAAACACATTTTCAATTATTACAGCTTCCAGTAACTAGCAGAGTGTTGAACTGTGACGTGATATTTGATACCCTAAGAACTGATTTAGATTTTCTGTACATGTGTTAAAAGAAAATTAAAAAAAATCAGAACATGAAATGCATATAAGGAACTGGGCCAGCAGAGGTAGCTGTTGGTAAAACAAAAATCAACAACTATGGGTTTTTTTCAAGGAACACTCTACATTTAAAGAAGAAACTTTTAAAAATCAGATAGTCAGACCATGCAGTCTCCAGCTCTGGAAATTCACTCAGAATTCATTTGTTTCTCCTTTACTTAATTTTGATGTCTTTTTATTTCTGCAAGACTGCCCATTTCCAATTCCTATTAACTGTTCCTAGCTCCCAGGACCACATATTATCTGTCGTCTCCATTTGTATTTTGTTAACATAGAGATCTGAAAGGATGAATCAACTCCCAATAATCCCAAGGTTGTATTAAAAAATCATATTTATGAATAATAATTCTTCAGAACATTTTCAAATATCATTTGGACCCTTTGTGGCTCCGAGTTTTGACTTGATCTCTGAAAGACAGGGCTTGAAAACTTTGAAATGTGGGTAAGCTTATGTAAGTTTCAAATCAAGAAGTACACTGTCCCACTAGCTGTTTATGGGAACCATCACAGTTAACAGTAGAAAAACACACTCTCCCAGACATAGGTCTGACGTGCTTACCGTACGTATGTCTGCTGATGGAGCAGAGAACTTTCAGTCTCCATGACTATTTTGATAAACACCCTCAAAAGGACTTCATTTATAAAAACGTTTCCACATTAAAGGAACATTACATCATGGCAGCATTGCTGATTTCTATGTTTAACAGCCATTATACTTCAGCTAAGCATTCTAAATGCTGGACGTGATGACTTCCTGCTTCTGTTTCCAAGACCACACGACCCTTTTGGGTGGGCTAACAGCAGGGCTGCTGACAGCAGGGCTGCAACCCCCTGGCATCCTTGTCATCACCTAGGACTTTCTGCAGTCTGACTGAAAGAAGCGGGGGCCAGCTCTGTCGGAGTGGCTGCAATTCAACTGCATGTACACAAAATTGTAAATCGATGGCCTCTGAATTTAGCAGGTTCTAAAGGCACTTCACTTTATCTTAAATTTCTTGGAATTTATGTATCTTCCATTCTGCAAGGACTGTTTATGCCTTTCACATTTCATGTTTATGTGAAATGCATAAACAGCCCTTGGAACAAGGCCTAAAATCCAGGTCAAAGATCAGTACCTTCTACCGTCTTTGTGCAAGATCTGGCCTCTGCAAACAGCAAAGCTTTCCTGTTCCCACTGGGAGGAAAACTCAAAACTCAATAGGACCCTTGATCCAGAATTCTCCTCCTGTTTTAAGAAAGATCTTTGTTATTAGTAGCATCTTACAACTGCAAGAGCGAGCAACTCCCACACATTTCTTTTAGCATCTCTCTTGTGTTTCCTACCACTTGCCCTCCAAAGAAACAATACCCTGCTGCAGACAAGTGGCCACTACACAATGCTTTGAACTTTGCAGGTTTGTAGAGGAAGTGTTTTACGTGTCAGGCAAGCACTCATGATACCCTACTTCCTTTCAGTGCTAAAACCCAGGACAAAAAGCCCTCAGGCTCAATTCTTTATTTCACGGAGAGAACTCTTGGCAGCAATTCTTTATTTCATGGAGAGAACTCTTGGCAGCCGGCTGGCTGCTCGGGATTAACTCTGCCCACCTCCAGTCAGTCATTTTATTTTATGTCTTTGCACACTCAACATCTTTTTGACACCATCTTACGGGCAGGCTTATGCAGGCAGCTCCGAACATGGACAGAGACAATATGTGGTTCTCAGCACGGGTCCGTGAATCCTAGGAGAGCCTTTAGAGAGTAAGTCCGTAGCATGTAGCCCGTTTGCAGTAGACTTTGCTGCCCTACCCTCCAAACTCCTGTTCCTTCCTCCATCCCCCAAAACACTCAAACACAAATTTCAGCTGATAGTAGCATACATGAGTCCAATTTCCATTTCGTTTTCAAATGAAACATCTTGGTGAACTTATGAATCACTCAATAGCCTCGCTGCTAGTGTTGTTTCAGGGAACTGTGAAGAACAGCACATAAATATTTTTAGTTAAAATTAGTTCTGCCTGGATATAAATATTAAAAAAAAAAGCCCAGGTCAGCATTTCATCCATAACAATGCAATTTTAAAGCCTGCATAACTGATTTAACACAGACCAGGCCTCAGTGTTTGTGAAGTTTTAGGGAGTTTTTGGCATTTAGATTTCATGCAGTCAGCATCATGTATGACTATTTTTTGCACACAGCTCAACAATACAGATCGATAGGTACTGGCGCATAGAGCAAACCCAGGCATATGACTGAAGTTTCAGAGGTGCAAAGTATCCCTGCCCTCAGCAACAACACCACATGAAGGTTTCATTAATTTTAAGGTCAGAAGAAAGCAGAATGACAGTTCAGACTGACCTGCTGCAGGGACAAAAGGATCTGTCCCTTTAATTCTTCTGCTAGCTTAGTATGTTCTAGCCTGCACATTCTTCCAGAGTTACCTATTCTTTTATATACACCAATTAACGAAGAATACGCAACACTCGATAATCCTCTCCAAGTGCATTGTTAAAATCTTGTTTGGACTTTGAAACATCAGCACATTTGGAAAATTCATGCTGTCCTGTTCATACCTCAGTCTAGGTACGTACATTTGGCTGTGCATGGTACTGGCTCTCATGGATCATACCATGCAATGCTACACCTATTTTTAGGAGTAACAGCTCAGCCATAGCACTGCAGAACTCAAGCCAGGATGGAAACTCTACCTCATCTACTCTCTGATATTGTTCCCTTTTTGTTTTTTTTATTAAGAATCTTAAACACAAGAAGGAGCTTGCCCTCATGCCACAACTATTTCTGAAGTCAACATTAGATGTATTCAATCTTCCTTGCAGGGAATCACACAAAGACACAGAAGATCTAGAGCCAGTAGTTAACTAACAAGAAACTTGCAGGTAGACATAGCAGCATGTCTTGACTGCAGAATCTCAGAATGATCTTAGACTGACAGGATTTAGTCTGCTAGAAACGCAGACGTGGGTACATGTTAATGAAAGAGCAAAAAACAAAGGCATTTCATTTACATAAAGTTTTATTATCCTTCCATTACTCCAGCCTTTAGCAGAATTTTGCACCCCTGGGTGGACAGGTTTTGAACTGACTGTCTCTGACTGAAAACATCTAGGCTAGGCCAGATTTTAGACCCAGCCTTTCATTAATACAGTCAGACACAAAAGAGCAGTTGAAATCCTGACCACCTGAAAGGTGGCAAAGAACAAAAAAAAGAACCAGGAGGATTTTCATCATTTGTATGTTTGAACAGAGAAACTTTCCTTTGCCCTGATCACTACATAGTTAAGAAACAATTAAACTGCATGTTCAAGAAACAGATACATTCTATTTACGTTTCAAGCTGTGATCAGAAACATGTGCAACTATTTTCCTGCTTACGAAGCTTGTGGTTTTATCTTCTCAGCAGCTTCAAGGACAGCTGGAAGGCTGACTTTGTCTCCAAATTCTTTCTCACGATGCTCCAGTAAAACACCCTGGTCAAAGACACAAGACAGAAATTCATACAACTAGTCTCCCCACGGGAGATCAAATGACCAGCAACTGAACAATTCCAGAAAAGAAACTTTTGGTCTCACAGGAGACATAAAAGCCTCTTAGATGGCCTGCAGTACCTGTCTTTCTGCCCCAATCACATATACTCCTCCCAGGGTGAATCCTTCTCCTTCCAGGTTACCACTATATCCGCTTTTCCAAGCACGGAAGAAATTCTGCCAGACTCCAAAGCGGAATAAGCCTGACAGCATCATTTGTCGTCTGCGTGGACCATAGAAGCCTTTCTGCAGGGAAACATAAAAACTCAGCAAACAAAGTAAAGAGAACTTTTTCTCCCAAATGAAATTCAGGAAGCCAGCCAACCTTGTATCCAAGCAAGGTCGCAACACAAAAGCTAACCAGACAGAGCTAAAAAGAAATTGTACTAAACTCTTTAAGGCACTACATGACCACTTACCTCCACACAGCCAACTAGTGGTACTGCTACCATTCAAGTGGATTTTAAGCTGATCCACAGGCACTTAAGCCCCACGTACAACCCTACAGCTCACAGCAAGGCTGCTTTGTGATAAACATCTTGTATCTTATTTTTGAAGCAAGGCAATAAAAATGCTGGTAAAGAGAGAACAGTGGTGCCACGCCCTGAAACTTCATCAGCCATCAGCCATTCAGTTTTTGGTTTAGTTTGGTTTGAAATCAGCCTGATTGTTTCACACAGGCAGAGTGAGGAGGGAAAATAAGGTATCTTCTAGTTGATATTGAGTGTTACGTATTTTTTTTCCTTCAGAAGCTGAACGATTTCTAAACACGCCTTCTGGGTTAAGGAGTAAGCAGGGCTGCGGTTTTGTAGGACATGAGACCGGCAGTACAGCATGTGCCGGGGGGCTTGGACAAGCCACATCACTGCTATTCGGCCTGTATATCATAAACGAATCATGTCTGTCACCTTTAGACCTTGACTCACACATCATAAACATCAGCAAGTCACACAGCCAGTGGAAGTAAGGAATAAATATTAATAGGTCATATTGTTTACCTGTTAAAGGGGAAGGGAGGACTAATCCTGCAACAGCATGTTATTAACGCATAGCTACAGTGCAGTTTGTAAGCTGAGCTGAAGACATATACATATATATAAAAGCAAAGCTAATTAACTTCTTAAACTACAATGCTACTAAACCCTTTTTCTTCCAGACCACAATCTAACCGTATTATTTATACCAGCTCTTTAAAGAAGACATTCATAAGCTTGTTTTTAAACAAAAGAAGAACACTGACTTCACCATACCTTTTCATCCAGAAATATTTCTCCTTGGAAATAATGCTGAAAATCCTCCACTTCAGTCCCTATCTTTTCTTTCACAACAGCATAGAGAGGGACACCCAGCTTGGTCAGCAGAGGTTTCAGAGAGGAGAGCTCAGAAGCCTCCTGGGAAAGGAAAAAAACCCAAACATAGATGGAGGTTGGAAAGCTGCACCTTGAATTTCAAGAGCATCAGAAACACACATTAATTGTAGCTAGAGGTGCAAAACTGAAACAGACCTGTAAATCAGACATTTAAGCTAGCTCTACTCCTAAGCAGGTCTTCATTAGATTTACTAGTTTTCTTCATTAAGCACAGAGGAAGGAGGGTTTTAGAGAATTTACTAAATAAAATACTAAAATCCTGGAGAAAACATGGTTTTAACTCAAAGCTATATAATATATACCTTGCCTGGGCTTCAGGTATCTTTGGAAGTGTTTACAGAACAGTGAAAATAGAGTGCCTACACATCACTTAACTTTCCCAGTGAAAATCAGGGAATTTCTTCATAAACCTCCAGTATCCCAGAAGCCATACTGCTTTTTTTGGTGCGTAAGAGCGTAAGGTGTCGCCACTCATCTGCTGGGTATTTTCTTCTGCGGAAGGAATCTCAGTTCCCCCAGTTGGTGCAAAGGCCCCCGAGGTTCCCAACAGATCAGAGTGCACACTGCAAATATGTTTCTTCTCCTCTCCAGTGGAGAAAGGTCATTTTTACTGGGCAAAACTCTCTCAAAGAACTCCACACTTTAAAAAATGGACACTGCTTACGTGAACACCCTCAGCCGTCTAATCAAAACGCCTTAACTCAAAGGCTTGTGGGATAGCTAGAATTTACTGACTATCAAGCAGCAGAAAGAGAGGGGTGAACAGACAAGAGAAAAGACACTAAAGACATCAGTAGGTGAAAGATTAAGGGCAGCTTTCGAGTTCACTACTCTGTCTTTTTTAGAGGAAGTGAAAAAGGATGAATCAGCACCACAATGCGATTTTTTTTATATACTTCAAAACTCTCATAATCAACAAAACAAAGGAAAAAACCCGATACTGTGACCTAACACCTCTGAGAACTGATGTTCTCGGCTAGTGCAGTGGGGTCCCCTGTAAGACCGGAAATCGCCATCTCTGGAGAGATAGCAATACCATCAAACCTCGAGTAGCCTTTTGAAGTGCGGCACTTCAGCAGTTTGGTGGGGCTTATTTTGTGTCTCCTTGCTTGGATTTGGGGAGGAGAAAGAGCAGGAGTAATTAAGAGCATAGTTAAGTTTTAAAATTCTCAAGAGATTAGACTTCAAGCAGCACCTTGGGACTAGACCTGACTTGTTTTCCTTTACTGCTCTTTAAAAATGATACAATAAGAGAAAGCAAAGAAGTCTATTTTTGTGTGCAAATCATAGCACGTAGCAGCTGTACAGCCTTACCATGGGGCTGTGCCCATTTCATCTAGTCAGTGAAACTGTTTACTTGGTTTTGTAAAAAGCAGGCAAGCACACCCTAGAAGGATACTTCCTCTGTCCACCAAGGCAGGGACAAGCCAAAAGAACAACTCCCATTGCAGTTTGACCCCTGATAGTTCAACTATGTCTCTCCTGCTACTTTTTCGATCGCTTGAGTTGATGCCTAGGCTATGTCACGAGCCTATGGCACTTTCGCAATGATCGGAGCACTGGATTACTACATGGCCGGATCCAGACCATGGGATGTAGAAGTGTCTATCTTAAATAACACAAAAGGAATCTTACAATTTAAGATGCCAATGATAAAAATAAAAGCCTCCATACTCCTTAAGTCTACAGGCCTCAGTTCTCAAGGATCCAAACACATCATTCCACTAGGATTTGTGTCATCCTTTGCAGCAGATAATGGAAGCATGTCCTCACCACTAATGACAGGTTGATGATATATGAGGTAGAAAGGCCACTTTTCAACCCTACCACTGTGGCCAGGGAAGTATATATTCCTTCGTGGTGCTGTCAACAAGGACAAAGTTCAACATCCCTTCCAAGGTGTAAGATAGTGGAAAGCAAGTGCATTGTGTCTCTTGCAAACAAATAAAACCCTACTGCCTGCAGGTTAACATATATGGCAAGACACATGTGTTGAACCATTCCATCAGCTCAGAGTCAGTGACAGTGAAGAAAGAAGCAGCTTTCATACTGTGGAGAAACATTAATGGACAAAAAAAAGGGGCAACTGAACTGTCCTTAGGACAACTACAAGAGTCAACTCACAGAAATACGTTGAGTTACAACAATCAAAAATAAGTTCAGTCTAGACAATTTAAAAGCTTTTTCAAACACTTTCACAGTTAAAATATAAAGCAATTCTTTGCCCTAATAGCTGATCAGTGGTTTGATTGTCTCTATTAAAAATCTGAAGTTTTAAACCAAAAATTAGAATTAGAAAATTAACTTTCTCTCTCCTCATTTCTTTTTCCCTGGGAGCAAAAAAAAAAAAAAGACAAACCACAATTCTTTGAAGTGGGCTCTTTATTTCTACTTAGGAAGTTAGCATTAAAAAAAAGAAAGTAAAATATCAATGAATTCCATCTGACTGTATACAAAAGGCACAGAATCAGGCATGCAGCACATTCTCCCTCTGCCTATGCTACACCTGTCCAGAGAGCAAAGTACTTTAATCTTTAACCTTCCATGAATTCTACACATACTTAACCAGTTACTACTGATGGGAGCAAATCCCTTAATTAAGTGGTTGCAATATTAATTACTCCTTGTTACAGAGCAGGGAATAACAACATAATAGCTATTTTTCCCCATAGCTATGAGAAAAATAATGGCCCAGGTGCAAGTTATGGCTGTTCCCAGGCACACGGTAGATTCAAATTGTATTTTAAGTGTCTCTTCCACCTAAGAAGCCTAATGCCAACTTAAGGATCAAATTTTGTTTCCCAACCCACCTTGTCATGGAACAGTAACTCCTTGTCTTCAGACTCCTTACTTTCCTGCCTCACGTTCAGCATCCAGAACAGCAAAAGACTCCCTTTATGCACATCTTTCTTTTGCTGTTGAGCTTTATCTGATGGCTTTCTGCCAGTCCAGTCTTGGGCTGCCTTTGACCAGAGACTCCCAATCTCACAGAGATTCATTTTGGACATATGGAATACAGCTATCTCACAAAACTCATTCCCAATTGGATTTTGTGTAATCTCCCTTCCTAATTACCATGGGCTTGGTCCCTGTCAGATGTAAAAACCACGTCCATCACCTTCAGATGGAAAATGCTCAGGACCTAGACTATACACAACGGCTGCAAAGAAAACTAAGTATGCTGTTAGCTGGCAACCAGTCTGGGTTAGGAAACGACCTTTCAGATACTTGTGATGTATTTGATGACTGTCCTATTCACCCCTCCCTTTATTTAAATGGAATCTATTCAAGTAGAGCTTAACTCTTCCTAATTAATCCCCAAACCCAACAAGTACCTCTCTGCACAAAAATCATCCAGGTCTTCGCACAGCCATGATCACTGCACCATTCTTCTTCCATAGTTCACCTGCTTTGAATGTTCTTTGTTCTGTTTATGCAGGAGAAAGCATCAACAATAATATCAGCCATTCTTCTTTACAATGATCAATGCTTTAAGAACCAACATAAAGCACTGCAGAGAATTCCACTTTCAAATACAGTTCTATCAGAAAAAAAAATTCTATATGCACAGTATGGTATTAATGCGTTATTGATTTTGGTGGCTTTTCCTTCACCAGAATTATCTGCTATCAAGGACACCCAACTTCATGATAACAAGTTATAAAACTAGGAAAGACTAAGAAAAAAACCCTCTTCTAACCCTGGTCTTACAAAGGTTCCTATAAAAGCCCAGTTACAGAAGAATGTGGGCTGAAACATCCAGAATCTTACCTGATCCCAAAGTTTTTAGCTCTATCTCCTCCAAAAACTCCAATGTAGCCTTTTCTGGCTTGGACAAAAATAAGTCAGTGTTAGCAAGGACGATCCCTGTCACAGCTGCACCAATGGCTCCAAGACCAATAGACCAAACGCCCATGGTGAAGATCCCAAAGTCGGGCAGGAAGGACATTTCTGGAAAGAGAAAGAAGAAAGCAGCTCTAAGCCTGGACATCAGTGATGCCAGACAAGGAGGAACTGGATTAAAACAACGGAAAGCTCACATGGATATTTGTAGTTTGACTGGAGATGATCTGTATATTTATTAACGTACTCAACCAGGTTTTAGAAGATCTAAATTACATTCCAGTTCTGCACCTGGCCCACATCAAAACTATTAACATGACATTCTTAACACTTCCTGCTACCGGACTAACAAAACCTTTAATGCTTGAAGTGCTCAGATGCAGGAGGGAGAAAGCCGATTATGTATCTGTGTTTATTATAAAGAGACTCTACAAGATGACCTCTGTGTTAGCCAGTAACTTATTACGGTAAGACAGTGGTTTCTTTCAAAAGGAAGCATTTGTAGCTTTGTGGATTTTCCCCCAACTTATCTGTATTAAACAGTGGATTTTACAAATAAACACAGAAGACTTATAAAAAAAATAATACCTATATCTGGTTCACCATAACTGGTAACCTTTCCTGTTCCTTACAGTTCCACACCAGAACCAAAGCAGGCACCAAGCCAAAATTAGAGCTTATCAGTCATGTCTACAGAGAGAAATATGTAGACTTGCAACCATTTTATTAGACACAGTGATCCAACATTACAAACATGTCCTGGACAGCACCTTCTATATGCTAACCGATTTCCACTCTTGCTAAAGCAGAAATGACATCAGGAACAAACAACTTAAACTCACACCCATCGGTGAGAACCGATAACGTTGCAAGGGAAGCCCTTACGCGCACTTGCTCCAGCCTTGAAGGACAACACTGCTGGTTGTTACCGGCGGCTCTGGTTCGGTAGCAATTTTATTTAACCACCATCCATCCACAACCCCCTCCCCAGCCCAATCCTGACTCTTGCACATGTTTCACAAGCCTGGAAAGGGCTGACAGCCACCTACCTGTGAGGCAGTCTCAGTTCTGAGGGTGCAGGAAAGCACGCATAGCCCTGCCTCATGGACAATATTCAAGATCCAGCTCTGAGCAATAACTGGTACAAGAGTCACTGGAGTTTTGGCACATAAGGAGTCGCTGTATACTTAGGACAGTTATGTGTTACAAAGGGCTGCAGCTTTGCAGTCACCCAACTTCAGCATTGCACAATAGAAAGAATCAATTTTTTCCCAGAGCCATCTGCAAAGCTCTTTTGCCTGATAGACTGTTTTGGTAAATATTGCTGTCTGTATATACTTTTCTACTGGAGAGGGGTTTTTTCCCTCATAAACAAAGGAAAATATTATTGTTTTGAACAGTGACTGGCAGTAAACCAAAGACACACACAGTCTTTATCCCCACAGCTAGCTGTTGCCAGGATTCAGAAAGTCAGAACTAGGAGTAGCTCCTCGCTTTTGTGTCAGAGCCACAGTGCCCACAATTGTGTGAGAGAAAATCTCTTTCCATCCTTAAAACTAGCTTCAGCTATTACTAACAGACTAATGCAACCCAACTGCCTACCTGCAGAAATAGCTAGAAAACGTTCTGAGAAAAAGATGGCTTTGTTCTTATCGTATCTTTTAGGATACTTGGTTCCAAGGAATGCAGTATCGCAGTTATCTAGAAATGCGGGTAATCCATGATCCCCAGCAGGAAACAAGGCCAGTTTACACAAACAGAACGCAGATAAGAGAACAGATTCTACCCCATTTCGCCACTTATTTCTAACCAAGGAAAACCTTCCTTGACCATTGTCTGCTTTCTCCATGTATTTTTTTTCAAACATAAAGTCATACTGTAAGGACAATTTTTTGATATCTGCCTCTGACTCATGCCAGAGACCATCCTGACCCAAGCCTCTGGAATGACCAAAATGTAACTAAAATGTATTGATGTGATGCAGCAGTATCTTTTTGTTAAAACTTGGAGTCTCTGTGGCACACCCAAAAGACTGTAGCCATGCTCCCTCCTGGTGTCTGATTATCCAACTATTCTTTGGACTTGCATCTTGTCTTGTCAAGAACTGGTTTTCTCTGAATTCTTAGTCACGAGAGGGTGTGTGGGGGTGAAAGCCAAGTATTAATCTCTTGCACATGCCATTTATGTACAAAAATGTTGCCAAATTTGTGGCAACGGATTAATGAGTAGTTCTCACCTAGCTTTTTATTTTATTAGCATTATTAATATTGTTAGCATTATTAGCATGGCTAAAAGCCAGCTTCCACTCAGTTGTAGCTGACAGAGAGGAGATCATTAAGCTTAGTCAACACACCTCTTTATTTTAATTGGACTCTCTGGTCTCCACTCAGTGACAAAAAAACTCTACTCAAATATGCAAATCTTTTGCTATTTCAATAAACAGAGGAATGGAAGAAGCAGCTCTACATGGTGATACTGAAATTCCTCCCCTGCTAAGCAAACACCATAGTGAGCCACTTTGGAAAATACATATGGAAAACAGCAGCAGGGATTACTAAAACCCTTGCTATCAAGACAGGCTGAGCCCTGACACATCTATGTCACTGAACCCCAAGTGAAAAGACTAAACGGAGAACAGCTGAGCGTCTGCAACTAGCAGCTTCACTTCTGTGTAGCTGCTGTTCATTAAGGAAATCTGAAGCTCAAAATAACTTCACAACTCTCCACCCCACCTTAAAATACAAACGCTACTGCCTTGCGCTGAATCTCGACGACTTTTTAAACGTCAAATGACCTCCCACGATAAGAAGATAGAACAAAGCATCCCGTAAACCATAATCCCCGAGAAGAAGATAGGACAGAGCATCCCATTAATCCTTTAACTCTTAGGTGCAGGCACTCACCAGAGCCCATGCGTCCCGCAGGAGCATCAGCCACCACCAGCTGCCCCCGAAATGCGATCGCAGGCTGGAGCCAAGACAAGCCACGCTACCACGGGTGGCGAGTGGGCAGGACTAGGCGGGAGTCCAGCTCTGGAGCCTTTGCCTTGCGGCCAGGACCATCTTTGAGCATTACGTGCCACAGTCACCCTGCGGCAGTTACGAAAGAACAGCTGCCCAATCCACGGCAAGATTGATTTCAGCGTATCTTAATCATTCCTTTTTTTTTTTTTTAACTGCACACATGGTCACCATCTTTACGGGGTGGGTGGGTACAGGGAATGGGAATTACAAAAAGCTTGTCTGAAGCTGGGAACACAGCGCTAAACGAAGATCTGCATGCTAAACTGTGCTTTTCTGTAGAACTGTGCAGTTTTACAAGTAGTATTTTCCCTACGTTTCAGCCTATTTTACTTCTAACCCACCTCCACCCCTCCCCGGCCACACACTACATGCCAAAACAATACAAACAACCCTGGAGACAAGTGAAAAGCCAGCACTGTGCTCAGTGTTAGAAAAATGTTTCAATATAAAGGCTGTACTGGTGAATTAACCCAGAGTTTCTATGCCCGGTTACCTGCTTTACTGGCATCACCCCTTTGCCAGCGCATCATTTTCTCTGAATTATGAGATCTGCAAGCTCTCTCAACTTTGCTAAAACCTCCAAAAGGGAACGAGCACTTCTCTTTACCGAGAGCAGAAGCCAAAGAAAAAAAATGAAAACCATCTTTTTGTGTGTATTTGTGCCGACCGCAAGAGATCTCCAACATAACAGTGAGTTACTTTACGATCTGTCAGTACTCAGCTAACCAGAATTTAAACAAGCTTCGTCTTAATCTTGCTCTAAGTGCCAGTTGATGGTCCCCACTTTGTGTCAAGACCAGTTGAAACATGGTTTTCTAGATGTCTCACTTCCCTTCCACCCACAACCAGAGAAAAAATTGTCGTTAAGAGGACAGCTGTCCTTAAACATTTATTTTAGCAGTGTAAACAGGACCCATTGCAGCTGTGTCAAAAACAACAACCCTGGAAAGCCTGTGTTTTCAAGTTGTCAATAAAACTCAGTGTAGCACACAGATTTAGCTACACACTTTTCCCAAGAAGCCAGCTGAGCCAAAGTGAGGACACTCAGTGGGCACTCTCACAAGGTGGACTGCACTAGCACATACATCCTGGTCTGAAATGGCTTTGAGCACTGCTTATTCTTCCTTTCTCTCCCACCCCCAAGTTCCCCAAGACATTCCACATTGAGCCTAAAAGTCTTTCAGAGCTTTGTCACAATTTGCATATCCCAAACAAGTTGAGCTGATTATTTTTTATGAGCCATTCCTCACAAAAAATGAGTCATATGATTACAAGTATCTTTGTAATCTAACTCCTGTAAAGAAAATGTACAATTCGCAATAACCTGGTAACACACTCATCAAGAATGCATGAGCTTTTAAACGCCATCAAGGATTACAAAATACAGCATCCTGACCAATCTTCAAAATTCGCCCTGCTTTAAGTGGGGATTTGACTGGAGAAACTTCAGAGGTCCCTTCCAACCTAAACTGTCCTTTACGTGCCAAAATTCAAGGCACAAAGGAGCCTCCTAATATTTCTGATGGCGTGAATACAAGTAATTTTCACAACACGAGGGATTTTTTGTTTTCTCTTTGCCATTGTAAAGATCCTGTAACAAACCATCCCTTGTGTGGAGAATAACAGGCGTCTTTTTTAGGTTCCTTCCCAGCCCGCGCGTGTTTCAGTACTGAATTCAGTGCCACACTGCGCTTGACTTCAGCTGAAGAGAAAGTTGCTGTATCATGCAAGCAAACCATCCTCCTTCCTTGGCAAGGAAGTTAGTTGTTTGACCAAATAACCTCCCCGTTCTAAGACTATTATAAAGAAACCCAACATCTCAACGACCCTTTTCTTTTCGGCAAGGGAGAGCAAAGAGCTGTGGCACAGCACTTTGGAAATCTTCCCGCTCTTTAGGTATATTCAGAGGGAACAGGCAGCTAGAAGAGAACGTATGAGAAAAATCAGATCTCTGCTCAGACAGCAAAACGGAGATACCAGAGAGATGGAGGAAGTACTTGGGGCACAGAACTGCAAACGTACTTATGTGAAGACAACACAGGCGACACTCACTGCTGTGGATCCAGAGCAGGAAAGGTGCATGCTGTGGCAGTCTGAGCTGGGGGGAGAAGGGGACTACCAACGGACCCTCTAATACTGCAAACCAGCCTCCAACAGAACCGCCGCCACCCGCTAGGCAGCAGGCGGTCCCTCCTGTTCCGACCCAGCCGCAACTCCTGCAGCTTCAGGCTTCAATTAAGACATTCTTCCACCTTTGTGGGTTCTTAGGCCTTGCTTACATTTTAACTGTCACATTCCTCACATTACATAATTCCTAACAGCAAAGTTATTCGGTACTCAAAGCAAAAAGACAAGATCGCCAACACGCATTTCAACTCCAACCCGCAGCTCAGGGCGGGCTGGATGCAGAGCGGAGGCTGTAAGGCAGCAGCTCGGCCGACAGCCCCAGCTGAGACCAGCTGCCCCCGCGCGCTTCGCCCTTGCGGTGGGCGCGGTAGGGACAGTCGCCGTGGCTCTAGAAGGCCGGGGGCACTGCACACGGGTACTTCGGGCAGCCCGAGGGCGCCTTCTGGCCATTTCTGAGTAGCGCGATCGCACCCAGGACCAAACCAAGGCACTGGGAACGGCGTGGGAACGAGCATAGCGCCGGTCCACCCGGCTGCGCTGCGCAAGAAGGCAGGCATCAGTGTGATCGCTGGTTCCCAAGGGCAGGCACACGCAGGCCGTGGGACCTCACCGCACGCTGGTGGCGGGAGCGGCGGGCCCAAAGGCCACCACGGCCCTGCAGGGGGGCGGGAGGGGCCCGCAGCGCGCCGCACACCTGTCCCGCGCTGCTCCTCATTTCTCCGGAGCCAGTCACGGCGGCCGTCCCTTCCCCGCCGCACCGTAACGCGGGACCAGCCCCCGGCCGGGTCACGGCCGACAAGCGGCGACGGGGGAAGAGCCGGCGGCCGGGCCGGGGCAGCAGGCCGGCGGGGAAGCGGCGCAGGCCCGGCGGCGCTGCGGGAGCGGCCCGCCCCCCGCGCCTGGTGCGGCGCCGGTTCTCGCGACCCCCCTTCCCTTCCCCTCCTTTCCGTCCCGTCCCGCCGAGCACCCCCCGCCCCGCGCCCGCACTCACACCGCCGCTCCCGGCCCCGCGGCCGCCGCAAGGCACGTGCGGGCGGGCGGCGCGCAAGCCCCGCCCTCCGCGGGCACCGGCGGCACCTCGCCCAGCCCCGCAGCGCCACCGGCCGCGGGGCTCTGCGCCGCACGGGCTTACCCGGAGCTGCCGCGCTGGTGGTAGGGACCGGGGCGAAAGAGAAGCCTCTCCCCGCCCCCGCGACCCACCTCCCCTCACTGGGGCTTTGAGAGCTTCTGGCTAAGCAGAGAGAAACGAAATGTAAGATACTGCACTTAAAGCGCATCTCAGGCCAAAACGAACTGAGCTTATCACTCAAGAAGTCTGATTAATAGGGCACTTAAAATGCTTACATATACATTACGTTCAAGAATATACTTGCCCAGATAACCAGCCCGTAACGTGTCACAACATCGTTTAACGAACATGCTCTTCTGTCGCTGGTGGTCATTAGGCACCGCTCCAGCCAAAAGCTCGGAGGACTCGTCTTCCCTACCTCGGGAGTATTTCCTGAGGTCTCCTGATAAGCTGGTGCTTACAATACCAAAACCCAAACCAAGAAGAGGCAGCAGCAATGACGGCACAGTCTGGCCAGCGACACAACAGCAGGTCAGGCGAACAATCGTGACCTCTTTGCTGGCACCAGAGTCTACGTCCCAAACTCACCCAGCCCAAACGGCCTTCTCTTATCCCTCTCTTAACTGGGAGTCACCAGCCACCCTGGTTAGACCTGCTCAGTTTACCCCTTACTGACAGTTTCTGTTTATCTTCAGTGCAGAGCTTGGTTTTTTGAGGAACGAACGTCACCGCAAAACAACTGTAACTGGAAGCGACAGCAGCGTCACGGTTCTGACCCAGCGCAGTTCAAACTGGAGGCAACGTGCCACGCGTGCTGGGACGCACGGGCACTCATCACCGGGAAGCCTGCCTGAGCGCCCCAGCACACCCCTTTGAGCCCAAGACCCCGCAGCTTCCCAGAGGCCCGCTGCTCCCTGGCCAGGAGAGCGCAGCAGCCCTGCACTGCCGGACTGCAACACGGAGCAGCGGTTGTTCAAGACGGCGCTCCGTTGCATCATGTTGCTTAGTTCAGATCAGAACGGCACGGTCTCAGGCAGCTGCAGGGAAAAGATTTTGGGTATTTTTGGCCAAAATTGTGGTAGCTATGGTTTTATATATGCACATGCGTCTAGAAATCAAATGGATTGTAAAAAGCACCAAAGTCACTCAGACTTCATCAGCCATAAAAAACGACCTAAGGAAACTTTATGGCAGAAGCAGCATCACCAGACTGTGTGAAAGAGCTGGGGAATCTGGAAGGACTGTAAGGCTAAGGGCTGCTTTTTTCCCTTGGAAATACATGAAACCAACAAGCATCTTCTCCTTTTTCTCCTTATCCAGGGTGGGAAGATCCTCTGCCAAAACCAAACATGCTGTAGTAGCTTTCTCACTAGTTCTGAAATGCAATCAGCATTAGGATACATGTATCTTTGCCACTGTGACACAGCCATCTTTGGAAAAATACCGTGACAAAAAAAATGATTTGCCAAATTTTGTCAGCCATCATCATGTAATTGAACCCCGAATTTCTGCAGGCTGTCAACATTCCATTCTTCTGAATTTTATAATGGCTGCGGCTCCAGCTGTCAATATTTAGCAACAGAGAATTGCAGCTCCATTATTTTTGTTGCCATGGTAAGCACACAAAACAAACCCCCAAACTTTTATCTTCACGATACTTCTGCACATTACACCTCTAACAATCTGGCAGCTGGCCTTCACAATTCAAAGGTAGCCAGTATTCCTGAGGGGGAAAAAAACCACCTATCACAAGATGAAAACATCTTTTTATTTATTCTTTGCTCTGAGTAAGAGTCCATGACAAGGCATCAGGCAAGAACAATAAGCAGTTAAGCACAGGAGTGACGTTGACTTCATCTGTCCCTATTGTAAAAAGGAAAGATGCAGAAATATCTGAGCCCGTACATCTGGATTCCACCCAAGAGTATCTTTCTACTTCACAAAGCCATGCAATCTCTTGAATGTGCATGCACATGTCATGAAAACACTGAAACCTAACCTCCTCTGCCTACCTCTCCAGAAAGACTTGCTTTCCATGAAAACCTAGTGTTGCGTAAGTGGAGTTGCAGCAACAACTGCTTTGTCCTTACTCTACCAGCCCTGCCTTCACTGCTTTAGAAAGGGAGTGAGATTTTGTCAGAAAAGCTGAATGGGAACTCAACTTCTTCGGTTTTCTGTTTTTCCCTCTTAATAAAAATCATATTATCATATTAATCTACAATAGTTTAGCTTTTCCATACACCAAATTCAGATGTTATTCACACTTTTTCTTTTAAAGAAAAGAATAAAGTCCCTAACACGCACAAAAAGAACATTTCACAGAGCAACAGGCACCAACATTTAATCTTCTAGTTCTCAGGCGCTGAATAATGCTCTTAAAACACACATAGAGCCCTTCTCTTCCTGCTTTCGTAATTCAGTTTTACAGCAGTTAAACTGACCGACGAGAACCAGTCTGCAAACTACTTGTATTATCAGTTAATTACATTTCCCTAGCATGCCCGTGCCTAAGTCACCCAGCATGCACCGTATCAGCATCTATGCTAAAACATGATCTAGCATTACAAAACTTCCAATTCATGTACCGAATGACAACTGCGTGTTATTTCAGAAGTTAATTATTTCTATTTCTTGTTGGTTCATGCTTCTATAGATCAGCCTCAGACCAAGGGTGTTGTTAGACAAATGGCTTATGTTCAACAAACTGTCTTTTCTATCAGGAAACCGATCATCTCAAAAGCAATGAGGAGAGAGACAGTGGCCTGCTAAGGTAGGAACTAGGCTCTGTGTCTGCAGGACTTCCAGACTAATTAAGACTTTCGATACTGAGCCAGTAAGAGTGGATGCAGATATACAGAGCTTGAATTTTTCACCCATGTGCTTCTAAAGGCATATCCACACAGAGGCAGGTCAACCCAAGTTTGAGCTAAACCAGGCAAAAGCCAACCTTTGTTTGGCGGCTGTAGAGTGATCTGTAGTCACGTGGTGATGCTTTCAGCCCCATCCTGATTATCAGGCAATAAAAGCACCAGTCTGTCTACAGACAGCTTGGACCCAGGACCTTAGATTTATCTTAAGATCAGGGTGCGGTAGTCACTGAAGAAACCGAAGGACCTACAGGTCTTTTGAAATCAGTTTCACCCGCACAAGCAGTTCACAATGGAACAGCAAGAACAGCAACACCCTCCATCTGGACAAGAACAGGAAGAAAGAATTAGTAAGTCTTTTTAATGGGTATACAGATGCTTACACACATCTCCTTTGGCAATGGCATAATAAATACTGAATCACAGAAAAGCCTGCCATTTACAGCAACACAACAGAAAACCAAAGCCTTTGGAAAGAGCGGATGAGGTCATCAATCCCTCTGTCTGTCCTTCAGTCTTCAATATCCTTATGTCATTGAAGTGTAATTAAAGCAAAATTAAATCTCTGTGGCCTATAGTGTCTATAGGCTCTATAAACAAAAAAAGGCTCTTGAACATCCCAAAATACCCATACCAATAGCACCAAAAAGGCAGTAACTGCACTTCTGCAAGATCAGGACACCAGAGGAAAACAGTCATTCTGTGGCAGTCTTGGTTAACCGCCCACAACTACTTAATAGTTTCTATTAAAACCCAGACACCCAATGTGTTTCTAGGCTATTTCTCCTTCAAGTTGTTGGGGCAAAACTGACATGTTTAATTCCTTACTACAGACTTCAATAGTCGTTATGTATCTTGCAATCTATACAAGTCGTTAGTAATGACAAGGCTGCTTGTGTTACTAATGCAACTAAACCAAGTGTCCTACAGTGTCCTGAAGGCAGCTAGTTCCTATACTCAGTCAAATAACAAAGCTCACCAAGCTGGCTGCATATAGCTAGAAAAACCTGTGCAAATTGGTTTTTTATATAATATGTAAAGCTTGGAGGTGACCAATTTATAAGGCTTATTAGAATAACGCTGATTTACTGGTTGATGGTTTGGCTGTTCCTCAGAATTATCTGTTCAAGCAGTAAGGAAGAGAAGCAAACTTTTAAAACCAATTCATGCTTTTCCAGTAGTAGATGAGCTACTCTTAATATTTAAAATCTGAGGAAAAAATTCCACAACCTCTTCTGCTAAAACATCTAGGTTACAAAACCAAACTAACCTTGTTATTAAAAGTGTTGATGTCAATCCAGGTCATTTTGACAGCACTTGGCTAGCAATGACTACACATGCCAGCAAACCTCAGTGGAACTTTTGGCCGTAAGGCGGTAATGAGCAGTTGGGCACAGTAAACTGCTAATCTAGCTGAGCTACAGCCACACTCTAACCACAGCCTCAGGGTTAAGCTCTTAATCTTCTTATTACATTGAACTGCTTGTGCAACTTTCATCTGCTAGAGCAATACAAGTGTTTTACTATCACACTTAGTTTCAACACTCCATATCTGAACTTTGTTAGCATTTATTCTTGGTCTTCATACAACACACCCACCTAGGAAGGGTCACTAACTACATATTTCATATTTCCAGTGATTGGTTTCCATTTAATTTTGTGCACTTTCTTTTTAAGGGGTTGTGCTCATCTCTGGGGATAGACTGTGTCCATGGTGACATCCACAATCTCCACTACTTAGCTTTCAGCTCAGCAACTTGAAAGGAAAGCAATGTATCAGAACACCTAATGCACAATCACTGAGTAACTGCAACAGGTTACAAGAAGTAATGGGTGGTGTGAAATAGGCCACTAATGATGCTGAAAACTCTCAAGGTCACTATTTGCTATGCTGCAGCACCAGAACAGCATTTTTAAAATCAGGGACTGCTCACCTCTCTTGCAGGTTAGGCTTAAAACAAGACTTTTGGGAGGGAAGGGAGGTTGCTTAAGAAAAGTAAAAAAGGGGGAGTGGTCAGGATAATTGCATTTCAAGCCACAACTCTTCAGGAAATGATCCACATCATTCCCCATTCCTGTGGTTTTACTGTTATGATCTGAGAATGTTCACAGAAAAAGAGAGCACGCAGATGATTTGGCAAGTGCTCTTCTGCTTATGTCAGCTATTGTTCTGGTAACAGACAACCTGCAGAGGCTCTGGGGAGCTCAAGTTGAAAAAACACTGGGGAAGAACAGAGTTAGTGAAATCCTTACTAAATTACAGCTTTTTACAGGTAGTAAGAGACAGATTACAGGCCTGAGGAATTTATGAGTTAGAAATGAAAGTCACTTCAGCTGGGAGAAGACATGTGAAAGATGACTAAAGACCTACCAAGCCAATACCCTAAACGC
This sequence comes from Rhynochetos jubatus, assembly GCA_027574665.1. Classification (NCBI taxonomy): domain Eukaryota; kingdom Metazoa; phylum Chordata; class Aves; order Eurypygiformes; family Rhynochetidae; genus Rhynochetos; species Rhynochetos jubatus. Next base: position 12,953,262 of record CM050655.1, read on the forward strand.
TGAATAGGGAGGCCACTGAAACCCAGAGGGAATTCTGAACTGCAGCTGTTAGACTCTCATGGAAACCATCAGAGCTGTGTTTTTACTGAATTAGGGGAAGCCCGAGGTAAGCACATTAATGATGAGTCAGAGTGGCTCTGAACTGAAGCCATTTCTAAATGAGAGAGATGCCGAAAGAAAACTGTATCAAATGCCACAGGCTGAACGTCAGATGGAATACAGAATAAAAAGGAAGATTTTTGTTTCCACTTGGAATTAAGACAGTATTCAGGCTTATTCTTATTACTCATTTTTTTCTAATTTAACTCTTGCCAAACTATTCAGTTTATTAAGAACCACAAACCACAGATTTAGATACCAGTTTAAACAGCCTCCATGCAGGCCATTGGGTATATAGTCACAACTTTTCTCCCAGAGCAATCAGGCATCAGTAATTCCCCTTCCATTACTCCCAGGGTGGTTCTTTCTCAAAAGAGCAGTAGCAAACTATTCACCTATTAAAGATTGACAGTTGATCCTTCCTAGGACAGCATTTCTTCTATATGCTACTACACAGTGAAGCCAAATACAGCTTTTCTCAGAAACACTGACTTTGTTAAAACCGAAGCAAAGCTACATGGAGTCTTCATGCTGTAACTAAACAAAACACAGCTCAATTCTAGACATTTTAGAAATACATGGCTACTGCTGCAGTCTCTACCTAATATCTAGTTAAAGAGCACTTACAAAAAAGTCACAAGTGACTTCAAATAGCATTGCTGTTAAGTGTCTTATTTTTACCTCCAACAAGCCATCAAGCTTCCTGAACATTCATCCTGAAGCTACGCCCTAATCACTACTTCCTTAAGATGACCAGACAGGTTATCTTTCAGGGAAAGTGGTCGCTGTGACCATACATTGGGTCTTATCTGATCATTTACCTTAACCACACTGATTATTTTATGATAGGCCCTGTAATTATTTTCTGGTATTCTCCACCCATGTTTCTACTCCCAAATTCTGCAAGATATTTAATATTCGTTTCTTGTCACTGTATAAAGCACCTGACCAGAACAAACAGCCTGCAGGATACTTTCTACTACCCCAAGTAAATGTGTTATTTGACATTTTAACATTAATGAAGACTACAAAAGCAAATATTAGTTTACAGATTGTCCAGTTTTCTTACCGAAAACTTTAGTTACACCTTAAAACTCAACAGCTAATGGAAGGTTTAAAGACTGTCTCCACATCAGTCAGAAAATTCAAACACATAAACAGGGTTTCATAATCACAGAAGTGAGTAAAAGTGAAGTTCCTAAATAAGACAAAACAAGCTGAGTGGATAAAGAAGGGAACTTAAAAACAAAAGTCTAGCAGTTCATTTAAAAAAAATCGGTTTTAATATAAAACTGAATACAAAAATAAGCAAAACTTCCTATATCTCAAATGCAGAAGTTTTCTCTTATTTTCCTGATACTTTGGCAAGCGCTTGTTTTCTCTGTTCAGCAGTCATATACTCACAGGCTTCCAAAATATTTACAATAATTAAAGTCTGTTGAACTGTTTTTGCTTTCACCCATATTCTTCCATTCATTCCCAGCACCAGCTCAAATGGGTACAATTGTGACAATTCCTGAATTATTTCACATTTTGGAGCCAAGAGTCTGTAAACAAGATTTACAAGAGTCAGAACAAGTGGTGACATTTGGCAGACACATTACTATCAGTAACTGTATCAGTATCATTACATTTAAAGTGAATTGATATTTTTATAACAGTCCTATAACTTAAGAAATTCTAAAACTGCGCTGCTTGTCAAAGTGACATTTTCAAGTGCTGTTATTTATAAATTTGACACCAGAGTTAAAGATGTGTCTTTCAAAACAACTTGCATTCTCCTTCATGAGACAATATTGACAGCAGTAAACACAGTATTTTATAAGGTGACAGCATACTGAAAAAAGTGTCAGGAATATTGTAATATATCTCAGATTAAATCAAGATTCAGCAAGCTCCCTCAAAAAACAAACAAATATGTCAGGATTTAGCAGTTCACTTTTAATATACTGTTACTTTTTCACTTGCATAGAGACAAAATTTGGAAAAGAAGCAGAATGGCCACAAAAATATCTATCAGTTCACAGTGACTTCTGATGGGACACGTAAACAAATCATTACTTAAACCAAGGTATGAAATAGCTGCTCTGTATCTCCAGACTGATCTTCCAAGGAAAAAACCACCCCAGCCCAAAGCAACAGAGCGTGGCTATTATCTATGCATGTAAACTGTTGTTCTTTGACAGTCACAAAAATCTTGCATTTACATCAGCATAAGTAACTCCAAACTTCACAGTATATTTAAAAGCTTCTCAAATGCTTCCTGAATTAAAGCGTTAAATGAAAATCCCACAAATGTATCAGTATCTTGATTTCAGTGTAATTTAGTTTTCTTTGGAAGTCATAAAATATGCACTGATGTAGAAAGACACTTTAAATCAGCTGTCAATCAATTTTACACCCCCCCATTATCCCATTAAGCTGAAAAAGGACAGTAATAATTTCCCAATTTATTAACTCCAAGGTAATAGGAACATACCTGAAACCCCAGCTTGACTGTCCAATTTCCCCAGGTAAATGGTTTTGCCTTCCATGCTGCCTTGACAGGCACATCACTTCCTTTTTAAACAGGTCACAATACCATATAGAAGAGCATCTAGATCTCTTAAGGGGGAAAATAGATGCTCCTCCTAGGTCAGTATCCATACTCTACTGAGCAAAACTGGTATAAATGCACTAAAATAATTACCAAATTGTCTGATTACCAAATTGTCCACACTGCTCAGAGGAAATAGTTGTGCAAATCCTACCTACCACACTACATGTTAGAGTGACGACTTACTTTTCTTAGTACTTACTTTCTTATTAGACCTAAAGAAACCTTAAAGAGGAAGCCATCTTGTCCAATTATTCCCATTCCACTTGATCTTCCACTGCTGTTTATACAGACCATCTCTGGTTCCATGTCTTTATTTGCTACAAGGAACTGACCATAAATAAGATCTCCCACCTAAACAAAGCAGTATCAAAAAGTATTAGAGATGATCATAATTGCACATTTGTGAGAAATACTCAGTTGATAAAGAACCTCCTATGACCCTAGTTCCTCATAGTGACTAGTTTCGAAGTATCAAGGACATAAAAATTTACTGGCATAACAGTGATTTTTACTTTCTCTCGTTCTATTAAATGAAACTTCCACTAAGAACAATTATCTTGGTTCACTGCTATAATTTGAAAGATACAGAAAAAAAAAGTGCAGAATTTTATTTCATGGAGTATTCCCCTTTTAATACCAAGCATGAATTGCTCTTTCTTCAAACGTGAAGGGTACTGCCAGTCTAATCAACATGCTCTTGTAATCATTTATCAGAACAACAATAAAATCACACTAACCTATGCTGGTTTTCTTCACAGCCTATTTTTATGTTGTGGCGATGGTTTTTCTGTTGAATGCAGCTGTGACATGCATATGGCACGCAACCGTTTACGCAAAAGCTTCCAAGGAGGCCCACAGCAAAACCACCGCAAATAAACCTCCTCTTACGTGCTGCTCAAGAATACTTCTTACTGAGAAAGCCTCCTGAAACGTACGGAAGCATCACTAAAGCGTTACCTCCAATGAACAAAAGCATTACCTGCACGTTTGGCCTGTTCCTCTTGGTGGCGCCTTCAAAGGCCAAGTAAGAGAGAGACGCCTGCTCGCTCCCACCCACGTCCACCTTGAACACGTCTCCCGCTTTGCCCGTCACTATTCCTATGACGTGGTCGCCCTTGACTGGCACATACTGCAAACGGGGTCGGTGAACAAACGGGTCAGGCAAGCGCCGACAGAACAGGGGCTCCCTCCCCGCTCCCTCCGCGCCCCTACCCGCTTCTGCTGTGAGTCCACCCAGTAGGCGCCGCCCGCCGCCGCGCCGCCGCCCGCCTGGCGGTGCCGCAGCAGGCCGCACTTGGTCACCAGCAGCCCCGCCGCGCACCGCCGCAAGCCCGGCCCGCAAAGCAACCGGCCCCGCGGGGCCGTCGCGGCGGCCAACCGCAGCCGCTCCCCATCCTCGTCGGGGTGGTCGGGGAGAAGCAGCACGTCCCCCGGCAGCACCACCTGCCCCACACAGGCCTCGGCCGCCACTCCGCGCCCCGCACCCGCGCCGCGGCCCGCCGCCATCGCCGCGCAGGCGCAGAACGACAGCCGGGCGGCGCGCAGGCGCAGAACCGCCGCCGGGCTGAAGTAGGGCGGTGGCTCTCCCGCGGCGGTGGAGCGCCTCTACCGGCCGCTGCCTTTACCCCCGGGGCGGAGGGGAAGCACCCCCCGCCCTCGCTGCCCTGTGAAACGCGTTCGCGGGGCCGCAGCGACATCCTCTGGCCAGAGCAGCACCGCCCGCCCCGGGGCTGGGCTTTCTCCCGGTTGCCGTTATATACCCACACCGAGGCCAGCTCCTCGCCTTTCCACACCCGTTTTATCGGCTGTGCTGCTCCGATGCGGGCTTCCCGGCGGGAAAGATTTCATTGTGCAGGCTTTCACTCCTACTAGGGAAAGACCAAGGTAATACTGCTGTAACTAAGCATCAGAATTAACGCAGGCACTGAATTCATTCGTTCGGCCGCAATTCTTTGCGGTTTAATACCTGACGGAAGGGTGCCAGTACAACAAACAGCTGGCCACGTGAGTCTGTCAGCGAGGAGGTCACTGCTTTAGGGCTGGAAGTTGGACTTCCAGCATGGGAGATCACCGCCTCACGTACAGCGGGGGCCACAAAATCCTCATTCACTGTTAGCTCACCGGTACCTTGTGCTAAACTTCCAAGAATATTTTCTCCCCCAGACTGGTTGCCAGTCTTTATCCCCGTGTGCACGCATGTTCACACGCAGGCTCGCTCAGCGAACCAGGAGAGGTCTGTCCATTGCCTGCATCCCGGGACCGACGGAGGATGGATTGTGCTGTTGAGAAGCCCCTTCTGCCACGAGGGGAAGCTGTTCACGGACACACAGCGTTAAACGCATTTCAAGAGGGTTTGACCGCAGGAAGACGCCGCCGGACGGTAGTTCCCGGGAAGGACGCGGCTGCCGGACGCCGTCCCGACACTGCCCCCCCCTTCCCGGGGCGGCGGGCGGCCTGCGCGCGCGGTGGCTGACACCGCCCACTGGTCACCTGCCTCCAATCGCGTGTGTCCTGCCCGTGCTCTCGCGAGACTTGTTGCTTAGCGACTCGGTGCGTGCCGGGGCGGCGCGACCCTCGGTGTAAGCACTCCGCGCCGCGGGGGCCGCTGCGCCGTTGGGGCGGGTAGAGAGGCACCCGGCCGCCGTTAGGCCAGAGGCAGGCAGGCGGTAGGGCTGCCGTCCGCTCGCGGCTCTGGGAGGGAGAAGCAGGAGCGGGGCTGCTTTCTGAGGGAAGGCGAGCGGGGTGAGCCGAGGGCAGCTACAGCGCGGGCCGGGTAATTACCACAGCGACAGCGTTCAACCCCGCGGCGCCAGAGGCGGGGTGGTGACAGCAGCGGTCCGAGCGACAGTCCACGGAGCCCCGGGCAAGGCAGGCCGATGTGTCAGACCCACTCGGGAAAGCCCAAGTGCCCGGCGTGCTCAGGGGACCTACTGCCATTCCCGGCGAGGGATGCGCCGCCTCCTCCGGTCGGGGCTGCGCGGGACGGGTTCCTTCCCGTTGACGGCAAACGGAGGGTGTTCCAGCGTTGCAGAAGTCGGTTTTCGGTTGTGTTACGTGTTTACTGGCACAGGGCTAGTAACATCTTGTGTGTGCACAGATCTGTGCTTTTCATAACTGCGCGGGGTGATTGCTTCAGGCCCTGGGCTTGTACGCATATCCTAAAGATAACTTTGTGAGTTCCAACTAAAATCTATCCTTAATCACCCAGAGAACTCCTTTGCTGTTCTTCAGATACCTGTACAGAAGTTGTCTATGTCCTGCTGTGGTTTTGAGGTTTGGTTTTTTTTTTTTGCTGTCGTGCTGTCCTAGAATTACCAGCTTATTTCCGAGCAGTTTCTGAATTATACATGCCTGAACAGCAAGGGGTGGGTTAGGCATTTTTTTCTGCAGTGCTTTGTGTAACTGATCTATCACTGGAGCTTTTAAGAACTAAACTAATCTTAAATTTTAGTAACTTTCTTCTATTAATTGCCAGGTTAATAAAAAGAGTAATGTCATATTCAGTATTTGGTGCCTTTGGCAATAATTGGTACTGGTGGCTAACGTCTCTCTGTTTGTGGTTAGTAGGTGTGAATGGAGTCTGACTATCTGAAAAGATGCCTGGGAAGTTGCTTGAAAAAGGGACTGGCAGAGGTTGTAGAGGTTCGGCCAGCAGATCCAATAGAGTACCTGGCACATTGGATTTACAATTACAGAAGGATTTTAGATGAAGAAAAAAAGGTGGATCCATCTTGGGAAAAACAATTCACAACAATATAATTGATGCTATTTAATCTCTTTATTTTTTAAATTGATTCTGTGTTACCTCTGAAATAGAGAATGTTGGAGAGGATTGAGCTGGAACAAGAACGGGAGGCAGCCCTGGTAGAACTCGAAATGTTAAGAAAAATGAAGGAAGAAGAGCTAAAGATCCAGCAAAAACTTGAAGAACAACATCAGGTTAATAATACTTCATAATAAATAATTATAAATAGTATATGATGCTGTGGCATCTTGTAGCTCTCTGTATACTTCCAATCTCTGTATAATGATTTGGATAGAAGGCAGCATAAAGCAAGTATTTTAATTTCACTTTTCTAAATAATAACTGAAATGATTAGTCAGTACGTGGGAAGGAAAACTTACAAATTATGTGGTAAAATGTTATTTAAAAAAATGAAGGAGCCTAAAGTCAAAAGCAACCAATTTAAGATTTACATGGAAGTAACTTAAAACAAGTAGACTATCTTCTGTAGTTAATTATGAACAAGAGCTGGTGAAAATAAAGCTAGAAATCCTTGCAAAAGTGTTTGAAAGGCCTGCTAGGAGGCCTGGGAGATGATTGGAGACAAGCGATCATTGTCTCAAGCTACTTCAGTGTAGTGTCAGTAATGCAAAAAAAACCAAGTTATGACAATGTGTATGCAATTATAGAGTCCTGAAAATGGTTGAGAATCAATGAATGAAGATTGTGTATTTAAGGATTCTGTGTAGCCTGATCCAAGGAGGTGCCGCCTTCGTAGCTACCTGAGCATTCTGTTGGCGTAGAGCAATCTGAATCCTAGACTACCTGGACTTTAAATATGAGTCTGTGTTTCTAGCCGTTCTTTATAAAGGAGTCATGTGAATCTGACCACAGGTGTAGCAGTCTCAGTGTTGCTGTAGTAATGCAGACAGTCTGACTGGTTTTTTTTACATGGCTGATTTTGAGGATGTTAAAATCAAAAGTGTAATTTTAAATCTGTGCTGATCTTGTTAACCCCAGTTCTAGTGTAAGATGTATTTATTTCATTTGCACTTCTTAAATTTGGAGTTTACTAACTAGCAGACCACAAGTTATGTGCTTAAGGTTTTCAGGAGGTATTTAAAATAATAAATGGAAACAAAAATGACATTGTGCCTAAAGATAATTCGCAGAGAATTAAAAAAAAAATCATGTATACTACGGGAAAGATGTAGAACAATACTCATATTAGACATATCTTTTTAAGCTAACTCACAGTTTTGGCTATAGTCACATACTCAGGGATGTTTTGGTTATATGTACCACAAAGGAATGTGAAAATTAGTTGCTACAATATGACCATATTTGCAGTAACTGCTCACGAAGTGCTACAACAAACAGTATTCTCTAGGCCCTAGTGTTGAATGTGAACACTTAGATTACGCAGTTTCTGAAGTTTTGACGCAATAGAGTTTAGGCTTACAAAGAATAAACACTGTGTATTAGTTATTTCTGATTGAGAATGAAGATGGTGAATGTTAGTGGCTTTTGTATAGGTTTCATTTTGTGTGGATTCGTCTGTCTGTGCTAGATACTATACAAAGTATCAAAGAGCTGAATCCAAAGGATAGGAGATAATGAACACAGACTCATAAAGAGCATGAAACCATCTTCACTGTGTACAGTAACTTCAGTTGTCTATTTCTTCTTCGTCTTGGCAGTAAAGCCTTTCTGTCCATGCAAGTCTAAAACCTGTGCAAATATGTGAGTCAGATGCCACTGAAACAGCTTTATGTTATTAACACTGCAGTTATGATTTATGCTTTTTTCGTTTTATTTAAGATTGCAATCATGAAATACATTGTAAATAATGCGTTGTGGAAGATAAATGCTAGCGGTTTTCCTTCTAATTTATCCTTTCTTAAACTGACTGCAGGGTCAGTTGGAACAAGAACGTGAGGAGTTGGAACTGCAGAATGAAGAAGACAAAACGCTGTTGCAGCAGAAAGATCAAGAGGTTTAAGCCAAAGTTTTGTCAGTGGTTTGAAAATAACTGTTAATCAGGTGCTTTTTCCAGATGCAGGCACTAAATATGAAACACAAGGCAGAAGCCCATGGGTTAATTTGAAGAAATTAAATTTAAAATAGAATAAAAATCAAATCAAAACTAAAAAAAAAAATGTGCATCTAGGGGAAGAATGCCTAACATCTTCCTTCCAGTCTGGTTTTTATACTTGAATTTTGGTCTGTTCTATTAGTTTTATTTACTTTATGTTCAGAACAGAACATAAATTTATTGCAAAAATTTAGCCTAAGGTCAGCTTAGTTGATGTTTTCACATTCCTTGATGGTATTTATGAGAAAGTATTATAACTTAAGCATGTCTAATTTAAGTGTCTAGACAGTAACGTTTTACTGCGTGTCAGTGCCAAGTCCATTTGCTGTACCTGGAAAAGGAACTGTGGTTTGGAATTGGGATGCCTCTTGATTCTGGGATCCTCCTGGTGCACAGGAATTTGTACTAACAGAAGACTGCGTATACGTTGTCCGTGTAAATATATGGTCTTTTGATGCTATTTCAGTAAAAACACACACTGATAATTGGCATGCTTATCTCAATACAGCTTTTAAATGTCAATCTCTCTTGAAGATATGTGGACCATGTTGTATTTTAGAGATAGGTGCGTTTTTAGAACACTGTTAAAATACTGACAGAACTTAAGTGTGGAAAGATGACAGTATGAAAATGACAGGAAAAAAGAATATGTAGCATTTTAAACCAAAATTCCTGTTGTTCGAGAGTTTTCTTTGTTACTTTTCAGTAAACCAAATGATAGTTTAGAAAGCCGACATTGGGTTTTTGTGGTGCCGGATGCACGGGAGATATCTCCTCCCAGTATGTACACCAAACAGGGTTCTTTCTGCTGTGTTTATACACAAAACTTTCGACACTTCGGCTTGTCAGTCTAACACAAAAACCAAGAACATTTGGCCTGTAACACTGTTATTTAAAAAATAACAATAAACTAAAATCCTGTTACTTTGAAGAAAAAAAAGCTGAAAATCATTTTAACAAGCATACAAAGACCATACGGACATACTAAGATGTTTGTATAGCATGCATCTAAAGTATTTTCTTTATATCAATACATTTCTCTTAATATGAATACATAATGTGAGTTTAACACACCTGAAATATTCTCTATAGATAATTGCTCATGACATAAAATACTTTTAACTGAAAACTGGTTTTCATTACCATAGGAAAATGAGAAGACGATAGCTGAACTTACAGATAGACCTGGAGCACCTAATTTGAGCAGAGTTGAGGAGCTAAATGAGAATGAACAGTTCGAGGTAAGTGTTTAGAAAGAACAGGGATGTTACAAACGATTGATTCTTACTGATTCGCTTTTCTGTACTGACATAGCAAAGGTTACAACTTCTGCTGTTAAGACTGTGCTGGTTCTCTCCTGTGGTTTTAAGGGATGGTGCTTGGGCCACAACCTCCAAACTGCCCATAGCCTTTTCTCTAGTGCAAGTTAAGCCATTCTAAATGACTTCTTAAGTCTTCAAGATTTAAAATACCCTTTTGTGTTAGAATAAGTTACAAATGAGAGTATGAATGTTCTCAGGGAGGAGGCAGCCTTCCTTTGCCATGTGAACACATACTCATATACAGTATGTACTAAATCACAAAAGATGACTCGTTTTTGAGTGATTGAAGTTATTTATATTTTTCTGGTTGGTGTGAAGTATATTTTCTGTGCAGCAGAATGCACTGTTGTGCAGAGGTGTCTGAGCAAACGTTTAACATACAGCACCAGATACCAAGGACACACAGTGCTCACAAGGCTAGGACCTGCTGAGAATCAGGTTGTCAGAGACCCGTGCCACCATGGGTCTGCTTTCAGCACTACAGCTACGGCTCTACATTGTGGTCCTCTGTGCCCAGCTGGGTTTTTTATTCCTTCTATACTTAACAGTCCAGGGAAATGAGAGAACATGAATCAGCCTTCACTTGTTGTAAGGCATGGCAGTACGTTGAACAGATGATGCCAACTTCTGTGAAATCACTCAGCTTTATGAGTATTCACTGGTCATAAAGATACTGATATCCATCTGACTTCTTTTCAGTTAGAGTATTCCAAGTGGTATGGCTTGAGATTTTGATGTACTAGTTTTAGTACATCATTATCTGAACCCTTTTTCCTTTATTAACCTTAATAATTTGCTCACTTGATTTTTGGTATTAGTAGTGTGATTCTACCTCAGAATTTATATTTTGATATTAATATGCATTATGCTTAAGATCACTTTAGTAAGAGCCTGTTTTATAAGTGTTCTCTAAATATATTTATGGACATACATTTATATGTCCATATATTATGTCCATATATATATTTATGGACTGTTCTTAGGGTCATGTTTTCACAGGTGTTTTTTTCACTAAGATAAATCAGATGAGTTCTCAAAATCTCATATAGCCCAAATTTTTGTACTTCTCTGATAATTACATATTAAAAAGTATTCTTGAGGCTTCAGGGATATTTTATGTGTTCTTGAATAACTGAATTGCAAAACCAGAAGTGAAAATGAGTAGTAAACTTATTTGCTGCTTCCTGTATGTACCATCTTCCAAGTTTTCATGCCTTGAGTTGTTTAAAGTTGGATTATGTTGGCCTTTGGTGATGTTATTTCAGGTTTTACAGTGATACATTTGCTGAATTAAACTACAAATTAAGAATAGATCAATAAAATGTATAGACTCATATTATCAAAACTATACTGCTCTCAGAATCATAATACTTAATTCAGACTTTCTGGATTTTATAATAAAAGTCTGATGATAAATTTAATCACATTTCCCCCGAATGGAGGAATACATAACTATGGATGAATACCGACTTGTCTGTCAAGTGGGTTTTTTCTTTTTCCTTTTTCCTCTTTTTCACTTTTTTCCAAAGTTCAGTTAATGCTGGCAATTGATAGAATTTTCTTTTTTTTTTTTTTTAGAGTATAACAGATCTCATGGCAGAAGCAGAACAAGAAAGTTTCCAACTGACCTGAAAGTAATAAATATATTTTCTGCTAATACTTGCTGGTCCTCAAGTGTAATGTCTTAATTTATGTATTTTATAATCAGAACTGATGTACATAACTGTTGTTTCAGTTTCTGTGCTTTCTGGGTGTTTGTATAAAGTCTGCTAATTCTGGCACGTGATGCTACTTTTTCTTAAACCATTGAAGCTGGTGTTACTGGCTCAGAGGAAGAAAACTACATTTGAAATGAAAGAGGTAAATATATTTTCTACTTATTTCCCACTGATCCTTGAAGTGTAACCTTAATAATTATGAATATAATTAATATGTCAAGATTATTTTGGAGTAGAGGCTACAATACGATATTTTGAATTAAGATTAAAATAATAAAAGGTTATTGAAAAAGGTTTTTCCAAGAATTTGAATGGTTTTTGATAGAAAGAGATTAGAAGATGGGGAGAGAGTTCTGCACGTCAAATTAGATGCAAAAATCAAATCGGAAGATTTTCCAGTTTATCCAGAAGAGATAAATTGAACTCTTTGTGACTTAGTAGACAGATGTACTAGCAGATCTTGACTCTCTTAGAAATCATGAGGTGCTTTTTGTAACACTAGGTGTTTGCTCTAGGCCTTTAATCTTTTCTGGTTGTTATGTGATACAAGGTAAGCTTCAAGTATCTGCGTATCAGTTTTGATTAGTCTAGTCTTAAAATAATCTTTTTTGCATTTGTCTTGAAATTGCAAATCAATGCATTACCTTTGTGTTGTCTTTCCTAAATATCATTATTAGTTCTCAAAACTTCACTTTAAAAAAATTTGGAAGAATATTTATCTTGATTCATATTTATATATAAAAATAAGATCTATAATCCTTAAGGACTGCATTAATTTTTATAAGAACAGATTTCTGTAATCACTGATATATTGGTACAGGTTGTCAAGAATGTTCCATGTCTGTTCATTATAAATGGAAAAGACACCAGCATTAAGAAATCCTACACTTGTTAGCTAAAACGTGCCTTTGCATCTCAGTGTCTGCTAATAATACAGGTTAGTTGGACAATTAACATTGTCATTGCCAATCTTGTATGATGAAAATACCCTTCATTACAAATTCAGTGCATAGTGCATTCAATTCATTCCTCAGTTTTGGGATGAAAAAGATGTTGGGGATAATTCTGCTGAAGTTTGTTTATATTATAACTAGCATTAAGGAGTTTGCCATCTTTGGGAAACTTAAAATTATCTATATACCCAGCAGGCAAAGGTCAATAATGTAATAAATATTTTTCTGCTTTAGATAACTTGTTCTCTTCATGTAGCTCATACTAGGCATAATCCTACCAATTTTAAAAAAGGTAAGCACTATTGATTTCTGGTAGAATAATATGTTATTTTTCCCTTAAAAATAATAGTTTATTAAAAAATTTCTATTACCCTCTTTATTGCCATGTTGCTTTTTGGACACTGTTAATTGCATGTCTTATATGAACACCCTTTAAATCAAAAGAGGAAAATGTCACTTTCCAGGTATAAATACTTAGAAATGTTTGTGTAAGTTTTTAGGTAATGAAAATTGGAATTACTTTTGAGAGCAGGTGCTCAGGCTTTTCGATCTATGTTTATTCTGCATTGGTATTGGTTTGCCATTTCTATGGCAGTCAAAAACCTTTTCTGTGGAATGAATATGCTTTTATGGTTGATATTCCAGTAAACTGATTTTGTCATAGTGTATGGTTATATTTATTACAGTTAAAATAGTATTTTAAGGCCACATTTTAAGATACTGCAGTTCTAATTACACCAATTTACACCAATGCTGTGTGCACAGCATCTTCTTGTGGCAATCTCAAAGGGATGCAGTAACTGGATAAATAGATGGAGTTTCTTTTTTGAGCCAATATATATAACTCAGCCTTATTATTTAGATTATAATTTTCAAAAATTGGTAAGTAACTGCTGTCCATTTACATTCTGTTTCCAATCATGTTGGCTATGAAAATTTCAGCCTTCATACAGCCTTCATATTTAATTAGGAAATATCCCCAAGTTATAAGACAGTGTTTTAAAACATGCTCGTAAACAGTTCTCATTACTATTTGCAGCATGTGGTTTTCCTTTTCTATCTTTTCATGACATTTGTATCTTTGTTTGATTTTGTTACCTGTGTCCACTAGAGAGCATCCTAAATAAACACACTGGTGGCTCTGTCAGTTACTAGCCATGAAAGCTACAACTTTTGTCATTTTGTTTCTGCTTATTTTTAACCGTGACTTTTTCTTTGTGACCCTGCTGTTTGTATTCCCCATTTCTAGGTAGGAATTGAATTTTTGGATGGTAACTTTTATCAGAAAATTGCTTAGCAAGGGTCAAAATAAAATGGTAGATTCCAATTTATCTGTTCCTTTGCTGCTATATTAAGTACAGAAGACATAAATTGTTCAAATGTTATATATGTAGGAATTCCCATTTTTTCAGGGTTTGATGTACATATACCTGGTACATAGATTACCTACTACAGCTTTATAGGAATTCTTATGTTAGGTATGGGACCAGAGGGTAAACAGTTCTTGGCCCAGTGCTTTCTTACAGTGCAAAGCAGCCTATAGGTGACTTGGAAATGTAGTCCACCACAAGATGACTTCTGCTTGGGTGTCTAAGCTTGGAGGGAAATTAAGGCAGCTTAAAATAATCTTTGCTTTCTCTTTTCAACTTTAGCCTTCCTTGGAGTATAGAAAGCTAGAGCCTGGAACAGAAAGGGATTAGAGGAAAAGATACTGTTTTATTGTTACTGCATGTGATGTGATTTCAGAAGTGTTAATACAATTTCACCTCTGCATAAAATCTAAGGTCGTATATTGGGGGGAAAAAACCCAATTACCTAATGTAACTTCAGCTACAGCTTACATTCTCTTGGCATACGTTTTTGTGGAATGAAGAAGATGGAATTTGGAAGCAGATGATGGAAAATGTTGCTGAAAATAAGATGCTAAATACTGACAGAAGACTTACCAAAATGTCATTTTCCCTTTCTTCAGATTAGGAGTAGGCTTATTTAGGCTGCTACTAGACCCCATGTACAGATCCTCCAAAGAACGTGCTGATAGTAATGTGCCCATTCACAGCTGTTCTCATTCCAGCAATGCTGAAGCATAGGATGAAAACAGATCTGAAGCCCAGAATAGGACAAAATGAATCAGATGAACTATCGGTCTGCTCACAAAGGTGGAAACTCAGCTCTGCAATCTGAGAAGCTTTTCTCCTGCAAGGAGAAATACATGCTGCAGCAAGCACCTTTTAATGTTATCTCGTAACAGAATAGGCTTTATTAGGTCTGCAGTTCCCTTTTTATGATGGATGATTTTCCTTTGTAGTCTAAAGGAACTAATCTTTTCATAAGCAAAAGCTTTACACAGTAATTTGCTAATGGTAATGACAGATGAATTAGTCTGGATTAAATGTAAAATCGAGTTCCTCTGGACTTTGCTAATACAGTTTACTCATATTTGAAGTCAGCTATTAATTGCTTTACTTCTGTGAAGTTTTTCCTGTACTTAGGTTAGATAAAGAACAATGTTGTCTGTTGACTACAGTTAGAAAAGAGAGTCTAAGCCTGTTATTTGCCGACAAGGACTGATCTACTCTATAAAATATCTTACCAGTACACTTGTTTGATTTTGGTTTTTTAACTTCTGTTTGTTTCCTGGCATTGCCATTATAAACCCTCATGCAGTCTTTGCGTTTTATACTTTTGTGTTTGGTTCAGTTCATATGTTGGAAGAAGCTATACTATTACTAAATTTGTGTAGGTATTATTGGGCTGATGGTGGAAGAAGGGCAAGGTAGAGGAATGTGCCATTTAGTCGAGCTGTCACAGTGTAGCAAACTTTTAAAGAAACAGAAGGCCTATTCACTGAATTTAAAAGCTTAAATGCTGTGGGTCTTCCCTGTTAACCTGCACCTTGTTAAATCATTATAATAAACAAAAATCAGTGTTTAACTTAGATCAGAGATAAGAGTTGTTGTCATTTATGCTACTGTTTTTTAATTTGAAATGTTACTGTAGAAGATGATATGTCATGAAAAATTCTGTTCACTAGGGCCTGCGTGGAGATGCTGAGTGCTTCCATTCTATCTTGAGTTGTAGGGCACTGGAAATGACCAGTGCCTTAGGTTTGTCCTTTGTCTATATGAGCTAATTGAGGGGGAGGTAAAAAAAAAAAGTGATTATGTTAAACCATTATAATACCAAGCATGTTTGTATTATCACCTGAAAATAAAGCCACAGGCAAACAGTCAATGATGTAATAAGTAGAGGAGGTTGCCATTTGCTTCTTGTTTGTTAATCTTACCTGGCTTGTTTATTACAGAAGCTGTGTTGATGTCTCTGTACTGACACAGAGATGTATACTTCACTGAAGATCTAAAATCTTCCCCAACATTTTGCATCTGGCATAATTTAAAATTTCAGTGTACTTTAATGATGTGAAGTTTAGGTTTGATTTAGAAAAAATAATTATATTTACGAGTATCATACCAAAGCTGTCTGAATAATCTCACCCTCTCTAAGGAGTGTTTAGAAGGTTTAGGAATCTTTCAACAAACTTTCCAAGGAGATTTTGCCTCTTTCTGCATATAGTCATTTCTGGATCTCAACAGAAGTTGCTATTGTAAAGGGTGGGTTTTTTTCTTTTCTAATCTTGGGAAAATTGTGAAACGTGATTTTTAGTTTGATGCAAAAACCCACTGGTGTTTGAGTTCAGCAAATTGTTTTATGGACAAAAGAAATTACTTTAGTCAGTGGTCCTCTATAATTCAGACATAGTCTAGCAGATTCCAGATAAATAAAATAGCTTTTTCTGGGTGAGGAGGAGTAAGTATGTCCAAATTGATCAGTATCTTGGTTGGTCTGTTTTTCTTAATGAACTGAGTCATATTTTCAGCTCTGTAATAGAGCTGATTGTTGTTGTTTTTTGTTTAAAAAAAAAAAATCAAAGCAAAACATTTTTGGTGCACTGAGGAAGTTGTCTTCCAAGGATCTGTTTTGTTCTTATTGAAGTTGCTGAAAAAGCTGTGCGTGAAATCATGAGGATTGAACTCTCTACTAATGTGAGCATGAATTCTACCTCTGAGAAGCTGTCTCCTATTTATTAAACTTTTAATATACTTAATATTAAAACATGAGAGAATTGATGGACTCAAACTACATGTAGGGAAAGATACTGTAGAAATAAAAAGAGATTAATTGTTGCAGGGAGGGTGGGAGAGGGGAAACATTCAGATAATAAATCATTCCCATTGCAGCAAAGGGGCACTGCAGCTCCCCTTTGCTCACTTTCAAGTCACATTCCTGGGAGTGTGTTGGGCTTCTCCAATCATTCTGCTTCATTTCTACTCCACCTCCTGAACGTATTTTCTTCCAGAAATGACTGGCTGCGTGCTGACACACCTGTATTTGGTTCATTATTATCTTAAGCAATTGTGGTTTTGCCACTGATGTGTTTAGTAGATAAGTTTAAAAAATGCTATTTATTTAGCCGATAATTGTAACCCTGGAAACAGGTTCTGTTGTTTGTTTCATTGTAAACCTAGCTGCACTGAAAAGTTACCCTTAGGCACTGACAGCTGAAAATTTCTAGGGTTGGGACTGCTGTGAAGTTCTGAGACAGCTGTTCTTCAACATTTTTTCAGTGGGCATATGTATCTCAGTGGAGCCTATAGAAAAAATGCACCACTGGTTTATTTCTGACTTGGGCTTGAGTTAAGTGTTATTGTATTTTCTTGTATTTTAAAACTTTGTAGTCAGGTTTCTTGGCAAGAACTGAGATCAGTCATCCCTCTGAAAGACTAACTATGCTCTCATCTCAATAGACCATGTTTTTGTAGACACTGTTCTCTTAATATCTTTAGGATAAATGTTTTCACCACTGCTCAGACGTAGGCTACTGTTAAACACATATTCTCTTTACCATTTATATGTGCCTCTTCTAGCTTTTTTTTTTTATTCGATCACTTGGAAACACAGCATAGTTAAACGATATATAAATCTGTGTTAGAGTTTGCCCAAGTTTGCTTGGCACAAAAAATCAGGAGCATACAGCCAGACCTACATATTTCTATATACTTTGCCTAACTCGATATAGAGTACTGTGAAGGCAGGTTTCCCTTTTTTTTTTTTTGCTGCAGTTTCTTCAAATGTCTCTCCAGCACCTATGACTGTCTCACTATTCTGTGATGGCAGGAAAGTTGCCATGTGTATGCAGAGTAAGCTTATGCAGCTGGGAGCAACACACAAATATTTGGCAGAATAAGAAAATTCCTAACACTAAGTAATATAAAATTCTATTGCTTACAGTATTTCACTGTTATAAACACTGTAAAAATGAAACCTGCAGCTATGAATAGGTTCATACATTTGTGAATTCAAAATCTGGAACTGAATCTTGTATTCTGGTTTTCTGTCTGTGTAGAGAATCTTTTCGTTTCTAAGGAGATCATGTCTCTGCTTTCTGAACTTACTGGCAGGACTCCCACTTGAGTCCTGGTAAAATATTCATGCCAGCTGCATGGGAACATCTCTGTGTGTCTTAAAAATACTTACACATTGAAATCACTTTGCTGACCTTGCTTCTGAAGACTGAGAGAATCCCAGTGACATCTTTTATGGTACTGAAAAGGTGGATATGTAACAAAATAGAAATGATCACCCCAAACCTCCAAGTGCTTTGTTCTTTGACTGTTGCTCTTGGGATGCTAAGCCATTGGTAGGAATTGGGAAGTGGTTAATAATAAACTGCAGTGTAGATCACCGTTGGTTTTCTCATTAGCCAAGATTTCTAAAGGCACAGAAAAGAGGATGTCTTAGAGGAGTTGGTTTATGACGGGTGCCAATTTCAATACTAATTTTCAAAAGCAGAAAATGTGGTCTTTTTTGCTTCACTGTCTATACCTTCTAATGTTTATGGGTCAAATACTTTTTCGAGTTGATAGGAATAGTGGATAGGTTTTGGTTACGGCAGGTCTGCTCTGTTCTCTGTTTTCTGGTTGAATCCTTAGCAAACTGTTGAGAGGCCAAAGGCAACACTGGTGTTTAGTGACAAGCAACGTGGATTGTGAATGTAAGAAAGGAGCAATAGCAGGAACCCTGTAAGCTGTCAACCTCAAAACCAGGAAACAATCCTCTGCCTAGGAAGTGGAATTAATGATTGGTATGAATTTAGGAAAATAGGGCACTGCTTAAATCCATAAGTCGGAAAAGCTGGAAGAGGGAAAAAGATAAAGAACCAAGGCATGAGAAAATACTGGAGTGGAAGAAGAAAGAGTTATATCTTAAGAGCAGCTCTTGCATGTGTTTAGCTCTGAGCTACTACCAGTGGGTACCCTATGTACCCATGTAGGGTAGGGTTTAGGATGGTAAAGAGAATGGTTGGTAGTTCTGTCCTTGTCCTTCCCTGCCTAGTAGAGCTGCAGGCTTCGGTTTCCCTTCACAGGAAAGGGACTGCTTCCTTGAGAAGATCTAGTGTTGTTGGTCCATTTCCCGGAGTACTGTGATTTTTGTGATGAGCATAACTGGAATACTCTGCATGGCAGAAATGAAAAAAACTATCGATCTTATTCCTTGAGAACTAAATTTTGAATTTTATAGTCTTAATTCACATTGCAGACACTGACAGCGTATCATATTCAGATGGGTGTTTTGTCATTTTTAGTCCTTTTTGCATGTTTCAGCACAACAGGCAATGTGTGACATTCTTAGTCCTGGCATTTCTCTTTGCTAAAAGTGTTCTCGTTGCTAAGGGTCAAAATGAAATCATTCTACCTCACAAGTCCCACTTGAGTCCTTAGCTAGACCTAGTGCCATTTAGCAGAAGGGTAAAAGTTTGTCCTCACAGAAAAGATAAAGTTGTTGCACACCTACTTCTAGCAGAAGTGACTGTGTTGGTTTAGCGTTTTTTTGGTGGTTCTTCTGTATTTTCCAGTAGAGAGTGCTTAGGTTGTCAGTCACAAAGAAGATGCGGAATAAGAAACCATTAGGTGCATATGTATTTATTACCAATTGCTTTGGAAGGATCATTAAAGGACTCTCTCTTTTCTCTTTTTAACTTTGATAATACTGCTTGTGGCTTTTAAAAAATGGCTTTTTTAAAAAGATATTAGTTACGTTTCACACTCATGATAAGCATTCTGTTGGAAAAACAATGACATAGGTAACTGACTCAGTTGTGCACTTAGCCCAGTATACATGAATGCTTATAACAATAATTGTAACAGGCTCCATGATACTATCTCGTAATGCTGTAGAAAAAGTATGTGGACAAATATATATATATATGTATATGAAAAAATATTTGCAGAGATCTCTTACCTTTGTTGTTTCTTTCTAGTTGGTTATGATTCACTTCTTAGCATAATAATCTTAATAGGTTTTGGAAAATAAAGCCAAAACAAAGATGGGGGGTGGGGGGGGAGGGGAGCATAGTGATACCCTGCACTGTACATCTTGTGAGTGTTTGCTGACATTCCCTAGAGCTTCCTCTGAACACAGAGTTTCAAAACTAATTCAAAAAATTGTGAGGCAGCACTTCTGGAATGCTATTATAAATGTTGATAGCGCACAGTAATAGTAAACGTTGGACTCTTATTTGCCTTGTCTTAAGAAACCAAATTTATTTATTTACAAATCTGGAAAAAAATCGTGTGACTTTGAGTTTGTTTCAGGGCAAAGGACTTGGGAAAAAAAAAAAGTATCATAATGAAACTGAAATTGCAACTGTGTCTATAAGCCTGAAGATCTTTTGGTGAGATTGAAATTCTCCATTCCATATTCCGTCTATGAATGGGAATCTGTAGAAATGTTTGTGTGTTCTGTTTACTGTATGCATTTTTGTCTAGTACCACTTATATACTTGTGTTGGTTGATGCTACATACCCTTCATCCATTATCTAATGTCCCCTGTTTAGACAGAGATCTAAGAATATTTTTGGCTGTGTTTTATTCCAGACTTGTTTATCTGAAACTGCTAAATGACTAGTTGCAGTGAAATCTCTCAGACACAGGTGGAAGATAATGATGTTTGCTGTTTGCTAATATATTTGCCCAGGTGAAATATGTGAAATTGCTACTTGAACGGCAACCTTCCCTGGCTGTGGTAGCAAGGTCAGTTTGGGTTGGGGGATTTCTAAGAGTTGTGACCAATCAGATTATTTTGGTAGCAGTTTCCTGCAGACCTTAGAGCACCAGTTTGAGCTCTGTAGCAATGATGGTGGGAGCACTTCTGAAAAGGCTGTGAGTAATCCATGAATAGGAGTCATGGCTAAAAAAAGTTGCTGGATGTATGTTGTATCTTTTTCTCCAGATAGATAGCCGTAAAAGCTTGCAGCATTGTGCAGTCATTTTCGGTCATGCAAAATGAATGTAAAATTCTGCTATGTATTATTTACTAGATTACTACTGAGTGTGTAAGCAGATGTGTTTGCCTGTATCAAGCAGTTCAAGTATGTAAATATTTTCACTGCAAGCATAAAAGAGGTACATCTGCAAATATCGGGTATTATTTCATGTACACTGTGCATATAGTATAGACTTAGGAAGGTTTTTTGGTCATTAAATGTTTCAGGAAAGTCATCACAGTCCTGTACCACATAAAAGAAATGTCTCTTCTGGCACTATATATCTAGAAAAAGTCAAAAGTGTCTGAATTTAACCTAATGTTCCCTGTCAGGAAGCCAGAATTTACAAATTCCACAACTGCTCTTGCAGATAGGTTCCTGAAACCTGACTTCATGTGCTAGAGTCAATATTTGTTTCAAAGTCCAAAGACCACCTGTACTGTAAACACCTATGAAACACTGCAGCAAAAACTCTTGGGTAATGGTTGTTTCAATGCATCAGTCTGTTTCCTAAGGTACTGAGGAAATCCTAATGGTTTACATATATACACTAATAATGTCACAAGACACGTGAAAGCAGAAGATCATACAGATCCCAAGCTGCTGGAAGACAGCTGAAGTTCCCTAGCCAAATTGTTTTTGAGATAGTAATGTGGTTTAGTCTGGACAGGTGATCAGACCTGTCACTAACAGCAAGGAGTCCTAACTATTCCCCAGAAAGGAACCGTGGCTTTGTGTGATCTGATGTGTGGTCACACCCCACGCAATCGAAATTAAGGACTGTGCTTTGTTATATGTCAGATGACAATCTTTCCCTAGCCAAACAACTGATGGTAGCAACTGGAAAAAACATCTAGGGAAAATACATAGGTGGCCTTCTGTAAGGTTAAAGGGAGACCATTTCATGTAGAAGACTCTTCCATTCCTGTCCAAGGCATAACTTTAGCAATGAATGCGATAACTTATTAAATTTAGCATTATAGCTTATAAGCAAAGTACAAAATCTGTAAGGTATACACTGTTACGTTTGCAAATTGAAAAAAACGTTTTGCTGTGTGAGGCAAAGAGAACAGAGCTTTATTCCATTTCTCACGTGCCACCTCATCCTTTATGGAGAACCCAGACAATTTGTGATTCTGTTGTAACAGGGCTCAACATAAGGACGTAACACAAACAAGTGCTTGTACGTTGCTCTGTGGAGCTTATAACTTGAACAGGAAAAGCTGCCAAAGGCTAAAGGCAGAACTAATTATAAACCAGTATGGTTTAATGCTGTTTAAATGAAGCAATAAAAACCAATCAGTGGAAGGGAAACCTTAAACTTTAACTAATCTTGCTATTTTTCTACTATTTCTGGTACAACAAGGCTAATTTGTGAAGACTGATTAGAAAACAAAGACTTTTCTATTTATCATTATTAAGCAGGAAACTGAGGAGTCTATGAGGTGTTGAAAATGCCTGTGTTTGTAAACAGGTGTTTAGTTTACAGAGCCTTGAGGAATGATCTTGGGGTTGAGACATAAAGACTTTTATTAAGTGAATAAACAGAAAATTAAGATCAGTTCAATTCTGCCTGGTGTCCCAGTTCTGCGGAAATACTGCTCACAGTGAAATTAGTACCAAGAGCACAGCTGACTTTAAGGAAAGCAGAATTCAGCCCCTAAAGTAGCTTTAGTTATTTCCTAAGAAGCAACTGAAAGTTGCTACTACATGTGTAAGGCCCTGGCACATGTTACATCATGACATGGCCACTAGCAACCTGTCCAAGTTGGTCCTGCTTTGAGCAGAGGGTTGGACTAGAGATCATCTAGCCTCGAAGGGTCTATGATTCAATGATGTGTCAGAATAGAGAATTCGAGGTCAAACAGATGCAAAGAGGACAAACACATGGGAAAGGAGCAAACAATTATTTTCTTTGATGTTAGTAAGGGAAGAACCTGGAAAGACTTCTTAGGGAGTGGAAGGGAAGGCAGATGGGAGACACAGCAGTGGATCTCTCTGAAGCTGAAGTAACTGTGGAATAAGTTACATAGAATGCACACCAAGAAATTGCTGTGAGTGGAATCGGTATTCACTCAAATAGTTATAAAACAACTCAAGAATGAAAGAGCTGAATTGCTTATGACAGTGTGCAGAGGTTGCAGGAGGTCCCGTACTCCAGAGGAGAAAGGTGATACCAAAGAGCCACTGCTGGGTGATAAACAACCACCTCAGAATACATAGTACCTCCTTTCCTTCTACAATCACAACTGTGTTTTCTGCCCCACAATATTTATTTTACCCTGAACGTTTATGAGCCAGTGAAATTCTACACCTGCACATCTGAGAGGCCTTGAGCCACTCTCATTTTTAGGTAAGAATAGATAGAGGTGAGAGTTCTGAAGCAGGTGGGAGTTCTGTGTTGAGTTCAAGCTCTGTTGCTCCGACCAGGCTTGTCATTCTTCATGCAAAAGAAATAAACCCAGCTAAACAAATCCTTGTAATGTTAACTTTAAAAACAAAACATCCATCTCCCCCAAACCAAAATGTACAGGCTAAATCAAGTCTTTTGACCAACAACAACAAAATAAGCACCCTCTAATAGATCCCTGCGAGATTTGCATATTATAGTGCTTATTTCCAATAAGGAAAATATAGGAACTACAGTAACTTCTTGAAAACACACTATTTGTATTATATGAACTATTGTTGGTAAAAGTACAAATGAAACGAGTGTTAAAGTTGTCTTTTGTTAACACCTGGAAAACTGCTTTATCTCCACAAGCATAGATTGTGTAAATCCTTGCATGATTTTGTAAAGTGAGAATAAATTAGCAAGATAAGAAACTTAAACTGTTAGCCTTTTAAACAGTTAACTTTAGTAAAATAAGGTCCTATTTGATGACAAAGTTGAGAGAAAGAAATAGAAGTATTTAGGAAAACACCTTCCTATGTGTTATTTGTATGCATGAAATCTTTTGGTATAGTGATAAAGTTATGCAAGTTTGAGTTCTTTAATGATAATGGGGACGTAGTTTTAAGTTAGTGTGAAATGTATGCTCTCTACAAACCAAGTCATTGCCCTTTGCATTTGCAAGTGGTGGTGAGAGAGACAAATTACATAGCCTAAGCAACAGCTTTCTCATGACTGATTCTCATCATGTAGAAGTTCTTCAACATTCTTGATACGATTTCCTCCTCACTCAAAAGAAGTCATCTAAAAGTTCCCACAGTGGTGAAACAGTATGAATGAATGAGTCTGAACCTGTACTGCTTCCAGTGAAAACAGGATTCCTCTGCAGCTGAAGAGAGGATGACCAGGATGACAGGATGACCTGTTTTCTTCCTCCCCCTTCTGCTGTGATATTTAGAAGTGTTTTACCTGTAAGCCATTAGCTCAGACTAATTTTCTTATTTCTACAGATACCGTTCATCCACGTAGGCTCCATTCTCAGTGGCTTATAACATAAACGGGACATCAGCAGAGACAGGTAGGGAGATGGAAAGGAGTAAATAAAAGAAAAAAAAAGTAATGAAGGGAAATTAACCAAAAAGATATAAGCAAGAGAAAATGAGGGAAGGGCAGTAGAGGAGAAAAGCAGATAAGGGTAAGAAAGGAGAAGGTGAGCAAGTAAAATGATCTGATGAAAATATGTCATGAGAGGTCTAAGGTCAAGACAATTTATCAGACATATCTGTCTACAGAATCAGCAGCATCAAGAGAAATCATTCATAAAATTCTTTTCTCACTCAAATCTCGTTCCCTTCATTATTTTCAGGGCTTTCTCAAGGCTGCAGTAACACTGTGCCTTCTGACAGCTGTGAAGTGTTATATGAACTGCAAAAGCGTGGTTTTGCAGAACTGCTGCCAGTAAAAGTAGCAAACCCCCGGGATGGTGCCAAATATGAAGAATCTTACAGTTAATAGAAAGATTCACATTGCTATTCCGGTGGTTGGGATTGGCATTATAGTCAATATGAATAAATGCTTAGAGCAATACAGAAGGACAGTATTTTTACATCATGATTTTCCTTTCTTTAGCCTCATTTCAAAGCACAGGAGTCATACTGATTGAGAGGATTTTGCTGTTAAGCATCTTCGGATTAAAGGTCCTAGAACATAGTCAGAAGATACTTGATGCAATGATAGGCAATAGATATATTATAGAGATTTGCAGAGAAACTGAATTTCTTAGGGTTCAGTCCCACAAAGCTGTTGAGTATGGCAATAAAGTTAACAGAAAGTTGGAAGCCTATTACACTGACTGATGAGTCATTGTCAGTAGAATGGGATAGAGAAAAACGCTGATATCAGTCATTATTTTACTATCACCCTCTTTTTTTTTTTTTTTTTTTTGCATAGGTAGAAGGTCTGTGCCAAAAAGACACGATGGTAGAGCACTATCTTACCTTTTAACAAATATTTAACAAGTCAAATTGTCTGGGAGGAGAAGCCAAATTAAACATTACCTAACCCTACAGTGCTTTAGAGTTGGTCACAGATGTCCTAGAAGAGAACATGCTGAGATGCTTCATGGCTGTAAAGCAATGTGTTGCTTTTGATAGTAAAACCACAACTGGAAGCAGTTCAAGCTGGAGGTTTTACTCAAGTTTTGTGAAAGGCAGCTGTCAGCATTTCTAGAATACTATTACCGGAGAGACTATTTAATGAAGGGTGACCCTCCAAAGGTCTCAAGGACCAATGCATTTAACTAGCCAGACGTGAGTCCAAAAAGAGCAAAACCAAGATAACCAATGGGCCTGTAAACTCACTACTCATGCATGTCAAGTTACTTGCACTCTTGAGCATTTTAAGAGCTTGTGGGTTTTTAGTTTTGTATGGGTTAAGAGAATTATGTGAGAGGCCTGTTTCTGCATTCTGCTCAAGTGTTACCTTAAAAACAAGAATGCTGGTTCCCAAACTACAATTTCTGTCCGTAAGTGGCATGCAACACCAGAAGCAAGAGAGAGTGGAACTCACAGACAGACAATATTTAATCTTGTCTGCTTTTGCTGAGGGATTATTTTCAGAATTAGAATGAAAACTCTTATGCATACAAGAAGAGTTTTTGTCAGAGGTGTTTCATCCCTTCCCGTTGTGTCTTTCTGTGCTTCCACAGAGAAAAAAACATGCATTTAAGAATGAGTGCTTATCACTGGTGTTGTTTTACTTTAGAAGTTAATATAATTTTTGAATGTTACCCATTAACTAGGGTTAGTGTAATTAGTTGCTCTTTGGTCTATCTTTTATTTTTTTTTTTTTTTTGCAAATTCTATTTTTCTAGGTGGTGTTAATGTGTAATTTATTCAGGCTGAGACAGGATCTTCATGTCAGCACGGAGATGACAGTTTACTCCAGGGAAACCTATGCCTCGTAACGTATCTACTATGTGAATTGTGCATTTTTAAGTGCAATCAGTGCTTTTCATTCCGTGAAATTATTTCTGTACAGCACAAAACCAACAAAATGTCTTTTAAATGAACGATTCCATGTCGGTGATACTTAGAGAGGGGCCAGTGCTAGAGCAGATTACTGGTGAATATTCACAGGCATTGGTTATTGTTTTCAGGAATGTAGGCAGAAGGTGAAAATTCTAATGAATTTTTACATAAATATGGAACAATGTAGAAATTTGAATCCAAGGGGCCATATAAAGTGATCTTTTAAAATAGTACTGACCAGGGGTTTGGGGGAAACTAAGTCAGTTTTTAAATTGAAGAGTGATAAGGATTTCATTGCTGTCAAAATTGCAAGGGCTATGAAACAAGCAGTACGTTAGTCATTCCAATCCAAGTATGAGGCACATTTTGAATGATTAAGAGAGTATGAGTCAGTGTTCATTGAAGTAAAGGGAAATTTTTATTTTGGTAGACCAATAATTTTGTCCGAGACTGAGACTAGAATGGTTTCTGTAAAGGAATTAAGAATAATTGCATTTTTTTTTTAAATAGGGCAGTAGTGCTGGGCATTTTCTGGATCTGCCCCATGGGTATGTTTACTTGGTTTTTTGTATTCTAACTTAAAGACATGTGTACCCACAAAATGCCATCTGTCTTCATACTTGTCATACCCTCAGCATAGTTCAGGCACAAGCCATCTGACTAGAAGAAATTTTCAGTAGCAGAACTGAGCACTGAGTATTCAGACGTGGCAGTTACTGTATTTCTAAGGGTTATGGGCTACACTATGAAAATACGATAGAAAAAGAGAATTAAAATGGATCTGAACTTATAGAAGAGAGGACAGAAGAAAAGCAAAGGCTGAAGGGAAAGGTCTGCATAAATGAGAAGCACTAGTCATGTTAGATCGTATCAGGTGTTTCGTCTCTCAAATGTGCATGAAGAATGAATGAAAATGAAAAAAAAAAATCAGGAGAGGACTTTTTTTTTAAAACATGAAAAAGTAAAAGGAAAATACAGTTCTATGATGCAGAGTGAACTTCTTCCAGTCTCTTGCTAGGGGAGACATGCATTTACCGATTATCTATCCCTGTAAAACCACAACACACAGTTGGAAGCACAACATAGATCCCAGAATTAGGGGAGAGACAAGCCGAAGAAGCAGCTGACCTGAACTGTCACCAGCACTCCTGCATTACTTCATGCTCAGTTGAGTTGCTAAGATAACTGATCTTGCACGGGTTGAATCCAGAATGTTTCCAAGAACTGAGTTAATTAGTGAAATACCCTAAAGTTAGTTAACTCCCCTGCCAAGAAATGGGCTCTTCCATTTTCCTCACATGATTATCTAGGCACTTTCACTTTTCCATATATAGGAGCAGCTCAGGGACTGACAGATCAGGCTAGGTAGGGATACAGACTTCAGACACATGCATACTCCTTGCGTGTGTACACAGATGCAAGCACATGCTGATTTCGCACACTGAAATTCAAGTTAGTGTACGAGGTAGGAAGTGAAGACAGCGACAGCCCTGCTGATAAAGAACCACCTTCTTTAAGAGAAGGCACTAAAGGTAGAACTCTTCACCTGCTGTTCATAATAATCCTTCAGGAAAAGCATCACAATCATGAATGGGCCAGTGGATGGTTTATGTGATTACACACTGGATGATGAAGGGGCTTTCATGTTCACATCAGAGTCGGTGGGAGAAGGACATCCAGGTAAGAAACTAGCTCTGGCAAGTGCATAAAAAGAATATTTTCATTTAGAATGTTTTAAAAGTCTGAAGAAGTCATTTGCTATTGATCTTACTATAGATGTTATTTCTAAGAGGACACTTTGTACTTTATTTCTACTGGACCTTGTCCATATAGACTATAGAACCGCTATAAGCTTCCACCAGGAGTTTACGTGCTTCTGCAGGGTGTGTATTGCACTGAGGAGGGCAGTGGGGTTTCTGGTTGCTGCTCCTTCCTTTTCATCTGAACTTCTTTCAGTATTACTGTGGAGACACTACTATGTCTCTCCGAGACTCAAGTTTCACATATGGATAAGAATGCATAGCTTGCTTCTCAAGTTCCATATCTTTATGGGGCTTGTGAAACTGTCCTGCATATATGCTATGCTCTAAAACTGTCACCCACAACAGAAATACCTCTAAGCAGGCTACTTAAAAGCCTTTAAAAATCGATGGTTCCAGCAGGTCTGCATGGCAAAGTTGCTGACTTTTTTCCCCCCATTCCATCATCTGATGCAATATATGGAATTGCTTAAGCAAATAGTGGATAGTTATTTGCTAAACTTTATGTATGGTCAGCAGAGCTTAGTTCAATTTTACTGAACACTAATGTTCATCTGCCATAAACATGTACCTTATGTCAACAGCAAGTGTTCCCCCAAATGAGGCCAGGGGACGATTGACTGTTTGATCTCCCCAAAAGTGTATTTATTTTAGAAGTCGATTGGCTTTCTGTACCTTTTGCTATAATCAGGCTTTCTCGGGTCTGCACTCCTGTTATGTGAGTTAATTGTAAATGGGTGGAATGACACAGCAGAGAACAAAAAGGCCAGCTGTGAGAATTTTATGTCTATAATTCTGATACTCTTCTATAATATTAACTTATTACTGCAGATCCAATCCATGGCTGATGCAACTGAGTACATCTCTGTCAATGTCAAGGTAGCTACATCAGGTTAAGCCAGTTGGGGTTCTTTATGATGTAACACAATCAGAAAATGACAACCACGTTTGGTCCTTGGGACATATGTCCCTTCTCAAATTTGTATATAATTACATCCAGCATCTGTAGCACAATGTAGATTCATATGAAAAATAGCATTATACAATATGGTAATTTTAAATTGATGATGGTAATTCCAAAGTGGACAGGTCACAACTTATGCTACTCTAATTATTATTTTTATTCTCCCTGGGGCAATAATACGTAAGTCTCAGAGCAGGAAGAGTTCAACTGAGTCCCCAGGTTTAGCTCTGTCCCTTGGTTTCCTTCCTTCACCAATTCTCTTTTTGTCTGGAGTCTTGTTTTAGAATTTGGCCTATTTTTTAGTCCTTATTCGCAGTTCCGTCTTTATTTCCAAAATCTCTACTGGCCCTCAGTAGGCCTTCTTTTAAGCCCCATGAGCATTACTTTCCTCCTGGGCTGAAATACTTGGCAGGCCTTTGGCAGGCCAGTGTTACCACTCGTTAGATTTGTGTGCAGCCTCTCATCTGGCAGAGGTTGCCAGATCTCTGGGTACTGTGAGATGCGAAGTGGCAACCCAAGAGGCTTGCTCTAGAGGGAGTGGAAAACTGAAATTTACTCAGACAGTTTCAAGACCTTAAACAGCCTAGGTCTTCATGTAGCGTACCGAAAACCCAAACACCTATGACAAAGGAAAGTCACAGATTTTCCAGATCAAGGGAGGGTAGCTTGACAGTAACTCTGGGTGGTCCTGCAAATTCTGGTTCCTGAACACAACCCAGCAATAGGTCTTAATTGTCTCAGTGATAGCTTTAGCTTCTGACAGCAAATTGATCACCCTTACATCCTGGCCAACACCACTTTTCCCTGTCTGTAGTGGGTATAGACCTGCCATTAGGTTTTTATCAGCCAGGAAAATCTTGCCTATTTCTTAAAATCAGGCTCGGTGTTTGAGGCTGTGGTTGCGCTTCTGACATTATCAGTAGCATTAGAATTTCATTGTGGGTTTTGAGTTCCTCTGTTTGATACCAAATGAATAATTTGTGTGCTCTTGATTTTTTCTCATCTGTATGTGGTAGTATAATTTTGCTAGAGGGCATTACAAGAAGGAAAGATCCTGAACTAGATCTTTGTCTGGTGGAAATTTGAATTGTTCTCATTCTATTAGCTGAGGACTGAAAGCTTTAATGGAAGCCTCCTTCTTTGTAAACAAGGCAAGAGAAAGTACATGCTTATTCATTTGGGTATACAGAGAACTGCCTTACACCTGTACAATCCCTAAGAAATGTGTGTCATGAGAAGCCCAAATTCCATAGAAGTAAGTAATAGCTGGCAATAATTAATGTACAGGTATTACCTATGCTCCCTAAAGACTTGATAGAAATCTCTGTTTATCCCATCTTCTCAGTCCAAATTCTTCAAAATCACTTGGGTATAAAATTTGGGACTTCCAGGTCTTTAATCTTGGCATTTAGTGGGGTAAAATCCAAACTCTCTAAGACTTACATGTGAATTGTTCATTTGTAATAAAAGCACATAGATAGCAGCATGGGGAAGAGAAAGATCTTTTCTTTCAGATAGTTGTTTTTTGTCACTGCTCCATTTTGCTTTCTCCAGTAGTGTCTGTCCATGCTGCACAATGGTTTCACTGTGCTTTCAAAGGCATTGTGTGTTTCTCTGACCCACAATGTCTTACAGGTGCCAAACCACTTAGGATTATTTCCTTCCCCTATCTGGTGTGACTCCAGGTGGAATTGCCTGCAAACAAAATGTCATTCAGTTTTCCAGTAAGTATCAAGGAATCTCTTTAAAAATATGAGAGAAAACATCTGCTAAAAACACCCTCAGATTTTCAACCATACTAAAAACCTATGTTTATCTTCTGGATATTCACAAAAAAGAAAATCAGAAAAGAATTAAAAAAAAACCCCCAAAACAAAAAAAACCCACACAACCACAAAACCAGAAAATGCAGCTCTTCCCAGCAAGCTGATGCTTGTGTGTCCTGTATCTAACATTATATATACTTAACCATATCTAACGTCGTGTATACTTAACAATACACATAATACTTCAGTAAACTGTGTATTGAACAAAGAGAACAGATGTACAAGATATTTAAACAGTGTAGTGTTAATATTGAAGTACCACTGCAGTTATCAATTAGCATTCCTCGAGAGTCTTTTAAAAAGGAGAAATGTAACACATCAGAATTCAGCTATTCAAAGTCTTTCTAGTGCAAGTTTTTGGGTGGAAAGCTTATTTTTTGATGAAGTCCTCATAATAAGCATCTGCTTTTCTTGACTGTTTTAATTTTTTATCAGAAAACTGAGAATTGCCCAGTTTATCCTATTTCGAATATGCAATTTCACATTCTAGTTTAATTTTTTTTTCCTGTTATTATAAATAATGCATCATTAATAATACTGAATTTTATTTTGATGGTCACAGTTTATTAAGAACATCAGCCTTACCTTTTGAAATGTTCAGTGTTCATTATATTTACTACACCATCAAAGCCAAAAGTGTGGTTGTACCTGTTTGTTGTGCTTCAAAGGGCAGAGTTTTTTTGAATTACATTTTCAGTTATTACTGCTGTTCACAGATTGTTTCTGTGGGTGGGTGGGTGTGGTGAATCTGTGGAACTGCATTCTTGGGAAAGTTCTGAGAACCTGCAGATGTCGTGGCTTGTGTTTGGCTCTTACATAGTCTAGATTCACATAACAAACTTAAGCCCGACTATCTGGAAAACTGTGAAGCTCCTTCTAATCACTGGACATGACTTTTGTTATTGAATGCCTCCTTTACTTCATAATTTGACAACCGGCCATTTGAGTAGATGTGTTGTCAGGCTCATTCATTCCTTTTACGGTTCGCAAGAGCTGTTCTATGGCTATTTGGCATCTCTGTCCTAAGGCTGGGTCTGTGAGATGATTGGATTTCCTGAAAAGGATTCATGGCTATCTCATACATTCCTGCTTAGTCAAGAAATCCTCAGCCTAGACATCCCTTTTGGAATATTTATTGTATTGGATAGTAATTACTACATGAAGGTACGCACGAACTGAATTCTTACCTATTACATCATTGTTTTTAGACGATAATGCCTCAACAGAGGTGGTCCATTATGCTTTCCCTGTTTCCAAAAAAGAAGGAACAAATAAAGAAAGGAAATAATGGACAAATATATCCTGTCACATTTAGCAGCTAATAAGACAAATGGGACAGTTGAGATGAGAAATTTAAATAACAGAATGAAGGCTGCACAAAGCCTGCTAAGCATTGCTAAAAATAGAATGCCTGGTTTCATTTTACATCAGAGACCTTTACTAATAGACATGCCTTTAATTTAATGCATTAATCAGCCAATCATCCAGCTACATTTCTCTTTCCAGTCTTAGCAGATATATCTGTATTTGGATCTAGTTGCACCAGAACTGCTGGGTATTACACCAACGGTCAGATATTAGATAAATTGTCAAACTGATTTGTCTCAGCCTATTTTAATCTAAAGGTATACTCTCAGCATAGTAGATTAAATTATTCTAATTTATTATTTTAATTGATGAATTTCTCACTTTGATCTTAAAGACCAGAAGGGACTTCTGATATATAATCTGGTCTGACCTTCATACACAGGTAATAAATAATATTTCAGGCAAGAATTCTTCAAACGTGCTAGCAAATGATGGCTGAATTTCGTTCACACCTTTAAAAAATATATCCGATTTTCATCTAGAGTTTTGAAGGAACAAGAAATCCTGTATCCCTTTAGATGAGTGGTTTCAACAGCTCTTACCCTTCTAAGATTTTCTTCTTGAATCTTTATCTGACTCTTTAATTTTCAGCTATCAGCTGCAGTTACATTGCTGTCCATCAGACAAAAAAATTTCTCTCAGCATATTATTTTTAGGTTCTTGGGAGACTGTGATCCCAATGCCTATAAGGATTTCCTCTGGAAGGTTGCCTTTCCTTCTGTCTTTCAAAACTAGATTGAGCTTGATTGATTTCATCCTGTAAGATAGACTTTTCTGATTTTGGGCATTCTTCTCAGTCTGTCCTACATTTTCCCACAGCTTCTTAATGTCATCTTTGGAATACCACCACCAAAATCCAGTATTTCTGTAGCAGTCTCACTAATGCTATTGTATGGAGATAATTTCATTTCTGTGAACAACTGTTCATCTGTTTTCATATCATGATCTTTACAGCATAACAGTTTGGTAAGACAAACTCCCCTTCTGTAAATGTGGACTATGCTTTTTGTTCACGAATGTTAGCTGTTATTTATCTGAGAGGGAAGCAAAGGATTTGCTTTTCTGTCTACCAATATCCATGAAATACTGTAGATACTAATGATACAGTACATGCAAAAAAACCCCATGAAAACATCCTGTTAAATGTGCACTTACTGATTTCACTGCCTACTATGGCTAATGCTCCCATGAGACATTTCATGAAAGTTTTAATTCATAAATTAATTTCAACTACAGCATGCAACACCGATAAAATTCTTTGTACCAGATAGATGCCACAAGGAGAAATGAGGATGAATTAGTCATACGGGATTACCTGTACTCTTCTTGAATATTTTGGAAAGAATGCATGTAATATCCCTGTATGTGCCATACAGGGAACTTAAACAAAGTTGGGCACTGGCATCTAATGCAGGTGAGACATGCTTCATGTGGAGCAAGGGCAGGGATAGAGGTTGTTCTGGGCACAAACAGTCTGTGTGGTAAAAAAAAAAAGGCTACAAAGCAGTCCCAATTACTAGGAGTTTACTGCAAGGCATTGGGCCTGCACTAAGAAGGTCATCCTATCCCAGTTGCTCTGTTGTCCCACACAGGTAATCAAAAATTACATGTTTTCATCAATAATTTTTGCTTTTATGGTTGAAAATAAGGTTATATTTCCTTATAAAAATACAACCTTTGAAGAGAGTAAGCGGAGATACATTTGAATCACTCCTGCCACCTTTGTCCCCAGTCTCGCTAAACAAGGTTCGTTTGGACTTCTAACTAAATTGCAAGAATGGTGTCTGATTCCTGTTTGTTAATAATTGTCCAAGGTTTAGTAATCCATGTACAGTTCTCGTAAGGCTGAAAGTTCCAATACAGACTACATTTGTTAATCGTCTTTTGTGTTCGTTCTTTTTGTGTTGAAGTGGTTAATACTGGAGGTAAGACTGTCAGAACGACGTTAATGCTCTCGTCTCTGATTTGTTCCTCTTAGTGTTGGTCAGGTACATACTAACTCTTTGCTGGGGAGGTGGAAGGTGATGGTGGAATATCACCTTAGTAGAATACTACTGATGTGGAGTACATGCTGTAGTGGCTTGCGATGTTGGAGAAGGCGGCTGGGAGTAAAGCCTCTCAGCTTCTCGGGTAATTCTATGCATAACATACTTGTTTCACACTTACATGCAGAAAACTACAGGTAAAGTTGTAGTCAGTATTAGTTTACACCAGTAATTAAATTCCTCCTTCTATCTACTGACTTTGCACGCAGGATGTTTCGTATGTCTCTTTATTCAGCTAGCTGAAATACGCCAGTAATAAACAGGAAAAGAATTCCTTGCTGAAACACAGACCTGTTCCAAGTGATGCAAACAGTCCATGTTTTGTATTGAGTGCTATGGTTTTGAATCACAACTTTGATGTCTTGCAGATAAAATCTGTGATCAAATCAGCGATGCTGTACTAGACGCCCATCTCAAGCAGGACCCGAATGCCAAAGTTGCTTGTGGTAAGTTGTTTGCTGCTTTGTTTTAAGTCATCGCCCAGTCGCCATTCTTTTTTTATGATGTTTGCCGAGAGCTTGATGCTATCATTTGCTAGCTCATTTTACTCTCAAAAATTACATAAGAATTACAGTCTTCAAAAGAAGGAGAGATGAGAAGAAACAGTAAAAGGTTTTATAAAGACTGAAGCCTAAGAAGGTTGTGGAAGCGTAGGGTAGTTAATTTTGTGTGGACTGAACTTTCCTGGGAGAAACACATTTGGCTTCATTACAGTGGATTTTTTGAAAGAATATTTGAATGTTTTGTTGAAAAGTTCGTTTACTATATTTAATAAAGTACTAATTTTTCAGTCCAAGGCTCCATAGCTGCTTGCGTTTTGAAATCTCTTCAGAAGGAGTTGTACCGTCAACTCTCAGGTCATTACCCCAGTTCATATATTATGTGACTAAACCCCATCCTCAGATTATTCCTTCTGGGACTGGAGGCAAGTTTTCAAACCAGTTGATCACTAATGAATTTTACTTAGCCTTAGTATATATCTTAGAATGAATAAGTGGATTTAGAAATCACAGCTTAATGCTTTATTTCCCTAAAATCTGTGCGTAACACCAAATCATGCTCAGTATTTTGACTTTCCCGTTTGTAAACTGGACATAGTCTTTTTCTTACTTTCAGATATATGGTGAATGTGAAAATAATTTGTTGTAGAAGGAGCTAATAATGCTGAAAGTATGAGTAGAAAGGGCTTATGCTGTGTATACCCGGTAGATGTCTCAAAATCATCTATGAAGTTATTTGTCTTAGTGGGCTGGGGGCTGGGTTCTTCTGCTGTTGTAATCCTGTTTTCGCCTCTCTTTTCAGAGACGGTGTGTAAGACAGGAATGGTGTTGCTCTGTGGGGAGATCACATCTCATGCTATTGTGGATTATCAGCGAGTTGTCCGAGATGCAATTAGACATATTGGCTATGATGATTCAGCTAAAGGTTGGTGGAAAAACTCATGAAATCCTCGAAGAGCAAGCACTAGGCAACTGCAAAACAGTTCTATCACCTCTTCCATATATCGGCTTTAGCAAGCCTGATAAAAACTGAATATCCTGTGCGAAAGCTGCGTACGTGGTGCTACGTGATACACTTTCTGGCTTTATCCCAGTAAGTAGAACAAACATCATATAGTAGTTTAAACTTGAAAAGGAGTAGGCAAAATATACTTTGAACTGTGGTATTAGGCCAGAATAGTTAACTGCAGCTTGAGCCACAGAATCTACCACTCCTCCAAACTTGTGAGAACTCGAATCTTGGTTATTCATTTGGCAAGCCACTTGGTGCATCTTGGAGCAAAAGAGAGTGAAGAAGAGACCTAGTTCCTTTCACTGTACCACTATATATGTGTACTGTGGTGGCATCTGGAATTGCCGGGCGTGAAGCAGGTTCTCACTGTGCAAGGTGCTCTGTTTGCTCTGAACAACTCCTCCTACGCTGAGGAGTGTGCAGTCCGAATCCGGTTTGTGTAATGTACAAATGATAAAAAAGACAAAATGCTTTCCATACCAGACACATTTCCCTTTCTCTTCTGCCATGTATCTGTTTATATGTTACTCCGAGTATACTGCTACAGTGGCGTGTATCTTTGAAGAGCTTTTGGTTAATAAAGTTGTTTCTTGCAGTCCTTTAAGTGCTCTTGAATTTGCAGGGAGATTGTGCTGGGAGAATATTATAGCGGCACATCTGCAGGTTACCTCCACCATCACATAACAGCAGTGCTTTCAGAAAACGCTGGCAAACCTAGTAGGTCATAAATCTCCTTTTTATCCTAACTGCCAAAAATGATAAGGGGAGATGCAGTGAACCAGTAAAAACCAATTTCTATGCAGAAGTAAAACAAAAAGCTGAAACAAAAAATTGCACACAGAAATACCATTTTCTTTCCTACATAGCCTACTTAAAAGAGGGTGAAGAGCATTC
The DNA here is from genome assembly GCA_027574665.1 of Rhynochetos jubatus. Lineage (NCBI taxonomy): Eukaryota > Metazoa > Chordata > Aves > Eurypygiformes > Rhynochetidae > Rhynochetos > Rhynochetos jubatus. The sequence goes on from CM050655.1 coordinate 12,989,886, forward strand.
TTGAAGTGGATCATATGCATATGGACGTGTATATATGTTGTATTGGCTGAACAGGAGTTTGGTCAGCAGCTGCCAGTGGCTACAGTTCTAGGAAAGGTTGGATTTGGAGAGAAGCAAGTTACTATTAATATACCTAGGAACAGGTGGAAAATTTTGCCACAATCTTCTGTAAGGCTTTCAGTTTCTTTTAAAGCCTTCCTTTTGGTCTTTGAAAGTAATGTAGAGTAAATTCCCACTTCCAGATCTGCTCTGAGACTTGAATCTGGTTTTTTCTCTCTTTGTGGCTTTCGCATAAACTCCCACGAGAGATTTAGGCCCAGACACTGCTTTACATGTATTACAAATAATATATCAGAGAGCAGAGCCTTCAGTTGCTGAAAACATCAGCTCCTAGGAACTTACAAAGAAGTTTTTAATACCATTTATTTGGGAGAGCTTAATTATTTACTTTTTTGACTAGTTTTCTGCAGTTAACAATTCATAACCTGAATTGGCTTGGCATGGGGTGCAAATGCAAGAGAAAACAAGCAGTAACAAGCACTAAAGGCAATCCTATATACCCCACCCCTTGCCAAAAAGTGTCTCGAGTGTTATATTGACAGAAAAATTAACTAAAACTAGCAGCTAGGTTTTGAGTTCTGAATGTGGTATCCTTCAGAATGAAAATTTTGTCATATTGTTCCATGTTACTTTCCTTAATTGTGAAAGAAAAAGCTGATTCACCACAATTCCTTTTTCCAAATAGGCTTTGACTACAAGACTTGTAATGTTTTAGTGGCACTGGAACAGCAGTCACCTGATATTGCCCAAGGTGTTCATCTACACAGGGATGAAGAGGATGTTGGTGCTGGAGATCAGGTAGATATAACATCACATCTAAAACAACAAAGGTGTTTGAATGGAAAAAGTTTCCCCCATCTTATTGCCCTATTTTCTAAATCAAAACCCATGTGAAGATTTCCACACTTCCACCTTGAGCTATTCCAGAGTAAATCCCGTATTTTTATTAAAGCAGTTGTGTCATGGTTTAACTCCAGCTAGCAAAATACCACGGAGCCACTTGCACCCCTCCCCCGCCTCACCCAGCAGAGGGGGAGAATCAGAGGAAAAAGACAAGGAAGCTCATGAAATTGAGATAAGAACTATTTACTCCTTGAATATAAATAAATAATATATATGAATATATAACAATACTACTACTAATAAGTAATTAAAATAATGGAAAACAAAACATATGCTACAATGGCTCACCACCCACTGACTGATGCACAACCAGGTCCCGAGTAGTGAGACTCAGAGCCAGACAGCCTGAGAGCAATCTCAGCAGAGTCCGAGCAAGCCCCGCAAGTGACAGCACCACCGGGAAAGCCAACTGACCCACCAACTCACTAATGAATGATCCAGCACAGGAGTTAGCAAAGCAGGTAACAAAGGAGTTAGCCAAGGAGTTACGGAGCTAACAGAAGAGTTAAGGAGCCAGCAAAAAGGGTTACGGCCCCCAAGCCTATGTGCCGAGCATGACATTCTAGGGAATGAAATACTCCTTTGGTCAGTTTGGGTCGGCTGTCTGAACTGTGTCCCCCCACACTGCCTGTAGTGAGACCGTTGGGAACGCAGCTGCAGTATCAGAAGCTGGGAAAGACCTTGAATTTGGTGCAAGCACTCCCCAGCACCAGCTGAAAAGGCACCTTATCAGTACTATTCTCAGGGTAAATCCAGAAACACAGCTCCATACCAGCCACTGTGAAGAAAGTTAACTGTTTCCTGACTAAACCCAGCACAAATTGGAAGTTCTTTGAGGGCAGTCTTTTGCCCAGTGTTTGTTACAGCACTCCATGCAAGTCAGGAGAGCTCTGGCAGTCTGTAGTAGCTGAGGATGTGTCCTTTAGAACTTAGCAAAGATTTTTTGCTTATGTTGGTTTTGTTGAGTAGCTTTAGATTCATTAGACCATTAATCTTGCAGCCAGACTTGTCTTGTAAGATGGAATAAACAAAGGATCTTTTCACTTTCACAGAGCTCTTGAGATTTTACACCGCAAAAAATTAGGCTATGTTTTAACTGTCTTCAGTATTAATACAATGAGGGCAAATATGCCTGAATACTTATAACTCTCACTTATTTCCCAGAGGCAGCTATTGTAATGGGTGTTCCATATAATTACAGCTGTCCAAGCTGCATTTCTGTGAGCTAAATAACACATATAGATAATTACGGTATGTTCCCAAGAGAAAGATGCCAACATAAAGAATATCATCTGACCGATGCCAGTATGAGCGAGTTTAGCATTTACAGTAGCTATCGTTAGTAGTGATATCTAGTTTATAACAATGCAGTTGTGAACCGTAAGTGGAGATATCAGGGTCTAGGAGCTGAGCTAATATTGTTCAAAAAACCCTGGAGGACTAAATTAAAATGCTTTTATGCTGTCATGGGGACACAGTACTGCATGAGATGAAAAGATACCTGACTTTGGCACTTGGATGTCTTCTTTCCCATTGTATCAAAGTACCTTCCTGTGTTTTTTCTTCTTTTTATCACAACATACACTGGAAGAGGAGAAAGAAAATGCTGCTAACTGTTTAACAGAGGATATTCTGATGCAGGGAACATGACTGAATAACAGTAGAAACTGTGACTGGAAGTGTATGTTATTGAAAATCTGAGACAGGTACCTTACACTGTTGAATGGTGCGTGCTTCATGGAGTATTCACATCCCATTCCATTGAAATTTCAGGTGCGAGCTGCAGTATAAGTGTGTCTGTATTCATCCATAAAAGCCTCTACAACCTTTCCAAGCTGATGATAACACCTTTCCTGTGATAGAATAGTCCTGAAATTCTTTTGCTCTGACAGATTTTTTTTTCTGTAAAATAACCGTATTTTTTCACAGAAATGTCTTCATTTTTGTCCAGGTTTCCTGCTCAACATGTAAAGCTTAAGGCTTTAAGTGGAAAATTCTAGGAACGTGGTGTGATCGTCATTGCACTGTAACATGTTGGAGCCTGATCTGTGTTAGGCTCTTTGCACTGTAATGTAAAACAGTAGAAAGTAAACCTGAGGGTACTGTTTACTCTTTGCTTCAGATGAAATCGCATTGCCTTTGGTTGTGGTGCTTTTAACAGTGATTGAAGTATATCTTCTCCTCCTGTAGGGTTTGATGTTTGGTTATGCAACAGATGAGACAGACGAATGTATGCCTCTAACAATTATCCTAGCTCATAAACTGAATGCCAGGTTAGCAGAGCTGCGGCGTAACGGAGAGCTTCCTTGGCTGAGGCCTGACTCTAAGACACAGGTAAATACTACTGTGGACAGTCCGAACAGTTGAAAAGTAGCACTTTGTCTTTCCAGAATTCTGAAATATTTTTAAAGACAGCAATTGATGGCGTTCAGAGTATCAGGATAACCTGCAAGTAGCACATGCCTAACCTGCTAGTAGCAGGGAGAGTATTTCCACTGTTCGTGATACTGTCTCCTTGGCTGTTGGAAAATGGTTAACCTATATCAGAGTGCTAGGAGCACTGAGGCACCTACCAGTGAAGAAACATTTAACCCTTCAGACGGAAGTGGTCAGTGCTCGTGAAAATGTGACAGAAGATCCAAAGAATTTATGGGTATTTAGGGATTTGGGCTGGCCTTTTGGAAGATGCACCGAGAATGTAAATTTCTGAGGCTGTGGAGTTTCACTGAAAATCCCAACTGAAAGACACACTTTGGACAATTAAATAGAAAATTAGGTTGTCCATATCGACTTTTTTTTATTTTTAGTTTTTCTCAGCACAGCAAAAATGAAGAACGAGAAAACAGGCTTCATTTCTCATACCTTGGCAACGATGTGACCAGTGGTCATTATAATGTCAGCACTGACATTTTGCTAAAATTTTGCTCTTGGAATAGCGTATCATGATGTTTGATGTAGACCAGTAATAGGTTTTATAGTAACTTTGTTTTTTTCTTCCTCTTTCCCCGTGTTCTGTTCAGGTCACAGTTCAGTATATCCAGGAGAATGGAGCAGTCATCCCAGTGCGTGTTCACACTATCGTGATATCTGTGCAGCACGATGAAACCATTTCGCTGGAGAATATGCGCAGAACCTTGAAGGATCGTGTGATCCAAGCTGTTGTCCCTGCAAAATACTTGGATGAGAAAACTGTTTATCACCTTCAACCTAGTGGACGTTTTGTTATTGGAGGGCCTCAGGTTTGTGCTGTATGATTTTGGTGCTTTCGTCAGCTTGCCTTTGTCATTGGGTGTGTGTTTTCTTAAAAGATAAGCTCAGCTTTTTCTCGTGTCTGCCCTAGGATGGTGAGAAGCAGGCTGCCTAGTGGAAGTCTTAGCTTCAGTTGTACGTGGGAGAAGCACACAGGGTTTCATGTGCTCTATGCCAAAGTGGCCTTTGAGGGCAAGGTTATATTATGATACATGTGTCGTGACTAAGCAGGCAAGTTGAGCTGAATGTTACATTGCATGAGGAATGTACAGCCCATCTCTGGGCTTCCTCAAACCCTCTCAATATCCAGCACTGAGTGAGACACTCAGTCCTTCCTCATGGAAAGCACGCCTTACAGAGAGTTGGACAAGAGAAGGTTTACCTCTCTTACAGTGAACCCAGTTTTCAGGTCTGTATAGCTCGCGCTGTTCTGCCTGACACCAATGACAGCTGAAGGTGTTCACCTGTTCTGAAAGTCAGCCCCTGATAGGCTTCTACTGCTGAGACAATAAATGTTGCTTTGCTTTATCTAGGCAATGCAAGAGCTGGGATTTGTAAGCTGATCCTGCACTCACAGAAGTTAGACAGAACTTCCACTCTCTGTTGGAACAGGACTTTTGAGATTTAGATTTTGAAAACAAATTCACCATTCCCTATGTTTTAGTCTTCAGTTCCCTTTAGAACTGTCACAACAAATTTTCAAAATTTCATTTTCTCCTTCCTGAAATTACATCAAATTTTACAACAAATCCAAGTAGACATTGTTTTTCCTTTGCTGTTCAAATGCATTCATTTACTGGAATTTACCAGAATTATTTCTAAGGTTCTGTATTTTTTTTACATTCATGCCATGGAACAGGTAGGGATGCGTTGAGATTAATCATTACGATGATGTTTATACAAAACATGTATTTTTGTGTAGTTGAATTGGTCGTATCACTGGAATTTTGTGTATCATTGACATGCCGGAATATGTGCAAATGGAGAGGCAAACTTGAGCTGTAACTTGGGGCAAATGAACCAATGTCGCAATCACAGCCACATACAAAAAGAAAGCTACACAAACGAACGTTTTCAGGTGTGCACTGAACTGCACCCTTTTAAAAATGTAATACAATTGCATTTGGTAAGCCAACCAGGAATAACTTTTCTGCTCTTGTGCTGGAACTGTATTGCTTTACGTTTGCACGTACAAACACGGGCACTTTGCGGTGTACGTTTGCAGCTTTTTAAACCTGGGATAGGTTTACTTCGTATGGGTCAATCTGCCCGCATGTCCGTGGCCTTACAACTGCTGTCATGAGTTGTGCAATTTACAATAGCATTGCGGCAACCAGAAAACAACTACTTTCCTTGTCTTTTATGTCTTGAACTTCCTGATTACTGAGTTTTATTTTTAACAACACTAGCTATGGAAGGCTGTCTTAATTTCCAGCTCGGTTCATCTAAGGCAGACATGTGCATTTCACTTGAGATATTCACCTTATGTTTTCGAGCACGGCAGAACCTCGAGCTCTGGCTCTGCCAAAATTAGTAATTTTGCTGCTATCACCGTTTTCCCAACAGCAACACCCGCTGGTGATGTGAGGATGTGACAGCTCGTCACAAATTGACTTCCAGACTCTTTTCATGTGCATTTGTGCTCTTTTAGCACCTTTAAAATGAGGGGTGGTGGGGTTTTTTCTCTTTCACCTGTCCTTTTTCTCTCACTCTGTTCTGCAGTCAAGTCATGATGGCACACAAGGTGTTCTCATTGCAGTTGTCTGTGCCGTCAGAAATTAAGGTTTGAGTCAAGCAGAGAAACCCCAGGAGGACAGGATCCTTTAGCCAAGCTCAGCTATCTGTAATTCAGATTTATATCTCACTGCCTTCTTAGCCGAATGGAACAAACAGTGCCAAAGGTTTTCTTCTGTGTATATGCACAGTATTTCTAAGAAAAACTTTGACTCTCCACTTATGTTTGCTGTGCAAACATTCTGGCAGTTGGATTTTACTGACATGATATTCTGTAGAGAAAGAATTTCAAACCTGCCTGCTCAGGTGGAGACTGAATTTCAAATTTGGCCATGTTTCCGTTCACACGAGAAAGGTTAAGCGGATAGTAAATTGGCGGGTCAGACAATTAGTCAGGTACTGATCAGGTAACCAAGATCAAATGCCAGTATCAAGTATGTGTGAGGAGCAATCAGGATAGCTGTGTAGGCAGCTAGAAGGTTATCTGCACTTTCTTATTTAGTAGTTTCAGAAATTAATCTGTAAGTATTTATTCTTAGAAAGAAGTAATCCTTCTTTCTCAATTATCTGTAACTACCTGCTACTCCATACCTGTTGTGTATAGATTAAATTGGACTATAAATATTTTGGGGTTGGAAATTTGGTTTTTTGTACATATTTTTATGCCAGTCTCTGTCATGATACTGCACTGGAAGTGTTGGCTGCCAGCCTCCAGTATAAGGTAGTACTGATATACCTGTTGATGGTAAATACAAAAAAGACATCTACTATTTAATATTCAGACTACTTCAGATTTTGACCAAAAGATGTGATATCCTGATTTTTTATTTTTATTTCTTAACAGATTAAAATCTCTCAATGGTTCCTATATGGCACATAGGTGTTAGCAATATTCCGTATTCAGTTTGGATGTGGTAGATACGTCACTTCCAAACCAAATTTCCCAGATGGTCTGGAATAATATTTACCTTTGAAGAAGGCAGTGCATGCTTTAGCTATCCGGGTATAAACCTGTTTGCTTGATTACCAGACACAATTTGTGAATGGCTTGTCTCGTGAAGGTGGTTTTAAAGAATATTTATAGCTACTGTTGTAGCTTGGTGAGACAAGTTCATTCCTTCAGCTACCCCACAGCAATCCGTATGAGGTGACCTTACATGTCGTTGTTGTCTTCTGAAGGATGTATAGACTTGTTTGGGACTTATAATAACATGGATTGTGAAATGGACGAATTCTTTTACTGATGCAGGGCGATGCAGGTGTTACTGGTCGAAAGATCATTGTGGATACTTACGGTGGCTGGGGAGCCCATGGAGGTGGTGCCTTTTCTGGCAAAGACTATACGAAGGTGGACCGATCAGCTGCGTATGCAGCCCGTTGGGTGGCCAAGTCTCTGGTGAAAGCTGGGCTTTGTCGACGTGTCCTGGTTCAGGTATGGTTTGCTATGAATGTTGCTTTCCTCGAAAAGATTGTTCCTTTTCAGCTTTACCTTTAATACACACCATATGAGACACTGGAAGAAGCAGTCTTGATGATGGCTTGGGGTTAAAGAAAGGAAGACCTTGATGTGCTTGGTTCAAGACCACTCTAATGCCACTAATAGCCTATCAGCTTCTTGAAGCTGGAACTTTTCGTTTAGCTTTCATTTTATTTGCTCTCTTCTGGGCTTTCACTGACGCCCCAATCCTCTGACACTTACTGTAATGGAAATGAGCATGGGATGACTGGACAATAGTCCGGAGGAAAAGTTTTCCAAGTTTTCTCTTTTTTTTGTACAGATACAGATTGTACAAATATGGGAAGTAAAAGAGAGGCCTTAGTTTTCCTAAGATGGTTCATGGACGAATGATTTCCCCTGTTGCATACTGTTGTCCACTGAGGTGCCATGTTTGTTTGCTAACTGTCGTGTGCTTTTTTGCCATAGGTTTCTTACGCCATTGGGGTAGCTCATCCACTGTCCATTTCACTGTTCACTTACGGAACTTCCCAAAAAACAGAGAAGGAGCTGCTGGACATTGTGCACAAAAACTTTGATCTTCGGCCTGGAGTCATTGTCAGGTACAGAAACTCTCAAAAAGGAAAATATCTTGGTGATCACATCCTAGAAATGATTTCTCGCTAAACCATTAGATGTTGCACTGTGAGAGTCAGCCTCCTGAACTAGAGTGGGATTGTTCCGTGCAGTACAAAAGGGACCTTCTCTCATTCTGTCATTTTGTCAGTCCTCACAGCTGATACTTTTTATGGATGTACCAGTGTGTCATATCTTTTAAGATAACAGATGTACTTTTCAAGTTTCGTATGAAGCATATACTTTCAGCATTTGGCCTTATATAGCATGTAAAATTCAAATAAAATAAAATAACCTTTGTATTCCAAGAATTTAAAGTCACTTTGCAGTGAAAAAAACCCAGGTTTTGTTTTACAGAAGGAATGGAAGGTTATTTCATCTTTTCTGTTAACATTAATAATTCTCATTAGTAAGGTCTTTTCCAACCTAAATGGCTGTATGATGCTATGATTCTATTCTATGTTGTCTGGTATGCTTGCCTGACTAAGGGCGTGAAACGGATATCGACGTCAGGATTTTAATAGTAGTTATCATGAAGTATCTTAACGTGAAGAACTTTCTCTTCTTTTTATTATGCACACAGGGATTTGGACCTAAAAAAGCCCATTTACCAGAAGACTGCTTGCTATGGTCACTTTGGAAGAAATGAATTCTCATGGGAGGTACCTAAAAAACTTGTGTTTTGACACTAGCAGTCACCACTAACGATGAGGATGCTTCCGAAAATCAGATTTGACAGCTTTGTATTCAACAAAAGGAATTTTAGATTTTAAATGGAAAGAAAGAAAAGAATATTTTCTGGGAAATTTAAGGTTTTTTTTTAACCCTCAGTGTCTTTCATTATCTGAGCTGTAAAGGACAGAGTCTGGTTTTTTTAATCGGCGTGAGACAACGGAATACTGTTTGCTTTTTACTGCTGCTCTGTTGGTTCTTTTGATAAAGGCAAAGTATGACTCAGGTACACAAACCAATGTCTGAACCTCACACCTTCCATGGGCAAAGGCGAAGATGACTTTCCAAACTCTGACTAAGGATCAGCAGATCTCTTGCTTCTGATTAGACAACGGGAAATCCTGGGGTCCAATTTCCTTACTGCAGTTAGCATTGCATACAGCTGGGGGTTGCTTTGATGGGAGAAGGCTGAATATCACATAACTGTACCTCGGCCTCTTTTGTAGAGGATGTTGACATATATGTAATATTTAAATCACCTTCACTGAGTATGTGCTGTTACTGTTGTGTTTCAATTACCTGTGTTTTTGAAACATAAGTGTTCTCCTATAAAATAACAATCATAGAATAAAGAGCTTTTTCCTATTGTGTATGTAAAGGTGCCTCTTTCTTCTATTTTTTTTAATGTTGTGGTATAATGGTCCATCTCAACTCAACCTCTTATACTGTTGTAGGATTTTCATTTACCAACACAATAGAATTGAATTAGATTTTGGAATTGTGGTACGAATTTATCTTTCACTACATGTGTGCTCACTATTTAGTCATTGTGATGGTGCAAAAGTACTAGATTTCTATTTTTAACTCTTAGCTTTGTGCTATACACTATTCTCTCATGATTTTTGCTCATGAATGTTGGGTTTACTGCACGGCTTACTAGGTTTGATGTCATTTTGGAATAAAGTGCATACAAGTAAGTGGAATACATCAAGAAATACATATAGCATGGGGTTAACCTTTGGACCACTACCCTGTCCGGCAGTCTCTCACCGAAGAACTAGCCGCTAGGTGGCTGTGTGTCCCACAGCTGTGGGAGCAGGTCTGTGCAGGAAGCGTGTCCCTCTTGGTGCTGCTGAGTCTGGGTTCCGGTACCGTGTTACTCCTGGAGCTAGTGACAGCCTCTCCTTCTCCGGATCAGGGTAACTGGTGTGCATGGTGCATTGGATACGATCTAGGCTGAGGAGAAGGACGTGTCTGTGCTCGTGTGCTATATTGTCCGATAAAGTCACAAACTACTCTTTGCAAAGGACCGTGGATGAATCCCAGGATTGTTTAAGTTGGAAGGTGTGAGATCACATTTATCCTCTGTGATCAGTTTTGTTTGTCAGCAGGCAACAAGGGTGAATGCAATCCTGCAATACAATGTTTACCTATGTATGTCCCCCCAAGAGTCACTTCATCCTAGCTTTGTGGCTTAAGCAGCATTCTGTTAGATCTTCTACCCTGGAGCAATGCTGTCACCCTACGTTTCTCTCCTAACTAAATTCCTTTGTACGGTGTCTCCCAAACAGATGAGGTGGAATGAGAGTGCCTGACTGTGATGGTCATTAAAGAACAGCTGCCATTCAGGCTCTTCGAGTATGTCCCAAACACAACTTTTACCTGTTCAAGCCAGGAGTCTCTCCATTTTAACTGTTACATGTTAACTGTGCTAACATGCTACATGTACTGTGTAAGTTGACATGAACAAGTAGTAGGTTTTTGTGTAGCTCCTCACCTCCTGGGGACTTAGAGCATTAGTCGATGGCCCTCGTTGGACACCTGGATACTTTTTGGCAGGAAAATATCTTCAAGTGCAGCTGCATCTTAAAGAATGTATTGGCAAAAATGTCCCAGGGGCTATTTTCCCAGCTGCATATTGCTCACCTTGGAAGGAAGAGGTTTGTTGCGTGTGTCAGCCTCAAAATGTAAATTGTTTGGAGCCAGGTCCTAGTGGTCTGCCTAGAAACATAAACCTTGGCCTTCGTTATTACAGACCTGGTTTGCTAATGGATTTTACCTGTCAGTAAAGCATACAGAGGCATTTTACTAGTAGCAAGGAGGTTGCCATTCACGCTGCCACAGAACTGTTTTGTGGGAGCGTTACAGTCCCACACATGTTTATCAAGACATCCCTGAAACAGCATAACAAGGCACATCTTCGTGAATGTGATGGAGGCCTTGCCCTTGCCTTCACTTCTTCAGGCTCTCCTGGTCAAATGTGTTATACTGCAAGGAGCAGAAGGAAGCGAATGAAAATAAATAAAGAGAAACCTGAAAAAGTGCTGTATAAATACATGTGTTGCATAACCCAGGAGGACAGCAGAATGTCCTTGTCTCAACAAAACCAAACAGTCTGCAGATCAAAGGCACAGTTCTGCTCTGGTGGTGACAGGAACAACCTTTACAGAGTTTGCTGGAGAGGGAGCATGTGGGTGTCTAGCTGGTGCGGTGGGCAGGCGAGGTCAGTGCGGAGCCTTGGCAGTGGGGGGGTGTGACAGGCTGTTGGGCGAAAGGCCGTGACTCTGAAACCTGCATTTCACAGATGGGGTCAGTCAGTCGCACCCCAAGCTCGTGGGCGTTATCTGGATAATTGGAGGAATCTGTTAGTAAATGTGTAGGGTAGAGACGGTTGAATTTTTGTGGCATTTTTGCTAGCTGTTCAGCTTTTTCCATAAATGGATATAAGCGTATGAGGGTCATGGCTCCATTAAAACCCCCGAAATTACAAATAGAAATACCATACCTTTGCTGCTGCGGTTGCTGCTTGGTTTAATTTGTATTTAATAACCCAGAAGCCGGAAAGTGGAAATCACAACTTGCTCTCCCTACCAAGCAGCTAAACTCTGGATGCTGCAGGATACAGAGCACATGCCCTTAGTTCAAATCAGTTTAGCTATCATTTGCTGTTCTGAGCTTTCTCTTGGAGCACGAACTACAGGGTTGAGCCCCATAGGTAAGCCATACTTATGTCTTCTATATGAATGTATATTTGCGTGTGTGTGAGAGCCAGACGGGGGAGTGGGGAGAAAGCAAGAGCATGCAAGAGTGTGCGTATACTAAACATGTTTACAGTAAGCCAATTAACCTGAAAATTTCTCAGTGGGGTTGGCAGCAGCAGGGAAGCCACACCGCCTCGGTACGGTAATGAGAACTCCCCTTTGCCCACCCTAAACCGAGCTGGCAAACTCTCCACTGGCTTCCCAGCAAGTTGGGCAATATGTGCATTCCCCTCACGCTTTATCAGAGCACTGTCTCGGAGCGAGGCTCACTGTAAACAGCCAGCGACCCACAGACGTGCAGCTTCATGCCTGACTCCAGCGCTTCAGCTCAGGCTCCGCAAGCAACAAGTAACTAGCCCCTGGTCTCCTGCAGAAAAAATGCTGTTCAGCACCTTCCCACTCTGGAAAACGTTGGTTTTTGTAAGTTTAGCAGCGCTTCTTGCAGGTAAGACATTGCCATTCCTGAATGCGACCAACAATTTTTTTAATAGTGGCTGTCAGAGAAATGAAACATCTTACTTGGGAGCCCAGCCCTGGGTGGCCACAAACAGCTGATCAGATTGCTAACTGTTTAGAATTAATATTTGCACACTTTATTCACATTTCAGCTCTGATTACCTCAGGTGTATGAGGTAGCACTAGGACTGCAGAATAGCGGCCCAGTTCCCCTAAACAAGTACTGCTATGCGATATTTGGGATTTGGTCATGTGTCGGAAGGGACTATTAACTGGTTACACACCTGCTTCTGTTTGTCTTTTAGATTTTACTGAAATCAGAGCTGTTCCCAGCCCAAGCGAATGTGAAAGTGCAACCGTAGAAGATGTCAGTGGGATCCTTCAGGTAAGAGGTTGGCTGCATCGGCCAACTCAGCACTTGCTTGCACACACCGTCTGTGGTGGTGGGAGGACCATAGCTTCCATATTGCTTTGGCAACACCTGGCTCAAAACAAAAGTACGTGGTGGGCAGGCGAGTGAGATGGAAGAGCAATAAAAGATTAGCGTCGTTTGACGTGCCATGTCTTTGGCCCTGATACTGCTAGTCAAAAAAAGTCCTTGTGTGTGCATTTTCCAGTTTTGCCTTGCTCCAGATAGATCAAGTGGCTTGAACATATAAACAGTTATGTCTTTTTTCTTATATGCATAATGTTGTTTGAAATCCCACTTTCAAACATGACATGCTAAATATTTCGAATGCAAGCAGAGCCAGTGAACTGAAAGCCTGTGTTTTATGAGTTAGTGCCCGTCATCTATGGGCTAGGCCTGTTGTACGGAAGCGATCGAACAGCGACCCTGGTATATGGCAGAAATGGTGAAGAAATACTAGGGCAGAGCCCACAAAAAGTCTTTCACACGCACAGTTGAGACATCTGTCTGTAAAACTGTAGCACAGAACTAATAGCACACACCAATACATACTGTGAGCTTCTGCCTTAAGTATCATTCTCATCACGGGGCAGAAAATAAAGGAGGGCAGCACTTACCGAGGAGATGATCTCCCAGATATTTGAGGGTTTTTTTTCCCCCAGAGATTTTAATTATATTATTTTCTGTCTATGACTGATGCCTATCACTTTCAACAACGTTTCTGTAAGCTTCAGCCCAAGAAGCAGCGTTAGCCACTGCTGGCTGGTGCTTCAGCAGCCGCCACTGAAAACTGGACTTGCTCTTGTTCTTGCATCTGTGTAAGTTCAAGGTAACTGGCGTCTGTTATAATGATGGGACGCACTTGAGTTTTGGTTGTGGAGTTTACCTCAGCTCTGCACTATCCACATACGTGCGTAGGCACACACATATGGACTGAAAGCTATTTATACAGGTATAGAGCACTGGCAAGACAAAAATACAGGAACTTTGTTTACGCACATTCATAAATATATACCTTTACACACACAGAGTCTGTGAGAAGTCAGCATTAGAGGGACAAGAATAACAAAACAGTATTTGGTACAGAAAGAGGATACAGACAGTTCTTTATAAAGGCAGTTTTTCATATACAAGAAAGAAAACACCAACCCATACCAGTCCTCCCTCCTGAACTCAATATAATGGAAAACCCCTATTTAGCCACTGTTTTCAAAAGTGTTACTTAAAGCTGTATAATTTTCAAGATGGTTCTTGTTCTGCATTAAAAAAAAGAATAAAAAGGAAAAAATATTTGACTACTGTGATAAACCAATTCCAAAGCCTTTCCTCTTCAACTTAGTCTTCTTCTGTTCCTAACCGCACAGAAATATTCAGAATGCTTTCACGACATGATCACCAAGGGTGAAAAAGCTTCCATCAATTTCCTTGTCTGGACACTGCAAGACAAACTTGATCTCCTGCGGCCGGTTCAAGAGAAATGTGAGGCCCCTCCCGAACCGCTGCTCCTCTTTGCCGGGTGTTGAACAAAGCGGTAGTGGAGAAGCACTAAGAAAGTTCTTTTACCTACAGCGTGAGCTAAGTGCCTGCATTTCTTGAGGGGGGAAAAATAAGCTAAAAGATGGGAGGCACAGCAGCACCAAGACATGGGGGCACCCCATCCCTGCAGCCTCCCATGGTGAGCAGCAGTGCAGAATCCCAGAGGCAGCAGAGCCGGCTCTGCCCTCCAGCAAGAGCCTCTTTACCGTCTAGGAGTAGCCATGTCAGTCAGATTTTTCAAAGAAATATTTGGGTAGTTTTGGCCTCGATAGTACTGAATGTCAGTGCTGTCGAGGCAAGTGCCACTTTGAGCCACTTTTAAAGTGCAATAGGGGTTGACAGGAGCTTCGTTGTCACGTTGATAAGTGATGGAAAAATTGGGTGTTTAAAAAAAAAAAAAGTTTTAAACAAACAAAAATGCTTACTTTGGCAAAGTCAGTGCGTGGGGGCAGTGATGACCCATACCCGGGTCAATGAGTATGCCTATGGTTTGCTTGGGAGACTTTTGTACTCACTTTCACTCTCATGTGTTGCATTCTCACTCTCTTTTTTTTCTTTTTAATCCACTCAAAAGTTTGCAAGCAGCTCCCTCCGTGCCCACTCCCACTAGCCCCTAGAAATGGCGGGCTGGTGTGTGTCACCATTGACAACGCTCAGTACTGCAAACCCATGTGCAACAAGGTAATACTCACCATTTGCTGCTGCTACATTGCTCCATCGATTCACTAATTTAAAGTGTTTGTTGTGTAATGCATACTTTTTTTTTTTTTCTCCCTTCGGGCAGGGACAAGTTGTAATGTTTGTATTGACCTTCACTGGCTGAATGTTTCTTCATCTTAGGTTACCATGATGTAGCCTATGACACTGTCTGTTTTTTTCCCATCTTTGCTTTCCAAGGGTTATGACTTTCAATTCTTAAGAAGAAGTAGACTGTATGAAGTATGTGGCAATGCCACCGGATTTTCGTGGACAACACAGCTTGTGGGGGGAAAGGCACTGGCTGTTTGTAACCGTGAGTATTTCTCAGACACATCTGCTCACAGGGATGGGAGGCACCATCTGTTTTGCTTAAAAAAAGGATGAAAGAATAGTTTCTCTTTCCTGGGCATATGTGGAAACCTTGGCATGCGTGACATTGTGAGAGCTAGTGCTGGGCTGCCCAACTGCTGAACAAGAAATCATGGTAGCTTTAAAAGTATCATGAAGGCCTGAGCCTTGCTGTTTCAGCTTGGGCTAACAAATAGGGCATGTGTGCAATGTTTGTAGGAAGATACACTTTTTTTTACAACAGTAAATAGGTTTCATCCTACCAAATGCTATCATCCTACCAAATGGTATCATCCTACCAAATCCTGCATTGCACAGGGGCTGTGTGACCCACTGGACAGACAGCAGTAGAACACAAACCTGCTGTTTATCTGGCAACAATACTTGAAGAACCTCAGAAAAATGGGCCAACACCTGCCTTATTCACTGTAGGTACATACAATAAAACCCAGCAGCTGGCCCCCTGCCAGCAATTCTTTTTCACGTAGCAGCCCGAGGGTTTTGAGACTGCTCCCATTGCATCCAATGAGCAATATGTGACCTGAAGCAGGCTGACTCCATTGTTATTGCCTTAAGTTAAAAATAAATGTGTGTATAGATTCACAAAAGGGCTAACCTATCTCTCTCCTATGGTCAATGGAAAATATTTTACTGTTGACAGTGCCTTGTTGCCAGAGCAGTTGTTTCCCAGTGCTTACCAAAAACAATCATCTAGGCACTTTTATTCCGAGTTGAAGCCTTTAGTCTGGAAAGTGGGAATGGCCACACTTGTTTAAAGATGAGGACAAATCTAAGCAAAGTAATTCAGCTGTTTTTTTTTCTTTTTTCTCTTCTTTTTTTGCTGTTGTCATCTTTGATCTTCCCAGCCTCTGAGACGGCCATCAGTGGAGCTAAATCTGCCTACTTCCCCACCAACAGCACCTGTCTGCACACATTAGCCTTCACTGGAACTCAAAGATTGCAGCTAAACGTCTTCCTCAAAGAGCTTAGCGAGCAAGGCATCGACGGCTCCAACCGTGACCAGGAAGCTGATTGTATCATCTGTGGTTACTAGTACCAAAAAACTTGTGCCACAGACCAACCAGCCATTTGCAATTTGACATGGGTATTTTGACAAGAGAAGCGGAACAGTGAAATCATTGCTGAGACATGTAAACGTACAGCTTTTATTGAGTTAAAGGACTAAAGACTATAGTCATTGTTTGACCTCAGCTGTTGGGTACAAATACATAGGCTAAACCTATTCACATAGCTCATGGCACAGGTGTTTCAAAGGAAGAAGGTCACTTTCATAGCCCAAATTTGTCTAGCTGGAATTAAATAAGAATTTGAGTTGTTTAATGGATTCAGGCATTAGTTGAACACAATAATTGTTACCAGAAATCGTCTTCTGTCAGGGGTCATCTTTACTGAGAAAGGGCCATACTTTTAGCTGCTTTTACAGTTGCCACTATTAATCACTACTGTTGCTCTGCTGACCATTAAAGCAATGCAAGTCACAACGGTTACTGGCTGTAGGGGTATCCTTCTTTATTCATGTACCTGCTTGACTGGTTTTAAATCAGGCTGTACATACAGCTGTTCAAGATGATGCCTTTTGCATGAGCTGCAAGCTTGAAGCACTGCAGTTTGTTGGTGGGACAGCCCGAAGGTTTCTCCTGTGTTTATCACCTTGAGGACGTCCCACAGGAAGACATAGCCTTTAGGTATATTTCAGTGCACTTCCAGGAGTCATAAAGTGTCCTGTATGCTTGCTGTAACCAGGCAAAATAGCTGGAAAAACATAACATCTCAGTCCAGTACAAAATGTGAGAACTGGGGTTACCCTAAACTAGCAGATATTTGCATCGTGTCCTCTCTGTCAAAAAGATGAAGGAGGTGGATGTTGAGCGACCTGCATGAGAAGCGCTCTCGTTCATGTGCCAGCGATCAGCCTCAGTCTCCTCTGTTTAGGCCCTGTGAGGCAAAATCATAGTGGTTCTGGAAAAAAGTCCTGCTGACCCTTGGTTTTCTCTAACAGCTGTGCCCACCCCGTGGAATCCAGGGCTGCAAGTGCCTTTCTGCGCTCACACTTCCTTGCACCCCTTGGAAGTATGTGGCACACGCCGGCGGGGCCTCCCTCAGGCAGAGGTTGTGGTTACCGCAAGCTGTGGCTGAGCTTTGGATGGAAAGTACAGATGAGGTCTGGTTGGTAACAGAGCTGGCGTGGGTCAGATTTAGGATAGAGCTCTGGGGCCGAGTGCAGGACTGACCTCCTGAGATGCTCTGGTCTCAGCACAGCAGTGCCAGGGCAGCTGCTGGTCTTTGCCCAGTATTTCCACAGCTTCTAGCTAGTTGTCCTCCCTGCTTTTTCACTCTTTATTCTATGTTTAAACCTGGTCTAAACTGGGGCAGGTTTGGCTGTTGCCAGAGTTAGAAAAAATTTAGCTGATCATCTGAATCTGTAACGGCCCGAAACTAGAACAAATTCCAAGTGAATTTTTTGTTGATTCTTCTCATGAAATATAAGACCACTTATTCCCGCTCCAATCTCCACTCTCTTGTGCGTTCTCCCTCTTTCACATCCCCCAGCATACCCCTCATATGCGTGCGTACTCTGGAAAACCAAAGGCACAGAGTAAGAAGCGTGAAGAGCGGAAAACCCGGGCTGTTGTCCAGCTGACACTCAGTGCAAGTGAGCCAAAGACAGCTTAGCTCCAGTGGTCCAGTCTATTTGTGGAGGTGTAGCTACAGAACAGATGTGCATGTGAATTATTATGAAATCTAAACAAAAAGCTTTGTTACTGCTTGCTCAGTTTTCAGTGAAATCCATGTGCTTTGGGTTTTGTTCTAGTTTTCTTCTGCTGAGCAAACGCTGAAGCGGTAGATCTGAAGACAGCAAGCTCATCTGTCTGTGTTTCCTTTCTCTTCTTTACCTTTTCCCTGTTCCCATGAATCTCTCAGACACTGACAGAATAGTTATGCCGTACACGATGTATAATTGACCTTTACCTCATTAATCAACTAAATGATTCATATATATAAAATTATACACTATCTTTCCAACTCAGAATCCAGTCATTACAAGTGAAAAACCCCGTTGGTTGCTTTTGGGGCCAGAACCAGACAGTCATATGACTATGACTGTAGCAGACAATTTACACCAACAAAGGGATGAGCTGGCTGCTTTGGCTGCTTATAAACTATGAGGCAGTAACTTAAGTCATTGTGTTGGAGACAAAAGTGCTGTAGTCTTAAAGAAAAGCAATGTTTTTTCAATCACTGGTGGGTTTGTTTATTTCTGGCAAACAAATAATCACAATCAAATGACATTATAATTTCTTTGAGTCTTTCATTTCCAGCCAATGTATTACCAGCTGATGCTCAAATAAATTATCTGAAGCACTGAGCACTTTTCAGTATAATTTTCCTACTGGTGCTAAAAAGCATTTTCTCTGAGTTATATTAAGTTACTCTAGTGACTTTCTGAACCAACCAACAGAAGAAAAGAAACAGCGTATTGGATTTCATGAGGAAATCAAACCCATTGCTCTTGTAAACTAACAGAAACTATTAAACATGCGCTTCAGAAATACTCCTAATGAGCATCCTGCAGTGTGGAAGAATTAGGCTGGAAAGCTTCAATTTGATGTGGCATGAATTTGATATTAAGCTGGAGATTGGGTCGTTGGTTTAGTGGGTGGTTTTGCCATGAACTCGCAGAGAGGCAGTTTTGTTCTATTCCCACCACCCTAGTTTTTATTTATGTAGGAGAATGGGAAGTTGAACCAATAAGCCTATACAGCACGGTTAAAAACGAAAGTAAACTTAATCGCGTTATTTCCCAGAGTAAATTTGCATAATGTAATTGAGGCAAATAGTTGCTGTAAGTTTGCATTAACTTGGAGTCGGTGTCTGACCCGGCATGTCTGAGCATTGGGCCATCCCTCATGCTCCTGCTCTAACCCTGGGATGGGGACGGCTTTGTCGTCTGGCACTCACGATTTGCAGAGACAGGAAAATTCACATAGAAGGAAAGAAACAAAACCCATTTTAGACCAGTAAGTTTTCACATCAGACAAAAGAAGCACAAGATGCTCATTTATTGCACCATTCTCTGTTGGTTGTTCTTTTTTGTTTTGTTTTTCTAGATTTCGTTGTAAAACCAGACTAAACCACTCCCTCCCCAGAGTGTACTGCATGCTTCTGCAGTGATGCAGATCCACCTGCATAGCTGTCAGTCATCTCGGCTAAAGGCTTTGGTAATATTTACAGTGTAAGCACAGCAAGGGAGGGGGTTTTATATTAGTTAAGGGTATACAATGCTGTATTATGCTTGATTCTCTTTCAGTCTTGTTTACGGTCCATTATAATGCAAGAGAAGTCAGTCTAGGCAGTAAGCCACCAACAGTAATCACACCATAGCCAAAAAATACACGGCAAAGTGCTGAGAACTGTAGTACATGAAGACAAACCATACGCGTTCTCTTTTTCCAGGAACTTAACAGCAATAATATGGGAAACCCACTGCTTTTGGACGAATCTTATGACAAGGTGGACGATATGGACTCCAAGACAACTCTATTAGAGTTATAATATGAAGCTGTTTATTGCCTCGTTGGCTGCTCTTATATACAGTATTTTTATCTGTCCGCGCACACATACGCAAGTCGATTGGTCACATCTGTTTTGCCACAAGCTGTCCACGTGCTCTAAGCTCATGCATGATTGGCTATCCCATACTCTGCTTTTCTCTGCCAAGAATTTGCTGATCTCCTTTATCTTTGTTTCTTCCTTTATCGTCCTCAAGTATGCTTCAAGGCCGTGCAGGCAGCTTGCGGCCTACTCCAGCTCTGCATAGCTTTCTTCGCCAACATATCCGTTCTCCTGTAAGAAATCTCCCACATCTTAGGCAGTAATAGTGATCCTGAGAAATGTTACCATTCTGAACCATCCATTAAAGGGATCGGTGATGTTACAGCTTGTACCAAGGGCTGGCTCACACTGAGCCACGCAGTGAGATCTGCGGCACACGCTTCATTCTCCAGATCACCACCGCAGCAGGGGGCAGAAACATGAGAAAACTCATTGTCAGCACTGCAGCAAAAATGACCAGCAGTATTTCCCATGGGGCCAGGATCGTTTCCACCATGATGTTCTCCATGTCAAGTGTCTGAAGCTGCAAAGCAAAAAACCCCACTGCATTACTTTCTTACAAATAGACATGACAAAGGTATAGATGTGTTTGTTTTAGCCAGCATAGGGCTGTCAGCCTCTTTGGCCTATTATTTTCTCATCCTCAAGTATAACACCATTTTCCCCAGCTGCAGGCCCCAGAAGAGCTCCTACTTGCTGTCTCCCCAAGAGCCTCCGTGGAGCATCAGCCTGCCTTTCCCTTCTGACTCAGCTGCAGTTGCTGATCCTGGTACTGCTACCGAAAAGTAATGAAGAAAACTCTCTAAACGAAATGAGAGTTTAGAAAGCTGACATTGGTTTATTGGGTACACGGGGGATATGTCCTCCCAGCATGCATGCCCAACAGAATTCTTTCTGCTCTATTTATACATAAAACTTGGAGCATTAGTAATTTTCCAGTCCAGCCCTTTTACAGTGATTGGTTATACCATTATAATCTTGCTGACACACTGCTTCCACTATGATGCATGCTCAGGGGAAGAGTCGTCACCTGAGCAAGGGTCTTCTTGACCTATGGGCGTGATTTTGAGTGTTACAATAAGCTTTTAATAAGAAAAGTTCACAAAAAGGACAAAATTCTTCAAACATCTACTAATCTTCTCAGCTTACAAGGACACTGCTGGGGTACTAATGAGCGTGAACCTTCCCACTTTTGGCAAGCAAGGGGGCCCGTCTCTTGCTATTACACCTTTCTCAGCAATGTGCCAGAGAAACACATAGAAAAACAGGGCATGGTCAGAACAGGATAACATAGCGAGAGGCAGAGTCTCATCAACGCAGCTTAACGTCTGAAAATATCATCAAAAAAATAGAGCGTTGTCCAAAACAGCTTAACACAGTGAAAACCAGAATATCTAAACACAGGAAGACATCTCAAGTGCTATATTATTCTAAGAGTTAGGTTTGACACTGGCTTGACAGCCTAACACAAAGAACAAACATCAGGCCTGTAATAATATAACTTACTATATGTCCTCCCTGAAATGCTGTGCCTGACGCTTGAGCAAGCTTTTGTCACCTTGTCTTTAGGATTTTGGTTTTTAAGACCCTCCTACTTAGGGCATCATTACACAAGATGATTATTATAGTGACATGTATCAAAGTTAAAGCTGAGAATTAAAGGACAGGATGGAAAGAAGGGAGAACTATAAGTTACCTGCAAACAGAATGTGTATTTTAACTCTGTTTTTTCCCTATCAAGTAGGCTTTAGAAACTTTTTGCTTGTCAGAGCATGCTTCAGTGGACACTCAGTAAAGAATTATGTGCTTTGACAATGACAACAGATATATTTTAATGAAACAAATCTGTTGAAAACTGCTTTCTCCTTGAAATGGTGTAATTAGGCAAGTATGAGCTTAAGATGCAGAAAGGTTCAGCAGCCAGGCAGTGGGGTGTACATGCAGAGCAGAAGCAGAGCCATTAAGTCTCGAGTCTTCAGTTTTGCAATATAGAAAAAATAGACAGGACAGGAGGGAGTTAAATCATGTTGGTGTTCAGACAGGAGCCAGGACTGTTAACAGGTGTGTCCTAGTTAATCAAGGGCCTAATGCAATTCCTTCAGCACAGCAACCACACACCTGAATGCCATCAGGAGAGGGAATAAAAGGTTGGTGGCCAGAAGCAAGGTTGAGTTCTCATCCTTCTTCACAGTCTCTTCATCCTGTGGTCTGGCAGGAAGAAGGGTTCCTGTGTGGCTGTTGCTGCCTTTGGCCTTGACGTTGTCTTTGATTTCACCAGAGGAAACCTCAGGTTAGTCTGTGGCTTTTTGAAGGGAGTGGTATAATGGGTTTCTGTCACTAAGTCCTGACCCTTATGAGTAGGAGAAGACTCAAACAAGGTTGATAAATATATGCTCATTTGAAGAGAGTAAAAGTATATGAGTATATATGTAAAGCTAGTGAGTTACTAGCAATTTTGTATGTGGCTTAGTGGTGTTAAAGTTGCCCTCAGAAGGCTTTTTTTTTTTGCTGTGGCCTGTAAGGAGCAGGTTTCTGGTAACATCCTGGAGGACTTAAATAATATTCCTTAATAAAGTCTAGTTACCTCTTAAGTAGACTCTAAGATGGAGCTTATCTTGGTTGCTAAATGGACTCTGCTACTCAGTCAAACCTTGGCTCTCTGGTGCCAACCTTTCTTGTATGTTTACCTTCTCCTTTTGCTATTGAGATACCATTACAGTCTTTTTGGAGAGATTTTTTTTTTTTGAACAGTGGAAAACATGTTCTCTCTCCAGACTTGGTTGTGCCTGTCCAGCGTCAATGTGTGCCTTGCAGCAGTGCTGAGAACCCTCCAGAAGCCTCAGCTCTTGCAAGGTTGTGTTTTACAGTCAGATTAATGTCAAGTCTTGCAAACTGGGGAAAAAGGAGGATGTGGGTGAAGCTTGACTAGCTCAGAGCCTGGAGTGTGCTCAGGACTGCTGCCTCTCTAATACCTAAACCACATACCTGTGGCAGGACTGTCCCAGTCCTGGAATGCTGCCCACCAGGTTTGTTCCCTACAGCAGGCTCTGCTTTGTGTTCATTTTCACTGGAGCTATAAGAGCTGCTTGGTTTGGCTTGGTTTTCATCTGCTCAGGCCTGACTGATGTGGGCTGTGCTGTGGAGCTCATCAGCCTGTGTAAGATTCTGATCTTTCTTGTGGCACTTTTGATTTTATTCTTCTGTCTCCCCCTGGTCAATGGATGATAGTACATGTGAGGCTGTTCACTAGACAGGAGGCAGCTGTGGGAGAAGGGTTGTGCAGCTTCACTGCTGCACACAGCTGCTGCACTGGAACTATGATGTGGGCCTGTTGTCCTCTAATGCCATTTTCTTTGTCCAGCAATGGATTCCTTTAAATATCTTAATTTCTGAATTCTTTGTGTCTCTTGTTCCTGCCTTTTTCTGTCAGGCATTGTCTATTAACCTCTTGCTGTTACTACTTTTGCTTCCTTCTTCAGCTTTCATCTCAATTCTTGTTGTTTGTTATTTCAGTCCCTTTCACATTCCCCTCTTCCAGTTTGTTGCAAGTCTTTTGTTTGGACAAACAGTTATTCAGCCACAGCTTGCATAGGAAATCCCCTGTCCCCTTCTACCCTAATGACTCCTCACCATCACCTGGCAAAAGGAGTGGGGGGAGGAACCCATTTAGAGCACCCACTGCTCTCCCAGCAGTCTGATTTGGCAGTGGAGGAGAGCAGAGCATTGCTTGTTTCTTTAAATGCTGACAGTGAGGGAAGGTCATACCAGTTAACTTGCACCACACAAACTTGCAGTGATCTTCAGCTGAACTATAATACCATCTTGTGTAAGAGAGAGGTGCTGAGGATTAAGGAAGGCTTGGTTCTCCGTCTGCTGGGAAAGTAAACCCTGTGGTTTGAGGTGAGGAAGGTGAAGTGTGCTTCAGTACCCCTCTGCTTCTTCCCTTAGAGAAGACACATCACCATGTTTGGTTAAGGGACTGCTGCCTTGGTAGTTGTACCACTGGTAATGAAATGGTTGGATGAAATACCCCTACATGTGTCTGTGGGGGTGAAGGCCTCACTGGGAGGCATTGCTGGGTGTCTTCTGCCTTGGTCCTTCTGAGGAGCTGAAATGCTCTGCAGTCAGAAAATAAATGGGGAGGCCAATATTGCAGAGGCAATTGGGAAGTGATGGGAAGGTCTGTGATAGTGTGGAGGCAGCTTGAAGGCTGTGAAGAGCAGCAGTTGGTTTGCCAAGGGCCTTGTTCACCTACTGACTACACTGGTGTGACTCCAGAGAGGAATACAGTAAGGAAGGTATTTGGGAAGGGGGGATAAAAGAGGCCTGTTAAAGAAATGATTTCTGGTTGTACCTTCCACTTCCAGGGTTTCATTTAAGATTTGCCTGAAGCTTCAAAAATCTTCCTGAGCTGTATTTGATGTAATACCTTCTTGGACACTAATGAAAGGGTCAACTTAGCAGAGTGGCCAAAATCCTTTCACAGAAAAAATTCACAAGTCTACCCTTATACCCACCACAGGAAACAAAATTATAGCCTTGTTATGTAATTCTGGAAATTTAGCTGATATCCTTCACTTAGTGCAGATGTGGTATGTAGTCTAAAGCAGGCCTTGTGAAAATGTAGGTCTTAGCCAGTCAATCGCTTCACTGCCCCCCTTAGCACAGATCCATTTATGAATTGCACTACCTTTAAGATTGTGGCATGCCACTGTTGTAGAGGGCTATATAACCAGGAAGCAGGAGACTTGCACTGCAGTATATTTAGCTGCAGTACTTGTCTGCCAGCTTACAGCCTGCTGCAGTGTAGAAAAGCCAAGAAATATAGTTTGACTCTTCAATCTGAAGTCTTAACTTTTGATAATAAACTAAATCACCCCATCTGCCTGTATGTGGGTTTGCTTTGGTATGGGCTCCTCTCTTACAGTTAAGTGGGTGGGCAGGGTGTGTCTGAGACAGCTGCCTTGTGGCTTTTGCCCTGCAGGGAATTTGCCCCCCACCTTTCCCACCAGCTGGAACTGGTGCTTGTTCTGCCTGATGCAGGCATTGCTGTATGGAATGTGATCTTTGATTCTAGCTATTGTGAACCTGTCTTTAAGTGTGTGTTCCCCTCTGCTAATCTCACAGTTGTTCTCCAAGTTACTAATTACTATCTTTTGATATTAGAAATCTAACAGTAGGGGAAACCTTACAAAAACCCTGATGTAATTACCTCATCACAACAGGGGTGGGGGACACACTATACTTCCTCAGTGTATCATGAGGCCAAATGCTGAAGGTAGCAATACTCTTGAGCTGAAAGAAACTTATTTGTGGTCTACAGAAGTAGTGTAAAGCTTTAAGACAGCCTTCTGAAGCTTATAGAGGTCAC
This sequence comes from Rhynochetos jubatus, assembly GCA_027574665.1. NCBI lineage: Eukaryota > Metazoa > Chordata > Aves > Eurypygiformes > Rhynochetidae > Rhynochetos > Rhynochetos jubatus. Next base: position 13,015,070 of record CM050655.1, read on the forward strand.
TGTAACATGAGAAAGTGCCTGAGCAAGATGCTTGTGGGAGGTGGTGGCCTCAGTTTGTTATTTGCCCTTAGTTGTGGTTCCTTCTGAAGATGTTTTGCACAGGGCAAAAAGATGATCTGGTGTCTGAACTGGCATCTATTTATATTTTTCCTCCTCCAAACTTCAGAGTAATTGTCTGCCATGTAGTAATGTTTCTCTCTCCTTGGAAAAGTCTCAAATCTAGCACTACCAACTAATCTCAGGGAACAGAAGCTCAAGTTTTTTCAAATTAACTGGGACCCCAGTAAAGTCCTATGTGCAGCCATCAAAAGACATAGCCTGCAAGGCCTATATCATATATCACTGAATGGAGTTATACTTTCTCATGCTTCTATCAGATAGTTGATTAGTAACTGCAGCATTTAATGTTGAGCAAAAGGCACACTTGGTTGGAAGCAAACAAATGTGGGTAAAGGCTGTTTGCCCTTCATCTTCAGACCCAACAGAAAAGCTACAAATTCCTTCATCTACCCCAGCATGGTGTTTCAGGTTTGCACCCATGTTTCTATGCTCTTGGAAAGACCTGATTCTGCATAAACACTAAATCGTTTCTAGAGTCAGATGACTTCAGGCAGGTGAGAACCTCTGCCTGCAAAAGAACAAATTCCCCACTGCTGAACTAGTCAGTGCTCTTCCTACTGAGTAAAAACCTTGTGGCTCAGTATTTGTAAAGCAAGCATGAATGTGCTTCAGGGTGTTGTGTGCTTACTGGCTTGTGTAACTGAGTATTTATGGAAATGCATCAAGGACATTAGACTCTTGACTAATGTCTAAACAGGTGAATTCAGTGTTGAATTTTGTGCAGGGTGGCCTGCTCTAAGATTTAGTTTCTAGTGTTACTTGAAATGCTTGGCAGCAGTATCGGGTTCTACCCCAGATGTTCTCATAGGCTAGAAAAGCCTGACAAATGTAGGCATATGGATCTCAGCAGTAAGTATTGTTTGCAGAGACTTGGCAGGAAACACGTTGGGGTCTTGGTTTTGCTGCTGTCCCTCAGGCAGGTAGCAGGGCATTGGTGTTTATCATTTATCTTGTCCAGTAAATGCAATTTGTTTGGCCCATTTTGGGTGGAGGAGCAGGGAAAAGGAAACACTATGCCTGCAACAAAGGAAATGACTGTGGCTTTAAGAAAGACCAGTTAGCCAGGACAAGTGTTCTACAAGAGCTCTAGGCTATTCATTGTACTATTCAGTAATATTTAAGTGAGAATGAATCCTTCCCCATCCCCAAAGGTGGGATCCTATTCACCACAACTTGGATTTCCATTATTATTGGAGCTAGAGCAGACAGCATGAAATAACTTTTATGTAAAGTAGTTGCATTGGGATTTCTGGGAATATCTTGGTCACAGGCTTATCTTTGTATAATCCAATGGCAGTACTCAATCACTAGTTTGCCTGGTGGCGCTGAATCTCCTCGTGGAGATTAACATACTCAGACTGGATGAAAAAACACAGTAGTACTAAAAAACACTTCTGGAATGGTAAGGGCTGGTTATTAGTTATCTTCTTACACAGTCCTGTATTATAACTTCAACAGGTCAGGTGTTCCAGTAAAATATTCTACTTTAGTATAGTGAGAAAACCATACATGTGATGTCGAATTTCTGGTGTCTTGTACAAACAGGGCTTATAGCTCTTTATGGGGAGGTGGTTTATTATCTAAATGTGAGCTGCCCAGTTACACAGATGGATCAATGCTCAGTAGCTTTAACACAACTGGAGCTGCAGGACACTTCCCATTTTGCAGAGGTGTGAAAGCCTCTTCTCCAAGTCATGTAACCAATTGTAATGGAAGAACAAGTTAAAAACTAAAGCAGCAACAGCAATGAATGTGTTCTGCTTCCTGTTCCACTCAGTGATTTAAATCTTCAGCCTTCAAGTAGGGGAAACAAGTGTTACTGTGTACCTGTTCTCTAATAAAACTGGCTATTAATATTTAAAGACCATTACACATGTCTAGATTAGTTTTCTGAAGAGGTCATTGCTGCTGCAATGCAGTCTGTAGTGCCTTCTAACAGTGCTACTGCAGGAAGCTGTTTTTCAGGCTGTGTTTTATAAGCAGAGTAGAGAATGGGGAATATGCAAAGTTCTGATACCTGGATGTGTTGCACTGTAATTGACTTAAAATGAGGGTGATGATCAAGACACAACTATCACTGCAAGTTGAAAGTGACACTTCTGTGAAAACCAGAAATTAAATCAATGAGTGTAATTTTTGAGAAAAGACTGTTTCAACTGTGTAAAACTGCAGGAAAGTCTACAAACACTGCTTTGATCCCTAGAGGGCCAAACACTTTCAAACAGTGTTAGGGAAATGCTCAGAATGATAAAATATTAAAATAACTATTATTGAATTGTCTTGTATTTTGTATCCTTTATAAGTGAAAACTGAATAAAATTCTAAGTATTTGGCTATTTTTAAAATTGAGCCTTTATAAGGTATGCTGTAGTATGGTGTGATTACTTTTTACTTAAAAGTGTACACAGCTTTCTGAAAATAAAGTCACTACAGGATGCAAATCTATCTAAAAGGATTTAAAATAGGAAGCTTGGGTGCAGAAATCAGATATACAAATTTTGGGAGGAGTTAAAAGGTCTGCAGACAGAGCATATTGAATGCAAAGGCAGTATACAGCACTGCTGGGATTGTGCTGCTCATGCCTGTAGTGGCAGTATTGTTTCACCTCACTTCCGAATAAGCAGGTGACTACAATGAAAGTTAAAATGTGACAAGTTTCTTTGTTGCTAAAGTATGCATAAATCACTTCTGAACATGTGAATTCTGACTTTAGATTTTCATCTAATAAGGTGGCTTTATGTGTTATCCTTGAGTTCCTGGAATTAAGTCTACTATTTTCTCTGACATTTGAGTGTATTGCAGAGAGGGGTTATTTACACCTCTAAGTGAAATACTTTTCCTGTTCCAAAATATTTAGACCTTGAACACTTCTGAATAAACCTATGCAAGCTGACTGTCTGCTAACTTAAAAATTCCTTATGCAGTGCACTTTGTAGATGTAACTCTCCAGCTGTTTAGCAAACTTAATATAAACTACATGAATAATTACTACATTTTACTCTTCATTCCTTCCTTGCAACCTCTAAACCAAATTAGAAACTTGGCTCTTCCCTTGTTTCTGAAGCAAGGCCAGCAAGCAGTTGAATTGAGTTGGAAGTTTGCATCTTTCTCAGCTTGACTACCTGAAATCAGTTCTGTCTTTCTCTAAAGCTTGTGTGGTCGTGCAGTCATTCAGCTCTTTGCCATCCACTCTTACCTTCTCGCTGTCCTCAAGGTGTCTTGCAAGTCCTTTAGAAAAATTCGAGTTGCTTTGTCTGGGCATCCATCCTCCACTGTCAGGCAGTGAGGGTGTGTGTAGGGGAAGGTGGTGTTCAACCTGCAGACGGAGGCTGAGTGCAGGGTCCCTTCAGCTGCGCGAGGCTCAGGTGAGTGGCGGTGTGCACAGGTCCTTGTTTGTATAGTGGTGCCTGTATCACCTCCCACTTGGTGCTCTTAAAGTGGCACGATCCTTTCCAAAGAAAGGATGAAGCAGTTCTGCCTTGACCACAGTTTGCTCAGGATCAGCAGAACAACAGCTGGCTGTTCACAAGCTGCTGTAGTCACTTTGCAGTGAAAAATGATGCTGCTTTTTAGCCAGGAAACAGCTTGAGTTTCCCTTGTAAACAATTTTATTTCCTCACAAGTGAATAATCTGATAATAACCAGTAAGAATCTGAGTTATTTAATGAGTAACACATGCAACTTTCAGAGCATGAGGGCTGATACCCCTAAGATCATTGCAGATCCCTAGGGGTTCCTACTTCCAACCATGTGTGTTCAACAACCCACTTACCACTTAGAAGCTTAACTTTATTTCCATATTTAAAAAATCACAGCTACCACCAGGTTGCTGCAGTAGCTATTACACGGAGTAAAAAGCACACCAACATTTTCAGAGGCCTTGCTGGGCTGGCTCGGTTCCACACGGCTGTGGAGGTGGCACTATGCAGTCCCAGAGAAATGTTCCTCTTACCTGTACATGGTATTGCATCTACCGCTTGCCTGATGACAAGGAAAGCTGTGAAGGCCAAATGGCAGCCTGGGCTACAAACCTTTTGGTGGGGACACTGAAATCTCGGCAGTTTCCTGTCCTGGAGACAGCCAATGGACATAGCCAAAGGGGTTTATGTTTTGCACCTTCCGAAACCAAAGTTCAGAGTTCAAGTGTGGCCTTTAAAAGAACCAAATTTGAAGTAAAGAGTTGCCAGTCTTGGAGAATCCTGTCTTAGTGTAAGTCAGATGATGCTGTGTTGCTGTGTTATTCAGATTTGGTGAATAAATTAGATGCCCAAATGCCAAACCAATCTGCTTTCCAGGCCAGGACCACTGATTCCAGACCTGCCTGTTGTCAGCAGTGTTGCTGGAGAGAGCAGCTTCAGGCAGGGGGAGAAATACTTACTTGCTTTGAGGTTTTAGGTCTTCAGCTATTCTGACAAGTAGCTAGAGTGTTTGTAGGGGGCCAACACTGGTAGCTGTGGAGTAACATGTTAAGTTCTGTTCTTTAACCTTTTCCCTGAGAGATCACAGGGCAAGTTCCCAAACATGGGGTAGTGGGGAACATTTCTGCTATGGCATATTCATTAGACTGGGACTTTCTTCTACACATCTGCAATTGGCTCTAATTTTGAGATTACTCTAATCCCATGGAGATAAGGACTTTAAAAAAAAAAACCACCATGGCTTTAAATGTTTGAAGGGGTCCAGCTTCATTCTTGGGCTGATACTAATCATGGTAAACTTTCTAAACTTCATTTGAATATGATGAGTGGAAAACTACTGTATGAGGTGATGCCTGGATTTCTGTTTCTTTGCTTGTGGCAGAGTAGGTTTCACAACAGGAGTCATGCAAGACTGAAGACTGTGGGTGGGTGAGCTGATGGGGGGAGGCAGATAAGGGTGAGCTGTAAAACAATTGAGTAAGAATAAGGATAGAGTGTGAAAGTGAAACAGGGCTTCATTTCCCCTCAATGTTCTTTCAACTGGATTAACAGAGCAGTGTAACAGTCTACCTAGACTTTACATGATATAGGATGCAGTAGTTTATATTTTGGCTGTATTGTCCAGAAACAGGGCATTAGTTAAGAGCTTGTGAGTTTCCTTGTGTTGGATAAACTGAGGATTTTGCTCACAAAACTTTTCTCCTTGTATAGGCTGACATAACTTTAAGTTGCTAGAACAAAAAACCACAGTCCTGTTTAGTATGCGTTGAGATGAAGGATCTGAATATTGATCAAGTGAATAATTAAAGTAACCTCTGGAGGTAGACCACCTGCAGGCATGGAATTGTTCAAGCGTAAGGTGTCTTGGTTTGATGTTAGCCCTGTTGCAGTAATAATCCTAAGTAAAAACCTGTAAGATAAGTTGCTTAGCTTGCAGAGAATAACAGCTGGAATGATTCACAGGCCATGACACCAAAGGGTGAAAGAGAGGCCAGGAAGAGCCATGGAAGCTCACACAGCAGGTGGTGAGAAGGTGTGCTCAAAATATTTGAGTAACTGAATCTGTCAGTGCAGGAATGTCATGCATGGTCTGCTGCTGCTCCAGAATTAGTCATGAGGCTCCAAGCAACTCCTTTGGCTCCTACATTCACATCAGGTGTGAGCATGCTTTACCTCCCCTGTTACCCTCATCCATTGATGGTTCTGCCTCCCTGTCACAGAGGATGAGAGGAGCTGGTCTGGCTCTAGAGCTGAATGTTGCCTAGCTCATCTCTCCAGGCTTGAACTAATGAAGCTCATGGGAGCCAGTGTGACTGGTAACCACGCAGTTGGCTCGGTGTATATAGAGGCATGCTTGGATGGCAGTCAGCCTTTGTACCATGCCACAGAGCTTATGCAGATCCTTCATTGTCTAGGCTATGCTGACCTCAGCTCCCTCAGAAGGAGGGGGCGAAAAAACCCTCAAACATCTCTGGATGTGTCTGTTAGGCCATACAACTGTGCAACCAACCTGTGAATACTCAGCAGGTTAGTGGACCCCAGTGACAAAGTTCAGAAATCTTTGTCTTAATCCTTTATTTGAGCTGGAGGGTGCAGGCTCTGAGCAGCCTCTATGCTAAGAACAGAGTATAGGCTGCTTCAGCAATGTAAGCATCCACCAAGCTTAGCCCCATGGGAATCCCAATCAGGTTTTGCCAAGCAGTTCTGTGGTGCCCACAAATTAGCTGAATCTCTCTATCTAGCTTAAATTTGGCCTTGTTGGCTCCACTGATCTGCCCAAACCACATGGGAACTTCAACTCCTGTCAGCTCTTGCATGTTTTTTTCCACATGCATTCCACATAGTGTGGGTCCTTGGGCTTCTTGTGCTGCTACCACTTTGAGTCAGGGAAGGGATTAGGAGTTGCTGGAGGGGCTCAGGATGGGTGGCTTCTGGCCACCACTTGTCAGGTATATGATGGCTGAAGACCTGCTGATTCCAAGGCTTTCCCCCAAGAAGTGTATGGGGGTGAATTCCCCTTGAGCTCGTAGCTCTGTGTCACCCTGTCAGCACTGCTTACTTCTGGGGATCTGTTGTGGGTGAAGGTGACCAGAGAAATGTAGGCTGAGCAACAGTAGTGGTAGCAGGGTGTCTGTTTGGGTAGATTTGGTAGGTGAAACTTATAGAAAGGATGAAAATACACAGAATGTAGAGGCTTGTGGATATAGGGGTGCTGTAAGACCTTGTGGCCACAAGCCACTGTGGGTATGTGCCCAGGCAATCTGCTTCTTGCTCTGGTTGTAGTAAGTCAGCAGGTTAACAGAGCAGTAGGAGCACATGGGCAGTCCTACTGAGAAAGTCTGTGGGCACTGAGTAACAGAACAGACACAATGGCCACTGCTCTCATTAGAATTGCCTTTTTATGGCTGGTATTTGCTTACAAGACAAATCAGACTGTGGAAGAATGCCTTTTATTTTTCATGCTGCATTATCTGAGTTCACTAGCTACAAATGAAGAGACAAGGGCTGGGCAAGCATACTGCAGGGTGCCTGCCAGAAAGCAGCAAAGGGGGATGGGGTGGAGGGTGGGGAGCAAGCAGCACTAAAACTGACAGACAATAAGGCGATTCTGGTTGCATCTTTTGTCATTCCAAGTGCCATCAGTGTACATCTCCACACATTCCTCTTTCCCTTTGCCAGAAGGTTCTTTTGAATGCCAGTTAGTATAGCTCAGTTGTGTACCATCCAGGAACTGGAATTTGTTTGGAATTAGAGCTGCTTTTATGCCCAGGTAGGCGTAGGTATTAAAACTTTTCACAAAGTACAGAATGGCATCATTCTCGCCTGGGTTCCTTGGAGTTGCAATAGACCCTCCAGCCTCTTTGCATTTTTTCACTGTAGTGTGGAAATCAGCCTGTTTCCCATTGGTAGCAAATATTTTTCCTCCAGATGCTGTTATCCTCTTGTCCAAGTGGAGGACTGCAAAATGAGGTGAAAACTGTTAATCCTCTATGCATGGTTTTGTGGTCCCTCTGCCTGTTTTAATTTCTGCTATTTTCTTATATAACTTTAGATTAAACCCAGGAAAAAAGTAAAGGAGAGGAAAATTTGAAATCCAAAAAGAAAAAAGACAACCCTCAAAAGCTGGAAGAAAGCTGAAAGGATTAGAGGGGAGGGGTAAAAAGGAAGAAACAGACATATACAGGCAATTAAATAGGAGCACAATAGAGATTGGAGGAGGAGGGAAGGAAATGGAACTCTACACTTGGAAAACATATGATTCCCTCTGAGTGTCTGCATAAGCTCTCTGAGATGGTTTGCAGTGTACAAGGGTGTATGTCAGTTCTTGGGTGAGCAGGGTCTTAGATGTGGTCTGGTTGAGATGGTTTCGGTATGGTTTTTTTAGCTCAGTTCACCTGCCTGTTAGGAGCACGAGGTGCCCACGGAGCACTTCTGCATATGCAGGCACCTGAATCTGAGAAACTTCTGACTTGTTCGCACCCATACTTCAGAGCGGTTACCTGTGTGTCTCCCACTAGTTACGGGAAAAACTAATCTCTTCCCTCATTTGCATTGTCACAATTTTACCTACCAGTGAACAAAATTTATATGAAATGCAATAAAAATGCAGAAAAGACTGCCTTTTTTCTAAGAAGCCATTTTGTGGCTCCTTGTTTATGCATAGTTAAACATCTAGGTTTAGCCAGCCTCAGCAGAAAGTAAAGGCAGATAAATTACCTCCTTCAAGTCTGGAAATCCGTTTTTGTAATTGACAGATGATATCTTCCATTTTATTATCAACCAGCGAGACAAAACCTATGAACAAAAGCAGCTGTTATGCACTTTGTGTTACAGTTTGAATCTTGGCTTTCAAGATAAAGCAGAGATAAATGTGAAATTAATATGAACTTTTAAAGGTTTGACCTGTTTTAGTTTGCTGCTGTGTTTGAAATAGGGGATCTTCTCACACATTGATCCTTGTAAGGAAGGTTAAGGAATCCATTCCAGGAAACTACCCACAGAACAGTGATTTTTATGGAAAACTTGAATTAGTGAACAGTTAGCCTTTACTCTACAAGTGACTGAGCCAGGCCAGGCAAAAGACTGGGACTTGTATGGTGGGTTTAGCTGCCTTTTAGCCATGCATAGCGATTGGTGACAGAATCCTCCAGCCTGTTCAAGCACTTTGTGGCAGTTCAGACATAACACCTAGCATGAAGTCTCTTGTGCCCTCTGTTAGGGAAAATATCCTTTCCTGTGTGAATGGAATGAACCATAGCATCATTAAGTCAGAGATTTAAGCATCTTCATGCAAGGAATTAAGAGATGTGTTTGTTTTCTATCAAGTAGAACTCACATCACATAATACAGCATAGCACTGAGTTTACAAAGCATAATGATGGAACACAACAGTACATCTAGATAAAAAGGACATGGTAACTGCATGTACCTGGTAGAAAGCCTTCATCTTGCCCATCTTCAGGCAGGTGTGCGAAACCAGACAGTGGAGGTGTTCCTGCTGGCTTACCTTGAGCACAGCATGGGAGCAGGAAAAAAGCTACTCCTAAGACTTGGTGGAACCACTGTGGACACGGCATTATTTTAAGTCAAATGTAAACCAGCCTTTTTTACTCTCCAGTGTAGAGTCCTGCATTAAAAAAAAGGTCTCAGAATTTTGCTTTCTGGGTTTGAAGTTTTAAACACTTTAAACTTTACCCTAGGTGACAAGAAAGTCTTAGATGCAGTTGCAAAGCTAGGTTATTTCAAATAATGAAAATATTTTTGCGTAAGACTCAGTCTGCTAGGGTACAAGAGTACAGAAAAAAACCCTGAAAAAGCCCCTTCAAAACTCTATTCTTCTACAACAGATAGCAAAATGTCATTCCCATGAGAAAAGCTACAGTTTGTCCTATTTTTACAGGGGAGTAATAGCCATGTGTCTGCTTTAGGAAGAGAAAGCCAGGTTAAGATAAACAGGGACATGCTGTCTTTATCAATGGTCAAGAAGGGAAACAATTGTTAGCACTTATTCTTCCAATATGGCATCCATCTTTGAAAGGATCATCACCTCACCTGATAACTTTCATCTACTTTTATAGAGGATACATTTAAAAAGTTGAAACACAAAAAAATGTAAAATTCAAAGGTTTGATACAGCATAATAGGATTCAACATATTTTAAATAAAAACCTTTTTCAAAATGTTCAACTTACCTAGCAGGTCCAGTATGAATTAAGAGGCTCATTAAATGGTCTAATTTATAGGGCATGTAACTTGAGATTCCTGTTACTACAGGAAATAAAAGGAGCATGTAATAAGAGGTGAATTTGCATATGAATAGAAATTCAATTAACTTGAATGATGGGGGTTGGTTTACTTAAAGAGGTAAACACTTAAAATGCCAGGAAAATATTTGAGGGTACTTTGTTGATTTTCAGAAACACTTTCACGTGTTTAACAAAGGAACAACCCTGGAGCAGAACAAAGCAGTTTGTCAAACTTATTTGAAATGCCTAACATTGCCACAGAATGGCTGTGTAAATGTTAAATTATAAGTGTCACTGAAGATCAGGCAAAACAAGGTCACCTGAAATAATATGCACCAGGAACACCACCTGACTGAGGCGTGATAATTACGGAAGTCTTGTAACTAAACCTCTCAATATCGTAATTGTGGCAGCAAAGCCAAGTACTTCTGCAGCACTTGTAGAGGTAACAGGCACAGAAGCACATAATTAAATAAGTTACAGAACACTCCAGGGGAAGTTTATACATCAAATATCAGTTTTATCCAGCAGAGCAATGACTTCTTGGTCAAGCCAGTTGTTTTAAACCTGTGGTGTCATGCCAGCATCTTGATGTTGCAGCAAGGCTAAGTGCTTTGAATGGAAATGTGAGCAATATCTCTATTAGTCTAAGATGCTACTGGATCCAGGGAAGCCTAGGTGACTTACACAAGCATTTTGCACCTGTACCCCACACCTTCATGCTTACATCAACAACTGATGTAGAGTCCTTTGTCAGTGGTGTTGTGCCCACAGAAGGCTGATTAATTGCTGCAGCATTGTTGGAGAGCCCTAGAGAAGGCACCACTCCTGTGAAGGTACATACAAGTGGGTACTGCTTGTTTATTTTTCACAGAAGAAGGCTGTTTGAAATTTGCATGATTAACATTTGTTGAAAGTTTCTTGTTAAATTTCAAGTTTCATACCTTTTGAGTGTTTGACTTAATGTTTTAAACATTCTTTTGGCTGATATTTTCTAATTGTTTGGCGGAGGGGGTGTAGCCTTAGGAAAGGTCACTGAGAGCTTGGACCTTTGCATTTGTGGTGAGATCAACTTCAGCACTTGAACTGCATCTGGAAGAAACAGCAGGTTAGGCAAGGGCAAGCTTTAGAAGATGAGACTTGGCTTTCATTAGTGCATTTTACAGGCTGACTGATCACCTGGGAAAAGTGGAGGGAGGCAAAAGTTTTCTTGTGACAGACTTGTGATATGAACTGATGTAGATTTGAAAAATCCTAAACTCTACTTGATTTTCATCAGCATATTGATGATCTATTTTAGCTTGCTTCCTTGCTTTCATCAAAAATACCTAAATTGCCTAGTAGTAGAAATGTATGATTGCCTAAGAATATTCTATAATAACTATCCTAACTCAGGCTATTTGTGATACACAGTTCAAAGCAAGATCAGAAAACTCTGCAAGATTCAAGGATACAGATCTGATAAAGAAGAAACAATTTCTGAGCTTTGAGGCAACTCTTCTTCTGTGTTTCCACATCTATCATGAAGAAATTTTATCATTTCAGTGCTAGTGAAGGATATGGAAGATATTCTGAGAGTAGGTTGTATTACACAATGTAGATTAAAAAAAAGCAAAACATGTTAAGGACAAAACTTGGTCAATGCTAATTTATAGCTGTTTCAAGAAGTACAGATGCTAGAATTTACTTTCAGTGCATGAAAGTGTGTGTGTGTGTCTTCTGTGAGCCTGTTAGCCTTTACTGCTGTGCTCCCTCCCCTTGGGTGAGTGGGCTGGTGTGGTGTGTAGTTGCTGAAGTGGGGTTAAGCCATGACTCCTTTGTATACTTAACCTCCTGAAAGTTGTGGGTGTGTTCCTTCATAGTGTTAGACACAGCTCAGATAACCTGGAAAACTCTGTTTGTATTCCCTGTTAGTATTTAAATGACCCCAACTTCACTTACATGTTCTCTTAATATTGATTTTGTGCTGTTCTGCTGTTATCATCCTACCTGGCTACCACCTTGTCCTGTGCTTTCAGCATTCCCTTTTCTAGTCCACATAACTGTCACACTGTCCCCAACAGTTGCTTTATGCCTGTCAATATTGTGAAGAACACAGAGCACATGGGACTTCCTGTCTCCCCTTCTCAGAGGAGGGTTGAGGCTTTTTTGTTAAGCCTTAAAAAAAAGAACCATGGTATCATAGAAAGGTGAGTGTTGGCCGGGCCCCCCGCCTGCCCGCCTGCCTCTCTTTCTTGCCTCACAGTGCCCCTCGACGGACGCCGGCCGTTTCAGTGTGTCAAAAAGAAGGAACATGCTCCTTTGTTTCATTTATTCACCAATAATGAAAATACACAAATATAAATGTACACACAAAATTACTTTCAATACATGAAAATGACAAAACAAACATAAAAATATCACCACAATATTACAACTACTTCAAACAACACTGTAAAACACTACCCCCCACATGAAGTTCTACATCCTCTCCACACATTATCATTGATAATGATAAATTGTTCAGTTAGGTAAGGTGCATACATATGACTTGACTTATTTACAAAAATGCCATTGTAACACTTTTAACACCCTACTAACACACATAAAACTAAAACCACAATTATGCCACCCTGAAAACTTCCCATGAACACAGACATAAAACACTACAGGACTAACAGTACATATTTTACAACGCCCCCCATTACAATAAAGGTATATACTGTTCTAAACCAACCTATGCATACACAATGAAATCAACACATCCCTACCCTGGTTTCACTAACTAAACACACTTTTTTGACACAACAACATTCTCCACAGCCCAGCCTTTCCTACAGTACATAAATCCACAACTTGACCTACTAACCTTAACACTGATTGGCATCCCAATACTTACCCCATTGAAATCTGAAAACTCAGGCTTTCAAATATGTGAAAATATTACACACTTCAACACACACATATCTGATACACCTACACACAAATAAAACCCAACACCTTCATAAGCCAACAAAACCACACTTTAAAGACAACTCCATGAATAAAACCAATACCATTCACAAACCACCACCACATATTTTTTTACCATCACACATAATAAACACTTTCCTACTGTATTCCACAATTTTATATATCCCTCTTAAAACCAAAAACCACATACCTCACCCCTCCTACAGTATCAATACCTCTGCAAAACACAACAAATATTTCATCAGGACTGAGGATTGCAATTTTTTGATTAAAAGGATATTGTTTTGGTAAAGGTAGTTTTGAAACATGGCAATAAACCATGCACAAAACATTTTCTACCAACCACACCATTACTCCACCACCACACCATTTACTCTTTAAAACACTACCACATCATAACATTAACAAAAGTATACCAAAATTTCTATGTAAATCACACCAAATGCAGGCCCACCAGTTCTACCACCTGCTCACAACTGCAATTCAATGCTAAAGGTAGATACTAATTCCATTCCGATTTCAACAGAAACCACAATTCTTTCTTACATACAGAATAAACTTACTGACTATATTCTCATGATCATTCATATTATTTCCAGTATTCACAAGTAAAACAAACACCAAATACAAATGCAGTAGAACAAAATGATCACCACATCTCCTTGTCTCGCTATTACAAGGTCGCAACTCTTGTGACACAGCAGAGCTGTTGACTTGCTCTCCTTTCTGACCTTGTCGCACAGGAAGATCAGCTCTACCATAACATCCCATTGACCTTCCAGAGAAGCCTAATACACACAGAAAAGAGAAACTAAATTTTCATTCTGATTGATGAGTAGTGAGCCAACATTTCAACAACTTAGAACTTCTCCTCAACCTGAAATTTAATAATTGCATTACTACTTTATGCTTCATAATTCATCTGAAAAGACTACTTGTACATTTAACAAAGCCTACACAATAAAAACTGTATTACTTCCCATACTGCACAAAATAAACATCTCCTGCAGTGAAAGAAACAATTCCCTTTGGAAAATGAACACAAAGACATACAAATGTAGATATTTTTCCTTTTGTACTATATCATACCTTAATTTCAAAGAATTAGAAACCTCTTCAGTTCAGCTCTCTTCCCAAATGACACACAAAACCTTACTTTCAGAAAACAAACTGAATCTGACCATTTCCTCCATGCAGTCTTCCATCTTCTTCTTTGTCATGAGTACATCTCCTTCTGAGGTAACCACCTCTAATTCATGCAACCTTCCTCACTCAAGTTTCCTGAAAATAAACAACACTTACTCACCCAGTACACGTGCCTGTTATTTCACATCGTCTCTCCCATTTACTCCAGGAACACCAGGTAGCCCAAGAATTGCTGGACACTTATGCATTGCCTAGAAATTAACTACAAAGGCAGCAAAAGTATAACCATGTACAACACGTGACACAACGTAATGGCTCCAGCCAGCTGTAAGAAAACGCACATGTCACAGGCCATGATTCTGTAAAAAATGACAGACCTTAGCTTGTATAATACAGCACCCTTCTCTACACATTTCCTACATTTATTTGGCTGCCATCATATACCTTATACAAAACTATTTCTACACTAACACACATTGCTGTACTTATTACAGAATGACTGCTCCACAAGTGCACTACCAAACATAACCGTCCATTTGGACATCACTCTCTATTCATTGAACTCATCCTTCAGAAATGGTGAGTTTAGATGCAACTGACCACACTTCGAGACAAGTCGTGGCTTGAGGTTTACATCCCTCAATGCAACATAGACTAATATGCTACCAACCTGAAAGGCACAACCTGTAACAGCAGTCGCTGCGACCCTGTATAGCAACTTAGCAATCTCTTTAGCTACAGTACTATTGACTCACATTTTCTTGAAATAGCCATGCTGCTATAACATTTCACAGCTAGGAAAATTTTCATAGCTCGTTTCACATTCATATCTTCTTCTGAACCAAATGCCACAACCTTAACAATGTCACACTTACTTCTTAGCCTTGCAGAAAATGCTTTTTTGCTACCTGGCAATGACCCCACTCATCTTACATTATCCTTTCTCTTACAACATTAAATACGGGTACAACCTCACTGCTGAGATATCCTGACCACATAGCACTCTGAAACTATTCATCACGGGTTTACAATGCATGTAGCGGAGATGCATCACAGGGAACGACGCATGGTTAAAACACCTGAACTGACGGATGAAAAGACACACTTAGCATAAAAATACCAGTTATTGGCATCGTTCACTTACAATAATGAGAGACTTAAAGTTTCAAGATGCCACAATGCGTATCCCTTTCAAATTAGATGTCCCAAATCGGTTAAACCTCATGCACAACACCACTTAACACCCATGACTTCACATTTCTTTCAACATGAATTACAGAGGATCGTGTACTACACTGTCCTAACAACCACCATGCCTCAAAAAACTTCAAAATTGACAAAATCATTTTAAGAGACACGCAACATGTTCTAAATCCAGCTGCACTTAAAACTGATAATAAAACCTGAGTTGGAGTAAATACTGCAGTATTATGAACACCTGTCCCTTTCAGTTAAAACAAAACATTTGTTTCAAAGCACCTATGCCAATCAAAAGATCAATTTATTACAACTACCATTTAATTAATAGATACATCAAACAGACCTGTCCTTTTAGAAAAAAGACATTGTTTACATCTTTCACAATGACGATTGTACAAGCCTCACAACATTATTTTAAATCTCAGAAATAATTGGTATTGACAAAGACCTAAATCTCTTTTTTTCCTACCAGAATACCTCATTACAATCAATACAGTCAGACACATCCTTGAATGGAAGCATACTCAAGCCTGTCATAACATTCAGCATTTTGCTGCACATCGAAGTCAGTTGAAGTAATACCGGTCCCTAATCCTCACGGTCAAGAATTTCCCCCTCTAGAACTGGAAAACTCAAATCCACCTAAGACGATAGCTGTTATATGACAACTGCTGTTGAGTTTTCTGTGTTCATTCTGAGGTATATCAACTTGTTTAGCCTTTACTGTATTAACGCTAGCAGCCACCTCTGACAATGCTGGCCAATGACTCGCAAAACAGATTATTACAGTCTCTAACACAAACCTACCGGAGCTGGATACTTATGTCCCTGAGATAACCCACATGCAATTACAACACGTTCTCTTCATCTGGTACTGATCGTTCGGGCCATCACATTTGAATGCACTACTGCATCCAGTTCATCATTACATTATGACGCAGACTCAAACTCCTGATCAGTTATATAGCAAAATGGAACAACCAGCTCTTCAGTTATAATCCAGTTTTAATGACATTGATTACTCATTGCAATTGGGTGCCCTTCAGGCATCTCCTCATCTACTACAATTGTTATTACAAACAAAATAAAAAAATTACTAATAATAGAAAATTTAATTTAAATATATATATATGACCATGGATTTCAAAAGGAACAGGTTTGCTTCCTAACTGAAGTACCTTGTGGTTTCTTAAAACAAAGTTCAATTTATCCTTCTGCTTCAAAGTGGAAAGAAACAACAGCTTCCACGAGTCCCTCGTATATAGTATCACGATTGTCAGATGTCACTACAGAAGTGCAGACTGGATAATGACAGCACAAACAAGTCTTTTACCTTTTCCTCACACTCTCAGTATGCAAACATTGATTTTCCTTTGATTACAAAAGGAAGTGAATTTCTCAATCCCTGAAGGTGTTGTCAAAATTAGAGGAAGACACATTAAATTTTTATAGATGTGAGGGGTCTATCAATCTGGATTTATCTATTAGTTTTATACAGAAACTTTTGGAAATTTTAACTGATAATGTCACATTTTCTCATTTGTTCCTTACAAAGGCCAGATGGCATAATACTACCAG
Source organism: Rhynochetos jubatus (assembly GCA_027574665.1). NCBI lineage: Eukaryota > Metazoa > Chordata > Aves > Eurypygiformes > Rhynochetidae > Rhynochetos > Rhynochetos jubatus. The sequence continues at coordinate 13,031,730 of CM050655.1, forward strand.
TGGCTGATATAGAAAAAAGGTGTTCTTGTTAATTAGAGAGGCATATTACCTTTCAGAGTCTGATCGGATAATCAGAAATCTAAACTCTGCTTCCGATCTCTGCATCTGACATACCGTACTAGAATTTTCTGCCTCTATGTACACCAGATTTCCAACACACATCCACACTCTTACATATGGAGTACACCTGATCCTCATCCACAGGTGGATCCTAGAAAAATCTCAGCATATGCACAACATTCTCACATGGAAAATATTTTCAAGTAAATGGCAACCCATGGGCTTCAGTTCTCTGGTTTCCCAAAAATACAGATTGGGATCTCAGGAGCAACTTCCTTCTGCTTCAGACGCCCTCTACCACAGGGATATTTGTTACGTCCGAGCTAATACGTTTATGAACCGCAGCAAACCTACACATCAGTCCCGCTCCTCTAAGACAAATACCTTGGCCTCACAGCTTCTCTGTTTGCCAGTCTACACTGTGCTCTCTTAAGGATAGAAATGTTTCCACTTTTCACTTGCATTTCACTTAACCTACCTACGTTGTGGCATGGTCCCTAACTATACAGAGTCTTTCAACCCAGCAGAATTCACAGATGCAGGCTACCATCTTTAGGTTCCTCGTTCAACAAATACAGAGATGTCTAATACCAACTGCCTGACCTAGCTAAGAGAAAATACCAAAGCAGGAGATAATGTTTAAGGTCCGCTTTAGAGGTCACTTGTCTCTTACATCCACTTCCATTCACAACTGGGAGCCTTGTCCTGCAGTTAAAAGTGCTCTGCGTGGTCTGTCCTCCCGTACCAAAAAACAACCACACCAAAACCAGATATCACTGTCCCTTTTACCAAATGACCAATTAACCTTCACAAATGCACGTTGTAAATAATTTCTCTTCTAGTCCTTCCTCTACCTGGTATGCAATAAATCTTGGAGGGCTGTTTAGTCACCGTTTCAAAACAAAAAACCACTTATCCCACCAGGTGAAACTATTTCCTTCTGTAATCCAAATAAGATAGAGGAAAAAAGCTGGTGTTAAAAATGTAATGTGTGGATTAGATAGTACCCTGACACCTTGTCTCTGATTCCTGCTGCCGTTTGGGAATAGGACGCACACCGGGCAACTCAGCACAATCCGGACACGACTAATTCTGTTGCTGCATTGCAGCACACCTCTGGCTTACCTGCAACTCTAGGAAATTTTTACAATTACAAGTCAGGATGACACTTCATGTATCCAGCTTTTGGAAAGTATGATTTTTAAATGAGTACGTTGCCCATGTCCCTGACAATCTAATTTACCGGAACACAATCTCATCTAGATCTAGTTTCCAGGCAACTCTGGAACAGTTGTAACGGTTACTACTGCGCTGAAGGATCGCTGTCCGCACGCATCCTTCCCACACCTACACATGCAACTTGAATACTTGAACAACATCTTACATCTTCTCAGATGTCTACTATCTCTTGCCACCTAACACTCTTTAACCTTAAAAGAAAACCTTAAATAAAGACTCGGAAATTCGATAAAGCCCTACCAGCTACACACTATCACCATTTGTTCAGACAAGTGCACCATGAGCAACAAATAAAGTTTTGGCACATCTTAAGTCATTACAAGACCTAAGTTATCTGTTACCTAATCTTTCCACGAAACATACACGTGATAACAGTTCTCCCAGGACTCAGATTATACTTACGCAATGGAAGCTGGTAAGAAATCTAAAGCCTGATTCAGTGTGAGAGATTACTTAACTAAGGAAAGTAACTGTAATGGCTAAGTGGCAAAAAATTAGGGAAAACAAATATACTACAATACAAAAGAAAGACACTAAGTAAATATTTTATCTGCAAGCTGGCACCCCTGCAGAGGCTCGGTATTCTGAAATTCACAGGTAAATCCGTGAATGGCTAGAGATTTCTACTTGCGTAACACCCACAAACCCTGCCAAGGAACTCTAATGGTTTCAGTGGGCCTCAAATACTGCACCCATCTTTCTGTCATTAGGTAGAATGGGAAGAACCCCTCTGATGTACCCTAATGCATTAAATACGCTGGTGAATTCACCCCAAACCCCACACTAGCCTGCTCAACTATTAGAAAAAGAGAACTAGGAAAAAACACTAAAGACAAAAGGAATCTGATTTTCAAAGACACCACGTACCCAGAAAGACTGCCGCTTTATGTAGCAGCCATGCACACGACCCTCAAAAAAGTGATTTGACAACTAATACCTGTCAACTCGGTTTCAAAACCAGAGGCAATTTGATAAAGTCTTCAAACACCTAATTTTCAGAAAACAAGGTTACTCTCCGTTTTGCTCAGCACGCTGTTTGGGAATAAGCTGATATCTAACCACCTTATCATAGCCCAGTCGGCACAAAGTTCTGCTGCACTCATGTAAAATTCAGCGCAGTACAGCCACACTGGTTTATTTTGGCAATCCGCGAGACATTAATCCTAAACGTGTCACTGTGCTGAAAGTTCCTGATATCAGCTCTCGGAGCTTCTCCTTGGCACAGCATCTGTGTGGTAAGCAGGTGTGGTCCATTCTCAACCTATACCTTGTTCTAAACCACATTAATTTTTTAAATTTCTCCAGCATTTTCAGTGTAATTCATAGGTTCTTCTGCTAAAGATCTTAAAATCATCCTGACTTACGTGCCTACAGTCAGTTTTTACAAAACTCCTTAGCATCAACTTAGGCTTTCATCAGAAATATAGGGAACTAAACACAATGAAACAATCCCATGGGTGAACTGCTGCCTCCTCCCCACCTGGAGCTTAATTTTAATGAAACAAATCGAAGCAAAAAACATAGGAAGGTGAACAGTGCCCCTGCTTTTGGAAAATAAGAAACACTGATACAATCGTTTTTAGTCTGATTTACACTACATTGATTCACAGTCATATTCTGCTGTGAGTAGGTCTTATCATTTGTATTATTCCTCTGTGTACTTTAGACTTATGCCACTAACTCGAGGGTAAGCGTCTTACGGGAAGAATGTAATTGCTGATGACACATATTTATAGCTCTGAACAAACATGGCATCAGTGACATTTTGTCAGCTTCATAACACACAGTAATTCTCGGAAACAGATCCCAGGGCAGAAGTTTCTAGCTTTAAATGGTAGCAGCTGGATGGAGGAGAGCAAGAAATGCTGAATATACATGATGAGGTTGCTAAAGCAAGGACAGCAGCGATGGGAACCAAAGCTTGAAGTACTGATTTTTAAAGGGTCAGCTCCACTACACTGTACTGAACAGCCCTTGCATTCTTCTTTGAAAGTATTGCAATTGTGAGGTAATGAAAAACAAAACAAAACAAAAATTAAGGAACAAATCAGCCTTCAGGGAGTTTAATTACACAAACAAACAAACAAAAAACCCCAACCAAACGCTAAAACCACCATAGATCTCTCTCAGTCTATGTTCCATTCTAGGAAACCAACTTCAAACTTTACTATCAGGAAAAGGTGCAACCATTTTTTCCCGGGCTTTTCTTAAAAAAAAAAAACGAAACAGAAAACCCACAGGTATGGTCCTCTCCTGCCCAAAACTTATAACCTGACATCAAAGCACAAATAGTTCTTCTACTAACATAGGTCTAGGCTTCAATCGCCTATACTTGAAAACATTGACGCACACGATGCGTTCATACTCAGTACACTATAGCACATCAACAACAAAAGCAGCTTCTTTGTATGAAAATGGTACGCAAGTTGTTACACAGATCATTTTGAGTGAACCACTACTTCTATGCCTTAAAAAAAATAAGGCAACTAGAGCACAAAGACAACAAGCAGATCCTGCTTTGACGTAACGTGGCAGATTTTGACACACAGCCTTCTTCCTTCCTGCCTTCAGGCAAGACAAGCACTCTCCCTTCAGTTATTATCTCTCCAGGTTTAGCACAAATTTAACTACACTGCAATCAGCTTTTGTTTTGTCCTTTTAGAAATGAACAGAAACCCAGAAGTCATCTCATTCTATCTTCACAACCTAACAATGCTTTCCAAAACTTCTGTATCTTACCTGTTTCAAAGCTACAGAAACAACAGTAGAGAGACAGCTTTCAGAAAGCCCTTTTCTTTTTTCCAAAGCATCAATTCACTTGTCTATCCTACTGGCCATATTACCAACAGTACATTTTCACCTGGTATCTTCCATGCTATTCACGTAACGCTCTATGGGAACGGTATACAACAGCATGGCAGATGATTCCTAAGCCTTGGTCCACAACAGAACAAAATTAACCACTAAAATACCCATTAGGACTGTCACGATGGAATAAAAATTGCCTTTTTTACCTGGAAATAGTGCAAACAGTACCCACAGAGGTGCCCTGTCATACTACATTCCCAAGGAGATGAACTGTGTCGTGTCCCTCCTATCAAAAGTAGTAACAGGAAGCAATTTATGCTTGAACAGCCACTGGCCACCATTGCCCTAGAAACATATGTTCGTAATTCATATTTTACCCTTATAAACAGCCATCTGGCCTTGTTATCAATTTAAAAGGAAGACAACCTAGCCTGTAAATAACAAAAAGAATCCTGCTAGGCAATTACGATGTTGCTATTGCCAGGAAACAGCCTATCTGCTGTCTAACTGTTAGGTGTTACAATATATCCACACAAAACCATTGTCAACATTGAATTTCACCTGAAAAAAAAAAAAGTCCTGGGGAGAACCTTATTCTTGAAAACACATGACAGAAAAATACGGAGTTAAAAGTGAATATATTAAACTTACCAAGCTGCTAAGGTCAGATGGCCACAGTAAAACGAAGCTCCTTGGCACCTTACTGAAAGGAATCCAACTGGTAATGAAATCCCAGGAAACAGCACATATCGTGGTTGTTACTACCGTTACAAGCTGCAAATTGAGGCAATAGTTATTACTGCATGTCCTCTTGCACAGGACTTTTCAGGAGACTGAACACAATGTTGTGCGTTTCAGCTGATTATGTTGTTTGAGGTACACAGTATTTAATATACTGAAACTTTTTCTTCCGTAACACAACGTTTCCAGATTCCAATTAGTGCAACAGTATAGACAAGCACTTTACCTCTCTTTAGCAGCAGACGGATATTAAAGCACTTCATCGTTTCAACGTCCATAACAAGCAGAGGACTTGAGCCCCTCGCTGAGCTGGGGATGCACAGCCGTGTGTCCATCCACCTCCTGCAGTGCAGCTTGCAGGGTAGCTAGAGCGCCGAGATGCCAACAAAAGGCAACTGAAGAGCCCAAGGAAGTAGACTCATCTTACCTTCAATCGAACTCTGAGCCGAGTTGTAGATATAAGGTGCAGTTATTGCAGAGGGTTCAGGGTATAAATATTCTTAGAAAATACCTGTAAAAGAAAAGAAACATTCAGCTACAAACCTTTTCTTTTCACCCTGAGCATTCCCTGACTGTAGCCGGGCATCCAACACAATATTCCGGAGCCCAAATACTAACCTAAACTGCTGCCAAAAACGACAAAATAACTCTTTTTTGCTAAGTGTAAAAAAATGTTAGACTAAAAAGGTGATTGATATTTTGGAAGATGTTTATACATTAACTCTGTAATTACAACGCAGTATTCTTGCCGAGCTCTCATAAAGACACTGCAAGCCCAAGTCTTAAAGAACATAAGTACAGCTTGACAGATTTGTTTCCTGTATGACGAAATATGTCCCAAACTACTCATTGACTAACAGAGATAATACAGAGGATGGAGAAAAGTTTACTTCATAATTAGCAATTGGGTAAGTCAATAGCTTAAAATTGAGAGGATTCTCTCAACAGACACATGACATATTGGCAAACAAAACCTCTTCAATTTGAATACTTGTTGCATCAGTTAAGCCTGAAGGGCTCCGGGCAGGATGAGGACTCATTTTCACCATCTTGATAAAGTAAAAATTGCAAAATGTGAGCACAGTAATTCTTCACATCCAAACTAAAAGCTTAAGGCTTATGTGTGGTGCCCCAAGATAAAGTACAACTTCTCCCTGCAAACGTGCGCCATGTTTATATCCGTAGATCATTGCTACTGAAACAAGGCTCCTGTTATGCCATTATGCTTGTTATCATTACAGTCCGGCCTATACTCAGAGTCTTTCATTCTGCTTATAAAATGCAAAAACTGAACTGGAAAGATTAGCACACTGAACCATATACTTCCATTCATTTGTCAGGATTAGAAGCTGCAATGTACCTGAAATTCAAGCAGCTGAATCTATGACATTTTAAAGAGCATGCAACACCCAGTAGTATTTTTTTTCAGGATTGCTTCTTGGAAGATTTCAGCAAAATATCCACATGAAACAGAACAGTGGCAACTTCTTATTTATTTCTTAAAATTTTTAACCCAAAAGATATCTTTGTACTGAACAGAATGAGTCTGGGAGCACTCCATAATAAGATAGGAATATGCAACTTACTTTGAGTCTACAATGTAGCATCTGCACTTCTAAAATATAATTTCCACTGATCTTCAAACGGAATGTGACACTTACTTTGGAAACTTCCTGAGGCACATAAAATGTTGGGAAACAGATGGAAAACAGTAAAGAATGGAAAAGCTTGGTGACGGAAGGTCCAAGAGGTCACTGGAAAGAAATCCTTCTCGCTAATCAGACAACGAAAGGGAAGAGGGTGGGCTATTCAGTCCTCGGTTAGGATCACAGCACTGTTAGTGTAATTTTCCTTACACCGAGCCACAAGTCACTGCAACCTGTACTACAAGTTGCGTGAAGTAACACACTCCCATCTGTTTTCTTTCAACTCTGCAGCATATTTTTGTTTTTAGCTAGCTAATTAAAGCCCCTCAAAGTTCATCTAGTAGATAAAAATTAAGGAACAGATGAAGACCCAGAGAAAGACAAAGAAAAAAAAGGGAACCAACAAAGCCCTACAACCTCTGAGTCTCCCCGCAGAGACCGGTAGAGCTTGAATATTGCTTGAGGCCACAATGATTCAAACAACAAATGTTTGGGAGGTTATGAAAACACCACACACTTAGCTTCCATGTCAAATCAGAGAGAATGTTTAATAATCCTGAGAAATTTAATAACCATGGATGTCAACTACTTAACTAATAACATACAATTTTGTTACTCCGTGGGGGTCAGGTCCTTCAGCCTTTACAGCAGCTTCATATGCAGTTCTGAAGCTATAACATTATTTATCTAAGTAAGACACAAGAAACTCCATGAAATTATACATAACCATTGCAGATACCTGTTGAATTGCATTTATTTCTGTTTAAATTTAGCTTGGCATTTGCTGCTCATATTTGAGGAACCATTCTCAGAAGTTGGCATGCAGAAATCTATCCCCCGTATGCTCCAGCAACTCGCTGCCTGGCTGAGGAGCAAGTGCCGTGTTCTTAGTGCAGCAATCTGAACTACAGCCCGGCCCAGAGATTTCACATCCTTTCTGCTAGGCATGACAAATACATGCAGACCTGCACAATGGACTACGTGTATCTCCAATACCTTTGCCGTATGCAGAAGCACAAACAGCAACTTCTGTTCATTCTCTCTCACATCCCAACATCTGTACATACCATGCAACTAGATAGCTGTTATCTCGTTGAAATACTACCTTCACAGCAGAGACTATGAAAGATTTTAAAAATTGCTGGTCTATCTGCACTCTTCCGGAAATATAAACAGCAGCACAACCACAGGCACCCTTGTTGTTAACTGCTTTTGTTTTCCATTCATTTCAACAGAGACATGAGCTAGCAAACAAGTTCTGAACTAAACCAAGCCTTTTCACATCGGTGTAGCACGCATGCCACAAGTGGAGTGAGGTTTACCTAAAGGTCTAGACCAATAGCCTCAGAAAAGCATGCTAAATCTCAGAGGCAGCTCTTGTCCTGCTAATAATATTTCCCTTTCTTCCATCTCCTGAGGCCCTCGGTAGTTTCCCACATTTATCACCAGCCATATACATGCCTGTACTCTGAATTTTCTTCTCTAGGTTCAGGAGAGGGAAGCAGCTTGTAGCATTCCCTCCAGACAAGAGGGCTGTGATCTCTGACAGGGTCTAGTTTGTGAGGGAATGGACTGCGACAGAGAGACACCTGGAACATGGGCAGCTGGCAGGCAGGAACACACTTGTTCTTCATGAGTAGGAAACTACACAAAAGCACTTCAAATACGCTTACATTTAAAGTAGTCCCATTGCTTGTTTTACCAGCCCAGCCCAAGCGTTCAAGCCAGAACATCAACGTCGCGTAGGTTTCTCCTGGCTGTGCCTCCGCAGACGTATGCTCAGCCCTGCTCAGGGCCCAACCCGCTGAACACACAGACTGCCCCTTTCACAAGGTACACCGTCCATACCCACTGTAACCTTGCACAATCATCGAAGCTAAAGTGGATTTCAAGTATCAACTTTAAACAGTTTTCAAAACCTGCAGAGAACAACAACGCTTCTGGCTCCTGTAGTACCACTGTTACGTGCAAAGGGTACGTTGCGTTTCTCTAGCATCTACTTCCGCAGCTACGTTTCCACAGAAACGGGGCACAACTGCTTAATACCTTCCATATCTGGGCTCTTCTGCCTTTCCAAAATAACGTACTGTGCCACTGTAACAGACATAAATGATGGAAATTATTATATTTTCCAGCTACTCACACAATTTCCCATAATAAAGGCCAAATTCAGAACTATTCTGAGAGCATTTGAGAAAGGTGAAATTCAGGGCTGCAACATTCTGCAGCCACTGTAAATTTCCCAGTAACTTGAGACAGACAGCAGTATACAGTTTTCACATTGAAGCGGTATACATTTAACCGTTGTAAACAACATGTGAAATGTTTCTTAATTAGCTTCTACAATTACCATTGTGTGATGAGCTAGCAGCTTTTCTCGCTGTACAGAGTCCTGCCGTACTGTTCCCGACATGTAATCCCCATTCCTTAAAAATATAGGTTCTGCTTTAGGACAGACTATAAAAGGAAACAAACCTTTTCAGTTGGTTTGTAGAAATTTCTAATCGGAAGGCTTTTAAGCTTATTTCACCATTAGTCATGAAAGATAGAAAGGCACTTGAGTCTTAAAAAGGAAAGCTGAGATTCTCCAGATGCTGGTAATTGCAGCTTTAAGCTAAATACCAGGTACGAGAGAATAACAGCATATAGAGGAAAATCGGACACTTCAAGATAATGCTTCCTTTACTAATTTTTGATGAAGCAATAAAAGATCTACTTAACAAGCTTAGGAGTACCAATAATACCCCCTCCATCCCCTCCCCACCTTCTTCCAGTTTAGCTCTAGATCTCTATAATAAAATGTAAAGAGTTAAAAAGGTTTAAAAATGCATCACTAGTTCCACTTGCCTTTCTCTTTTCCTGTCCTGACCCTCTTTGCTTCCATCAATGCATATAGGTTCTTCAGCAGAATGGAGGTGTAATCATAGACTGTTATAAGATGACAGAAGGGTTAGGAGGTTGTGATCTGTAAGCAAAGTAGCATTGATCAAACCGCTTCTGAGTGGGACACCCCTGCACAGGTGTCACTGGATCCGTAAAGTGCAGGACAGGAAATAATCAAGACAGTAACCAATGTACTCGTTACGTTGTTGCTTAAGAGGTTTCAGAATTTCCAGCTCAATTTGGTGAGGTGCTGTGCTCTGCTCAGCTCAGGTAAAGCAGCTTGTACTAGGGTAGCTTCCCCTATTATATCAAACCAGAAGTTGACATCAAAACCATTCTTAGGACAGGATGGAAGGATTTACAGTTTTTTGTACATAACTCAAGCACAAAGCAAGGATGGCCAAGAGTTGTAGCTCAACAGCGCACATGGGAGGAGATGCTCTCCTGAAAGAGTGTGGAAAGCCTGATGGGGAATCCTGCAACAAGCAGCAAGCCCATAGGGTTTAATCCCCCCTTCCCCTTCTGACCACCTTCAGCGCATCTCTGAAATGTGTTTGAGTACAAGCTGCGAGATGGAGTAGGCCAGTTAGGGATGTAAACAACAGGGACTCACCACGATACAGCTATCACAACTATCCGAACAACGGGGTAAGTAAGAGATGCACCTACGGCAAAGCAATACAGGAACAGAGAGGAGCTTTGGGGGTTTGAATCTGGAGAGACAGCATACGTACGCATTTTTTCCAGCTCTATAGTAAAGTTTTCTGTTAAGGCTGCAACAAGACACAGAAATTCAAGAAGTTTTGTCTGTATTTAAGCATCCTGGAAGAGGATGTCAACCAGATAGACCCCGTAGAGTCTTCCTCCCGCTGCAAAGCTGCCAGAAGGTTCTTGCAGGACTAACGCACAAGCTCAGCTCTGACGGACAAACTGTGCTGCGAGTTGAAGACATAAACAAACCAGAGCACACCGGTAGCCAGGAAAAAGCTCTCACAACAGTCTACCCTGAAGCACTGATCTAAACAGCTCGAGCTATCAATGTCTGAAACATCACAAGGGTCACAGACCACGAAGATAAATGTTAACTGTAGGTGCCTCTGGATAAACTCATTGCCTAGAGATAACACAGAGGATCCAGTCACGCTGCGAGTGCTGACAAGCGTGGCAGCAAGCTTAAAAGCGGTATGAGACTCCACTAGGTTTCCAGGCTCTCCTGCATTAACTGCTCTCCTGGGCATTACTGGCCAAACTACAGTTCAGGAATTATCTTTCTTTCCTGATGTCTCCAGGTGCTAGGCCAAAGGCTAGAGCCACTTTGGGAGCACTAAATCCACAGACTTCCCTGCATAACCCTTCCCTGCATGCTTCACACAAGAGACTCATGTTCTTCCATAAGAGGAAAAAGCCAGAGCAAAGGGCATGATTCTCCTTCACTCTGAGCATAAGTTAACCACCCCTTCTCCCACATTTATGGTTACGATTAAAAATAAAGCAGTAAGCACAATTTGGTACTGACGGAAATAGCTTCCCGTTTCCACCTTGTAGCTCCCATGGAGAATTGGCACTTGAAAAATAGAGAGAAGAAAAAGAGCCTTCCAGAGGTTGGTTTTTTTCACATGTGACAGGATAGCTATTCCTAAGCCTGTACCTAGCCTGAATTGTGCTATGCTTTAGAAAGATAAACCCAGCAGCTGTTAACAAATGCTGCTCTCATTCTGAATTACTTAGGAGCTCTGTGGAGGTCATGTTAGCACCAAATGAGATGGTTCTAATCAGGGTTATAACAGCAAATACAGATTAGTTCCTAATTAATGTAAAATAAAGTGGTGATCAGGGACGCCGATTTAAGCCTCTTGGAGGATTATAAAACGCAATTTCAAACTCTCTCTTTTCAGCACCTGCTGAAGAAAGGTGTCCCTAGAGAAAGTTGTCCCTAACATGCACAATGAGAGAGGACACAACTTAGGGCACATCTGATATATTACTTGAAACTTTTGAACTCTGCAAGGTACTAATTTATTGAAAGCTCACTTGCTATTTTTCCAGGTCTCGTTCCTTCCTTGTGGCATTTTGGCCAGTCTGCAAATGTCAGTTTTTACCATAAGAACATTTTTGCACTTACCTGCCAACAGTTTTGCAGCTTGCACAGATCCTGCGGAATGATGTTTAGTGCTCTCCAAACACAAAAAATCTTAACATAGGGTTACAAAAAGCTTCATAAATTTTTAACAACGGTATTGGAGATTTGCTGGTCAAAATCACGTAAAATTAGTCTCAATTACATTTCAGAGCTGAACTCTTGAGAAACTGAATGACATGGCAATTATAACTAGTATTGCTAAAAAATTCATTGAAAGAACACAACTTTTCACATCTGTAAACTAGTCCAGGTCTTTTTCAAAACAACATTTTAGTCATGGTCACCTGCTGGCTGATGAACTGGAGACATAATACATCATTGTTCCTAGTTCAGCGCCACATGAAACAGTCAGAAATCATATCACGGTGTTTTTTGGATACAGCTTCGCAGTAGACTTAGGTATTCATTCCAAATAAATGCTTCAGAGACTTGAACTACCACTGATCCCTAAACCTAGAAGCACAACAGGATTATACCTACTCTCTAGAATGTACCTTTCTTGTCTTAAATTAACCCAAATCTTCCTTTCAAATATGGCACCAGATCCTGTATTTTCACATAATAAATATAGATTTAAAGTTTCCATACTTGTTTTTGTAGCTGCAGGACACCAATTAATGCAGAGAAGCAATGCAGTTCACTTGAGAACTGCAAATACACATTGGCAGTAAGACAGGGAGAACGTGCTTCAGCTCAGCAGGTAAATCATGCTCCAGACAATTCATACCCTTCACCAATTTCAGTAATTGCTATTTTACAGTGCCTGTACAACTTGGTGCACAGAAAAGAAATGTCATTACTTACCAAGGTAGACATGAAATTAGGCAATGAAAATAGCAGCCATAAATCAGATAGCTGGGCATCAAATGCTCCTCTGTATAGATGTTTCCATGTTCCCATGGTTCCACAGAACTTGCCAGTGTACACGCAGCCCTTCTCCCCGTAGAGGTAGTTAGCTTATATATCTGGCACTAAGAGAAAACATGCATGCAGACATTTTGCTTAATTGTTGAACTTTTAGTACTGGGCTTTGCCGTCGAGGTATTCACCTATTCCTAGTTATTCCAGTCTGTAGTTCATCTTTTCGTAGTTCCATTCAGGTGAAAGAAGCTCCCATCAAGAAAGTCATAGAAGTCTACGGTATCACTTCTCTCACACGAAGGACCTATTCATGTACATAGGGCCTTTGCCTGTTCTTCCGCATTAGCTAAATTCCACTGGGGGCACATGTCACCAGTAGGCTCTTGAATTTCATTTAAGACGAAATTTGTCTGCTTTCCACCGCATTTAAATCTTGATCTCTGTCTCCCGTACTTCAAATGATGCCTATGGACTGCCAAAGGAGATGTTGTTCTCCTGGGATTCTTCTACTGCACACGAAGCAACCTTGTTGCACCTCTTAATGTTTCATTCCTCTTCATAGTCACATTTCATTTTCCTATCACATGATAAAAACAGCACTAAAAGAGCCAAAACCTCAAAAAAGATATTGTTTGCATATGTTAGCAATCACTTGTGTGCGTGGGACCCCTGTACCCAGATGACAAACACCCCTCTAGGCTCTAAGGAATCAGTAACAGTCAGTTTTAGACGGAGAGTAAAAGCGCCCCAGGAGGAAAGCCATCACGAAATACTGAAATACCACAGGACTGCCGGCACTGTCCATGATTTACGTGATAAAACAATATGTCACAAACAACATGTGGAGCGTAATCTCAACAAGCCTACAGCTCAACTCAAAGGCAGAATATATAAACGTTTTTCAGGAGTTTTACAAATATTAAAAGATGCTTCCCTCAGGCTGCATTTAACTCACAGGAAGGTATAACAGCCAGCCTGCTGACCGAGTCGTAACTTACTAACCTTACTACCACTATGATAAACAATTTCTAACTAATAATGATTGAAAAAATTACAACTGTGTATTATTAGGAGATTCAAAACTGACTGTCAAAGAGAAAACAATTATAAATACGCTCCAGTTCTGGTTACTCCAGACCAGCTTTATGGGAACAAACTTCTATATCAGCCACATAATTGAGAGCAAAACTTTGGGTTCTCTTAGATTCATAAGCTTAAAAATTGACAAATAATTAGGGCTCATGAATTTGACCAATTAACATCATTCCAATTTCCAGAGTCTAGTATTACTGCACAGTCCTCATTTTTTCAGATTATTTGGCTCTCCAGCATTCCAGTTTCTGTAAGTTACAGACCCTCCATTCATATGCATGAACCTCCCTTTGGACTGTTCAGCACATATCCCCATATAAGCCTGCCTCGAGGGTCTTATTAAGCTTTTTAAAGCTATATTCTCAGCCTGAGTGCTAGGAGAGACACGTGCACTTCCAGCTTTGGAACAACAGGATTTTCCATTATCAAAAGTAGCTGCTTTTCCAGTTGAGACACATATTTCTTTACCAACACTCTTGATGTTCTTTAAAATCAAAGCTAGACACAAAACGGAACATAATGGTATTATACCAAATACTGACCGTGCTATACTTATTCGTCTGTATCACAGTTTCACTTCAGAAGTAGCTAATACCAGCTATAAACACCCTATTTGTTGAAGTAGTAGGCAGGTTCCAACTGATTTCAAACAACATAGACACCTGGACATATCAAGACCCCACTTCAAGAAAAATTAATTTCACAAGAAACTAGATACAAACATTAGAGCAAGATTTGTGATTTTCCACTTCATATAGTATTACAGCTTTTGAAGCAGTATTTGAAGGAATTTTTGATCTATTTAATTCAGCCTCCAAACCCTGTACTTTTGTTACCAAAGCAGTTACTTTCTGCAGGTCATCGGTTAGTACAAGTTTAGGGTGTTATTTAGTTATTTATATTAAAATAACTACACAAGTCTCTGAGATGCCTATCTCTCCTGTAACTTGATGCCATCTGAGAACACTGTTTTACTTCCAGAACAGAAACCCTTGCAGACTTGTTCCATGGGAATTTGCCCCACTGACATAACCTTATCCCTGACCGGGACGAATACTTGACTGGGCTCTGAATGCTTGGGGCTGCCCAAGTCATCTTCTGTTCATAAGCAAAAGCCCAGTTCTCAAAGGCAAAAATCACACGTGAACATTTTGTAATGAATTAAAAGTTGAAGAAAATAATACATGAACAGTTAAAGAATTAAAAAAACCTGCTGTTTATGAGATAAAGAGCATGTTATTTCACTCACGGTCAACATTAAACTAGTGACTCCTTCCAGACACATTTTTCCCCAGTCACATTGGTCAACTCATCTCCTGTGGAACAGATGGTTTCTCTTTCTGCTCCTGACATTTGCACAAATCACACTTGCCCTCAAATGATGTTATAAGAAAACTGGACAGTAATGCAAATATATTTTGGGAAATATACTGAAAGTTTGAAATCTACATTACATAGATATGAGAATTTAATTTCTTACCTCCAATTTCTCCTTCTCCTTTCTCTCCTGCTGGTCCTCAATCCCCTTTTACTCCTGGAGGTCCTTCCAGGGAAACCCTGTAGACGTCTCAATCTTTATCCTACAGTGTGATTTAAAAGGAAGTTGTTTAAAAGTTACCTGAGTTTTTCACCCACTATGCTTTCTTAGTGCTTAGAGAGAGTACTGACTCCTTTTTTACTTCTCAAGGACAATAACAACGTCTCAGTACAATTGTATTCTTCCTGTGGAAAGCTTCATTTACTAGGAAATGCATTACTTTGATGAAAAATTCTTTACTACACCTACCTATAGCACTGAAAATCCAGTGGAATAAATGCTGTCTCAGGTTATTGCAGAGATACACATGCTCTAAAACTAGAAAGCCAATATATTTCAGCAGTAATCTGATCGCACGTGACAGTATATGATCTAGAAAATGAGCTGAATCATAAGGTTAAGGATAGCTCTGAAGCTCTTTATTGAATCACATCATGCTGGCTTTACTTATTTCAACCGTGAAATTGCAGAGCACGTACCGACGGTATGCGGACCAGAAAATATCTATACAGAATATCAGTATCAGTCACTGAAATTTTATGTCATCATTTATGTCATATCAAGCAGCACTGATAATGATGGGACTTGGAGGTTGAATATCAACGATCTAATTCCAAGATGTGTGGCATACATATGATAACAGAGACAGTATATGGTAAGAAATTATGCAATTCTGTACGTACTTATTAAGTGTTTGGACAGAGACTACAATTTGGCAACTTGGAAGAACAGGTGACTAGATCGTCCGAGAGGACAGAAAGCACCCGCTGATCTATTTGCTGTTTGCAGCAGTGCATTAAAAATTTACGTAACTGACAAATCATGTCTCGGGGGAATTTTGTTGTTGGGACTTAGTGAGTATGAAGCAATCAAGTTATGACCATCAGATTAGTAACCAACTCTAGCAACCATGATTTCTGGTTTTGAGAGCTGGCCCCTGGAGAGAAACAGCAATATTATTTTAATAGGCCATCATAGGAAACTCTGGAAGTGATTCAGAGTACAAACGGTACAATCAGATTAAAATCTGATTATATCTCTCTCTTATGGGCTGCTGTGAAAACATATTGTATTTTTCTATTTAATAAAAGCCAAGCATCTAGAGTAGCATTACAAATGAAGAAAACTTGCTCAGCTTCCTGAAATTATGCAAAGCCTACAAAAGGTTAATGGGGCCGAAGAAAAAGAGAGAAGTAAACAGGCAAAACGAAAGAATGAAGAAAGCAAGAAACAAGGCAAAAGGGATGATAAAGAACATAAAAAAAAATATTGCTGAACGGTCATAGCTCTGTACCTGCTTCTCCCTTGTCACCTTTGGGACCATCTCTTCCACTTGTGCCTGGTAAGCCATTGACTTCAAGAGCACTGCACTGAATTTACTGGGCAGGAATAAATTTTCTCGTCAGGTTCATCTGTGTTGTCTGAACTTGTTACCATCGTCAGTGAAAGCACAAAGGTAGTGAAAGGCTGAGGAGGCATTGATAAGTCCACAAATCCGTGACAAATCAGGCAGAGCAATTTAATAAATTTCTTCATTTACATAATTTTAAAGGGTTTCCTGGGAAAGAGTTGCCTGCACTGACTAGGAAATACACACCCATCTTCAGGCAAAAGACCAAGAGCAAGGGATAGCGTCTGAACCATGTTATCTAGCCTCTGATTGTGTCTTTAGGTATGGCAACCAGAAAAGAAACAAACCAGCTTATAAGAATCTGAAAACCTCAAGATGGAATGAAAATATGTAATATAGCAACAGTCATCAATGTTTTGCTCATTGTATGCCTAAACCTAAAGAATTTATCTTCAAATGAGTCATATGGCTTTCCAGTTTGGAATGAATCCTGAACTTTCCAGCTGTTGTGTTTCTGCTGAGACTCTTTCCTCACCTATCAGCATTGCTGCGTGCCTAACCTCAGAGCGGCTAGGCTGTTTCTGCTAACATCCCCGCTACTGGCAAACCCCCGTTGCTTAAGGCACAAAAAGCTGAAGTGCAATGAAGTAGTAATGTTCCGATTGTCTCCCGGTTTGTCCTTACAGACCTTGTATGTTAATAACTTACATTTCTTTCTTGCTATTACACCTCGAGGCTGAGGTCCTCTTGGATCCCAGACCTGCAGTACTTTGCTGCCCTCTCTGATCACAACAGCAGCATCAGGCACTAATATCATAAGGAAAAGCACTGCATGACTTTCTGACAAGTGGCACCACAGTAAACTGTCCTTGATTGTAATATGAGGGTCAAATTTTTAGACAATCACGTCCACGTATTCTGTGTTTAACTGAAAAAAACACTCCAAAACAAAACTACACAAACATGTGCTGACAAACTTTTATAGTAAATAAGCCACAGTCCAAAGTCTATTGCTTGATTTTCTCCCAATTCTGCCAGTCAAAATGAAAAACAAGCCTAATGAAGCATCATTTGCTTGACAGATTGTGGTAAGGTGAAAAAAAAAAATTCAAATCCAGCGTGAATTTTGATAGCCACCTCAATTATTTCTCCTTATTTTAAGCTTCAGAAAAGATTACCCGCAGAGAGCAGCTTCCCCTGCCATGTTTCATCTGATAAAGTACTATAGAAAGTATAATCACTAGCACATTACTGTAAGAACATTATCATTAAGATAAAAGGATTTTAAGCCGCACTTTTTCTATATGCTTCTTTGTGTTTCCTCTGTTAGGCTCACATCAAAATCAGGGGCTATGGCATACACCACAATAACATAAGGAAAGGGATTTAGCTAACGAGTATACCAAAACTTAAATCCTGATTTATATTTCTTATCCAACTTCATGGACTCAAGCCAGTTCTTAACAGCTGTCTGAGAATTTCCTTCTGCTGAATTTTTACACTGTGTTACTTATACCACAGCAGAGAAGCTGACATTGCTGCTGTCTCCCATGAAGGCAGCAAGACAAAGCTCAAAATAATGCCCCAGTAAAAGAAAACATAAAAGCAAAATGTTAAACAGTCAGGGCGGTCCTCTCGCTACAAAGATTCAGCCTCACACAAACCTTTGTTGTTTTTGCCTGTCAGGACCTAAGCTCCATTTACCTCCACAGTTTTCCAAGTTGACCACACCAATCCGTTATTCTAGGAGAGCTGAAGTGCCTGTGTACCTTTGGCAAATTGGTGTCAGCGTTTCCTAGCAATGACATCACTTCCCAAAGGGACAGATGATCATTTGCACCAGCAATGGTTTAGATAAAAATGCAAAACGTTCCACATATCTCACAGAAAATGAAGTAAATCTTAGAGAATTGAAAGCAAAATATAGAATTAGACCTCAAAAGATGCCATGAAACTTCTATATTTAGAAGGCAGCGAGTTCTGGATGTCCTATTTAATGACATCGATCTCAGGTATTTCTTTTTTTCCTTCACAATAAGTACTTTGGGATACGATTCACCCAATGCAGCTAACAGCAGGGAAGGGATCTCAAAAGAGTCAGCAGGGTATCCTTGTTCCTCACCTAGTCTTGGAGGTGACAGCTCTGGGTCACTAGCCTGAACCCTAAGTCTCTGACAGCACATGACAGTGCAAGTCCAATATTAGGGACACTTCTCATCAGAAGCAGATATTACATTTACATAGAGAACACTCAGGGATAGAACGCTACTACACTGACAGATTTCATCCTGCTAACAGTCCTCCTCATCAGCAGGCTGCACTCCAGTAGGACAGCCTACAAACGTCCTTTCTAAGCGGCAAGTCGGCACCTGAAATAGTTGCATGGTCTCAGTATGGTCCAATACGTACCAGAGCAAGAGAGATCTTTACTTACCAACAGTTTTGCTGACCAGGACACAGTGACACTCTTAACACACCACTGGCTTCCCTGACAGGCAGCACAACAGACCTTAGTAAAGAAGAAACGGAACAGAAACACGCTGGATTTTTACCAGAAGGATGAGTCTGCCAAGAGGAAAAAAAAAAGCCTCCAACATTTCTGCTAAAAGCTGTAATTTTGTGCTATATGTTGGGAAGAGGTTGCTTACTGCTTTATCCCTGTCTTGCCCAATCCTAATGATCGCCTACCTCAATCATGCCACCCCTATTGACAGGTATTGTGTATGGCATTCGGTGAGTGAGCCCTTTGCTCTTGGTCTGGCCTTGTACAGACATTGGCTGTGTTACAGTGCAAATAAACAACGAGAAAATCAAAACAACTGCAGGCACTGGAAGTTTGGAACATAAGGTTTTTCTCCTTTATTCAGTCAATGGATTAATTGTTGAATAATTCCTAGGAAAGGAGGGGGTATTTTAGGTGTGCTTGACTGCAGTGACTGCCTTGCCTGAAATGTACTCTGAATTACCCCTAGAAAAAGCTTGACCAACTGAAACATACTCATTCCCGTTTAAAAAAGGGATGTGGGATTTAGAAAACCAACACAGGTTGAAGGAATATATTTTTAAACTTTTAAGTAACTTACGTAGCACTTGTCTTCCTCTAACGCGAGTGATAGAGTTAGTGATGAAGCTTCTCAATAGAGCCTGCACTGCCCGGCTGGCTACGGTACCTCTGTGTGCACGTGACAAGCGCAGTAGCATGAATAGCGTGTGGGATATTGCCGGGGGTAGCTCTGCACTATTAATAACATAAAATATAATGATGAGGAAGAGATGTCTTGGGCAATTTTTCTTGCAGAAAGTCTCCTTACCCAGAAGGAGATCTGTTACACAACTCTATCTGCAAAACACCAAACTCTCCACCCCTGCAGAAGCGTGAGGAGTGATTTTGTACACAAGATCCCGTTTCTGGGGCTTGGTATTCTCTGTGTGGTGGCATCAGATAGAGATGTTGTAGGCTGTCAGGCTGCTTTGTATCTCTCCTGTTCAGGAGCTAGAATAAATTTACTCTCGGTAAGAATAAAATGACAACATCAGTTCAGAACAGTGTTATTTGGCAGCTGTGATTTGATAAAAAAATTGTAGAGTCAACATAATTAAACAGAGATTTAGAGGTAGATATATATATACATATATATATATTTATTTATTAAGAAGCTGAAATTTCTACACCAACCTTTGTTGTTTTGGCCGAGAACCCAATGTCATATCTACACGCTGCCGGCACATGGCATCCAGGGCTGATCTTGTAATGGTTTATTGAACTTCCCTGACGGTTGCTTGCCTGCAAAAGCAGAAGCACGAAGCAGATAGGAGTGGTGAGAACCCTAGTTCTCACCAGGGCAGGACACCATCTTCTTAACACATACTTATCCTACAGGAAAAGTTTTGTTAAGCTGTACCAAAACCAACATGGTTAAATGTGGTATCCAAACTTCCAGGACAATTGTAAATACGTTCATCGAATGACAAATACAAATCGTAAGGGCAGGTGGCTGACTATTTACAAATTAAATGTGTCTCTTCACTGGATTAGTAATTTCATCTTCTATCTCCTTAGTTCTATACAGCCATCCCTGCCTCCAAAATTATTCTTGTAGATCCCAGTTTGAATACCAAGTTCCTCGAACATACCTTCTTTATGCATGTTATCCACCTGGGGAATGGTTGTGTGCCTGGCTGCACTTTGATATATGGTGCAGCTCTCTGCAGATTTCCTTGCAGAAGCAAGCAGCTCAGCCTTTGCAGCCTCAGTTTTGAGTATTCTTCACTGGTAGCAATATCATACGGGAACAGCAGAAGTGGGAACTATATCCAATTATTTTCATCACAGCATAGCAGGGTGACAGCTTCTAGACACTTCCAAAAGAATATATAGCTAAAGCAGTGGATAGAAATGCACAGTTACCTCATCGATTCACTTTGATGTCAGACCAACAGAGCGCTCTTATCCCCAAACCAGGAGTTTACAAAGTATTTCCAACTTTTCATTGAAATAACTGCAGTCAAGAATAACGAGTGTTGAAGAACAAAACCCTAGGAATAACCTTGTTTTAGAAAAACCTCAGACCAGGCATTATGGACCACCATTCTCAAGAGGTACTCATACCGTGAGTTTAATTAGAGCTCTTAGAAAGACACAAGTGGAAGCTGTCCTGTGCAGGATCATTTCCTTCCGAATTAGCAGTGATTTATCCCTTGCCTGTGTAACCTACCATACATCCATACTTCTGCACAGTAAGAATTGTAGAGCAGAGCTGAAGCTCTTCATCTATTTCCTTTCACTTGACAGTCTGCCACAGAGACTATGCAGAGGAACAGTTCCTTCCTGGTTTTGGTTAGTATCCGGAGCCAGCCCTCATATATGTTAAAATCTTTGGATATCCTGTGTCCACTCTATGTATTAAGAGCAAGGGAAAAGTATCAACTGCTTGTGAGAGAGGAGGGAATTTATGTGGCAGGACACACTAGGAACGATTCCATAGTAATTACACACGTTAGGCAGGAATAATACTATAATTATTATTACAGAGTCTCACCCTACATTCACGGGAGAAGTTAGACAGTGTAAGCATCAGCATGCATAATACTCTGAGTTCAACTCTACGTATAAAAATAAACATGTCCCAGCATGTTTCCAGAGGACATGAATGAGAGTCAGATACTCTTTGATTCATTTTTCTGTCCTGGGCGAGGCAGCAGACAAACTAGGAACAAAGCAGAATTTTGTACTACCTTCCCCTCCCTCAAAATTTAAATGGCTGCATGTTAGTCTGGACCTAAGCTTATTAACCAAAAACTATTCCTGTTTCTTATTAAAAACAGTCTTTTCAGAGGTGCTGAGCCTGTACTTTGGAGTTTGCAAGACTGAGCATATATGGTCTTAACAAAAGCTGATAGAGTGAGACAGTTCTGAAGCAGACCAGACCAAAACTAGCTTCTTCACTCAGAGGAAGTTCAGTCTGAGATTAAGACAAAGTTCACAACTCACGCAGGATCCTGACTCAAGGTACTGACTATTAAGACGGCACGTACAGGGTTTCTCCTCCTCTTTGAAAATTTGCTGAATGAGCTTCCTGTTAGCTGAGCTAAAAGAGTTCAGGGCTTTAAAAACATGAGGTTCAGAGAGAAGATAACATCAAGATGCTATTCCAGCTGTCCCTACTCACTTGTTCTGCTTTACCTAGACTGTAGAATCTTGACTATAAACACGAACAACTTCTGTCTTCACCTTCATAGAGATTTAAGGGAATTTACCTTACACATTTGTAATGTATCTTCGTATGGGCCACCCATCACTCAGGAAAGGTTCTTACGCAGCCACCAGGACACTTTTCACCCAGCTTTCTGTTGACTTCTGAAAAGAATGCATTGCTTAGTGCAACTGGAAAATTAAGCGTAGTGTAAAACTATGACATATTTACATCTTCGTATCTGACAGCACCTACATGCTTGCCACAATATCAGAAGAATTAGGGAGTCTGCAAGACAGAGGACTTCACAGGGTTCTTTTCTGGTCCAGTATACCTACATACACAGATAAATCACGCTTCATAACAAGATCTCAAAAACTTTGATGTGTGCTCCACTGAAGCAAACAAAAAAAAAGCTGATGCCTACGTGGGTGTAGGGTGCCGAACTGTTCGGTGCTATATTGATCTCTGCAAGAAATGATTAAATCTTGCAATCAAAAAGTAACAAACCTCAAATAAATGCCATTCATACACAGGTCAGAACACATAGTCTAACTGTTGGGCTAATGGGGTCACAGACTACCGGGGAATTTCTGCTCTTCATGCGTCTTGGAGAAACAGAAACCTTCTCGCTCTTTTCCTGTGCTTTTCTTTCATGAAACATGAATGGAATGGGACTGTTTTCTGCTCAGACTGCTTCCAACACAGGCTTGTCTTGACACTTAAGGGGCTCGTGAAACACCACCTCTGATTTCCAGCTTTTCACTCTCGCTACAATAGAGGATGCAGAACGGCACTTTTGCCAAAGCTGGATGACTTGTTCAGGTTTGACAACTGATCAGTCAGTAAAGATTTCTCAAAGGTTTTCTTCATGTCTCAACACAGATTTGTGAGGGACACGCTACTTCTAACATGTAACAGCAGAAATTCACATGCAGTTGAAGCATCAGAAGCTGTAAGCACATTTTTCCTCTTAATTTAAGCACACGTTGAGAAATGGTTTGTGAAGATCGAGCAGATAAGATTCTAGATAAGAATCCCACATCGATTCAGTAATACAGGGTAGAGCCTGTTCCACAGAAATTTCTTTAATACTCACAGCAAAGCTTGTGAAGCATTGGGGAGTTCCCGAGATCACCGATTCAGGTCGAGGGATCAATAACGCCCCTACGTTGTTCCACGATTTCTCTTGAGTTTCAACAGCACTTTGCCTTTCTGCAGGATTTTGCCTTTCTGTTTCTTGATGACTCTAGAAAAGATTCAAAGTCATTAGTAGGTTCTTCAGGACCTGCACTCACACAGCTGATCCAGAAGTAATTAATAGGGACACAACAGATGCTAACTAGGCAAGTGAAGGACAGCCAGTAATGAATAAAGTGGCCTGTAAGGGACCTCTGGTGGACGACGAGAACAGTGTTAAATCTATTTGCTCTGTATTTCTCAGAAGAGTAGTTTATCCATTTAACTAGCTTTCATCCATTCAGTTGAATATACAGTAATGAAATATATTTTCCACTTGAGCCAAAAGTATTTCATGCAAAAAATTGGAAACTGGTATAGGAATGATAAACTTTTGAATCATAAACTTTAAAAGCCTCTGTCACAGGAGGGATTCTTGACTGTTACATTAACACTAAACTGTTAACAAAGTGAAGCTATGGCAAGCTTTCAGCTTATGTAAAACTCACAAGCAATTTCAAAGGGAACGGAGTGGTCCTCTGAGGCCACATTAGTCATTCCAAAAATCAGCAGCATTTTCCAGGTTGGGTGAGGTGGTGCAATCTATTGCTTCCAGCACACACAGGCTGTTGATCACAGCCATTGCACTCAATCATAAGAAATTTCATAGCTACTTACTACAATACAGAACAACCCCAAGGACCTTATCCTATTTCCAACAAAATATTTTTAAAGACAATTGTAAGCTTGGGAGTTAATTTTGATCTCATGGCTCTAAGAGACTTCCAGAGGTAGCTTTTGGGGCCCATGTTTGCAAAGGGCATGTACAGTTTGAGAGACCACAAACAGTACAAATCCGTGCAGGACCACAAACTCCCTTTTGGTAATTAAACCTGCTTTCCCTTCCTACTGTTCCCGAATTTCCACCTGGACCTACGGCTCCAATAGCTTCTAGCACGGGTCTAACGGTAGCCAAAGGAGATGGTTCAGTATACAGAAATAACACACCACAATTGTTCCCAAGGAAAACCAGTCTGTCTTGGTAACAGTTGTCTTGGCAACTAAGGGTCTTTGAGAGGATGACGGTCACTGATCCATGAGTCACTTTTGTCTGAGAGGCTAAGAAATAAAGCTGAAACATCCCCACCATTTGACTTCCCCCCTTGCTTGCACTGAGAAGGAGCCCCCACTGAAGATGTTAACTGAAGTTCTGCCTGTTGAACATAGATCCACGACGTACTAATTACAAAGCATATCAATAGGCAGCATCCTTACACATGCCTTTCTCTTTTTAGCTAGTCATGCTAAGGACTGGTTTGACTCTTCACTGGGAGAGGAAAATTACATTGGAAAAACCACACCAGAATATAAGTCCAGACAGCCATGAGAGTACTAAGCAGAACAGAGGTAAAAAAGGGCAGAGCACAGTTCTAAGTATCTTTTCATACCACAGGGAGAAACCTTTGAAGAGCTATACAGCTTTTGATGTCATATCATATGCGGAGAGTGACACGGGTGCTCATCAGGGCTAGCAGTGCTCCAGGAAGGCTGTGCCGTGCTTGTAACAGCACAGCCCCAGACCTGAGCCTAAATGAAGCCAAAGGCTTGTAGCAAAGGGCTCACATTGCAGTCTTATGCCTTGGGGCAGCGTTCCCAGGTCCAGTTCTGCCTGGTTGCCCGTTATGACTTGATTACTCTTTCTGTTAGCAGCATTACCGCAAGGTAATATCACCCTGGGACAACACACAGGCTACATTAAGTGCTGCTCCTTACCCTGTACAGCAAACGCCTAGCATTCATTGATCGAAAGGGACGGCAATACAAACCCCCTCCTTTTCAGCACCGTTTGCACACACGTCCAACACACTTGTACTGTGAGAGTACAACTCACAAAACCTGCTGTTCCCTTTTTCCCCGTACGCTCCCACGTGCGAGAGGCTCAGGCACAGTTTGCCTGAACTCGATGAGGAGCCGTTTGGCAGCAGAGCTGCGCTCCCGGAGGATCCTGCCGGGCAAAGCAACCGAACACAAACCAGCCGTCTCACTTTCATGGGCTTGTTATCCCTGAGCTGTCTCTCTCAAAGGACATGCATGACTGGAGACTCTGAGGGACTGAATAACAAGCAAGGGGTTGAGTGGTGAACAGGACCTTCACCTATTATAATTTGAAACGGATCCATTAGAAGACAAGAGTCTCAAGACACTGAGTCCATCCACCCTCAAAAGGGTGAAGGGAAGCAAGGCTGCCCCAGGGACCTCATCCAGAAGTGGCAGCATTTGCAGCAGTTTCTCAGAAACTGATCTGAAAGAAACATACCTGTTTCAGAAACAATGACTTTGCAAGAAAATTATTTCCTCCTGGGATATTTCTCATGGTTTATTCCAGTCCTTTAATCTGAAAGACACATAGTATTATTTACTTAGTCATGAATATTTGGACACAAGCATTGTCATAGGAGGAATGCAAAAGAGTTAATTAGATGACAGCACAAACATTGCATGAATTAATATTTGCACAAGAGGCAGAGAAATGTTTTTCATCACTTTACACCTCTCTTTCCATTACCTGCACAGAAAATTCAAACACAGTAAATGTTTGAGGAGGTTATTAGGCAGGTGGACTGCCAGAAACTTTCAAAGAGAGGAAAAAAGCACCTCAGGCAATAAATCGTACAACCTGAAAAATGCATGGTAAATACTTGGAGATACGTAAAATCCCACTGAAAGTAACCGAAACAAGTAAACAATTGGAAAAAATGAGCTCTGACATAGATATTATGAACTGACTACAAATCAACTTCAAACACTTTAAAGGCCAGTATTTGTTCAAATACATTATTCATAAGACATAATTTGAGCTGTAGTTGTATGCAATTCATGTTGCATAAGCTTACACAAATACTTGTAACCAAAAGCTGATTTAAAGAATTTATGAGCAATCTAGAAATAAAATTCTACTACTACATAATTTCGTCTCTGGTTTGCAAGGCCAGATGCTTCCTTCAGCATATATTCCAACACGCCTATTAACAGCTGAGCCCGGTAATGTTGGGATAGCGACAAACACTTTGAACAACCTCTTGCTAAACAGGACTGGCGTGAGGTAAGGGGGGAGAAACCACTGTTTTTGAAACATTCCTAAAGTATTTAAGATTCAATGGCAACACGAGCCAATAGCGTGTTCATTCCGAAAAGCCAAATTTCCTCTCTAGGATCAGTATTTTCAGAATTTGTAGTAACAAATGTGAAGGAGAAACGCGCTTTTTGCACTTCGACTACAGCACTTGCGTTGTCCATCGCTGCAGTCCTTTGGATATCCAATTTAGCAAAGAACATCTCAGGTGAGGAGGTACTGCAACATAACACGGTACATCTGCACAGGCTGAACTGAGGCACGATACCAACACCCTTAGTGCACTTCTTAGTAACTCTAAGCAATGGGGAAATTCAGGTTTCACACACATTTCAGTCAGCGGCCATGGTTGTATCTCTGCACGAACTCTGAACTAAATATATACATTATGCTGAAGCAATATCCAAGGAAAGGAAGATATACTTATTAATTATTTAAGTGGAAAGAGGCATTGCTTTCTGTGCAGATTTGTCCTATCAGGCTTCGTAAAGTTACCTGATGGGAGGAGGTACAATACTGAAAAGACTTGAGTGCTACACAATAGATTTCTTTTATCACAGGATAATGTGTACAGCAGGTAATTTTCCACATCAACCGAGCAACTGCGCTGACCTAGAAATATATAAATTATCATTTTAGGAGGAAATTCAACCACTGCTCTTAAATTAAAATCAGCACTAACCCTTAATACTGTATTCATGAAGAAGGATTTCTGTGGTAAATAGCAATTACTATGTGTTACTGTGAGGAATCACAGATTTTACTACCTTACTTAATTTGAGAATGTATTGACATTATTGGAAAATGGGGAGTGATGATATTCTATCTATAGCACTGCCACGATGAAGAATTAGCATTACCGTATGGTAAAGTAATCATGATGAGTTAATACAGACCTCATTAGGAGCGTGTCTTCAGTTTCTATTACTAGCTAGGCTGGCAGGCTCCTCCAGCTGGAAAACAGCTTCTCACCATCTCTGCTGCTCTCAGAAATTCTGCAGTGAACAAAAATACAAAAATTTATTTCCCTTCTCCTTATATTTGCATGAAATGGCATTGGATGCTCTTGTAAATGACATTTCTAAAGAGGAAAATGTGGAAAGCAAGAGAAAAATATATTACCCAGATGCCTGTCCCGAGAGGACAATGACAATGTAAGAATTATGTGCAAGTATGGCACATTTGAGATACTTTTCTGCTGCGCTGCTTACAGGGAAACCACAAGTGCCTATGTAAAGCCGTAGAGAAACAGTAAGTATCTGGTAGCAAAGTAAATTAGAACATAACTGGAGAAGACCCTGGTAATGTTCAGAAACAATAATAAAAGGTTTTACAAGAACCCAGGTAGAGTATATAATTATGGAAGATACTTTTGGGAAGGATTAATGAAGTGTCTGATTTTTTAGGCAGAAGAGGCAAATCTGCCTCCTCTTCTGTAACAGAAACGAAGGTGCTGATTCACAAGGCTACTTGTCTGTCACAAGATTTTCTCTCTCCCTTATATTCCACGTTGTCCTCCGCAGATGCCTGCTAGCACAGGGAAGCAAATTAGCCACCATCAGCGTCAAAAAGCTGAGGAAAGGGTGGAACGTTTTGCTTGCTTGCATCAGAGAGGTTTACATTTTGCTGCCTAACTAGCTTCACTGAAGACGTAAAGCATGCTGCCTGGAGGTTTGCTCTAAAGGCACTGTTCCATCCTTCCTTTTAGCAGAGATGGATTACATGACCTTTCACAACCTCCAGCAGCCCTCTGTTCCATACAGTTGGTATTCCCATTCCTTTAACACCAATAATATTTTCTTGCAAGCAGTTTCATTTTCTGAACTCTCAGTCTCTTAGGACACATACATTTGCATTAGAATTATATATTTGTCTTACCTTAGCAGTGGGACATTTTTGGACTTTCTCTGAAGTTGAAGTTAGATTTTTTTCCTTTAGTCCTCTAGAAACATCAGATTTCTGCAGATTTTAATGGGAGTCACAATGACGCTTCCAGTGGGTGCAGACAGCTTTAACTTTTCATATTAAGTCCCTTTAGTTTTAACATAAGTGTTTTAAATGGCCTTAATATGAATAAAAACTCATCAACCAGAGGTCATTTTGAGCATGTTTGGTAAGCACTTTGGCTGAGTATTCCCAGATAGCTAAGGAATTCGTCATTATTACCAACAACTTATAGTGAAATGAGTTCTTAAATCTACAGATTTTCCCTTATTTAGGCCTTTCATTTCCTATCTAGTATTATGGAAAAAAAAATAGTGATGTTTATAGATGCTCCCAGCTCTAGTATAAAATATTGAACTGAGCTACATATTTGACAGCATCACATTTTCCTCTAAAGAAGGCATGAAGAATTTATCTTCAAAATCCTTCTAAAACAACTCTACCACGAACAGACTTCATTCACTACTAAATTTAAATATGGTAACCTAAAATCACAAGATCCAGGGAACAAAACTTGTAAAGTATTCCACTCACATTTTGCACAGTGCTCTCACATTCATCTAGCCTTCCACCACATAATCACATGAAGTCAGAAGATTTTATAGACCTTCAGATCAGCTACCCAACCTATCTGTGCTCGGCAGGATGAGGAGGACTGTATGAAACATCATCTTAATGAAGACTAGTTTAGTTACCAGTGAGACAAATTAGACAAATATGTATATCCTATACCTGGATCCCTTTTTATCCCCATTTCCTTTCTATTTCTCCTGTCTTGGCTTTGCTTTTCATTCTGAGCAAGGCCACAGCCTGGCATGAGTTTGCAGTGGAGGAGCTGTCACCAGGAGCGCTCGTTCCTGTGACCGATGTGGTCAGCATGGGACGCAGCAGCACGGCCCAGTTGCCTGGTCTGGAAGAGTTAATGACAGAGTTACCGTCACAGCTGTCAACTCCCTTTAGCTGCTCGTGGTCCATAAGGTAAGTGTTAAATCAAGGTGGGCTGATTACTACTTTTCCCTCTGATGTGCTGCTTTGTAATACGTAGCATGACTGCTCCTAGACAGCTCTTAAACCACCCCTTTAAGAAACAAGCCCTTAAGGAAAAAAAAAAAAAGTGTACAAATCACCTAAAATTTGGAAACCCAAAGTGGCCAACTAAGGTTACATCACATTACACTGTAAGACCCTTGGGATGTAAGTACTCGAGATGCATTTCCTCTTGTTCCTAGTTAAGGGGCTGTCATTTTCCCTGAAAATAAGAGGGCATCAGAAATGGGGCAGGTGTCCAACATGCTTGGAAGCCTTTATTCTTTGAGTGTAAGATGATGAGCTTGGCGAGGGCTTTAACTGATAACTATGGGGACATTTCTGATAAGCCGTTGAAGTTCCTCCTTGAAAGCAAAATTTAGCCCTTAAAACCCTGTCTCTTGATATCCCTTTTTGTTGTTTTACTCATTAGTCCAATCGCATCTGACCTCACAGTTGCTCTGGATTCAGTGAACTCATTCAAACAGAACTGCACTAAAATCCAACTTACTAAGCTGTTTTTTTAATCAGCAGCCAAAGCCCATACAGACTGGATCTGTCAAATGTACATTTATCTTACCTATCATGAAAAGAGGTAGACACACACACAGACGCTGCTTTGTGTGACTGACACCAATGTAAGTCAAGTCCAAAATTAGAAACTCTCAATAGTAAGATGATGATGCACATCGACATATCTTCTGTAGAACAGGAAGTCAGAAATATGAATTATTTTAGACACATTTAATGTGTCCCACATTATGTTGAATTCAGCATTATTACACTACATGTGCCATCTACATAAATACAGACTCTGGAAAAAAAAAACAAAACAAAACACCCAAAAAACCCCAAACCTAAAATTTCACCTTTTCTGAATGCAGCTTCATTGAAAAAAGACAAAATAAAAAACAGAGGAGGCAGAGAGAACGCTCTCTTACCTACTCCATAATTTCTGTTGCTTTGCAGAATTTTTAAGAAGAAATAATTTTGGAGTTCAATCTTCCACTACCAATTAGGAGAATGATCTCAAACTTCTACCTTATGCCACTTAATTTTACGTACATTTAAATAATTAAGCTAAACAAATAATCTATCTTTTTCCTCATGGTAAACGATTACATTGTACAAACAAAGGAATTGCAGATTATAGCTAATTAACTGATATGTCTACTTCATGGCATAATAGAGACCAAATATATATCCTAACCAAGCTTCCAGAGCATTTGATAATACCAGAAATTATGTCTGTGTAAGTTACTGCTTAAGCCCATCCAAATTCTACATTTAGGACTGATCAACTGTCTAACAAAATCACTGAAAACTATTTCCGTGGACTGTAACAACTTTGAATCATGCCTCTGTCACAATCCATTTGTATCATGCTGAACTCAGCAGTAAATCCAAAACACAAACAGAAAATACTTTTCTTCGGCAATGTATTCACCTCAGTTCATATTATGCAGATGACATCTGGAATTCCCAGTGGTTTATCGCCACTCCCAGATGTCATTTTATCATGTATTGCATAAAACAGATATCTAATTACGGGCTGCTCCAGAAGACATTCACAGAGATGCCCGTATCTACAGTAGGGAAGTGAAAGAGCCGATGATGCTTCTTTTCAGTTTCACATGGGATTCTTCCTCTGTAATCAAAGCGTGAGTTTTAATGATTTCACTAATAGCCCAGTGCTCAAAACACTATCAGCGCTAAATAATCAAAATATCATTAGAACTTCGTAAGGCTGTCTACCCCTCATAGTCACTACAGGACTTGTGCACTGTTTTCTAGCCAAGTATTTCCATTTAATTCTGAATGGCAATGATTTATTCCTTGAGCAAAAGCACGACATGCTAAGTTACTCAGTTTCAGTAAAATGTGGCCTAAGATGAAAGGTTTGAAAAGTAAGAGAGAATCTGATTTTCCTTACAACACTCTAAAAGGCATAAAAATCCAAACACTATATGAAGTCAGAGCCACTCAAGTACCCAAAAGTCAGGTCTTCTCATACTGTTTATGAGAGGAGAATATTCATCCCGAGTTATTCCCCATGATGTCAGGGGAGTTAACACTTTAAAGTTTGCTCTCATCTATCTGGGTACAGACAGCATAAATACAAAACCTTCTACCTTCTAAAATCTTGCTTAGATGACAAGCCTGAGTTTATTTTGAAAATGTTTATTAGATTTATGGGTAGATCAGGTCTTAAACTTCAACTAATTCCTTGTAGTACTCTCACATATGACTGACTTAGATTTAAAATTATTTTCTTTTCAGGGACAGTATTTTCAATGAAACCTGGAGAGTTCCTAATCCTGCTTCAAAACATTGAAAAGCACTTGGCAAGAGTAGTCCAGCGTTCCAGTAACAATGGAGTACGCTCTGAATTTATCACCTATGACATGCCACTTGTGAAGTCACTGACGTTAGAGAAACACCGAGGAGACTTGAGTCTAAAGAAACGTACTGGCATCTAAACAACTACACCACAGTTGAAACCTAGTGCTTGCCTTGGCTCTCTAGCACGTTGGCAGGCATAAAAGCTCTGGCAGGCAGCTTTAGATTAGTCAGAAACGGTTCTCAAAGAAAAATGCAAAGAATTTCCAGACACACAAATGTTTGTGATGATGACAAAAGAAATATGCCAGCTATCTATTTTAATTCATACATATTATGCCTGCTACATCTACACTAATGTGGCCCTTCTAATCCTTCTCATGGACCAATTCAAAACTATCCTTTTCTCACTAGTGTTTCACGGGCTTATGGTGCAATGATTGACTGATCTGATTTTGACAATACTAAATTTCTCTTTTTCTGAATTCTTCCTTTTTTTGCCTATCAAAAGAAAAACAAACAAAAAAAAGGAGCATTGCTGTTGCACCTTATCTAAATACTCAAAAATATAAAAGCAAAAAAAAAAAAGAAATTGCTGCTAATTTGCTCAGCAGTATTTCCTTCTAATTGTCACTGTCTTTCCTGCCTAAATGCCATCCCTAAGATGCTTCTGAAGCAATATCTCACCAAATCCTGTTACAGCTGGTAGCCAGACCTTCCCTCGAGGATGTCTTACAGCCCAGCTGTAGCCCTCACCCTCCTCCAAGCATATCTTCAGCCACAGCCCCTTGGGTGAGCCCAACTCCCAGCCAGGCTCCCTGGACTGAGCAGGGCTCAGCTGGAGTTTCACCTTAGGAGCCCTCATTCCCCCAAGCTACGGCTAGTGCAGTACCTGCTACGCTGCAGGTATCCTGGCCTGTAACGCTCCTAATTTCTATCTGGATTTTGAACATGGCTTTTGCTTTTTGTTCTGAGTTTAACATGCATCGCACTTTAAGGATCTTTTATTTGTGACTTACAATTTAAAACACCTTGATAGCACTACCTGCTATAAACCAGCAACCATTTGGATCAACTTAAAAAGAAGTTAGGGCTACGAATAAACATAAAACAAATAATTGCACATCATGATCTATCTTTTATCCCTTAAGGTCATCCAACCCATTTTTTAATTAGTACACAAGAATTTGTTTTTTGTTTTTTGTTTTTTTTTTTTAAAATCTGGGTTGGATTAGAGCTGACAGTTATCATTCAGGGATGACACTGGGACAGGAGGATGTGAAACTGGTAGTAGCAATATCTTTCAGCAGTTCGCTTGCAACCAGGATATCTTGATTCAAAGCAAGGTACATATGTTTCAGTACTACAAAAAATACCCTAAAGGCATGCTCAACATTTACACTAGGAATTATTTGCATATATACCTACCAAAGTTTGGGTACTTAGACAAACATTTTCATGCTTTGGTCTTTCAGACAGGTCCTATTAAATCATAAATGTTTGAAATACTTCCTCACGTTTGAGCATTCCTTTGTATCTGTGCAGAGCCACTTTGTTGAATTTGCTCTCTAAGGCATCTGTACTTTGTGGTAAAAAGGCTGCACTTTTTCAGCGTTTGAACCCTCTGACTTGGTCCTGTCATTTCTCTGCAAGATGCTTGAAAACCACCATTTTTGCAATATTTATCCTCTGCAGTCACAACTGCGTGCTTGTCACACTGATAGTTTTGTGTCAGCCCAAACAGTCATTTATGTCTCAAGTTTTCTGTATTAACAGCATAAATGTAGAGCTGCGCTTTGTACTGCTGTCAGAAAAGGAGAAGAATTAAAAACCAGTGCTACTGTTCAAAGAAAGATATGAGCACATACTACAATGACTGCAGAAAAAGAGCTCCACACTTAATAGCTAAAATACCAATGTTTTAAGGACACAAAACTGGCAAATTATCTACTGATCATCAGTAAAGTACATAATTACAAGAGACATGGAAGACATAATTTTGAAATTGTGTTTTTGAGGATCCTGAGCATAAACCCTTCCCTTAGAATCTGGCACTTTATACATACACATGCATGTATGCGCACTACGGACTAAGTGACAGGAGCTTCGGTTTCTCAGCTGTGCCAGTTTACATTAAGCAGGACCAGCACCTACCAGACCTGAAGCTATGACCACAAGAGAGATCACAAACAAGAGAAACTGTAGTGTTGCAACAGTAAAGAAGGAACAAGCACACGGAATTGCCTACTGCTTAATCTGCTCCATGCTCTCTGCACAATCCACTGTAAATCACCTCTACACACACCTGGCTTTTCAATCATCAACTTCAACTATTTACAAAGGTCACAGACACTTCTAAAAATTATCCTTAGTACAATATACCTCAATAGATGTGGAGTTGCTACCCTCTTTCTGCCTAAAATGTGGATTACTCTGGGACTGACCAGGCTGCCTCCCTGCTTGTTCCCCCCTCTTCCTCCACTTCAAACCCCATTCTAAAGACACACAAAGATAAAAATAAAAATAATCACAGAATCACAGCGATATATACATATATCATGTGTACATATGTATGTATTTATATATGTACATGTACATAGATATTAAATTAAGCTGCTAGAACACTTAGCTTTGACAGAATCTCATTGCCCTGTGATATCGCAAGGGCTGACCCTTGAGAACACACTTTAGCACTCTTTGGGGTGAACGTACCACTGGCTGGAACTGTTTCCATACTTTTCAGCCCCTGACAGCCTTTAAAAATCTTAATTCTGGACCTCTCCAAATAATAAACCAACCTACAACTCTACCTTACTAGGAGTAGTAATTCGGAATTGAGGAAGTTGAGCTTAGGGTAGCAGGAATTCTTTCAGAAAATACATTTCAGAAGGAACACGAGAGGACAAGCACTAGTATCACAAGTTCATCTTGGCAGTCCAACACTACTTCTTAAACTCTAAGAAAAGGCCATCAAATTCCTATTTCCAGTTACCCATAGATCTCAAATAGAGAGTACAAGATGTTTTGCTACCTGTTCCATGGAAACGACACTGCTTTTCAATTCTTTATTTTCCTTTACAGCAGAGATTGCCAAAAGCCGAAAGATCACACAGGGCAACTAACACAGCGTTCTTTCTTACAGGCAGAGAATGAGCAAGAAAAAGAGCTATCTGGGGTTGACCGTTCATCCTACTGAAATAGCTCACCGAAGTTGGCTCACTAAGCCATACTGAAGCCAAGAACTTTGGCCCAAGGGCCCGTACTGCTTGGATCTTTCACGAGCTTTACCTCACGCAGCTTATAAACCCTCTCTTGATCCCTTTCCTCTCCAATTGAGGCCTCAGACTCAATAAAACTCTATCTATCCAACCCTTTCCTTCGATTCTTTCCCCCACTAAGGTTTGCCTGACATTCCCCCTTACCCTACATACTCTGCACAGGGTTGGTGCATTACAATATTTTGTTCAACCTTTTCCAGGTAGCGCATGTGACATTGCTGACTTTATTCAAAATTACACGTGCCCAGTTTCCCAACAAGGTCATGCTTCCTACAGATATTTTGGCAGTTAGTGACACCTTCGTTAGGATTCAGTCAGTTCTAGCCTCAGGGTTTTACTCACAGGACAGACAGCATTTCACTCAGTACTTCTGTAACACTACCACATGCAGCTTTTTATCTAAAAATAAGGACAGAATTCATATTTTGAGCTTAAAATATTTTTTTTTTCCCATGACTGCAAGTAAAGGGAAGTCCTAGTGATATCTGATAGACCGTTAACTATAAAGAGTCATCACCAGGGTTCCATTTCAAGCCCAGACTGAAGAGATCAAGTGGATAAAGTGACCCCCCAGGTGAAACACTTCAGTACAAATGATTAGAAGCAGGGTATTCTGCTGCTCAAACATCTGATGACTGTAACTTCCATCTGTGCCTTGCTGAATTCTGGCAGCAGGCAGGATTGCTTAGTCTATTTTTGTTCAGCCAGTGGGATGACTCTGTTACGGCAGATGTGGGACAGTGTCGTGCTTTAACCCCAGCTGGCAATGACCACCACATGCCCACTCACTCACTCCCTCACAGCAGCATATGGGAGAGAGTCACAACCATAAAAGTGAGAAAACTCATGAGTTGAGATAAAGACAGATTTATAAATAAAGCAAAAGCTGCACGCAGGTAAAGCAAAACAAGTAATTCATTCATCACTTCCCGTGGGCAGGCAGGTGCTCAGCCATGCCCAGGAAAGCAGGGCTGCATCACGCGTAACGGTTACTTGGGAAGACAAACACCATCGCTCTGAATGTCCCCCCGTCTTCCTCCTCCTTCCCTCAGCTTTATATGATGAGCATGACCCCACATGATCTGGCATATCCCCTTGGACATGTGGGGTCAGCTGTCCCAGCTGTGTCCCCTCCCAGCATCTTGTGCACCCCCAGCCGACTCACGGGTGGGGTGAGGAGCGGAAAAGGCCTTGACTCTGTGTAAGCCCTGCTCAGCAGTAACCGACACATCCCTGTGTTTCAGCACAAATCAAAACCAAGCTCCGTACTAGCTACTGTGAATGAAATGAACTCTATACCAGCCAAAACCAGCACAGAGAGCTTTCTCTAATGAAGTTGACAGAACAACTTGGTAACTGAAGAAACACGACTCCACTTGAATGAGCTTACGACCTCTTTACCTATAGACAGAGAAGGCATCAAAGAGGAGTTGGACTAATTTGTGCTGTAGGTTGTTTAGACTTTGATTCAGCACATATCACTGCCTCTTCAATGAACTGTGGGTTGCTAACCAGCTGTACTCGTCAAATTAATCTTTTCCTATGTAATAAAGAGGAAAGATGTTTCTACTGCCGTATGATGATAGCAGATACCAGTTAAACATTACACCTTAAGTGAAGAACATTCCAACCAAAGCATAATATATGATCCTCATGCTTACCTGGTATGTCATGAACCAGCAGCTCTAAGTCCTCCTTTTGAAAATACTAGCTCATACTCTGTCACTTCAAGTGAAATATGCTTTTTAGACATACTTTAATGGCTGAAGATTGTACATGACATTTCAATAGAAGCAAGCCAGCATTTCATTATTTAGCTATATCCTCTAATTATGGCATTAATCTTCAAAGCATTACAGAGTACGTTTGCAAAGTCACAGACAGAATAAAGGGATTATAGAGGATAAAAACCATACAGAGCATAATAGGTACCAATGGTGTGAGTGATGATAATGAAAAGATGCACATATGCTAAGGCCATATTTACACACCAAGATTACACAGCACACAAATGAAGGAACCATGATTCTTCTGTCCTTTACACCTGCTAAACATATTGAGCCAGCTGTTTATGCTAGGCTATTCCAATAAGCATCTCATTCATAAAACTGTGTTATGTGTCAGTTGTGGCCATACTCAGCAGGGGAGCTTTGATATAGTATGAGCCTTCTGAATTACTGCTCTTTATTCAATGGACTCAGGAGGTGGGAACTTCTGAGTTATGGCAGTGTCCCTCACAAGGTTACTAAAGTATTAAGTATCTTCCTTTTCACTCTTACTGAGCTCTCCCAGATGACCACTATGGAGGCGTGTTATTGTTTCAGCTATGTATAGACCTAAAGAAGTCCCATGGGCTTAACAATCAGTCCTCATCAATGCTCATCTCGATCTTTGGCAATGGCCAGATATACTTGACAATCATTTATTTAAATTAACATCCCATCAGGAGATATTAAAGTTGTGAAAACAAAAACATGTTTTTACTAGCAAGTGAAAGAGGTACACCAAACCAGACTCACAACTTCCATTTCTTCACTGATATTCCACTTTTTATGCCTCCCTGATAGAGCTAACCAACCTTAATAAGTGTTTTGTTCCCAAAATATTTAAGATAAGGATAGTACCTTAGCCGCATAGTGTCTGCATGCCATTTTGACCACTGAGAAACTACAATGAAAACCATCCAAATGCACAATCCTGGCAACTTAAAGCTATATTTTGGGTTAAAAACCACAGAAATTAGTCAAATATTTTCTTAGCTGAGGAGTTGCGATCATGTGTCTGTTTAGAAGAAACCTACCGAATTAGATCTCTTCAAACTACATTTCTTGCTGAATTCTCTAAAGAAGATTTAATGTGGAAACTGATGACTATCACATTACTTAAACTTACCATTTACTTTACATCTGAAAGGGAAATGAGAAAGAAATTATTTCTAAAATCTACTGACTTTTGTTAACATGTTCAGTGTATATATCAGCAATGCAGGAAGCTCAGCTGCCTCTAAAACAAATTCCAAGGAGAGCACAATATGCTGCACCTCTTGCGAAGAGTTAAAGCGGGCAGGACCAGGTACTACTCTGATCTTAGGCAACCTGCATTACTACTGTGTTGTAGGTAACCTCAACCTCTCTTTAACCATTATTCTGGCACAAAGAGCAGGGAAGCTTTAGGAGACAAACTAGGTATGCCCATCGAGGTCTGATGCTGGGAAGACACATGCAGCCCAGGCTGAGGCTCATGCCATTATCCTCAGAAAAGCCAAGTATGTAAATGGCCAAAGGTATTTCAGGTCTGTTGCTATATTTTTTGCAATAATCAATTAGATAACTGCTTACTGATAGAGGCTGGCTCACTGCACTCATCAATTGAAGCCAGGACTAAGGTGGGAGAATTAGGGGAACATTTTCCACATTTCTGGGCTTGCATAGAGGCTAAGTAACTCTGGTTCCCAGATCTCCTGAGACATGGTTGGCATATCAAAAGGCAGGGCACCTTGAATCCTCTGACTCCGCCAGTGGAAGAAAGGTCATTTACAATCTAATCTCAAATATAGATCAAAATGGTTTGGGATTTGGTACAAAAACGTTTGATACTGGACCATTTGTCACAGTATCTACTGCCTTGTTGCATTAAACGATCATAGTTGGAATCAACTGGATTTGCAGTTGACAGACAAAGAAAAGAAACAAGTCACTACTGGACTCCCTGAAATTCGAGTCATGATATAAATTATCAACCTCTAAAGGAAACAAGAGACTCATCCCTTTGTTATCAAGGCTCTTCTTGTGTCTGTCATACTACAGAGAGGTGTTCAGACTTACACACCTGTGGTTACATTATGTAGGATTCTTATTTTTTATGGTATTTTTCTTCATGAAAAAGCAGAAGAGTGAATCTTTTGACATGAAATCTAACCTAATAATATGAGTAACACTGAGCAGAGGTTATTTGAGGATATTAATTTGTCTCTGATGGAATTAATATCTGTGCAGATAACCAACTTAAAATATATGGAATACTTATCTAAAATAAGTGGTTTATTGGCCATATGTCTAGCTATGTGTCTAGGATATACTCCTAGACAGAAATATTTCCTTTATGTACACAAATGAGTTCATTATTTTCCCCTCTTAGGCATTACAAAATGATGACTTATGCCCAGAATCTCTTAGTATTAATTTAAAAATTAACACAATTTTCTAAAAACAAACAAGAAACTCCTTTGGTTTGTTTTACCTATTTTACACTCTTAAATCTCCACAGTGCTCTGAAGCCCAATTTTCATAGTTAAATGCACCATGCCACAGAGGAAGAAATCTTGGGAAAAAAATCAATGCAGGAAAGTGACTGGACCCAAGTAAGTGGGTCAAGCATCAGAAAGAATTCAGAGAGGCATCCAGGGAAGGCAGGAGAGAAGACCTCGTATTTAAAGCAATGCTGCCTCCTTGCTTCATCTTAACACTAATGAAATATGAGGTAGCAACATCCTTGGTCCTTCCTGAGCACAGCAGAAGGCGGCTGGCTGGAGCCCCGACTCTTCACAGCTCTGCTGTACACTCCAAATGCCCCAAGAAGAACCAATTGCTACCCAGCTGTAACTACCGCGAGAGCTTTTTTTGCACTACGGAGATAAACAAAAAGGTGCTTGCTGCACCCCCACATCAGTGTCCCTGTTGCTCAAACGTAAGGAGGCACAAATAGATCAGATTGACATTTGTTACAGACTTAGAAAACCAACCAACTCTCTGTATACGGAAACTAATTAAGAGAACAAATTAGTTTTATCCATTCCTCGAAACACAAATCTAACAGATCTGCCCTGCTATGACATTATTGTCATGCAGCATCTCCTGGGTGACAAAATAATTATGTCCACTACAACGCAGCTAGTGTCCGTACTGAGGAACACGTTGGACTCTGAACTTTCCTTGTAGAACTCTCATCTACTTTGGTTGTTTCATGTTAAATCCTACTAGAGGGCAGACAATCTAGCAGAAGGCAAAATGGTCAAATTACCCATCCTTCTTGTAGTAATTCCCTTAATAATTTCCTAATATTCTGTGTTTGTTTAAACACCACAAAATACGTTCAGTTTTTGACTGATTCTTTGTTTTCTACGTTCTCCTCCTAGCCTCGGCTTGCAATGAGACAGCTGTTCAGAAAGGGTAGTCTCCAAAATGAAAGCAAATCTTCCTCCCCAGTTCCTGAGCATTTCAAAAGCTACAAAGTTGTGAGGATATTCAAAGTCTCCAGATAGCTCTTCTTGCCAAAATTTTGGGGCACAAATTAAAACTGACAAAACTATTACCTACCTCTCATGGCAAACATAGTCTTCCCCATAATATTTTTTCTTTTAATTTTTCATTGCCAGACAAAACAGAAACCTAAACTGCAGGTTTCTAAGATTATGAGGACTCAAACAAATAACAGGACTAATTATAGACCAAGTGGCAATTTGTAAATTCTGAGCACAGTACTACCAGTGTGTTACATGGCCATAAAAGTAATTCGAAACAAACTATTACGTTCAGTTTCTATCTACATTCATAGCTTCCAATATTAGAACACAAAACTTGTAACTCAAGCTGTCTTCCTCAGATGCATTTAAATTACATATTAAAGAAACTGTAGTTTAATTAGTATAATGCAATTACCACAGATTGTCACTGGTGTCACAAAAATAGAATTTTAATTGAGTTTGCGATAGGTAGGGAAAGAAACGGTGCTACTGACAAATTGTAGCCGTTATTCTAGCCACTTAGATAACAAACATATCATTTACTACTTAGTGCATTGTATTTTAA
The DNA here is from genome assembly GCA_027574665.1 of Rhynochetos jubatus. Lineage (NCBI taxonomy): Eukaryota > Metazoa > Chordata > Aves > Eurypygiformes > Rhynochetidae > Rhynochetos > Rhynochetos jubatus. The sequence continues at coordinate 13,072,488 of CM050655.1, forward strand.
AAAACAATAAATTAAACTATGAAACTGAAGGGAAGCGTATCTGAATGTCTTTGCATCCAAAATTAGGTATACATATGTGCTAAAAATACTCCATTGAAGGACTATAGAAAGTTTTATCCTGGAAAAATATGCCCGCTCTGACTTGTTCTCTTAATCGGCCCTGCTTTTTCACCAAAAACACTCTGAGCAGTTTCAAAAGGGAACTAAGGAATAAAAATATTCTGATAACAACTGTAGAATAATAGCACAGCATGGCATTAATTGAAACCCACTTCATTCTCTTGCTCCTGTAGACCGTTATCTAAAACTCCATGGAAACTATTTCTCCTTTCGTTTGTGTTCAGTACAATAAATGTGTGTACAAATACACATTCCTGCACTGTGGACAGAAAGACATGGGGTGGCTGTAAAAATGAGAGAGGGTCTGCTAGCAGTCAGAAGGCATCTCTCATCTGCCGGCCTAGAATCAGCTGACAGTTTAATCAGAACCACAGAACAGCTCTAGAGGGAGACATTCAGAGCCTGGCAACGGTTTTGTAGTGTTCTCTTCACATACCATTGCTCTTTAAAACTTGTCTTTATGGTGCTTCTGTATTTTTCTAAGTGGCCTGCAGAGGTGAACAGGAGTGCAACAGATATCAAGGTAAAGCAGGAAAATGGTATGAACTGTAAAGCACAAGAATGTATTACTTCATATCTAAATCCCTTGCTATCTTGACACAAAAATAAATTGTCTTGTATCTCAGATCCAAGGCTATTTAAAGCACTAGCTCCAGGTCATGGTGAAAAGAGAGGGAGAAAATTAAATCTGAAAAGCAAATAGAACTTATTACATTGATACTTTTTTTTGTTTACCAGTAGTATCTGAAGGTCATATCAAAACATGCTGGGATGTAAACTGAATAAAGGGTCAGATAAATGAGGAAAATCTGTAATTTCTACATATAGGTATCCTAAACATCAGTTGTTGACAGTAAAGCTAAATCACCTAAACGTTTTTTGGTGTGTGTGGTTTTCTCTGTCTTACCTTTGTTTTCTACAGTTTCTTCAGATATACTCTCTTGGGATGCTGTCCACATTTTTGTGTACTTTTCCCTCCTCTCCATTCCCATAGGCCTGTGCAGGCTGCCATGCTCTCCTGGTATGGCTTTTACACGCTCTTCTTCAGTCTGCCCTTTAATATTAAACACAAGAATGATGAATCTGTCACTTTTTCCCCTTTAAATGAATTTATCCCATAGTTTCCACTTCAGTAGCACAAGTACCGACAAGAACGCATACTAAATTACTACAAACGTCCGATATCTAGTTTATGAGGCGTTTGGGGTTTTTTTTCCAAAGGCATGTAATAGCCCTGGGAATTTAAAAACACGGTTAAATAACGTACCAAGAACGAACCACCTTTTCAGTTGAGAGTTTTGCCAACACACTTGCCTACCGCGCTTACGCCAATGCTCTCGGGCCCGCTGGGCTTTTCGCACGCTTCCGCGATCCAACACGGTAACAGTTTGAAATAGGTTCTAAAGGCCAGGGCGGCTTCCAGCCTGCTAAGCCGTCGCAATACATGGCGGATGTCCACTCCTAAAGCGGGAGTCTTCAGTGGGGGATGATGGAGAGGACAAGGCAAGCACGGCTGATGTGCTGGGCTGAAGCATCCCCTGAACGTGACTGGGCAGTTATTAACGTCTCGGGTGTTTACTCAGCACACAGGATAAGGGGGAATTACTGCATTTAAGCCTTGCAAAGCACTGCTTTGATTGTCTTCACGCTTCCTGCTGCTGCTCTCAGGCAGGAGCAGGGAAAACCGGCTGGGAGAGAAGATGAAAATAAACTGCTGCCGGCTGTACCAAACCCAAACGTCCGTATTTCTGCGGTACGTTTGGAAGCCGGGGAAACGGCGGCAGGTCGCGGTGCTCCTGCGGCAGCTTGAGCTGAGGCTGTGCGTGCGTTTCAGCCACGAGGGGGAGCGGCAGCCCCAGCACTTTGCGGCCGGGAACGGGCCGGTCCCCGCCCCGACCCACTGGGAGCTGCCCGCGGCCCCGGTGCGAAGAGGCAGCGCTTCCTCGGCGGCTCCGCTGCCACCTGCAAGCAGCCCGGCCCGAAGCAATCCTCCCTGGAGCAGAACACCGCCAGCCTACTTGCTTTTCCGTGCCTCAGGGAGAGGGGAGGCTGGACAGGATGGCGTTGTTTCGGTACGCTGCGGATTTAAACCCCAGCCTGGAGAGCTGCGGGACAAGCTGGGGTTTCACGCGGGTCTAGGCCAGTAGCAACTGGTTTGACAATAGCTGCAATGTCTACGCACAATCTGCTTCCCTGTGGTGGATGGAATAGTCACATTATACAGGACATCATCCCTGTTGGCATCTTAGATGCTGCCAGGTTCGGTAATGGAGTCGGAACGAATGGGAATTCCTCCCTCAGCTCGCTAATACTTTTATTTCTCAGCTCTGAGTCACGTAGTGCTTTACAACCTCACCAATGTAAGGTCACGAAACACCCACGCTGCCATCCTGCCTACGCTGATGTTTCCACAACTGCGGTTGTACTGCTGCAGAAGAGCTGTTATTCCAGGTCCACTTGGGCATCAGAGTAAAAGCACGTTGCTGGGGACAGCACAAAGCTTTTCTTCACTTGTGTATCTCCGCTCTGTGGCTAGACAACCCACCAGCCCCCAGCACTGCTGCTTTGATGAAATGTGCGGCTGGGACGTTTCGATTGGATTTTCTCACGGAATGTTACGGTCTCTCTGGAGGACTATCTTACATCTGAAGTGCTGATCTGAACACGGCAAACATCGAGTTACCCCATTTCTTCTCAGAATCCAAATTTCACCAGCTTCTACACAAGCCTATTGCTCTTGTGTAAATCATCAACCCCAGCAATGCAGAGTCATAAAACTGTAACTGAAGATGCTTCTAGTGCCAACAAATTAAGTGCTAAAGCAACGGATGACTCATACTCTGTCCTTCTCTTATGGTGCCTTCATGTTATATTTGGTTGATAATTGCTTACAAGAGACGAATTAAAATGTCTTTCCTCGCTAAGCAATACTGTATGAATTCTAATCACTCTGCAGCACAGAGCTCCAGACTTCGCCTCCTATATAGCTGAACAAGGTTATGGCGTTACATCAAAGTCCTAATTCCATTTCTGCATAAATACAGATAGACGCTTTTAACCTATTTAAAATTGCCTTAATGGTTTGAGTCTATAGAAAACTGTAACTTTCTGCTTTGTTTTGGGCAATTCCAAGACATGAACATGCACTAAGCTGTTTCTCTAGATATTGCACACTTCCGGTAGCAGTTACAGCTACTAAGCAAATACAAAATTTGATGCAGACACTCCCTGGTATTTACCACCCCCTGTTTTTACCTTGATATCCAAAGACAGACAAGGCTCCGTCATGTTCTTACGTTGCAAACAGCCATCTCATTCTTCTATGCCATTTATTCCCCGTGATATGGGCCCCTTCCTAGAGGTGAAATCAATCTCAGCTTGTCTGTACCAGAGTCTTGAGACCACGTGAGGAAAACTGGTTGCCCTTCGTCACATAGTTGCCCTGAATAAAGGAATGATAATGCCACGTGTCACCTACACATTGCCATCTACATATACAGCATTATATATGACACATCTGCATATTTTATTAAAAATACATTGCCAAAAATAAATGAGAGAAAATGCAATTTTGCCTATAAGATAGCGGCTTGGGCAGTCTACCTAATGTTCTTCTCTCACGGTGCATAGGAAAGAATTTTCATTTATGTCCTCTTATATTTCCCTTACAGCAGAAATTTAGCAATTATTTCTTGGCTCTACCACACATTACAAATAATTCCCAAGTTAATGGTTTTTCCATCCAAGTATTAGTTTTTTACTCTGACTACACCCAGCTTAAAATTTAAACACTGAAGCCAGATATTGTTTCTGTTACCTAATTAAGTGTGAAACGTTTTAAATGGAAGAATAACAAAATAACATCCTTAGGTGCTTTCTGTAAACCTTCTAGGATTCCAAGTCATTATCACAAATACATAATGGCTATTCAAAAATAGCCCATATAATAAGTGCTCAAGACAAGTCACAGTGAACTGAAGTCTCAATTTAGCCATATTGGCAAAAATTTTCCTATATTTATGTGTTTTACTCAAATAATAGTGCTCCTGAAACTGTAGTCAGTTTTGGAAGCTGAGACGTTAGGAAGCTGACAGGCAACTGAACACATACAAAGTTCTTAGTGCATAGCTCTGCTCCTCTAAGTAACAGCTATATCACCCCAGGAAATCACGTTTTTCTTCTCCATTCCTAGAGGACTGTCGCACTGAAATAGATGAGAAGTTACTCCTTTCTAACTTTGCTGGCTACTGCACTTGTATACTGTCTTCTGCAACTCAGTACAGTCCTTTAACTCTGAAGACAGACTGAGAAGACATCTCAGACTGAGCTGGTCATTAGGTCTTTGACACTTTAACGAATCTTACCTGCCAGAGGACGAAAATGACCTACTGCGGGGTAAAGGAGTAGAACAGACTCACCAGTTCTGCATGGCTTCCCCAACATCCATGGTCACTAGAATAAAAGAACAGATTTGGGTCTTTCTAAGCAATTTCTACTTATGTTTCACAAGCTTTTATTTACATCCTAAATTGATATAAAATGTACCTCATGTTTAAATGCAGTTTCATGCATTTTTCTTGCCACCAGCATTTTCTCTTACCCTTTTCACTGTCTCCTTGTTCACGGCCTTTTATTTTCAGGAGAATAATGTAGAAACGAGGAAAGAGTGTTAATGTAAGTTCCCTATAAAGTCTAATTTTGGTCCTATTTTCCTGATCTATCAAGCTGCCTGGCTTTTTGAACAGACAATAATTCCTACATCCCATCTCTTCACTGTCAGACATTCATGTGCATTATACCGATTTCAGTGCCATGAGATAAGTCGCTAAAAATGTTACTTACTTTACAAAATATTCCACTATCTACAAGGGTGTAAATAAGATCAGAATTCAGCCTCTAGCTCATACATTACAAGGTATTTATTTCTATCTCACTTCAATTACAAACTCATTCCAAAAAATCATATCTTGGAATCAAAACTTTCCAGAAATTGAAACTTTCCAGATTTGACTGAGTGGGGTTTTTTTAAAGTGAGAAAAATCCATTTGGCTGCAATGCAGTTATATAAAACCAAAATAAAAACTCTACTGACTTTGAAAAGAAAGTTATGTATCTGTAACTTCCACACGCATCATGAAAATCACTTAAAATTCATGAAATTTACCATGCAAAGTTCGCTGAAGTTGAAACATTACAACACAATGTAAAAATTGTGTGTGAAAAGAGTTTGCTTACGTGTCTTAAATTTGGAATATATTATTACCTTCAAAATACATACCCTCTCAATTCAAACTGCCCCCTCTACCACCACCACAAAAAAAAAAAACCCAAAAACCAGCACCAACTATGCCACACTTAGATTTTCTGACCCCTCTCCCCCATCCCAATTTTTGAGGAAACACATAGGGATGAGTAAGAATTATTATTACTCTTTCTCGGTTGTCTTTTAAAGAATCATTTCTATTACCGGATGTGTTTAATCCATTTTGTCATGTATAGGATCAGGTCCAAATTGTATTTTGCTTCTACGATGACTGATGTGTATAAATATTCATGAGTTAACACCTGGGGTTGGCTATTTTCTGAAAGCTGTATAACTGTTATTGCAGTTGTATCTGTGGACTGTAACATCTCATTTGAATTCATGACACCTGTTATAAATTTTAAATATATATGAAGGGATATTAAAGTCTAATGAAGAACAAGAATGCCATCTGCTAGCTTCCATCTAGTAATACCTGCATAACATAACAGGGGGAAACAGTAACGTAAGCAGTGAAGATGGAAACTTGTTTGTTTATTCAAACTTCACATTTGTTTTGATCATTCCTTCTAATCCCTGTTGATAAAAATCATGTTCCAAAGTGGCTTCTTTCCAGATCTCTGTAGAGATCTTTGTGCACTAAAACTTTGGCAGAGCATCTAACTAACATATTTTTCTTAAAGAAGAAAACCACTTAAATTCCCTAACAGCAGCCTATTTTATATGCATATTTGCTCACAGGAGACTCTTTGGAAGACGCCTGCTCTCTGATTTCTTTGGACTGTAAGACAAATTCAATTTAGGGTTTTCAACTGAATTTTGTGTCACAAAAATTGCAGGGACAAAAAATGTTACCACTTGAACATTTATCTTACCCGTAAAGATGCAAGATGTTCTTCATGATACTAAGCAACATATTTTTCTTCACTTGCCAATAGTTTTCAGAACTGATTTTCGACAAACTTCTGTCAAGAGTTATTTCTGAGCTCAGACAGAGAAAGATGCAGCTCTTCAGTGACTGCCAGGAGGTTGGGAATACTAGGGGTTCAGAACATAATGATGTGCTTGGTATGATCCTGGTATCCCCTACCTACGGATAATAGGCTATCTAATACACCTTTGAGATGCATTTTTAATTGCACTCAAAATTGATTTAAAATGGGAGTTGTGGTGAAGATATGAGCAGGCAAGTTTTCCACTGATACCAGCAAGGCTGGTACTTCACAGTGTGCTTGCCCCTAGTCCTGGTCGCTAGCATCACTCACTGTAATTTCCAGAGGTACGATGGCCCCAAAAGCCTGACCAACCCATTCACAGAATATTTGTAGCATAATAAATTGTCGCTACCGACTGTAACGTTTCCCAATATCGCCTTTACAAAGAAAATTATTTTTAGTTGACTTTTTATGAAACCTAGAGGGTAACCAAAGAAGCCTGGCACACAGGTCATCTGTGGGTTGAGATTAAGTCCCAGAAAAACATGAAAACTCTGTGTTTGTGTGTCGGTAGATACCAGAAGTATGCCATACTCAGCTGAGAATATTTGCATTTGCTATGGTATAAATCCATGATGACATCCAGCAGCCCAACACTTGCAATCAAAACTGCTTTCAGTATGCAATGCCAGCATGATCCCTACACGTCTTTCTGAACAGGACCAACAAACGTATTTCGCTTGCAGGAGCGGCAAAACTCTAGTTGCAGCAATGGGCACACAGCACTGCCCAGTGCCTCAGTCCAATGGGATCGTAAACCCAGGACAGACTTGGAGTTCTGTACACTAGCAAAGCTGTTTAAGCTCTTTAAACTCAAGTTTCTCCCAGTATCTTTACTCATGATTTGTGGTTATTTTCTTACATTTCAAAACATGTTGGGATAAGACTAACTGTCCACGTAGTAATAATTTGTGTTGCCTGTAATAATTCTGACCGTATAACATTGAACAGTCAGAACTGAGAAAACATTGACAAAATACCTGTATTTTTAAATACACAGATATATGCAGTTGAAAACGACACACTTTTGGGTTAAACTCTAGTTACTCATCATATCACATGACAACCAGCGTTTTAGCCTCAGAGCTTCCTAACATCTCATTTACCCGTAGTATTTTCTCAGCTGTCTGTGCCCATATACTTCTAAGTGTAAACCAAACAATCTGTCACATCACCAGAAAAATAGCAGCTTGCTAGAAATTGCCAGTCACCAAAGGCAAAGATATTAAAAAACTTACAAGAAAGACTAACTTTTATGAACTCAGCGACACAAACTTTAGTGTTGTTCACATAAAACCTATGCACATTGACAGATGAGTGTTCATTAGTACTGATAAGGTAAAAGTAGAAACAGTCTAATAGGAATACTTACAGGATAAAAGCAGTCTCAGAAAGTAGCAATGAAACAATGATAGGGGCTCCTATTGCTTTTAGGTAACATGCTCAATTGGTCTTAAAAAGACAGATTTGGACCTAAAGAACGTCTACGCTAAGTGCTTAATCACTTATAAAGAGAAGCCACACTACCTTAGATTACTTTAAACAGAGAGATAAAATCCTCTCTCATCTGTGGGCATAACAGATTTGAGTTTGGGGCCTCAGTGGCTTCTGATTTTAATTTTTTTTTAACAGTATCAGCATCCACATGGCATTCTGAGCAGCACTCCAATCACCTCATGCTGATGCATGATGCAAGACTTCACATACAATTACAGCTTTGATTTTCTATAGTTCTTAAGCAGACTTCTAAGGAAAACAAAAAAATGCCACAAAGAAACAAAACCAACCAACCAACCAACCACAAAAACACAAAGCTCCACAGCACCCACCCAAACAAACCAAAACATAAATGGGTTATTTCAAACAAACGTCATGTTTGTTGACTCTTACAGCCATCTAGGGAAAAAGTTTGCAATAACGCCTCTTAATAGCATTTAGACTACCAGAAAGTAGACAAATAGAAAGCCGTTGGCAAATATCTTAGAAGGATCGCATAATAATTTCAGGATTAAGGGGAGTAAGTTCTGACCTCAGTGCATGAAAACCTACTGCACTAAATATTATACAGTATAATATCAATAGCCCAGCCTAAAGAGAAGAGAACAAATAGAAGCATTTTCTGTGTGTATACCTAATCCCAAATCCAGCTGAAATCGACTATCAGTTCACGGGCTGAGAACGAGCTCATTAATGGCTATGGATAGATCTGTGCAGACTCATCACCACGTTCCCTGTTGAAGAACTGGAAAGGACAGGGATGAAGTCTGGATGTTGGCTATCACATTTTCCATAGCTAGGCTCATGCATTTTCCGTGTTTCTCAAACCAAAGGAAAAAGAAGCAAACAGGTAGGAAGGGAAAGATAGATTTCTTTCTCTTTCTCTCCCTCTCTATTTCTTTGAAGAAAAAGGGGAGGAAGGAAACAAGAGCAGAACCTGTAATAAGATTAAGAAGTACAAAAAAGTTGAGGTAACAAGGAATTAGATGGACAGACACCGATGACATCCAGTATGTAGACCTCAGGAAGACAAAGATTTTTTTTTTTTTAAGTGTAGATTAAAAGCAGAATATCGTAATGAACTGAAACTCTTCTATTTTCCCTAGATACATCAAGCTCCTTTACTAAAGACGTTTGTAAACTGTCAATATCGGCCCCTTGTGACCACCTCCATCAGGCACCATAAACCAGGAATTTCTATTTCCGTATCCCTGAAAATATGCAATCAGATAGAGCATTTCCCTTGGCACATGCATTTAAATGCTCCAGTGGTGCCACACGCTTACTTCTACAACTGCCTTTCACCCTGCAGCTGCAGCAACAGGAAATATAGGCCTCTGCAGAGGTAGGAAGAGGGGGCAGCAGCAAAGCTGACTTGTTGCAAGTGCTGTCGCTTGCACAGAAAAAAAAAATTCTGCTCTGCTAATAGGAATCTGAGTGCTTTACTAATGGCATAACAGATGTAGTGCGCTGATGCAACCGATGTAGACAGTGATGCTGCAAAAACTCTTCAGGCAGAAACACTGTTGTCATGTACTGAACATCTCACACACACATTGCCACGGCAATGATTTTAGGGACATTTGGCGGAGCCCTAAGCTAAACGCCTGCTCTTTCTGAAGTATTCCTTGGCGTTTTCATTTCCAGATGGAGAAACAATAGAGCTGAGTTCATCATGTCATCTCCAGGATGACATCTTCCACAATGAAACACCCCCTGTCACTGAAATAGAGTGCCAAGCATTGGGTATGAGCCTAGTACATGAGGTGGAAATGGAAACCACAGCCTTCTGCTGCAGAGATGCAAGCCAAAAGTTGAGTCACCTCAAGACCTTCACATAAATCCTTATACACAGCTCTTTACATTAGAAAATTGATAAATTGATAAACATCTGTGCTGCCACAATCAAGTAATTCAGGGTGCAGGATAAAGAGAACAACCACAGAAGTAGGTGTCCAGGTAGGGTTTTCTAACGCAAAGTGTGCTCTTTATGCATTCCTGGAAGCATGCAAAACCATAGCAAATCTTATTAAAACCAAATACAAAAAGTAATTCAAGATTGAATATAAAAATCAACACTACCTGAAAGGTAAATCAAGGCCTTACCTTGGCAAGCAGGTGTGCAAAAGATGACCAGCCGAGAATTCATTGATAGCTAATCTGGGAGACACATATTGTTTAGCTGCATTATCTGATGGTACTTGATCTTCTGACTCAAGTTGTGCCTCATTTGTTAGGTCCTGTCCTTTAATCGCCAAATACAATGGCAAAGTGATTGCCTGTGATTTTATACTCTTCAGTGCCCAGGACAATGGGACTGCTCAGCTACCTCAAGGTGCTAATCTATGCTTCCTGATGAGAAAGGAACAGCCAAAGCCACTAAGGTTTTTTTGGTTTTGGTTGGGTCTGGGTCTTGGCTTTTTTTAATATCCTATAGCATCTCTATCAGCATATGGAATTTTTAATACTGTACTTTTAAAGTGCCTGAGATTTTCTGAAAGCAAAAAAGCATGGCACATCGAGACAAAAAATTCTCAGACACATTTCATCCAGTTAAAACATCCAAGTTTGATTCTGAACTATATTATTCCACTGCTGTTTACAATGTTAAAAGCTTCATCCGATACTATCAGATAGAAGGATTTCAGTAGCAATCTGTGACTATGAAAGTGAAGTAATTGCACAATGGACGTCTACAGCAACATATAATCTCGTTTAACTCTTACGGAGATACCTCAGTTTGACACTTGCTTGGCTTCCTGTGGGCAGCCTCTGTGCCTGGGATGCTTCATGCCTTTCAGACTCATTAGAAACTATATGATAACACACTGTAATTTAGGTGGAACCTTCTCACTGCACCAACCTTCAAAAAGAAAAGAGGACATTTACAGAAAAAGAAATTGACGTGAACAGTCCTCTCCATGGCTCGCTCTTTGTTGGCCGTTAGGTAATTGTACATGTTTGAAAATGCATAGACCCCTTGAATCCAGTTTCTTGTAGTGCCTAAGGCAGGTGTGAAGTTGTAATTCTGCATTTACAACGTTAGTCTCTTCCTCTGGAATCGATCGCCACTTTACAAAATCGGCACTTCAGAATTGTTCTGTAGAACCAATCAAGAGAAAAAGGATCCCATCCTTTGACACCAGATGTTGAGTGTGAGAGTAAAAGCCCTTGGAATAACAACTGTGTAAAGTGTTTAGCTTTATGACAGTAAAATTCCAAGAACCAGAAGATCAATACAGAGAAAAACACTTCTGTGCAAGAGGAAAAAAATAATTTTCAAACAAACAAAAGATGGCCATGCAACACAGCATTGTTCTATACATTAATATAAAACATGTACGCCTACACACGCACATTCAACCCTATAAACTATATCCTCAGTCATATTTTGGGATTATCTTAAATTTCATTTTAGAATGTAATACTAATTAAACCCTGGCTGAGGAGAGGAATATGAGGAACTGCTTTAGATTTTTAAATTGTGTGGAGCTGCAACTTAAAACGAGATTAAATTCCTTTCAGTCTTTGCATAGAAACATTCCTAGCACTTGGGGCATGCCAAATTAAGAAAACACAGTAGGTTAAAATTAGATTGATATTGACTGAGTATATACTGAAATTTCCCAATATAATAGTACTTATGTAGGAGCATGGCTCTTGACTATGAGGCAAATGCAAGGCTTGCACCGTCATCTTCACTTGCCAGGAAATCAGAGGGACAGAAATTAACAACAGAAGTCTAGAATCTAAAAGGACTGGTCTTATAAAAGGTGCTGTGATGATCTGTCTCAGTTCAGGAGACTGACTGCTCAGTCTCCTGACACTAAGGGTAGGAAACCACCACCAACCAGGTGCACGTCCTATGCCTGATAGACAAACTCTCCCCTACCATCAGCCTGTGGTTCTACCCTAGGCAATTCTGAGTGCGCTTGGTATTATATTACCTCACATGGATAGTAACGGAGGCAACACCGGCTTCCAGTAACGGCTCCGTAATACCACTTAAAATATGCCAATGCCAAAAATAGATAAAACATTGAAATAAAATCCTTTCTGCTATCAAACATTTTGGCAGTATAATACGGAAGACACAGCCAGTGTTGAATGAGAACTGAGCTGCAACAAAGCAAGGAAGCCTTCTGTAAGGAGACTTCCTCTTAGGAAAAAGTTTGGCATGTGCTGAAACAGCTAATGGCAAATTACTGAACATCTGATTTCTGAAGAAACCTGTACTCATTCTCACTGAAATACTTTCCTCTTGGGCATATTTTTCCTACAGACTCAAGATATGTGAGACAAACATCTCTCCAGATCTTTAACAATACATAGATTACAGATAATGTAAAGATAACTGGGATATAAAACATGCAGTTAATATCTCAGATAGTGGGAAGCTTTCAGGACAGGAAGATTAGCATCTGACAGCATGAAGATTTACACTGACAAGCCAGTGCAATAACATACTCTGTTAGATTAGCAACTAACCTCTTGCAAAAGTGATGACATGATTTATAAAATTTAACAGATAGATGAAACTACTGCAAAAGAAAGGATTAAATGGTTTTGAAACCTGCTTACACTGCAACATTATTTCTTCAGAAGCTTTGTGTAAATAGCAGAATGACCTCAAGGTTTAAAATAAATGACTGCAGTGACATGGACAACAATGAGAAAGGGTTAATTAACCTGCTGACAACACAATAATAAATTAAAAAAGCATTCAAGTCAGTGCATTTAAAAACTATAAATAGAGGACTTGTTCTCAGGAGCATGCTGGATATTGTTACAGTTGGAGTCTCACATGAGCGACAGAAATATGATGTCTTCTGCCAAGAGCAGATAAGGATCACACTTGTCTAATAAATGGCATGTTGAGCCCCCAGAGAAAAGGAAAATGAAACAACTATTCGCAGAGAGCACTAAAAACTGATGCACAAACCTGCAGTGCACCTGCCGGTACATCCGCCATCCTTACAAGAGATACCTGCAGTTATATAACGCTAGCTGGCATTTTCTGAGGGACAGTTAAAATAAAAAGTGAAAATAAATTTGTGGTTTTTGTTTTCCCTTTTGATTTCAAAAGCTGTACAAGGTCATGGAAGAAACCCACTACATTAAAATCAAAAGCAAACCTCCTACTGATTTCAAAGCAAACAATTTCACCAAGTGATTTCATAAAATACACACATAATGAAACAGAGAAGTTCCTTACTGTTTAATAATTCTTAGTCTTAATCCATTACCATTAATTTGCATAACGACCCCAGTATTAATTCTAGCCCATAGAAGTTTTGGCATCTTCACTGTATTCACATCAATCTTGAAGATTTATTTACACCAGTGGTGATCCAATGTAATCTTATTCTTAATTAAAAGTGGTTAAAAATTAGTAAAAGAACTAAAAAGATGCATCCCAAGAATAATCTGCCAGATGAAAAGAAAAGAACGTGCCATCAGAATCATGACCTGAAATAAAATCCTGTCTGTTTGCTCAAGTTTTAGTGCAATGCACCTGCATCCTTGGTGGTGATTTTGTAGTTCCCCACTTTTACCAACCTTGTATATTCATGAATGGAAAGCAAATTGCTTCTTGTGTGGGAGGAGCTCACATTCTTCACTGATGACATCCCAGATCATGCTCTGCAACACACAGAGGTTGCAAGACTTCATTGACTTGATCAACAATTAACAGTTCCAGTGGAGCAGCATACGTAATCCTTTAACTGAAAATCCTGCAAAAGGCTAAAATAAAATGACTAAGCGAATCCTGCAAGAGCAGTGGATCAAGCTATTTTTGTCACACACAGGTCGCCATATACACCCTCTGCTAGCACAGCCCACTTGTACAGCTCTGCTCCTGACCACTGACCTGCAACACCACACTGTTTCAAAGCAGAAAGAGGAGTGCCTTTTACCAAACCCTCACCAACCGTCGTAGTACCACTATGAGAAGACTTAAATTATTACAGGAAAAGCTTAGACAAATGTGATCACACAATCATGTAGCTACAGGCTACATTTATGATTTACAGATTTACAGTGTGAAATGGTAGTATTATGCAGTACAATTTACAGTATGAAACTGCTTAAATGTATACAACTTAGAAGTTTTTAGATTTTTTTCTTATTAAAAAACAAAGTTAGAGATGTATTAGTAGCATCTTCTAAAGTGAAATTAAGATTTTCCCTTTAAATATAGAAGTACTTAATAAGAGCTGACTGTACTTACTGGAGTTAATGCATAACCCAGTCAAATTCTGCTTCTGTAAGATCAGTTTGAACACCATCTCTACTGGGATAAAATCCTACTCAAGATAAAATAAAATGGCAGAAAAAGCAAAGCAAAAAGCAAGTAGACTAAAGAAAAAAGAAAGAAGAAAAAAAGAAGAAAAAAAAAAAAGAAAAGAAAAAGAAGTTGAAGAGTTAAAAAACAGGAGCAAGGAGAAACAGCATTTTGCATATATGCACAATACAGTTACTCAGGCTGAATCCTTTGTTGTGTATGGGCTTTGCAGTGAGCCCAAGTGTTGGTTTTGGCTGGGACAATGCAGGTTTGGACTAGTTAGTGATTTAGGATTCACCCTTCCCAACACCTACCTGGGAAAACTTGACTTGAAAATGCAGTTACCTTTGGAGGGTAATGGGAAGTAGGAAGGGAAGCAGAAAGAAACAGTAAAGGAGAAAGGGCAAGTAATCAATCACTACAGATAATAAAAGACTCAGGAGCTTTAGATAGGTTCGCAAGTAGTTCACAAAACCTCAGTTACCACTCAGTGACCATGGCAGAAATTGCATCAGAGCACAAGTGTCTCAAGTATGACTTTAAAAATCGTGAGGATCACAATAGGGCAGGTATTCTTCCTTTTACAAAATGCGGAAATCTGAAGCTGAAATATTCAGTTTAAATCACAGATATCAACACCCATTATCTCACTGCATGTGACACGGAAAAAAGAAGTTAACTGGGACTCCAACGTGTTCAGTTACAAAGTTTTGGTAAACTCTCTCAGTTACTCTTGCCTTTGAAAGTGTACTGGCCTTCATGGGTACCAGGACATGGACAGCAACACTTCACAGAAGAGCGAGTGACATGTTAAGAGAAGCCTTACAATTAAAACTAACAGTTATTAAAAAGTTTTCTGTGATCATTTTTGCGCATGAACAGAGATGTTTCTGCTGTTATTCACAGGACAACTTAAAGTCCACAGATGTGTCTTTAATATAAATTACTACTTTTTCACTGGCAAGTTACATGAAAACCACCTGCCTTTTAAACCCTAATTCACTATAAATCCAAAAATCTCATATTCAAAGTGGGTATCATTCATTTTTCTTCCAATCAATTATCTGTTTTCTCCAGTATCTCTTTTTCCTGCTGTTTCTTCTACTGCTCTGTGATTTTAAGTACAGCTTTATTCACACTTGATATAGTCAAAGTTACTCATACCACACTCCAGAAAGATGGATCAAATAATGTATGTCCAAATATTGTCAAATCCACAATGGGAGTGATTTCACAGGGCCCAGATGACAGCAACATTAAATCAGAACAATGTCCAGAGACGGTGAACAGCATGATGACAGATATTTTTCCACATAAATCACAAAGAAACGAAATCACACCGACTTTAGGAATATCTGGAAGTGAGAGTAAATAACTCATGGAGACACACATCACATTTGCAAGATCATGATGTGGACAAACTTACTTCCAGCAACTCTCATGGAAATGTTGTTCTCGGCTTACCCTTAGTCTGTGCGGTGAGTTCATCTTTCTGCCTAGCCTAACACTAGACACAAGCCAAGAAACACCAATTATCTCACACAACAGATGCTGAGATCAGATTGTCAACAGTGTACTGAGGCGTGGATCACAAACATTGTCACCTTAGTGTAGTCCTGGATTTACATATCCTAAGCATTTACACAAACATATTCCAGTTTGGGATACCTTGAGGTTGATGAAGAAACAAGAGTTAGCTAGGAGGTAGCAAAAAGCAGTTACCTGAACCGTGCATCAGCATGGCTGCCTGCTCGGGGCACCCAGCTGCACCGAAAGGGGCTGAAGGCATCACACAGCTGCACCTGGGGAAGCAGAGGAGGGAGCCGGTCCTTCCTGCACCAGCCAACCCTCTGACAGGCTTAGCAGGCACTGACCCATCACGGCCGGCTGCACACTTCCCGCATTAGAGTCCCCCCACGGCTGGGTGAGGAACGCACTGCAATCATATAGTCATTTGGACATACTCATTTTCACTGCATTTCACTTTCTGAACAGCTGCCTGCCCTCTGCTTGGCCATTTCACACTCTCTTACATTAACAGCTTTGGTCCACTTTCACGTGCTGTTCCCAAGGCAGCTATAAAATGAGGAGTGAGGCTCATAACTGTTGGCATCTTACATCTCAAGACATCTGATACGTTCCTCCCACAGACAGACTACTTTCCATGCTCTAGCTATGCCAAGTTAGTTGAGCTTCACGGCCAGGATATAAAGAGAAGGGAAAATTCTCTTTTTTTCCAGGTATAACATAGTTTGCAGCATCTGATCAAATAGTCACTCCCTTCCTAAACAACTCTATACACAGGCAGTGGGTGTTTGTTTAGTCATTCCCGATGGGAAAGCCATTTTGCACAGCCTTTCCAAAACAATTTGCACGTGTCCAGCCCGACGCTGTATGGCAGAGAGGAAGCTGCTGCTGGTGAGGTTCGACATGTGATGGGCTCTGAAAACAGCCAGGCCAGGGGCAGAAGCAGCCGCTGCCTCCTGTCGGGACATGAACCTTCTCTCTTCTGCTTACCTCAGTCTGCCAGTCCATGGCAGCATAAATGCTGCCAGAAACGACAAGAAGGTTGTTTTTCATACACTGATAAATAAGAACACTGCACCTACCAGTCTGTGTGTACTGCTTAGGAAAGAACAAGGAAAGGAAACAAGAAGCTAAGCTCAACAAGTAAAGCTCCATATAAAGTGTTTACGTTCCACCCCCCCAAAAGATCTATTTTGATCAACAGGCATTTCAGCAAGGTTTCCAGTTTTTGTGCTTACCATAAAACACACACATCTGAAGGGGAGATGGATTGCAATAATATAATAAACAGTTCATAGGAACGAATATACACATTACAGCTTTGTAGCTCTCCTGTGAGTTGAATGGATCCCTGTAAGCTTTTGTTTAAAGACAAGGAGCATGGTTAGACTGGAAAACAATACAAGGCCTAGATGATTTAAACATACTTCTCAAATATTAACATGGCACCAAATACTTCCTCTTCCCAACAGTTTTTCCCTAGTGAGCAGATCTGGAATAGGTGGATTACCTGGTTTAGCTGAGATTTTACTTCAAGCTGTTGGCAGCAAGAAAAGCAGAAAATGCAGAGATCGAGGCTACTACACAGAAAAAGTGCTGAGGTTATAAAGCCCACTCATGGTAATGGCCCATTAGGGTCGAAACATTACCCACTCCTGATGGCAATCAGACCGTAGCTGCTAATTACTGGTACACACAGGTGTCATATGTTGGCATTTGCTATTTGATTTACTTAGATATATACACAGCACATATGAGGGGATTGTTAGAGGAAAACAGGAAAGAGTAGCTGAAACTAACAGACTCGGTAAATATTATTTCTGTCACAACTCACATAGGCATCACACAATTTGTGTGTGTGAAATCAATATGTATCAGAAGTATCAAAAGAGGAAAGGCATAATAACAACCCCAAAGAATCGTTTAATGCATTAAAAAGGAGAAAAAAGAAATAACAGGATCAAGAAATAATAGGTTTAATTTTTCTGCGTTACACCAATTATGTCAGTTTTCTGCCCCTTCACATGTCACCCTTCGCAGGGAACCATCCATAGCTGTGTTTTTGGTGATTACTCCCATCTTTATAGCACACAGAATCCATAAGCCACAGCACCCCCACCTCAATTTCACACATTTCCTGAATCATCACATGAAGAGAACAAAACATTAAAAAGTGTGAAACCTACCAGGATAAGAAAATATCACAGGGACCTCTAACGCTACAGTTCTCATAGCTGCAACAGTTGCTGTTGTCTGCTTACAGTTTCAATAGAAAAGGACAATAAAAAGGGAGGTTTATGTGGCTTTGGTGCAGTTTCCATTTGAAATTTAGGCATAAAGGCTTTTCAGCTCTTTCTCATCTCTTTAAAGATGGTATCCTGAACACTAACCATTTGTCCTGGAATAAAATTCAGGCCAACGCTATGTGTGTTTCCACAGTGCCACAATACCACGCTGACAGTAAAGCCATGCAGAAGCAGTAACGTTAAATACAGCTTACTGCAAACACAGGAAGTATTTTGAGGTTGTATTATCTATACCTGTGAGGATTTGTACCAGAAAACTACTGCTAGGAAAAACAAAAAATTGCTGATATATCACAGCACTAGGATTGTGTTGGTTTATGAAATATGTTTGGTAACCATGGGTACTAAACAATTTCATAAGGACTTCACATACTCTAGGAACTATAAATAGATTTGGAAAGAAAGTAGGAGCTTAATTGCAGTATCCATGGGTTGGGAAGCACAATATTCTTTGTAACATAATTTATTTCTATGCATTTCAACAAGCATTTTTAAGGTATTTATGGTAATACCACAAACTCTATTTTTTTTGTGTATTTCTTCTTTTCTACCCTACCCTCCTCCCCGTCTCTTCCTACTCAGTCGAGCTGAGCCTAGGTGATAACGAACAGGGCAGGAATCATAAGTTGTCGCTCGATCTATTCAAATTTTATAGAAAAGTGCAGAACAATGTGTACTAGACAACACAAAGAAAAATTAACCATGCAAAAGATGCACAGAGTATTAGTCAAGAAGTTGACAGAAACTACTGCTAAAACACAATTATAAGTATTACTTAAATGTTAAAACTTTATTGTTTTTAACTCTTTGCACACTTACCTTTAAAAAAGAAAATGCAGAAATACTGAGTAACTCCTGAAAACAAGTGGATAAGTACAGTAAACCAGTTCCACCTGAGCTATGGAGGACTCAACATGCAGGTGACTCAGGTAATTAAATAATTTAAACCACAGGCTAAAATTGCTTCAAAAAAAGAATCAAACGATAAATTAGGTTCAGTATTGCAGTTTCTGAAGAGAGCTTAGAAATTCATAATAATACTGAAAACTCTGCTTCAACAGCATATATAAATTATGCTATAATTATAACTTCTATCACTATTTTATCAGTCTCCATCACCCACCCCTCTTGTTTCAGTGTCTGTGCTTTGAGAGAAAAAAAACACTTCAAGATTTTTGGGGAGACTTTTCTAGCGTAAACAGCTTATTTCAAGATTACTTAGCTCACAATGCAAACGTTTCAGCCTCGCAGGCGAAATTTGTTCTCAACTTTGTGAACATTTTTCATGAGCTGCTTACATTTGAGTGACTTATATCTTTATTTGGCGTTCTTTCATTTGAGTATCAGCAGAAGTGATACACATGTATGTTTCCCATAAATGAACTCCCATCTAATCACCAATATCTCAAAATTAAGAAGTGTTTCACATCTGAACTAGCCAACCCAATAGACCCCGTGGCACAATAACCCAACTCTGCTGAGAATCCAGGTAATAATGCACTGGGACTTCAACCACAGGCCACAGTTGAAGATCGCATATTTCATCATCTGTTAATCAAATCACTTTGGGCTGCAAGGCTGTGGCTAGCCTGGGTGAAATAAGCGCTTGCGGTGAAGACAATGGCTGGGACCACACCAAGCCAAATTCAAGCAAACGCTCCAGCAGTTTTTCTCTGTCAAACTAATTCATGGGTGCTTACTTTTTAATGGGAAAGTCTTACTGAATTTAACGCAACCTTCTCTCTTTCTAAAGCCTAACTAGCATATGGATTTATACTTACATAGCTGGAGCTAATTAAAGATTTTTTTCATGCTTTTTGGCTACCCTTATTGTTAAAGTGGAAAAATATGTACAATACAACATTAAGGCAAAGAAATATTTTTGTCATCCTAGCAAGAAGCCTCAGTTATTAGATTTCTCATTTTAAAATAAAAGTTGCCATTACTCTTTGCCAGCACTGGCTGGCCACTATCAACTGCTTAGCTAAGAGCTAAGCATTTTAATCGTCTAAAGAGGATTTTCATTTAGTACCTACAAGTACTGAAAAAGTTTAAATTGCTGAGGGTTTGCTTACACTCTACACACAGACCAGAGGACGCTCCAGGGAGCTCAGGGGATCCAATGCACAGACTAGGGATCTCCAACCTCAACCCACCAGCACCCAGCCCAGCGGGCAGGCCTGCAGAGATCCCCCACTGAACTACGCAAAGAACTACACTCCTGCTGGGCAGGCCGCTGCTGAGGGGGAGCGCTGCTTTGCAAGGAGAGACGCGGCATGTGATCTGAGACAAAAGAGAAGGCCAGGAGCACTGCTGCGATCCCACTCTGGAGGCAAACAGGCCATTCTCCAGCAGTCTTAGTGCTTTCCCATGTGCGCCTGGAACTGCATTTTGGATCATTAGCCAAAAATTATTTTTGTCATTCATGAATATCTTTGTGATCATAAAACCCCCACAACTCACCAGAACAATGGAGTTATAAAAACCCTTACCTTTTTCTTAGTTTATTCCAAAGTTGTGCTTGACTTCACATTCATTAGTAGGCATCCTCATGGTCAAGCTTGACGTTCAAATTAATACTGTAGTCTGTTTAAGTTTCAGGAGTGAAGCCAGCGTACAGAGTGTTCTTATGTGCATATCTTTCAGCAGAAACGTGTCCATTTAGTTAGGAATTTAGTTACATGACAAAAACAATTTAAAACTTTACTTTGTTCAGGTTTTTTCAGTATTCCCTACAGAAAGAAATCCATGCCAGTTAGATTGTCCTTTCTTCACTGAGGATTAGGGTCTTAATGCAACAGTTAATTAGACTTTCCTTGCAAAAGGCAGGGAAACTTCATTAATTAGTATCATTTGCAGATGTGGCCACCCACCAAAATGGTTGGCTGCCAAGCATTTTTGCTTCTCGGAAGCTAAAAATTCAAAGACCCATCACAAAGCACAAAGATGACCCAATGTTTGGCAGATTATAACAGAAGTCAAGGCAGATATAATTTACCTACATAGTGTGACTGTCAAGGTATAGGACATATATCTATGTACCTGATGGTGAGCATGTATATGTCCATGACAAGGGGTACAAGATATGTTTTATCGTTGTGTTAGTAATTCCTTTTTTAGACATTAATTCTAAGAATTATCAGCTTCTGTAAATGCAAGAGAAAGTTGAAAATACTGTAGAAGATAACACTCTTCAGTTCAAGTCCTTTTATTTTCTTCAGAAACTAGACTAAAATATTATCATAAGTTTTACCCTGGCTGAAATAAAGGCTAGAATATTTTTTAGTGGCTAAAATGAAGTAAATGATTTTGCTCTCTCTGCTTCTCTAATGAGGTCAGACCACAAAAATAAACAATAAGAGCAATTTTGCTTCACCTCAACAGGAAGTATAGGGCAGAAATGGCAATTATACAAAGAATATGTCATGGTTCACATATTACACCTGTAATTGGCTAAGATGAAAAATAAGGCACCATTATCATCACTTATATTGAAGGAACACTAGTTCATGAAAGAAAATTTATAGACAGAAAAAAAGAGATTAAACAAATATGCGCTAATCACAGCAGAACAAGATTGTAAATGCTTAAATACCCTTTTTTCCCTAAGTCTGTATTACTAATAATATCCAAAGCATTCCAGTTATTTCTCTAGCATGAACATAAATAGGTCTTACAATAAACTAAGAATGCTCCCAACCTACAATTTGCTCAGCATCTTTGAAGGCTTAAAAAGAGATTCTGAAAATCCTGTGGAAGTCCCCTACAGAATATGTGTCTCAACATGGCCTCTCCAAGCATGCCAGCTACCGGAGAATTTGAACCCTCTTTCTCCAACAACAGTAAATATTTGTCTGTGGAGTCCTGCAAATGCTGTGCTGGTCAATACAGAACGAAGTCATTAACAATCAGAAATAAGAAAAATCCTAATTTGCACCCATTAAGAGAGCTCATTTCTTTGATCAGCATTATCTACTGGAAAGGACACTTGAAGGTAAATGGGTTGGGGCCAACATCAGGGCCCAACTGCTCTCTGTTGGATTTAGTAGGACGTTAAAAAAATGCACAAATTATTATGATTCATCTTCCTATCAAACCCTGGCTTATTTTTCTTGCCTGAGGTTAGGCTGACATTCATCTCCCACAGATTAATGCACCAGTGTAGTATTCCTGTGAAATCCACTTTTGGAATAAAGTCCATTCAGCCACCATGTTCACCCCTTCCCATATGGCTACAGGTGCTCTGTATTTTGATTTTTAAGTTACCCTTACAGCGCACATAGTCTTATGAAAGACACTAAGCATACTGGTTTTACACCTCCCCATTCCCAATATAAGTTGAATGTATATTCAATTATCAAAGCGTTCTTATCTCAGCCCACGAGTGTCCCCGTCTGTTCATTTCTCCAACGCCACTGCAGAGGGAGGACGGTGAGCAAGCACCTGTGTGGTACTTCATTGCTGGCTGGGATGAAATGACGACCCAAGTAAGCACAGCTTCCCGTATAGTATCAAGAAAATTTGCATTTCACAGAACTAAGCTAAGATTAACCAGCCAAACGAAAGCAAAATATTCTTCTCTTAGTTCTTCCTTGGACAGACTTTTGACTAGTTACATACAAGACAATAAGCTGTGTGGAAAACCTTAGGTTTTGTGCTAGAATCCGAACTCAGAAAAAGCTTTCTCCCCCACATTATCATCATTAGGGTCTGGTTTATCTTTTCGAAGGGACAAGCATAAATTCCACCACTGCTTTATTAAAGTCCTGCTGCAAGGATGAGTAACTCAAAGGCTGAAGCCTCCTACTGTTACTGTGGTTACCAAAGTTTCCTACCCACTGCATTGTGTTCCAGTCTGGATATTTCAAGCTTCTGTTATTGGTAAATGTGTTTTCTTTCCTCTTTGCTGTTATTCAAACACAAAAGTATAATGCATCCCATTCTTTACCTGCTATTCATTTCAGTTGCTTTCATTTACTCCATCCTACTCCATAATTCCAAAACCTACAGAAAAACTGGTTCTGCAGAGGAAATGAGTCCCCAAAGGGCGCTTGCCTACCCTGCAGGAACTACGTAACAGAACAGTCTGATATACTGTACAGGTACAGATTTACCACACAAAACCTACCATGTAGGGCTAGTGACTTAAAGAAGCACCAGACATCCTAAAGACAGGAAATCAACTCTGAGATGGGCACATTTATTCTTCCTTCTTCTAGAAAGCTGTTTGGTGAACAATAACTTCAGCAGCAGGACAGTGCTGCTTCTCTGCACTGTTTTGGAAATAAACCAGGCCATTGTTTCACAGAATTCAAATTGGCAGCATTAATCCAGGGTAAATGCGTGGTTGGACCAAACTACAGAAGTTATTGATGCAAAACCGTATAATAAGGCCGTACCTATGTTACAGTTCTACCTAGATTATAGCGCAACTAGTAGAGCAAGATTTTGATGATACACAATGGCATCTTTGATATTGTACATGTTTTGCAATTGCTTACATTTTAAAATGCACTGCCAATCCCGTGAGGAAACACAAATATTTATCAAACTGAAACAACTTGCTGGGATAAAAAAAGTTCAAACAGTTCCTTGCCTGCATTTCCGCTTGTAGTTTTTGTCCACGGTGCATACACGCTGTCTCACACATTATCTTTGGTTCGTATACAATTGTACTGAGCTTTTAAAATAAAACAAACCTTTGAATCTTGACAGGATTTAATTAAACCCATCTTATACTTACTTAATTTTAAAATAGCTGCCCTTGGGGCAGAGTAGAGTAAGGCAATAGCTGAAGGATCAATGAGTGATCTAGGGCATTAATCAAACTCAAACTGAGGGGGGTATAAAGACTCTCTACTTAGTTACTAAACACCAATTTACAAGTTCTAATGTAAGAATGAAGTGAAGAAAATAGCCTTAAAATTTTCTGATATTCATATCCTTGGGCAACTGCAAAATTCAGAAACTAACTTATAGGTACACCTTTTTTAATTACTAGAATGTTTTCAAGGATAAAACATTGATCCTTCTGCATATTTTCTGGGAAAATTTTCAAATCATGGGAGGGACTTTCCTGAAAACTTCTTTTCATTCACTCTGCCTTCCATAATTTATTTGGCTTCTGTTATAAGGCTATGTCGAGTTCACATAAGGAGAGTGTTACAGAAGCAGTCTAGGGATACTAGATGTACCGGAATGCTTGAATCAGTTTATCAGTTAATTGAGGCATTAGAACTATGAAAATAATTAATTTTTTCACAGGGATGCAAAAATTAGAGAATAAAATTTCAAGTTTTAAACCCACCAGATTTTGTTTAAATGTTTTTCTTAAATTACTTTACAGGGAAATTGTGTGACCTTACATTTTTCAATTTGGCAGAGCTGAAATACTTAAAACTATCTTAATGTGCAAATCGATGTCGATTAAGTTTAGAAGAGTAAGCAGTGCTCAGCAAAGAGCATTTCTGAGTTGGCAACAGGGATGACAAAAAACCCCAGAAACTCTAATAATTTTGGAGCTTCATAAGGAATTCATTTTCACTCCCAAATTAGAAATCACTGAAAAGAGAAGTAAATCAGGGGATTGATGAAATTCTCTGTTTCCAGGACAGCTGTTACAATACAAAATGAATGTAGGTGATAAAATCCCAGAAAACACTGATTTTACGAGTTGGGGCCTTCAGGGTTCACAGTATATATAAATTAAAGAGGTCTATGGATTGTGATACAAGATTGGCCTCCTTCTGCCTCCTGTTGACTGACAATGCAGAGTTTTCATCAACAGAAAGCTGCTGAGAAACCAGCGTGTTAATGTTTTTATGAACACACCACAGAACATCCTGGAGCTTCAGTGTCCCTGCCTAATACCCAGAACATCAAAGAAAGCCGTTCTCAAACAGAGAGAGATGAGAAGCCTCTTCAGTGACAAAGCTGCTGCCCATCTGCCTACTGACATTCAGATCTATCTATGGCAGCACAGTACAGGCCCCCAAATCACCAGCACTTTAAAAACCTTGGCCTAGTGAATTTCTCTAAGGCTGTCCTTTCCCATGGCATGCTATTAGATTTTGTTATAACGTTAAGAGAACGCTGTCATTTTCCTTGAATAACTTACACTCTATTTTGCAAAAACCAAATAATGGGCAACAGAGATAAAGACTGGTCCAAGGCAGTTGATTTAACAGAGTAGGACAGTTACAGAAAAGTAAAGGATAACAATTGTGCAAACACACAGGAATGTCTGAGGATTTCTAAACTGCAAAGGCAAAGAAGCATAAGATGAAGAGAGATCAGATTTGGAAAACTATGCAGCTCTTGGTATGCTAAAAGGAGGCGAGTTCAGGTGGTGCTCACCCCACCTGCCCCTCAGGCCTTGGGAAGATATAAAACTATAAATCTAAAACATTACATAGAAAAATCAGCAAGACTCAAGGGTAATACAAAGAACTGAGTGTACCAAATCCACCTTTCCTATATTTTCCCAATGAAGTGTTGATTACATGTTCACTGTATTCACATATCAACTGTCTAACGAAAAATAACACTTTGTGATCTCATATCTGCCACTATTGCTAAACCATGGTGTTTAAGGTGACATGAGCTGCAGATGGATTTAATTTCCTTTTAAGGAAAATATACAATTTTAATTCCATTTACTTTTGAAGTGCCTTTTTAGCTCAGCACTGACAGAAAGGAAGTCAGACATTTGGATAAATGAGCTAGGTTGATTGAATATTGATAAGCCAATTTTTAATTTATCAAGGTTATCTAGAGGTGCTAACCTGACGCTGCATACTAACAAGAAATATCAACACACTAAGTGATGTGTGCAGTGAAATATTTCTTCAGGGAAACAGCTCTGGATGAACTGGGATTATTAAAATTAGAACCCTGCAATGGGAATAGAAAGCCACCTCCTAAGGGGAAATTAAATGCAGGCGAGAAGTGTGACAGAGAGGCTGAGATGAATAGGTGGCAAACCTTGTACTTTGCACAGACTGTGACATAAAACCCACATCGCATTAGTATGGATGGGAGAAGAGAGAGAACTACCTTTGTGAAAAGTGGAGTTAACGTGGCACAAAAAATGTTTCACTTCTCCAAATTTTCACAGCAAGCCACGTAAATCGTTACAGACCTTACAATACAGTCTCCACATTGTCCAAAATCTGCAAGCCTTGGCAGCCCCTACAAAAGACAATATACTAACAGCAGAGAGGAAGGAAGGAAACGAGCATCATTGTTCAGTACAGGGAATTCAAAGAGCAGAGTGTATTGCAGCAAGAATAAGGCCAGAGGAATATGGAAGGTTTCAGAAAAAGAGCAACACTTCCTCTCTTGCCTCACAGAAGAAATTTAATAACCTGACATTTTATAGCAGCACTGGACCAATCTCAGATGTTTCCATGTCTTTGCTAGTTAAATAATTAGAATACTTCATAGATTTATCAGTAACTTAAAAGCAGTGTCAGGCTCAAGTGTACATTAGTGTGGGCAGAAAACACTAGAAAGCAAGCTTTTCTTCAGCATACAATTCAACACAAGTGACACTACTAACTGCTCATGTTTTCTCCTTCTTTTAGGACAACCTGCCGCCACCACCACCATTTGTAAAATGTGCTCTTCCACTCCCCTCCACCCCCATTTAGTGAGACCCATGCAATAGAACAGTCTGATATCAAAACAGGTCACTGAAAAGCTACTTTGATTCTACCTTAGCACTGACCTAATTACCATTTCCAACACAAGTGATGACATAGTTGTAAGGGCATTGCTGTTTCTAAAAGCTTACTTTCACGTTTGCATACAAAATACATCACGTTCCCTATTTGTTCTGAAAATACTTTGTTGTAACCATCAGAAATACCAGAAATAAACCAGGGTGTTTCCTACCAAAAAAGTTCTGCCCCCCACCAATCCCAAATATTGAAAATAAAATTCTTATAACATTTGAGCAAATAATTACCAAATATGCTATAACTATGTATTGTCTAAAGGTACAAATTTGATTTAGGTACAGATTCTGATTTATTGCACTCAGTGCATTATGAATAAACCCCAAGTCAAGACAAAGGAATAAGATACAGTTATAATTGAGCAGAGGTAAGCAACCCCTGATAAAGAAATTATTCAAAAATTGTTCAAAAATTATTCTACGTTCTGAAAACTATTTCATATTGACACAGGTTTTCAGTGCTTGTATAACACATAAGGTTTTAGCTTTGCAGCTGAGAGAGTTCAGTGATATAACCTTGTATTTGTCACATCCATCTCAAAGCAGACGCAGAGGAGCCTAGTGAAGCTGGAACTGATAGAGGTGTAGTCTGAATTTGATGTCTCTTGAATGACCCATACTACTGTTGCAGTTCAATTCCTCTTATCTCTTAGACTATATTAATTGGAAATAGAAATCTGAAATATTACATTTATACTGCACAGCTTTACATTTCCTGCAGACATTATCATACTGCATCAATTTGCACAGCTCTGAGAATCAGTCTGCGAGAATTAATGATGCATCTCCATATTCGCACGATAAAGATAGAGGGCTGTGACAACGTTTACATCTGATACTATTAGAGTCTCTTCAATGATAATCATTAACAAGTCCATTAATGAGAACCTATTTCCCTGAGGCACTATGGCCATTCGACATCGTAATCTAAATCTATACTCTCCAGAAACTCTATTAGAAAGCAATGAAGTAAGTCCCTGAACTATATAAAGGTTATCAGCCAAATTATCTCACTGAGTCAAAAAGATGAAGGAGACTTCCTTCAATACTGGCAGTATAGAAAATTAAAATATACAATTGTGGCTTTTTTTTTTTTTAAACTATTAACTCAGAAATACATGGGCTGAAAGCTACATCCCAATGTCTTCAAATAACTGAGCAACACATACTCAAGCCCTTAACTTTTAGAAGGTTTTATTTAACTGGAATAAGAGTTGAGAAACTCATCACACAGATGAATATAATAATCTAATAATAATGACACTAACTTGTTAAAACAAAAATCCTGTCAGCTTGAATTGTGTACCATAACTTACAGAGATTTGACTAAGAACTACTGCAATATGCAATTCCTTATTCATCAGCACATGAAGTCATAGCTCAAGAGAGATAAGACTTTTAAAATGATTTTATTATAAAGCTATACTCAGCTTTTGGTTTTCTACGAAACTGGTTGCACCTCAGGCCTAACAGATAGTGATAATCACTCACCCTATGACAGGCACCTAAACTGGCAGCTTCAGAGCAGCAAATACTGTGGGCAAAATTAGACAGCTGTTCCCGAGTCCTAATACTTAGGGCAAGAACGAAACAGAGGGGGCATCACTGCTGCAATCTCTCCCTGAATTAATCTGAGAGTATGCAGAATTTCAGATTCATGAACTGTGTACTCTGATTTAACACAGATGAAGGATACAAAAGTTTTCTGCAGTCAACAAAATACGAAGTCCTCTAATATATGTAGTTTTGAAAAAGAATTTTTTGTTTTGTAAACTGCCACAAAACACACCCAACTATTGATTACTGTTATGAAAAGGCCCTTCATGAAGGCACAATTTCCCAGAATGTCAGTATTATGTTAGGCAAAATAAATTATGCTTGAGGTAAAAAGGAAAATTGTGGATTAGTATACGGAAGTCATGGGTAGCCATTTCTGCAAACCACATCCCTATAGCCTCCATGTTCATTGCTGAAATAATCTCTTTTTACAAGTCTGCCCTGGCCATGATGAATTTTGCTTCGCACATAAATATCCGTTAATCTTGAAAGACAGCCTGCAATAAATTAATTGCTTATATTGCAGTGCAAATACAAACACTTCCCTCAAGAGTTAGCACTGATCATTCAATTTTTTCAGGGTTATATATTTTTTGCCCCAGCAATGAAATTCTATTGTTATTTAGAAGCTATTTATGTTGATCACTCCATGTACCATGAGAAGATCTGACTTGAGACTGACTGTTAGCACAGTATTAAATACTAATACTTATTCATACTTGTGTCATATTCACAATAAGCTCTATGCTTTATTAGCAAACTGAGACAAGAAATAAAATAAATATGGAGGCGATTAAATCCTACCGCTGTTTAATATGAAATTCTTGCATTTTCCATGTAGTCTCTGTTAGAAAGAGAAGAATAAACTAGATGAGCCTTCAGTTTAATCCCATATAGGAATATCTGTCTGTATAAACACAATTTACTTTAGTAAGGCTTCAAACCATTTCTGTTTCCTCTTAAGCCTCTCAGACAACTTGGGAGATTACGCATAATACAGGTGTCTTTACTCAGTTTCCTTAGCTATGTTCTGATTTCAAGGTTAATTTCCTAAAGGGGAAAACAGGCTGTAAAATTTCATTTATTATATACTGCTCTTAGCTGCAAAGGAAAACATATTGTCAACAGTCACGTTACAAGCATCTAACCTCTGAAGCTATTATTAGTCTCTAAGAATTTAACGTTTAAAAACAGAACTTGAAATTTCACATACTATGTTATAATTTCTTCCATGATCACCAGGGTCGCTTCTAAGCAACTGCTTGTGAAACGTTACATACAGAAATGTAACGCGACTTTTGCGTTATAAAATACAATAAAGCATTTTAAAATCCAAATCCCTTTCCCTCCCTCCAAGGGAACAAATTATTTTTTCCTGGAAACCAGCACGCCACTGCATTCAGCCTCTGTTTGCCAAATCTGAGTCTGGATGAATGTTTCACAGTGAAGATATAATACCTTGGAAAGAGAAAACACACAAAACGAACCTGACAAGAACAGCAGTGCACACGGGGCTTAGCCATGGGAGTGAGAACTGTGCCAAAATTAATCACATCCAGAAAAGTACAGCTCCTTCATGTTCATCTTTAGTGCTTGCCAATGGTGCTGACAACCTTTAGCATGAAGCAAATATATTGAGGTTTTTTTGAAAACCTGCGGAGAGATTAAAGACTTGTGATGTCTCCTCATACTCAGCTGAAGCAATAAATAACAATGGATTTTCTGAAATACACTGAAAAACCTGCATCAGCACACAAAGGTACTTGAACCATGTTTGTGACAATTCACAGGAACACGAATTCAAAGTTCCCAGTGAAATGTATCTTCCCCAGTATATCCCACCACCTGCAGTGTTCTAACAATGCCGCCTCTCCTCCTTTGTTGCACTGGGTAAGCAAAATGTCAGGCAGAGTTCTGCAGCAACACTTCTGCAAGCTCCGTTGAATTCTAATTCTTAATAACAGCATTTTTAAACCCTCAACTTTTTAGGTTTTCACTGTGCATAGCATATAATTTTTGTCTGATATACTGAATGGTATTTGCTTCTCTTGGCAAACCAATTGCCTTTTTTTTTTTACTGGCTCACAGGATCTTCTGCAAACTTTACTGCATCTGTTACCTCAAGTAAGTTTCTCCTGTATATGTACAAACATCGGTTTTGGATCTTGAAATCTAAAGAGAGACTTGAGTCTTAAGTTATTGAATCATTGTTGCAAGACTATTTCTCTAATATTCTACATGCAATGAAGGATCGCTGCCTTCCAACCCTATTTCAAGAAGGGCATTAAGTGTTGTCTGTTTTTGTGATCTATTACATTCTGCTTAAGACTCTACTAACGCAGGACTTCTTGTACTAGTGAACCGTCTCCTTGAGACTTGGCATCTTCTTAACAAGACCATCCTTGGCAGGAACAAGGCTTCCATGGTAATAAAATAGGGGAGAGGTTTCTAATTACCTTTGGACAGTTAACCTTCATTATTGTACCATGACTCCACTGAGTCAGTGTTTCTGGAAATCACTCACTGCAGGCGATGACTCCAGTCTGATTCTACAAGACAGGAAAGAAGCACATTTTAGTGACTTAGAAATAATAATGAGAAATATGAAAAGTTATGAAATGAAAAGGAAGAAAGGAAACAACGTGCAATGATAAAGATTTGAAAGAAGTAAAATATGAGAGAACCAAAAAACTGGGAAGGCAAAACCAGGCAGAACGTAGCAGAATGGAAAGAAAGCTCAGGAACAAATGTAGGAATGAGTACTCCTCTTGTTTCTCCATAAGAAGAGTAGTAGTATGTCAGATATCTAAATCTAGACACATGGACAGAGAAATGTCAATTTGACGTACAGTATCTTCTTCTCTTGGCTTTGGGGGTCACTTCAGAAGACAGGCTCAGGCTCTTACAGAAAGGCTGCAGACTGAAGGGCACATGAGTTTCCATGGGCAATTGCTCCCTGACACAAGTAGAAAAAACCCACAATATACTTAAAATCTGACTCTCTAGATTGGCCTTTCTGTATCTCCACACACACTTTGTGCTAATCACTTGGCAGTCTATTTTGGCTAGAGGAGTTGGCAGGTTTTGGCAGTTCACAGTCTCAAAAAACTTTGGGTATCTTTTGTTAACTTCTCTGTATGTGATTATAAATGAACCTTTTCTCCTCTTCTAAAGTACCAGTTGTACAGCGGGCTCACAGAGCTTCAGACAGGATTATATTTATCAAGGCTGTTGCTGCAAATACTGTTTTTACAGTCTCAAATGTCATCTTGGAATCTAAACACCTGCAAGTCTCTGATATGGTTACATCAACTGTGATTTGTTCACACAACGATAAAGCTGTCAACGTTGTTGGGTTTGTGCTGTTCTCCCCTTATCTTTCACTTTTTGGAGTTTGTGACAGCTTTATGTGAATACATTATTCCTTGGGAAATTTAAGATCTGCACAGTCTTTTCAGTGAAAGACAGTATTCACCAGTTTTATGAACAGTAAGGAGAGGCTGTAAATGGATTCAGAAGCACGAAACTGAGCAATTGGCTTCCCAATTCCAGTGTAAATAACACGTAACATCAGACATGCAGAACTGAC
The DNA here is from genome assembly GCA_027574665.1 of Rhynochetos jubatus. Lineage (NCBI taxonomy): Eukaryota > Metazoa > Chordata > Aves > Eurypygiformes > Rhynochetidae > Rhynochetos > Rhynochetos jubatus. Next base: position 13,104,365 of record CM050655.1, read on the forward strand.
TGCAAATCCCCACGTTGTTATGCTGTCGGTATACAGTTGCTGCTTTGTACTAGGGAAACAAAAGTTGCATAATCTTGTGTGTCTGGCTGACAAAATCGTGAGGTCATTTAATCATCTGTCTCCAGGTTTATTGTGATATCTTCCAACTAATAGGATGTCTAAACCCATAGTTTCTGGTAACCTCCTGGTCACCAGAGTACATATGACTTCCCAGAGGTACTGCTCATGTTTAGATTAGGCAAGTTTTCCCATTAAAATATTAGCCTGCCCAATATATTTTCACAATAATTTTCCAGGGATTTTTAGATACTAATGACTGTGCAGGTTTGTCAGAGAACAGAGAAGTCAGACAGTAGAAGCCTTTCTGCCAGATCATGAGGTATGAAAACTTGTAACTGTCATTCCTGAACCATGAGCTAAGCTGCGGTTTGCTTTCATCTAAAGTTTTACCTTTGAGAAGCTGCAAAAGAAACATAGTACAAAGACTATGTGAAAATCCCCCGAAATTGTCCTGCATTCAGAAATTTATAATGCAAGTAGGCTTGGGAGGAGGATTTGGGTACAAATCTGGGCCTCAGAAAGGCACTCCACTTAGTCCAACACTTATCCTGCAGGGGGCTGGCCAATGTTTCCATTCTCTTGCTATTTTTAACTATGCAACTGGTGAAAGAACTGACTCCCAAATGGGACAAAAATGTTAGTCCTAACAGAATAAGATATTTTATAAAGCTCCTTCTATCCTTTCTGACAAAAAGGGATTTCAGAGGTCTTCTGAGATGACAACTGCTTTTTCAATGAGTTTATTTAAGCTTTTTATTCAATATCATGTCTAGAATTACTTGAAAATTTAGCTTCATCCTAGCAACTGATTGCATCCCAAAAATAGCTTTCTAGATAGGTAGTTTCGAATCTTTCAAAATACGAAGTACAATGTGGCATAATTACAAGGGATAGTTTGGTCGTATAGACAACATAATTGCATAGTACTTCATATCTGAGTCATCCTGGGGACTGAAATGAAAGAAAACAATAAAAATTAGTCAATCATAAGGTTAAAATATTCTGGCCAATATATTTAAACAGGCAATACGCTTCACATATATGTGGCACAAGCAGCTCCTGGTAAATTATGCAGCACCTGGCAAATACTGTTAATTCCCTTGCACCTAAGTTAATTGCAGATTCCAGCAAGCAATCAGATATGATTATATTACATTTTGGGAAACTATCAAATGGTTCAGGCTGCAGGAAGACAGCTTAAAATAGAACTTTTAAATGTAACACTAATTAGGCTAAGTCTTAATTCTACTCTCTTCCTAGCTTCAGAATTACAGGGACAAATTTTCCTTCCAGAGCACCATATGAAAAGCAGCTGTAATCACCAGGACTGCACAGGTAAACTGAAAGCAGAAATTTAACCTCCCGTGGAGAATTTCTTTTGACCTCCTATATACTCCAGGAAGACATATTCTACAAACAAAAAATCAAATTTTTTTTTTTTTTTGCTAGGTATTCACAGTATCTTAGGACAACGGGTTCAGGTTCTATGGGGTATTTGCCCAAGAGCTTTCTTCGTTAAAGAGGCACTAACGAAGTTCGGAAATGCCGGAATATTCTGAAAGAAAGAGGTCTAAGAAAACAGCTAAGCAAGCAGCATTACTTGAGAAGAGATAAAGACTAGGGAGAGAAACGAGATGGAAGGTCAGGAATTCTCCATAGTCATTTGGGAAGCTATTTTCAATAATGCAATATGCAGAATGTTCCGTATCACCCAGATAATTTATAATCTCATATGTCCCCCTGACATCTCCTCTCATCCATGCCCGTTTCCCATTTTGATTGAAGAAATCTGTTCCTCACTGACTTGATTAACACTCATGTCTTCCTTACTTAGTCTTGAAACTCTTATTTTCACTTTTTACATTGCACCAAACCAGCCCTACCGTAGTCACCTCAGAGCCCTGACCTCCCTTCTACTTCCTGTTTCCACTTCTATTGCATTAGACACTACAGTTAAAAGTCTCAAAGGTGGCCATGGTTTTCATCACGGGAACCTAACACATAGCAAAACCTGTCCAACAGGTCCAAACTGAACAACAAAGACCTTCTGCAGTAAAACCCACAACTTGTGTGCCTACAGCACTGGGAAAGCAACTGAATAAAGAACATAGGGTAGCAAATATGTTTTTAGTGTCACTGATGATAGCAAAAGATAACTTTTTTATCCACCTGCCTAGCTGTGGTGTAGAGATAAATATTTTTTGTATGCTGTAATCACCGCTATTAACAGTAATGTCCATATTTTTCTTGCTTGATACTCTAGGTCACTGCATCCTGCCTAAAGGCAAGGGGCACGCGCCTTAGGCAGAGATAAAATTCATTTCATATTCAGAATCTAATGCCATGGATTCTTTCAACCTATTGTAACAGCCAGGAAAATAAAAATTGTGTTTTAAATCTTCAAAAATGTACAAATATGTTTTATGTTGAGGAGTACCATGTACCTGGTGAAAATGGAACAGTTAGAGAAAAAGCCAGGTGTGTGGTTTGTTTTTAATAACATACTGGTAATAGCTTTCCCATTTTCCTCCTTCAGTGGAATAAAACTATTTTACCACAGCAATACTTTATCTTGAATGAGAGTACATACAGTTTAACATAAAGAGCTGGGAAATGTTAAAATGATCCTGAAAATCTCTGGTTTTATGAGTTGTTCCAGCTAAAGGCTCAGGCATTTGGAAAGCAGCAGCAACCAACTCATTTACTCAGCAGTATATTCTCCCACTTCTAGCATATTATTTGTTCATCAATTTTGTATCACTGAACCCCAGAGCAGAATATTTCACATAAAGACAGAAAGGACAAAGTGTGGGTGGATAGACACAAAATGCTTGTACGTGCCAGACCGCCTGATCAGAAAAAACATAAATGGGACTTCTGAGACAAGTATTAGGCACAACTGTGCTTTCTAGTCCTGTAAAAATTAGAGAGACAGCCTCCACTTCACCGCAAGCACAACTAGACTAAGAAGAAAATGAATTTTTTTCTGATTTCTATAACTTATCTAGCACTAATAGAAAGTCTCATCCTGCAAGATATAACCTTAGCAGCTGTGAACTTGATTGTGACAGATTACATGAAAAAGCACTGGTACCACTACATTAAGCAAGATCAGTTCCTTAATGCAATCAATATGCTGGAAGGGGATCTAGAGGAGCTCCCAGAGGACCCTTATGACAATTTATCCATCAGACTGAGGGAAGAATGGATATCTCCTGCTCTTAGGTTGAATAAATTTCCTTTGGACATTCCTGAGTCTTAAGTCCCAGGAATATAAAAGTATATCTGAAGACCTTACTGGTGGTGTTTGATTTTTAGGTTTTTTTTATGGACTAATTACTTCACAGTGCCAGTATTTATAAGCCAATTGCCAATAGAGAAAGACCGTGCATCCTACAGGAAAATCTTTGACCCCGTACATGCTTAAACTACTGGAGGGGTAAGTTCTGTAACTAATAAGCTGATCAGCACCTATTTTGATACTAATGAGGTGGTCCCTTCCTCTAGCATAAAGTTACATATTCCTACAAAACAGACATTGACATGTGTTGAAACATGGACATGTTAGTTGCCCTTTGCTGAAGTATATGCAAATACACGCACCCTTAAAATAGTTACGCACATGCAAAGACACAAATAAACAGAGGATCTCCTACGGTGACAACTGCAGCTCTTCTGGATCATCTCCTTTTCACTGTCAGAATCATTCTCATTTAACCCATGGACTAAACACTGACTACCTTATTTTGGGCTTTGAAAGTTGTCCAATTATATGCCTAGAAATAAACCTTTAGCACTGATCAGAATAGCAACAGCAGTACATATGCAGTGGCACGAACACCACCACCACAGAGAAGTGAACTAAAGTAACAATCTGGGGAATGAAGAAGATATTTATTCCTCCTTTTTTAATGACTTCTCCTTCTTTTCTTTCAAATACCATTTTCCCACCTTCATAAGAAATACAGTATACATCTATCAGCGTGGGCACATGGGCAGAAGAGTTAAGTATTTGTGTTTCTTTCTTGTTTTGAAGCTAAAATTCACACCTTCTTTTTACAGAGCACTATACATCAAAGTATTACATAATTCAACTACAATTTCTTCCAGAAATAGATACTTACTGTCAGTTTACATACACTAAACACTATGGAAATTCAAAGAGAAACAGAGGACACTGCAGCTGTCCCAAAAACAGGCACGTGTGATGCATGTGCCCTTTCCCTCAACAAACAACTCTGCCAAGGACCGTTACCATAGAGCAAGGCAGAATGTATGGGAAACTAATGTGATCTCCAAGAAAGCCTCCTACTCTCGTAACACCAGTTTCATTTAAAAGCACCAGATGCCTCTTACTCTACAGCAGTGACTTTTGAGCTGTTCATTGATAACTAAACTGAAAAGAGGGGTCCAAGTCAGCAAATTGCCCTTAGTGAAGAAGCCAGACCAAAGCAGCACCATCACAATGCTGTCTCTAATAGAGTACTCCTCTTAAATTATGCTTTCTTAGGATGTGTAATTGCAACAGCAGCTTTGCAGATACCACAGACACATCAGAAATGGCCTTTAAAAGACATATATATATATAATTCATTGTACATTATCATTCTGCACCACGGGCTTAACATTTATTCTGCAACTTCCTACATTTTCCATAATTGTATGTCTGTCGCTGAGTAAAGCATCTCTAGTGAATGTGCTTTTGAGCTGGAAGTAGTTGCTGCTTTTAAGTAAAGTATTCTTCCAGGAACTAGAGAGACTGGAAAATTTTTCCAGCTGAAGCATCAGTACAAATCTAGATGACAGTGACTAATGGCAATTTGGTGACCCCAGGAGCTTCATGAAGTTATTGGTTGGGTCAGTTACACACATGCATACCTGCCTTCAAACTGCACGTATTCTTACCTGCAGCCAGTCAACGTGTTTGCAGTTGGTAGAAAGGCCAATTATTGGACAGGAATGAGAAAACGCTATTCTTGTCTTTGAGTTTTTCCTTCAACTCTTATTTACAAAGAACAAAGGCAAAACAAAGAGGAAAAAAATGAAAGGTTTGTTCCTGTTCTAAATGAGGTTTTGCAACAAAGCCTCTAGAAGTTGCTATTCCAGTGACTTTTGTGGGTACTGAATATATGCTTTGAAAACTGAGATAAGCATCTGTAGCTTGTAGCTTATTTTGCAATTTATATTCAACAGAGTAAGCAAAACAAACTCCCCTGAAAAATACCTGGTCTTAAAGTAGGGGACAATTCATTTGACACTGGACTATCCACCACTAGTTTTTCAGTCAATCACAGGGACAGTCCACCTTTCTGTTGTGATGTGATAAAGCCAAGCTACGCTTTAATGCTTTTAAAAAAACGTTAGATGGTATATTTTCATAATTACTAGCAGTACAGAATTGCCACTTCTGGTTTTCTTTCAGAAGGCATTGGTTATTCTAAACACTAAAATGACTGAAAGCAGCTGTTGTAAGACCTGCATGTTTCTATGCTGAAATTACCTGAAGCACCTTCCCTCTACTCCTATTTATTTAAATATACATTTCATTTGGAATTTAGAAACAAAAAGACTAAACTTACTCATACACCATTTCAGAGTTTTTCAAATACATCCCTAAATGTTTGACACTAAACATGAATGATAAAGTAGGTCATACTCATTAAAGGAAAAATAAATTCACAAAAAAAATCAATATAACACTAACGTCTAACAAACAAATGTAGTAGAATATTTGGGTTTAATCATACGTGAATTGTCTATTCAATTACAAACTCCTCTCAGTAATTATTTGATTTACATTGGCTTAATACCATTTATTCTGAAGACAACATCACAACATTGAGAGCAACCCAATTAATTAAAATCATGACAAAAAAGAATTTTAAACTCCCCCTGCATGGTTTCATTTAGGAGCACTTTATCCCCATAATGTAGGGCAATATCATCAGTACAGCTCTTTGCCTACGTAAATACCATCAGTCTCCTTAGAGAGCATTCAGGAAGGTCCCTGAACATGGAAGCATCAGTGTATAGAAATGTTTTTAGGCAAACAAGCATGCAGGAAAGGACTGAACTGGTGCCCCATGACAGAAAGGCATTTTAACCCATGGAACTCAACTAGAGAGCAGATTTCGGTTCCCGAATACTGTGTGGCACTGAGGAATGGCTTAGTCTTAGCAAACCCTGTTTCTTACCTTTTAAAGAAAAAAAGTAAAAAAAAAATTCTCTTATTCACCAATCTCTAAAATTATACTTTTTGACAGAATTCTAATTTTTTTTTAAACTGACTTGAATAAAACCCCACAAACCACCCCATGACAGCCCCCCAAAAATACTGCCACCAGCACCTAGCGAGCTGTACCTTTGTCAGAACACAAAAAGAGAAGAATAAAAATTTAGCCAGTAGCAAATATTGATTTATTTATGTAGCATCATACCACAAGGAATTAATCCCCTTAAATGCACAGGTGTTGCTTTCTGAATTCCTCTTTATTTGTACTGCCAAAGAACAGACAAAACCAGCTATTTGAGCCTATGCCATGGCAAGGAACTACGTTTACATCTGTGTTTTCTTTCTAAAATACCTGCTCATCACTGAGATCCATTTCTGTCCCAGATTGTCGTTGGTTAATTGGACAGCATGAGAAGCAATATAACTACCTATCAGAAATTGAGAGTCAAAAAAATAACATCATGTTTAGAGTATGCGCTTGAGTTAGAGTGTTTGCTAGCAAGAGAGAACAATGACATGAAAGCCCACACCAAAATTGTAGAAATTTTCAAGCTCAAAAACTGAATTACTTGCAAAGCAACGAAAGCTTTTATGGTGAATGACATGTACAAGAAGCAATGTGAATAGTTGGTTTAAAAGCCAAAACATCTTGCTTAAAACCAAAGAGAAACAAAAGATTTTGTGCCATATCCCATCATCCAGAATTTGCTTCCTCCACGCAACAGTACTAAACTAAGAACGAGAAGTTCGACACAAATGTGGTTGCTAAGTTTCCTGGCACATCCACCGGAAGCCCATAGAGCACACATACTGCTAGGCTTGATATCAAGAAGTTATACATCAATTCAACACATAAAACCGCGGAAGGACCCTGACATCAGACAGAGAGGCCCGTCAGCAAATTAAAAGCTTGGTTGTAGGCACCTGCATGTGCACGAATGATGGTAGCATCTGTGGATGACGTGCATGCTGACACAGTATGGCGGTCTGGACTTTCAACCTGTCTATCTAGCAGGTTTTCTATTTGAAAGCAGGTTTTTTTCCCCTGGCTAGCTCAGCTGCTATCTATGAATATTTTAACTCTCATAAAAATTACATCACCCTTACCCTGCAATTATGACTTTGAGGGGCTGCCTGAGGTATATGTACAAGCTACCTAATTTCTCTGAAGAACTGCAAGAAATGCTGATTTTAGGACTGACAGGTTCGGTTTATTTATGGATATTTTCTGGGCATACTTGATCATTCACATAATAAGCATGATAAGCTTATTACGTTCTGGTGCCTTGCCATCTTTTCTGCCTTAAGACCAGATATCAAGGCTACGATTCTACTGGGATCCCTGTCCCAGACCCAACCATCTCACCCTTCCATATTTCCTTGGAAAAAAGAAAGCAATTGCACCTATGTACTAGGGCAAAAGTTCTTCGAAGCATTTTCAGTCTCCACATCATCATCACTTTCACTTACTCCAACTTGTCTCCTGTATTATCACTGGTTCCCAAGGCTGGCTCCTGGGCTTCTTATCAAACCCCAGCAGCCCCTCTTTAATTTCTTTTCTCAGCCACCTTGGTACAGTCACTCCTTTACATACTGTCTCTCTTTATTCCTTCCTCTTAGTTCAAGAGTTCCTCTTGAGCTCTTTGCCTAGCCAATCTCTGAATATACACCTCTAGGGTAATTTTTCACAAGCCATACAACTGGAATTATCAGAAAGGAAGTGTGTAGTACACTGGAAGATATGAATGGCACCACTACTATGTATTAATTCACTTATAATAGGCTTCTTCAAATTTGAAATCTAAATTCGTGACTTAACATAAGAAAGAAATACAGCAGTGAATAGTATAAAAAAGAAGAGATATCTTATGTTGAATTAAAAAGAACAGACACATCCTCCAAGTTCAATATAGTACTTTCAAAATGCTGGTGATTGTGTAAGTCTTATTGCACTGTGCTGAACTGAAGACTTGAAACATGCTATTAACATGAGAAAATTCCATTGAAAAAGTAATCCTAATCTTCAGTACTTCAATAGATACGTGTGATACCACTCTTTTCCATTCCCTCACTTTTACATTAACATCTATGCAATTGCTTCACCTCACAAGACAGTCAGTGGGTCAGAGATTGTGGAAATGAAAGCAATCTAATGTATCTGCTACTCCCTTATGATTTTAAATTTGTGTTTTATTCTTCTGGGCAGACAATTAAAACAGCTTCATGCAATCAAATTGGCAGTCAGCTTGCACAACAAAAGATAAATCGCCATTGCTACATCCTAACACACTATAAAGTCACAAGTAGAATGGAAATACACCAAAACAGTGGCAACTGGCCACCCTGTCCTTCAGCTAGCTTCTTTCATCCAAGAATATACTTTAATTTACTAAGCTATCCTAGTCTGTTCTTTAGAGGTTTCATGCTTGTTCTTAAGCATTATCACACTGAACGACATCTATAAAACACCACTGGTCTTGACCTTTCATCAACTTTGGTTCAATATCCCTATTTTCTAGGGCTGATAAATTCAGCTTGTACTGCAGTAGTTGTTTCCATCTTACCTATGTAATAACTTAATTTTTTTTCCCCCCACTAATAGTTTGCCTTTTCGTTTGTTGGCTTGCAATGGAGAAACTGTCAAATTAAAACAAATTATTGGTTGTTGATTCTTTTAAAAATTATTTTTAGGGGAAAGTGATCTTTCAAAAGTATAATAAAAAGGCAGTTTAACCTGTTATACCTGGTTGTACTTAAATTGTTAAAAAAAAAAATACAAAAGTGGGGAAATCCTGATAAACGCTGCAACATATCATGTAGAACAGGTGTGTGCTAAAAAGTCACCGTGAAATCCTTGCATGAGTTGACTCACTGCTACCAGAAAAAGATTTCTGTCTTCCCAGCCGCCCCCCCAACCCCATTTCATTCCTATCCTTCCCAGCTTTGCTCTCTTCTAAAGTATTTTCCTCTTTCTCTCTTTCCCCTGTGGACTGCTAGAGGGGAGCAAAGAGCTGAGGCTTGCTTGATTTCTTCATGGAGATTAACGGGCTACTGAGGAAAATGAAGTGAAAAAGGAAGACCCGCTGGAAAATGGTGAGGAATCATTTAATTCTAGCACAGAGGGATTTAGGGAGTCCTTGTCTGTTTTTCCAGCCTATGATATTATAGGAAAGCCCCTGCTCACCCAGCTCCTTCAGCAGGTAACAACTAACAGTCAAGGCAGGAGCACTGAAGGAGCTATGATTGCCCCAAATTATGGAGGTAGAGATGAAAGGGAAGAGAATTCCACAGGTAGTACAGAAAACGGTTTCCCAGGAAGAGGAGGGAACATTCGCAACATATGGCTGCCTCACAGTGACCTCTCCTCCTTCAGAAGATGTTTACCCAGGTAAATGCCAACAGCCCACGACTAGCTTGATTCACGACTCAGTGAAACACGGATGTCAACCGCTGGATTCCAAGTATAAAAGAAATGTACTTCTTCATGCTCCTTAATAAGCCTGACTTTTCACAGCCGACCCACTGAGAGATCCCAAGGTGCTGTGCCCATTAGACGGCAGGCAATGTACTCAAACCACGCCTGCTGCCAGTAGAAAGCTAGTAACTTTCCATCCAGTCATTACAAAAGGAAAACATACATGTACCTTGCTGACAGCATCTAATGCTTTGACCTCCAGAGAGCGTGCTGCCACAGTTACCCCAAAACCATGAAAAAGTAGCTAGAAAGAGGTGTAGCTAGAAACGTGATGTCTCGACTGCAGGGACAGCATGACTCTAGTCCCGCACAGAGCTACCTGTGCTGTCCTTCTGCCCTTGTGTCACAGCTACATGACTGCTTGTTCACAACTGCAGCAGTTACTGGGACAGCCATTACTTTGTATTGTGACACAGAAAAGCCTTGAATAAATGTGGTAGATGGGATTAGGCAAACAGGTTAAAGGGGTTACAGTGCATTCAGAGCTAGAGGTTAGAGTGACATCTGCTTAGATACAACCTATGAAACAGTTTCACACTAAAGCATCCACATATATACTAGAGTGTAAGTAACAAGGAATAATGGAAGATTTACTGTAGGGCAGGTACAAGGAAAAGGCTATTAGATACTTAGTCATGACTAACATACTTGATGGCCTACACATGCTTTTTGCCACTAGTTTCAAACGGGCAAGTAGCCACATGCCCGGTTTTTAACAATTGCTACTCATATGCCTCCTCATGGGCAGAATTAGGAATAGAGCCAAGAACTAAATATGCAGGAGAAAAGAAGCTACATTTCTACTGCTGAAGGGGATCCACAAATGCACAAGGGCATTTGGCTACTTGGGCGAGCTGTGGTGGAGAAGCAGAGCAGGTGCTGCTCTGCACACCAGCTGACAGTCGCTCCCTCCAGGGCTCTCAGCCTGGCACCTCCAACAAACACCAAGTGTTTCGTGCTCAGAAATAAGAATCACTGGACCACAAGGTCTCTCTATTGTGTTGGAGCACTTTTAAGTGGTTCTCAATTCCCAAAAACGGCAGCTAGGACTGCCTTAAGCTCGGAGCTTTTGTGAGGTTGGGGGGCCTGGATCCTATGCCTGCTTCCTTTACGTGAAGGTTTTTGAGAAATACTGACAAGTAATGTCAACAGAAGTTTGATTGAAGTCTGCCATATTAGCCTTTTGCTGTGTACATCGGGGATTGGAAAAAAGAGGAAGGGGAAAATGCAGAAAGTTCCAAAAACTTTTTTTTTCTCTATGCAACCCTCTTTTTTCTCTAACTTTAAATGAGTTTTAAATAAACCTGTTATCAACAGGCATATTATGTGAATTAATGCTGAGCACTAGAATGAAATGTAAAATGTGTTCAAAAAGATAAAACAGGGCAGTGCTATTGGCTGTCACTTGTTTCACCGAAATACTGCATTCCTTCTACGTACCATCAAAGCTCATCTTCTCATTACTTTCTATTTGCTTTACTTCCCTACAATACATTTACATAAAGAATAAAATGTCATAATTTTATGAGCTGTGAATGGGACCTAGATAACAAGGCAGAGAGAATGGCTTTGCACTTCATATAAGAGCACTCAAAAAAGATGTCTCTGAAGGAGGAAGTTTAAGCATCGAATACATTCATCAAAACGGTAGTGAAAACAGTATCACATCTGATAGGAAGCAAGCAGTACAGGGAGATTTGTTGGGCTCTGGGCCAGATTTTATCTCATTCACTCTGATGAAATCCAGAGCAACTCCATTTAACTGATTTTGTGCCACCTTACCCACAATCTAAATCTTGTTCAGAGCGACAAGTAGGCCAACAAAATATATCGACTTCTTTCCCCTGCAGTGTGATCCACTAAAGATGACATTAGAAATAGTTGTAAAGCCCAGTACCATTCTTCACCATATAACCAAACTGGCATGCAAATTAAATATCATATTAAATGGAGATGATACCCTCTTCCTAAAAATTTTCTGATACCCCAGAATGAGGTGCAATATGTTAGCATTTTAAAAATTAAGTATCAACAGTTTCCAATAACACTATACAGTATCAATTATAACTTCAATGGTAATTTCAGAAGGTGCTGAAAATAACAGTGCCACCGTTACCAATCCAAGACTGCTTTTGCAAAGCGTGCTATACAATCCTCAGTTACCCATGGGTTTCTTGGTTTGACAGTGCATATGAAAGACAACGGTACAAGTAGTCATAGCCTGGTTTATGGATCACTAATTGATTATCCATTGAACAAAAAATGTACAACCATCTGAGTTACCTTTCTTCCTGTAGGATGGAGATGTCCATTCTGTAAAGATGGGAATCCAAATGCTATTCTTCACAGCCCTAACCGTAAGGAAACGAACAGATACAAGTTTTATTTTACATTAGCATAAATCCTTAAAAACTTCACGTTCTCAGTGTGTAGAAAGGCAACCTGACAACAGAATCTTTCAGCTTATTACAGAGGTCTTCAAAAATGATAAGGGTTGAATTTCATTAGTACATTACTTGCACCATCTCTATGGACAACGCTTCCCTCTGCATAAGAAGAGATTTTAAAGCTTCCCACTTTGGAGATTAGCGTGTAATAGATGAATTACACACTAAATAACATTGTGACAGATGAGATAGACAAGGTTTGGTTTTTTCCTCACTTCTTCCTAAAAGCCGCTATTAGCCACATGTCAAAACAGACCAGTACTACACCATACATTATGATCAAGACATAGGTATCCACTCTCACCTGTGTATCTAAGTTTGCTTTCAAGCATAGCTGTTTAGATTCCTTCTTCTTCCAGTGGACATACCAAGATAGCAAGACATCCTCATTTGGGTTAGTAGCTACCAACTTGCAAAATGGAATCCATGTCCTCTCTGTATAGGAGATCGTTTGCATTCATGGTTACTGTCAAAGATAACACAGCAGAATTAATACAAGAACCTCCACAAGGTCGTTTCTTTCCTCAGCCTTTGGCTTTAGTATTTTAAATATCATTAATTTAAAATGATACTTCATCGAGGGTCAGAAGGTGCTGAAGAGAAGATCTTAGAAGTCAAAAGTCTTCATGCCGACTCGAGATGAGTTAACTTCTGCAACCTCAATTTCTGCAGAGTCAGACAGAAGTAAATGGAAAAATCGAGTGCGACAAGCAGGCAGGAGGAAGGGCTGGTTAAAACGTACATTGTCAATGAAATTCGTACGTACCACGAGAGGAAAGAGTAGCAGTTTTGTCAGTGCCCTGTTATTAGTGTGGGGGTTTTGTTTCTTAAGAAACAGAAAACAAACCTTACTAGAGCAGAATTGTATCAAATTTCAAGTTTTACTAAAACTACTTATTTGGACTGAAGATTCCTTCCAAAAAATCTCCAAATGTATTTAATATGCTCTAAGAACCAATTACTTCTTTTTCTGCCTGGGGAACTACATATTTCCTGAGCTGATCTGCATACGACAGACTTCCCAGAGCCTGCCACTTCTCTTTTTTTGCTGCTTCTTCCTTTAGATGGCCAAGCTGTCAGTTTTGACTGCCTTGTCAGACGATGAAGGATGACTGTACTTATCAAGAGAGCAATTACTTCGAACCAAGTTCACAGAAGTCAGTGGTCCTAACTGACAACACAGACAGATGAAGTGAGTGCACTGATAAAGAGGGTGGTCTTCAAATCCTTCCCCATTGACAGGATACAGCATGGTATGGCATATACACGTCCACGTACTTCACGGAAATGTATCCCTAATTAAAATGTTCTAAAATGAAGATATTTGTGGCCACAGCTCTGTAGACTCATCTGGCAAAATAAATCCAAACTGAAGATTGTTACGTAAAACCTGTGCACAGTTTTGCTTCTGTTGCAGCACAGAGCTGATAAATGTCAGAAAACTAAAAAGCGCTGTGGAACAGAAATGTCTTCAGGACAACATGTGTATCGATGCCATCAAGTTCAAGAGAAGGAGATGAGATTAGAGCAGTTCTAACCTTGATTATCCATGTTGCAGGAAAATTATTTGGTATGAATAGGGTATCAGGGACTTTTTTAAAAACAGCATCCCAAACAAACCTTTATAATTTTCCAGGCCACGTTCTCAGAATCTATGCTTATTTCTTTATTTCTACTGCCCCTTTAATTTCCAACTAGCATAGACATTTTGTACCTACCCCAGTGTGGAGATTGGATACACTAAAGATAATTCAGCTTTAATGCATTACCCTTTGTGCTTCATCTCTGGGATTTGAATCCCAGCTGGATGTTCATATTCATGATGAGACTGCAATTATTTCTGGATCTCTGTTGTACTAACATGAGAACTTTGCTTTCAGCAGTAAGCAGAGAGGTGGTAAATTCTCTCTGTGTGAGCGTGTGAGAAAGAATCCGAAAGAATTTTAATTATCCATCATCCATAGGATCCAGAAAAACTCTACGTTCAGTTCTCAGAAATGACTTGATCCCTAATGATTTACCCTGTTACATATCATTCCTCTGGCCACTTAATACACCAAATTTACCTTTTTCATTTTGAGGATGTAACACACTTTATACCAGCTCTCTGTATACCTCATTTTATGAGAAGGAAAAATCACAGACTGTATATATAATGCAAGGGATGAGAAATTACGACACTTTTGTTTCATTATAATATCCTTGCCAGAAAAGCAGATCTGAGAGCAGAAGCACTTCAGCTATAGAAAGAACACAGCACGTAAATCCAAAGAGGGCAGCAGCAATTACTATGCATAACACAAGAGCTGGTATCTTGTCAGAGCCTTGAATGTAGGTGATAAATTACATTAGCAAAGAGTTGAAAAATTGCCTTCTTAAAATACAGGAGTAACTAAAAAGGGAGATTAGATTAGATCCAAACACAACACTCGTCTTTTTCAAATTAATGATTATGGCACAACACAACATTATGCCTATCATGTGTACCTGACTAGAAATTCAAATTTTCCATCTTTTTTGCTGTTTAAAGTCAACAGCTACAAAATAGATTTGATTTGCTCTTCTCTGCCTAATATTTGCTTAGGTGACAGCCTCTTCAATATACTAGAGAAATGAAAGGTTGCAGTGCTCTCAGCTTGTTTCAAGTCTTCCACTTCCAAAATATTCAGTGGAAAAACACCCCATTTTGCTCCTTCTTCTCTCCCACACAAAGCTGCACTTGAGTTGCAACTGTAGGCTGCTGGACTTGACAGTTTGGTTTTCCTTCTCGTTAGAGACTCGCTTGCCCTTCTGTCCTGCCTTTTCTTTTCCTTTGCAGAACTATGATTTGCACTTGGGTGGTTACCAGGGTGATTCAGCAGAACATTTCTGCAGCATGTCCCTAGGTCTATATTATGAACTCTGATGTCATTTCCAATATATACTTCTCAGAAGAATCACCTGACAGTTCCAAGGTGGGAAAATGGCACTTAATCGTTATTACACCAGCCCTTACACAGATAAGTCTAAGCCAGAACCCCAAAGCACCTGGTGCCTAACACTCTGAGTTCATCTCTAGAACAAGCCACTGGAGCTTACAACTATCCATAATTCCAGGAAGCCTTCTTCTAGTGTATGATTTTCTGACCAAGGGAATCTGCATTTGATTTCCAGCAGGTTGTTTGCAGTCTTTCAGGAGTAGCAGGTTGGTACCACTATCGCTCCAGCAATAAGAAAAGGACACTGCTGATAATTTTTTTTTTTTTTTACCATTATTATGGTTTATGCATATTATGCAAAGTGCTGAGTTTTACAGCAACTAGAGTATTACAGGAAAACATTACTGGTAAATCATCAAAGAGAAAAAATGCCTCCCAAATTCTGCTAAGCCATCAAATTCCTTTCAGTAGACATCTAAACACAGGGCTAAAATGCAACACATTCACAGATATCCACCTAACTACAGGGCTTCCTTTCCTCCCTGCCATCCACAGCTTTGGTAAACCTGCCTGACGATATGGAATTTCATCATCACAAACCATTATCCAGCAGCAAATAGAAATAACAACCCCATTTTTTACTTCGTGATCTGCGTGTGTGTGGGCAGGGAGGGTTCCTTTTGACACCAAGCTACACAGTAGCACAGACTATTAGAAATAGCATACACCAGGTCTTTTGGAGCTTTGTTTCAGTGGTCTGCACACTAATTCAATCTCCCACCTTTAGAGTCTATTCAAACCAATTGAATAAGATGGCATATTAAAAGGAACATTCTCTAGCTTAAAAGGCTTACAGAGCACGAAATGATCTGAAAAATAAGAATGGTCACGGCTTCTTTGTTCTTAAACAATTTTCATTAGGAAAGCCAACTGTTCTTAAAGAAAAGTCCCCAGAGTACTTCAACACTCCACCTGCTTTCTGAAATGGAATGTTTAGGGGTTTGTAGCTCTAATACAGTGGAAAAAAGGTTCACAAAGCAAGTTGTGATAACTTATACAGATTATAGTAGACAAAGGAAAGAATGAATCATTCAGTATCTTGTATATTAGTGTCACTGTAGTCCTGTTTGCTAAACGTTTTTGAGATCCCAGTCCATTGGATCATATGGACAGTTCTAATATTCCAATAAAACCTTTTTTCAATAGTTATAGCTTCCTCTTCCTGCTGCTTGCTCACTTACACTGAAAACCTACATCAAATCAGACAACATCAGTAGTCTTAAAAATATGTTCAGCTTAACCACAGCAAGGTTAGACCAGCCAAATACAAACTATTTTAGAGCTGCACAACAGCTTTAAGGAATCCAAACTCAATTACTTACTAAAACAAACAAACAAACCAAAACTTAAACAGCACAGAGAGTAAACAAAACAGACACCTACACAAGCTGCAGTGCACTCCAACCAAAAAGAATAGTGCAAAAAATAAATGGGGTGACTCAAGCCACTCTGACATCCCCACATATCACATGGGTTGAAGGAGACCCAAAGCAAGAGCTGTATTGGTTCTTTAAACTCTGGTCATCCTCTAAAACATCAGGGAGCTGAGACTTACAAAGTTGAAGGAGAGTGTATTTGGGACTCACAGGGAAGATCCCCATTAAACCAGAGCAAGAGGAGCGGATCTGGGAAACAAAACGCCTGCTGCTACGTCTCAAAGTAGGTCTAATCTGGTCCTATGAACTGGTGGCCCACTTCTGGCTACGGTACCTCTTTTAGTTCAGTTTCATCCCAACGAAATACAGTTCATGAACTGAAAAAATCTCTGTGTGATATGAATTAAAGTATGGGGAGTGGAGATTCACTTCAAAAGCCCAATATTCATATGAGCTATTAACGTAGACACATCCACCGCGGTATGGACAGAAAAGTATTCCCTTACAGTTATGGTAGAATCAAACAGTAACAAGTTCTCCTGCTTCACAACTTCCGTCTCTTATTACAATTTCATAGAAAATCTTGGCCCAGATAAATTCTACCTAAAGTTGCAGTTTTCTTGAGATCAGATTCACCTGATGTCCTTTTGTATAGTGGACAGCTATTTAGATTTAGCTAAGTAGAAAGTACACAGAAATAAAATGTAATGACTATATGAAAGAACTCAAGACTCCTGTTGAAACTTGGAACAATAACAAGGCGGCTAGACACAAGCATTATAGACATTTTGGTTGTACACAGATATATGCAAAGAGAGGAAGAGACAGACAAAAACTGATGCACATAAACTCAGACAACTTCTCATTTTCTTAATATCCTTCAGCTTGTGAGGGGCGTAAACTTTGAATGCCTCCAATTTTGTCATGAATATTTCACACATTTCTAAGACTAACAACACTTACATACATCAGAAGGGTGCTATGAGACATAATTAACGTTTGCAAATCACTCTGAGACACAGGGATGAAAGGTGCTACAAAACAGCAATATCTCATTGGTAAACTTTGAAGAGCACATCCTCATCTGGTGTTAACTGTCAGTTACCCCTTGAAGTCACCTAGTTTATAATTCTCTGCTCCTCAAATGGGTTTTGTAAGAGGACAAATACCGTTCTTATAAAGATATCTGCAGAACAAAACACTGGTTTGTCCACATGGTGCCTGTGCTGACTCTGAATTTTAGGATACGCTTTCCTTCTGACAAGTGGCTTGCTTAAAGTATGAAAAAGGACTTTGTGGGGTTTTTTAACAAGTGTCTGACTATCCTAACAATGAAACGCTGCCCTTGCTGACAAATTCTGTTTTCCTGCATATCAAGTATAGATACTATGATCACCATCTAAAACTGCTTAGGTTAAATAAAGGAGATGGACCCTTAGATGACATACATGTGCATGGCAGTGGGACAGAGAGGATCAGGGTAGGTGCGCTGGTCATGTTCACCAAGCAACCGGAATGTCAAAATAAAGCTCCTTTCTATTCCACATGGCTTTGTCTATGAAGAATTTCCAATGCTCACAAGACTACAAAAAATAATCACCCTACAATTCCTCCGCTTTTATGACTCACGCTTGCAGGTGCAAACGGTTACCAGGGTGACACACATTCACAGGCTACAAGCTCCAAATCGTGTGTGCGATTTCTTACCGTGTCTTTCGACAAGCTGCTGCACCAGAAGCCAGGATTCCTTCTGTGAGAGCTCAAGTAATTAACCCACAAGGCATGCACTGAGAGAGCTTGTAATGGGAGTAAAGTATTAAAACCATGTTGTTTCCCTGCCTGTGTCTTTAAAACCATCTGTCAGTACTGGCTATTATGGTTGCTTTCCAAGGCCAGAGTGCTTTTAAAAAGTTGCAATCCTCTGAACAACAGGGAGCACTTCTTGCTAAGCTTATGTGAGGATTTTCGTAATGGTGAGCTTTGTAACATCTCAGGTATTTCTTGAATACATTTCTTAGTGCTCAGATTGTATCATCCCCGCCCCCCACACCTCCACTCTCCCCCAACAAAAACACAGGCTTTGTTTCAAATAATTCCTTTTCAAGCTACAAAATAAAACATAATCCAAAGTGCATTTACCAGTAAAATATCTACCCTTATATATCAAAAGATCAATGAATAAACATAAGAAAGCAGGTGAACAAAGCAGACCAGCTTTCTGAATCCATTCCTAGAGCTCTTTGAAGACGCTGTGAATCTCTCCTCGGGGACAATATTTGAGACTCGCACTTCTGTGACAGCTATCACTACACCTGCAACCCTAAGTTTTGCCCAACTCCCTTGGCATTGCAGATTTACAACACTGAGGTGGTTGCTATGTAGGAAAATGTACCTGTACTTTTACTACACCTGTATGCAGCCAAGCTGGCAGAATCTAGCAATACTCATGCACTTCAAAAAACTGAAGTAATAGCTAACCACATTTATACATGCCCTCTCATAGAGGATTACTTCGTGAAAATACAATTTAAGCCTCACCGTGCCTCTCTGTGGTCAAATAACTCTTATTTTATCATAGGGGGAAAGGTACAGAAAGGATAAGGGTATCCCCTAAAGTCACTCAGCTAGTCAGCTGCAGCACAGGGAGTTTAATTTACGAGATCTGAATCCTAGTCGATGGCTCTGCTCTCTGAAATAACTGAACTCTGAGTTACGCAGCATTATATGTTCCTGCACCGCCTTGTACATTTTCTTTTCTGAGACGTTTGGGAAAATATCGCATATACATTTCGACTCATTACAACACAGTTCTCAACTTCAAAGCATTCTGAGCATAATTAAGAGGTTTTCTTATAATGAATGTGATTGTAATAAAATGCAGCTAGGAGCCATGGGACAAAAGTCTGATGCCATTCTGTAGAGATTCTGTGGGTTAAGAGACACACACCAAATCGTGATCATAAATGCAACTAATTAAAACGAGAAGTACACTTACATTGTCTCAAAAGACAATTATGCTAGAGGGACTCTCCTTTTGAGACACAAATGATATAAAAGGTTCATTTCATAAATGAAAAGATGTAAAATACATAGTCAATAATCTCAATTATCACCAAAATAAATGCCTTCCCCCCTCCTCCCCAAGTTTACTAGCAGGAAACACACTGTAAAATCCTAGGACAAAACCAGGATAAGATAGCTGCATTTTAATTTAGACTTTGACAAGTCTAAGCACAGATTGCTTGAATGATTCCTTCTGCTGAACAGGGACATATGCTGGCCAAGAGTCAGAGTGCCAAAATGCAGCCCTAGGAGGAGCCGGCTTAAAAATCCTTGCTGTGCCTCACTCAAACCTCCAGCCTGCTTTTCCCTTGCAGTTTTTAAAGTTGCTCTTTGCAATCCTGATTTCTTACAAGAAGTAAAAAGAATAGCAGTGCTGTTCAGAACACACTGGGGTGAGGGGAATGGGAAGGCTACGGACAGAGAACTCATTCTGCTGTGCCATATGAACAGCTGGTGAGGTTTAAAGACATCTAGCACCAAAAATAATACCCCATTTGGTCAAAGAGAGGGCAAACCAACAAACCTTACTTAATGAAATTCAGATCAGCAAGGTTGTTTGAATTCAACTTTCATCACAAAAAGATGAAAGTCAAGATAGTAACATGGACACAGGAACACCTTTCAGGAAATCTGGGCATGTGTCCTAGAAAGCTTTTTTTTTTTTTTGAAGTTTGGAACAGACCCTAGCCAAGTTTTGAGCATCCTGAGGCCAGCCTGCAGCCTGGTATTGGAAAGCCGCAGTACTTTTAGAATGATGTAAACTTTTACTAGGAAAGGTTCCTCTGAGTAAGTAAAAGCACCACCAGACTGCAAATGTTTCTCTGTGCAGCTCACAATAAATTGAAAGAGCTGAAGGAATCCATTTTGTAAAAAGCTGCAAGAACAAGGTCAGAGTCTTAGACAAACTGATGTCAACTTCTTTTGATATACAGATCCCTTAACATGTTCCAATTATGCTGGACTCCTGTAAGTCGACCTTTTAGACTACAGACAGTAAGCTTTACTTCACCCTTTCCTTTCCTTGGGCCTCCTAGAAATAGTCTGGAAGGAAACTGCTCATTCTGATCAAAAATGCCACAAGCAAATTTAACAAACTCTTATCTTCCGAGAAGGTAACAGCATCTGCAAGCAAAAATGCAAAGAGGAGGCATAAACCACCAGGAATTTGGTCTTAGAATTGGAAAGGGGACTCGGCTGGGGTACGTTACAATGTAACCCAACAGTGCAGAGATTTCATCTTGTACATATAAAATAATGCAAAACACTAAAGAGTAAAGAACTTCACAAATGGGTGCCAATCCCCTAAACCAGATGGCATTAGTGATTCCGATGCACAATATCATTAACAGGTATAATTTTATTCTCAGGGGACTTTTTCTGCAGTCACAGTAGAAAGCTGTGTCAGATGTTAATGTTTCTTAATCAATGCACTTATTATGTGGGAAATTATTTGGGAGGAAAGCTTAATGTAACTGTGAGCTTAAAACTGTAGATTTCTGACACAGGTAGTTTTTGAATGTGAGGTCCCTGATCTCAAGGACTACACATCTAGCTGTTTGGAGCTGGGGCAATATCTCAGATCACCAAAGCTTGTCTCCACTAGGTACGATCTCAATCTTTGAGTCCCATCAGAACAACAGCCATCCCTGGAACTGCAGATAACAGCATTACAATTGATTTGGCAATGAATAATCCAGGTTTAGTGAGGATACTGCACTAGAGGCTTAGGAGATGTTGCAGGGCTGGTTGTGTGCAGGTCAGATTCGGGCACTGAACTACATTCCCAGGCCCACTAGCATCACTGCACAGGGCATGGATAAGTTGTTTACACACTCTGTGCCTGGATTTCTCTGCCTAGAAAAACAGGGATAAGAGCATGTGCTGTCTCAGTAGGAAAGCAAATTCAAGTCCACTGAAGTGTGCTGGAAGGACTACCCATAACTCCTCCTGTCATAATCAAAGGGTGATCACAATCATAACATTTTGTATTCCATAACTAGTAATTCTATCTTTACTAGGTATTTCAGAGTTTCAAATGAAAAACCTTAAAACATTATGGCAGAAACCCCCCAAACAACAGCACAGAAATTACTCTAACAACAAATCAGTTCAGATGACATCTCTAACATGGCTTTGATTTTACAAATCACTTGTGCATATATTTAACTATAAATCTTGGAATTATCATATTAAATCCAATGAGATCTTTACTTGCTGAAGCACTTTGGCAGATTAAGGGCTTTATTGTGATTTGCATGGGCTTCTTAATTTTTATTTCTTAAAAACACACTCGGTATCAATGTCGGAAAAAACCCTCCACTTCATACACAGCATTTGTGCTTAACATCCCCCTTCACAAAAGAAAAAGGTAAAATCAGCATTACAGAAGAAACCTACTGAGGTCTACCACATGGTTTGCAGATAATTATCCTAACAGGACTAGCATTTTGTATTTCTCTGTCAAAGTACAGGGTGAAGGTTTTCCACAGTAAATATTCTATCTTTAAACACATTATTTAAGATGCCTTGAAAAGAAACTAATTTTTTATCAATTCTGATTTTGCTAAGAATTCATTGTTGAAATTACACAAGATTTGACACCAACATCTGCTGTTACTGGTTGCTTTTGAAAGGTTTGGTTAACGTCTTCAATGTCAGTAAAGCAGGACCTTTTCCTTTGTTCTATAGTTATATTGCTTTTTTACTGGAACTAAAAGGTGAAAGTTAGAATTGAATATTCTAAAATCTTAGAGGAAAGTATCGGGTTTCTCTACGATTTTTGGATCTTCATTCCTCTTCGGATGAAAAAGAAAATGTGTTGGGTTTTGGGTGGGGTTTTTTGTTTGTTTTTGTTTTAGACAGCATGAACTCAGACTACTTGTCTTTAACTTTATACAGTAGCAGTACTGTACCAGGAAATCTCTACAGTGTGAGGAAAAGGGGTTTTGTTACTTGGATTACATCTTTCAGGTTTGATTTTCCATCTTGCTGCAGCAGTCACATGCCTTAATTTTAAAAGTGCACAGACTAAAGCAAATGTTTTCCAGCTGTACTTTAACCACTGTGGAACAGCTCTGCTACAGCAAGTTCTTCTGTTTATATGCTAAAGCATTGCAGTTCATGGCAGTATTGAATTGTATAGTCAAGTTCAATTTGATGCTCATTCTCAAATTATATCTTCCCTTCTACCAATTCTTCACTTCCATCTCCTAATCAGCACTCTCTGAGCTTATATTTATACATTTGATTACCTGCTCCCAAAGGGACCACTGTGGCATTTACTCTGTTTCAGTCTCACTCTTCTGATTGGTCTTCTGCTCTCTACTTTTTCTACGTGTCATTGCCTCAGAAATAAACATGCCTTCCATTATTGTGTCACCAGCATATTTCCGCAGATTTCCCTTGAAAACTGCATGACACTCAGACAAGAACCATTGACCAGTGGTGTGAACGTTGCTCACTTTTCCCCACTAACTCCACCAGAGTTGAAGGCTTTGACTACAGGTTTCCATTTTCACACTCAACCACTCAAAGAGGATTCCTCTGTCAGCGGAAGCCAGACATCCAAATTTGGCCAGCTTCTCTTACGTGCAAACAGATTTGCACTGTCTCTTCTTTCTACTAGGACGGGTGGAAGCCTTTTCCCATTCTGAAACCACAACTCATTATTCCACATGAATAATACAAGACTACTAAAAACACTGAATTGCCACTTAAGTAAGAGGGTAGTATTTTTCCCAGAAGGATCACTTCTCATAGGGGAAAATTGTTACTTCCTTGCCACTGAAAATACTTGTTTCTGTATATGTTGCCTAAGTTTGCAATAATTCAGGATAGACTCTAACTGTAATCGGGCTTGTAGAGGTGGGTCTTTGGTTTCTCAGTGATACTTAAAACAGTTAGGCAGTGCTTTTTGTCTTTCAGCGAAGCTACCTGAAGTTTCAATTAAAATGGGTCGTCTCTCTCCTGCTTATATACTACTACCTGGTTGTGGTGGTTTTTTTTTTTTTCCTCCTGCTTACAGATGGGAAACGTATACAGTCACTGTTAACTGTAAACTTGCTCCATTAGCCAGCCTACAGAACTAGCCAATTTAGTCTGTTGTATTACTTCCTCCTGGGTTACTCACTTCTATCATCCACAGCTATTTATAGCTGAGTTTTTCATGGCAGAAGTTTGAAATTTCAGTAGCAAGCTGTATAGAAACAGATAGGTTTCTAACAGCATGCACCCTTCTCAGCATCAAGATCAAAGACGTTTTGATGCCTAATATGTGCCTTGGAATTTTCTCAGCATAAAGATACCAGCAAAAAGAATATGCCAGCAGTTTAAAACTCTACTGCCTGGCTTTCCCTGAGAGGGAAAGTGGAATTTTGAGGTTATACATCCATTTGATGTATAATCTCTCAAATGAGGAGTAATAGCAATCACAGAGGTAAAGTCTGTCATACCATCTCCTACCCAGTGTTCCCCATTCCTACCTGAAGAGGACATGAACTTCCTCATCAAACCTTAATGGTGCAGAAATTTCCCTGACTACAGCAGTCTACAACACACTTTAATTTATTGCATTTAGGGCTATAAACCCATGTTTTACTACTGAGCCTAATTGTGCCTGACACTTCCATCACATTAACACACATTAGGCACCATGACCTTTGGACTATCAAGGAAGGCCTAATTTAATAATTTAGAGACAGCGTGAGGTCTGAGTAGGACCCAGGGGGGAAAGAAATGTGTTATGAAAAATGATCCTATTTCACTAGTGGGGATATTTGCTTACTAAATCTGCCAGACGAACTTTGGCTGCTACTTTTCCATAACATCTATGGGTCACATATGGCACTCCAAATTCTCAAAGTGTTATATATTCCTTACAATACCAGATATGTTGCAGTCTGTCAGATAACGTCTAAATTCTTAGAACAATCCACTTTTGCCTGCAAGATTCTAATCTCACAACAGAAGCGTTTCTGAAACAACAGCTGGAATAGCAAACAAGCAAACTGCAATTAAACAAAGGCAGCCATCATTCACTTGAAGCTTACGGCACAAAGGTGTCATCTTTAAAGAAATAATTTTGTCAGAAACAACATAATCACTCTTAGCCATTTCATATAGATGACTGATTCTAATCAGCTTAACTCAATCTTCATGTGAAAGCAGATAAAATTCAGTATGAATGGGCAAGTTGACAAAGAGCACGTGGGACTAAGAGATGAGCAGACAGACAACGTGGCCACTCCCATTCAATTTCAGAACACCTAGGCCCCAGGAAAACGCTTAGTATGCTCTTACCCTTATAGCAAATACTCGTGTTCCACAGGGGTACAGGGAGATAAAGCAGCATAATGTAAACGCATGGAGCTTTACACACACTGTATCTGAAGCAAAACACTCTGGTACTAGTGCTTGAGTGACCTGAAAAAACAGACTGCCAATGTCTTGCGAGGGAAATTGGAAATCTACCTTTCTTCCACTTTTTTTTCTCAATAATTTCAGTAATTATTCCTTTGTTAAACCAGCTTTTAAAAATCCTAAATTCAAATTTTATTTTGAACTTTATATGACAATCTCTTAAAGGCTTTTTACTAGAGGTTGAACAACTATGTAATAGTTAGAGAGTTTAATCAGTATTGCTAGGAGAGAAAAAGATAATCCAGTCACAAAATCATTTACTACAATATTTAACACCCAACAGTATCTGCCAGATTAGGTAGAAAATGAGGTCTTATTTACAGACAGATATAGGGCCACACAGCTATCCCCAGATTGCCTGTGGAAGACAATTCTTCCTTCTTTGTTAATTTCCATTTAGCTTTTCTTGTCATATCCAGACAATCCTTTTTAAAAAGCTCATCGCAACACAAATGTTGAGTGTCACTTGTAGTCAACTAATCTGCTCCTAGGGACGGAGGACCTGCAGTTCTTACCTATGGCCCAGGAGGAAGCAGCTCCTCTTGCCAAAAAGGCAGCTGGGTTAGAGTGCTCCTGGCCCTGCCTGCCGAGACCAGAATTTTGGAATAGGCTAAACTAGTGCATCAGCTCCTGCCTTCCACAAGCTGATTTTCACAGCTGTTAATCACAAAGCACATACCAAAAAGGCATCCTAGATTTAGAGGTGTGAGAGTAAGGCATTTTGCTTTGTCTAAAATCTGTTCCTAACTCTTTTGCTATGAGGATCTTAAATGTGAAATTAGTAAAAACCAAAGCAAAGTCATTTTCTTGGTATGTAAAAACAACCTCTGCTCACGGTCAGCCTCAGCTGTGCCTTAATACACATTAGGCAGTAGTAATAAAACAAGCAAAAAAGTAAACAGTCTAAAAAGCACTAACACTTTATATATAAGGATTAGTTAATTAATTTCTAACTGGTTAGGGAAGGATGGGTATGTCTGTGAGATAGTAGGAGATACAGGAAGAAGACAAAATATTTTAGACCAGGAAATGAAAAATGAATAGATCAAGCAACATGGAATGTGACAGGGAAGTTGCAGTGGATACTATTATATATTACTATCAACGATGGAAGAAACCAACTAAATAATGACAATTAAAACTCTTAGTGCTAAGTGATGACCACATATTTACGCAATGTAGTAACTTGCATAAATGTACCCACAACATTGCTGCAATATGTTTATGTCAATGCTTAGTGACGTTGAAAGAAGTTATACTCTTCATAAGACTATAAAGTTTTAGATCTAAACTAGTATAGGGAACCAACATTAAAAATAGAATATATTTTCTCCCCTTGCAGTGAATTTCACACCTTTGTGCTCCAGTAAGAAAAACATGCCTCAAAAATCTTTCTAAAGAGATAAGATTGCACTTCCTCAGCTGGTGCAGCCTGCTATTTATCCATTTCATCTGGGATGGGACAAAAGGATGAAAATGCAAAAGCAGGTAAAATACAAGGGTACTTTAGCTTCTGACTGTACCTTCACAGACATAATGAACCATGAACATCTTGATAAATATGTAGCCTGAATAAAGTAACTTTTGATACAAGATATAATTCACCGTATAAAACAAACAGCAAAACCAGCCAGATTAACATTCTTTCTTGTTAAAAGAATTAAGCTTCCTTCTACAGTACTAACAAGCATGTATTTACTTTCTGCCAGAGCTGTAACATCAGTGCTCCTCTAAAGCAATTAGCAAAGTGACAAGAAAGCAGTTACATTCACTTTACAGGCAGTGGATGGCATTTATACTGATGTCATTTTCACACCTTGAGCAGAGTGTCCTAGTTTTCCAATTTTCTTGCTTCTCCACACTATTAACAATTGTGTCATGCTTCTCCCTCTGTAACACAAGCAATTTTGGTTTTGACACAGATTTACAGTCAGCATTTGTATATTTTCATGAACAATTTCTGTGCTGGTTACACTAGAATTTCATACGAAATCCTAGTAAACCAACTCATCTTTGCTGATGGTGTTTACTAAAAGCGAGTTGCTAAGAAATGTTCATTCCTAAGAAGTAGTAGTTTGCAACACTATGAGGTGATTCAGGGCACGTTGCCTGTCATTCTCTCAGCTCACTATGGGCCTGGAGAAGGAAAGATGTATTCACAGGCATTGGGTTTATTTGTTATACTCTCCCACCATCGTCATCACAGAGATGGTCTTGCATACTCTTCCTGTTTCCCTTCCCTCCTTCTGCCTTTGCCAGTTGGGTGGGTGTTATTGTTTATGCACACACTGATGCTTTACAAAGAGAAAACAATCATAAATTCAGATTTCCACCTCATGAGATGCTGCCTGTTTTTTATCGTGCTATCTTACTGTTGTGAGAACCAATGATAAATTAAGACTTAATTATATGCTGACTAATTGGAGAGTAGGAGTACACACTACATTTTGTGAACTACCAGCGTCGGGTACTGCTTACAGTCCCCTTTAGATGGCTTGTACTAGGACAGGTTTACCATGAGACATACAGGGGACACAGAATACCTACTCAGTTTTCATTTAGCAGATTCTTACGTCGTAGTCACACAAGTACTGTGGAAGCAGCATGAATATTCAGCATCCCTCTCCCATGCACAGCACTGCCCATTACTGTTCATGTTAACTACTCATGTTATGACACGAGAGAACAAGGGAAAAAGCTGCTGCAGTTTGTCAAGTGAATCGTTTCTATGACCGCAAGCAGTGCGGCAGTTGATGCGTATGCATCCACACTCTCGGTTTGCATGGGGAAGCATGATGCAGTGTAATGTTAAAAATACAGACAGACCAGCCAATTTACTTCTGTTAAAAAAAAAACTTAGTAAAGGTTTTGGTTTCAAAACCCATTCTTTAGTCCCCCTAAGCATTCACATACTGATGGGGTGCTGCTGCTCTGCCAGGAATGCAATCATTAATAAAAATGAAGCACAGCTTTTCTGTCATGTAACCTTATGCTGGGAATGCAAATTTTATGCAAAGTGAAGCATAAGGTTTTTCTGCGTTACAAATTTCTGTTGCAGCGACCTTTTCCAGTACCTCTGCTCTGTTTTTTCTAATGGATACCTTATGTGAAGGGAAAGGACACAACTGCCATATTCTCATTATCTTTCCTTAACCCACTCAGAGGTACTTCTGTTAATTGTGTATCTAAGAACTCATCTTATCTGTATTGATCAAAAATTCTTAACTCAATCTGCCATGTGTGTCAGCTTACTTTGGGAGTTTGAGAAAGCACATTAACAAGCCAAAACCTAAGTCAAAGGGGATGCTCCCTTTTCAGACGGTTAACCCAGTTGCTCGGCTTTCAATGTGCCAACACAATACTCACATATTTTCAAAAAGATGTACTACAAGTCGAAAACCACTCGATGTTGCTTAACATACACTACTTGCTATTATATTATCACTGGTGTTACTTATGGTAAGCGTAGCATCCATTTGACTGGCACTGCTGGCTTTCCTTTTGGTTTTAGTTGTTCCTCCTATTGTGAGACTCCTGCTTTTATCACAGGGAACATGATAACACAGAGGGTACAGTCTGAATCTGTGAAAAGTGCCCTTTGCCGCACAAGTACTCCCTGTCCTTGAATACTAGGGGATTCATACATATGATGACTTTTTACCCTGCTAAAATTACAGGGCTTGCCAAGACCAAAACACACTTTTCATGTATTTCAGCAAAGAGTCGGTTTATCTCAGGCAGAAAATTATCAATATAAAATCTTTATTGTTGGAGGGAAAAGAGGAAAAAAATATATAGTCCAAAATTTTTGAGACCTACCTCTCTCTCGAAGGGCAAATTTAATCTATAATTTAGACAAACCACTGAACAGAATGGCATCCTTCCTTGAAATGATTTTCACATGCTCTAGTGCCTTACCTGCTTTTGATACGATAACTAAGCTTAAAAATGCTGACTCTATATCTAGAAAACAATGAAAGAAACTTTGGCTCTGCATGTTATGCGG
This sequence comes from Rhynochetos jubatus, assembly GCA_027574665.1. NCBI lineage: Eukaryota > Metazoa > Chordata > Aves > Eurypygiformes > Rhynochetidae > Rhynochetos > Rhynochetos jubatus. Next base: position 13,133,420 of record CM050655.1, read on the forward strand.
AACAATTTGGAGAGCAAAAGGAATGCAACATTTGGGACCATTTCATATACCGGCAATAGTAGACAAGAAAAATATTTCAAGAAAATTCTTCATACAGAATTGCACAACAGGAACTCTGGCTACCTTCACCAAACACTAATTAATTGGGCTTTAAAAATACTGGTATCAAGCATTAGGTGGGGGAGGAGGGATAAGTGGGGCAGAAAGGAAGAATAATCTTTAGAAGAAAACTACTTTGACCAATTCATCATTTTGGATTATTTCTTTAGATTTAATACAGCTAAAAATAGACCAGAAAGCACTACTGTCCTGCAGTACTACCCAGCTCTTAGAACAGAAAGGCATCCTGTCTTGAAAAGATGCCAGCCAGCATAAATCCCTGACAAGCCACATAAAAATGAATGAGAATGGCACTGTGTTTTTAATCCATACTCCTCATAAATACTTCTGTCTTTCAAGACACTGTGCACCTTGACTGCAGCAAGCATTTTCAGAAATTCCTTAACTGTTGGCATACACAGATGCAAATGTATTTCCTCTTTCTTTGCCTTCTGTCCCAGGAATCTGGGACAGGAATTCCTAAAATACCTTTGCTATAGAGATTACAGCCAGCTACAGCCAGATGAGATGCACTGCAGTTTTTTTCCTAACTTCCATGACACTATTGGTATGCGAAAGTTAGTTCTTTCTTTCTTGTGATCTTTCATACCAGCAGCACAGAAATAGGAATGTCTTAGGCCGCTTGTAGTGTTGCTTTCATACAAATGGTTTATACAAAGATACTTGATTCGTTCACTCCATGAAAATAAAAATTAAAAAAAAAAATCAGTATTAAATTTTTTACATTTTTCTACTAGTATTTAAGTATCAGAGGTATTCTGTCTCACAGACTAATCCACTTAATACCTTTACTGAATACAACCAAGCAATTTCAACAGTAACACATTAGCTCAGCATTTATACACTCTTTCTCAATACAAACACAGATGACAAGGAGAAGCAAGTCTTCATCATTACCCTCCAAAGAATATTTGAAAAAAATGACAAAATAAATTTTCTTTCAATGCCTTCTTTACCTTTACCAATGACAACAGAAAATGAAGCACTCAACTTACTGTTTTAGAATCATAAGCAGTATTCCATTTTATTTTTTATCAAATATTGAGGTTTTATTGGTATTTTTTCTTTAAAATAAGAACAAAAATCCATTTATGTAAGAATCTTAGCTTTCATCAGACAAAAATTTTAATGCTATGAACAAAATCTTGAAAACGTGAAACCCTCATGTTACAAAACCCAAGATACAAAAAGGAAATTAAGTCTAGATAATTTTCTAACAACTAGCTTTGCGATTTTACCTCATGAGATTTTAGTTTTAATTTTTTTAACTACTTCTGGTGACTTACCAAGGTTATTTAGAATGTGTAAATAAAACACGAGTGAAAAAAAACATTTGTTTCTTCCCATTCTTCAAATGAATCTTTTAATATCAACTCAAGTTCCTATACATACATATTTCTATTTCTTTTGAATTTTAGGCAGTGATACACACTGTAATCTTGTGATAAGGAGAGTAATGAGCCTTCTTCATAGAGCATTAAGCTTTGACACCAGAGAGCTCGATACACACCAGACTCTCTCTCTCTCAAAAAAAAAAAAAAAAAAAAAAAAATAGAGAAAATATGCCTCGGAAACATTCACCACAGAAATGCGATTCCAGTTCCCAATCTCACTTATTCAGACTCCACTTTTCATAAGACATTTATATATATCTGTCTTGCAACAGAGGAATGTTGCACATTTTCATAGGATTTATTGCAAAAATGTAGAAAAATAATAAAGTTTACATAAGTGCAAATATTTCCATTTTCCTCCCCCCTCTGAAAAAATACCTCTGGAAAAGAAAAGCATTATGCTTGTACTTCTTGTGAAACTGGAATAAAGAAGCGTCAGTCATGCAACAAGTACAAGTCTTTATTGTTTCCTTAATTTCAGCATGCAGTAGCAGGGCTGAGTCAGGTGTCTGTAGAAATTAGGAGTTCCTCTCATCTTGGCACAGGTTTCTTTATCAAAAATAAACTTGAGGCTAAATAAACAACCTTTCCCATAAGAGAAATCTCATGGAATTGCCTGATCCTAACCCTAACCCTATTCTTACACACAACATCTGTCCTTATTAAGTCTGTGATCATTATTAAGATTAGAAAAGCTATACTGAAACATCTTAATCATACTAAGTATGGAAAAGCTATAGACAGCAGCTACATGAAAGCCAGCAGAGATTTTCCATCAAAAAAAAAAAAAAAAAAAAAAAAAGACAAAAGGAAAGAGGGAAAAATAGGAGTCCAATGGTTTTTCTGAATATGGGAGGAATGAAGTGGAAAAGCACTTCAGAAGCTTGAGGCAGAGCCAAGGTTCACAACATTTGGAGAAGGTTGGCTAAGAACGGTGCTGTGCCACCCCAGGGATGCTACATTGTGGCAGGCTTCTGAGCCTCTCAGACCGCTTTATATCAGATACGGTCACAAAGAAAACATCTGGACTCCACTGAAGTGATAATGCTTTGCGTAAATATAAGATCATGTAGAGGACAAGAAAAATCCTTTTTATAATGACTAAGCAACACAGGTGCATGAAACACGTTGTCAAGGAAATAGTGTATGCTACAAATCAACAGATCTGCACTGCCAATGTGGTTGAAAGTCAAAAAAGTACAAGATAAACTTTAGATTCCAGGCGTGAAAATCTGGAATCCACTAGCTCCTCTCTCTTTCTTACCACCCTCTACAGATACTTCCCCCCCCCCCATCCCACCTCACCACCGTCCCCCTCCACCACCTCACCCCACTCCCCACTTTTCTGCTTTGATTTTTTTTTTTTGTATTTGATTCTATTTGCACAAGAATTCCACAGACTCATTTAAAAAAATTAGACTTTCTCCTTCAACATCACTGTATTTTTTGGTAGCTTTCCAAGATGTTGTTTCCAAGCATTCTAGTCACGTAGCAGTATTTCAGGAGAGAGAAATGAAAGGAAGACAAGATACAGGAGGGAAAATGTTGTCTTTTCCGCAAGTATTGGAAGCGACAGAGCATGTGGAATGCAGGTGAAGACAGAGCAAGGCTATCCTGGGAGCAGCCGGCCAAGTCTGCTCACAGGTGAACATCTGGGGGTGGTGAAGAGGCAAGGGCCATGCCAACGCCAGCCCAGCATAACAAGGAGGATGCTTTCTTCATTTAAGTATTTCAGAGTAATGCTTTGCTGCAGCACTGCTCTTACACCGCCATGCCCATGTAATCCTATTTGTCTTGTGTACCCGCAGGAGCCTGAAGCTCATTGTATTTTCTGAAAGTTTGTTCAGTGGTTTTATCGCCAACAACATGCCTGAACTATTGCCTCGCCCCAACTAAACTAGTTCTGAGCTGAATTCACTGTGCTTCAGTCACCGCATTCTGCATGAGCCCTTAGAAACCCTGCCGCGAAGAGCATGTGGAATGCATCAGAGCTCTCTGACAACGCACACAGCAATGCTCTCCCAAGCAGCTTCCTTGGCCTAAGGTATGTCCTAGAAGTGTAACAATTTCCAGTGAAATAAATCTGTTAAAAAGTCCTACAAGTTAAGAAGAAAGTTTGGAGTTCATATCAAATCAAGTAACTTTATTGCCTTCCAACTCCTTCAGCAACTGAAAAGTATGAGCCAGAGATTGACATCTGTGTATCCCAGAAACATGAAACATACACCGACATAAGAGCTAACTGGGATTTTGTAAATCAGAAAGTGGCAGCTTGTTGCCAAAGATTATTGGAATCAAACTTTTTAATGAGAAATAATGGACTGGGACAAAAAAATGTTCCTGGGAGAAACTTCTCAGGCCCCTGCTTCTGGGACCTTGCACTGCGGTTTGCTGAGCTGCTTTCATGTTCCAACTATTTCTCTAGCTGGAACTTCTAGACTTTACTAAGAAACTTGCAGGCTTTATTCTGGGGAGGCGGCAGCTTTGTTTGATACTCAAAAAATCTGAAAATACAAAATCTTTTGACTCTGAACTGTAATTCTACTTATGATACCTCAGAATATTTTGAAAAAAACACTATGTGAGCTCTCATACCATCTGAATAGTTTTATTTCTACTATGGAACCAATTAGTTCAGTAAGACTAGTCACCATCTAAAAACAGAAATACCGAAGTCCTTGTTGCCCTTAAAATCCCTTATGTGAAATTATATTAAAATGAACAAAACACATAAGCTCATGAAAATCTGGCATGCTTAATGTAAGTGTTATGGATGAGTTGCAAAACAAATCTGTAGGAACAAATCTAAAAGTTTATTTCATGTTTCACAACACCAAGAAACCACCACCAAAATATCTACAACAGTGAAGAGCCTGGCTGAAAAAGTTATAAAATACTCCATCCACGAATTAAGTACCTACCCAAGAGCTTCTTCAATGACTGTATCCAAACGATTTACCTCGTACAGTACTAAAGGGACTAGGCCCCGAAGACCCTTTCTGATATAGGGAAGGTCAGCACTGGTTATTGAAAATTCTGTATTTTCATGTTGGCATAAAAAGTACTGTTGGACTTGAAGACGTTTTATGGGAATCTTGGCTCAAGGCACAGAGCCCAGGCTTAACTTAATACAAATTCTCAGGAGAAGGGCTTTTATGAGATAAACAGCCATTTGAAATTTTTTTTCAGCTGGAATACACACCCTCTGGTTTCCTTTCCTTTCCATCCCACATATGTGGCTTTGTTTGTTTTGGTGCTACATATAATGCAAGTTTCCCAGAGCTTGCTTCCAAGTGTAATCAAGAACGTTAGCAGCCCAAGTAACAGGGGAGACAGCTCGTGTGTTCACTGTCCTCCTCTCAAAACCAACCAAGAAGCAAAAAAACCCCACCAACTTGTGTGGTACATAATTTAGTTTTAAGACATCCTGAACTGCTCCTACATCTGGTAATGGAAAACAGTAATAACTACCAGAATTTGCTATTAATGTTTCACCTGGCACATTTACGTGGCACCTGTGAATTACCACAGTAGCTGGCAAACCCACAGCCGGAAGTAGTGCCCTCAAGAGAAGACATTTCCCTCATCAGACCCACAACTGTGTGTGTGTGTACAAGCGCCTACACAAGAGACCATATATATTAGCCCTGCCTGAGAGAAGCAAGTCTCCGCTTTTCAAGGAGGATGAAGTTTACTTCTGGGCTCGTTCAGCTCTTCAAGGCAAGTCCTGAGACTGCTTTGCTGAGTGTCACAGAATCATATCCTTTCATAGTCCATATTAAGAAAAATTATTTGGAAAGGAGCTCTAACCACAGATATTTAAAAATCTGTAGAAGTTGTCAGTTCTTTGCATGAATTCACTGCCATCAAAATCAAACACTGTTGCAGTTATCTCATGCTACGGCCAAAGCTAGTGAGCAGCTAGACAGTGCCACAAAAGCCACTTGTCACAAAACCAGAAGCAGGGTGTGTGGGGACCATACTACACATGCTGATTTATTCAGAGGAGGAAATCATGACCAAAAGCCCACATAGTTGTGGGGTTTTATTCAGAAAATTATCAGTGTGTCTATCAGCTATAAAGCAACACAAAGAAAAAGAGAATGGCAAGATCAGTTTTGAAACAGGAAAAAGGAATGGCAAGACATAAATTAAAATCTGTATTACTGTCAATTACCCACCAAGGGAACAATCCCTGAGGGTTCCCTTTCGTATTAATGCAACTATTAAAATATGCATTGTTCTTTTCATATACAGAATGTTTTCTTTTGTACTTTTCTTCAAGAGCATCACAGAGATAATTATTTAATTACACAAGCAAGACTTTAAATTCATAAGGGCTGTATTCATGCAATGTTAATGCAAGAGACAATCTCCACTCTTTTGTGATAATATGCAGCTATTTAGTTACAAGTAACTATTTTGTAATCAATTAATTGATTGCATTTTAATCTGTTCCATCATTGACTTGCACTTGTAAACAAAATTCCCCATCCCTCAGATCAGCTAGTCACAAATCTCAAATGAGGAGTCAGACCATCAAAACTTATTCCATCTGTATATTCAGCAAAGCTAGAAATGTTATTAATGTAATAATAGGCAGAAAGTAAAACGTACAGAAATGACTAAATTGTGGGTAATTCACTTGAAGAAATTCCATTTACTCAGAGTCAAAAAAAGGGTTATAAACTTGAAAGGGCAAAATTTACATTTTTACCAGTTAAGCAGTTTGCAAAAAAAAAAAAAAAAAGATTTTAACATTCCTAAAATTTTGAACATTTACCATATAAAGTACTTTTCCTACTACTTATTCACATAAAAGCAATCCAATTATTTTTTTAAATAAAACCCAATTTGCTGTGACACGATTGATCGGAAGTATGAAGTGCTTATAAAAAGATGCACAGCAGGATGACAGAAAAAAACCGGGCACAATCTTTGCTGCAACATTTAGCATGATAAAAACAAGTCTACTTTCCCCTCCCTATCTATCCCAAGTATTGGCTATCCTAATACAAACAAGACACTACAAACCCCTCCGTCTGCAAGTGAGGGTCATCAGTATGCACCAGCTGATTACCCTATGAATCCAGCAAGTACAGGATGCATCACCAAACTGCAGTACACTGCAAGCCTAGTAATTGAATGTATACTTGGAGGAGATTTGCTTTGTTCTAACAAAGCCTGGTAATGGGACAGAAAAGAGTCAAATAAAGGCAAGTCAGAAGAGAATGATCTTTGATTTCAGTAATAAGGTCCCCAGTCTTTTACATGCATACTGTATAAACGGTCTTTAGCTCCACTGACAGATAATGTTGCTGTATGGCAAAGATGGTACAATTATTAGCTGCAAATCACCTAACCTGAAGAGAGTGATCTTATGAATAATCAGTTTGTGATTAGTCAGCAACAGACTTTTGCAACAGTGCAGGAAGATGGGAGTTATCAATACAATCACATCACACCAGAGGGACTTTACCATCATACACACCCTCTAATGTGTTGTATTAAATATCACTATTATTTCTTAGTCTGATTACTAGTACTGACCCAGTACAACTAATACCAGGTTGCTGTTCCTGCTCTGGAAATACTAATGAGATGCAGCCATTTCACTGGCTAACTCGAGTAATACTGTTAACTATCCTATTTTTCATATTTTCTGATATGTGTTGTTTTACTTAAAGTTGTACAACCCAGATAAAAGTAATTGCAAGGCAGTCTCACCTTCATTTCAATGTTCAGGTAGGGATAAAGAAGCATGTTCCACAGAAAACCCATACATGTGTCCAGAGCCAAGCTAAAAGGCGCTAAGAAGGAATTACAAGGAAACACTAAAATTTTAAATTATTTTCAAGGCAGTTATTGACACTTCTGTGAGACTCTTTTCAGCATACTCTCTGATCTGAAATAATTTTTTAAGGCTAATCGTCCAACTTTATTCCTACGTAAAAGAAACAAAACTCTTGTAGAGAGGTGAGGGGGAAGAAAGAAAAACAAGCCTGAGCTGTTGCAACACCGGCAAATCCTCCGCTAGCACAAACAATACACTCTTAATTAATGATCAATAAAAAGAGCAATAGCTTCCCAAACCTCATGTTTTTTAGGGTAAGTTATATATTAGGCAACAATAAAGAAGTGCAATGCACAGTGAACGGCTGAGGCATTTAGCATTTCCCAGTGACGGTACTGACCCGGCAGCAATGTCATGCAGGTAAATGCAAAGTCACCAGATTACTTCCCTGTACAGTGAAGAAGGGAAGAAAGATAAAATGTAGACCTGGACAGGCTTAAAAAGTTAACAAGTGAGGATGAATGCATTAGTCAAGAAAAGAATATGTTCTCTGCTCCATTAATTCACACCAATCCACAGATCATTATTTAAAGTTAAAATATTCAAATACCACTTGGAAGCCATGGTAATATCTTGATTTCAGTACCAGCTACTGTTAAAATTTCAGGAATCTTGCAGTATTTAGAAAGACTGCAAGATCGAACAGTCAAAACAGACAATGCATCAGTTCTTCTCACCACAAAGAGTGAGGTGTCAAGGGCAACTAATGTTATCCTGGGAGAGGGAATCTAACTGCATGTCCTGAAGGAATGGTCCAGCATAGAACAGAGTATTTCTTTCAGAATCATACTGGCTAAAGAGGAACAGAAGACAGCATATTTTAGCTTAATCAGATAAACTATATTAAATTCAATAATTGATATTTAAAATGCTGTTAGATCTCCAAAACTAAAACCACCCTAGCTTCAGGCAGTTTTGTATTTATTCTGTATTTCTGATCTCCTCAGTATAGAAGACAGACACACACATACATACATGTACATTGTTATTTCTGCAAATACTAGCTGAATACTGGAGCAGAAAGAAAAATTGCATTCTCATTTCCTTCAATATCACCAGTGGGTGAAAAGCTTCTGAAAAACAAACCATAGTTCTGAGTTTCAGCTCTCCAACAGAGCTGCTCAAAGTGTTTACCTTGCTGTTCCCATGGCCTTCTATGTTGCTGGCAATAAACTGCCACAGCATTACTAAGCACATAATTTGAAGCCATTGCAAATTCTATCAAGTAGACTTCGTATCGAAACAATCTTAACAGCTGAACTGGTAAATCGTGATCAGAAAGGCCAACCTAGTTCACCTTACTCAAAGTCTCTTTATGCAGAGCTCACAGTCGTATGTTTATTTTTAATGACCATTAAGCTTCAATAATAAAACTGAGAGGACAATTGCACTAGCAGACTTCACAGGTACTCAGGACTGTCCTTTTTCCAAGATGCATTTCTCTACCACAATGCTTGCACCTAATGATAACAAATATCTTCCATCTTTCATCAGGGCATAGAGAAAAGCCTTCTCAAGAACTGTTTATGGTTTTGGGTTTGTTATTCTTTTCAGATGTCATGGGACCCACATCAATTTTCAATAGTATCAAAAATTGACATCATCAGACCTTTTCCCATCTTTTCCCTACAGTAATTCTCAAAACACAAGATATGACTTACATAGAGACTTACATTAGACTCCTCCTACATAGAGAGGAGTCTTAATCCCTAATTTTTTTTTTTTTTTTTTTGGTCCTCCGAGTTTAATTCTATCTTATTTTCCTGTATCCTTACACATAAATACATTCATGTCTGCATTTCATGGAGGAAAAAAAATATTTTTCCACACTTGAAATAAAAGAACACAGAAACCACACTGCACCTGTCCTACAGACTAGTAGGCCTATAGTTAATATCTTCCATGCACAGACTACAAAAACATATAGTACAGAAATTTCATTGGTATGTGCTTGACACAGTTGCATTATTCAAGTGATGAAGGTAAAAATGAGTTGCTCAGGTTTTCTCTGTGAAGCACCAGTAAAAATTTTACAATGCTTCATGTTGATGACCAGCATTCAGTCTGCATTACATACTTTGCAAAGAGAAATAGTCACATATTAAATAATCACAAATATTTAAAAGATATTTTTGAAAGGCACTAAAATACTTTTTTTTGGTTCTTCCTCTTGTAGATAGAGGTGCTATGTTCTTCTGAGTTGAATGGTTCAGGGCTCAGAGGAGATGATAAAAATCTACAAAAATCTTAACTTTTGTATACCAACGGTGTCAGAAGTTCTTAAAACTTCATAGTTTTCAAGTATCATAGTCCCTTTCCAATGTTAATAAGAATTACACCATCTTTTAAACGCAGAACTCCAATTTTTCTAATTAAGACTTCCTAAGGTCTTAAAAAAAATAACAGAAAAGCAGCTTCCTCTGTCTAATACAAGTTATTTGATTTTATGGTATAACCTGTAGACTGTTTTAAAGTACTAGATTCTTGAAAACACGTTTACTTCTTGTTCACTAAACTCCAATGTTGTAACTACCAGGCCTTATTCTATTGCACTGTAACTGCTCGGAAAGAGACAATGAAAATGCAGTATATAAAATGTTGTATTTGTAACTGAAGGGACATTGCTATTTAATTACTAGAAATATAAGGGAATTATGATCAAATTAGGACATTCTTCAGGGTGGGACTATCATATCACAGAGGAGATCATGTTTTTACATCATAATAAATCAGGATCTATTCTGTCATTTTGAATTAAAATTGATAGGCTTTTTATTAACTCCTATAGATCTCATAGCTCCAAGAGTTATTGCAGGGAATCAATGTAGAGGTTTTATTAAAGGTGAAAGTGTGTGAATATTAGAAATCTGATTTTCATTTCCAAAACATAATTAACTCATTCCCCTGCTAAAAAAAATTATCAGAGAACTGCATGTAGCAAAGGGAGATTATACTGATGAAAATTCTTTTACATCCTATCAACGTACACAGTAGTTCTGTTTGAACGTTTCAGCAACAAACTCTTCTTTAAATATTTTTTTTAATAAAGTTTCTTTAAAAAATTCTAGTATTCTGAAAGAGGGGAAAAACATCTTCCACAAGATGATGCACAAGTTCCTTGCAAAACCAAAAAGGAAAGGTAAACCACTATCCTTCCATGTCTGACTTCATTAGTCCAATTCTTTTCTGCTGCCTGTGATCAGAGTCCTGGTCTACTGATAAGAAAGGGGTTTACTGCATAATTGTTTGCTTTGGGCTACATCCTTGGGCTCAGTTTCTCCATTATGACATTAGTGTAGGTTAAGATTTGCATTGTAGAAGAGATAATACAATGAACAAAGAAATCTGGTTGGTTAATTCCTGCTTAATATGCAGGCTGTTCCTTACATTAAAAAAACTCTTTAGCAACAAACACCTATATTTCCCTTAGTAAAAGTGTGTTAGGATATAAAATTATTTAAGTCCACTCTACCAATACAAATCCTTCTTGCTGTTACTCACCCAACATTTTAATCTCTTACCCATTTTTACAGTGGTGACTCAGTAGTGCAGTGAGACCTTCTGCAGGCAACTCACTTGCAATCATCCCAGTTATCTTTCCTACTGCTACAGATGTGTCTAAGCACCCTCAAAAAGGACTGTAAGCTCTTCTTATTAAAATATTTTGGTATTTCACTGATCTAATGCCAGATCAATGACATGCTAGAGTATTAGTTAAACAAACTCCACAAGTTTAAGGCTTTTTTGTCCAAAGTTTAAAGATAAATTCTCACAGCATAACTAACTTGCAATACTACTGACCACCTTTCATTTTGGAATGTTAACTGCCCAGAGAGACTTTTTTTTCTTTTCAAATGAACACAGATTATCAGTAACATCAAAAGACCCTTTCACAGTGTGATTTCAATAGCTATAGGTGTAAAACATCAGCTGCTGAAGATACTCTCTCTCAGCCTACCACTCTAAATTCAGCCCAGATTCCGTCCCTTCCAATGGGGAGCACATTTAGTATAAAAAGATATCAGACACCTATTTTGAGAAACCAATGTGAGTCTCTGCAAGGAGCAAAGAACATTCAGCACTTTCTGAAAACTTCATTCCTTTATATTGGGCACACCAGATGAAAATAAACACATTCAAACATCCTTGAAATTCTTGCCCTTGGATCCATAAAGGCACAGTACTATGAAAATTATTCCTCAGTCCCAGTCCAAACTAAACTCCTGGTAGTGCAAGGAACAGTTTATGGCCTTGTGAATCTTCGCTACAGAGATGAAGCAAATATCTTTGTCAATTACCTCCAGCAAAGTTTTCTCTACTGGCCTTAATCAGAGCTGAGGACTAGTAAGATTACTCTGCAAAACGACTCCTAGAACAGAAAGTGCATACCTACCCTTGTTCATCCTTCAGCCTGGGTGCAGCTAGGTTCACAACTCTGCTCCCTGAGAGAGAGATGTCCTCTGTCAACACTTTAGCAGCTAATTTAGTCCAATTTCTAGTGAAAGCAATTGTCTTTTGGAAGCACTTTACACAGCAATACAGATGGGACTTCCCAAAGTTATGCAGAGTACCATACTGAAAACTGCAAAGGTCAGTCCTGCTAGATTGCTGTCTTCCATCTCAAAGCTCAGCAACACAAATAAGACAGTGTAGGAAGCCTGCTGTCATGGCTACTGTATATTGTTCTTCAATAGAGATATCATTACACTTCCAATACCATAAACCTTACATCTTTTATTAGGCAGAAGACAAAAAGACGCATCTCTCCTGCCTAAGCAAAGTGGAATTACTCAAAGACAGGCATTGTTATGACAGAATAATTTTCTCTTGAGATTCTTTTTTTAATTCACCTGGCCTAGAGCACAAAGTCTTCACAGTTCTGCATTTCTTTTTAAAACATCACCCATTCTAAAGCATATTTGCCCTATAACCTGACACACACCCTAAAGTGAAGAAGTATGAAAATATTCTATCTAAAATAAGAGTTCTTCTCAGTCCTTTTTTCCAGCCAAATAGTACAATGTCTGGCTTTAGCATGACTCATATGCACAGCACTCTGCAGTCTGTCTCTTGCTGTTGCTGCTAAGACAATTACATAGCTGCAATGGCTTGGATGAGACTGTGCTATAGACAGGAAAGTGAACTCGTCCCTACTGTTACACACTAGTAATGGCCCAAAGAGCCCTATGTACAATGAAAATATCTTTTTTCCAAACACAGTAGGGGGAAATGAAAATATCCCTGTGTTATAGAATCACTGTCTTTAGGGTGGAGAGATATTGACTAAATAACCCTTTCCTCTCTCATCCAGATTACTTCATTCTGAGCATTCCCTGCTCCAAGTATCAGCCTTCAATATTCCAAATCGAAACGTTTCCTTCCGACTCCACTATAGTGTAAAGAATTAAACTGATTTGACAGATTAAGCCATTAAAAATCTGAAAGGAAAAATTTGTGTAATGTCAAACACAGATATAAATGGCATAATTTACAGGGAAAAAACTAGCTAAGAGACTAATCACCAGCTGGATAGCAAAAGCATTTATGAATGGGCTACTGTTATTAACGGTAACAGTGGATCACAAAGGACTTCGACACCTACGAATGTTTGTGTTTTGCCCCCATCCCATGGTGAGAAGAAAAAACACCCCAGAAACATTATTTTAAAATCCTCCAATTCAATTTAGGCTTCACTATAGCTGTCCAAACACTGATTCTGCAGCACCTTTAAAATGGTTTTCAAAGCTAGTAGTTTCTCACTGGTTTAACAGAATTCATCATGAGAAACCATTATAAACTCTTCTGATAACAGGTGTGCTGAAAGAGGAACACAAGTTTTAAAGTTACTGAAAAGAGGACCTGAAGGTGAACATTAGTTTAGTCTTGTCACTTGTGGCTGATAGGTTTATGCAGCCATCAGCAGCGATGTGGCTGCATTAATGGTGATCTGTGAGTTATGTGGAGAGTTCAAGGTTTCTTTCCATAGAGTTCCTACCTAAAAGAAAATTTACTTTTATATTGAAGGACAAACGACATCATCTGTTTAATTTAAAGCCTTAACATTTCCCTCAACTACTAACCTATAACTTTGCAAGTAATAAAACAGAGAGACGAATGGCTTTTTAATTAAAAGGGAATTTAGGACAGAGCAGATACAATCTCTGCACATGGAAATAAGGGAGACCATTTGGACCTATATCACCTGAGGACTCTAAATCTCCATGGCTTTTATGATACAAAACTTCTCTTAAAATTCTCAAGCTGACGTACTGCTGCCCTCACTTCCCACAAACAAAATTAGGGAGACACAAGTGGTTTACATAAAGAGAATATAGAAACTAATCATTAACAAATAAATGACAATGTAGCAATAAACCCATCAAATGTGGAAGCTCAAATTTGTGTGTGTTGTTTGGAAAGCAGGGATATCTGAGAAATACTTCAGAACTAAATTGCACACTCATCATACAGAAGAAAGGCAACACATACTTCTTCTACCTGCAATGCTTAAGCTGAGAAGAAAAGCCCCACACCCTAGGGCATATCCTGAACTGTAGTAAAATAATATAGCTAGTGGGGTGCTGACACAGATCCAACAATTTTAGGTTTTCCTCACTGAGGATTGTAAATTCTCAAAACTCAGCCCGCTGCATCCATTACTAAGAGGCTTCCCGCCACTGCTCTATGCAGCATTCATAGCACCAAACATCTGTCATTTAATTCCAAAGGTTCTTTCAGCGCAAGGAGAATTCTGCAAGACAGGCAGGCGTGTGCAGGGCTGTGCTGGGTTGACCTGGGCTGGCACCGGCTCTATCAGACACAGGGGAAGCTTCTAGCATCTTCTCACAGAAACTACCCCTGTAGAGCAGCACGCCCCACACCCCCCCCCCAAACTTTGCAACGCAAACCAAATCAAGGGCTTTCTTGAGACTAGAGGACTTTTGCAAGAGGTGTCAGTCATATGAGGAAACAGAACAGGAGTGAGTGCCAAGAGGACCCTGTCTGGGCTGATTGAGCACTAAGGATCCCTCCCTGACTCGGATGGAAGCACATCCTCATCTGCACAAATCTTTTTGTAAACCCATGCAAACAACCAATATCTACCTGAACTTTCTGCGAGTCTGCACGTTTGTCTTTTTCCCTCCCAGTTTCCGAGTGTCCGAGGAAAGTCATGAGATCTGGGGACATCAAAGCGAAGACCACCACGGAGGTTACAAAAAAAGCAGTTCACGCACGTGCAAGTCTACTCTGCCTCCGGACCAGAACAACAGGCCAGGGAGACCCTCGCTCAGCTTGGGACTTAGTGGAAAACAGAACTGCTTCAGAGTGAGCAACGGCTCCTCTTCTTTCTAATTGGTGACATCTGTGAGAATGGTTACAAGAGTTGCATTTGGCCAACATGCTTTTAAATTGCTACAACTTTTCTTTTGCAAAATAGCACAGTAATGTTTACCGAGAGCTGCAAAAAAATTTAAATTAATTTGAAATGAAAGTCAACTTCACGGACTTCTTCAGTATTTTCCTCATACACCAATTAAAACAAACCAGAAACCTGCTTTCGTCTTTAAGCAAACTGCTGCGGGGGAGGAAGGGAAGAGGAAGTCATGTAAACACTCTTTAAATGTTAATTCCAGAGTTTAATTGTAGCTCACTGCAAGCCTATTAAACCCTGACTAAGTGCACCTGACAGACTGACAACAGCATAATGCTAATGCATGCCAGGGAAGAGCAGTAATTAGCTTCTTTAAAAGGGTGAGATTTGAGGGAAACTGCTAACAGAACAAAAGAAAAAGGGAGGAGGGAGAAGGAAGGGAAGGATAACTTTTTCCCCATTACACTTTTTTACACCTTACGTAAATCTCTCTGCAGAACTCAGAAGACTATCAGCACTGTGCTTGAAAACTTTTGAAATGGCAAAAAAAAAAAAAAAATTAAAAAAAAAAAAATTCTAAGACTACTGGGGAGGATACAGGGGGTGTTCAGTTTTAACTTTCTGTGTGGACTGTGTGAACAAACTAAGGTAACAGTAAAAGTGATGTTGGAAAAGGACCTGGAAAGAAAGTGGCTTGCTAGTCTGATATTTCTGCCAACTCCATAGAACTGGAAACTTTCTTAGTGAATAATCATATGCAGTGTAGTCTGTCTTTCCTGCATAAATGCACAGACAGAATGGGAGGGAAGCAGGATTGGTTTGTGTCGATCAATAAATATCTCATAGGAGGTCATCTCTCTCCCAATAGTTGCATTACATTTCATTGGACACGCAAGGTACAAGGCAACATTATGCTTTACAGTACAAGCTAACGTTTAATTTTAAACAAAGACCAGACCTGTTCTCCAAGATAATTCTCCAGAGGTTTAGAGTACCGAAAACTTTGGGGTGGTGGTGTAAATTTAAAATTTATAAACCATACTGAAATATATCGTGTACCTGTACAATACATCCAGCCTACT
This sequence comes from Rhynochetos jubatus, assembly GCA_027574665.1. Taxonomy (NCBI): domain Eukaryota; kingdom Metazoa; phylum Chordata; class Aves; order Eurypygiformes; family Rhynochetidae; genus Rhynochetos; species Rhynochetos jubatus. The sequence continues at coordinate 13,149,242 of CM050655.1, forward strand.
GTAACAGCAAAACCATAGCATATTTCAGGAGTCTGAGCTACTACCGTTAACTTAAATAATAAGTTTTAGTAAAGCTTTTCACTCTATTTATTCCAAAGTATGAACAGAGAATTCCATGTTAAATATCTTACTTCTTTCAGACTGGTCATTGCAGCCCCATCCTTAATGAATACACTCTCAGGCTGTTTAACAATAACCAATAACAATGCTACAAAAATCCACAATGCTTGTGAGATTCCAAATACAATAAAACCTCTTGGTGTTAAGAGTGTTTAAGGCTACAAACATTCTTTCTCAAAGCAGTATGGCAGTGGTCTAACAAAAGCATCATCCTATTTTGACAAAAAGCTGTGACAGAAAGCTGTGGCAGTGAAAGAACTTCAAAAAGTTAACCAGCTGAGACCATACTTAAAAAACTGAGTCCAACGAGAACATCATTTCTCTTCCACTTATAGCAAACATTACATTAAGACCCCAGAGAACATTTATGAAAAGCAGATCCACTATCTTAAACCGCAATGGATTGATTTCAAACTCTACAACTATTTTCATACATCTGTTCACTTGTTTAGCTACATTTGTGGCATAAGCTTAAACAATATATAAACTAAAGAAATTGGACTTCATAAACATTTCTCCTTTTATTAAGCTTGTTCCTAATTCCTGCACATATCAAAGCAAACAGCCTACAGCACTGTGATCTTTCAGGTTATCGTTTCCCAGGCCCTGAGGTTCAGAAGCAAAATGATAGCAATTAGTTCCCATTTCTTTGGAAAAGCATTTTGTGCACCTGGTGGGAGACCTGTCACTTAAATGGCTGCCCCAGGAAGGGGGGAAAGTCCAAGAATTAAAGTGCCTCAATAGCAATAACTGCACAAGCTGTTCCATTGGCTCCATGCTTGCTCTTTGTTAGAAACGACCTTGCAAAGGTAGAGAAGACAGCAGGAGAACACAAAGAAATTAAAAATGGTAAGGAAACAATTAAAGAGCAAGATCATGTTCTAGGAGAAGGAATCCTGAAGGCTCATGGAAAGGTGGCCCTGTTTGTTCAGTTTCCCACTCTATCTGATCTTATTTCAGTTTACTGTAGGATACAAACTTCCACATCAAAATATCAGCTTCTTAATTTGTGATTTCTTACACCAGTGGATAATACGTTTGGACTTTTATGTGACAGGTGCTGCATATTAAAAGACTCTGGTTTGGGTTTTTTTTTTTTTGTGGATACGTGTGCCTCGCACTGAGGTTTGCAGTGAAGCACGGCTGTAAGCAGGAACCTAGAGAACTTAGGCGGCCTTTTGTTGTTACGAAGAAATTTGCTCCAAGACTGGTCCTTTTACTGTTGGACACAGTTTGTGTCTTTAATGATGCACTGAAAATTGGAAGCATTTGGTCACAGCTGCCTCTGTCCCTGAGTCTGGATCCCTTCCATCATCTCAGATTCCTAGCAGGGGACTGTGGTAATGCATTTGATTACGCCAACTTCCTCACTGTGTTACCATGTGTCCGTGTTAGAGCAGCCGCTCTGCAGGCCTGTGGGTTCTCTCTCACCTTTCCCACTTATCATTTCAGCCATGTGGCAAATTGGCACGTAGGTGAGAGATTTAACACTGGGAGAATCCTACGGCACCAGGCACTCTTTGACGTACTTCGCCTTCCTAACAAAAGCGTGTGCAACTGTCCTTGGGGAACCGAAATGTGATCATTTGCAACAGACAGATAAATTTCAAGTGGGGTGGCAAGGCTGCCCACTGCTCCTTTATTTCCTTGCTATTATTGCTCGGCATTATTACCATAATCCTCTCCAGATAGCAGCATTCAGTGCCCCATCCAAAGAGCCAGTCACCAGCTTCTATTTGTCACAGCTAGAGGGTCTCATCAGTAGGGGCACCCGATACATCCAAATAGGATCTTTGCAGTAAATTACAGATCACCACAGCAGACGTGGCCATCCTGCTATCTTTGTGAACACAACCCCTGATCGAGTCAGCTGACTTTCACCCACCATGTGCTGTACTCTCACTGAAGGCACCAAGCTGACAAGTCTCACTATTTCTCATCTTCTATTCTGTTTTCCCATGGCACCTGGGAGGACAGCCAGGGAAATCTAGCCAAATTACTAGAACGGTACAGGAATAGCACTGAGGAGTACTGCAATTCTCCAAAACATGTCTAAGGACAACATGTTACAGTTTTCTGAGCGTGAAAAGCTTAAGAGGCTTCTGCTTTTCCTGTTGAAGAATTCTCCTATTTTCCTTTAAATAAGCATACCCCTTTAAATAAATTGACTTCTAGCCTTAATTTTGCAATGAGGCAAATCTCTTGCCAGGATTTCTCATTTACACCACATATTTCTTCAACTTTATACTTTAAAGACCAGGGAAGAATTCTTAAAAAAAAAAAAAAAAAAAGATTATTATTCTTTTGAAGCATGAGCTTTGTTTTCTAGTATGCCAACCTATGATATCCTCTGAAGACAACAGACAAGATGGTTGATGAGTTTTCAGTTTTGGGGAAGATGTCTTCTAGAATACTTTAATGAGCTCTGCTTTTCTTTTAATATCTTTGTAATGTTCTGGTGCAATTGGCAGACAATATTAAATCAGAAAAAGTTGTGAACATCAGTCAGAACTGAGAAACGTTAGTGACAGAGCCAGAGGCATTAGTGGGCAGAAAATGACAGCAGGAGTTTCAATTTAGAAAAATGCACATAAGAAACACCTAGAGAGATAGAAATCAACATGTGACTGGCTATTCACTGAGTGGAAGAAAAAAAGGAAATAATAACAACAAAAGAGAATTGTGAGCGGTAGATACTTCCCTGTTGCAGAAACAGCAAAAAACAACACAGGCTTAATCCAGTTGCAGACTAAAATCCATGAAGACAACACATCACGGAGTGCAGAAATGTTAATTGCCTGACCTTTGGACAGTATTTAGTGTGAGCACACTATGAAGAATGAATTCAGAGCAGGACAATGTTAGCTGTAACGCTGACAGATTGCAGTGAGTTAAGAAAAGACCAGCAGAAAAGATTAGAGCATGGAACAAGGGATTTATGATGGAAAAATTATATAATTAAATATTTATTAGCTTGGCTAGCTGAAAATGGAGACAGAATGAGAAGACGTAACAGTCTGCAAATACCTGAAAGGGTATTAACGTTGAAAACATAAGATGAATTACACATGTCTGCAATATATTGGTGTGTAGGATTGAGTTCTAGTACAAGTTTTAAATACTGAGCCCTAGACTGTTACTCGGTGGGGCAGTAAGAGAAACACTGTGAAATTAATGATCTTATAGGAAGAACAACACGATTCTCACTGTATGGAAAGTTTAAACTTAGTCTGGAGGAAAGTCTGGCAACAGGGCGTCCTACATTGGCACCGACATATTTAGCAGAGCTTTGCTGATTTGTAGCGATCTGCAGAGACTGCACTGTGGTACGCCAATTATTATGTTACAATATAGTACTATGGATCATACGGGACAGATGTTTGCTTAAATATGACGATTCACAGTAGCCTTAATGTGCAGTGATGATTCCAGACTCAAGAAAATGCTCAGAAGAATGAATCAATTTACCTGCTCAGAGTTGAGTCCAACCAACATTGCTGAAATTACACCAGTTAAACTACTACTTGCTCTAACCTACAGTCCTAAAAACTCTAGTATCATTAAGCTATAAGCCAATATTATTATTTTGAAACATGAAAAACCCCCCATCTTGCAGTTTGCTCTATACAATGGAATAACCCAATGATCTGTGTGAAAAGTAGATGCACCAGCAGCAACAGAAAAGCGTGCTTTTGTTCAGAGCCACAAGACTCCTACAGTGGTGAGTGAAGTCCTAGCTCTAACCAGCACAGACTTAAACAACTGTGAGGAAGGGAAAGAAGACTGAGAGATGGGAAGATGTTAGAAGGGAAGGAAAAAATCCTTATGATCTTTGCAGAAAATATTTCAGGATTCCAGTCTTTCCATTTCCCTTCAGTGAGTACCGACACTTGCTTTTCTGATGTTGACTGTATTTCCTTGTAATACATTTCATCAATTACTTCTGTAAAAAATAGGGTGCTATACCTATTTCAGCTATATAAATAAAAATTTTTGCTGGTAACGAGATCAGGTGTTGGGACCTTAATTCAACCACTTGTGAAATTTCACTAAAATACTTGTCCCTTTCCATTTAGGAGTCTGTATCGGTCTAATCACGGTATTTTTGGCGTGTTTCACAGTTTCAGATGTACCTATTCGTAGGGTAGGTGGGGAAGTATTGCTGTTACTCACTACTTATGAAAAGTAATAAAGGCACAGACAGACCCGAATGTTACATGGGCTGCTCTGGCAGAGGGGTGAGACAAGTCCTGTTAATCTCAGGACCATAACCCCACACAAGGGATGGGGCCAGTGAGCAGAGCTTGGGGAAGGGAAACAAAAAAAGCCCTCCTTCCTCAAACCCTCACTGTTTTCATTCCCATCTCTTTCCTCAAACATCATCTTACATCTTCAGTCCCGCCCTGAGTTATTTTACTCTCCCTCATCTCCTTTGCTTCCACATTCCCAAAGCTTGACACCAACTCTACAGTTAAGGGTGGAGAGTTAACCCCTTCCTGCTCAAATGTCAATCTGTTGAAAATGCAGAGCAAACTTCTGTAAGGGGACTTCGGTCGTGTCCAAACGTGACGATTTTCTCCACACCCATAAGCAAGCAGGACCTCACCATTTTCCTGTCACAAAAAGATGGAACAACACATCAGACCATCTGATGAGTCAACCCATAGATGAAAGAAAGCAGCAGCATACACAGTGTTATCTGAAACCCCTTTGAGAAGCAGATTACTTACAGCAGAATACTTATAAGGTGTTGTCCATATAGCCGCTGACCCCAGCAAGCAGTGCAAATAGAGTACAACTACATATTTATAGCTCCTATTAAATTTTTAATCAACTGATAACAAAACTAGGAAAGATAACTATTCCATGAAAACTTAATCAGACATGTTATAAAGGTACCAGGGCTGGTCAACTTAAACATTCCTGATATTACACTCCAGCATTTGAAGTTTTCAGTCATGCTCACACTTCATAGTTTTTGTGATAATCAGATATACGTTCTCAAAGTATAAGACACATGATACTGACTTTCTAAGCTTCAGACAAGAATCCACTGCATTTACAGAGGATTATCTTGGAGAGCATATTCTAAAACAATTTGGTTTATTAAAAAAAATCTTATCCAGAGGTGATAATAGTTGCATGGGTTTTAAAAAAATTTCTGGAAGACTTAAATGCAACGTCTGAGAAAATCAATAAGTGCCCATTATTATCTTTAGAAAGAGCAGAGATTTCTTTTTCTTATAAGAGTTATTAAAACCTTGCACTACTCCAAGAACTCTCATAATGTTAGCAATTGCAAGTAACAAGTCCTCTTAATGATGTATAAAGTACTTCTGATTATGTTGCTCACCATGTATGGGATAAATAATGTTCCAGATTCTAATTTCCATTTTTTAAAGGCTCCCCACAGACATATCCCTCAGCCATCTGTTCGCTAGACCCAGTGTAAATGGATGTCTGCACCATGGCCTACCTTCTGGGGTGAGGCAGACAGCTATCCTTGGCTTCATGGCACTGTGCTTACCTCCCAAGACAGACATTTTTCAAGGAATTAATGACTGAGAAAGACTATCACTAAAAGCTATAAAATAATGAGTAATACAGAGGAAGCAAGTGGGAAATGAATATTTACTATTTCTCATCATAGCAGATACATAGGCAAATCAGTGCTGTTTATGAAGCAGCTGGGTAAAACAGGTGGAAGAAAGTACCAAACAAGAATATTTTGAAGCTCCCTATTCATATACCACCAAGACTGAAAGTATAAATTGATCCAAAATGGAAGGAGAAGAATTAATGGAAAACACATCCAACAGTACCCATAAAAACCATGATTCATGTACAGCCTCTGACTTGAGATGTCCCAAAACTACTTCCCAGTAGCAAGAAAGATATACCAAAGGCAATTTTTTCTATACGTGTAACGTTTCTTACCTTCACAGGTTGCCGTCACAAGCAGGATGCTGAGACAGGAGATCTTTTAACCAAATCCAGTATCCCAGTTCTTATGTGATGGTGTTTGGTTCCCTTCCCCCCACCCCCTGAGATTCTATACTGCAAAATGAAATACATTGATTTAAAAATACTAGTTTTAAATCAAACTCCACTATCTCTGAAAAAACCCACCTCTATCCTGGGAGTTAAAGATTTTACTGTACAAATACAAAACTACCAATGTACTCAGCCTATTTTTGAGCAGCTTTACTAACAGTATTTCACTGATGTCCTCCCTTTGCAAGCATAACACTAATGAGCTATTAACTCACTTAGTCACACAGGACCACACTAACCACACCTCCCACACCTGAATTCACATCTGAATCCAATTGAGAACTACATTACTTGTAGCAGACCTTCTCTACCTCCTGTTTCTTCCTCTTAGATTTTGACTGCATCCGCCTCATTCTCCTTTAATGCATTTCTCCTTTCTTATCATCCTTTGAACCCTTTCCACATTTAAAAAAATTGTCTTTAGTTTACACTGAATATCTTGAAATCATCCATTTCAAAAGTTCAGTCATCTCCACCCTTAAGCTTTTGGCCAATTGTTCTCCTGCTTTAAAGGTATCTGGTCACCAGACACCTCAGTCTACCGAGGATAAGAAGTGCAAAGAATATTAATTCAGTGGAAAATGTCATTATATAAATCTAGTTGTCACTTCCTAAGAAGTATCTGAAAACCAAAAGAGATAAAAATACCTTATTTTTTTTAGTGATATGCAAATAAATCCACAAGATACCTACTGTAATCTGTAGAAGGAGTCATTCAAATTAATAATCAGGAATTATTTCTGAGAAATAGAGTTTTTGAAATTACCTTTTAAAAAATACTGTATGTGTGCATTACTAAGTGATATTATAATGACAGCACAATCTTTTTAAAACAAAGGCCATGTTTAGGTTCTTCCCTACCACTAAAAATACATTTTGCTTCATATATGGAGTTGTAAGAAAAAACCCCCAACTCTGTGTTCCCTTTAGCCACAGATGCTGCTAGGTTAGTACTATCAAAACAAGAAATAAAGATGTTAGTGTTGCTAGACAACCATTTATCTTTTTATCCCTACTGATGACACAAGCTGCCAGAGCAGAGGAAAAATTACTGCCATGTTTTAGGAACCTCTTCAGTTACATTTACAGTGAGATGATTTTTCTCGGTTTTTAAATTAAAAAAAAAAAACCAAAAAACCAAACAAACCAAAAACCACAAACAAACAAAACACACACAAAAAAACAACCAAACAAAAACAACAACAAAAAAACCCACACAACAACACAAAACCAACCCCACAAAACCCCCTCATTGTCAGCTTACGTTACACCCCAGATTTGGTGTTTACTGATAAGGAACATACATGTAAGGTTTCTGTGCTTTAACTTTTCCACTGTATTAAATTGATGCAATATCAGTTTAAAAGTATTGGGCTTAAAAGTAAGTTTAAATATAATTCTATTAAAACCTATGTATGGCACTTGTTTACTCTGCATCTACCTTTCTTATATCCAATTAACTAGCTGATCATGAACTACTGTTTTTTCCTAGTAGCTTCTGTTAGTGGATAGGGAAGCATGATGAATTCATAGATTAACAGAAATCCTGATGCTGTCCCAGGTCATCATATTGACCCCTAGCTCCCCTAATAAAACCCCTGTTAATTGAGAAACCAAGTACTCAAGGTCTGAGAAGGCTGCAAATTCCATTGTAATAATAATAATCTTAACTCACTCCTGCTTGGACAAAATTGCTACTGGCACTATATATTGTACAATCATTTAACAAGTGGTAAACAGATCAAGTGAACACATGGTCATCTCAGGAAGAAAATGGCATACACGCTATATTATCACAAAAGATTTAAGTGCAGATATTTTGATCTGTAATATGACACAACGAGAGCTCCTATTTACATCCTCGGTGCTTAAAGCTTATTTAGTGTGTGTGAACAAGCGGAAGATCTTCATCATTAAAATATACCTGGATGCATACATACAATGCATGATTCATACAGAAAAGAATCTAAATGAAAATCAATTATATGTTTCCAACAAAGCTGTAAAAATCTTCAGCTCTTCATACATTGCTGAAAATGGTCTAGAATTATCCTTTGCACTCCAGTCTCCATCAGCACAGACATAGCTGAAAAGGTGCCCTAGGTCACTTGTTTCCCTCCCTCACTTCCAGATTTACATATATCAGTATCTATAGAAAATGAAAAAAATGCACTAACAGTCCCTCTCTCTCCCACATTAACACACAACAAAAATAATTATTTGTGTAGCTCAAAAGCTAAAGTAGTCCAAGCATACTTCTAAAAAATAGATTAAGCAACAGGTTCAAAATCAAACAATGCAGCCTCACTCAATCAAGCCCATGATGAGGTGGAAAGGCAGAATGCATATATAAAGTTTCCAGCAAAGTATCTTTCTCACTGGAGAGGATGCCTCTCTCCCATTAAAAATGTGATTTTGAACAAACATACTAGATTAACAACTCCGTGTTAATAACAGTCTATTCTATTGCATGTGTGCATCCAAGTTTTCAATATAAAAAGCAAGAATACGTCTATGAACTGTCAGGCAGGACTTCCTTCTACCTGCTCTTATATAAGTCAGTCCACAACACAGAGAAACTTTCCTTTTGCTCTCTGGATTCTTTCTACACTCTCAGAGACTGACTGGAAAATGGTTCAGTGTGGTACAGTAAATGTCTCTCCAAGATGGACAAAATCTGTATTTCAGACATTTATTATAGGAATAGAAAATATGACACCTTTAAATAAATGGGAGGGCAGAAAGGATTGCAAAAAATCATGATGAAATTTTGTGTAAATCCATGCTCTGGATAAATGTTAGACCATCTTTACAGCCTTTACAATAGATTTTTAAATAATAACAGGGAAATATTGTTCAAAACTCCCATTATTGTAGTGCCTCTCTTTTGCTGGTTGGAGCAATCTAGTCAGAAGGTGGAACAAAACCAAATGGCTGATAAGATCAGTTTCAACAGAGGTTCTGATAGGAGGCACATCCTGGATGAGCAGTTGAATAGCCTACCATCTAACCATTGCTCAGACAACTTGTACCGAATCAATCTGTTTGGTGTTTTCATCTGCAATCTGGTCCTGTGTCGCTGAAGGGCAAGGAGCATTACAGAGGGACTCAGAGGAGTATTGAAAGAAAGAGAAGGGGGGGAATATAAAAGGATCTGAGTTGCCTCCACCCCAACATTTGATGAGAGGGTGGCACACATGCCAGAATAATGTCCAAAAGGAAATCTGAAAGACTAAGTGTTCCATGGGGCTTATGAAAACAATTAGGCTTTGTGCTTGTGCCTTGCCTTTCTTGCACATTTTTTTCCAAGTATCATTTTCACATTGAGACTGGATTAATTTAGCAAAGGCCAACTCATTCGAGCAAGATTTTATCATCTTGCCTCTCATCTATCTCATGAAAACACTGACTGTTCACCTCTCCTGCTGCAGTATGTGAAATAACCTCCACAAACACATTAGAAAGATAGATAAAAATATGTTTTCATCTTGAAACTGGCGAAGCAAAATCAATTCAGCATAGACCATGTTTATTAGGTACAGGAAACTGATAGCCTATGGGTTTCATCTATGAAGTTATATACACTCAAACTTGCTTCTCAGACGGTAAAGCAACTCTGACAGAGTGTATAGTGAGAGTTGCAGTGCAGACTTTGAAGTTCTGTGTTTCTTTCTTCTTCCATAGGATCAGTGAAAAAGTGTTTTCAATTAGAAACCAAAAATCCATCTTTTTATTTTTTCAATTGCAGTTTCCAGCCTGTGTTAGAGATCAGTGCAAGTTTTACACATGGTCAACTAGTGGGGTTTCAGATTTCATTTTGTGAAGACCTGCATACTCACTACTAATGCTACAAGTAAAGGTTCAAAAACTTCATCCAGCTGACATACATAGAAAAAGAGACAAGAAGTTTGTGATCATCCATCTACTGAATTTCCAGTTTTTCTTTCCTTGTGGAAAGTTTTTCTCTTCCAAAGCAGAACATAATTCTGAGAAGCCCTTTCTGCATCTAAACCCTGGCTCTGCTGAGGTCACTGGGATCTTTGCCAACAACTTCAATAAAAGTAGGTTTTCACCTTTCATGTTTAAGCTGATCTAATAAGTGATAGTTAATAAGGGTCAGTTATTAAACTGCATGACGGGGAGAACTAATATTCCATCCTGTAGAAGGCTTAATCTCCTAAACACCAAAAATAATTTTCTTTAAATATAAATTGCCCTTTCAGTTTGAAGAAAGGATTTAATGTTAATTACTGGCCTCAATATTTTTCATAATTCACAAAGTGGCTGCAGCTGCAGCAAAATCTTTAGAAAAACAAATACCCAGATAAAGGGACAAATTAATGCAGTTACCTCCAAGATGTGTGCCACATCTGGAGAACTGTTTTGGCTAAATATCTTCCTGTAGTTGGAAATTTGCAACAAAATTAACAGCAGCAATATTTATTGCAAATAGCAAACCCCAGCAATACATAAAAGACAGAAAAAATTTTCAAGAAAACTAGGTCAAGAACACTAGTTTTTATCATGTGGGAAAATTACAAATTTTCTTTAACAATTTTGGACAATTAAAAAAAATTACCAACCATATTCAGATGTCTTGTGCTGTTTTGGTGATGAAGTGGAAGCTAAACATGGTGTCAAAACACACACAAAAAAGTAGCTGACCCTTAAGATCTTTCAGTAAAGGGGTCAGTGTTCTTCCATATGCAAGACAGATTTTGAAACAAAGTCAAATTCATAAATGAGTGTATGAAAGAGTCTTTATTTGCTGACATTATTAAAAAATGAATTGAGCAGGCAGGTATTTGACAAGAAGCAAACAAGACAGCAATAGTGTGACAGGGATTCTTGAAACGTCTGGTTCAAACCAGAAAAAATACTAAAGCAGAAAGAAAGGACAAAAACCTCCCAGCCAAATTTGCTAATCAGTTAATTGAGAAATACTCACGTAGGAAACAAATCATTCCTTCTACTCAAACACCATTTGCCAAAGAAATGAAATCACATTATACTGAGAAGTGGCACAAAACCAGGTGAAGAAGAAGATAAATTTGAGATAATTGCAAAGATAACTGTAAAGTCAGGGAATAGAACAAAGATTTGAAGTCTAAGGTTCCTTGCATGTTTTGAAACACGGAAGAGTTGGCTCAACAAATCAACATGCCAAGGTGGGGTAAATGAAGACTAAGATGGGTCAACTTCCTATCAATTAATTTTAAAATTTCATGTATTTTAAATTTGTACAGATTCTACTTTCAAAAATAGAGAACAATATTTATTGCACTGGAAAATACGTCCATAGTCCCTGCTTTTCTTTAGAAAGACTGTATTTTGCAAGTCTCAAGTACTGATATTATAGCATTAATACCACGTTTCATTTACAAAACAATTTCATTTAAATAAACAAATTAAAACTTATGCTTTGCCCTGGGGAATATCAGCTTATTGAGAGATAAAACCCAAACAACAACAACAAAACCAACCCAACATAACACAAACACACCAAACCCATTTTGTTTGGGTCTTTTTGAGGAAAAAAAATAAATTCAAACATCCTTTGGAAAGGATATTTTTGATTCATTTCCTTGAGACAAAGAAATTAATCTTTAACTCATAAGAAACTTCAGGACCTCTCCTGATTTATACTTTCTAACTTCAGGACCTCTCCTGATACACAGTTTCTGATCAGAAACTGTGAAACAATTTAATGCAGATGGACTGATTCTGGAATTCAGCGGAACAAAAGCATCAGTTAAAGAAAAGCATTGAAAAGGAAAAGCAATAAATTCTCCAAAAGCCTACACTGAAAGAGATTACCCATGCAAGATGTTTAATTAACTTCTTTTATTAAGTAAATTTACTTAATAATGTAAACTGGTCACAGCTACTGTGTGTCTTATTCCCACAGGCATGTTGAGCACTGTGACACAGAGCCAGCCAAAACAGGAAAGTAGGTTGCCGCAGTGGTGACGAGTACTACAGCCCCTTCTGCCTGTCCCTGGAGAGCAACACAGCCAAAATTCATTAACACTGCTACAAGCCAGTCTCACAAACTGGGACTTTTTCAGTAGCTCTGTGTATAGATATTTTCAGTAGCAGTATTAAAAGTGGTGTTAATAAAGGCTCCTTACTAGTCATACATTTTTGTCTAAGGCTAATAAAATTTGGTGTTGTTCAAATGGTTTCCTGGGTGTAGCTCTTTATATACACCAATTCTCCCAAATATCTGCTGCCAATACCCTGCAACTGAAAGACCTGTTGAGATCCAATCTTATTCCCTTGAAAAGCAATCTCTTTTCATCTGTAGACTCGTCAAATTAGTAAATGTTATTTCTGAATTATGTGTGAAATTAAACATATTATAAATCTAACATTAATTACCACAGTTAATAACAAGCTATACTCGTTCATGAACCTGGTATTTTGGACACAGCTACAGTTACAGGACAAATTCAGCCTGTGGGACAGAGGTAGGCAAGAAGTGGTAAATTCTGCAAGAATTACCTTCTTGCAAGGCAAGAACAGAATTCCATCAGAGTCAAGTCAGGCATCTGGAAAAAGCTCCAGTCCAGCCAGCCAGAGGGACTCCTGAAGTAGCCCCCAGTGCTGGATGGAAGGTCCAAAAATACTCAGTTTTAGGTACTGTTTCCTCCTGACTGGAATAGCAGGAGAGCGTGAGAATCATACGCCTCCACTGCAAGACTTGGATGTAAGAACAGCTCATCGTAACAAGAACATTATGGTCTTTCTCCACTGCTTGAACCGTGGCTGAAGTAAACTATTCTGGAAAGAATATGCGATGCTGTTGCAGAAACAGCAGATGATTCAGATGTTTGACTTGAACTTCTAAGTTACCTAGGCTTATGTAAATTATCAACATTTGCTTTTGGCCCTACACACAACACCCAGATTTTCATCTTTACTTGCACAATCACCTCAATATATGAACGACAAGGACAGGACAGAAATAGAACTGGCAGATGCCACACCTGAGAAAAGTTAATTCTTACTGTTTTTTGTGTTTTATCTGCACCAGCTATATCAATCTTAATACAAAGACGCATTTTTTAAATTATATCAAGAACATTGTGCACATAGATGTTCAGATTCAAGTTCTGATGATATAAAAGTTAACGCACAATCTAAGAACACTCTCCAGGTTTCTCCTTTTAGTGAAATTACCCAGATTATCTCTTTCAAAACTTTAAAATATTACCACACTTATTAAAATATGGATCGCAGCTTCTTCAGTGAAAAAAAAATAGATGCAAACCTACTCAGCAGTCAGGAGAAAATATTTCTCTCTCGCACCTGAATATGCATGACAGGCATACAGTTGCACTTAAATCCACCCATCATTCAGTTAGAAAGGTAACTGAAAGAAGCAGTCGTGGTTTGTCTAACAGATGTAGAGGTCTGGTCTTCATGAACTTGGAAAGACTAACTACCATTTCTACTAGCTAAAACCTGTGAAAATTAAAAATGACATCCAAATGTCATAATTGGGCAAGACTGAGAAACAGCACAATCAGAATTGTCATTATTAACCAAACTGTCAGTTTCTTTACACCTTTCTCCATTCCTGTCATTATATATGATTATCTCCTTGATACTACAAACCATTTCTGACTAGTGTAACAGTCCAGCATGAAGCCTTTCCACAAGATTTCCAAAATCACAGTAAAAGGAGCTGCACTGCATTTGGTTTAGACAGTTATTTGCATAAGGCATTATTAATTTTGGTTATTATTCATATTTATAACACATTCATTGATTATTACAGAAGAAATATATATTTCTTCTATATATTTTTCAGAAGGAAAAAATATTAGAAAGACAAGGAAAAAGCTTTCTTCCAAATTCACCCATTATAAGACTCTATCCACTTTGCCAAATTCTAACCTGGTCAGCTGTGATTTTCTATGCTGAGCACCTTTCTGATACAGAATTGGATTTGTGGGTGTTCATGCATGTTCACATGCAAGATAAAAGGAAAAATACATTTTTTCCCTTACAAAAGGTAATATACTTCTGACACATACTCTAGCAGACCCACAATTTACGGTAGCGACTTTATTTTCAGTTTTGTAGGGAACATGCTGCTTTGGTTAATAACTCCATAAAAATTAACCCTCTACAAACTTTACAGTTTTTCAGTTAACACAGCTCAGTTCAGTTTTGCAAGTGAAATTCCCTAAAGATTGTCAGCACTAGGCTTGCAAAGCCGAGATGGTCTTCCTATATTTCTAGTGCTTTGTACCTTTGATGTTCACCAGCCCATTTTCTGTGTTTTCTATAGATTTCTGCACAGCACTAGTAAAGCCTAATCATGAGAGCAGTAAATAAGCTGAGAAATGAGAGGAAAGCCAGTGATGACTTCTGCAGTCAGACCCAAACAGCAAGTTATTACATGGAACTGAGGATGTGGCAGAACGTAGCGGGACATTAGGCTACTGACATTTATAAAAATATGATACACAGAAGTCTGACTTTGTTAGGGTTTGAATAATAAACGCACTTTGTTGGCCACCACTAATTTCGAAGCTACTGAGGGCTTAAAGTTGAAGTTACACTACGCACATACACATACTACAAGAATACTCTTCTTCATGTGACAAAGCTCTCATGGTGCAGAACTAGAAAGTTGTTTTCCATTTACTAGTTTTACTACCATATAAATCAAAACTAGAAGAAAGTGAATTAGTCTAATGAAATAATTTATTGATCCATTTAGATTGTTCTTAAAAGATATTTTAGGAGCACCTGCAAAGACATACAAGTGTATTCAAGCTTAGAAACAAACAGGTCAAATTACAATGGATGAAGACCTGAAATGATTTTGATTTAAATATTTGATTTAAATAGTAACACAGAAAAACAAATGCATGTAAAATAATACAAATATAGCTTAATACATGCAAACAGTAGAAAAAACAAGTCAGCCTTTTACCATAGTCTAATGTTTCAACTAAGAAAGAAGCCAGACAAGCACCGTCTGAAGATTTCTAAAGAATTTTTTTTTGTATGCAAGAAGACTACCTACATCAAACATCCATTCAACTGCCATAAAACTGTTTGCAACTGATAACTTGTTTTAACAAGAGGAACTTCTTGGAAGTTTGCTGAAAAAAATCAATCTTGCTTTAAAAAAAAAAAAAGAAAAGGAGACTGCTGGCATTTTTCACCATCTCTCTAACTCTTTAGCTTTAAAAAAGAAAAAAAAAATAAATATAAATGAACGGTCTTTTTCCACACCCATATGCTTTACATGTTAAGGAACAGTGGTTCTCCTTGATAAATAGCCAGTGGCAGTTCAGACAGATGTTCCTAGCATTTATTGAATGGATTATTTATTTGTAAATACAGGCATTTACTCTTTATTTGAGAGTTACCTTTAATTAACACTTCTACAGTTTTCTGCAACATAATTTCACATCATCCAGACAAAACCAAAATCTATTCCAGCAATTAAACCATGATGCTGCATACCTACTTCCTAAAATTAGTACTGAATTATATATGTATTACAGGGACAGCAGCGTCTCATAGATGTACAATTTAAAATGTGGCATTACAGAGATGGAGGCTTGTGCAGGCCCTTTAGGTACACAGACACTTAGACCTAGCCATGTTGTGCGTGGCAATAAAGACAGACGTGACACTGGTGAGAGCACAGTGCTCACTACTGAAAGGGACTAAGGTGCACCAAAATGCCACGTGTGAGAGCAGGGAACAAGGCTACAAAAGCAGAGGATTGAGAGTAATTTCTGAAGGACCAAACAGATACAGAGTTAACAAGAGTGCGCTGCATGTGAGAAAAGATTGAGCATAACAGATCTGTACCTTAAGAATGAGGTAGCATTTCTCCTGGTAAAACCACAATATGGATAAAAGAGAGTCAATTTATATAGTATCCCTTTAGCTAATGATTATAAAGACGTGGTTCTGGAGGAAAATTGAGACAGTATTA
Source organism: Rhynochetos jubatus (assembly GCA_027574665.1). Taxonomy (NCBI): domain Eukaryota; kingdom Metazoa; phylum Chordata; class Aves; order Eurypygiformes; family Rhynochetidae; genus Rhynochetos; species Rhynochetos jubatus. Next base: position 13,165,386 of record CM050655.1, read on the forward strand.
TCTATCATCAGGGCTGAATTTAAACACATAGAGATCTTTGTATTGTTACTAGAGAGATAAAAAGAGCCAGAATTTGTGTTATGCTGGAAGACTAGTTTTCCACGTGGGGAAAAAAAAAAAGAAGTTAACGGTAGTAATCCATATTACATTTATTGATGTAGCTAACAAATTTCTTTGCTTTTTGTTAGACTGGCTTTGGTGAAAGTAATTTTCTTTTGGAAAAGAAAATATTCTTGGATGGAGCAATAGCAAGTTGCTTCAGACAAAAAAGAAGAATAGTACACTTTGGATGTCCAAAAAAGTAGGGATGAATAAAATATGTATTTTAAAATTGCTGTAGGAGAGAGAAGAATTGTTGAAAGTCAAGCTAGTTAGAATTTGGAAATTATATTGAAACAATTCACAGTGGTCATGCATTTGGACAATGACCAGGAAAAGTTAAATCAATCTTTTGCCTTTTTTCCATACAAGACTGATGAAACAGAAGTTGAAACATCTGTGTAATTAAATGGAAACATCCACATTGATGTGGAAGCAAAATGCAGAAAAGAAGTAGCAGGGTAACTGTGGAGTGGATGACCTCCAGCTCAGATCACAAAGGAACTAATATGTGACACTGTAAATGCATAAGCCAGGTTTTTTAACGACGTTAACTGACCTAGTCTGGTATTGCACGGCCAGAGAAGAGAAAACATAGTAAACTCTATTTGATAAAGAACATGTTAAGAAACTGCAATATACATAGTCTGGCTTCAGTTACTATGTAATCTTCCAGGGAAAACAGATAGATTTAATTTAAGAAGGTGAAATGTTCCAAACTAATACTTTCCCCTAAAAATAAACCCCTTATATCTCTGTGACTTCAACAAATATATCCAGTAAGGTTAAGAAAAAAAATCACACCTTCAAGGAATAAATGAAACTAATTCTATGATATCCCACACACTCAGTAGATCCTTTTCACAGTCCTGTGCTTCCTGTTCCAAAATCAGGAAATTTTAAAGTGATAAAAATAGAATCATTTGGTACTAAAAAATTTCCCTTAAATTTTATCTGTATTAAAAATATTGACCCTTGAGCATGATCTCACGGTGATTAGGCTATTCTGTCAGTATGTTGCATTATGGATTGTGTATCCAACAAAAAGGCAGGGAATCTTTAAAAGGCTCAGTCACTGAAAGAGACGTTCAACAGAAAATCAAAGAAGGGCAGATGAGAAAACCAAGTTGAAATTTCCTAAGATCTTAAAAACAAGTCACAGTTAGTTTCTCTAGCATTAAAGAGGAAAGCCGTACTTAGAAATAATAGCTGGCTCTAAAACACTCCTAGTGTTGTAAAAATAGAATATCTCCTTCCACTGGTTGCCCTATTTCTGGATTTTTCTAAGAAAACCCAAACCCAATTGTTCATTATTGCTGTGACCTCAGAGGCAAGACTTCACTGAAATCGGGCATCCCTGTGTGGTTCCTCAGAGCTCTCCACAAATCTCATGCAATTAAAAGCATCAATACTGACACACATTAATGACAAAAAGTTAATGTAAGGGCTAATTGAGACCATCTCCCTCACAGGCCATTTCACAACACAGCACAGCAAACAGCCATTAATATGTAATTAAGTTTCTGGGATGCATGGGCTATCAAAACCAGGTAGCTGGAACCCTTCTACACACTTTTTAACCTCTCATTACCTCTGCAGCCCAAAATAGCTACTGTGCCAGGCAAGCTTGGGTTACTACCTTCTCCTACAGAAGTGAACTGGCATGTCACCAAGCCAGAATTTTAAGGCTCTGAGCAATTTATTATAACAGTATTCCTCTCATTGAAACAAACTGATTTCATTAAAACACATCGAAATTTTATTTCTTTCTGAATCTTTCCCCACACTGCATCAACTGAAAAAGTTTCAAAGTAAAAAATGCTAGTTTGGGGTTGAGAGAAGCTTCCATAATGTTTTAGGGAGAGCACTAAGACCGGTCTTTGTGTCTAGGGATGTATCGCTTATATAAAAAAGAAACGAGATGCCAATTTTGGGCACCCAACTTTGGCTGCCCTAAGTTTCTGGAACAGTTAGCACTACCCAAATATCAGTCTGAGTATACCTCACTAGGAGTGCACCTGCCACAGGGCACTTATAACACTTGTGAATAAAGAGCAGAAAATTGCTCATGCTGGCCTCTAATAAGAACAAAGCTGAAGCATGCTGTTGAGAGAAAGTATCCAATTTACCTCTGAACCCACATAAATACCCCTTATTCACCTGTCTGTTCCCTTGACAGCTACAAACTTCTTGAGGTTTGATTTTGGTTTTCTTGTTAACTTCAAATTTAGTTGGGTTCTATGGTGATCTAAAATGAAGACATTTTAATAATCTGGAATAACACTTGATATGGCACACTTCCCAACTCCTCTGAGTCAAAGGGAGTCCCTTTGTCATTCAATATAAGGCATAAATTTGAGGTTGGTTTCTGAGAAGGATCTTAACCACAAATACTGGCTGGATCTGAATCTATCCATCATTCATCTGAGGTGGATTTTAATTTATCTGGACTAACTATAAATTATACCAAAACAGACACACTTAAAGTAGGAAAGGAGGAGGAAAAAGGTGGAAAAAAGTCCTGCCAGCCTAGTATGGATAGTTAATTTCTTTTTTGTCACAATTTAATAGAGAAAGCAAAACCAAAATTACTTAGGGCTCAAGTCCTTAAACAAGAGAACCAAGGGAATCTTTTTCAGGAATTTTTCAGGCACAAAATATTGCTTCACAATGGAAACTGCATCTGGACTAAGCTACAGTATTACAAATGTGTTACAAAACCTATTTTGAAGAGCTCAGCATCCATGTAAAACCAGGTAGTGCATGTTATATATATCAAGGCTATTGCTTTAGAAACCCTGAGATCATCTCCTTGATGCTCTGGGATGTCGATTCACTGATACAGCGCTACAGAATTAAGCTCACTTGAATACTCTGCAGGAAGACCATCCATTTGTTTTCTAAAGTACCCTCTTATATGACAATATAGTAAGAGGCAAATGTTTTCAGAGATGGGTTGCCCACCTCATGAAGATGAGATGTGGGCAGACATGACAATTGCTTAAAAAGCTGCAGCAGAAAAAGAAAGGGATTACTCAGCTCCCCTTCTTCACGATGAGGACAAAAAGCGATGGCCAATGTGTTTTGATGAAGCATTACATCAGACATCAGGGAAAAAACCTGCAGACTTTCTAACAACAAAAATAATGAAATTCTGAAATAGGTTGCCAGGGGCAACTGAGAACTCCCTACCATTGTAGTATTCAGAGACAGTGCAGGCAACACCAAAAATGACACTGATTTAGCTGCATTGTGCTATAGGTAAGAAATAGGTCCAGTGCAGTTGTCTTTTTTCTAAAATGTGATTTAAAACAAGCAAAAAAAAAAAATCCATCTTTTCATAACATTAAGGGGTTTTTTTTTTACTTTCAATCTTACCGGTTTCATAAGTATTAAAAATTCAAGCTTTTCTGCCTGCCTCAGCAAGCATGAAATATTCTCACCAGTTAATATTGCAGTCTATATATCTACAGACAAAAAGTCTTCTTTTTTACATGGCCTTCGTCTTGTCCCTCAATGCCATTCCTCATGTTTAAAAAGTAAGCAGAAACACAGATATCTACGCATAGACAACGGCAGTTATGCACAGCCATCTTTTCAGCTGAAGCACTCATTCATACCATCTCTTTCATTGGTTTAAAAATAATAGGTTTTCATATGAACAACTTTATGGACATAATAGCTGCCAATCAAAAAATATTGCTATTACAGTAAGCTCAGATTCTTGATTATAAACACATTTCTAACAACAAATATAATACTCCAGGCTGCAAACTGAGTATTGACAAAAATTGACAAAAACTCTGGAACTGTACTTTGTAAATCAATAATTTCTGTGTCTAACAGATCATCACTGGAGTAGGTTTGCCCTTCACAGTCAAGGTTCAAGTTTCTTTCAAGTCTATATTACTTTCCAGCACTCAAACTCCATTACTTCAACTCCAAAATAATGCTTGTGAGTGGAGACATAACAGGACCAATGCTTGGAATTTGTTACTGGAGTTTAAACCAGCAATTTTTTCAGCACCTAGATTGAAACGCAAAATTTTTACTGAAGTCTAACTTCAGCTGGAGTCTTAAGTGTGACCAAACACAAAAGCCTATGCCTTTGGAAGAAAAAGGAAAAGACAAAACAAAACAGCTTTTTTCTCTCTTCGTTTGCAGCTAAAGACAAAGAGGTGTGAAGGGATGAACTAAGATGCAATAATGACTTGGATGAGAAAGAGTAAGAAATAAGTACATGGCTTGGTTTGCCTCAGAAGAACTCAGGAAAACCACTGGTTTCCTGAGATTTTAGTAATTTCTTGGAAGCTGCTCAGCTCCTCAAAACATAAAACTAAACAGTCCAAAATGTGATTCTACAAGTAAGTGATTTTGTTGCATTCAATGATAAGTCAAGGAAAAGGACCAGCTCTGACCTCATTCCATTTGTATGCTCAGTGAAGGTTTTGCACGTGGAAAGGAAAGAAAACCACAGCAGCTATATTAGGACTAAGCACGTTCTTCTTTTCTGGATGCCCTCTTGTGTTCCCATGTTTGCCTGTACAGGTTTTGAATACTGTAGTGACACAGGTGTCACAGCTTCCCCAGGTAGCCTGGGCTTTATGGCAGCTAAAGACAAGTGCCCTGTCACTACTAGTTTTTGTGCGCAATCCTGCCAACTTTGATTACAACTTAATTTAATTCTTGACCTGCTCATTATCTCTGGGGAAAACACTTTCAATTATTTTTGTCTATTCTAAGGACTATTCTGGCATACCCAAATCCTCAGTATCGGCTCCCAAGAAAGATGTCAACCAAACTCTCCAGAAAATAACATCGTTGTCATCAGCTAGTGTTTTTACAAAAACACATGGGTACCACATTAAAAAAGCAAAAACAAACAAAAAGCATCTGAAAAAACGTCTTACGCAGCCCTTGTAATATCAAGCTTTACAAGTGTCATTGGATTAAGATTTTATTTCACACTGCTACTCTGATACAAACGTTTACTGCCAAAACAATAGCAGCAATCCTCAAAACCAAACTTGGGACAAATTGGATCTATTCTTCCTTAAGCTCGTTGGGTCAAATCTCAATTAAGAACAGAACTCGCAAAGAACTAATACAGTATCCCCTCAGGGATTTAAAGGAAAGAAAAGTTTCAAGCAAGTGCTTCCTACTTGTATAACATTTTTCACATTCATTTTGATATTAATATTCCTGTCTTCTTGATAGGACCGTGAGTTGACAAGATAGTAGCATTTCTATCAGTGTGAAAGGTAGAATATGAACAGTACTACAGAATAAACTACCAAGTCTGTGGTTCTCTGAACATGCATGAACATCAATTACAATCACTTTAATTGCTCCAAAAAAGACAACAATTGATTATATCCACCTGCTTCATTTCTTTTTCCACCAGTCAATGTCTGGGTAAGCAGCCAAATTCTGACTACAGAAGCATCAGTTGTGTGGGCAGAAACACATATATGTGTTATTGTTTTGCCAGGTGATACTGGCAACAGTAACAAAGAAGTTCAATTAACTAAAGGTCTCTTCAAAACATGCAACTCAGGGTCATGTCTACAAACAGAGTTCACATGGTTACTGAGCAATACCAAGTAGACAGAAGGCAAACAACCAGCATGGAAAAAATTGGACCAATTTTAATAAAGGAATTAAAGTTTAGGAGAATACTCTTATAAAATATTAGTCTAAGCAGACAATTAATCCAAGTTTAGTCTCGTAGCCAAGAAGAGCATCCTTGTATTACTCTGCTGTTCCTCAACCTGTTGGCAGTGAGGTGTCAGCACCCCAGACCCTCAGCACACCTTCAGACCTGGCTCCAGACACCTCTGGATGTCTCTACACACTCCCACCCTGCTGCAGAGGATACCCAGCTTCAGCTTCCACTCTCACTTCAGGAAAATGTGTTGAATAATGTTGCAATACCCTGTATCACCGATACCTGTCCCTACACTGGCTCTCCCCACTGAGTCTTCCCAACAGTGCAGGATCTTAAGGGACAGCTCCAGTACCATACAGAGCATCTGAAGCGTAATCCTACACCAGATGTACTCCATGACGCAAAGGCCTTTTCTTCTCCCACCCAACCATTTTTCAGTTGAGGTCTATCACACAGCTAATCTTGAATCCACATGCGATTCTGGCTGACTTCTGAGACCTGAATGAACCTTGGGTAGACATCATATACTTCGTTGTTAATCCTGATGATGCACTTCTCCCATGGTTACTACTCCATGGTACCAAAGACCTATTTCTCCAGATGAATTTTTGTCCACAGGGAGTTCAGGTGCAACACTTCTGTGTATATTCCTCTTGACCTTCCCTCACAGGCTGAGGGATACATCTCCTTATACTCTACAAGAGCATATGGCTTAGGTATATGCTGTACATGCCACCATGCAGCTTTATATGTAGAAACATATCAGGGTGGGGGAAGAGGTTGCTGAATTGTTTCAAATTTACAGGGGAAAAACCCAAACAAACAGCGAAGTATGATTTTGCCTGCAATCAGCACTTCCTAAGCTCTTGCATATGGGCTGCTGTTCTACTTCATTATGAATTATGACACTGGTAAATGTTTAGTACCTTTAGCAAAGTCTAAATTATATATATAATTAAAGCAAACACTAAAAAAAAAAAGATCTGAAGAGCTTATATCTCATTTTCACAGGACCACCCCTGTCCAATAACACCAGAATAAAAGAAAACAACATTCTGTACTCTGCAGATGGAAACACAGGCAGAACACCTAATGGAAATTTAACTGGCACAATCATTTGTAGTAGATGTTAAACTATCATACATCCAGTTTTCTAATCAAGAATGCGTACATATATTATCTCATTCATCTTTATGCTGCTATTTCTTACTTCTTTCCCTAGTTTTCTTTGGGAATTGTGTGCCAGTTAACCAGGATTAAAACCATCCACTCACGTTCATACTGCAGGAATATAATATATACCACCCTTTTTAAGCACGGATGTATTTGACAAATATTGACAGCATCTGAATGTAGCATGACACAGAGGGAGTAGCATTCTTATTTTCTGAAGATCCTGCTACAAATATTGCAAATTAAGGGCTTTCAAAAGTCCACAAAAACCTTCCAGACTTATCCTTTGATAGAGGCTAAGAATTTACCCTCCTAGTCCTCTAATAGCCGCTGCAAACTAGTTAGCAAACAGCAGAAACCTAAACCCTTCCTCTTTCCCTGAGACACTAAAGTATTTACAGCAATCACCAACTTCTTTCAAACCGCCCTGTACTAGTTTCCTAAAAATATTGCTATGAACAACCATGTGCATACAAAGGGGTGTGAATGTAACGAAATGACTAAATGGTCCTTCAGAGACTTAGGGTGATTAGAAAGCAGCAGTGTTTCCCCAGAGACATTTCTGCCATTTAGTGCAATGTTACCTACTCCAAGAGCATGCTTTTTCCTCCTGAGAATTACTTTAGGAACCCCCAGGAAGGGTCCTGTCTCTAGCACCGCTTTCTCATCCGCAGAGGCACATGCAAGGATGATAAATCAGAGGTTCAGAAGTTATCCCAACCTTCCTTCCTGTTAGCAGTAACCAAGAAATGTCTCCCCACCAATCATGTGTATGTGTTTTTGGATTGCCAACATCTTTTCCTATGTATTTACCTCTGACGCCAGAATTGCTGCCCTTGACCTTGGTTTCCCACTCCCAGATATCTAACAGCCTATAACACTGCAGCAAGAAACCGAGTGCTGCTGTTCACACAGCCACAAGACAGACTTCTTTTACTGAAGATATTCTCTGCACAGCATCCATGCCAGCCTCCGAAAGAGACAGAAGATAATGCAATCGCCGGAATGCTGAGAAGTTCCTTTGAGCATAGACTGAAAAGAGGGCAGGAGCGGGAGGCTCTAAAATCGGAGGGCGCATCCCATATTAAAAAGTAACTTTTCGGCACCACGTAACGCGGCTGAGCACCAGGCAGAGCAGGGGAGCACGCAGCCACATGGTATATTCCTGCCTCTGCCTCACTCCTCTCTCTTTGGGTCCCTCTCGCCAGCTCCCTCTCCCACCTCCCCTCCCGGCGCTGCCTTCCCCTCTCCCCCCGCCGCAGGCTGCAGAATGGGACACGCTTGTTCCCCAGCCAGCCGGCAGCTGTCACACAGCGGAGGCAGCCAGCAGCCGGTGCAAAGAGTGAGCCTACTCTGTCATTTAGGATGACTCACTGGAATCTGGCATTAATTTCTCTTTTTCTGGTAGTGGACGGAGAACAACCAAAAAGCTACACTGGACTAGACCAAGGTAAGAGATTTAAAAGTCTTTTTTTTTTTTTTTAACCCTAAAGCCGCCCAACGCTTGGAGGGTGCCAAGCTGTGCACAAAAGCTGGCACTGGGACCGATTCGGTGGGTGTCTGAACACCTGGCATTACATGCCACCAGTGTGCCTTTCTGGTGTTAACCCAGTGCGTGCCACCCAGCTACAGCCGGGGGGAGACAGCAGGTCAAAATACAGCCCAGCGACTGCATTTTCTCCCCTTAATGCAACTTTTACAGCAGCACTACCACCTGCTCCTGTGAATACAAGAGGCTTCTCAATACCGCTAAATGATCAGGCTTTTATGTTCTGCCGCTGGGAATATAGCGTATCGGGCGTCCGTCATGGACTCCGTGCGGATTCATTCCCATGGCAGTTGTTTCTTCACTTTAATGAGTTGACATTCCACTGTCCACAGAAATGCTTCCCTGTCATTTCCCCTCCCTCCGAGGGATTCTCGTAGGATCATATAGATACGATCCATTTTCAGGCTTTTCAGAAGTAGTGCTGACTGAAAGCACCAGAACAAGTCTGCTGGAGCACAGGCAGTGCCGCACTACATATTCCGTCTGCATTCCTCCCTATGGTTTTTCTGCTGTGAATCAAAAATTCAGTGTTGCAGGAGGGTTTTTGCAAGGACAGTACACGTCTCTGGCACAGCAATTTAAAGTAAAGGGCGAAGATGCTTCTCTCAATTCTGAAATCCTGGCAAAATCCCCTTCTTCCATTTTCTGAGGAAGTGCAGTGTTTCAAGCAGAGTTATCTAAGCAGGTTTCTGCTGGGGCTGATTGACAGTTTTTAGGTGTGATTTTAATGAAGAGATTTCACTGAACATTTATAGCTTCATTTCTGTCAATCCAATGCTTTTTACCAAATGGCGTACTTCAGAGGGTGACACCCTTAAAATTAACCCAGCATTATGCTTTTCTAAATCTATAAGCAGAATATCGGACTCGCTAGTGCACGTTGCAGAATCTTACAATCTTACCTTTGGATATTTAACAGTCTACCTGCAGTGAAGACATTTGGTTTGGTTTACATGTTCTCTGTACTGTGGAAAATGTTGCAATTTTAACTAGGTGTACCTATGTTTCTTATACATTATATTTTTCTGCAATATCTTACACATTGTATTTGTTCTGACCTCCTGCTACTGGCCATCAGTTTATGAAGAGTTGGCTTTTAAACCCACAAAGAACTGCCCTGAGGTTATTGCTATAAAAAGGAATCTCTACTCAAAAGATGATGGCGGGTCCCACATTGATCAACATCTACAGAGATGACCAAGCAGGTACAAGCTGTTAACAATGAACACCATGCAGCTTCCAGGTAGTCACCAAAACCCACAGTCTGTTGACCCATCATGAATATCTTTGAAGTGAACTCAGGGAAGGCAGTGATAAACACTCCCCTTAGTTACTGCCCCTCTATGCAATCTTTGAAATAGATTAGGGGAAAAAAGATTCTTATTTCACAGAACTTCAGCAAGGATCTTCAGGAAGATTGAGGACAATGGCTTGACGTGTCAGCACGGACTGTTTCTACCTCATTTTCTGTCAGAACATGATACATTTTTCCACTTGATATAAGTAGAACACATTTACCAGCATTATGCTTTAATATTATTTCTAGTCATTTGGACAAATGTAGAGAATGTAGATTTTTTTTTTTTTTTTTTTACATTCACCTTTTTTTTCTTAGCATTTAGATATGATACCTGACTGCAAGGGTATCAGATTATTTCCAGGGAAAGTAACTCTAAGGTGCAATCCAGAAAACAGATCATTGCTATTCTGTCTTTGAACACTTGATAATATTGGTGCTACTTTTATTTATATTAGTAGCTATTTATTGTATGCAAGCTCTTAGTCACTTGCTACTGTAGCACGTCATAGTCTCTGGGGTCTGAACAGCTATTTTTGAGCCTGTCTGGTTAATGTCTAGAATACAAAATTGTCCTGTACACAAGCTGGGTTCTTCTGGTTAATTTTCTCTCTTCAGAGACATCAGTATATTATCAGTTTTCATCAGAACGGCATTTTCAGGTGGAAACTTCATCCATTTAAATGCAGACGATCTACTGTGATAACAGTTTACTGTAGCTTGGCAACAAGAACTAAAAAAATCAAGTTACATCCATCACGCATGCAAACCTTGTATTGTGCTGCCCCACACTCAGCAAATTAAACCCTTGAGATAAATGACATTCTAGACTTGTGGACCAGTCAGTTTAATATCATTAGCTGGGCCTGCCAGTTGTCCTAATTACAGAAGTCAAAGACTGCAGGAAGCAGCTGCAAAGTCAGCACATGTGCAAGGAACTGTTTGTAAAGCAGAAACATACTTTAATTTGAAGCTTCTTTGTTGCAATATTAATTACTATGGAAAAGTATGGCATTTCATATCACTTGAAAAAATGGTCTGGCTACACTCCAAGTGATAGGACTTGTATGGGATGTATGAGGTTATGGGTAGCCTTCTGTGAGGCTTCATTTCTGATGTATTATTTTCACTAAAGTAACCAAACAAGCACTTCCAATGCTATTTAGCTAGGTTCAGGCTCCTGGGTCATTCATTTACTGGTGAGCTGGCAGGGCAGCGAGAGGGAAATTAGTTGCACTGTTAGACAGCAGCTAGCGCAGTACTACCTACCGTCCTACCTATCTTACTCCAAATAGAGGCTCCACTATCAATGCCAAGGGGCATAAGACACAGCTGCTACACTAGAATCAGTAGGAAACATCCCTAAGAAACAGAGATTCTCAATTCTGGAGCAGTGACTGAGCCTAAAAAGATTAAACCAGCCATAAATCAGCTAACTGGAGTCACGCAGTTACTTTGATGAATGGCTAGGGATCCTCTAGGCTCTTTCATATCCCTCTTGGCAACTCACCTCCACAAACTGAAGTCAGGAGATGCAGAAGTTTTGCTGTCGTTAGTTAGGTGGATTTAGCCTTAGAGCTTATTTCATTCACAAAAGATGATGGTTCAGGCAAGTTCTGAAGCCTGAAGAATCATCTTAATTTGAAGCTACTTCACTTCAGTTCTCACTTACTTCTGTAGATTTTGTTTGAAAGCAAAACCTCATCCAAAGATGAGGAGCTCCAAACAAATCAACAAGGTTTTACACATCAAGAACATACCGTCTCTTGCTAACAACCTCTAGAGAAAGGTATCAAATTCACCCCAACCCGATAAACCATACTCTCCTACACACAGGCATGCAAAGACGGGTAAAATTTCATTCTCCATTGCAACAAACACACATAGCCACTTTTGTGGTTCACTGTTAATGTCACTGTAACTCAGGCAGCTGTACTTCTATTCATGCACACTGAACAGTCAATATGTTGACCGCCTCCTCATTGCATAGTACTTTGTTAAAAGGTAAAAAGCCAGTACCTACAGATAAATTTTTCAACAGTTCTATTAATCATCATTAAAGTGGTATTTTAAGTAGAAATATACATAAGCACTAGTTTTAGAATAGGGGACATTTTGCACACTTGCTATATTGCTTTCCAGGGACTTACTGTAACATAATCTCACCAATTAAATCCAATTTTAATCTTAAAATCAAGGATGTTCATAGGGATGAAAGTAAGGCACATATGCTATGCAAAACAGACATCCAACTCTTTTGATGAGAGCCATTTTCTTTCCTGAAAGTAAGGAAGTCCTGGTCTCAAACATCCTATAAATTAGGCATGAATTAATCTGTTGGAGAAATTCCATTGCTTTCTTTGCCTTCAATTTTTTTATTCCTCAACAACTTGACCATACTCTTGTAGCACTCTCAGTCCAATAGTATTTGAACCTTTGACCACCTACACCAGTGAAGAGTACAACCATCCGAACTATGAAGGAGTATATAAGAAATGCAAAGTCTATCTCAGGGTACGTGTGAAAAGTAGTGTCAGAACCTAATAAGAAGGTAATAGATCCATTTCGATCACAACTGAGTTTTAACAGACTCTTCTTTAAAATAACATCAGCAATTTTCAGTTTCTATTGAATTATTTTGTTAGGACTAATTCCTTTTCTATTAAAATACGTACTAATTCTTTTTTCATTTATTAAAAAAAGTGCTCTGTATTTATTCCCAGATAAAACAGATGGTGTAGTTTCTGAGACACCATTTTAGTTCCTTATTGCTCAAGCAAAATAAAAACAATATTGTGTTCACCACAAAGTAGCTTTTCCCATACTTTTGAGCTTTGTCATATAATTTGGACTTGTGAAAACTGATGTCTTTTAACAAATAAAGCAATAGAAAATTACTTTTTTTTTATTTCTCATTTATTTCATTAACATGTGAAAAGTCTTTTTACTCAATATCAGCTTGCTTGTTTGTTTTCCTTTGATTGTAATTCAAATTTCAAAAATATGAGGAAACTCAGTATGCTAGGCATGTATCCTCTTTAGTTTTGAGGCAATTTCATTATTGAGTTATTGGCTAGTTTAGGAATGCTGTGTTAAAGACAATCTGTGTGAATAAACTGACAACAGTTCAAAGGAATACACTTCTGAGAGCAAAGAGTGTATTCTCTAGAGCAGTTCCAGTGGATAACACATCTGAAATTCATCTTAGACATACTCTGAATTTTGGGCTATACTCTACAAGCTCTGTGTAGCTTTTCCTTTCTATTTCTCCTTGTGCCTTTCCCAAACTTGTCATGTTAATGGTGTGTGTTTTGAGAAAAATGTTCTTATTCCTGAGGGCACCCGCAATGTTGGGTAACATTTAGCAAGTGTGTATCATCCAAGCGATTCATAGGTTACTCCGAGGACAATACCATGATCCACAGGGTGAAGCAATCACAGTGAAAAGGTTTTACTCACAGAATTGCTGAGACTGATGATTTATAAGAAAGCTTGGAGCCTGTAGCCACACACCACTTGAAACCATATAGCAAAGGACAAATTTGCTGCTGCAGAGACACTGGGATATTATGGGACAAGATCAATGCATCAAGATGTACCAGGGCAAAAACAAAGTGTGTGGTGCGAAGAGCAAATGAGATACAGCATTCTCTGTCACAGACTTCTTTCCATCTTTTACTACTATGACTTAGGTTTTTTTCTAGGTTCTAAACATTACAAGTCCTGTCATGAAATTGAAAAAGATAAAACCCTAAAAAATCATTACGAACCCGTACGCAGTGTGTACATACATGTGCATGTATAATATCATAACTGTTGCAGGTGCTAAAGAAGCAAAAACCACCCCAAACAGAAATACAACTGAACCTTCACAAATCACATCTGAGCATCTTTCAGGCGAGGTTGTAGGCAGAAATAAGAAATATGAATACACATCATCACATAAATTGAACAGAACGTGGAACTGAGCAGAAGAGCCCTTCTGTTCCTAAAGCACCTACAAACTCTGCCTTGCTTACAACCACATCCTTACAACTTTACCATCACGCCTACTACACTGAGTGTATAGTAAACCAAGAATCAACCACAAAAACTCCAGGACACAGTTCAGGTCATAAAACACACAAGACACTTCCATGCCAGCATAGTTCAGGCAGGTGGTGTGCAGCAGAGCAAAGCCATATCCCGCCAGGAGGCACCAAGAAGAGTGCATACCCCATCTACTTGTCCTTGGAGGCCAGCACAGAACAGAACTGGGAACTAACAAATATATTAGGCTAAAAAAAGACCACCTCTATGTTACCAGGAACTGCAGAAAGCATCTAGTATGTGAGAGTTAACGTCATTATAGCTAGTAACTGATTTGAAAGGGAAGGAAACAATATAGAAAGTCTTGCACTTCTAAGAAAGCTAAATAATTCTACAGCTAGTTTTTTCACCAGGGAACCGGAAGAAAGAATTAATCAAAACTGTTATCTGTGGTCTGAAACATTAACCTGACAGTTGCGTTTGTCTTGTGAAACAGCTGTAATGATGCTATTTATACCTTTAACATTTTTCTCATTGTTTTGCTCACTGTCCTCTACTGCCACTAGTATTATTACACTTTCAGTATTAGTAATAAAACAATTACTGAACCTCTCCGCTGTTTAATGGGTTTGAAACCGCAGGAGTTGAAAATAATTAAGTTGGATATTTGTGCTTGCAATGAAGTTTGATATTTGATGAAAAAAGAAAGAAAGGAAAAAAAACCCAAATCCAACAGAAAAATCCATAACCTTTAAAGCCAAATGGGACCACTGAATAATTGAGTCTGACTTCCAGCATACCAGAATAACCCTGTAATTCCATCCAGTTTTACGTGTGTCAAGCCTAGTATTGTATATATAAAAGTCCATTGTTATAAATATTGTTTCCCATCTTGAAAAAGATAACACAGGCTGCAAGTGCAGGACCTTAAAACTGCTGAACACAGTAGAGTGGGATCATTTCCTTTTGCTCCCCGCACAGAACACAAACCAGCTAACCTAAAGCCCCCTACTTGTAGCACATTCACCCAGTCTAAGCATGGTAATTTAATCTCAAAATGCGTTTCTCACAGAAAGCTGAAACTTAAAAAAAAGAAAGGGAAAGTGATTAGAGAACATTAGCTAGAATTCAGCACAGATGACCGGCACTTCTACCACTTGCTATTTAAAAAAAAAAAAAAAAAAAGGTTAATAATAATTCCAGAAGTCTCAGGAGAATTGCAAAAACATCACATTATTACTTCCCTCCCTGCCTGAATAATGTACTTTTTTTTCAGCATATTGTTCCTAGATGCCATAATGAGAAAAGAGGAAACAGTGCTAGCTTTAACACTAATCAAAAGTTTATCAAAGTTGCATCACAAAAGGTAAACGTAAATATTAACTCTCTTGGTGTACTTTCTTGCAAAGGGAGTGTATAAAGTTCCCTGGAGCCAAATGCATACATACTGTAAAGGATGGCCTTTATGCAGTAGGACAGAACAAGACCAAGAGAGACTGATATCCTTGTGCAGCATTATGGCACGATTTAATGACAGTGTCATCCTCGGTTCCCTCAGCCATGCTTTGCTCCCTACTGCCCCCTGAAAAATCTGCAGCATTGCTTCTTCTAATGAATAAAAAGAACACAGCTGAGGGAGAAGGGGAGAGAGAGGGGACATTGAAAAATGAAAAGAACAAAGGGAAGGAAAAGGGCAAAAGAATAAGTATTGCTCCCCGCCTTTACTCTCAACATTTCCCACATTTATAATGCATTTAGGAAAGAATCAGTAAAGAAATAAGAATTAAGATACAAAGGAATATAAAATACAAATAAAAATAAATATAAATGCAATGAAATAAAGTGGCAAATAGAATATATAGGTGATCTTACAGATGTCATCTTCCCCAAACTCGGGGTTTTCCTACGGTCCATACTGTGGGTGGGAATTAAAACATGTGTCTTAGGATCCCAGCCTTCTGACAAGGTTCTGCACCTTCAGCTCACAGTCCTTGTGCAATAGAAGCAGGGATAATGCCTGCGGGGAGTCTGGGCGTGGGGGTGGTGGTGCTAGAGAACAGATACCATAGCAAAAGATGGTTGTCACTATGACATTAGTTTATAGCACATTACAAAATCAATTCAACATCTTTCATAGTCTTGTCAATCATCATTCTGAAGAACTGCAGGACAAATGGATTTTCCCTGTGGCACTGGGATAGAAAACATTAATGCTGATCCTTCTGTTGGACAGTTCAGTACCCATAAATTGTCAAGACAGCAGAATCCATGCTGCCTTTTAGTCTACCACTGCAGGGTGGGAACCTAGAAGGAGCAGAGTCTTGTAGATGGTGGAGCTACGGGACGGTGGATTTTGTGATGCACAATAGAAAGAAAAGACCTAAGAACAACCACTGCAATACAAAGAAGATGGTGTATGCATCTCCTTAAAAACACTGAAATGGTAGAGGTCTGTCATCTGCTGAAGAAAGAAATAATGAAGGGAAGAAATGTGGGTGCAATTATATCATTAGTATAAAAATTAAAAGCTATAGAACTAGTAAGGATTTGATTTTCACCTGTTGTGACTCAGAGCCATACTAAGTTATGACAACCTTTTCTCACTATCTTAAATATTACAGAGCCAGGCCTCCTATGCCAGTTAACCTGCTGGGGATAGGAAATTCTCTAATATTAACTGAGCATTTTATGTAAGGAAAATCAGGAGAAAAATCAATAGATAAAACATCCCAGTATGCATTAGTTAATCTATAGTTGTTAAATAACATTGGTTTTATTCTCAGATCTATAGTGTCAGCTCAACGTAACTCATAACCTATTCATATACCACTTCTTAATATGTTTTGACAGCCAGAAAATTGTTCCTCTGCCTGAGCTTAGGAAACAGTTTATTTTCTGAGGTGAAAATGTAAATAGAACAAGACACAGAAGAAGTAGTCCAGTCCTCCTTTGGTAATTATGACACTTAGCTGTATAGACATTCAGCCCTCATTCAGCAGCCTACTATCACACACGTTTCTGTTACAAACTGCTTAAAGGCTAGGGCCTAATATTGCTAAAAATGTTATTACTAACTATTATGATGGCACGTGCAGGACAGACACAGGATAGAAGAATAAACCAACTTTTCCAAACTGCAGATGGTATGAGAACTGTCCTAAAGAGGGGGTGGAAGAACTGAGAAAACAAAGTTGAAGGTTACCTGTTCTGGAATGTAAAACAATGTCCTGTAAGTGGTATCTCAGCCTTCCACAGTCAGTCTTATGTAATTATATTTTGAGTAAATACAGTGCTTTCATCATCCACCCCTCGCTTCAGAACATTGCTTAGGCTCTGACTCACAACTACCAGCTCTTACCTAGGCCTGTATGAATATAAATAACCAAATGTCTCCAACAAGCCAGGCAGCAGTTGACTCCAGGGTTTTAAAGGTCAATAATTTCTTTTTAAAAATCAATATATTTGTAACTAGCTAGTAAAAGCTTCCAGCCTAAAAATGTGTTCAAACGGACAATCCAACAGGGCTTTTTTCCAAGCTGCATGAATTTTAACAACGCTCACACTTCTCCGTTTTCAAACTGTCAGGCCTTTCATAAGGGATTGGGAATTCTGAAGATGAATTCTGCTCCTCTCCAGGAAGCCACCACTTCATCATCCTTTATTCACAATTTTTCACAGACAATAGATACTATTCAACAGTGACAACTCCGGTACGTTAAAACAGGTAGAGCATATAATCAGTACCCGAACAATGGCAT